>CANTUV010000006.1:32058854-33338281 GCA_947685225.1 Garcia nutans | reverse complement strand
TGGGCAGCTCATTTTCTTCCAGTTAGGATGGATTATTCTCTTGAGAGCTTGGATGAGTTGTATATCAGTGAGATAGTGAGGTTGCATGGAGTCCCAGTTTCTTTGGTGTCGGATCGAGATCCCTGGTTTACTTTGAGATTTTGTGTAACACCCCTATACCCCGTATACGTACACAGCATGCTATTACGATCGTAATATACGTATACTGAATATAGGAATGCCACGGTTTACTAAACAAACGACTCACTTCTTTTACAATAATATGAATAAATTTAAAACATTTAAGTTATATTATAAAACACAATAGATAAAATGTTTATTCAAAACGCAGTGGAAAATATAACAAATATTTACAAATACATATACATCAAAACTCAAGTTTTACAAAACTTAAAATATATATACATGTTTGGCAGTATGTCTTTGATCTTTAAGCTCCACTACCAACCCCTCAAAATTTAGACTCTACTCGGCCTAGAGGAACTCTCTGGTTCTTCCCTGTCACCTAAGTGATGAATCACACTCGCACTAAGCCAACGGCTTAGTGGTATAAACTACAATAATATTATGCTTCAATGCAATGCCAATGTCACACAATCAAATTTCATACACAATTCATAAGAATATTATATTTCATCACCTTACATTGATCAATAACATATCAACACATCATGTTATATTATCATAGTTTCATTGCTCAACATAGCTTTCCAAACCACATTCATTTTCAATAAGTTACTTATGTATTATAATCATCTCATAACATTATATCTCACTCCATAGTTCATATTAAAGCAAAGACAAACATGTATCTCATTATTCATTTATTTCACCATTCAAGAATCACATTTAACAAACACAAGCATGGGGCCCAAAAAGAATCTAATATGTTATTCAAAGTTCAGAGTTACTGCTTTGGTCCATAATCACAATCATCAAGCCCGTAGGCGATATATATATATCTCTATCCATGGATAGTGTAACAGACCCAGTCTCTTGGACCTCAACCCGGTTAGAACTGAGGAAATCCTCAACCCGGCAAGACTGTTACTGTTTTTTAGGCTTACGACCCAGTCTTTTCACCCCAAAAACATCATATTTCACATAGTTTACATTTCACAACTGGAATCGGCTTACGACCCGGTCTTTTCACCTATCCAGTGATTCATAGGCATGCCGCCAAACCCAAAACTCTGAAAATTGAATTAACATATTAGGCACACAATCACTTCATTTATCTCTTTTCATTTCATTTCTCATAATTAGATAGGCAACCATGCCCCAATTATATTTCATTTGCATTATCATAGCCAACAACCATGGCCTCATATCTCATATTATCTCAAATCACATTAAGGCAAACATACTTCAATCATCTCATTTACATCATTATAACCAACCACATTGGCTTTACATCTCATTATGTCTCAATTCATCATTCAAGTGTACACAACCAATTGCATTAACATACATTTTAAATGCTCATCAATCATTCACATTATACAAATCATAACATTCATCCAATGTATTAACAATGTAATCAATTCATAATGTAATCAATTACTTAACATATCTACAACCAAATATGTTAAGTATCAAAATCATATAAATGTATGCAACCATGTAGATTGTACTTACCTTAAGAACAACTCACACCAATTTACAACCTTCCTCTTCCAAGAATTCTTCACCACTTAGGTTAGGGCAATTCAACTTCTCACAGACTTTGGTGGACCCCAATTCAAAATAGCTTCAACTTTACTCGGATCAACTCTAATACCATCTGCTGAAACTATATGACCGAGAAAAGTTACTTGGTCAAGCCAAAATTCACACTTTGATGGCTTAGCATACAATTGCTTCTCTCTCAAGGTCTGCAAAACAATCCGCAAATGCTTGGCATGCTCCTCTTCATTACGCGAATATACCAAAATATCATCAATGAAAACCACCACTAACTGATCTAGGTAGGGCCTAAACACCCTATTCATCAAATCCATGAAAACTGCAGGCGCATTCGTCAAGCCAAAAGGCATCACCAAGAACTCATAATGCCCATATCTTGTGCGAAAAGCTGTCTTAGAAACATCTTCAGCTCTAACCCTCAACTGATGGTACCCCGATCTCAAATCAATCTTGGAAAACACTGCTACCCCCTTTAACTGATCAAATAGATCATCAATTCTAGGCAAAGGATACTTATTCTTGATAGTCACCTTATTCAATTGCCTATAGTCGATGCACAATCTCAAAGTACCATCCTTCTTCTTCACAAACAAAACAGGAGCTCCCCACGATGAAACACTAGAGCGAATAAACCCTTTATCCAACAACTCCTGCAACTGCACCTTCAACTCTCTTAATTCAGCAGGTGCCATTCGATAAGGAGTAATAGAGATGGGAGTGGTACCAGGCAACAATTCGATACCAAACTCAACCTCTCTCTCAGGGGGTAACCCTGGCAACTCCTCAGGAAACACATCTGGAAAATCTGCAACTGTGGTTATACTATCAAGTTGAGAACCCACTACTCTAGTATTCACAACATGAGCAATATAAACATCACATCCTTTTCTAATCAACCTTCTAGCTGTTACAGCTGATACAAACAAAGATGCAAGTTGTCTCTACTCACTAGATACTATCACACTTCTACCATCACTGGTTCTCAAGGTAACACACTTCTTTTGACAGTCTACCACAGCTCCATGCTTAGACAACCAATCCATGCCTAAGATTGAATCATACTCCTTAAAAGGCATTTCAATTAAATCACCACGAAACTCTTCACCTTGCACTACCACTGCACTGTCACAATGCACCTTACTCACCACAACACTATGTCCTAAAGGATTTGTCACCAAGACATTAAATCCTAAGGACTCTGAATGCAATTTAGACACAGGCAAGATAGATGCACTTATGTATGAATAAGTGGATCCTGGATCAATCAAAGCAAGAACTGAAATGCCAAATAAAGAAAATGTACCCGCTATAACTGCTGAAGCATCCGGCTGCCTCTGCATCACATATACTCTCTGAGAAGATCTGGCCTCATCTGGCCTACTGCCTCCGGATGTCGATCCTCCTCTCTGACTAAACCCGGGTCGACCACCTCTACTGAAACTTCTGCCCCCTCGACCACCTCTCACACTAGGTCGAGAAACTACAGACTCAGCCTACCTATGCTCTTGCATCTCAGGACACTCCCTAATGAAATGGTCAGGCGATCCACACCTGAAACACCCAGCTGATCTACCAATTTTCCAACAAACACCCACATGGTTCCTACCACAATGTTCACATGTAGGTGGAGTAGACCTCTGAACCACTAGAGTCGGAGCACTAGCTACAGAAGTTGTAGGTCTCGGTCTCTGCCTCTGATACTGCACTGACCTACCCGACTATCTCTGGCTCCTACTGATCCTCGGAACAAAACTTCCTCTACCCCTCTTCATAGATGAAGATCCTGCCTCAAACTGGGATCTCCTTACCCTGGTCTCCTCCTCAGTAGCAGCTGCTGCAATACTCTGTGCTCTTTCAACACTTCTAGCTGCTGCAACTAGCTGAGAGAAATCCTGGTACCGAGAACCAGCAACAATGCACATAATAGAGGGCCTCAGTCCCTCCTCAAATCTTCTGCACCGGTCTATTTCATCAGAAATAATTCCCCCAGTATAGTGACTCAACCGGATGAACTCTATCTCATATTCTGTCATTGTCCGGTTGTCTTGTCTTGTATCTCATTATTCATTTGTTTCACCATTCAAGAATCACATTTAACAAACACAAGCATGGGCCCAAAAAGAATCTAATATGTGTTAGGAAATCATAGAGATCACTGCAAACAAAAACACGCAGCGAAAAATATTTGATCTCTGATTTCCCACCAGGATCCATGCTGTTCGTTTAATTCGACAAAAGTGTTCAAAGAACTAACCTGTTGATGATTCGAAATCACAGTTTGGAAGAGATGCCTCGATCGCGAAACACCCTCTATCGCGTATCCACACGAATGCTACCGTTTGGAGTGCTAGCTCTCTGCAACGGCGAAGGCTGGAAAAACGTTTTCTCTAAAAACGTATTAGGGTTACCTTTTTCGTTCCTCTTTGTTTTATTGTTACCTCTTTGTTTTATTGTTACCTCTGAGAAGACTTAACGTCTGGAGTGAATATAATCACTCCAGAATCCAATTCAAAATTGGATACGGAAAGTCAAATTCAGAATCCAAGTCTAATTAGGATTCTGAATATATTATCTAATAATATATATATATATATAAACGAAAATAATAATAATAATAAATATTAATATCTAATATTAATATTATTAATATTATATCCAGCCCAAAACGCATTCTTGTGTGTGACCCGATAGGCCCATATTAATTGGCAGTCAATTTAATCTCTATTAAATCAACAAGTCATAATTGGCCTCTAGCAAGGCGTTACAACTACCCAATTAATATAAGGAATGTCCAATTTGCCTAATAATAGTATATGCATTAATCCCTTTGTCACACGATATCTAGCTTGAACATAAGTCATGGTCAACGTCATACTTATATTGTCCAAACTTATGATTACTCGATCTCCAAGTAGACTGATAAAAACAAATGAAATTGATCACACTATCAATTCATTTGAGCACGGCCATGCATTTCACAGTCTCACTTATCGAGGGGCCCAAAAGATATCTCTCTCAAAGAGAGGGACAAATTCTATCTTGATTGTTCATTATCCTCTACATAATTTCTATCATATATTAACATAACCTTTATTACTATCCAGTTACGGATAATGTTTGATCATGTCAAAATATAATAGTCCTTATATTGGAAACTATGACAATCTCAAGTCAAAGAATTAATACATAACTATCATGAGATTTACTTATGACACTAACCCATGTAGTAATCTCATGATGGGTCTATCCAATACATTGTTCTCTAACAAGTATCTATGAAATTGATTTGTATCACTATACACATAACCATCTACTGATTATCAAATCAATGTTCATACTGGTTAAGAATTATTTTTTTTATCTCTATAACAATAATAAACTAGGGACAAATATCAAAATTGTGTAACATGCAAACAAACAATAATGATAATAAAACCTCATTTATTAATAATGAATGTATAACATAAAGATCCAAATAAATGGCCTAGGGCACATACACTAACAATCTCCCACTTGCACTAGGCCTACAAATTTCTAAGACCCATAGATCTAGTGTGCTGATCATGCTTGACCCGTGAGAGAGGCTTTGTTAATGGATCTGCTATGTTATCATTTGTGTCAACTTTGCATATCTTGATATCTCCTCTATCGATAATGTCTCGAATGAGGTGAAAACGCCTGAGTATATGCTTAGACCTTTGATGAGATCTAGGCTCTTTTGCCTGTGCTATGGCACCATTGTTGTCACAATAAATGTCCACAGGATTTGCAATGCTAGGCACCACTCCTAGCTCAGTGATGAATTTCTTCAACCAGACTGCTTCCTTAGCTGCATCTGATGCTGCTATATACTCAGCCTCTGTTGTAGAATCAGCCACAGTGCTTTGTTTTGAGCTCTTCCAACTAACAGCTCCACCATTCAATGTGAATGTAAAACCTGACTGCGATCTAAAATCATCTATGTCAGTTTGGAAACTAGCATCTGTGTAACCATTTACAACTAGCTCATCTTCCAAACCTCCATAAACCAAGAATACATCTTTAGTCCTTCGAAGGTACTTAAGAATATTCTTGACAGCTGTCCAGTGATCTTCACCAGGATCAGCTTGAAATCTACTAGTTGCGCTTAATGGATATGAGACATCTGGTCTAGTACATAGCATGGCATACATAATAGATCCTATAGCAGAAGCATAAGGAATCTTATTCATTCGATCTCGCTCATCAGATGTCATAGGACATTGACTCTTGCTGAGATGAATGCCATGAGACATAGGCAAGAATCCCTTTTTGGAATCTTGCATGTTGAACCTCTTCAACACTTTATCTATGTATGTACTTTGACTCAGGCCAATTATCCTTCTAGATCTATCTCTATAGATCTTTATACCAAGGATATAGGCAGCCTCACCTAAGTCTTTCATTGAGAAAGAATTCCCTAACCAAGTCTTAACCTTTTGCAAGGTAGGGATATCATTCCCAATGAGTAATATGTCATCCACATATAAGACTAAAAACACTACTGCACTCCCACTAACCATCTTGTAGACACAAGGTTCATCTTCATTCTTGATGAAACCAAAGTTCTTAACGGTTTCATCAAAACGAAGATTCCAGCTTCGAGATGCTTGCTTCAATCCATAAATGGATTTTTGAAGCTTGCAAACCTTTGTAGAATTCTCAGGATTTACAAAACCCTCAGGTTGTGTCATATACACATCCTCAAGCAAGTTTCCATTAAGGAAAGCGGTTTTGACATCCATTTGCCATATCTCATAATCATAGTATGCTGCAATGGCAATGAGAATTCTAACAGACTTAAGCATAGCAACTGGTGAAAAGGTTTCATCATAGTCTATACCATGAGTTTGCTTGAAACCTTTTGCAACAAGCCTTGCTTTATAGGTCTGCACATTCCCATCCATGTCAGTTTTCTTCTTGAAAACCCATTTGCAACCAATAGTCTTAATACCCTCTGGAGGATCAATTAAATACCAAACTTGGTTGTCAAACATAGATTGCATCTCAGATTTCATGGCTCCAAGCCATTTGTCTGAATCTGGACCTGACACAGCTTCTTGATAGGTAGTAGGCTCATCTTGATCTATGAGCATTACTTCACTATCATCAGTCACAAGAAATCCATATCTCTCTGGATGACGACGTGTCCTATCAGACCTGCGAGGGATTTGTGTTACATCTTCAGACTCCACAACTATTTGTGGTTCTGAAATAGGCTCTATAGACGGCTCAATGATTTCTTGTGGTACTTGAGTTTCCTCAAGTTCTACTATACTCCCACTAGTTCTCTTAGAAAGAAATTCCCTTTCCAAAAATATCCCATTTCGAGCAACAAACACTTTGTTCTCTGAAGGAGTATAGAAATAGTATCCTTTAGTTTCCTTAGGATACCCCACAAAATTACATTTGATAGACTTTGGAGCTAACTTATCTGAAACTGGTCTTTTCACATAAGCTTCACAACCCCAAATCTTAAGAAAAGACAAACTAGGTGTCTTACCTGTCCATATCTCATATGGTGTCTTTTCAACCGCCTTAGATGGTACACGGTTCAGAATGAATGTAGTTGTCTCTAAGGCATAACCCCAAAAAGATAAAGGAAGATCCGCTTGACTCATCATTGATCGATCCATATCTAATAGAGTTCGATTTCTCCTTTCAGAAACTCCATTCCACTGTGGAGTTCCTGGAGGAGTCAGTTGTGAAACAATTCCACAATCCCTTAGATGATCATCAAACTCTTGGCTCAAATATTCACCACCTCGATCTGATCGAAGTAGTTTAATTGTTTTACCAAGTTGATTTTGTACTTCATTTTGAAAAGTTCTAAACATTTCAAAAGACTCATGCTTATGTTTCATTAGGAAGACATAGCCATACCTACTGAAATCATCAGTAAAAGTAATGAAGTATCGAAATCCTCCTCTGGCACTAATGCTAAAAGGACCACATACATCTGTATGTATCAAGCCCAATAAATCATTAGCCCTTTCACTATGACCAGTAAAAGGATCCTTTGTCATCTTACCAAGCAAACAAGACTCACATGTTTCAAATGATTCAAAATCAAATGAATCTAATAATCCATCTTGATGGAGCTTAGAAATGCGTTTCTCATTTATATGGCTAAGGCGACAATGCCATAAATAAGTAGGGTTTAACTCATTTGGCTTAGTTCTCTTAGAAGTTATGTTATAGATATAATTACCATTAGAATAATCAAGATTAAGGATATAAAGGCCATTATAAGAATTTGCAATACCATAAAGCAGATCATTTTTATCAAAAATAGAACATTTCTTATTCTTAATCAAAAATGAATAACCTTCATCATCCAAAACAGATACTGAAATAAGATTCCTACTCATAGTAGGAACATAAAAGCAATTGTTCAAAATTAACAAAAACCCATTGGGCATAACAAGCTCATAAGTTCCTACAGCTATAGCAGCAACTCTTGCTCTATTGCTAACACGTAGGTCCACTTCGCCCTTCTTCAGCATCCTACTCCTTTTGAGTCCCTGCATATTTGTACAAATATGAGATCCACATCCGGTATCTAATACCCAGGAAGAAGGAATAGATAAATTAATTTCTATAACATAAATACCTGAAGATGTAGTCGCACTACCCTTCAACTTCTTTAACTCATCCAAATAGAGTTGACAATTTCTCTTCCAATGCCCAGGCTTGTTGCAATGGAAACAAGTCCCTTCCTTAGGAACTTTAGCCTTAGGTACATGTTTTGGTTTAGCTTGTCCCTTGGACCCTTTAGCACCTTTTGCCTTACCCTTGCCTTTAGTATCTTTGGCTTTCTTTTTCATTTGTTTAATATTGACATTCAATATTTGGGTAGGCTTTTTGATATTCCCCTCAGCAGTTTTGAGCATACCATGTAGCTCAGGAATGGATTTCTCCATGTCATTCATGTTATAGTTCATGACAAACTGTGAGAAACTGCTAGGCAATGAATGTAGGATCAAATCCGTGGAGAGTTCTAAACTCAGGGGATATCCAAGTCTAACAAGGTGATCTAGATAGCCTTTCATCTTCAAAACATGAGCACTAACAGATTCACCTTCAGACATTTTGCAGTCAAATAATGCAACAGCGGTGTTAAACCTATCTTGCCTAGCCTGTTGTTGGAAAGCTTGTTTGAGATGCACACTCATCTCATAAGCCTCTAAGTGTTCCAGATCCTTCTGAAGTCCTGGACACATAGTAGCCAACATAAGACATCCTATGTCATTGGAATCATCCACATGCTTCTTATGCTTACTCTTAGCAGCATTAGAAGCATCGGCAGGAGGTGGGTCAGGGATAGCTTCATCAAGCACGTAGGACTTTTTCTCTTGTTTGAGAACAATTCTCAGGTTCCTAAACCAGTCAACAAAATTAGTCCCACATTCTTTCAGTTTTTCCTTCTCAAGGATAGATCGCAGTGATAAGGTGGAATTGTTATTAGCAGCCATCTGTTGATAAATATGCAAAGTCAAATTTTAATTAATAATGAGGTTAAAATTATTTAAACTCCTACTAAAAAATATAACCCTCTAAAGAAATATTTTAGTAGGCTAAGATCCGTATTTCACTTAATTCTAAACTCAGCTTTGGCGTGACGCTTAAAATCAAGTTATTTAGGTAGGTAACATCTTTACCAATTACATCTCATGTAACTCTTAGTAATTATGGAATATTGACATCATATGTCATAGCATGTTGAATTCCATCTAATGCCTTAGGCCCAAAACCATTTTGATAGCCTAATTAAGTCTAACCAATTTTAAAACATATGAGTAGCACTATTACTCATCCTACTTAGCTAGGAATGTTTAAAGCATATTGCTTTGGCAATACCTACTTTAATACAATCTTAGTTTTGATAGGTGTTCAAAACGTGGATGGCATTTAGACTTAAATTATTAATGAGGGTTCAACTAAATTATTATCATGTCTTGCATTACATATCATTATATTTTAGCATCCTATATGCATATATATAATTTATCACATAAGCATCATATACCAAATGACAAAATATGTAAACGTGACATAGCATGGCCAAACTAAATATGATCTTCAAGAGACCAAATGAAGATCATAAAGGCAACCCTAGGTGAAAAACCTATCTATTACAACACTTGCAATATTACATATCTTCAAAACTTGAGCCTGTGCTTCCATCACCATGGAACCATCTTCTCCTTGGTATGAATCTCCATCACAAACATTGTAGCTTGAATCTTCATATATTACAATAAAAGAAAATCTAACTACTAGTAAAATAAATTACAACAAAATAAACGACACGCAGGCCGTATTTACCCAAAATAAAGATATGAATAAACCAATCACATAGGTCATAAGGCCATGCTATGCACCATGCCAAGACATCAAACAAACATAACATATTCATCACCAACATGTTAAATAGAAACAAATATATTGACATTCTTAATGTCGCGGTAAAGAACTATAGGGTGCGAACATACGGCGGTCCCGCTAGCCGGTTAGCGGGCGGGGCTCCCTCTGGCCGGTCAGCGGGCAGGGTTCCGAAGGGGCAGCGCCCCTGGGCTGGGTCGAGGGGCAGCGCCCCTCGAAGCCAAACAGAAACGTTAATCTCATTAACATTTTTCTTTGGCGAAACCCTAAAACAGAACCGTTAATCTCATTAACCTTCTTACTATTTTATTTCGAATATGTACAACCCATTACAGAATCATTACCAAATGTTTATATCACATATAAACTTAATCGTTTTCATCATATGAAAATCATTTTAATCAACCAATCATATATACGTGATCATCTCATGAAAACGAAACTAAAAACACCAATCCTTTCTCATCATATGAAAAACGAATTAGGGTTTTACAGAAACGAAACCAAAAACCAATCCTTTCTCATCACGTGAAAAACGAATTAGAGTTTTATAGTTAACATGCCATACGTAAACAATATATATCACCATAATCATATCAACATGGCATTTTCGACTTAAACGAAAATAACAAGTGGCTCTGATACCACTGTTAGGAAATCATAGAGATCACTGCAAACAAAAACACGCAGCGAAAAATATTTGATCTCTGATTTCCCACCAGGATCCATGCTGTTCGTTTAATTCGACAAAAGTGTTCAAAGAACTAACCTGTTGATGATTCGAAATCACAGTTTGGAAGAGATGCCTCGATCGCGAAACACCCTCTATCGCGTATCCACACGAATGCTACCGTTTGGAGTGCTAGCTCTCTGCAACGGCGAAGGCTGGAAAAACGTTTTCTCTAAAAACGTATTAGGGTTACCTTTTTCGTTCCTCTTTGTTTTATTGTTACCTCTTTGTTTTATTGTTACCTCTGAGAAGACTTAACGTCTGGAGTGAATATAATCACTCCAGAATCCAATTCAAAATTGGATACGGAAAGTCAAATTCAGAATCCAAGTCTAATTAGGATTCTGAATATATTATCTAATAATATATATATATATAAACGAAAATAATAATAATAATAAATATTAATATCTAATATTAATATTATTAATATTATATCCAGCCCAAAACGCATTCTTGTGTGTGACCCGATAGGCCCATATTAATTGGCAGTCAATTTAATCTCTATTAAATCAACAAGTCATAATTGGCCTCTAGCAAGGCGTTACAACTACCCAATTAATATAAGGAATGTCCAATTTGCCTAATAATAGTATATGCATTAATCCCTTTGTCACACGATATCTAGCTTGAACATAAGTCATGGTCAACGTCATACTTATATTGTCCAAACTTATGATTACTCGATCTCCAAGTAGACTGATAAAAACAAATGAAATTGATCACACTATCAATTCATTTGAGCACGGCCATGCATTTCACAGTCTCACTTATCGAGGGGCCCAAAAGATATCTCTCTCAAAGAGAGGGACAAATTCTATCTTGATTGTTCATTATCCTCTACATAATTTCTATCATATATTAACATAACCTTTATTACTATCCAGTTACGGATAATGTTTGATCATGTCAAAATATAATAGTCCTCATATTGGAAACTATGACAATCTCAAGTCAAAGAATTAATACATAACTATCATGAGATTTACTTATGACACTAACCCATGTAGTAATCTCATGATGGGTCTATCCAATACATTGTTCTCTAACAAGTATCTATGAAATTGATTTGTATCACTATACACATAACCATCTAATGATTATCAAATCAATGTTCATACTGGTTAAGAATTATTTTTTTTATCTCTATAACAATAATAAACCAGGGACAAATATCAAAATTGTGTAACATGCAAACAAACAATAATGATAATAAAACCTCATTTATTAATAATGAATGTATAACATAAAGATCCAAATAAATGGCCTAGGGCACATACACTAACAATGCTAAGATCCAAGATAGCTCATTACATTTCCAATGAATTTTATCTTTGTTCTAAAGTCAGATTATCACTTTAACTCTTTATAGATATTCTCTTAACTTTAACTTAAAAAATCATTAATCAATATCTTAGCATTGTTTATTCCACTCTTACCATCACTTTCAAAATAAACATTTACCAAACATCAATGGATAACTATATCCTTACTCTCATGAGTTTATTTCTTACCATGTACAATTAATATACCTCAATTTATTTATGTTTATTCATAAATCAGAATATTATATCATACACATTACCATTAAATCTTACATTCCCAATACAATTGCACATAATAAATCTCAATGTTGTCTTGCAATTTTAACGAAACCTAGATCAATCGATTTATCCATCCCAATATACTAACATTTCAACTTTATTTGATTCAAACCAACAATTAACTTATTGGAATTTATCATTGGATTTTACCATATATACTTATATATAACCTAAGTTCATTAGGTCAAACTTATATTCAAATTCTAATCTTTCCAAATTCATATATTCAATCAATATGAATCATGCCTATACATATACATTTCCTTATTTCAATAATTATATCATTATTTCTTATACTTATTCAAAGTTTATCAATATTGCCAACAACTATAACTTCATAAACAAGCTTTTCCCCCAACCAGGTTGGTAATCCAAGTTGGGTTGCCCAACACATTGGGTCCGCATGGTTCCACAGGAGGCAGATAAGTCCGTTCATTTATCTTTTCACAATTCATTTTTTTTTTCATAATCATTTAGGCATTATACCTCAATATAATTTATTTCTAACATCATTGTCAACAATCATGGTTTCTTATCACATCGAAATAGTATACACATATATCATCAACTATATTGAATATCTCATTACTCAATCGTATCATCAAGACATGTTTCAATTATATCATCAACCATGATGATATCACATTTCATCAATTCTCAAAACACATTAACATCATTTATTATTAAAACATTTATCATAACAAATTACATTACACGTACCTTTTTAATGATCCTCGCCTCTTTCACACTATATAAGTCATAACACTAGTCACATAATATTAACAATATAATCAATTGCAAAACCTTGTTATATTTATTTTGATTACCTTTTTGTCATATTATCCATATCTCAACACATTTCCATAATTTTTTTCCTTTTTCTCTCTTTACCTTCATAATTTATAACCAAATTCTTAACATAAAATGTTAAGGTACAACTTTATCTACCATAACTTTTAACTATACTTTTCAAACAAAATTTCAGTTCCACCAAATCGGTATTACAATCATATCATCTCAGTTCTAACTCTGAAGATAATAAAACTAACCACTAATCACACTAACCAAGTCATATGACCATAATATATAAACAATCACATTTGGGGTTTGTAAATCAATCTCGTTCTTCTATTATTCAATTTCCAACCTTTACAATTATAATATTAGATTATATCACAAAAATTATATATATATATTCTCCAAACTTGTATTACATCAAGAATTAACACATTTTAATTCCATTTCAAAACAGTTTGCTTTCGATTATTTAATCATCATTAACCCAACTCATGTTCAATAATATTATCTTTAACATTTCCTATACCCAACCTTCAATTAGATACAAATCTTACACAAGTTTTATTCATTACTCCATTTCCAATTCATCTCTTCTAAAAATTTTCAAATACCATATTCTTTCCTTACAATTCCTGATGATATGCTTATACATAAAGCATTTCCACACACAAATACCTTGAGTTCCGAAACATCTTATGATAGCCTCATTTAATTATTGACATAACAATTTCACTGTTCAATATTACGCAAGTCCATTCTCATTTCTAATACCATTAAACATGTATTGGTATAAAATAATAAACATATTATATACACATTCATAGGTCACGTTCATAATGTGATTCACTTCCCACCTTTCTTACATATAACCATTACATTCATATCAAAAAGTTCATTTCACAAATCCTCTTTATATAAACACATAATTATGCAATTTATTAAATTTCCCTTTTGCATATAGTTTATACAAATTTAATAGTTATTACTTTCCTTTGACTATTATCATTCTCATTTGTTTATCATAACTTAAGTTATTCATTAACTTCAACAAATATATACACTCTACTTATAATATTATTTCACAAAGAGCTTAATCACATTTCCAATGTGATATCTCTCTCACATTTGTTCATAAATATCTTTAACACATCTTTCATAGTCCTTTTTATCCTTTCCAATCAAATTATTTAAAGTAACTCACTTTCTTTTGCTCAATTCCTTTTCTTTACTTTCAAACCAAATTTTCCTACTAACAATCACATCTCCCAATTCCTAATACTTTCATGTGAACTAATATTCATTTCATATATCTCATGTATTAAATACATTAAACTATTAATATATAAATGGTCTTTATCCACATTCCATTAAAACTATAAATCTTCAACTTACTAATTTACTTAAACTTCAATTTATTCATCTCATTCTCTTAATATCAACCTTAAAACATCTTATATGGATATACTACAAAACAACATCAAACATATATGTTTCACAATTACTAAGCTCATTCCAACAATCTAAATATCACATATTACCACCATTTACAGGAGCTTTTACAATATTCAAACATATCACATTTCTAACATTGAAATCACCATGTTTATATTAAAAGAACAATACAAACAACACCAATATCTCTTTGTACCTAACCAACATCATCTCTTTTTCCTTTTTAAACAAAACCTTAACTTTACATATCCACACCTTAAATTATCACACTTAATCTATACCAATCAACTCATTCAATATTTCACCGTACTCTTTTCATTAAATATATATATATATCTTTCCATATTACCCATCCAACAATCTTTCCTCTTTCTAAAAATCCAAACATAAAGTTTATTAGAAAGAGGTTCAAATAATAGAGGAAAGATTACATAATTAAATCTAAATTTTGTTTTTAACTCATTCCCAACTTTATTCTTCTAGCCATTTCTTTACATGTCAAACACATATCAATAATCAAACTTTTTACTTATAAATTCCATATCATTTCTTTATATCACAATCACTTTTCAATTATCAACATTTCAAAATTTGCTTTCATATAAAACCTCATTTACACACTATCATTTATCTCATCTCATGTAACTCAATTACATCACAATTCACAATTCACTCAATGCCACGTTCGAGACCAACCTAGATGTGAATGCATATGCATGTCTTACCAATTGCATTTCCAAAATCTTCTTTTCAATTCTTATTTAAACTTTTCAAAAATTTTCTTTTTAATTTCTCTTAGGCCGAGAATCTCGAACCTAAGCTCTGATACCAAAATAATTGTAACACCCTGATACTCCATATAAGTACTATACATATACCTAGTATACATACAATACGTATATAAAGTATAAGAATGTTACTTTTAGTTTCAATTTAAAAACCTTTATCCAGATTCATAAAATTTAACATTTAATTTAAAACACATTTACAAAAGTCAGTATTCTTATTTATCAAAACTTCATTCATCCATATGAACATATATTAACTCAAAAATACAATACAACTTAAAATCACACATGTATGCATCACCTTCTAGTTGGTCTCGAGATACACTTACCCTTTTCGTGGTATAACAGCTACACTCCCAGATCATCCGCATGAATACCTGCGCGATAAATTATCCGCGCTAAGCCCGAAAGCTTAGTAGTATAAATAAATATTAAAATATACTTTACAAAAACAATCATACCTCATGTTTTTAGCATTATGTTCTATTGTTCGCTTACCCCGTTTTTCCTTTCTCAATACATTCTTCATATATTTCCCCTAATCTCATAAAATTATACACATATTTACATAGAACCTTCACAATACAATACTTACCATTTCTATCTCATATACATATACCATATACATTATTTCAACAAATCACCTTTCCATGGCCTATCCAAACCTTCATAAAAACAATTCTTACAAATTCCATATTCATATACATTGTACGCAACATACTATATTTTCATAAACTCATATCTCAACAAAGCTCCTCAAGCCATATTCACTTTCAATATATCAATACACACATTACGAAATCATACTTCTTAACATTGTATTATTCACAATTCATTAAACATAAATCATATTTTCATCAAAAGCATTCATAGATCTCATTATTCATTCATTTCAACATTTGGATATCACATTGACAACAAAGACAGACTCGGGCCCAACAGACACTAATATGTTATTCAAAGTTCAGAGTTACTGTTTTGGTTCATAATCACAATAATCAAGCCCGTAGGCATCATATATCAATAACTCTATCCATGGATAGTGTAACAGACCCAGTCTCTTGGACCATCAACTCGACTAACCTCGAGGAGATCCTCAACCCGGCAAGACTGTTACCAATCATATATCTCATAATCATAATTATCATAGTGTAACAGACCCAGTCTCTTGGACCTCAATTCACTCAAATTGAAGAGATCCTCAACCCGGCAAGACTGTTACCTTTTTCACATTTTCTAGGCATGCCGCCAAATCCAGAACTCTGAAAATTGAATCAACATATTAGACACAAAATCTTTTCATTTTCATTTCATTCTCAATTGAATTATCATAGCCAATAACAATGGCTTAACATCTCATTTGAATCACTATAGCCAATCACAATGGCTTCATATCTCATTTGAATCATCATAGTCATTAACAATGACCTCACATCATATTATATCTTAAATCACATTTCAGTTTCATCTTGATATATGCAACATCAATTACATTACTAAACAAACATATCATGAATCAACCATACCATATAGGCATGCTTCAATCATAACATTAAAGTAATTCATCATCAATGATCTCATGATATTCCACATTATACACAACATGCTATTATTCATATGCATCCTCAATCTACATATAGTACAATACAATTTATGAGATTGACAATGCATAAAACCTAACATTGTTCATATCATATCAACGTTATCATCAAATCATATTGATCAATTCAATTCATCACTCAAGTATACATAATCAAAGACATTGCACATACTTTTTCATTGATCATTATGTCTTCCACATTTCCTATATTATCATTGATATATTCATACATAACAATTTACCTTATTCAAGAACTTAGAATCCTCCATATACATTTGGTTGGATCATTATTGTTTTAAGTGTGTTTAGGTACAAAAGACATTTGAAGATCCAACAATGTTTGAAGACCAAATAACAAACACATTTGCAAACACCCTCAAGGGACACGGCCAAGCTTGTGGCCGTGTCTCTCAATCCAAACATCCAGTAGCAAACACGGTCAAAGGACACGGCCAAGCCAGTGGCTGTGTCTCTCAATCCAATTCAAGCAGTAACAAACACGGGCAGTGGACACGGCCAAGCCAGTGGCCGTGTCTCTCAATACAACAATCCAGTAGCAGACACGGGCAAGGGACACGGCCGTGTCTCTCCAAAAATCATCCAACACGGCCAAGTTTGCCCTAACTTGGCCGTGTCTCTCATGACTTGGCCGTGTTCTTCAATGAATTAAAGGCCAAACACTTCCAAATTCATCTAACCCAAACCCAACATTTCATCATTTACCTCACAATTTTCTCAACTTATCATCACTTAAATATCAATTCAACATCTTTACATACTTCACTCTTTCATTATCTTCATTTTTCACACTAATTATACCAAACATAACCTCAATCCACAAAAATTCAAAACAAAAAGATAAGAACCTAGATATATACATATAATCAATAAAATCAACTCAAAAGGGAGTACTTACTTGAATAGCTTGCTAACTCTTCAATATCCACTTGCAAACATCTTGATATCCTTAATCTTTGGTGTAACTAGAAGCAAAATCATCTTTCTCTTTCTAGCTTCTCTCTCTCTCTCTCTCTCTCGTTTACAAAGGAAAAGAAGAAGCAGAGGAAGAAAGAACGTTCTCGTTCTTTCTTTCGTTTCTCTCATATATATATATATAATAATAATAATAATAATAATAATAATACCTAATATTTCTCAAATAACCTCCACCACACATAATTTTCCAACTTTTGACTTTCTTCTTCTCTTTTCTATTTGTCCTTATCATCATTATTATTATTATAACTTATTATACAAATATATATACACAACTCACTTTCCTACACCATTTTATATCCCATGTATATGTGATGTATATGTATATGTCTTATATATATTATCTTTATATTTCCCATACATACATATACATTAAATCCAAATGCAACAACATTAACTCCAAAACTCTTAGGGTCTATTCCGGGATATTACAATTCTCTCCCCCTTAAATAATTTCGTCCTCGAAATTATCTAGCACACTAACAACCCATTTGGAACAAATCACCATCTTAATTTATCAACTTACATAACTTTTACTCTCCCCCTTTTTAGTTAATCATAACTTATCATTATATATCTATTTTTATCTTATAACTTTCTCAACAGAGCAACCAAGATAGCTCATTACATTTCCAATGAATTTTATCTTTGTTCTAAAGTCAGATTATCACTTTAACTCTTTATAGATATTCTCTTAACTTTAACTTAAAAAATCATTAATCAATATCTTAGCATTGTTTATTCCACTCTTACCATCACTTTCAAAATAAACATTTACCAAACATCAATGGATAACTATATCCTTACTCTCATGAGTTTATTTCTTACCATGTACAATTAATATACCTCAATTTATTTATGTTTATTCATAAATCAGAATATTATATCATACACATTACCATTAAATCTTACATTCCCAATACAATTGCACATAATAAATCTCAATGTTGTCTTGCAATTTTAACGAAACCTAGATCAATCGATTTATCCATCCCAATATACTAACATTTCAACTTTATTTGATTCAAACCAACAATTAACTTATTGGAATTTATCATTGGATTTTACCATATATACTTATATATAACCTAAGTTCATTAGGTCAAACTTATATTCAAATTCTAATCTTTCCAAATTCATATATTCAATCAATATGAATCATGCCTATACATATACATTTCCTTATTTCAATAATTATATCATTATTTCTTATACTTATTCAAAGTTTATCAATATTGCCAACAACTATAACTTCATAAACAAGCTTTTCCCCCAACCAGGTTGGTAATCCAAGTTGGGTTGCCCAACACATTGGGTCCGCATGGTTCCACAGGAGGCAGATAAGTCCGTTCATTTATCTTTTCACAATTCATTTTTTTTTTCATAATCATTTAGGCATTATACCTCAATATAATTTATTTCTAACATCATTGTCAACAATCATGGTTTCTTATCACATCGAAATAGTATACACATATATCATCAACTATATTGAATATCTCATTACTCAATCGTATCATCAAGACATGTTTCAATTATATCATCAACCATGATGATATCACATTTCATCAATTCTCAAAACACATTAACATCATTTATTATTAAAACATTTATCATAACAAATTACATTACACGTACCTTTTTAATGATCCTCGCCTCTTTCACACTATATAAGTCATAACACTAGTCACATAATATTAACAATATAATCAATTGCAAAACCTTGTTATATTTATTTTGATTACCTTTTTGTCATATTATCCATATCTCAACACATTTCCATAATTTTTTTCCTTTTTCTCTCTTTACCTTCATAATTTATAACCAAATTCTTAACATAAAATGTTAAGGTACAACTTTATCTACCATAACTTTTAACTATACTTTTCAAACAAAATTTCAGTTCCACCAAATCGGTATTACAATCATATCATCTCAGTTCTAACTCTGAAGATAATAAAACTAACCACTAATCACACTAACCAAGTCATATGACCATAATATATAAACAATCACATTTGGGGTTTGTAAATCAATCTCGTTCTTCTATTATTCAATTTCCAACCTTTACAATTATAATATTAGATTATATCACAAAAATTATATATATATATTCTCCAAACTTGTATTACATCAAGAATTAACACATTTTAATTCCATTTCAAAACAGTTTGCTTTCGATTATTTAATCATCATTAACCCAACTCATGTTCAATAATATTATCTTTAACATTTCCTATACCCAACCTTCAATTAGATACAAATCTTACACAAGTTTTATTCATTACTCCATTTCCAATTCATCTCTTCTAAAAATTTTCAAATACCATATTCTTTCCTTACAATTCCTGATGATATGCTTATACATAAAGCATTTCCACACACAAATACCTTGAGTTCCAAAACATCTTATGATAGCCTCATTTAATTATTGACATAACAATTTCACTGTTCAATATTACGCAAGTCCATTCTCATTTCTAATACCATTAAACATGTATTGGTATAAAATAATAAACATATTATATACACATTCATAGGTCACGTTCATAATGTGATTCACTTCCCACCTTTCTTACATATAACCATTACATTCATATCAAAAAGTTCATTTCACAAATCCTCTTTATATAAACACATAATTATGCAATTTATTAAATTTCCCTTTTGCATATAGTTTATACAAATTTAATAGTTATTACTTTCCTTTGACTATTATCATTCTCATTTGTTTATCATAACTTAAGTTATTCATTAACTTCAACAAATATATACACTCTACTTATAATATTATTTCACAAAGAGCTTAATCACATTTCCAATGTGATATCTCTCTCACATTTGTTCATAAATATCTTTAACACATCTTTCATAGTCCTTTTTATCCTTTCCAATCAAATTATTTAAAGTAACTCACTTTCTTTTGCTCAATTCCTTTTCTTTACTTTCAAACCAAATTTTCCTACTAACAATCACATCTCCCAATTCCTAATACTTTCATGTGCACTAATATTCATTTCATATATCTCATGTATTAAATACATTAAACTATTAATATATAAATGGTCTTTATCCACATTCCATTAAAACTATAAATCTTCAACTTACTAATTTACTTAAACTTCAATTTATTCATCTCATTCTCTTAATATCAACCTTAAAACATCTTATATGGATATACTACAAAACAACATCAAACATATATGTTTCACAATTACTAAGCTCATTCCAACAATCTAAATATCACATATTACCACCATTTACAGGAGCTTTTACAATATTCAAACATATCACATTTCTAACATTGAAATCACCATGTTTATATTAAAAGAACAATACAAACAACACCAATATCTCTTTGTACCTAACCAACATCATCTCTTTTTCCTTTTTAAACAAAACCTTAACTTTACATATCCACACCTTAAATTATCACACTTAATCTATACCAATCAACTCATTCAATATTTCACCGTACTCTTTTCATTAAATATATATATATATATATCTTTCCATATTACCCATCCAACAATCTTTCCTCTTTCTAAAAATCCAAACATAAAGTTTATTAGAAAGAGGTTCAAATAATAGAGGAAAGATTACATAATTAAATCTAAATTTTGTTTTTAACTCATTCCCAACTTTATTCTTCTAGCCATTTCTTTACATGTCAAACACATATCAATAATCAAACTTTTTACTTATAAATTCCATATCATTTCTTTATATCACAATCACTTTTCAATTATCAACATTTCAAAATTTGCTTTCATATAAAACCTCATTTACACACTATCATTTATCTCATCTCATGTAACTCAATTACATCACAATTCACAATTCACTCAATGCCACGTTCGAGACCAACCTAGATGTGAATGCATATGCATGTCTTACCAATTGCATTTCCAAAATCTTCTTTTCAATTCTTATTTAAACTTTTCAAAAATTTTCTTTTTAATTTCTCTTAGGCTGAGAATCTCGAACCTAAGCTCTGATACCAAAATAATTGTAACACCCTGATACTCCATATAAGTACTATACATATACCTAGTATACATACAATACGTATATAAAGTATAAGAATGTTACTTTTAGTTTCAATTTAAAAACCTTTATCCAGATTCATAAAATTTAACATTTAATTTAAAACACATTTACAAAAGTCAGTATTCTTATTTATCAAAACTTCATTCATCCATATGAACATATATTAACTCAAAAATACAATACAACTTAAAATCACACATGTATGCATCACCTCTTAGTTGGTCTCGAGATACACTTACCCTTTCGTGGCATAACAGCTACACTCCCAGATCATCCGCATGAATACCTGCGCGATAAATTATCCGCGCTAAGCCCGAAAGCTTAGTAGTATAAATAAATATTAAAATATACTTTACAAAAACAATCATACCTTATGTTTTTAGCATTATGTTCTATTGTTCGCTTACCCCGTTTTTCCTTTCTCAATACATTCTTCATATATTTCCCCTAATCTCATAAAATTATACACATATTTACATAGAACCTTCACAATACAATACTTACCATTTCTATCTCATATACATATACCATATACATTATTTCAACAAATCACCTTTCCATGGCCTATCCAAACCTTCATAAAAACAATTCTTACAAATTCCATATTCATATACATTGTACGCAACATACTATATTTTCATAAACTCATATCTCAACAAAGCTCCTCAAGCCATATTCACTTTCAATATATCAATACACACATTACGAAATCATATTTCTTAACATTGTATTATTCACAATTCATTAAACATAAATCATATTTTCATCAAAAGCATTCATAGATCTCATTATTCATTCATTTCAACATTTGGATATCACATTGACAACAAAGACAGACTCGGGCCCAACAGACACTAATATGTTATTCAAAGTTCAGAGTTACTGTTTTGGTTCATAATCACAATAATCAAGCCCGTAGGCATCATATATCAATAACTCTATCCATGGATAGTGTAACAGACCCAGTCTCTTGGACCATCAACTCGACTAACCTCGAGGAGATCCTCAACCCGGCAAGACTGTTACCAATCATATATCTCATAATCATAATTATCATAGTGTAACAGACCCAGTCTCTTGGACCTCAATTCACTCAAATTGAAGAGATCCTCAACCCGGCAAGACTGTTACCTTTTTCACATTTTCTAGGCATGCCGCCAAATCCAGAACTCTGAAAATTGAATCAACATATTAGACACAAAATCTTTTCATTTTCATTTCATTCTCAATTGAATTATCATAGCCAATAACAATGGCTTAACATCTCATTTGAATCACTATAGCCAATCACAATGGCTTCATATCTCATTTGAATCATCATAGTCATTAACAATGACCTCACATCATATTATATCTTAAATCACATTTCAGTTTCATCTTGATATATGCAACATCAATTACATGACTAAACAAACATATCATGAATCAACCATACCATATAGGCATGCTTCAATCATAACATTAAAGTAATTCATCATCAATGATCTCATGATATTCCACATTATACACAACATGCTATTATTCATATGCATCCTCAATCTACATATAGTACAATACAATTTATGAGATTGACAATGCATAAAACCTAACATTGTTCATATCATATCAACGTTATCATCAAATCATATTGATCAATTCAATTCATCACTCAAGTATACATAATCAAAGACATTGCACATACTTTTTCATTGATCATTATGTCTTCCACATTTCCTATATTATCATTGATATATTCATACATAACAATTTACCTTATTCAAGAACTTAGAATCCTCAATATACATTTGGTTGGATCATTATTTTTTTAAGTGTGTTTAGGTACAAAAGACATTTGAAGATCCAACAATGTTTGAAGACCAAATAACAAACACATTTGCAAACACCCTCAAGGGACACGGCCAAGCTTGTGGCCGTGTCTCTCAATCCAAACATCCAGTAGCAAACACGGTCAAAGGACACGGCCAAGCCAGTGGCCGTGTCTCTCAATCCAATTCAAGCAGTAACAAACACGGGCAGTGGACACGGCCAAGCCAGTGGCCGTGTCTCTCAATACAACAATCCAGTAGCAGACACGGGCAAGGGACACGGCCGTGTCTCTCCAAAAATCATCCAACACGGCCAAGTTTGCCCTAACTTGGCCGTGTCTCTCATGACTTGGCCGTGTTCTTCAATGAATTAAAGGCCAAACACTTCCAAATTCATCTAACCCAAACCCAACATTTCATCATTTACCTCACAATTTTCTCAACTTATCATCACTTAAATATCAATTCAACATCTTTACATACTTCACTCTTTCATTATCTTCATTTTTCACACTAATTATACCAAACATAACCTCAATCCACAAAAATTCAAAACAAAAAGATAAGAACCTAGATATATACATATAATCAATAAAATCAACTCAAAAGGGAGTACTTACTTGAATAGCTTGCTAACTCTTCAATATCCACTTGCAAACATCTTGATATCCTTAATCTTTGGTGTAACTAGAAGCAAAATCATCTTTCTCTTTCTAGCTTCTCTCTCTCTCTCTCTCTCTCGTTTACAAAGGAAAAGAAGAAGCAGAGGAAGAAAGAACGTTCTCGTTCTTTCTTTCGTTTCTCTCATATATATATATATAATAATAATAATAATAATAATAATACCTAATATTTCTCAAATAACCTCCACCACACATAATTTTCCAACTTTTGACTTTCTTCTTCTCTTTTCTATTTGTCCTTATCATCATTATTATTATTATAACTTATTATACAAATATATATACACAACTCACTTTCCTACACCATTTTATATCCCATGTATATGTGATGTATATGTATATGTCTTATATATATTATCTTTATATTTCCCATACATACATATACATTAAATCCAAATGCAACAACATTAACTCCAAAACTCTTAGGGTCTATTCCGGGATATTACACTACTCTCTTCTTTAAACCTCCTCCAAGTAATATTTAATATTAAAATATTCCATTTAATCTCTTCCACTCTCTTAATATTCTTTTAATTAATTCATTAATTCAAAAATAAACAAATATCTTCTTTGACTGTAACTCACTTTGACTTGTGTATATGTTGTATATATTTCCATATATACAACATATACACTCACTTCACTTCTTTCTCTTTCCAATTACACAAATACATTAAATCCAAATAAAACAACAATTATATCAAAACTTCTAGGGTACACTTTGGGATATTACATTTTGGAAGAGTTTGCATAATGCTTTGGGTTGTCGATTGCATTTTTGTACTGCTTTCCAACCTCAGACAGATGGGCAGTTAGAGAGAGTGATACAGATTCTGGAGGATATGTTGAGAAGCTATATCATTGATTTTACCGGGAATTGGGATAGACTTTTACCACTAATTGAGTTTGCTTATAACACCAGTCATCAATCCAGTATTGGAATGGCTCCTTATGAGGCCTTGTATGATAAGAGATGCAGGACACCTTTGTGTTGGGATGAGGTTGGAGAAGGTAAACTGGTTGGTCTCGATTTGATTAAGGAAACAGAAGAGAAAGTGAAGGTGATTCGGGGTCTTTTGAAAGCAGCTTTAGACTTGCAAAAATCCTATTTAGATTTGAAGAGAAGAGACATAGAGTTCAGTGTGGGAGATAAAGTATTTCTGAAGGTGTCTCCATGGAAGAAGATTTTGAGGTTCGGTCACAAAGGGAAGTTGAGTCCTTGTTTCATAGGACCATATGAGGTGTTGGAGAGAGTTGGTCCAGTGGCTTATAGACTAGCTTTGATGCCTGAGTTGGATCGAATTCATAATGCCTTCCATGTCTTGATGCTTCAGAGATACAGGTCTAACCCATCTCATATCATATCAGTGGAGTCTATTGAGGTGAGTCCAGATCTGACTTACGAGGAAGAACCAGTGGCGATTTTGGCACGATAGGTTAAAGAAATGAGGAATAAGAGGGTGCCACTTGTGAAAGTCCTTTGGAAAAATCACGCCACTGAAGAGGCGACTTGGGAGAGTGAGTAGGAGATACAGAGTCAGTTTCCCCAATTGTTCTAGACTTGAGAATAGATAATTTCGAGGATGAAATTTATTTTAGGGGGAGAGAATTGTAATATCCCAAATTTTTGAAAATTTCTAATTTTTAAAAATTTTGATAAAATAAATTATAATTTAAATGGATAAATTAAATTAATAGTTTTAAATAAAAAATGAAGGAATAAAGTGAAATATATATGAGATATATATATACAACATATATACAACATATAAAAGTCAACATTTTAAAAGAAAAGTCAAAAGTAAAAAAGTAAAAGGGTATTTTGGTAATTAAATCTTACAAATTCAAAATTATTAAATTAATTCAAAATTAAATAATTTTTGAATGGAAGATGGATTTTTGAACTTTTAATTTATTAAATAAATAAATAATTAATTAATTATTAAAATATTATAATATATATATCGTTTAAAAAAAAGATGAAAGGAAAGAGAAATTAAAGTTGTCTTCATTTCTTCTTCTTCTTCTTCAAGGCCAAAACCATCATGGGAGTATAGACCAAGGTTTTGATTCTTCCATACTCCACAAATTGAAGGATTTAACAAGTTTAAAGTGGATTTTTGGTATTTTCATCAAATTTGGTAAGTTTCCAACTCTTTTCTTTGAATTGCATGGAAATTTGGATTATGTGTAATTTTGGATTTTTAAGTAGTATGTTGTAATTATTGGAATTGGTGTGTATGATGTTATTTTGGGTAGTTAACAATGTTTTTGAGGTTGGATTGAAGAGAGATGGAGTTTGGATAAAGAATGGTGAAGAGAGAGAATTTAGGGTTATGGATTTTTAGGGTTTGAGAAATCATGGTTTTAATTGTGGAAATTGGTTCTAAATGAGTTGTTTTGGTGCATAAACAAGTATTTTAAAGTCAAATATTGGATTTGGTTGTGTTTGGTTGGAGTTTGAGAATGGAAGTGGAGATTTAGGGTTTTGGAAAAGTGATTTTCCAAAGTTGTTGGATTGTTTGATTTTATTTGTTCAAGCATGTTGTTTAGTGTTAAAAGTGATGAATATAAGCTTGAAATGATTAATGGGTTGTGTTAAAATGGAAAACCTTCAATGGGGGAAGGTTATGCCATTTTAGGGTTTTGTGTATAAGAGTGCGCTTTTGTAATGTAAATGGTTTAAACGTATTAAAATATGTTTTTAATAATATAAAAAAACTTATAACACTAATTTAAATGGAATAGAATGGAATTCTAATGTTAAAGTAAGGAAAGGCTAAATTTTTTTAGAATTTATAGGGGTGATATTTAATTATGGTTTAATATTGAAAATGTCATTAAATGTGATACTAAATGATTATTTGCTATCACATTTGGTTTAGGCATTGAGGGAGGTTGATTTGCTTCATCCAAGTGGTGAAGGGCAAGTTGGAAGGATAGGATTGGAGGTTGTTTTAAGCCTGTTTTGGTTGCTATTTGAGGTAAGTACATGTTGTCCCAAGATGGCAACCAAGAGGGGGGGGGGTGAATTGGTTTCCTCAAGAAATAATGACAATTTAAAAAACTCAACAAACAAGAAATGTGGAATAGAGAGTTGGTTGAGTAATGGAAGAAAGAAAGAACACACAAGATTTATAGTGGTTCGGATTTACTTCAATCCTACATCCACTTCCTTAACAACTTGTTAAGGTTCCACTAGTCTTTGAAGTTTTCACAAGCTCACTTCCAACTTTACAAGTGTTTTTCTTAGGCTCACACTTATAACCCAAACAAGAGTTTTACAAGGCTCACTCTCACAACCTAACAAGAGTTTTACAAGGCTTACTCTCACAACCCAAGTGTTTCCCAAGCTTACACTCAAACTTATACAATGGTGTTTTCAATGCTATCACCTAACATTCATAACAATTCAAATACAAGTAAAAGTAAATTTGTTGCTTGGCTATGAAAAACTTTTCTCAATGTTGTCTTTTTTGTTTTCTCATAGAAACTTTGTATTTATAGCCAATGTGGTCTTACTAGCCGTTATTGATGTTGAGAATAAAGTCTTGGCAGATTAGACCTTCTTTACTTAAACTATCCGAAGCACTTCGCGGTCGCCCTTCATACAAGGATGGTCGCGCTCATGCTTCACGCGGTCGTCCTTTTAACAAGGGACGGTCGCTACTTTTGAAAAACTTCAACGGTCGAATTTTAGTGCTCTGCAGCTGGAATCTTGCCCATGATGTGTTTGTCGGACCGTTTCTTGCCCATGCTGTGTTTGTCGGGACGGTCGCGCCAAGCAGAGGTGCGGTCGCCCTTTTTGAATATTGAAGTGGGTTTACAACGGTCATGTCACGTGTCACTTTCTGACAGAGCAAAAGAGATGTCCGCCATAATTTGAATCTTCGCGGTCACCCTTGGTAGCTTTTCACGGTCGAACTCACATTTTCACGTCAAACTTCTGGACGCACCTGAGGATGCGAACACTACTGTCTCTTTGAGCAATTTCTTTTTGAATTGTTGGGCAGTCGCAACTCTGAATGGGGCGGTCGCTAAAGTGGTAAGCGAGGTCGAATCATTCACCATTCTTGTCACCGCGAACCTTACTGTGATTGTAATGATTTAAGTTCCTTGAGTAGCGGTCGGGCAAGTATTTTGGACGGTCGCCATTCTGTAGGCGCGGTCGCGACTATGGTCGAACTTCTGACCGCGAAACCTACTGTGACAAGGTTTCATTCTGTAATTGCATGGAGCGGTCGTATTTAGGTGAGGTGCGACCGCTATACTTGTTCTGTTCACCTTTAATTGAAGCAACATAATCCTGCAACAAGATTTCTCAAACACAAGTTAAATAGATCATCCATTTGAGTTGTCAAGGATCAAAATTAAGATCATTTGTCTAACAATCTCCCCCATTTTGACTTTGACAATTCAAATGGAATGATGAGAAAAATAATAAGTCTAAAATGCTCCCCCTTAACATATGCAACAATCATGGTTAAGAGCATTTGTGATTTAGTAGTTTATCTTGGTGCAAATGTTATTGTTTGATGCAAACATTTCTCCCCCATAAACATTTCTCCCCTATTGCAAATGTTCAACAAATTTCAACATGTATAATTTGTTTCTCCCATTATTGTTTTTATTCTTGTTTTCCCCATTATTTTTTCTTATTCTTGTTTTCCATTTTGGTATTTTCTCCCCCATTGTCATAGGCAAAATGAAACAAATGTTAAGCAAAATCATTTAACAAAACAATGAAAGGGAATATAAACATTATATATATTAAAGTGGAGGAAAGTACAAGACAGAAAGCAAAGCAGCAAACATATGAAAATGCAAAAAACAAACTAAAGCTAAGCTATTCTGAGTCATCATCTACATCTAACTCTTCTTCAACTAAAGGAGCTTTCCCTTTATCTTGAGGTGCAACAGAGGAAAAGCTAGTACTAATGGACTCTTCTTCTTCAGCAATGCTTTGGGTGTAATTACTTATATCCCAATCTTCAAGGTTGCATTGAGGCAAGTCCAATTTGCCTTGCATGTCATAGAGATCATGGTGCATGTGGGATATAAGGTCTATTCTCTTGTTCAAGTGCTGGAATCTCTTGGAGACACTTTTCTTGAACTTAGAAAGGTTCCTGGAGAGAGTCTTGATAGCTTGGAGGATGAGTTGTGTGGAGGATGAAGCAGTTTATTGAGCAGCTTTTGATGAAGTTGCTTTTGGGGGTAATTCCACAGCAACTTCTACAGAATCTCCCTCTCCCTCAATTGTATACCTTGGCCTTTTCTTTTGTTTGTCCATAACACCTTTCTTGCCAAAGGAGTATACATAAGATCCTTCAATCTTCCTTACACATCCAGCATGCTCTAAGTAATCTATTGTGATAGCACTAGAGGCTAGAGTGAAAGGGTTTCTCAAAGTGGCTAAGTTCAAATCATTCAGAAGGTTTAGGTGCCTAGCTATTTGAGTAAGTTGAGAGGATAGGAAGAAGGTACCAGTTCTTGTAACAGCATGATGATAAAAGGTATCAATCAAGAACTTGGTGGTGTTTATTTTGATGTTGTGGGTGAAAGCATACAGAAAGATGAGGTCTCTTTTGGTGACTTTCTCATTCCCATCAGCTCTTTGGTGGATGGTGTAGGTGATGATCCTATGGAGCATCCAGTGGGTGAGAGATTTGATATGTCTGGCTTTAGATTCCTTTTCAAAAGAAGTTTCAATGGAAATTTCTCGCCAGAAATCAGAAAGGGTTTGGTTTGAGAAGATTTGGTCATTGTAAGAGGTTATACCTTCAGAAGGGAAGTTCCAAATGCTGCCAAAATCTTCTAGGGTTAAGGATTGATAATGATCAAAAAGCTTAAACCTTACCCCGTACCAACCTAGAGCAGAGTTTGCACTCTTTTCTATTTGAAGAGACATCAGAAATTCTTTGCTAAGACTGGAGTAGCCTACCTCTTCTGGAAAGACAAATTTTTCCCATCCAAGGACATCCAACAATCTCTCAATTTCGTCCTTGATGCCCAATGCAGAAAGCATCCCACCAAAAGGAGATTTGGTGCCTTCAACTTTCTTTTTCTTAAGCATTGCATACCTAATGTCTTCTTCAGAGGTTTGGTGGTGAGGTTTGTGAATTTTCTCACCCCTTTTTGACTGTGGAGGAGATGGAGGTTCAACAATAGGTTCTCTAATGGTGATTCCTGGAACTCTATTGGCTTGACCCTTAATTTTGGAGGTGGTTTTTCTTTTGGGAGCCATTGAAAACAGAAGGAGTAGGAGTAATCTGAAAAACAGAGAGTGATTGAGAAACAGATGAGATTGAGAGGTTTTTAGGGTTTCAGAGGGAGGTTTGTGTGCTTTGATAGTCAAAATATCAGATAAACTGTTGTAACACACTCTTAAATAGATGGAATTAAGAAAATAGCCATTTATGACTGTTAAAAATGAAGAGTTGCGACCTGTCACACAGCCAACGGTTATAAATTTTCGAGCAGAGTGTATAGGGTGCGGTCGCAGATTTAACAAGGTACGATCGCGAAATGGGGTCTAGCGACCATTAGTAAGATAGGTACGCTCGCGAGGGAAGAAACTGTCTGTAACGGTCGAAACTATTCAAATTGGTGCGGCCGCGCACAAATTTTCTCGACCGCGCACAGAGATTTTTATTGAATGAAACTAGCAGACAAAGTAGCGATCGCGAAGGGATACTGGAGCGACCGCAACAGACTTAAAAATGAAAGATTCAAGGAAAGATGAAAGATATTCCAAGTATGTTTAAGAAAAATTAATTTCATGCACATAGAAACTTTATTGTAAGGCAAAAATTTTAATTAGCTCAAAGTGATTCCATCAATCATTCCTAAATTGAGTTTGATGAAGTTAAGTCTATCTTCATTCAAGGGTTTTGTAAAGACATCAGCAAGTTGATTTTCTGTATCTATAAATTCTAAGATTATATTCTGATTTTGTACATTTTCCCTCAAGAAATGATGTCTAATATCTATATGCTTGGATCTAGAATGTTGGATAGGATTTTTAGACAAATTGATAGCACTAGTGTTGTCACATTTAATGGAGATATTGTTAAACACTTTACCATAGTCAAGCAATTGTTGTTTCATCCATAATACTTGTGTGCAACAAAAACATGCTGCAACATATCCAGCTTCCGTTGTGGATAAAGCAACCGATGCTTGTTTCTTACTATGCCAAGAAACTAGACAATTACCAAGAAAGTGACATGCTCCTGTTGTGTTCTTCCTATCTAATATACTACCAGCATAATCTGCATCTGAAAATCCTATAATATGAAATGATGTGTTTTTAGGATACTAAAGTCCTAAATGTATTGTACCACTCAAATATTTCAAGATTCTCTTAGTGGCATTCAAGTGTGATTCTTTAGGACTAGTTTGAAATCTAGCACAAAGACACACACTATACATTATATCAGGCCTAGAAGCAGTTTAAGTAAAGTAGTGATCCGATGATACCTCGATATTTCTTCTCATCTACTGCTTTACCATTATCATCTTTACCTAATTTCAATGATGTGCTCATAGGAGTTTTGCTAGTTTTGCAGCCATCCATTCCAAATTTCTTGATGAGTTCTTTTGTATATTTGGATTGGTTGATGAAGATCCCATCTTTACATTGATTGACTTGCAGTCCAAGGAAAAACTTGAGTTCACCCATCATGCTCATTTCAAATTCCCTAGTCATACAAGAAGCAAATTCTTTGCACAAGGCTTCATTAGTAGCTCCAAATATTATGTCATCCACATAAATTTGTACAATCAAAATGTTGTGCTTATCCTTTTTAACAAAAAGAGTTGTGTCTACTTTTCCTTTTGAAAAACCATTTTCAAGCAAATATGCACTAAGTTTATCATACCAAGCTCTAGGTGCTTGCTTTAATCCATATAAAGCTTTGGTAAGTTTGAAAACATGATCAGGAAATTTGTAGTTTTCAAAACCAGGAGGTTGTTCAACATAAACTTCTTCATTTATGAGTCCGTTTAGGAATGCACTTTTGACATCCATTTGATAAAGCTTAAAATTCATATGACATGCAAAAGCAAGTAATATTCTAATAGCTTCTAATCTGGCTACTGGGGCAAAGGTTTCATCATAGTTAATACCTTCTTCTTTATTATAACCTTTGGCTACCAATCTTGCTTTATTTCTAATAATGTGACCATTTTCATCAAGCTTATTCCTATAAACCCATTTGCATCCTATTATAGAATGATCTATAGGTCTAGGAGTAAGTTGCCAAACATTATTTCTTTCAAATTGATTAAGTTCATCTTGCATTGCAGTTATCCAATTTTCATCATTTAAAGCTTCCTCAATAGTTTTTGGTTCAATTTGAGAAACAAAAGCAACATTAACATCAACATGATTAATTTTAGATCTAGTAGTTACTCCCTTTGATGTTTCTCCAATGATGAGTTCCTTTGGATGATCTTTCTTGTATTGCCAATCCTTAGGTAGATCTTGAGTCTTTTCTTCAAGTTGATTGATCTTTGGAGCATCAATAGATTCAAGAGGTTCAAGAGTACCTGCAGGGTCATTGAAAGTAATACCTTTCTTTTGATCAAGTTTAGATGATTCATCAAATACAACATGCATTGATTCTTCTATAACTAGAGTTTTTATGTTAAATACTCTATATGCTTTGCTATATGATGAATATCCTAAGAATATGCCTTCATCTGATTTGGATGAGAATTTTCCAAGATTATCCTTGGTATTCAATATGAAGCATTTGCATCCAAATACTCTAAAATATCCAATTCTGGGTATTCTTCCATTCCATAGCTCATAAGAAGTTTTATTAGTTAAATGCCTTTTATAAACACGATTTGCAATGTAACAAGCTGTATTAACGGCTTCCGCCCAAAAATAAGATGGTAAATCATATTCATTGAGCATTGTCCTAGCCATTTCGATTAAAGTTCTATTTTTCCTTTCAACTACACCATTTTACTGTGGAGTTCTAGGAGCAGAAAAATTGTGTGAAATGCCAAGTTCATTGCAAAAGTCTTCAAAGTTCTCATTTTCAAATTCTTTGCCATGATCACTTCTAATAGATGTGATCACATATCCTTTTTTGTTTTGAACTCTTTTTGCAAAAGTTTTGAAGTAATTAAAGGCTTCATTCTTTTGAGCTAAGAAATTAACCCATGTGAATCTAGAGTAGTCATCAACAAGAACAAATGCATATGATTTGCCTCCTAAGCTTGTAACTCTATTTGGTCCAAACAAGTCTAAATGAATGAGCTCTAAAGGTCTAGAGGTACTTATAACACTCTTTGATTTAAATGAGATTTTATGTTGCTTACCATGTTGACAAGGTTCACAGATCCTATCTTTATCATATTTTATCTTAGGTAAGCCATCAACTAAGTTCTCATTACAAATATATTTTAATTGATCCATACCAGCATGTCCTAGTCTTCTATGCCATAACCATGCATCATTATTAGTGGACATTAAACATGTATGATTTGAATGTATGCTGACATTGTAAGTGTTGTTTGTTCTAGTGCCCTTAAATATGATAACATCATTTGAATTTGTGATTTTGCATTCCTTAGAATCAAACTTGACAAAGTATGCTTTATCACAAAGTTGACTAACACTTAGCAAGTTATGTTTCAAACCATCAACAAGCCATACATCTTCAATTAAATCCTTACCAATAGAACCAATGGAGCCAACACCAAGTCATGGAAATTGATTATTAATTAATGTGTTCATGCTTCAATGCCTCATTCTCTTTAATCACCTTTTCTAAGTCATGTGAGCTTTTATTTAATTCTCCTATTGTATTTATTAAGTGTTCATTTGAGGTTTTCAATTCTAAGGTAGAGTTCTTTAAGCATATAAAATCCTTTTCTAACTTAGAGTTTTTCTCTTTATAGAGCATCATTTTAGAGAAATATTTTTCTATTTTAGAATTCATGTGCTCAATCAAGTCACTATCATCTATATCATTTATATCATCATGTGCTACAAGATCAAAGGATTGAGTACTTACCTCATTGGAGTCATCTTCAATAGCCATGAGACAAAGATTTGCAATTCCTTCCTCTTCTTCTTCTTCACTTGAGGAAGAGTCATCCCATGTGGCTTTGAGAGACTTTTTCTTTTCTTTATCCCATTTCCTTTTGTTCTTCAATTTGTAGCAATCCGATTTGATGTGACCAGTTTTTCCACATTCATAGCACTTCACCTCATTTTTCTTTTCTTTATCTTTGAAGGAGAATTTAGGAGGTGTACCTTTGTTTGCTTGTAATCTTTTCTTCCTTTTCCATTCAGTCATTCTTTTTGAGAACATAGCCATTTCATCTTCATCATCAGTATCTTCATTGCTTGAGCTCTCAGCTTCTTTGATTGCTTTGAGTGCAATTGGTTTTCTCTTTTCTTTCTCACCTTGATCTTCTTCTTTTTCACTGTGCAGCTCAAAAGTGAGTAATTTACCAACTAGCTCGTCGGTTCTTAATGTGCTGAGATCATGAGCTTCTTCTATGGATGATACTTTGGATTCAAAGTTCTTTCTAGCTCTTAGGGCTCTCAAGATTTTACTGTTTACATCACCTTGATCATATACCTTGCCATACTTCTTTAGTTCATTGACAATTGCAAGTAAGTGATTGGTCATGTCGGTGACATTTTCATTTGGTTTCATCTTGAATAGCTCATACTCATGAACATGCATTTGTTTCTTGGTAAATCTTACCTGAGTTGTACCTTCATGGTAGTTTTCAAGTGTTTTCCAAATGCAATGTGCACAAGTTAAATGTTGAACTCTTCCACCTTCTTCTCTTGAAATGGAGTTCATCAAGATGGAAGCAGCTCTATTGTTCTTGAATCGATCTCTGATATTGCTAGTTGACCATTGAGCTTTGGGAAGTGGAACTTGAATACCGTCAACTTCATGAGTGGGAGATTTCCACTCATTTTCCACGAAATCCCATAGTTCAATCCCTTCACTATCTAGAAACAAATACATTTTGTGTTTCCAGTATGAGTAATCCGTTCCATCAAAGTAGGGTCTAAGAATAGAGTTAAGATTTCCATGAGAGCTTGATGAAGAAGAAGTTGCCATTGTGGATCAGATTTCACAATTAAGTTCAAGAAATCTCAGGGCTCTGATACCAATTGTTGTCCCAAGATGGCAACCAAGAGGGGGGGGGGTGAATTGGTTTCCTTAAGAAATAATGACAATTTAAAAAACTCAACAAACAAGAAATGCGGAATGGAGAGTTGGTTGAGTAATGGAAGAAAGAAAGAACACACAAGATTTATAGTGGTTCGGATTTACTTCAATCCTACATCCACTTCCTTAACAACTTGTTAAGGTTCCACTAGTCTTTGAAGTTTTCACAAGCTCACTTCCAACTTTACAAGTGTTTTTCTTAGGCTCACACTTATAACCCAAACAAGAGTTTTACAAGGCTCACTCTCACAACCTAACAAGAGTTTTACAAGGCTTACTCTCACAACCCAAGTGTCTCCCAAGCTTACACTCAAACTTATACAATGGTGTTTTCAATGCTAACACCTAACATTCATAACAATTCAAATACAAGTAAAAGTAAATTTGTTGCTTGGCTATGAAAATCTTTTCTCAATGTTGTCTTTTTTGTTTTCTCATAGAAACTTTGTATTTATAGCCAATGTGGTCTTACTAGCCGTTATTGATGTTGAGAATAAAGTATTGGCAGATTAGACCTTCTTTACTTAAACTATCTGAAGCACTTCGCGGTCACCCTTCATACAAGGATGGTCGCGCTCATGCTTCACGCGGTCGTCCTTTTAACAAGGGACGGTCGCTACTTTTGAAAAACTTCAACGGTCGAATTTTAGTGCTCTGCAGCTGGAATCTTGCCCATGATGTGTTTGTCGGACCGTTTCTTGCCCATGCTGTGTTTGTCGGGACGGTCGCGCCAAGCAGAGGTGCGGTCGCCCTTTTTGAATATTGAAGTGGGTTTACAACGGTCATGTCACGTCACTTTCTGACAGAGCAAAAGAGATGTCCGCCATAATTTGAATCTTCGCGGTCGCCCTTGGTAGCTTTTCGAGGTCGAACTCACATTTTCGCGTCGAACTTCTGGACGCACCTGAGGACGCGAACACTACTGTCTCTTTGAGCAATTTCTTTTTGAATTGTTGGGCGGTCGCAACTCTGAATGGGGCGGTCGCTAAAGTTGTAAGCGAGGTCGAATCATTCACCGTTCTTGTCACCGCGAACCTTACTGTGATTGTAATGATTTAAGTTCCTTGAGTAGCGGTCGGGCAAGTATTTTGGACGGTCGCCATTCTGTAGGCGCGGTCGCGACTATGGTCGAACTTCTGACCGCGAAACCTACTGTGACAAGGTTTCATTCTGTAATTGCATGGAGCGGTCGTATTTAGGTGAGGTACGACCGCTATACTTATTCTGTTCACCTTTAATTGAAGCAACCTAATCCTGCAACAAGATTTCTCAAACACAAGTTAAATAGATCATCCATTTGAGTTGTCAAGGATCAAAATTAAGATCATTTGTCTAACAGTACAAACTTTGAATACATTGGTTATGTTTGCATGACATTTGTGCTTAACACATTTTGGTTGGAAAATGTGTTAAGCTACTTGATACATTGGTTATGTATGAATAATGTGCTATGACATTTGTAATGTCATATATGTGTTAAATGCATTGTGAAAAGCCATTGATAATGGCTAAATTGTGTAAAATGTGAAATATGTGTATTATGTGGAAATGACCCAAAGTGTTCGGGTAATGCCATTTGTTGTGTATGCATTAAGTGCATTGTTAAAAAGCCATTGGTATTGGCTAGATTACATTAAATGTGATTAATATGTGAATTATGTTGAAATACCCAAGGTAATTGGGTAATGTGGTATAATGTAATGAGATATGTGGAAACATAATGAAATGAATTGATATCGATATAAATGAGAAATATGAATAAATTGTGTGCCTAGTATGTTATTCAATTTTTAGAGTTCTATGTTTGGCGGCATGCCTATGATTTGCCTACGGGGTAGACGCTGGGCGTCACTGTGAAAATATTTTTGAGGTGAAATGACCGGGTCGTAAGCCTTAAAAATAAGTCCTTAATGCTAGGTTGGGTGAAATGACCAGGTCGTAAGCTTAGGCCTAGTTGAATTATTACATTGATATATTGCCTACGGGGCTAGACACATGGTGTCATTATAGACCAAAATAGTAACTCTAGAATTTTAATAGCATATTAGTTATCTTTGGGCCCATGTTTGTGTTTGTTTTATAGATCAATGGTATGAGATGCAAATGTATGTATGCATGTATTCATTTATGCACAAACAATAGACAAAGATAAGGATAAATAGGATGTTCCTTCCAACCTTATAACATCCACACATGAATGGTGAGTCTCTTTTCCTAGGTGATATGGTTAAAAAAAATACCAACATGGGGTATCTTGTTTACAAATAATTCCCTTGAACATTTCAACCAATAGTTATATTTTTAAAAATAGAAATTAGTTCATGATAATTTCCATTAATTAGGCTTTAATACGTCTAATCAACTAAAGTAGCTTTTATGCTATATTGGATTAAAACTAAATTAAGAGGTTTATTATAAATAGATTTCTCACTTGAAAAAGTAACTAGTGATTCATGCCAAAAACAAGCCTATGATTAATAATTCTTAGTATAATCTAGGCTTACAATTGATTTTTGGTATTTCCATAATTAACCTAAATATTCATAAGCTCTTTTAGAAGATTATGAAAATAATTTTGTTTCTAAGCCCATTGTAAAAATATTTTAGAAAAAATGGATTTTGGGCTTTGTATTTGGATCATGAGAAAAGAATTTTTGATTTTTTTTCAGAAAAGTTTTATGTCCAAAGACCTTCTTGAAAAATTTTAAAAATTGCTTTGGTCTTTTAGACTTTAAAGAAAAAATTTATTTTGAGCTTACAATGTACTTAGGTCATATTAGAAAAAGAACAAACCAAATAAGCCATGATTTAAACCAAGATAAACTAACCAAAGTCAAACAACAAGCATTTTGGGTAAAACTTAAGGAAAGTAACTAGGCCAATTACATGAGCTTTAGTCTTTGGGTTAAGAGGCTTAGGTTCCCATAGCAAGTATATACCAAAAGGTATAAGGCTATGAGCGGTTATACCATGCTCGATCTGCATACCTTGAGTGAAAGTATGGTATTCCTTACATAGCACAACACGGGTAACACGGGCATCCTAACTCACGTATATGATGCAATGGATAATATCATGATAAGAAAGAATAGAATAATATAAAGACCAATGTAATCAACTTCTCTTATCCCCAGTGGAGTCGCCAAGATTTTTGCCCCCACTCCCAGTGGAATGATTCTTGCGACTTCGGCACTGTTTAGGCTCGGGGCCTTAGAGAACATAGGCCTAGGCCTGGAGAAAATAGAGTAACCACCAGGATAGGCCAGGAAAAAGAAAGGGGTGGATGACTCAATTCCTAAGGAATCCCCAACCCCCTAATGGGTTCAAAAAGTTGGGTATGTGTGGGGAAGGTGAGAAATAGCCCAGCAAGTCCACAATGCTCGGTTCATTGGAACCGGCCTCCTTTGCAGATCTTAATATTATAAAATTCTTAAATATAACGATATTATACATACTACATACAACAATTAAAATAAAGCATCATTATATTAAAATTAAAGTAATATTCAAACAAAACAAATAAATGGACACCCATCCGAGGATGGAAACATGTCCTTACATCGTCCATATCTAAAACTAAATAGGACACCCACCGAAAGATGAAAACATGTTCTTTACATTGGCCCAAAACATAAAAGCAATTTAAATTACATGACGCTTAATACGTGAGGTACCCAACATATGGAAACATACCTCTTACAAAGTTTTGAAATCAAAACAAATTAATAAAAGTAAACATCCATTCATGATAAATAAACCATTCATCTATGACAAAAACAAATCAAATATCAAAATTAAATAAATCACATCAAAACATATAATAAACTATATAATTAAATTTAAAATTAAATAAAGCAATATATAAATTTAGGTTCACATCTTGAATTAAGTTTTTTTAATCAAAATTAGGGTTTGGAATTCTTATGCAAACAATTTTAGGATTTAGATGAAAAACTGTGATTTTATGGATACTTGAAATTAAATTAGGGTTTTGGGACTTTAGAAAATAAATTAGAATAATAGGGTTTAGAAATTTGGCTATTGGATCAATTTTAATAATTAAACTATTTGCAAATTCAGGTTTATGGCTTCTGGAATTGAGGTTTGGGAATTAGGGTTTTAGGAAGCTAGGTCTTTTAGAATTTGAAAATTATTTTGGGGTTTTTTATTTTAAGGAAAATAATTAGGGTTTTGTTAAGTTATGAAATTAATTGGGGTTTGAGAAATTAGACTAATATTTGAATGATCATATTTACTTTAAGTAAAACCCTAGCTACTGTTTGAATTAAAAAAGAGAATTTGATTATACAACAATGTGATGAAAATTTGAAATTTGAAGAAGGTTATTTATTCAATAAATTGAATTTATAGAACTTATCTATGTTTGAAGGCTCCACCAAATTTAAAGTCTTTGAATCAAGCTTGGATATGTGCTACTGCCTGAATCAAAGTTTATTTTTGGATTGAGTTGGATCAAGACAACACTGCTTTTATTACCTTAATTTTGTAAATTAGATCGTCACTTATTGATGTTTTCTCTCTGTCTCCCGTTGCTCTTTTTAAATAATTCCAGTCGCCTCTCAATCTCTTCCTCTTAGTTTGCCTTGGAAATATTAAGTCTAAAGTTTCTTCCCAAAAAATTGCCTCCAGTTTCTTTTTGTGTGTTTTAATGTGGTATTTATAGGAAAAAAAAAGACCTAATCCTATTTTAATAAGGAAATACCAAATGTTTAGGAAAAAATCACAAAACCGTGTGAAATAAGGTTTGGTCAAAAAATCAGCAGCGCGCGCGGGTTACTGGGCATGCAAGGCTGCAATGGCAAAAATTGCTACGAGGATCGGGCTGGGTGGATTGGTGCTACTTGCTGGCATGTGCAGCAAATTGGCAAGCAATGATTTTTGCCGCAGGTCCAGGCCTTCGGTGAATTGGCTCCTTGCCAATTCGTCGCAGGTCCAGGCCTGCGACGAAGTTCCTTATTCTGTTATAGGGTGATGTCGTTTGGGTTAAAGAATGCTGGAGCAACCTACCAAAGGATGGCTACCACTTTGTTTCATGATATGATGCACATAGAAGTCGAGGTCTATGTCAATGATATGATGGTAAAGTCAGATACAAGGGAACAACACTTCTAAAACTTAGAGTTATTCTTCGAGAGAGCAGTGAAGTATAAGCTAAGGTTAAACCCAAAGAAGTGTGTATTTAGGGTTACTTCAAGCAAGTTGTTGGGACACGTGATTGGTCCAAATTACATTGAGATTGACCCTGACAAGGTTAAGGCAATCAGAGATATGCCAGCCCTAAAGACGGAGAGAGAAGTTTGGGTATTTATTGGCAGGTTACAATAAATTCACATGTTCATAGCAAAGCTCACCACGATCTGCAAGCTTATCTTCAAATTGCTTAAAAAGAATCAGCCAATCGAGTGGAATGAAGAATGTCAAAAAGCCTTTGAACGTATAAAGGAGTATCTACTAAATCCACCTGTTTTGAAACCAACTAAACCCAGTAAACCTTTATTACTGTACTTAGCAGTAGAGGAAGAGTCGATAGGAGCTATACTAGTCCAAGCAGACGAGTCAGGGATTGAGCATGCAGTCTACTATTTGAGTGGAAAGCTCCTACCTTATGAGATTAAGTATAGTATCATTGAAAGGACTTGTATAGCTGTGGTTTGTTCTTCTAAGAAGTTGCAGCATTACTTTCAATTTTATAGTGTGCAAGCAATTTTCAGGTTGGATCCAGTGAAGTACTTAAGGGAGACACCCTCTTTGATCGGGAAATATGGTCGATGGTTGATAATTTTGGAAGAATTTGAGATTGAATATGTAACCAGGAAAATAATCAAAGGTAGAGCGGTGGCAGAATTCCTAGCTTAACAACCATTGCCGGATAGTGAAGAGGTAGTCTTGGAATTTCCTGATGAACATTTAGAGGCCATAGAAGTACAAGGATGGAAGATGTATTTTGATGAAGCAGTAAATAGGAAAGGAGCAAGTTTGGGAGTCATACTAGCTAAGAAGTTGAAATTCAGGGCAACCAATAATATGGTGGAGTATGAAGCATGTAATTTTGGTTTGGAAATCCTGATGATTATGAAGATAGATAAAGTGTAAGTCTTTGGTGATTCATTGCTAGTAATATCCTAAGTGAATGGAGAGTGGGAGTTAAAAGAAGATAAGCTAAAACCATACCACCATTACTTGACCGTGATGAAGAAGAATTTTAAGGAATGCAGGTTTATACACCTAGCAAGAGAAGAAAACCAGATGGCCAATGCCCTAGCCACATTGGCTTTGATATGGGAGAACCCTATAAATTTAATTATTAAGCCTCTAGTTTTGACCAGTTCATCAACTCCTTACTATAAATATGAGACAATCATGGAAATTGATACAGACCATGATGCATGGTATGACACCATAAGACTGTTTTTGGAGAATAAGGAATACCCGTTGGGGGCAACAAGGGAAGACAGAAGAGCCATAAGGCGATGTTCCTTATAATACATCACCTTTCTTGGAGAGTTGTATTGAAGATGGCCTGATGGGGTGCACTTGAGATGCTTGAGAAAGCCTGAAGCTAAGCGTATCATGTTAGAAATACATGAAAGAAGTTGTGGTCCACACATGAGTGGTTTACCCTAGTTAAGAAGATAATTTGAAAAGGTTACTACTGGTTAAACATGGAGAGAGGTTGCATTGAGTTTGTGAAGAAATGCCAGTAATTTCAGATGCATGGTGTGAGCGGGGATTTTTGCCCCCACTTTCGGTGGAATGGTTCTTGCTACTTCGGCACTATTTAGGCTCGGGGACTTAGAAAACACAGACCTAAGCTCAGAGAAAATGAAGTTGCCACCCGGACGGGCCGGGAAAAAGAAAAGCATGGATGACTCAATTTCTAAGGAATCCTCAACCCCCTAATGGGTTCAGAAAGTTGGGTACGTGTGGGGAAGGTGAGAAATGGCCCAGTACCCCCACAACGCCTGATTCATTGGAACTGGTCTCCTTTGTAGGTCTTAATATTATAAAATTCTTAAATATGACAGTATTATCCATACTGTAACACCCCTATACCCCATATACGCACACTACATACTACTACATCTGTAATATACATATACCGAATACAGGAGTGCCACAATTTATAATAAGCAAACCAATCTTTCAATTTAACAACATTATAGGAAAACTTAAAACATTCAAATTATATTAAAAACTATATTAGATAAAAAATTTATTCATTATGCAGCGGAAAATGTAGTGGTATTTACAAATACATATACATCAAAATCAATTTTTACAAAACATAAAGTTTATACATGTTTGGCAGTTCGTCTCTGATCTTTAAGCCCACAATCAACACTTCAGAGTCTAGACTCAACTCGGTCTAGATGAACTCTCCGGTTCTATCCTGTCACCTACGTGATGAACCACAATCGCGCTAAGCCATAGGCTTAGTGGTACAAACCACAATAACAAAATGTTTCAATGCAATGCTATTGTCACACATTTTAATAATAAAAAACATTATTCATAAAGGATATATTAATATTTTTCATAACAATACATTCCATTATTCTATTCAATTGTTTCACCATTCATGAATCACATTGAAACAAAGACAAGCATGGGCCCAAAAGACACTAATATGCCATTCAACTTTCAGAGTTAATGTTTTGGTTCAATTATCACTTTTATCATTATCATTATCCCAACTAGGCTTCAAGGATTAGGCTCAACCAAGCTTCAAGGGGAACAAAGCATGCTAAGTATCAACCCAACTTGGCTTCAAGAACCAAACCCAACCTAGCTTCAAGGGTTGTAACATCTCAACTAGGCTTCAAGGACTAGACCCAACCAAGCTTCAAGGGGAGTTAAGCATGCTAAACTTCAACCCAACTTGGCTTCAAGGATCAAATCCAACCTAGCTTCAAGAGATTGTTACAATTAGGCATGCCACCAACAACAAAACTCTAAAAATGGAATAACACATTAGATACACAATTCATTCATTATTTCATTATCAATTTCATTCTCATTTTCTCATCTTCATTTAGGCAACCATGCCTCAATTATCTCATTTGCATCATTATAGCCAACAACAATGGCTTCACATCTCATCAATAGAGTATACATAACCAATTACATTGCACACATATATTTTAAATTCATCATCATCTCGGCAAACATGCCCCACTTATTTCATTTGAATCATTATAGCCAACCACAATGGCATCACATCTCATTATATCTCAATTCACATTAATGCAATTCATCATATCCACTTGCATTGCACATACATTTGAATGATCATCATATCTTTCACATTATACAAATTATAACATTAATCAAATTGTATTAACAATATAGTAAATTACTTAACACATTTACAACCAAATGTGTTAAGTCTCAAAATCATGTAAATGTATGCAACCATGTACGTTTGTACTTACCTCAAGAGCAACTCACACCAATCTATACACTTCCTCTTCCAAGAATTCTCAACACTTAGGTTAGGGCAACTCAACCTCTTCAAAACCTAATCCAAAAGGAATAATACACACTTATTTACCAATACACATGAATTCCAATACAATTATACACCTATTAGTCTCATACTAGACCCAAAGATCACAAATACAAGCCAAAACCACTATCTAGGTCCCCACGGTCGTGGCCTCACAACCCCACAGTCGTGGCCTCTCAACCCCACGGTCGTGGCCTCACAAACCCCCACGGTCGTGGGTTAGCAAACGAATCTGTGAACACTCGAATTTTGAGGCTCGGAAGGCCAATTTTCTCAGACTACTGAAAACCGGGCCGGACCGGACGTCCCCGGTAAAGTTCACCGGAAATATATCAATATGGTACTTGAAATGTCCGGGACGACGTGAGGATCACGGATATGGTCCCGGAATAATTTTTGGAGGTCACTAGCTCCTGAAAAATCAATTTGAGCAAAAATCGGACGAAACCGGCGGCCCGACCGCCGAAAAATGCAGGTTTTCATACACGGCGGCTCGGCCGCCGGAAAATCATTTTTTTCCTATAAATAGGCTTCAGATTTTCAGAAAAGGGGGTTGGACTTTTCCGGGTGGGCCTCATGCTGTCGAATTCTTTTCACGCTTAAAAACGATGAAGAACTTTTATTTGCATAAATCTAACCGTGTGCTGCAGGAAACAATCTGTAATCAAGAATCATAATCCCCGGTTCAAGAAAACGAGATCTGGAGCTTCGAAGCGGGAAAATCCTAAGCAAGGTAATATTATAATCCATCATTTGTCAATTTAAGCATATCATAAGCATTCTATCTTCTTCTCAATTTCTTCTCGGTCAAAGACCTAATCCTTTTAGGTCTAAGGCCTAATGGACTAATCAATCAGCCTCTTTGGCACAAAGACTTAAATTACATCTTTTTGGTACAAAGTACCTACATTTCACAATTAAAATCAATCTGTTGGCACGGAGCCTAAATTACACCATTTTGGTACGAAGTACCTAAAATTTCACAATTTAGCACTAAGTGCTGAAATTCACATTTTTTGGCATGGAGCCCAACCACACTTGGCCAAAGGCCCAAAATTTGCACTCTTTTGGTACAAAGTACCTAAAATTGGAGAATTTAGCACTAAGCGCTAAATCTCACATCTTTGGCATGAAGCCCGACAACACTTGGCCAAAGGCCTAAATTGCACTCTTTTGGTACAAAGTACCTAAAATTGCACCATTTAGCACTAAGTGCTAAATTTCACAACTCTGGCATGAAGCCCGACTCAATTAAAATCAACCTTTGGCATGGAGCCTAAATTCCACTCTTTTGGTACAAAGTACCTAAATCTCATATCTTTGGCATGAAGCCCGACAATGCACGAAGCATACACACACACATGCATGAAGCATAATTTTCATCGCCTTTAAATAGGCTTTTCCGAACTACATGGGCTTTGATCTCCTATTCAAACGGGAGTATGTAGGCATGTTTGGGATTCACCCCAAATAGCAAGCCCACAATTTACTAACAATCTGTCTCTTCTTTTCTTCATTCCTTTTAAATTTGTTCTTTTTGCAAGTTAGTCAAAAGCATGACATAGTCCCCGAATCCATCATTTGTCAATTTAAGCATATCATAAGCATTCTATCTTCTTCTCAATTTCTTCTCGGTCAAAGACCTAATCCTTTTAGGTCTAAGGCCTAATGGACTAATCAATCAGCCTCTTTGGCACAAAGACTTAAATTACATCTTTTTGGTACAAAGTACCTACATTTCACAATTAAAATCAATCTGTTGGCACGGAGCCTAAATTACACCATTTTGGTACGAAGTACCTAAAATTTCACAATTTAGCACTAAGTGCTGAAATTCACATTTTTTGGCATGGAGCCCAACCACACTTGGCCAAAGGCCCAAAATTTGCACTCTTTTGGTACAAAGTACCTAAAATTGGAGAATTTAGCACTAAGCGCTAAATCTCACATCTTTGGCATGAAGCCCGACAACACTTGGCCAAAGGCCTAAATTGCACTCTTTTGGTACAAAGTACCTAAAATTGCACCATTTAGCACTAAGTGCTAAATTTCACAACTCTGGCATGAAGCCCGACTCAATTAAAATCAACCTTTGGCATGGAGCCTAAATTCCACTCTTTTGGTACAAAGTACCTAAATCTCATATCTTTGGCATGAAGCCCGACAATGCACGAAGCATACACACACACATGCATGAAGCATAATTTTCATCGCCTTTAAATAGGCTTTTCCGAACTACATGGGCTTTGATCTCCTATTCAAACGGGAGAATGTAGGCATGTTTGGGATTCACCCCAAATAGCAAGCCCACAATTTACTAACAATCTGTCTCTTCTTTTCTTCATTCCTTTTAAATTTGTTCTTTTTGCAAGTTAGTCAAAAGCATGACATAGTCCCCGAATCCTCCTTGGGTTCGCAGACTAGAAGCCTTTACATTGGATGCATTAATTGGAGTCAAACAAGGGTTTTCTTAGTTTTTCCCTTTGAACAAAATAAACTGAGTGGCGACTCCCGACAACGAGTGAACGTTCGCCCGGATCCTTTTCGGGCGGAAAAACCGAGGTTCACAGAATCTGTCCAATTTGCTTAACACTCCCACGGTCATGGCATCCAAGGGCCACGGGCGTGGCATCCAAAATGCTTCTGTTTCGGACCAAACTCATGTATTCTATGCTTTTAACTTCATTAAACACAAATATCTTGAAGATTTACAAAAATAATTGATCAAACTCAATATTTACATCATTTACCAATTCAACACCATAACATAAACACAACTCTTACTCTTCCATTCAACTCCAAAATCACAATCAATTAAACCCAACACTCTCAAACACACCACAATCAAACATAATCATGCTTTTGAAAATCCAACACCAAACTCAAACATGACTTAAAAAATAAAACAAGAGAATCAAGAAGAAACTTACCAAAGTTGATGAAATTTCTTAGATTTCCAACTTTATCACTTGTTAACTTCCTTCAATCTTGAGTTTGGAAAACAAAACTCTCTTCCTCTCTTGCTTCTTTGATAGCCGGCCAAAAGAAAAGAAAAGAAAAGAAAAGAAAAGAAATGAAGATGCACGAAGAAGAAAGAAATAAGAAGAAAAGAAAGAAAGCAAAGTCAAACTCTTAATAACTCTCTCCTCAAAACCCTCTCCTCCAAGCATTTAAACAAATAAAATATTCAAAATATCTCCATCCACTTCCACTCACTCAAATTCCACTTTATTAATTAATTAATTAAAATCATTAATTAATCTTCTTTTGACTTCCATATTTTGACTTGTATATGTTGTATATTTCACAATATATACAACATATACACTCTCTCTTTACTTCTTTTCTCTTTCCATTAAACACATACATTAAATCCAAATACAACAATAATACCTAAACTTTTAGGGTATACTTTGGGATATTACAATTCTCCCCCTCTAAAAAGAAATTTCATCCTCGAAATTACCTGATATCAAGTCTGAAACAGTTGAGGATACTGATCTCGGATCACTTGCTCACTCTCCCAAGTTGCCTCTTCCTTTCCATGATTCTTCCAAAGAACCTTCACAAGTGGCACTTTCTTATTTCTTAACTCTTTCACTTCATGTGCCAAAATAGCAATTGGTTCTTCTTCAAAAGTCAGATCAGGACTCACTTGAATAGGTTCAAGGGACAGAACATGAGATGGATCTGATATGTACCTCCGCAACATAGAAACATGGAAGACATTGTCGATTCTATCCAACTCAGGCGGCAAAGCAAGTCGATAAGCAACTGGTCCCACTCTTTCTAATACTTCATAAGGTCCAATAAAACGAGAACTTAACTTTCCTTTACGACTAAATCTCAAAATATTTTTCCAAGGAGACACTTTTAAAAATACTTTATCACCAACATCAAACTCTATATCTCTCCTCTTTAAATCTGAATAAGATTTCTGTCGATCTGAAGCTGTTTTCAACAGATCCCGAATTATTTTAATTTTCTCTTCCATTTCTTTAATCAAATCGGGACCAACTAATTTGCTTTCACCAACTTCATTCCAGCATAGAGGAGTCCTACATTTTCTACCATACAATGCCTCAAATGGTGCCATTCCAATACTAGATTGATGACTGTTGTTGTAAGCAAATTCTACAAGTGGCAAAAATCTGTCCCAACTTCCAGAAAAATCAATGACACAGCTTCTCAACATATCCTCTATAACCTGTATCACTCTCTCTGACTGCCCATCTGTCTGCGGATGAAAAGCAGTGCTAAAGTGCAATCGAGAACCCAAAGCACCATGTAAACTTTTCCAAAATCTCGTCGATCAGACAATAAAGAAATTGGAACTCCATGTAACTTCACTATCTCACTGGTATACAGCTCAGCTAACTTCTCCAAAGAGTAGTCCATTCTAACTGGAAGAAAATGAGCTGTCTTTGTCAACCTATCAACAATCACCCAAATAGCATCATGCTTCTTCTGAGTCAATGGCAAACCAGAAACAAAATCCATTGTCACACGTTCCCATTTCCATTCAGGCACTGATAAAGGTTGAAGCAACCCTGTTGGAACTTGATGCTCAGCTTTCACCCTCTGACAAGTGAGGCACTTGGATACAAACTCCGCTATATCTTTCTTCATACCTGACCACCAGTAATATTGCTTCAAATTATGATACATTTTAGTGCTCCCAGGGTGCATAGCAAAAACCGATTGGTGTGCATCTTCCAAAATAATCTTTCTTAATCTAGCATCATCAGGAACACACAATCTATCCTTAAACCAAAGGCTACCATCACTTTTCACATGGAAATCTCGGCTCTCCCCCTTTTTGCAATCTGATATAACTTTCTGAATTTTCTCATCAGTCAATTGATCCTCTTTAATCTAATCCAACAACACTGGTCTCAAATGCAAATGAGCTAACAACACACCATCATCACATGATTCAAAACTAGCATGCAACGCTCTCAACTCAACAAGCAACGAGAGCGAATAAGCAGTCAAACCTGCTAAAGACTTCCGACTCAAAGCATCAGCAACAACATTCGCCTTACCAGGATGATAATCAATCAAACAATCATAATCTTTGATCGGCTCCAACCATCGTCTTTGCCAAAGATTAAGTTCTTTCTGAACCCCCAAATATTTCAAACTCTTATGATCTGTATAAATAAAACACCTCTCCCCATACAAATAGTGTCGCCAAATCTTCAAAGCAAACACTATAGCTGCTAACTCCAAATCATGCGTCGGATAATTAAGCTCATGCGACTTCAACTGTCGAGAAGCATAAGCTATAACTTTACCCTCTTGCATCAAAACACAACCTAAACCATTATGTGAAGCATCACTGTAAATCACATATGGTTTATCTTCCACAGGCAATGTAAGAATAGGGGCTTGAGTCAACATTTCTTTCAACTGCTCAAACCTAGCTTGACACTGATCTGTCCACACAAATCTAACTCCCTTCCGAAGTAATCTGGTGAGTGGAGTAGCTATCAAAGAAAAACCTTTCACAAACCGTCGATAATAGCCTGCCAAACCCAACAAACTTCTAACTTCAGTCACGGACTTCGGTGGACTCCAATTCAAAATGGCCTCAACTTTAATTGGATCAACTCTTATACCATCTACTGAAACTATATGACCTAGAAAAGTCACTTGATCAAGCCAAAACTCACATTTCGACAGCTTAGCATACAATTGCTTCTCTCTCAAGGTCTGCAACACAATTCGCAAATGCTTGTCATGCTCCTCCTCATTACGCGAATATACCAAAATATCATCAATAAAAACCACTACAAACTGATCCAGATAGGGTCTAAACACCCTATTCATCAAATCCATAAACGCTGCAGGTGCATTCGTTAACCCAAAAGGCATCACTAAGAATTCATAATGCCCATACCTTGTGCGAAAAGCTGTCTGAGGAACATCTTCAACTCTAACTCTCAACTGATGTTACCCTGATCTCAAATCAATCTTGGAAAACACTGCTGCTCCCATCAACTGATCGAAAAGATCATCAATCCTAGGCAAAGGATACTTATTCTTGATAGTCATCTTGTTCAATTGCCTATAATCGATGCACAACCTCAAAGTGCCATCCTTCTTCTTCACAAACAGCACCGGAGTCCCCCACGGAGAAACACTAGGGCGAACAAACCCTTTATCCAACAACTCCTGCAACTGCACCTTCAACTCTCTCAACTCAGCAGGTGCCATTCGATATGGAGTAATAGAGATGGGAGTGGTACCAGGCAACAAATCGATACCAAACTCAACCTCTCTCTCAGAGGGTAACCCTGGCAACTCCTTAGGAAACACATCTGGGAATTCAGCAACTGTGGGTATACTATCAAGTTGAGAACCCACTACTCTGGTATCCACAACATGAGCAAGATAAGCATCACATCCTTTTCTAATCAACTTCCTAGCTGCTACAGCTGAGACAAATAAGGATGCAAGTTGTCTTTGCTCACTAGATACCATCACACTTCTACCATCACTGGTTCTCAAGGTAACACACTTCTTTTGACAATCTACCATAGCTCCATGCTTAGAAAACCAATCCATACCTAAAATCAATTCATATTCCTTAAAAGGCATTTCAATCAAATCACCCAAAAATTCCTCACCTTGCACCACAACTGAACTATCACGATACACCTTACTCACCACAACACTATGTCCTAAAGGATTTGTCACCAACACATCAAATCCTAATGACTCTGAATGCAATTCAGACACAAGCAAAATAGATGCACTTATGTATTAATGAGTAGATCCTGGATCAATTAAAGCAAGAACTGAAATGCCAAATAAAGAAAATGTACCCGCAATAACTGCTGAAGCATCTGGCTGCCTCTGCATCACATACACTCTCTGATAAGACCCAGCCTCATCTGGCCTACTGCCTCCGAATGTAGAGCCTCCTCTCTGACTAAATACAGGTCAACCGCCTCTACTGAAACCTTTGCCCCCTCGACCACCACTGCTGACACTAGGTCGAGAAGCTGCAGTATCAGTCTGCCTATCATCCTGCATCTCAGGGCTATCTTTAACAAAATGAGCTGGTGACCCACATCTAAAGCATACTCCCGATCCACCCATCTTTCAATAAGTACCCCCATGTGTTCTACCACAATGAACACATATAGGTGGGATGGATCTCTGAACCACTGGAGTCGGAGCACTCGCTACAAAAACTGTAGGTCTCGATCTCTGCCTCTGATACTGAACTAACCTACCTGATTGCCTCTGGCTCCTACTAATTCTAGGAACAAAATTTCCTCGGCCTCTCTTCATAGATGAAGACCCTGCCTCAAACTGGGATCTTCTAACTCTGGTCTCCTCCTCAGTAGCAGCTGTTGCAATAGCTTGTGCTCTCTCAACACTTCTGGCTGCTACAACCAATTGAGAAAAATCCTGATACCGAGAACCAACAACAATGCACATAATAGAGGGCCTCAACCCCTCCTCAAATCTCCTACACCGGTCAATCTCATCTGCAATAATCCCACCGGTGTAGTGACTCAACCGGATAAACTCAACCTCATACTCTGTCTCAAATTCAGAAATTCCATCTTCTTGACATCCTTATACTCCCTCGGAGTATATTTCTGCTCAAACTCCCGTAGAAAATCACCATAACACAATGTAGGTGGATCATCCATAGCATGAGGGATCGTCTTCCACCAATCATAAGCATCTTTCTGCAGAAGGGATCTAGCATAATCAAATTTCTCTTCAGGAGTGGCTTGCAACTGAATAAATACCCTCTGCACTCTATCCAACCACTGCTCAGCTACTGCAGGATGTGTAATACCAAAGAAATCCTCAGCCCCATATTTCCTCAATTTATCATAATGTCTCACCGGTACTTGCGGCTGTGGTGGTGGTGGTTGCTGCTGCACTGGAGCTCGCCTCAACAATTCTACCACATGCCTTAACCAACCCGGTGGAACCTCATCAACAGCTGATCTCCCTGGCACAGGAGCAGGTGCCTCTCCAGCTCTATCAACCCTAGCTCCATCTCTACCCTCTTCAGGAGCTACACTCTCAGCACTACCTTCTATAGACTGACGTGACTGAGACGCCATCACTACCTATATCTGCAAACACAGCAGAATAAACCTCATCAAAGATCAAAGACTGCCAATACCAAAACATATATATTATTCAAAAAAACATATTTTAAAATCAAAATTTTCTTTTTCTTACAATTTACCTAGGTTGAGAATCTCAAACCTAGGCTCTGATACAAAAACAATTGTAACACCCCTATACCTCGTATACGCACACTACATACTACTACTCCTGTAATATATGTATACCGAATACAGGAGTGCCACGATTTATAATAAGCAAACCAATCTTTCAATTTAACAACATTATAGGAAAACCTAAAACATTCAAATTATATTAAAAACTATATTAGATAAAACATTTATTCATTATGCAGCGGAAAATGTAGTGGTATTTACAAATACATATACATCAAAATCAATTTTTACAAAACATAAAGTTTATACATGCTTGGCAGTTCGTCTCTGATCTTTAAGCCCACAATCAACACTTCAGAGTCTAGACTCGACTCGGTCTAGATGAACTCTCCGATTCTACCCTGTCACCTTCGTGATGAACCACAATCGCGCTAAGCCATAGGCTTAGTGGTACAAACCACAATAACAAAATGTTTCAATGCAATGCTAATGTCACACATTTTAATAATAAAAAACATTATTCATAATGGATATATTAATATTTTTCATAACAATACATTCCATTATTTTATTCAATTGTTTCACCATTCATGAATCACATTGAAACAAAGACAAGCATGGGCCCAAAAGACACTAATATGCCATTCAACTTTCAGAGTTAATGTTTTGGTTCAATTATCACTTTTATTATTATCATTATCCCAACTAGGCTTCAAGGATTAGGCTCAACCAAGCTTCAAGGGGAACAAAGCATGCTAAGTATCAACCCAACTTGGCTTCAAGAACCAAACCCAACCTAGCTTCAAGGGTTGTAACATCTCAACTAGGCTTCAAGGACTAGACCCAACCAAGCTTCAAGGGGAGTTAAGCATGCTAAACTTCAACCCAACTCCAACCTAGCTTCAAGAGATTGTTACCATTAGGCATGCCACCAATAACAAAACTCTGAAAATGGAATAACACATTAGACACACAATTCATTCATTATTTCATTATCAATTTCATTCTCATTTTCTCATCGTCATTTAGGCAACCATGCCTCAATTATCTCATTTGCATCATTATAGCCAACAACAATGGCTTCACATCTCATCAATGGAGTATACATAACCAATTACATTGCACACATATATTTTAAATTCATCATCATCTAGGCAAACATGCCCCACTTATTTCATTTGAATCATTATAGCCAACCACAATGGCATCACATCTCATTATATCTCAATTCACATTAAAGCAATTCATCATATCCACTTGCATTGCACATACATTTGAATGATCAACATATCTTTCACATTATACAAATTATAACATTAATCAAATTGTATTAACAATATAGTAAATTACTTAACACATTTACAACCAAATGTGTTAAGTCTCAAAATCATGTAAATGTATGCAGCCATGTATGTTTGTACTTACCTCAAGAGCAACTCACACCAATCTATACACTTCCTTTTCCAAGAATTCTCAACACTTAGGTTAGGGCAACTCAACCTCTTCACAACCTAATCCAAAAGGAATAATACACACTTATTTACCAGTACACATGAATTCCAATACAATTATACTCCTATTAGTCTCATACTAGACCCAAAGATCACAAATACAAGCCAAAACCACTATCTAGGTCCCCACGGTCGTGGCCTCACAACCCCACGGTTGTGGCCTCTCAACCCCACGGTCGTGGCCTCACAAACCCCCACGGTCGTGGGTTAGCAAACGAATCTGTCCAATTTGCTTAACAACCCCACGGTCGTGGCATCCAAGGGCCATGGGTGTGGCATCCAAAATGCTTCTGTTTCGGACCAAACTCATGTATTCTATGCTTTTAACTTCATTAAACACAAATATCTTGAAGATTTACAAAAATAATTGAGCAAACTCAATATTTACATCATTTACCGATTCAACACCATAACATAAACACAACTCTTACTCTTCCATTCAACTCCAAAATCACAATCAATTAAACCCAACACTCTCAAACACACCACAATCAAACATAATCATGCTCTTGAAAATCCAACACCAAACTCAAACACAACTTAAAAAATAAAACAAGCGAATCAAGAAGAAACTTACCAAAGTTGATGAAATTTCTTAGATTTCCAACTTGATCACTTGTTAACTTCCTTCAATCTTGAGTTTGGAAAACAAAACTCTCTTCCTCTCTTGCTTCTTTGATAGCCGGCCAAAAGAAAGGAAAAGAAAAGAAAAGAAATGAAATGAAGATGTACGAAGAAGAAAGAAACAAGAAGAAATGAAAGAAAGCAAAGTCAAACTCTTAATAACTCTCTCCTCAAAACCCTCTCCTCCAAGCATTTAAACAAATAAAATATTCAAAATATCTCCATCCACTTCCACTCACTCAAATTCCACTTTATTAATTAATTAATTAAAATCATTAATTAATCTTCTTTTGACTTCCATATTTTGACTTGTATATGTTGTATATATCACAATATATACAACATATACACTCTCTCTTTACTTCTTTTCTCTTTCCATTAAACACATACATTAAATCCAAATACAACAATAATACCAAAACTTTTAGGGTATACTTTGGGGTATTACATATACTACATGCAATAATTAAAATAAAACATCATTACATTAAAATCAAAGCAATATCCAAACAAAGCAAATAAATGGACACCCATCCAAGGATGGAAACATGTCCTTAAATCGTTCATGTCTAAACTAAATAGGACACCCACCGAAAGGTGGAAACATGCCCTTTACATTAGTCCAAAAACTTTAAAATAAAATAAATCACATTATGCTCACGACATAAGGTACCTAAAAATATGGAAACATACCTTTTACAATATTTAGAAATCAAAATAAATCAATAAAAGTAAATAACCATTCATAATAAATAAATCATTCATCAAAGATAACAAACATCAATCAAAATATATAATAAACATTCATCCAATTTAAATAAAATAGTAAATATATTAACTTTAGGGGTTCATGCATTAATTAGAGTTTCTAGGGTTTTATGTTCAATAACTAAGGTTTTGCATATACTAGTTTAATTTGTTGAGAAATATTTTAAAGTAATAACATAGCTACTGGATGTTAAAAAGATTTAAGGTTTTATATGTTTTTATGAAAATAATATTACTGTGATTTAAAAAAGTAGGTTTAGTTAGGGTTTTAAGCAAACATCATGAAATTAGGGTCTTTTTTAAGACATTAGGGTTTATAATTTTAAAAGATTGGGTTTTAGGTTCACTGGATTATGGTTTTAGGTGTTGATGAACTTGTCATAAAGTTTTGATATTTTAAGAATTAGGATTTAGGAAAACTAGGGTTTACTGGATTAGGGTTTTTTGATATTTTGAAAAACATATTTGATCTTAGGATTTAAGAAAATAGTTTAGAGTTTTATAGAAACAATTATGATTAAAGTTTTTAGAAATTGTAAAGACGATTAGGGTTTTGGAGAATTAAGAAGACATTTTGAAGTTTCAAACAAATAAGTTAGGATTTAGATGATTAAGAAAATAGTTCGTGGAAAAATAATTTAGGGTTTTAAAGTTTTGGAAATAGGAGGACAGTTTTAGGGTTTTTGAAGTTTTGGAAATAGAAGAACAGTTTTAGGGTTTTTGAAGTTTTGGAAACAGAAGGATGATTTAGGGTTTTTGAAGTTTTGAAAATAGAAGGATGATTTAATTTGTAAAACATATTACTAAGTTTAATAATTTAGGTTACTGACTCAATATCAAAACAAATGATAGAAACATTAAAAAGAAAATATGGCAATAACATTGTAAATATAATCAAATCAAAGATTTATACTCAAACCTCCATTCGTTGGTTCCTCCACAATTGGCTTCTAGATGAACAATGACAAAGGGCAATGTTGCTGCCTTTGATGGATTGAAGAATGCTTCTTGTTGTTAATTTTTGCCGTTTCTTGCTCCTAGGGTTTCTGTCTTCTTTTTTCCTCTCAAATCAGAAGTCCAAAGTCTCAATTAAGTAAAATAAATTTTCCTTCCTTAATTCTATGTTTTAATGTGGTATTTAAAGGAAAAATAATAAACCTACTTCTAATTGTCTAAGGAAATTAAAACCATTTAGGAAAAGAAACTAAAACCAAATAGAATTTTGTTTCAGAAAAAACTGCGCTGACAAAAAAAACTGCTACGGGCAAAAATTGCGAGAGAGTCGAAAATTGCTGTGGGCCAGCCAATTCGCCGTAGGAATTTCCTGTGGCAAATTGGCTTGTGGCCATTTCGCCACAGGAACTTCCTGCGGGGAATTGGCCCAAACCAATTCACTTTCAGCGACAAAATTTTTCATCGTCGATTTTTCGTCGCCGATTTTTATTTATTTATTTATTTTTATATATTTTTTATTTTTTAACTTTACTAATATTACTTTTTTTATTTTTATTAAAAATTATAAATAAATAATAAATAATAAATTCTAAAATAGATATTATTTAATTAAAATACCACAAAAATTATTTTGAACTATATAAAAAAATATCAGACCAGACTGGGTCAAAAATTAAGGGTCTACACATGGTAATTTGAATCACATGCCTCCTGAAGAATTGCATTCTATGTCTTCATCCTGGCCCTTTGCAACTTGGGGTATTGACATTATAGGAGAGATACATTCGACGGCTTCAAATGGTCACCATTTTATCATAGTAGCAGTGGATTATTTTTCAAAAATGGGTTGAAGCTGAATCTTTCAACAAGCTGATGGCAAGGCAAATGGCTATATTTATTGAAAAGAATCTTATCTGCAGATACAGGGTCTCGCACAGTGTGATATCAGATAATGGGATATAGTTTCAAGGAGTAGTTAAAGACTTATTCTCGAAGTACCAAATTCATCATCATCCATCCTCTCCTTATAGACCGAAGGCTAATGGTGCAGTAGAAGCGACAAACAAGACTATTAAGCAAATTTTTTCCAAGATGACCAAGACATACAGTGATTGGTCAGAAATACTTCCTTTTGATTTATGGGGATACAGAACAAGTGTACGAACGCCTACTAGAATGACACCATTTTCCTTGGTTTATGGGATGGAAGCAGTGTTACCCATTGAAATAGAGATCAAGTCATTAAGAGTGGTCCTGGAAGCCGAATTACCTGAGACTGAGTGGGTAGTAAGCAAATACACACAGTTAGCCTTATTAGAAGAGAGGAAGTTGAAAGCACTGTATCATCATCAGTTATATCAAAGGAAGATACCTCGAGCCTATAATAGAAGGGTTAAGGTCAGAAAATTCAGAATCGGTGACTTAGTGTTGAAGTAGTGTTAGCCTAATATCTCTGATCCAAGAGGAAAATTTAGGCCTAGTTGGGAAGGATCATATATTGTGAAACAAGTCATGAGCAAGGGTGTAGTCAAAATATCAGACATGGATGAGAATGAGTTTAGTGAGCCGGTGAACATGGACAGGTTGAAGAGGTTTTATGTGTAATTAATAAAAAAGGAAAAAAAAGAGCTCACTAGGTTGAAAACAAAAAAGGGTGGCCTAGGCAAAAGTTAGAGCAGTTTGCTAGTTCTGAAAACTCGAAAGGGCAGACTAGGCAATAATTAAGGTTAAACAAGAGAAAATTTCCAATTAGAAAACCCAAAAGGGCTTATTGGAGGCAGGAGTGATCTTGTGTATGTTGGCTTTATGTTTGGTTGTTCCCCAATTTAATAAAATAGAGTTAATATTAAAATTATTCTATATGCATTGTTTCAAGTATTTAACCAAATATGGTAAAATAAATAACACAGTAGCAAAAGGTGATGAAAAATTATGAAAGGAAAAGAAACATCTTTTATTATGTTCATTATTTTTCATCCTAACATTGTTCTTTCTAAAGAATTAACAAAATGTAAAATCTATGGCAGACAATAAGTGTGACATGTAGGCCAGCTTTGTTTCAACCGATCCAAGAAGGCTTCAGTCAGACGAGGCATGTCCAAGTCTGCAGTAAACTTAGAATCTTGAGGCTCAAATCCATACTGATTATCAAGCCGGTGAGGATCATAGCAAGTACCTCGACAAAGAACAGCAAGAGGAACATACATCAAATATGTTCAAATGGTGATACGAGAAATCTTTCACCAAGGTACTAACCAACAAATGTCGACTGCAGCACGTGTGCGGATCCAGTCAGTCCAGTCGGCATATAAAGAAGCAGGATGGGATAGTTTCCTAGCAGAGTGATGTCATAACATATCTCTAGAAAAATCCATGGATGAAATGTCAAGCAAGCACAGGCGCTCTTGAAGCCAAATCTGTAAAGCCCAATAAAACAAATTTAAAAGAAAAGAAAAAAAAATGATGATGCCCGTTAGGTTGAAAACCCACAAGGGCAGCCTAAGCAAAAGTTAGGGCGGTTCGCTAGTTCTGAAAACCAGCTAGGGCAGTCTAGGCAAAAATTAGAACCAATAATAAAATAAAAAAAAGGTTCCGCTAAGTTGAAAACCCGTAAGGGCGACTTAGGCAAAAGTTAGGATAGCTCTCTAGATTCAAAAACCTACAAGGGCGGACTAGGCAAAAATTAGAGCAATAAAAATAAAAAGAAAAAAGGCCTAAATTAAAAAGTCAAAAGAGTGGTTTAGGTAATTACCTGTAGTAGTAAGGGACTTTCGACCAATCTCCTCAAAGATTATAATTTGAATTGATCCAATCTAACTACGGTCTCGGCCAAGATCACAGGCATCTGCGACAAGCCTCCTTCAATTTGGTCCATGATATCCAATATTTGTGGATCGATGTCCCCATTAGGTGAAACAAGCAAGAATTGTCCAAGTAAGCATAGACAAAGTATGCATCCCAATGCCTTGGTGGGAGCCAAAAGAGAATTGCTAAAGTCAATCAAGGGACCAAGCAGAATTTTCTCACCTCCAGACAATTGCAAAACTTTGAGCTTTGAAATTTGAAACAACATTTGCATCTTTTGTTGAGTTTTGGAAATTAATATGGGAAACGCCATTGGTTGATTGCTTGGATATCCAAGGATGGCCTCAAATTCTTCAATCATGGGACATATCTCAAAGTCATTTACCTTGAATGTCCTAGAATTCACATCCCAAAAGGAAACCATGGCATGAAGAAAATAATAGTCTAATTTGACATTTTGAAAGAACTTCAAAGTATTAAGTTGAGACCAAGTTATTTGCTCCTAATGAATAGCTTTCATATTTTTAAATGAACCTTTAATTTTCTTCAAATTGAGTTCTGTCATTGTTGAAATTAAAGAAAAAATTTAAAATTATTCAAAGGGATTTTTGATACTGAAATAAAATTTCATGGAGAATTTCTTGGTTTTCGCTGGGAATTATAGCATTGAAAGCAGCTTTATATAAGGGATTACTTTGTCCACTCAGGCTGACAAGGAAAGAGAAATAATTTAGGCTGAGACACGCAAGGAAAGGAAATTTAAGAGATTTCGAGTTGCCGCTTTACGTTTGGATTTGCAAATCAGAGGTGCTTTAGGATTTTGAATTTTGAGGGGACTTCTGTGTCTACCGTAATAATAATAATGATAATACAAAATAAAAAAAAGAGTCAAAAGTTGCTGTAAAAGTAAAAATTATTGTTATTATTATTATTATCATTGTTATTATTATTGTTATTATTATTAATAATAATACAATATTTTCTCAATTAATACAATGATCACTGAGAAGGAAGAGGTGGTCTATAATCAAACAAAGTTCTGAGAAAGTCATCGCCTATTAGAGGAGGAGGCATATCATCTGTCCCAAGTCCACCTAAACAAGAAGCACCTGAACCTCTATTATCCAGGAATTCAGGCCTATAGCAGTAATCATCTGGAGTATACGAAGGAATCTCATGGTCATCAATTTGGGCCCCCTAGAAGATGAAGCACCAGGATCCCTCATTCCTTGGAACCGAAAGTCTTGGAAGTTTTGCTCCGACTGATGATACAATCTTTCAAGATGGGCGATTGGTTGGTGACTAGCAGCTAACTATTCATGCAGTTTCTTATTTTGCTCCTCAAGCATCCATTGTGAGTCAAAAAATGAAAGGGTAAGAGCATGCATAATCATGCATACATATATAGCATAAATCATCATGAAACAGGATGATCCACCAAGTAACTCGTATCAGAGCCTTGTAGATGGGATGACTCTTCTGGTTGGTGAGAAGGAGTAAATGGAGGAACAATAGAGGAAGGTCCAGTCTCATGATCGAATGAGCCAGCAACCTGCAATAATCATGAGAACAGTCAAAATAGGTTGAAAATGAAGCAATTGCAATGATAGAATGACACGTATTTACCTGAGAGGTTCCAACCTTGGAATAAGAGATATATTCTCTCTCCTCCTATTCATCACCAGTTTCCTCATCATTTCCTTCTTCCTCCTTGAGAAATCCCCGAATGCCAACAGGTGACACATCAAAGTTCAAGAGATGTGTTCAAATGAATTACGTGTATGACGTGCTTGGTACACAAAGATAATCTTCAACATCATAGCCATTCCGAGCTAACTGCCAAAAATTCTCTGGCATTGATTTAATATTCAAAGTATATATTGGATAGTTCATCAGGCCCTCAGCTGCTCAGGACCAAGGAACCAATCATACACCCTTTCCTTGAGAAACTAGCCACTAAACATAGGACCAATAATGATTCGGTAGGAGTGCTAGTAAGGCAGTGCATCATTCATAAAAGGAGTCCAATTCGCCTGCTCTTCAACTTTCCACCAAGCCAAGTCAACCTGCAGGATGACAAAAAGGTAGTAAACTTTTTACATAAACTATAAAGCATACTAATACTATTTACTTGGTCCCAGGTTAGGCAACTCAAGTGATAACACTGGGTGTGCACATGATGAGATCCGAGAACTGATGTGTGATCAGACAACCAAAAACCTAACCTTGGATATCCGACTATCTCTCGGGAAATATCAGGCTCCCTCATGAGATTGTGCTGATAAGCCCATACCTGTAATAATAATGGAAATCAAATTCATGTGAATATATGAGTTGAATTAACAATGGCACGAGATAGTACCTCGACAATCACCACAAAGCCAACGAAAGACTTCTTATTCCTGCAAATCTTGTCTAGGCCATGATAGAGACATGTAAGGCCAGCTTCACCCCAGCCATAAAGTGATACCATATCCATTTCAACAAGGGCCCTCAACACTGACAAATGGATGGCGGATTCGGTACTGCATAAAATGGTCGACCAAAGCAAATATAGCTAAAATCCCCGAGTATATTGTTTGGTTGTTTCTCTATGAACCCGTCCATCATAACTCATCCAATAACTCTGAATCGGCTCAATTTTTATCTTGAAGGGCTCTTTTAGTGACAGTTCCATATTGATTAATTGTTGAATTTCATCGTGTCTCAGGATATCACTGGTAAGAGTAACTAGGAGGCCATAGTATCGGATACCAGTTATGGCTGAAAAATCAACTGTGCCAATAGTCATTTCTCCCACAGGTACATGGAAAGAATGGGTCATGTCCATCCACCGCTCTGATAATGCTTGAACTACACTACGGTCTATTGGACATTCCTCGGATGGTAATTGCAGAATAAAGCTTTCAAACTGCACTCTCGAATGATCCGTTTTACCTGAGAAGGTGCTACGTCATACCATTGCCGGACTTTATAGACACACCCTCCACCCCAGACAATGCAATGATCACGCTAACATCGAACAAGGTAAGCCAATACGAGGTAAGTATATCATCTTACAACTACTATTGTTTCAAAGTTTGAAATTACTCATTACTGTATTTATTTATTTTAATTTTTTATTTTTAGCATTAGAATATTTTTTATTATTCATTCGCTAATATACTAAATTATAACTAAAATAATAATAATAATATAAAAATAATAAATAAATTAAATAATAAAAATAATAATAAAATAAAATGATAAATATTTATGTTGCTAAAGTTGCAGTGTTACCTCAGTCTTTAGACCAGAACTACGATAAAGTTGCATTCCAGCTAGTGGATTGACAGTTCCACATTCATGTTGTCGAATAAATTCTAGCAAGTCAGCATTAGATCGAGGACCTGATCTTAAAGCATGCCTTCATTCCGTTTGATGGCTAAACTCTCTGCTCAAACTTAAGCTATCTGCATTTATAATGTAAATAATGAAAATTGAATGTGAAATGTTGGTAAGACAAGCCTTTATATAGGTAAATGGCAATGGAAATACAAAAAGAAAAAGGAAAACAGTAATGCCCGTGAAAAAAGTGAAAAAGTGAATTTACTATTGGTAAATAGTGACAAAAATAGTAATGAACAATGTCTAATTAGTAAATTTCAATCATTCTATTCAATTATTCAACTATTTGGGTGTCTAAAAATATTTTTTATACTTTTAAAAATTATTTTTCCACGCAGGGGGCAAAAGGATATAGGTATGGTAAAAAATAACTATTTGTTTTATAGTTTTGCAGATTTTTTATTAATACCTTACTAACTACAATTATCTTTTGCAGCCACAGGGTCTAGAACCCAAATCATTTTTGAGTTCAAAACTCATCATCGGATCCAAAACCCAAATCATTTTTGAGTCCAGAACTCACCAACGAGTCCAGAACCGAAATTATTTTTTGAGTCTAAAACTCACCACCGGGTCCAAAACCCAAATCATTTTTTAGTCCAGAACTCACCACCAAGTCTAGAACCCAAATCATTTTTTAGTCCAAAACTCACCATCGGGTCCAGAACACAAATTATTTTTAAGTCCAGACTCACCACCGAGTCCAGAAGTCAAATCATTTTTTAGCCCAGAACTCACCACCGGGTCCAGAACCCAAATCAATTTTGAGCCTAGAACTCACCACCGGGTCCAGAACCCAAATCATTTTTTAGTCCAGAACTCACCACCGGGTCCAGAACCCAAATCATTTTTGAGTCAAGAACTCACCATCGGGTCTAGAACCCATATCATTTTTTAGTCCAGAATTCACCATCGAGTCTAGAACCCAAATCATTTTTTAGTCTAGAACTCACCAAAGGGTCTAGAACCCAAATCATTTTTTGAGTCTAGAAATCACCACCGGTCTAGAACCCAAATCATTTTTTAGTTCAAAACTCACCATCGAGTCTAGAACTCAAATCATTTTTTATCCCAGAACTCACCATCGGGTCCAGAACCCAAATCATTTTTGTGCCCAGAACTCACCACCGGGTCTAGATCCCAAATCACTTTTGAGTCCCGAAGTCATCTCGGGTCGAGCACACAAAATCCAATGTTGTTTTTTACTCTCTTCTACTGAAAGTCTCAGATCGGTCAAGCAAGGAGAAAATTATACACCCTTAATTTTTTACTAAGTTCGGTCTAATATTTTAAAATAAATTTGAAATATTTTTTATGGTATTTATTATTTATTTTAGTATTTATTATTTGTTTTAATACTTATTTTATTATTTATTATTTATTATATTTATTTTTAAAATATATATATATATATAAATAAAAATAAAAATAAAAAATTGGATGGACTAATCGGTGAGCGGCATATGGTAAGCTAGTTCACCGCAGGTGTAACCTGTGGTGAATTGGGTAGTGCCTCGCCCAACGTCGCATGTGCTCACCTGATTGCTCGAGTCCCATTAGTCTAGCATCATTGCTTGCCAGTTGCTCGCGTCCCAGTAGCCCGTGCCAGAGCGTTGGCCGACTTTTGCCAAAACTCTATTTTTACTCAGAAACTCCAACTAATTTCCTTAACAGTTTTTAATTTCCTTAATACATTAGATTTTATTTGAAATTCCTATAAATAGTAGTTTTAAATACAGAAACAAGGATGAAAAAAAAAGAAATAACTCAAGAATTATCATTGGACTTTTGAACTAGGAAGCAACCCAAAGCAACCAAAAACAAAAAGAACACTCCAATTCATAAGGCAACAACATTGTGTTGTCTTGAATCAAGCTTCCCCAGAATTTCAACCGTGCAATTGTGGTGGAGCCAACAAATGGCGATATTTTCTTAATTAATTCATCATAAAATGTTTCTGATAATTTTTAACATGCATGATCTTTGTTTAAAATTGAATCCAGTAGCCTATTAGCATAACCTCTTCAAAATATATGATTATAGCATTGTTTAAATTTTTTCTTTTTTGTATTATCACAATAGCTTCGCTTTCCTCAAATATTTTTAAAAAGTAGCTTGTTTATTCCAACTTCAAAGCTTTGATCATTATTCTTATAAATTCCCAAAACCCTAATTTATTTCTTTCTAAACCCTAATTGTATGGTATAAGCCCTAAACCCTAATTAATTCTATTTTCTAAAATCTTTACAGTAGCCTAATACTTTAAAAATAATTATAATAATATTAGTTTCTCCAAACTATAGTTTTTGAATATAAACCCTAAAATGTTAAAACCCCAATCTTATTTTTAAAAAGAAACCCTAAACCCTAATTGTATTTTCCTAAACCATAATTAATAAAACCCTACCTTGTATATTTAGTCTTTAATTGTTTTTTGAATCATGCTTTACATACTGTATTCTTAGTTTACATCTTCATATCTTGATCTTTATTTGACTTATAATGAATGGTTTACTTTCATGTTGAATGGTTGAATGTCTTTTATTGGTTTACTTTATTTTTCATTATATAAGAGGTATGTTTCCACCTTTTGGGTACCTCATTAATTAAGCTTCATATAATTTAAATTATTTTCATATTTCAGGATTAATGTAAAGGATATGTTTCCACCGTTTGGTAAGTGTCCTATTTAGTTTTAGACATGGGACGATGTAAGGGCATGTTTCCATCCTTGGATGGGTATCCACTTATTTGTTTTGTTTGGACATTGCTATGATTTTGAATAAAGTATTTATTTATTCTCATGATCACATGTAGTATGAATAATGTCATTATATTTAAGAATTTTATAATATTAAGACCTGAAAAAGGTGTTATGGTGGTGCTAGGTTTCGAACCTAATAGGGGGCTGGGGATTCCTTAGGAATCAATTCATTCACCCCTTTCTTTTTCCTGGCCCATCCGGGTGGTGACTCTATTTTCTCTGGATTTAGGCCCAAGTTCTCTAAGGCCTTGTGTCTAACAGTGCCGAAGTCACAAAAATCATTCCATATGGGAGTGGGGGCAAAAATCCCCGCTCAAAATTAGTATACTTTAAAATCTATGTAAAAGTTTACTTATATTCTATCATTTTGTAGGTCAATTTGTCTTGGTGGTATGCTGTAGAGCTGGCGAACTGGACTCCTTTCATGAATGCCGCATTGCCTTACCAGCATGTCCGCTGAGTCATTGATGGTCCTTTGTTTAGTGGTTGGTTTCTCGAGGAGAGGGTGCATGAGTGGTTCCTTGGTCCCAAGCGATGAAGGATCCCGATCAGCGTATACTTTAAATATTACATCAATGACGAAGAATGCATGGTGGTTAGCTTAGAATGGTTATGATGTTGAAACTTTTCTCTATCCACCTGGTGCGTCATATATCCAGTTTATTCGAGCAGGGCTCTTGAACTTTGATGTATCTCCTATTGGCATCCGGAGAATTCTTGAGGAAGATGAGGATAGTAATGAAGAGGAGTACGATGATGAGGGAAGAGGGTCGATCTGTCATCCCGGGGCTAGCACCTTTTAGTTTTACTTTTACCATTTTGCCATTGCAATTGCTTCTTTTTCAACTTGTTTTGACTATTTTAATGATTATTGCAGGCTACTGGCTCATCTGGTCACGAGGCTAGACCTTCCTCTGTTGTTCCTCCATCTGCTCCTTCTTACCAACTGGATGTGTCATCTCATCCGTAAGGTTCTGATAGGAGTTATATGGTTTTCCATCCCGTTCCATGATGATTTATGCTATATGTATGCATGATTATGTATGCTCTTACCCTTTCCTTTTCTGACTCATAGCAAATGCTTGAAGAGCAAAATAAGAAACTGCAAGAGGAGTTAGCTGTTAGCTGCCAACAGGTTGCCCATCTTGAAAGATTGTATCATCAGTCAGAGCAAAACTTTTGAGACTTCCATTTCCAATAAATGAGGGATCCTGGTGCTTCATCTTCTAGGGTGCCCCAAACTGATGACCATGAGATCCCTTCAGATGATGTCTGCTATAGGCCTGAGTTTTAAGAAAACAAAAATTTAGGTACTTTTCCTTCGAGCGGATCCCAAATGGGTGATATGCTTCCTCCTCCATCGGGCGATGACTTTTTAGGGCTTTATTTGATCAAGGTCCACCTCCTCCTTCTCAGTGATCCATCATTGTATTAATTGAGAAAATATTGTATTATTATTAATGACAATAATAATAATAATAATAATAACGATGATAATAATAATAATAATAATAATAATAACAATAATTTTTACTTTGACTTTCAATTTTTTTTATCATTTTCTATTATTATTTATTATCATCATTATTATTACAGTATACAAAAATTCTTTCTCTTACAATTCAAAATCCTAAAGCATCACGAATTTGCAAAAATAAAAGCAACGCGGCAAGTCAAAAATCATTTCATCATTGATTTTCTATCCTTACGTGACTCGGTCTCAAGCCATTCCTCGTCAACTTCGGTATAGCCAATCTCCTATATAAACTCTCCTTCAATGCTATAACCCCAAACAAAAACCAAAAAAATCTCCACAAAATTTTATTTCAGTATCAAAATCTCTTTTAACAATTTTAAGTTTTTCTTTAACTTCAACAATGACAGAACTCAATTTGAAGAAAATTAAAGGTTTATTTAAAACCATGAAAGCTATTCATTGGGAGCAAATATCTTGGTCTCAAATTAACACTTTGAAGTGCTTTCAAAATGTTAAATTGGACCATTCTTTTCTACATGCTAGGATTTCCTTTTGGGATGTGAATTCTAGGACATTCAAGATAAATGACTTTGAGATATGTCCCATGATTGAAGAATTTGAGGCCATCCTTGGATATCCAAGCAATCAACCAATGGCATTGCCCATATTTACTTCTAAAACTCAACAAAAGATGCAAATGTTGTTTCAAATTTCAAAGTCTGAAGTTCTGCAATTGACTAGAGGTGAGAAAATTTTGCTTGGTCCCATGATTGACTTTTGCACTTCTCTTTTGGCTCCCACTAAGCCATGGGATGCATGCTTTGTCTATGCTTGCTTGGCCAATACTTGTTTCTTCTGATGGTCACATCGATCCATGAGTACTGGATATCGTGGACCAAATTGAAGGAGGTTTGTCACTGATACCCATGATCTTAGCTGAGACCCTAGTTGGATTAGATTAATTCAAATTAGAATCTTCGAGAAGATTGGCCGAAAGTCCCTTGCTGCTATAGGTAATTACCTAAACTGCCCTTTCGAGTTATCAATTTAGGCCTTTTTATTTTTATTGCACTAATTTTTTCCTAGTCCGCCCTTGCAGGTTTTCAGAACTAGCGAGTTGTCCTAACTTTTGCCTAAGTCACCCTTGCGGGTTTTCAACTTAACGAATCAACTTTTTTATTTTATTATTGTTTCTAATTTTTGCCTAGACCACCCTTGCAGGTTTTCGGAACTAGCAAACTGCTCTAACTTTTGCTTAGGCCGTCCTTGTTGGGTTTTAACCTAATGGGCATCATTTTTTTACACATAAAATCTCTTCAACCTATCTATATTCACCGGCTCTCTAAACTCATTCCCATCCATGTCTGATATTTTGACTGCACCCTTGCTTATGACTTGTTTCACAATATATGGTCCTTCCCAACTAGGCCTAAATTTTCCTCTTGGATCAGAGACATTAGGCTTACACTGCTTCAACACTAAGTCACCGACTCTGTACTTTCTGACCTTAACCCTTCTATTATAGGCCCCAGCTATCTTCCTTTGATAATTCTGATGATGATACAGTGCTTTCAACTTCCTCTCTTCTAATAAAGCTAATTGTGTGTATCTGCTTACTACCCAATTCGTCTCAGGTAGTTCATCTTCCAGGACCACTCTTAATGACTTGATCTCTATCTCAATTGGTAACACTGCTTCCATCCCATAAACCAATGAGAATGGTGTCATTCCAGTTGGCATTCGCACACTTATTCTATATCCCCATAAAGCAAAACGAAGCATCTCTGACCAATCCTTGTATGTCTTGGTCATCTTGGCAGGATCTGCTTAATTGTCTTGTTGGTTGCTTCTACTGCACCATTAGCCTTCAGTCTATAAGGGGAGGATCGGTGATGATGAATTTGGTACTTTGAGAATAAGTCCCTAACCGCTCCTTGAAACTATACCCCATTATTCGATATCACACTGTGTGGGATCCCATATTTGCATATGAGATTATTTTCAATGAACCTAGCCATTTGCCTTGCCCCCAGCTTGTTGAAAGATTCAACTTTGACCCATTTTGAAAAATAATCCACTGCTACTATGATAAAGCGAAGATCATTTGAAGCCATCGGATATATCTCTCCTATAATGTTAATCCCCCAAGTTGCAAAGGGTCAGGGTGAAGATATAGAATGCAATTCTTCCGAAGGTATGTGATTCAAATTACCATACATCTAACATTGCTAGCACTTTTTCACAAACTCAATACAATCTCTTGGTCAACCAGTAGTAATCTTGTCGAATTATCTTTTTAACTAGGGCTAACCAATTCATGTGTGGACTGCAACTTCCCACATGTATTTCTGACATGATATGCTCAACTTCAGGCTTCCTTAAGCATCTCAAGTGCACCTCCCATCAGGCCATCTTTGATACAACTCTCCATGAAAGGTGATGTATTGTAAGGACCATCACCTTATGGCTCTTCTCTCTTCCCTTGTTGGCCCGAATGGGTATTCCTTATTCTCCAAAAATCATCTTATGGTGTCATACCACACATCATGGTCGGTATTAATTTCCATGATTGATTCATATTCATAGCAAGGGGTTGATGAACTAGTCAAAACCAAAGGCTTAAGAAATAAGTTTATAGCATTTTCCCTTACCGAAGCCAATGTGGCTAGGGCATCGGCCATATGGTTTTCTTCTCTTGGTAGGTGTATAAACCTGCACTCCTTAAAATTCTTCTTCATCATGATCAAGTAATAGTGGTATGGTTTTAACTTCTCTTCTTTTAACTCCCACTCTCCATTTACTTGGGATACTGCTAATAGTGAATCACCAAAGTCTTGCACCTTATCCACCCTCATAATCATCAGGGTTTCTAGACTAAAAATACATTCTTCATACTCCACCATATTATTGGTTGCCCTAAACTTCAACTTCTTAGCTAAAGGGATAAGCTCCCCCTCGAATGATTCTAGTATGACTTTCAAACCTGCTCCTTTTCTATTTCATTGCTCCATCAAAATACATCTTCCATCCGTGTACTTCTATGGCCTCTAAATTTTCATATGGAAATTCCAAGACTACCTCTTTACTATTCGGCAATGGATGCTGAGCTAGAAATTCTACCACCGCTCTAACTTTGATTATTTTCTGGTTAAATACTCAATCTCAAATTCTTCCAAAATTATCAACCATCGACCATATTTTCCAATCAAATAAGTACTTCACTATATCCAACCTGGAAATTGCTTGCACATTATAAGGCTGAAAGTAATACCATAACTTATTAGAAGACCAAACCATAACTATACAAGTCTTTTCAATGATACTATACTTAATTTCATAAGGTAGGAGCTTTCTACTCAAATAGTAGATTGCGTACTCAACCCTGACTCCTCTGCTTGGGCTAGCATAGCTCCTATCGGCTCTTCCTCTACTGCTAAGTGTAGTAACAAAGGTTTACTAGGTTTGGATGGTTTCAAAACAAGTGGATTTAGCATATATTCCTTTATATGCTCAAAGACCTTTTTACACTCTTCATTCCACTTGACTGGCTAATTCTTTTTAAGCAATTTGAAGATAGGTTCACAAACTGTGGTGAGCTTTTCTATGAACTTGCTAATGTACTGTAACCTACCAATAAACCCCCAAACTTCTCTCTCCATCTTAGGGGTTGGCATATCTCTGATTGCCTTAACCTTGTTAGGGTCAATCTCAATGCCATTTGGGCCAATCATGTGTCCCAACAACTTACTTGAAGTAACCCCAAACACACACTTTTTTAGGTTTAACCTTAGCTTATACTTCACTGCTCTCTCGAAGAATAACTCTAAGTTCTAGAAGTGTTGCTCCCTCGTACGTGATTTCACCATCATATCATCAACATAGACCTCGACTTCATTGTGCATCATATCATGAAACAAGGTGGTGGCTATCCTCTGGTAGGTTTCTCTGGCATTCTTTAACCCAAACAACATCACCCTATAATGAAATATACCCCCACGTAGTAATGAAGGCAGTTTTGGTTTTATCCTCCTGGGCCATTAACACTTGATTATATCCAAAAAATCTATCTACAAATGACTTTAGCATGCTAGATGTTACACTATTAATAAGGACATCTATATGGGGCAAAGGAAAATCATCTTTGGGGGAAGCCTTGTTCGAGTCTCTATAGTCCACACAGACCCTAATTTTTTCATCTTTCTTTTTCATGAGCACTATGTTGGCTAGCCAATATGGATAATCTATCACTTCAAGGAACTTTACTTGTATCTATTTAGTAACCTCTTCTTTAATCAATTATGCCCATTCCATTCTTAACCGTCTAAGCTTTTGTTTGACAAGCTTCATGTGAGTATAAGTAGGAATCAGGTGTTTGGCTATGTCTTAATCTATTCTATGCATGTCCTCATAAGACCAAGCAAACACCTCTTCATATATTTTTTAAATAATTTTTCTAATCTCTCTCTCTCATTAGAAGTAAGGTTGGATGCTATGCTAATGTTTTTAGGATTATCGGTTGTTCCCAAATTTAATGATTGCATATCAACAGAGTTAATATTAAAAATGCTCATGTCACCACTATTTGAATGTATGCAACCCCCAGGAGAAACATCACATAAGTAAGTGAAATCAGACTTTATTGTATTCAATTTAGAATAGAAAACATCATCATCCTCATACAAAACAGATAAATTAAAATCAAAATCAACATTATTGTTCTCAAAATCATAAGGCAAGATGTCTTCAAACTTCTCTTCAACTAAAGCAACAATTTCCTCGGAAGTCTTCTCAGCTTTCAGGATAGCTTCCTTCTTTCCTTCCAAATTAAGCTCCTTGTCAGCTGGCAGGGTGAGCTCTTTCTTCATTTGTTCCATCAGTTCAACAACATCGGCAAAAATCTCAAAACTCGAGATTAGTTTTCCCATTAACATGACTAGCTCGGGCTTCCCTTAGAGTGGTCCCATGTCTGGAGCTTTGAAAAAAATCTCTTCAAGTGGTGGGAAACTTATCTTCTCAATCTTCTTTGGCTGAACATTTTTGTTGTCTTCTTCATATCCCAACCCTTTCTTGGAAGTTTGAGACTTGGAATCTAAAAGTTTTGTCACACCTGTCTTACCCTTTCCAAGACCAACACCAGGAAGGTAGTTCATGTTCTTCATCATATTCAAGACTTTGAAGTCTACTACTTCATCATCACAAATTGCAGCAACTTGAAAACCATTGAGAGGCCTCTCAATCATCAAAGCATTTACCACTTCATTATCCTCAGCCACGATGACCACTATCTCATTTTTGTTTAGGAACTTGATCTTTTGATGGAGCGTAGAGGGAATTCCACTAAGAGGATGAAACCAGGGTTGCCCTAATAGTAGTGCAAAAGTAACAGAAATGTCCAAAACCATGAACTCCACCATAGATTCAATTAGACCAACCTTCACAATAGCTTTAAAAGTCCCTCCGGCGTGCCTCTTAGTATTGTCTTAAGCCCTAATGGTCACTTCGGTTGGGCTCAAATACCTTGTTGACATAGCAAGCTTTGGCAAGATTTTAAGTGGACAAACATTTATGGCGGACCCATCATCAACCAAATACTAACACTTGCTTGGGTCCTCTTCAATTGCTTAAGAGTAGTGTTATCTTCTTCTTCTTTGTTTCCAATTTCAAATTCCTTCCCCTTATCAGCTTCTATTTCCTTCGGTAGTGGCCTTGCATAAGGCTTACTAGAGCAAGTGTTCATTACTTCATCTTCCTCGGGCTCAGACAAGGTCCATTCTTCCTTCTTGTACTCAAAATCATCCTCACTGTCAGCTGAGTCCCAAAACTCACCTACCATACAACAGTTATTCCTTTTCAACCACAACTGGCTTCATTTTGCTAAAAATCACTTCCTCTTTGGCCATCTCTCCATCTACATTATGGAAAGAAGACATGACAAACTCCTCACTTAAACCATCCCCAATCATGAAAGTCGCTGGTGGTAGCACCCTATTGAACCTTGACAATGGATTATCCTTCATATTTGGTGTAAACCCTTAATTTTTGATCCAGTCCAGTCCAAAGATTTTAAAATAGTCCAAAATAATTTTTGTGGTATATATTATTTATTTTAATATTTATTATTTATTTTGATTTATTTTACTATTTATTCTATTTATTATTTATTTATAAATATTTATTATTTATTATTTATTTTAATATAATATTTATTTTACTTTTCATTTATTATTTATCAATTTTTAAAATATATATATAAAAAATTCAGCGACGTTAAAATCGGCGACGAATTGGCTTAGGCCAATTCGCCGCAGGAGCACCTGTGACGAATTGGCCACAGGCAAAATCTATGGTGAAATTGTGCCCCACACCAATTTTGCCTATGCCCAACAGTAGCTCGCCCCCAGCTCGCCCAGCACCAGTTTCACCCGGGCCCGAGTGCAGTTTTCGCCGAAACCTTATTTTATTTGGTTTTTTATTTTATTTCCAAAATAGTTTTTAATTTCTTTAATATACTAGATTTTTTTATTTTTTGCCTATAAATACCATATTAAAACACACAGGAAAAAAAGGGGAGAACAATTTTTTCAGACTTTTGCAATTTGGACACAAATAGGACTTTTTGCTTTTGGTTGGCTGCTAGAACTCTGAAAAATTCAGTATCCATCAACAAAAACTCTAAGCAAGCTTTATCAACTTGAAACAACAAGCAACAAAGCAGTAAAAATGAGAGAGAAGCATCAAACCATTTGAACAATTTTACAAAGGCAGTGATACACTGTCTTAGTTTTTGCTCAGCCAGAGTTTAAGTTATTAAATTGTGATGGAGTCTTCAAACGCAGGTACAACCTTCTAAACTCTCTAAAATCATAACGAGTTATGTTTACTAATATTATGAAGTTCATATCTGTTGTTTAGTTTAAACACGTCCAATAAAGTTCTGTTTGATAACATTATCAATTTATATCCATAGTGTCTTCATTGAAATATATTCAATAGTCATGTCTTATACCAGTATCAATATAAAAAGTTATTAGGGTTTACACAGTGACCATGTTTTTATCAAAACCCTAAATCCTAGCACTGTCTTTGTAAAAGTTCCATTTTTTTTATCAAAACCCTAACCCTAATTTCTAAACTAAAAACCCTAGCCATGTTTTCCAAAACCCTAATAATAATAATGCTTTATTTTAATTATTGCATATAGTATGGATAATATCATTATATTTAAGAATTCTATAATATTAAGACCTGAAAAGGAGGCTGGTTCCAATGAACCGGGCGTTTTGGGCGTGCTGGGCCATTTCTCACCTTCCCCAAATGTACCTGATAAGAGAATTTTTATACTTGTTTTTAGTATGATTTCTATGTGTTTTTAGTTAATGTTTCATTTGATTTTTGTTTAAAGTTTGCTTTAAGTGTTTGCTTTAGGTTAAAGTGCAAAAACTCCCTTGGATGATCAAAACAATGAAGAAAGAGCATGAATCAAGCAATACATGGCCAAGCCAAAGCAAGCTTGGCAGTGTCCCTCAAATGAATTCCAAGACAGTAGCTGACACACCTAAGAGACACGGCCAAGCCAGTGGCCGTGTCTCACACAAGGAAAAAAACCAAGAAAGGAAAGAAATGAAGGCAGAAGCTGACACTGGCAGGTGACACACCCAAGCCAGTGGCCTTGTCACATGACACGGCCACAAGCATGGCCATGTCCCAACCTAAGCCAAAGAACAAGTGAAGAGCAAAGCTAAAAGCAGAAAGTGACACACCCACATGACACGGCCAAGCCACTGGCAGTGTCGCATGACACGGCCAGGAGCTTGGCCGTGTCACCTAGAAGAAAAGAAGGAAAGAAAGGGCAGAAGGAGACACGGCCAGCAAGCTTGGCCGTGTCCCAAGCAAAGTGAGAGACACGGCCAGCATGCTTGGCCGTGTCACCTTGGGCAACTTTGAATAATTGAATTTCTTTTGTAGACAAGTGGGGAACAAAGACTAGCTTTTGCAAAAAGTAATATTAAACAAAAGAAAAGCTTGCCTAATTTGAGGAAAAGAAAGGTTAAACAAAGAGAATGTGGGAGACAAGGGGGAATGGGGTGAGCTGGAAGGTATGGGCAGTGAGCTTTGAAGAGAGTTAAAAGGAGAAGAAAAATGAAGAACAGAAGAGGCTTGGATGTGAAGGATGGAACAAGGGAGAAGGAGCCAACTGCTGGAGCAAGGAGGAGAGTCTAGAGATAAGTTTGAAGAAGGAGATACATCCTATACAAGACCCAAACCAAGAATCAAGGATTGAAGTGAAGAAATACAAATTATTCGCCATGGATTGTTTGGTTTCTTTTACTCATTTCTCTTGTTCTGTTTTTCTGGTTTTGAACATGAACTAATTCCTTCTCTATCTAGATATTGATAAACCCTAGCTTATTTGTATGGATTGAATAATTATATTTAGTTGAATCATTTGATTGAGTAGTTTTATTCTTATGATGCTTAATGATTTATGTCCAATTGATAATAGCATGCTTATTGATTGGTTGCCATTTTCATATTATTGACTTGAGAAAGCTTGATATGAACTGAATACTCATAAGGGTTGAGGATTGATTGGAGTACTAGAGATAGACTTACAAGATCCTTTGGTTTATAGTTCCTTGTTCTTAATGCAAGATCTATTTAATTGTGTTTGAGAAGAGATTCCGGCACTCCACTTAGTGATTAGGGATTAATTCACTCGAGAGTAGTTTTAGTCTAAGTTAGAGGAATGCGAACTCAACTTTATTATGTGATTTAACTGAATTGATGTTCATAAATATCATTGAGGCTAGGGGATTCAATATCTGGATACTATTATTATCATCAATCCTTTTTGCACAACATTTAATTTCCCTTTACTTTCAGTTATTAAATTAGTTGTTTTTAATTACAAAGCATCACACAACTATTAATTTGCTAAACAATGGTTAAGGTTTGCACTAGTACTTGACCTTGTCCTCAGTGGAACGATAACTCACTCACTACTCTATTACTTGGACGATCCGTGCACTTGCGGTATTGCTATAGCGCTAGGCGCGATGCACCAGTACCCAAATTTTCGAGCCCATTAAGGGGTTGGGGATTCCTTGGGAATCGATTCATCCACCCCTTTCTTTTTCATGGTCTGTCTGGGTGGTGATTCCATTTCTTCAGGTTTAGGCCCGTGTTCTCTATGGCCCCGAGCTTAACAGTGCCGAAGTCATAAGACCCATTCCACTGGGAGTGGAGGCAAAAATCACCGCTCACAGTGGCAACTCCACTGGGGATAAGAGAAGTTGATTCTTTTGGTCTTTATATTATTCTATTCTTTCTTATCATGATATTATCCATTGCATCATTTAGATTGTATCATGTGTGTAAGTTAGGATGCCCGTGTCACCTGTGTTGTGTTATGTAAGGGATGCCATACTTTCACTCAAGGTATGAAGATCGAGCATGGCATAACCACTCATAGCCTTGTACCTTTTGGTATACTTTCTATGGAAGCCTAAACCTTTCAACCCAAAGACTAAAGCTCATGTAATTGGCCTAGTTACTTTCCTTAGGTTTTTACCCCCAAATGCTTGTTGTTTGACTATGGTTAATTTATCTTGGTTTAAATCATGGCTTATTTGGTTTTTTCTTTTTCTAATATGACCTAAGTACATTGTAAGCTCAAAATAAATTTTTCTTTAAAATCCAAAAGACCAAAGCTATTTTCAAAACTTTTCAAGATGGTCTTTGGACATAAAACTTTTCTAAAAACAAATCAAAAATTCTTTTCTCATGACCCAAATACAAAGCCCAAAATCCATTTTTTTCTAAAATATTTTTACAATGGGCTTAGAACCAAAATTATTTTCACAACCTTTTCAAAAGAGCTTACGAATATTTAGGTCAATAATGGAAATACCAAAAATCAATTGTGAGTCTAGTTTATACTAAGAATTATTAATCATGGGCTTGTTTTTGGCATGAATCATTGGTTACTTTTTCAAGTGAGAAATCTATTTATAATAAACCTCTTAACTTATTTTTAATCTAATATAGTATAAAAGCTATTTTAGTTGATTGGATGGATTAAAACCTAATTAACGGGAATTATCATGAACTGATATCCATGATAAAAAATATAACTATTGATTGAACCGCCCGAGGGAACTTTTCGAAAACAAAATATCCCATGTTGGTATTTTGTTGACCATAAACCTAGGAAAAGAGACTCGCCATTCATGTGTGGAAGTTATAAGGTTGGAAGGAACGTCCTATTTATCCTTGTTTGTTTATTTTTTGTGCATACATGCGTACATGCTTCACATGACATATCATTAATCCTTTCTGTCTCACAGACTTGGAGTACGGCAATTCAAGAGCATACAATGATACCACATACAATATTGATTTTGATTCAAGTGCTTCATTGGAAGGATGGATGCAAACCAGCTAAGGGATATAATCAATGAAGTTGTCAAAGTTAGGATGGCCGAGCTATGAGATCAATTGGTTGAAATTATGAAGACCCAGTTGATTGAAATTCTGGAGATCATCAACAATGCTAATGAGGCATCTCCCATTAACATAAGAAAGAAGGGAAAGGCAGCATCAACGGGGAACATGATCACTAATAGAGATCAAATGAAAAATGAGGGATCAATCCCTATTCTACAAGACCAGCCAAACCATGTGTTGTCTAAGTGGAGCAATAAGGGCAGCTACCACCCCAGTGGGCAAAGTCAAAGGGAAAGAGGAGGTGTTGAGAAAAATGCAACAATTGAACCAGCAAAGAAGCATAAATTTTTAGACTTAAGGGAGCCTTTGTCAAAGATGTTAGAAAATCTAATAAAGATGGATTTGCTACAACCATTGGAACCTCGGCCTCTACATAAGCCTCTACCACCAAATTTTGATGCCAAGGTCTTCTGTCAATTCTATCAAGTGCAAGGACATGAGACAGATAAATGTGTTTGATTAAGGCACAAAATCCAAGATTTGATTGACAGTGGAAAGCTGCTTGAGCTTGATAAGCCTAGCACTAAGAATAATCCTCTGCCTAAATTTGAAAGGGCACCATTGCTTACAACCTTCATGAAGAGTTTTATCTTGTCATCTTGTGATGATATGGATAGAGAAGCTGCTAAAGATGATGTGCTATTAAGCAAGCTTGGACTAACTATGGATGATGAAGTAATTATCCTTGATGATGAAAAAAATTATTGCCCTTGATATGTCTAAATAAATGGAGTATCTTCGACTCCGACTCAATGAACTTCCCTTAGCTTAGAGTGTTGCTCTTTCTATTTTGCTTTCCTTAAATATTTAATTGGAATAATTATATTTTTTAAATTAAGATTATTTGAATAAAAATTTTTGTTGATATTTGTTCATTTTGGTGCTCAACCAATGAGGAATCTAGCTTGATGTTTATAAATTAGTATATCTATGCATCATGATTTGAATGACTTTACTCGGTAAGGGAATTGCTCTATAGCATTGAGTTGCGTATGCTTACTTACAGAGGGCTCCTACATAATGACCTTTGTCTAGGTCATAGTCAATCTTAGAACATTATTTGACAAACTTTCGAGGAAAAATTGAACTCTGCTTATTTTAGTGAGAGGTGATCTAGGCATTATTTGACGAGCTAACAACTAGTATCCACCCTATTAAATATCAATCCCTAGTTGTCCCTTTGAGACTTCATAAAATTTTAGCTTTCTTTTCATTGGCTTACTAACCCCAACAACCTACCTTGAGCTATTGTTACACTTGTGACAAGTCTTATGATCACTAAGGTGAAGAGGCAAGAAGATCAAAGAAAGGAATGAATAGTCAAGACCATAAGGATAGTTGAAGTTCTCAAGACCATAAGGGTAGTTGAAGTTCATCTAATTTAGACCAAATATCATAGATGAAGTCAGGATTGAAGCAGATTAATACCACTCCACTCGTCCATTACTAGAAATACAAGTTGGTACAAATAAGACAACTTTTTTGGCGCTAGGATAAAAAAAATAAAAAATAAAAAAAAGGAGAAGAAAAAAGAGGAAAGAAGAAAGAAAAAGAAAAAGAAAATAAAATAAAACCCAAAACGGTTCAGAAATTCAACCAAGTTCTCTTTTACCTAAAGCAGCAAAAGACTTTCATTTAGTTTATAAGGATAGTTTGACTTGAATTGGTCCAACCCAACCAAAGACTCAATCAAAATCCGAGAAAAAGGAGAAAGACCATCTAGTTTTTGAAATTCCTATACTTGACAATCCTACAACGGAAAAAAGAAAAAATGATGAAATGTGGGTAACAAACGTTTTACAAGGGAAAAGACTATCCCAATCAAGATCTAGATTAATGCCAAGAAGATGGGAGAACATTCAAAGCTCTATTTTTTCTTGCTCCTAATTGTCTAAAGTTCCAACAAGCAGTTTGTAGTGTGAAGGTTTGTCCATTGTGTCACATCAGCTCTAATATCAAAATAGCTTTCATTTAACTCGTGTCCCTTATAGACCCCATTTCAAGCCTATCAAAGACCTATTGATCTCTCTTGGTAGGTAGAGTATATTAGTGGAGATAGTTTGAATAAGCATGCATATGAGATAGGAAATATTTAAACTAAATGAGACCTTTGGCCAAATAATGTGTATGTGCCTATCTGAAGTATAACAATTCTTGCTTAAATAGAAATGATTCCCGAATTTAGTATGGTAACTAGGGTTGTCATGTTATAGATAGGTTAAATTTGAAAATCGAGTCCTGAGGTAAATTGACATTGATTTGGCAAAGCCAAAATTTGATTTCAAAATCAAAATTTAAAAAAAAAATACAAAGCCTTCAAGTTAAAGGAAGTATGTCGAATCATCGAGCCTCGAAGGACACATTGGGTAAAGGAAATGATTATTGGTGAGGTTATGAAGAAGCTACCAATTGAATTACTAAAACATAATTTGAAATGGATGTATCCCTGACTATGATGCTTGGGCCTCACCACTCATGTTTTCAACATCTTAAAGATAAAAGCCATAAATGCAAGAATTGAACAGGTATCTGAAAGGCGTCAATGAGAACACTTCAGTAATCACCTTGGACTATGAGTCGACGAAACCACTGTAAGTATTACTCATGCATACATGAGCATATCACACCGCATTTTCATTGTCAAAGGTAAACAACAATACTCTATGAAGCAACCATGAAGCGAATATGGAATCATGGGGCATGGAAGGCCCATTTCTTAAGGAAGCTCCAGTCATTTTGCAAAAGAAGAAATGCATGCTTGTCCAAAGAAATTACACAATATACAAACATCAATCAGAGCCTACATGGGAACAAAATCATTGGTTTGAGCCTACGCAATGGGTAAAGTTTCTCCTTTTCAATTTTTTGAATTTATGCGTGTACAAAATATTTTTAGACTCATTTTTAATATTTTGCCGCGCAGGGGGCAAGGAGAAGATATGAAGGCTAACAAAAAAAAATAGCTGAATTTGTTACAAAAGTGCAAAGGAAGAATAAAGAGAATGGAAAAAGAAGAAAATTAGAACTCTCAAAAGAATGAAGATGCAAATGACAAAAGATCAGTCCAGCTAAAAGAGCTGAAGCCAGGGCAAAGACCCGATCTCCAATGGATAAAGATCCATGTTTCAAGGGTAAAGACCCAATTTTCCAATGGATAAAGATCCATATTGTAACGGAAAAGACCCGATCTCCCATGGATAAAGATCCATTTTTGGAGGGTAAAGACCCACAATCCATTAAAGAATGGAACAACCAGTTAAGCCAAAATTCTCAACTGATAAAAGGTTAGTCAAATTCATTTTTGAGTCCAGAACACACCTCGGGTCCAGAACCCAAATTATTTTTTGAGTCCAGAACTCACCTCGGGTCCAGAACCCAAATTATTTTTTAGTCCAGAGCTTACCCTAGGTCCAAAACCCAAATTATTTTTTAGTCCAGAACTTACCCTAAGTCCAGAATCCAAATTATTTTTAAGTCCAGAACTCACCTCGGGTCTAGAACTCAAATTATTATTGAATCCAAAACTCACCTTGGGTACATAACCCAAATTATTTTTTAGTTCAGAACTTACCTCAGGTCTAGAACCCAAATTATTTTTGAGTCCAGAACATATCTCGGGTTTAGAACCCAGATTATTTTTTAGTTCAAAACTTACCCCGGGTCCAGAATCCAAATTATTTTTTTGAGTCCAAAACTCACCTAAGGTCCAGAATCCAATTTATTTTTTAGTCTAAAACTCACCTCGGGTCTAGAACCTAAACTATTTTGAGTCCAGAACTCTAACCAACCTTGGGTACGGAGTCCAGTCTGGCTCCAAACTCAGCCAAAAATCATATTACTGTTCACTCTCTTTTATTGTAGTCTCAGATCGCTCAAGCAGGGGGCAAATTGTAGACCCTTAATTTTTTATCCAGTCCAGTCCAAGGATTTTAAAATAGTCTAAAATATTTTTTTGTGATATATATTATTTATTTTAATATATATTATTTATTTTGATTTATTTTACTATTTATTTAATTTATTATTTATTTATAAATATTTATTATTTAATATTTATTTTAATATAATATTTATTTTAATTTTCATTTATTATTTATTTATTTTTAATATATATATAAACAAATAAATAAATCGGTGGTGAAAGTCACTAGCGCGATGAATTGGTTTGGGCCAATTCGCCACAGGCAAAACCTGCGCGAAATTGTGCCTCGCACGCAATTTCGCCCGCGCCCAGCAGCAGCTCGCCCCCAGCTCTCCTAGCTCCCTTATTTTACTTGGTTTTTGACCAAGCCCGCGTGCAGTTTTTGTCGAAACCTTAATTTACTTGGTTTTTTATTTTATTTTCCAAAATAGTTGTTAATTTCCTTAACATACTAGGCTTTTTATTTTTTGCCTATAAATACCACATTAAAACACAGGAAAAAAAAGGGGGAAAACAATTTTTTTGGACTTTTGCAATTTGGACACAGAGAGGACTTTTGGATTTTGGTTGGCTGCTAGAAATATGAAAAATTCAGTATCCATCAATAAAAACCCTAAGCAAGCTTCATCAACTTGAAACAGCAAGCAACAAAGCAGTAAAAATGATAGAGAAGCATCAAATCGTTTGAACAATTTTACAAGGGCAGTAATACACTGTCTTGGTTTCTACCCAGCCAGAGTTTAAGTTATTAAATTGTGGTGGAGTCTTCAAACGTAGGTACAATCTTCTAAGCTCTCTAAAATTATAACGAGTTTTGTTTACTAATATTATGTTCATATCTATTGTCTAGTTTAAACACGTCCAATGAAGTTCGGTTTGATAACATTATCAATTTATATCCATAGTGTCTTCATTGAAATATATTCAATAGTCATGTCTTGTACCAGTATCAATATTAAAAGTTATTAGGGTTTACACAATGACCATGTTTTTATCAAAATCCTAAACCCTAGCACTGTCTTCGTAAAAGTTGTAAGTTTTATCAAAACCCTAACCCTAATTTCTAAACTACCCTAGCCTTATTTTCCAAAACCCTAATCATATTTTCCTCAAACCCTAAAACTAGTTTTCAAAATTTTTAACAACAAAACCTACAAGCCTAAAGACCAGCTTTCAAAATTTTCTAGGGCGCTGCCCCCGACCCCGCAAGGGGAGCTGCCCCTTGACCCCGGCAACTAACCGGCTAGCGGTAGCACCGTATGGGCTCATCGAAGGGATCAATATTTATTTGTGTATTATAAGCCTTTGTGTTTAACTCCCTTTATTTAAAAATTCTAGTTTGGTTATTAGAATTCTAAAACCTTATACTTATACATTTATTGCTTTATTTAGTTTTAGATTTGATTACGTAGTTTAGTATATATTTTGATGATTGATTTATTTAATTTCTATATTTGATTTATTTATCATGGATGGATTGTTTCTTTATTATTATTATTATTTATTTATTTTGGTATTAAAATTGTAAGAGGTATGTTTCCATGATTGGGTACCTCATTAATTAATTTTTATGTAATTTAAGTTATTTTTATATTTTGAGATTAATGTAAAGGACACGTTTACACCTTTTGGTGGGTGTCCTATTTAGTTTTAGAAATTGGATGATGTAAGGACATGTTTCCATCCTCGGATGGGTGTCCATTTATTTATTTTGTTTGAACATTACTTTGATTTTAATATAATGATGCTTTATTTTAATTATTACATGTAGTATGGATAATATCATTATATTTAAGAACTCTATAATATTAAGACCTGAAAAGGAGGCCGGTTCCAATGAACCAGGCATTGTGGGGGTGCTAGGCCATTTCTCACCTTCCCCACATGTACCCATCTTTCCGAACTCATTAAGGGGTTGAGGATTCCTTAGGAATCGAGTCATCCACCCCTTTCTTTTTTTTTCAGTCCATCCGGGTGGTGACTCCATTTCCTCTGAGTTTGGGCCCATGTTCTCTATGGCCCCGAGTCTAACAGTGCCAAAGTCGCAAGAACCATTCCACTAGGAGTGTGGCCGAAAATCCCCACTCACATTTGGCTTGTTAGGTTCAGACAACTTTTCACTATCAATCAAATTCTGAATTTCATGTCTCAACCTTATGCACTTATCCATCTCATGCCCTTGCATCTGGAGAAACTAGCAAAATGGCTTTGCATCAGAATTAGGTGGAAAAGGATTTGGCAATGGACGAGGAGTATCTTCTTTTGTAGCTTAACGAAAACCCACGATAAGGGCTTTCTCAATTATGAAAACTACCTTCAACCACCTTGGCCAGTTGCATTGACATCAACTACCTTTTGTGTGCCTTGATTTTCAGACTGGTAGTTCCTTTTTTCATTTCTTCTTGCAGAAAACCAGTTCTTCTCCGTCTCCCTGTCACATCTGACCACCGCATTTATGCATGGCAGGCACGTGCACAGTGAGAGAAGGGGAAAAGAGAAGTCAATTCCTGACAACGGCCCCAGATAAGGCTATAGGACCAATGGGACCTAATTGAAGAAATGTAAAGTTTTGGGGAGGTGACTGTAATTTCCAAAAGTTGTACTGGAGGTTCTTAATAGTGCAAATAACAGACTCCAAAAATGGAGAGTAGAGAAAAAATCGGGTCGCAACGACGCATAACGATTTTTCCAAGAAACGCCCCGTTAGAGAGAAACGAAGACATGTAGACTAGGGGCATTTTGGTCATTATTAATTAAAATTTATACATGAATCCAAAGTAGGAAATAAACACACAAGTGCGTAGAGGACGTCGAGGGGTTGAATATGAAATGATCGTCAGTAGAAACGGAGCCGGGCAAACCCGAGCAAAGAAAGGACCTAAAGGGAATTTTGTAAAAAGTCGAGGGCTTATTGGTAATTTTTCAAAATGACTTGGAAACCTAAAATAGACTTTAAAAATAGAAAGTAGAGGTCAAGAGGATCAAAACCATATGTAGTTTGCCTCGTGGAACTGTACGGTTTAAAAGTTACGACTGATTAATCGCCGGAGCGTAAAATGGGCCCGGTTCCATGTAGGTACCATATGGGTGATATGGAACAAATTGGGGTACCAAATGGGAAGAGGGACAAGTTGGAGGACTTAATTGGAAAGAAAAATATAAAAATCTTTTGATGGCCAATCATAATTAGCCATTTAGAATTATTAAAAGAAGAAAAGTAAAAGGTATGGACAAATGGCCCTAAAGCATTCATCCACCCAAAAGTGGACATCATTTCCACTATATATATCATAGCAAGAAGAACAAAAACTCCCTCCCACAAACACTCCAAACCGTCGGCCTCCATAAGAAGAACACAAAAGAATTTCTAATTTTTGTCAAGTTTGATTCAAGTTCAAGGTGAGTTTTAAGGTTTTAAATCATGTAGAATTCAATTCTAGTATCAATTTTAAGTATTTATATATCTATTGGAAGATTGGAAATTAGAGTTCATAAAGGTTGAATTTGGGGAAAGTTTGTAGGATGGTTAGAAAATGAATTTAATGGAAAAATATGTTGATTCATGATGAGAGATGGATAATTTAGGTAGAAATTCATATGAATTTGGAGGGTAGCTTATTGTTCTAAATTTCTAAGGTTTATGTTTAAGGTTGTGTTCTTGAAATTCTTGAAGGAAAAACAAAGATTAAGGAAGGAGAAGAAGGAAAAGCAAAGGGGAATTAAAAGAACAAGGTTTGGTACTTTACCTTGGAAGAATTAATTTTGCTTTCATTTTTTTACCAGAACTTTATCTATGGAACTTTTGTTATGGATGCATAAATGTGTTGTTTGAGTTTGAATTCAATTGTTGAGTGGTATTTTTAAATCCATGTGGTGATTGAGTTGTTTAAATTCAAATGAAATCTAATGTTTCCAATGATTTTGGTAAAAGAGTCTATGAACTCCATTTAGTCCAAATTGATTTAAACAATCAAGTTATTTTAAAAGGGAAGTGTCTAAGTCTTCATCACATTATTAAGGAAGCTTTGAAATGGGTTTAAAACAGAAAAATAAACAATTTTGCACCAAAGCAAGTGTGGGCCGAATTGGTGCCCTTTGGAATCCAATTCTGGACCTAACTTTGGGCAGCCAGTTGAGGCAGCAAACGATGGAATTTTTCGATGAACTTTTACATGCAATTAGTCAACATATGAAATAAGTTTCCTATAAAATTTCAGCCAAAAATAAGATCATTTACCTTGTCAAATGCATGACTGAAGTGGACTGAAATTTTGACAAAAACCCAGATTTTACTATTCATTTGGCGTTTGCCTTTTGCGTTGCCGATTTTACACGCCGCGACACTATTCATTTGGACAATTTGTGACCTTTTGAGGAATGCTTTGAAATGTTTGATATGTTTATTATGGATGTTAAATATGTGGAAAAGGGTAATGGTTTGACTAAAGGATGTGGAGCGCGGCGTAAATGGCAAAGCGCGATGGGAATTAAAATGATTTCTCGAGTCATTCTAAAATGAAGTTTGAGACTTAAATTGAATCATTTTAACCTTTATGCTCTGCTGGGTAGTTGGGGGTGGTAGATAAGGGTATGGTGCACTATACTAACGCATGCAGTACTGCTCATTATTGTGATTGATTCGATACTGATATGATATTTTATTCAGTGGTGAGGGCCACTAAAGCCAGTGGTGAGGGCCATTGGTTATAACCAGGATGGTGAGGGCCATTCCTGTAATATGATAATGGTGGTGAGGGCCACCTATGTTACAGTGGTGAGGGCCACTGCCTTATCGCTATGGTTCCCAATATACCAGTAGAGCCAAAGTCCTATTTTTTTTAAACTACGTAATGCAAAATGAGTTTGAATTATGGTTTTTACATTTGTTGAAAGCATATTTACACTGAATGTACAATAACGTCCATTGGTTTAATGTTGGTTGATTTTTGATTTAATTATTTCCTTTTATTTCAAATGCTTTCATGTTTTACTATTATTTCATTGGTAAAGTACCCACTGAGCGACATTGCTCAGCGAGTTAAGTTTTCCTTGACTCGTAGGTTCGGAGCAGTAGCTAACTCTTGGAAGCGACGACCAGGCCCACAACATCTCAGGGTAGATCTCTTAGTTTCCATTATGAGTTAACTAGTTGTGGCATGTATATGTGTAACACCCCATCTTAGCCTACGATTATAGACCAAGATGGACTATTAAGTGCAGATTTTTTTAAAAAAATTTGGCATAACCTCCCCTAAAAATGGAGGTTCCAAGTGTCAACAAAACTGATTTTTCTTATATTTTGAAAAAACATTTTGTTTTACAATTCAACTCAAGCACACTCCCAATAATCCACCCTTATAACCTTAACTACAATCCTGCAAGAAGAATTCACACTTCTATATTCACAATCCAACTCAATTCAAAACCATACAGTTATTTATACATTACTAGATTTACATGCTGCATCAAGTTATCTCTTTGTATTATTAAAATAAGTACATGCCAGCTTCTAATACCATAATACAAAATGAAGAGCACCACTTAAGTTTGTTTATGACCGGCAAATCGCAGGACTCCTCTGCTCACTATTGACTCCTTTCTAATAACCTGTGAGTTTAGAAGAAACTAAACTCGCTAAGTATTGCTTAGTGGGTACTTTAACCATTGTCGAATATAAATAGTGCAAGGAAGGTTGTTGAAACACATATAAAAGTAGAATACTGCATAATTAAACTATTTTCATACAATCATCATATTTATATTTTCTAATTAAGTTAAGATTCACATTCTGTATGTAAACAACATGTAATATAACTTCATTATAATTACGAGTTAATCTGCTCCACTAGGTAATTATGAATACACCGATCTCGAAATGAGGCCTCGTATAGAGTTACGCGTGGTCTTGACCTCACATGACTAATTGCCATGGACTTGGTCTCACACGATATGGAATATACAACATAACTGCGTGGTCTTGGTCTCACACGACTAGTTGCCATGATCTTGACCTCACATGATATAACCCCCATTCCAGACCGATTTTACCCATTTACCGAGTAGATCATATATAACATTTCATATATACCCATTCACTTCGTATATATACCACATATTCTCCATGTATATAGAATATATACTTACACAAATACCACATATACTCACATATGTATTATATGTATTCACATATATACCATATACACGCATATATATATATACCATATGAACAATAAACTCTGGTTCTTGACCCAACTTGATTCTTGTTTTAGAAAATTTGTATAAAATAAAAATTTCAAGAAAAAGAACAAACAATTAGTTAAAGTACCAAACCTTGCTTTTCCTTAGTCCTTATTCTATATCACTTCCTTTCCTTCCTTGTCTCATTGATTTCCTATGAAATTTAACATCACATATACAAAGGTAAGAACCCTAGGTATAGACATAGTCTTATCTTATGATTTTTCTAATGGTTGCTAGCTTATTTTCACCATTAAACACCATTATTTCCTTCATCAAATCCTTCAATTAATTATTTCTTGAATTTTCTCCAAATCTAACTACATGAACCCTAATTTCAATCTCTTAAATTAACCATTAATCCATGAAATTAAAACTAGAGATAGGTTTCTCTTACCTTATAATCTTGCTTGTCACCAAACTCTTTAAATCAAAAGCCTTAAACTTTGGAAAAATCACCTCCTTCTTCCTTCTCTTATGGTTTGGACGAATTCACCATGTAAGAGAGGGCTTTTATACTTTCTTTCCTTATCTTATTTTGATCCAAATGGCAGCCATAAGTGGTGAATAGATGTTGACTTCCAATTGGTACACCTTATAGCAAAAATGGCCACTTTTAATTGGTCCATTTGCCTTCTTCCAATTGGTACACCTTATAGCAAAAATGGCCACTTTTAATTGGTCCATTTGCCTTCTTCCAATTGGTACACCTTATAGAAAAAATGGCCACTTTTAATTGGTCCATTTGCCTTCTTCTAATTGGTACACCTTATAACAAAAATGTCCACTTTTAATTGGTCCATTTTCCTTCTTCCAATTGGTACACCTTATAGCAAAAATGGCCACTTTTAATTGGTCCATTTGCCTTCTTCTAATTGGTACACCTTATAGCAAAAATGTCCACTTTTAATTGGTCCATTTTCCTTCTTCTAATTGGTACACCTTATAGCAAAAATGACCACTTTTAATTGGTCCATTTGCCTTCTTCTAATTAGTACACTTTATAGCAAAAATGGCCACTTTTAATTGGTCCATTTGCCTTCTTCCAATTGGTACACCTTATAGCAAAAATGGCCACTTTTAATTGGTCCACTTGCCTTCTTCTTTTATCTATTTATTTAGCAAGCCATTAAGCTTTCTTTTATTCATATTTTGTCCCCCTCAACTTTCTTGTGTTGTAATTTTATAGTCTAGGGTGTGAAAATATCAAAATACCCTCCAGCGATTAATCGATTATAACTTTTAAACCGTGTGTTTTCGGGAAAAATTGAAACCCACGGTTATGACCCGATTAATCTCGAGAATATTCTTTCGGGGTCGGATATGGGCACTATTAAGAACTTTCGACACTTAATTTTTAAGTTTACATAGTTGCCCCTAACTTTTGAGAAATTTCCACTTAGGTCCTCGGCCTTTCGAAAAATTACCTTTAGGTCCCGTCGACTTCACGGGCCTCCTTTGCACACCAATTTTGTTTTTAACTATCTCGAGCCTCTATTTGACCATTTGTTTATGTCCTTCTTGCCTAATACTCGACTACCTAAACTTTGGGATGTGACAATATGTATATGTAAGATTGAGAATTACTATGTTATACTGTACGTTAGTAGTATGTAATAATAATAAACCTGTACTTTATTTTGTACTAGAAGTGTGAATTCTTCTTGCAGGTTTGTAGTTGAGGTAGTTGAGGTTATAAGGGGGATTCATTGGGACTGTATTGAGACTGATTGTGTTCGCGTTGGTTTGTGTAAAAATATTTTCAAAAATCAGAAAAACCAGTTTTGTCGACACTTGGGACCCAATTTCTAGGTGAACCTCTGGCCAAATTTCTGTAAAAACCGGAACTAAAATTTGACTAAGTAAAATTGGTAGCAACATTAGGTTAGTGTGGCGCCTCTACTCAGCTTACACATGTAGGCCGGGAAGGGGTGTTACAATTTTTGGTATCAGAGCTCCGGTTTAGTCGGTCCTAGGTAGTTAGTTGAACTAAACCTTAAATGTATGACACATAGGGTTAGGTTAGGGGTTCTAATTATGTAACTATACATGTGTGTAGTATTGTTAGTTATGTTATTCTAATTATAACAGGAGTAATTATGGGTGATCGAAACGATGAGATGAGGGAGCTGAGGATGGAAGTAGAGAGGCTAAAGCAGATAGTGCAGGAGCAAGATGATACCATAGAAATTCTGGCAGATCGAAGTATACAGGATCGTGAAGACCTGAGATTAAAACATGAGATGATTACCTCCTTGATAAGAGACGTGCAGATGTTAAAGGAGGACAGGCTTAGTCATAGAGTGGAGTTTGATAGTGCCTGTAGGAGCCTCGGGGTAGCACATAGAGAAATCCGTGCTTTGCAGGAGAGGGTCCAGGAGCTAGGCCAGCACTTACCTGGTGAAGCATCGTATGACCCAGAGCTTGATCCTGAGATAGAAGAGTATTTGTTTGACAGAGCCACCTCACCTAGGACACCTACTCACTGAGCTTCGAGGTGTGTTGCTTTTTGGAGGTTCTTTTGGTTATGTACATATGTGACATCAGGGTATTGTGTAAATATTGTATGGTAGTATGACATGATGATATAGTAGTAAGGAGTCCTAAATTTTGGAATGTACATAAGGGCTTCCTAGTAATGTAAATACTTTTGCTTGGAAATAAATAAATGTAGACCCTTAATTTTTGACCCAATCCGGTCTATAGTGTTTTATTTGGTTTAAAATGATTTTTCTTGTCTAATTGGTCCAAAATAATTTTAATTAAATAATTTTTACCTTAGTATCTAATTTTTATTAATAAAAAATAAAAAAAAATCAGAGTCGAAAAAAAAATCGGCAGCAAAAAGTGGTCGCGCGGGCCTGTCGGCCCAGCAGCAGCTCACCTGCGGGCCCGTGGGCGTTTCCCCCGCAGTCGCCCGCTTGGAAATTCCTGCTGGCAAAATAACAGCCCGCAGGATTTTCCTGCGGGCTGGCACGCCCACTGGCCCCAGCCACGGGCCCGCTGCCACAGTTTTTGCTTGCGCAAAATTTTTCGACGCAATTTTTTGAAACCTAATCCAATTAGGTTTTAATTTCTTTTTTTATTAATATTACTTACCTTAATTAATTAGGAATAAACAACCTAAAAACCATTATAAATAAGGACCAATAGAACCAAATTAAGGGAGGAAAAATTTTCACTGTGAGCTTGGGATTAGAAACCAAATCAAGGAAGGAAAAGCAATAATTCAATTCAATTGATTTTTAAGGGAGTAGCAGCACGAATTAAGCAATTCAAAGGCAACAAAGGCTTGTCTTTGGAGCTAGTTCATCCAAGAAGAATTATTTTTGGAAGAATCAACAAAAGAAGGTAAGTGATTTTCTTTAATTGATTTATGTTACACCGTAGCTAAATTATGGAATTAGGGTTTCTTTAAATCAAAAACTTTAGAACTTTAATTTAATTCTTCCAAAGTTGAAACACTAAAACGTGACCTTCTTTTCTAAAACGACTTAAAATTGTTGTTTTTTCTTCTTAAAAACCTTAAAACTCTAATTGAACATATTTTTCAATAAAACCAAAATCAAATTCCGTTTCTTTCAAATTTTTAAAGTAGGTTCTATTTCATTCAAAAAAACCTTAAAAAACATCTTTTCTACTTATAAAAACTTCAATCCATTTGTTTAAATCCAAAAAACTTCATAAAATATCAAATTGATTTCTAAAACCCCTTAAATTATTCATTACCCGAGAACCCAAATTTCAAAGCCTAAAATCCAAAATTCAACTTTTAAACCTAAAATAATGAACCCTAATCCTTTTAAAACCTTAAACCCTAATTTTTATGAACCCTAATCCTTTTAAAACTTAAAAAAACATAAAAACCTAAAAATTACACAGTAGCTTAAAATTCAATAACCAAAAATCACAAATTAAAGTATTTCAAAGTGTTTAAAACCCTAGTTTCATGATTTCACCATTCAAACCTTAATTTGGTTAATCAAAGAGTCTTACCAATCTTTTAAAACATAAAACCCTAATTTATTCTAATTCCATAAAAAGTCACAGTAGCCATAATTGGACTTATATTTGCTTTATTCAATTCCATACTTGATATGCCTTGATTTATCTCTTATGCTTTAATCTATTTAATTTCAATACTTGATTTATTTAATTTATCATGGATGGATGTTTATTTTATTGATATTTAAAACACTTTTAATGAATGATTTATTTATTATGGATGATTATTTACTTTTTTCAATTAATTTAGACTTCCAAAAGTTGTAAGAGGTATGTTTCCACTTGGTGGGTACCTCATTAGTTAAACATCATATAATTTAATTTGCTTTTCTATTTTAGAACCTATGTAAAGGGCATGTTTCTACCTTTTGGTGGGTGTCCTATCTAGGCATGTGATGTAAAGACATGTTTCCATCCTTGGATAGGTGTCCATTTATTTGCTTTGTTTGGACATTGCTTTGATTTTAATATATTGATGCTTTCTTTTAATTATTGTGTGTAATATGGATAATGTTATTATACTTAAGAATTTTATAATATTAAGACCTGTAAAGGAGGCCGGTTCCAATGAACCGGGCGTTGTAGGGGTGCTGGGCCATTTCTCACCTTCCCCACACGTACCCAACTTTCCGAACCCATTAGGGGGTTGGGGATTCCTTAGGAATCGAGTCATCCACCCCTTTCTTTTTCCAGGCCCGTCCGGGTGGCGACTCCATTTTCTCCGAACTTAGGTCCGTGTTCTCTAAGGCCCCGAGCCTAAACAGTGCTGAAGTCGCAAGAACCATTCCACTGGGAGTTGGGGCGAAAATCCCCGCTCACAGTTGTAACATCCCGAATTCCATATTGATAAGAAACAGACATAGAGAATATGATTTAGGCTTAGAATAAAGGAGTTTAGAACATGACCTATAACTTGAGTTCGAATTTCATCCAAGTTAATGATAGAATTAGAGAGTCTCAAAGAAGACTTAATTGTTTATTTGTGTCTTAGCTAGATGTTTAACTTAAAATTACTCAATTTGGAGTTGTATAGAATAAGATATGATGGATTAAGTACACAATGTGCAAGCTGCCTCAGGACAGCATAGTAGGCTTGACTTCAAAGGACTGTCAAAAATCAGATATAGCTTGGATCAACCTAAAATTTTGATACAATATATCCCCGGATGACTAGTTTCAGTGGGAATAAGAATTACTTAATTTGGAGTTGTGAGTAAAAAGATATTAATAAAGAAAGACAGCAAGGTCCGGAAGGGATATCAAAAGGACCTAAGTGGAAATTTCTCAAAAGTTAGGGGCAACTATGTAAACTTAAAAATTAAGTGTTGGAAGTTCTTAATAGTGCCCATATCCGACCCCGAAAGAATATTCTTGAGATTAATCAGGTCATAACCGTGGGTTTCAATTTTTCCCGAAAACGCACGGTTTAAAAGTTACAATCGATTAATCGTTGGAGGGTATTTTGATATTTTCACACCCTAGACTATAAAATTACAACACAAGAAAGTTGAGGGGGGTCAAAATATGAATAAAAGGAAGCCTAAGGGCTTGCCAAATAAATAAGATAAAAGAAGGAGGCAAGTGGGCCAATCATAAGTAGCCATTTAGCATTTATTAAAAGAAGAAAAGAAAAAGAGATGGACAAATGGCCCTAAGGCATTCATCCACCCCAAAAGTGGAACATAATTAGCCATATAGCATTTATTAAAAGAAGAAAAGAAAACGAGATGGACCAATTAAAAGTGGCCATTTTTGCTATAAGGTGTACCAATTAGAAGAAGGCAAATGGACCAATTAAAAGTGGCCATTTTTGTTATAAGGTGTACCAATTGGAAGAAGGCAAATGGACCAATTAAAAGTGGCCATTTTTGCTATAAGGTGTACCAATTGGAAGAAGGTAAATGGACCAATTAAAAGTAGCCATTTTTAATATAAGGTGTACCAATTGGAAGAAGGCAAATGGACCAATTAAAAGTGGTCATTTTTGCTATAAGGTGTACCAATTGGAAGTCAACATCTATTCACCACTTATGGCTGCCATTTGTATCAAAATAAGCTAAGGAAAGAAAGTATAAAAGCCCCCTCTTGCATGGTGAATTCGTCCAAACCATAAGAGAAGGAAGAAGGAGGTATTTTTCCTAAGTTTAAGGATTTTGATTTAAAGAGTTTGTTGACAAACAAGATTATAAGGAAATCAAGGAGACAAGGAAGGAAAGGAAGTGATATAGAATAAGGACTAAGGAAAAGCAAGGTTTGGTACTTTAACATAAAAGAAATTTTATTTTCTTACAAATTTTTGTTCATATGGCATATATATGCGTGTATATGTTATATATGTGAATACATATGATACATATATGTGGTATTTGTGTAAGTATATATTGTATATACATGGGGAATATGTGGTATATATATGAAGTGAATGGGTATATATGAAATGTTATATATGCTCTACTCGATAAATGAGTAAAACCGGTCTGGAATGGGGGTTATATCGTGTGAGGTCAAGATCATGGCGACTAGTCGTGTGAGACCAAGACCACGAGGTTATATCGTGTGAGGTCAAGATCATGGCAACTAGTCGTGTGAGACCAAGACCACACAGTTATATTGTATATTCCATATCGTGTGAGACCAAGACCATGGCAATTAGTCGTGTGAGGTCAAGACCACGCGTAACTCTATACGAGGCCTCATTTCAAGATCAGTGTATTCATAATTACCTTATGGAGAGAAATGATAAAATGATAATAACTGAATATATGACATGTATGGATTGTTTTTACTGTGATATTATTTTTTTTATACGACTCATTGCTTTTAAAAGTGCATTATACTTTTATTATGTATTTTCCGTAATTAGTTAAAGTACCAACTAAGCAATGCTTAGCGAGTTTAGTTTCTTCTAAACTCGTAGGTTATTAGCAAGGAGGCAGTGGCGAGCAGAGGAGTCCTGCGATTTGTCGGTCATCAACAAACTTAGATGGTGCTCTTTATTTTTGTATTTTGGTATTAGAAACTGGCCTGTACTTATTTGAACAATATAAAGAGATAACTTGATGTAGCATGTAAATCTAGTAATGTATAATAACTGTATGGTTTTGAATTGAGTTGGGTTGTGAATATAGAAGTGTGAATTCTTCTTGCAGGATTGTAGTTGAGGTTATAAGGGTGGATTATTGGGAGTGTGCTTAAGTTTAATTGTGAAACAAAATGTTTTTTTAAAAATAAGAAAAATTAGTTTTGTCGACACTTGGGACCACCAATTATAGGGGAAACTCTGGCAAAAGTTTTTAAATTCTGCACTTAAAATTGGCTAAGTAAAATATTAAGACACAACCACCATGAGAAAACAGTCCATCTTGGTCTATAAACGTAGGCTAAGATGGGGTGTTACAATAGTGGCGACTCCACTGGGGACAAGAGAAGTTGATTCCGTTGGTCTTTATATTATTCTATTCTTTCTTATAATGATATTATCCATTGCATCATATTAGTTTGCATTGTGTGCGTGAGTTAGGACGCCCGTGTTACCCATGTTATGTTATGTAAGGGATACCATACTTTCACTCAAGATATGGAGATCGAGCATAGCATAACCACTCATAGCCTCGTACTATTTGGTATATACTTGCTATGGGAACCTAAGCCTTTTTACAAAAAGACTAAAGCTCATGTAATTGGCCTAGTTACTTTCCTTAGGTTTCTACCCCAAACGCATGTTGTTTGACTATGGTTAGTTTATCTTAGTCTAAATCATGGCCTATTTGGTTTGTTCTTTTTCTAATATGACCTAAGTATATTGTAAGCTCAAAATAAATTTTTCTTTAAAATCCAAAAGACCAAAGATATTTTCAAAATTTTTCAAGATGGTCTTTGGATGTAACACCTCTATACCCCGTATACGTACACAACATGCTAATATGATCGTAATATACGTATACTGAATATAGAAATGCCACGGTTTACAAGACATACAAACCATCCCTTTAATATAATGTGAACAAATTTAAAACATTTAAGGGAATTTATAAAACATAATAAACCAAATGTTTATTCAAAACGCAGCGGAAAACATATCAAATATTTTCAAATACAAATACATCAAAACTCAAGTTTTACAAAACATAAAATATATATACATGTTTGGCAGTATGTCTTTGATCTTTAAGCTCCACTATCCACACCTCAAAATCTAGACTCTACTCGGCCTAGAGGAACTCTCCGGTTCTTCTCTGTCACCTGCGCGATGAATCACACTCTCGCTAAGCCAATGGCTTAGTGGTACAAACTACAATAATATTATGCTTTGATGCAATGCCAATATCACACAATCAAGTTTCATAAGCAATTCATGAAGTACTACTCACAATTTCCACATCCATAAACATATTAAAGCAAAGACAAACATATACCTCATTATTCATTTGCTTCCCCATTTATGAATCATATATTAACAAAGACAAGCATGGGCCCAAAAAGAAATTTAATATGTTATTCAAAGTTCAGAGTTACTACTTTGGTCCATATTCACAATCATCAAGCCCGTAGGCGAATATATATATCTCTATCCATGGATAGTGTAACAGACCCAGTCTCTTGGATCTCAACCCAGTTAGAACCAAGGAAATCCTCAACCCGGCTAGACTGTTACTGTTTTTGAGGCTTACGACCCTGTCTTTTCACCCCAAAAACATCACATTTCACATTTATCATTTCACATTTTTCAACTGGAATCGGCTTACGACCCGGTTATTTCACCTATCCAGTGATTCATAGGCACGCCGCCAAACTCAGAACTCTGAAAATTGAATTAACATATTAGGCACACAATCATTTCATTTATCTCTTTATCAATTTCTTTCTCAATTCATTTCTCATTTTATATTCCACAATCAACTAGGCAACCATGCCTCAATTATCTCATTTGCATCATTATCAAAATAGCCAACAACCATGGCTCCTCATCTCATCATATCTCAAATCATATCATCATATCTTTAGAATTTTCAACATACATTCCACAAGGTTCATATTATGCAAAACATGACATTATTAATATGCATCAACAATGCAGTAGATTACTTAACACATTTACAACCAAATGTGTTAAGTTCAATAATCATATACATGTATGACATAAAGGGGGTTTGTACTTACCTCAAGGACAACTCACACCAAACTCCTCTTCCAAGAATCCTCAACACTTGGATTAAGGCAACTCAACCCTCTTCAAAATCTAAACCAAAGGAATGATACACATAAGATAATAAGACTAAGAACCAACTAGGGCAAACTCTACACATGACACGCTCAACAACACGGGCGTGTCCCTGACCGTGCCCTAACTCTTCAACACAGAAGCTTTGACACGCTCAGAACCACGGGCGTTTCACTGGACGTGTAATACCTTTTGTCTCACAGAAACATTAACACGTCCAACAACACGGGCGTGCTCATGGCCGTGTCAATTCTCCAACAACACAGTAGCTATGACACGCTCAGTGACATGGGCGTGTCACTGCTCGTGTCACCCATCCAGGAACACAGAATCATTGACACGCCTAAAGACTTGGTCGTGATCATGGGCGTGTCAGGCCAAAAATGCAGATTCCGGTCACAACTGTAATATCCCAATGTATGCCCTAGAAGTTTTTAATATTATTGTTGTTTTAATTGGATTGAATGTATATGTTAATAAGAAAAGAGAATGTTTATGTATTGTTTAAAAAGGAAAGTGATGGGTGGAGAAAAATGTATATGTTGGGTATATGGTTATATATATAACATATACATTAGTCAAAAAGGGATGGTCAATGGAAGAGGATATTTTTTGTGTGATATGTGAAATTACTTAAATGGGCATATAAGTGACAAAGGTTAAGTTTATTGGATGAGGGCATTTAGGTAATTGCTTTGTTAGAATTGCTTGGTGGATATTTAAAGAAGAAAAGAAGTTTGACTTGTTGATTTTTCTTTTCTTCTCCTTTGTGTGCCGGCCATTCAAGAGAGGAGAGAGCAAGAGAGGTGTTCTTGATGCTAGAATCAAATTGAAGGAAGAATCAAAGGTTTTGGTTGGAGATTTGTGAAATTTCTTCATCTAAGTTAAGTACTCTCTTGTTTTCCTTTGGTATTTTGAAGATGTGTTTGAAGTGTGTTGTGATTTGATAATATTATGATTTGGTATGTTTGAGATGAGTTTCTAAATGTTGAAATTGATTGTGAGTTAATTTAGTGTTGGTTTGGTTTTGGTTGAAGATGGTAGGTTAAAAGTGATGTTTTTTTTTTAGGGTTTTGAAGTGGAAGGTGATTAAATGTGTTGATGATGGGTTGTTAAGGTGAATATTGTGGTAAACATGTGAAATATGTGTTTAGAACATGGATTACATTCATTTGAATTATGCTATATTGTGTATAATGTAATTGAGTGCAACCAAAGGGGACTTGAACATGTTAGGGTTTCAATTCATGAGAGACATGGCCAAAAGCAAGTAGAGACACGGCCAATTCATGAGAGACACGGCCAAGTCCATGGAAATTTGGCCGTGTTGGGTGATTTTTGGAGGAGACACGGCCGTGTCCCTTGCCCATGTTGGCTTCTGTTGCTTTTGGTTGAGAGGCTTTTGGTTGAGAGACACGGCCACAAGCTTGGCCGTGTCCCTTGAATGTGTTAGCTACTGTGATTTTTCCTTTCTCTTCTTACATGGTTGAGATTGAACTTACACTTGATAATGCATATGATATTATATGAATAAGGTTAGTTATTGTGCATTGTGAAACTTGTAAATGGCAATGTGTTATATGAATAATGTATCTTGAAAGGTTATACCAATGATGCTATGTGAATAATATGAATTGAGATATAATATGATGATGCTAGGTGAATAATATGAATTGAGATACAACATGATATGAGGCCATTGTGTTTGGCTATGATAACTCAAATGTGATGTGAAGCCATTGTGTTTGGCTATGATGATTCAATTGAAAGAAAATAAGGCATATTTGCCTAATTGATGATGAGAATTGAGAATGAAACAATAAATGAATTGTGTGTCTAATGTGTTATTCATTTTCAGAGTTTTGTTGTTGGTGGCATGCCTATTGGTAACATTCTCTTGAAGTTAGGTTGGATTTGATCCTTGAAGCCTAATTGAGATGTTACAACCCTTGAAGCTAGGTTGGATTGGTTCTTTACTTAGCATGCTTTGTTCCCCTTGAAGCTTGGTTGAACCTAAATCCTTGAAGCCTAGTTGGGTTTATGATAATGATAAATGTGATAACAAAACCAAAGCATTAACTCTGAAAGTTGAATGGCATATTAGTGTGTCTTGGGCCCATGCTTGTCTTTGTTTAATGTGATTCATGAATGGTAAAATGATTAACTAATGAGATATATGGAAGGATATTGAAATGTGATATGTTTATATATGTGGTTTATGAAATATAAAGGTATGTGGTTATCCTTTCATCTATGAAATTGATTTGAGTAATCAAATGTGTGACATTGCATTGCCTTATAGTATAGTGTTGGTATATTTTGTACTACTAAGCCGTTGGCTTAGCGCGATATTGTTTGATCATGCAGGTAACAGAGTTGAACCTGAGAGCTCCTCAAGACCGAGTGAGAGTAGACATTGAAGAGTTATTTTGGAACTTAAAGATCAGAGAAGAGCTGCCAATCATGTATATATATTCTATGTTTTATAAACTTTGATTTATAATATACTTGTAATAACTTCCGCTGTGAATTAATAAATATTTTTATATGGTGTCTTTTGGATTTCTTTTAAATGTTTGAGATTGGTTTCACTTATTTACAAAGATATTTGTTGTGTTTCTTTTTAAACTGTGGCATTTTCTATATTCAGTATACGTATATTACGATCATTTAAGCAAGCTTGGTACGTATACGGTATATAGGGGTGTTACAACAACAACACTACAATCAACAAACCACTTCCTTCCTCCATTTTTCACTTCAAACAACCTTAATTAAACTCACCCAAAAAACATAACAAACTTGCAAAAATACCAAAACAACTCAAAACATACATCTAACACAAATCATTATCATCACCACAAACCCCAAAACACAACCACAACACTTTCACTTCCAACAAACTTACTCTATCCTTCAATCCAACCCCAAAATCCAAAATCACTTGAACCAAACACTCTTAAACACACCACAATTAAACAAACACATATCAACCACAATCTCAACTCACAAATTCAAAGAAATCAAAGAATCAAGTGGAAAACTTACCAAGGATGAAGAAACTCTTAAATTTCCAACTTGATCACTTGAAAACTTCCTTCAATCTTGAGTATGGAAGATTAAATCTCTCTCTTGCTCTCTTGCTATGGAGTGCCGGCCAAAACAAAAGAAAAGGAAAGAAAAGAAAAGGAAAGCAAGTGAACCACGAAGAAGAAAGAAGGAAAGAAGAAAACCAAGAAAGCAAAGTCAACTTTCTTCCTCAAAACCCTCTCCACCAAGCAAAATACAATAAAATATTTAAATATCTTCTTCCACTAACTCAAATTTTAATTAATTAATTTAAATCAATTTCAAATATTTAATTATCTTCTTTTGACCATCACATAATAACTTGTATATGTTGTATATATTTCCATATATACAACATATACACCTTCTCTTTAATTCTTTTCTCTTTCCACTTTATCATATACCTTAAATCCAAATTCAACAATAATTACTTCAAAACTTCTAAGGCCTATTTTGGGATATTACAATTCTCCCCCTCTAAAAAGAAAATTCGTCCTCGAAATTACCTGATATCAAGTCAGAAACAATTGAGGATGTTGCTCTCGCATTGCTTGCTCACTTTCCCAAGTTGCCTCTTCTCTACCATGATTCTTCCAAAGAACTTTCACTAAAAGCACTTTCTTATTTCTCAACTCTTTCACTTCACGTGCCAAAATAGCAACTGGTTCTTCTTCAAATGTCATATCCGAACTTACTTCAATAGATTCAACTGGCAAAACATGAGATTGATCTGATCTATACCTCCGTAACATCGAAACATGGAAGACATTATGAATTCTATCCAATTCAGGCGGCAAAGCAAGACGATAAGCAACTGGTCCAACTCTTTCTAAAATTTCATACGGTCCAATAAAACGAGGACTCAGCTTCCCTTTTCGACCAAATCTTAAAATCTTTTTCCAAGGAGATACTTTTAAAAATATTTTATCTCCAACATCAAACTCTATATCTCTCCTCTTCAAATCTGAATAAGATTTCTCTCGGTTGGGGTCTGAAGCTGCCTTCAACCAATCCTGAATTATCCTCACTTTCTCTTCCATCTCTTTAACCAAATCAGGACCAATTAACTTGCCCTCTCCAATTTCATTCCAACATAAAGGCATTCTGCATCTTCTACCATACAATGCCTCAAATGGTGCCATACCAATATTGGATTGATGACTGTTGTTGTAAGCAAATTCCACAAGTGGTAAAAATCTGTCCCAACTTCCAGAGAAATCAATGACACAGCTTCTCAACATATCCTCAATAATCTATATCACTCTCTCTGACTGCCCATCTGTTTGTGGATGAAAAGCAGTACTAATGTGCAATCGAGAACCCAAAGCACCATGTAAACTCTTCCAAAACCTTGAAGTAAATCGGGGATCTCGATCTGACACTAAAGAAATTGGGACTCCATGCAACTTCACTATCTCACTTATATACAGCTCAGCCAATCTTTCAAGAGAGTAGTCCATTCTAACAGGAAGGAAATGAGCTGTCTTTGTCAACCGATCAACAATCACCCAAATAGCATCATACTTCTTCTGAGTCAATGGCAACCCAGACACAAAATCCATTGTTACTCTCTCCCATTTCCATTCAGGCACTGCTAAAGGTGGAAGCAACCCTGTTGGAACTTGGTGCTCAGCTTTCACCTTCTGACAAGTGAGACATTTGGATACAAACTCCGCTATATCTCTCTTCATTCCTGACCACCAGTAATGCTATTTCAAATCATGGTACATCTTTGTACTTCCTGGATGTATAGCAAAAACTGATTGATTTGCCTCCTCTAAAATAATCTTTCTCAACCTAGCATCATCAGGAACACACAACCTATCTTTAAACCAAAGGCTACCATCACTTTTCACATGGAAATCTCAGCTCTCCCCATTTTGGTAATCTGACACAATCCTCTGGATTTCCTCATCAGCCGATTGAGCTTCTTTAATTTGATCTAACAACACTGGTCTCAATTGTAACTAAGCCAATAATGCACCATCATCACATACTTCAAAACTAGCATGCAACGCTCTCAACTCAACAAGCAACGAGAGCGAATAAATAGCCAAACCTGCCAAAGATTTCCGACTCAAGGCATCAACAACAACATTCGCCTTACCAGGATGATAATCAATCAAACAGTCATAGTCTTTGATCAGTTCTAACCATTGCCTTTGCCGAAGATTTAGTTCCTTCTGAACACCCAAATATTTAGAACTTTTGTGATCTGTATAAATAAAACATTTCTCCCCATATAAGTAGTGTCGCCAAATCTTTAAAGCCAACACTATAGCTGCCAATTCTAAATCATGAGTTGGATAATTGAGTTCATGCGGCTTCAGCTGCCGAGAAGCATAGGCTACAACTTTACCTTCTTGCATCAAGACACATCCTAAACCATTATGTGAAGCATCACTATAAATCAGATAAGGTTTATCTTCCACGGGTAATGTAAGAACAGGCGCTTGAGTCAACATCTCTTTCAACTGCTCAAAGTTAGCTTGACACTGATCCGTCCACACAAATCTAACTCCCTTCCGAAGCAATCTGGTAAGTGGAGTAGCTATCAAAGAAAAACCTTTTACAAACCGTCGATAATAGCCTGCCAAACCCAGAAAACTTCTAACTTCAGTCACTGACTTCGATGGACTCCAATTCAAAATAGCTTCAACTTTACTTGGATCGACTCTTATACCATCTGCTGAAACTATATGACCAAGAAAAGTCACTTGATTAAGCCAAAACTCACACTTCGACAGCTTAGCATACAACTGCTTCTCTCTCAAGATCTGTAATACCTTCCACAAATGCTTGTCATGCTCCTCTTCATTACGCAAATACACCAAAATATCATCAATGAAAACCACTACAAACTGATCCAGATAGGGCCTAAACACCCTATTCATCAAATCCATGAAAGCTGCAGGTGCATTCGTCAATCCAAAAGGCATTACTAAAAACTCATAATGCCCATACCTTGTGCGATAAGCTGTCTTAGGAACATCTTCAGCTCTAACCCTCAACTGATGGTACCCTGATCTCAAATCAATCTTGGAAAACACTGCTGCTCCCTTCAATTGATCAAAGAGATCATCAATCCTAGGCAAAGGATATTTATTCTTAATAGTCACTTTGTTCAATTGCCTATAATCAATACACAATCTCAAAGTACCATCCTTCTTCTTCACAAACAACACAAGAGCTCCCCACGATGAAACACTAGGGTGAATAAACCCTTTATCCAACAACTCCTGCAATTGCACCTTCAACTCTCTCAATTCAGCAGGTGCCATTCGATAAGGAGTGATAGAGATGGGAGTGGTACCAGGCAACAATTCGATACCAAACTCAACCTCTCTCTCAGGGGGTAACCCTGGTAACTCCTCAGGAAACACATATGGAAAATTTGCAACTGTGGGTATATTATCAAGTTGAGAACCCACTACTCTAGTATCCACAACATGAGCAAGATAAGCATCACACCCTTTTCTAATCAACTTCCTAGTTGTTATAGCTGATACAAATAAGGATGCAAGTTGTCTCTGCTCACTAGATACCATCACACTCCTGCCATCACTGGTTCTCAAAGTGACACACTTCTTTTGACAATCTACCACAGCCCCATGCTTAGACAACCAATCCATGCCTAAGATCAAATCATATTCTTTGAAAGGCATTTCAATTAAATCACCAAGAAACTCCTCACCTTGCACCACAACAGCACTATCACGATGCACCTTACTCACCACAACACTATGTCCTAAAGGATTTGTCACTAAGACATCAAATCCTAAGGACTCAAAATGCAATTCAGACACAGGCAAGATAGATGCACTTATGTATGAATGAGTAGATCCTCGATCAATCAGAGCAAGTACTGAAATGCCAAATAAAGAAAATGTACCCGCTATAACTGCTGAAGCATCTGGCTGCCTCTGCATCACATATACTCTTTGAGAAGATCCGGCCTCATCTGGCCTACTGTCTCTGGATGAAGATCCTCCTCTCTGACTAAACCCGGGTCTACCACCTCTACTAAAACCTCTGCCCCCTCGACCACGTCTGCTAAAACTAGGTCGAGAAGCTGCAGAATCTGCCTGTCTATGCTTCTACTTCTCAGGACAATCTTTAATGAAATGAGCTGGTGACCCACATCTAAAACACCCAGCTGATCCACCAATTTTCCAATAAATACCCCCATGGGTCTTACCACAATGCTTACATACAGGTGGAGTAGACCTCTGCATCACTAGAGTCGGGGCACTCGCTACAGCTACAGAAACTGTAGGTCTCGGCCTCTATCTCTGATATGAAACTAATCTGCTCGACTGCCTCTGACTCCTACTGATCCTCGGAACAAAAATTCCTCTGCCCCTCTTCATAGATGAAGACCCTGCCTCAAACTGGGGTCTCCTTACTCTGGTCTCCTCCTCAGTAGCAGCTGCTGCAATGCTCTGCGCTCTCTCAACACTTCTAGCTGCTGCAACTAGCTGAGAGAAATCCTGGTACCGAGAACTAGCCACAAGGCACATAATAGAGGGCCTCAATCCCTCCTCAAATCTTCTGCACCGATCTATTTCATCAGAGATAATTCCCCCGGCATAACGACTCAATCGAATGTACTCAACCTCATATTCTGTCACCGTCCGGTCGTCTTGCCTCAAATTCAGGAATTCCATCTTCTTAATATCTTTATACTCCCTCGGAGTATATTTCTGCTGGAATTCCCTCAGAAAATCACCATAAGATAACGTAGGTGGATCATCCATGGCATGAGGAACCGTCTTCCACCAGTCATAGGCATCTTTCTGTAGGAAGGATTGTTAGGAAATCAGGGAGATCACAGCAAACCAAAAACATGCAGCGGAAAAATTTGATCTTTGATTTCCCATCAGGATCCATGCTGTTCGTTTAATTCGATAAAAGTGTTCAAAGAACTAACCTGTTGATGATTAGAAATCACAGTTTGGAAGAGATGCCTCGATCGCGAAACACCCTCTATCACGTATCCACACGAATGCTACCGTCTGGAGTGCTAGCTCTCAACAACGGCGAAGGCTAAAAAACATTTTCTCTAAAACGTATTAGCGTTCCTTCTTTTTTTTCGTTCTGCTTTTATTTTCTAAAGTTACCTATCAGAAGACTTAACGTCTGGAGTGAATATAATCACTCTAGAATCCAATTCAAAATTGGATAAGGTAAGTCAAATTTAGAATCCAAATCTAATTAGGATTCTGAATATATTATGTAATAATATATATAATTGGATAAGGTAAATCAAATTCAGAATCCAAATCTAGTTAGGATTCTGAATATATTATCTAATAATATATATATAAACGAAAATAATAATAATAATAAATATTAATATCTAATATTAATATTATTAATATTATATCCAGCCCAAAGCGTATTCTTGTGTGTGACCCGATAGGCCCATATTAATTGGCAGTCAATTTAATCTCTATTAAACCAACAAGTCATAATTGGCCTCTAGCAAGGCGTTACAACTACCCAATTAATATAAGGAATGTCCAATTTGCCTAATAATAGTACATGCATTAATCTCTTTGTCACACGATATCTAGCTTGAACATAAGTCATGGTCAACGTCATACTTATATTGTCCAAACTTATGATTACTCGATCTCCTAGTAGACTGATAAAAACAAATGAAATTGATCACACTATCAATTCATTTGAGCACGGCCATGCATTTCACAGTCTCACTTATCGAGGGGCCCAAAAGATATCTCTCTCAAAGAGAGGGACAAATTCTATCTTGATTGTTCATTATCCTCTACATAATTTCTATCATATATGATCATAACCTTTATTACTATCCAGTTACAGATAATGTTTGATCATGTCAAAATATAATAGTCCTGATATTGGAAACTATGACAATCTCAAGTCAAAGAATTAATACATAACTATCATGAGATTTACTTATGACACTAACCCATGTAGTAATCTCATGATGGGTCTATCCAATACATTGTTCTCTAACAAGTATCTATGAAATTGATTTGTATCACTATACACATAACCATCTGATGATTATCAAATCAATGTTCATACTGGTTAAGAATTATTTTTTTATCTCTATAACAATAATAAACCAGGGACAAATATCAAAATTGTGTGACATGCAAACAAACAATAATGATAATAAAACCTCATTTATTAATAATGAATGTATAACATAAAGATCCAAATAAATGGCCTAGGGCACATACACTAACAATCTCCCACTTGCACTAGGCCTACAAATTTCTAAGACCCATAGATCTAGTGTGCTGATCATGCTTGACCCGTGAGAGAGGCTTTGTTAATGGATCTGCTATTTTATCATTTGTGTCAACTTTGCATTTCTTGATATCTCCTCTATCGATAATGTCTCGAATGAGGTGAAAACGCCTGAGTATATGCTTAGACCTTTGATGAGATCTAGGTTCTTTTGCCTGTGCTATGGCACCATTGTTGTCACAATAAATGTCCACAGGATTTGCAATGCTAGGCACCACTCCTAGCTCAGTGATGAATTTCTTCAACCAGACTGCTTCCTTAGCTGCATCTGATGCTGCTATATACTCAGCCTCTGTTGTAGAATCAGCCACAGTGCTTTGTTTTGAACTCTTCCAACTAATAGCTCCACCATTCAATGTGAATACAAAACCTGACTGCGATCTAAAATCATCTATGTCAGTTTGGAAACTAGCATCTGTATAACCATTTACAACTAGTTCATCTTCCAAACCTCCATAAACCAAGAATACATCTTTAGTCCTTCGAAGGTACTTAAGAATATTCTTGACAGCTGTCCAGTGACCTTCACCAGGATCAGCTTGAAATCTACTAGTTGCGCTTAATGGATATGAGACATCTGGTCTAGTACATAACATGGCATACATAATAGATCCTATAGCAGAAGCATAAGGAATCTTATTCATTCGATCTCACTCATCAGATGTCATAGGACATTGACTCTTGCTGAGATGAATGCCATGAGACATAGGCAAGAATCCCTTTTTGGAATCTTGCATGTTGAACCTCTTCAACACTTTATCTATGTATGTACTTTGACTCAGGCCAATTATCCTTCTAGATCTATCTCTATAGATCTTTATACCAAGGATATAGGCAGCCTCACCTAAGTCTTTCATTGAGAAAGAATTCCCTAACCAAGTCTTAACCTTTTGCAAGGTAGGGATATCATTCCCAATGAGTAATATGTCATCCACATATAAGACTAAAAACACTACTGCACTCCCACTAACCATCTTGTAAACACAAGGTTCATCTTCATTCTTGATGAAACCAAAGTTCCTAATTGTTTCATCAAAATGAAGATTCCAGCTTTGAGATGCTTGCTTCAATCCATAAATGGATCTTTGAAGCTTGCAAACCTTTGTAGAATTCTCAGGATTTACAAAACCCTCAGGTTGTGTCATATACACATCCTCAAGCAAGTTTCCATTAAGGAAAGCGATTTTGACATCCATTTGCCATATCTCATAATCATAGTATGCTGCAATGGTAATGAGAATTCTAACATACTTAAGCATAGCAACTGGTGAAAAAGTTTCATCATAGTCTATACCATGAGTTTGCTTGAAACCTTTTGCAACAAGCCTTGCTTTATAGGTCTGCACATTCCCATCCATGTCAGTTTTCTTCTTGAAAACCCATTTGCAACCAATAGTCTTAATACCCTCTGGAGGATCAATTAAAGACCAAACTTGGTTGTCAAACATAGATTGCATCTCAGATTTCATGGCTCCAAGCCATTTGTCTGAATCTGGACCTGACACAGCTTCTTGATAGGTAGTAGGCTCATCTTGATCTATGAGCATTACTTCACTATCATCAGTCATAAGAAATCCATATCTCTCTGGCTGACGAAGTGTCCTATCAGATCTGCGAGGGATTTGTGTTACATCTTCAGACTCCACAACTATATGTGGTTCTGAAATAGGCTCTATAGACGGCTCAATGATTTCTTGTGGTACTTGAGTTTCCTCAAGTTCTACTATACTCCCACTAGTTCTCTTAGAAAGAAATTCCTTTTCCAAAAAGATCCCATTTCTAGCAACAAACACTTTGTTCTCTGAAGGAGTATAGAAATAGTATCCTTTAGTTTCCTTAGGATACCCCACAAAATTACATTTGATAGACTTTGGAGTTAACTTATCTGAAACTGGTCTTTTCACATAAGCTTCACAACCCCAAATCTTAAAAAAAGACAAACTAGGTGTCTTACCTGTCCATATCTCATATGGTGTCTTTTCAACCGCCTTAGATGGTACACGGTTCAGAATGAATGCAGCTGTCTCCAAGGCATGACCCCAAAAAGATAAAGGAAGATCCGCTTGACTCATCATTGATCGAACCATATCTAATAGAGCTCGATTTCTCCTTTCAAAAACTCCATTCCACTGTGGAGTTCCTGGAGGAGTCAGTTGTGAAACAATTCCACAATCCCTTAGATGATCATCAAACTCTTGGCTCAAATATTCACCACCTCGATCTGATCGAAGTTGTTTAATTGTTTTACCAAGTTGATTTTGTACTTCATTTTGAAAAATTCTAAACATTTCAAAAGACTCATGCTTATGTTTCATTAGGTAGACATAGCCATACCTACTGAAATCATCAGTAAAAGTAATGTAGTATCAAAATCCTCCTCTGGCACTAATGCTAAAAGGACCACATACATCTGTATGTATCAAGCCCAATAAATCATTAGCCCTTTCACTATGCCCAGTAAAAGGATCCTTTGTCATCTTACCAAGCAAACAAGACTCACATGTTTCAAATGATTCAAAATCAAATGAATCTAATAATCCATCTTGATGGAGCTTAGAAATGCGTTTCTCATTTATATGGCTAAGGCGACAATGCCATAAATAAGTCGGGTTTAACTCATTTGGCTTAGTTCTCTTAGAAGTTATGTTATAGATATCATTACCATTAGAATCATCAAGATTAAGGATATAAAGGCCATTATAAGAATTTGCAATACCATAAAGCAAATCATTTTTTTTATCAAAAATAGAACATTTCTTATTCTTAATAAAAAATGAATAACCTTCATCATCCAAAACAGATACTGAAATAAGATTCCTACTCATAGTAGGAACATAAAAGCAATTGTTCAAAATTAACAAAAACCCATTGGGCATAACAAGTTCATAAGTTCCTACAGCTATAGCAGCAACTCTTGCTCTATTGCCAACACGTAGGTCCACTTCGCCCTTCTTCAGCATCCTACTCCTTTTGAGTCCCTGCATATTTATACAAATATGAGATCCACATCCGGTATCTAATACCCAGGAAGAAGGAATAGATAAATTAATTTCTATAACATAAATACCTGAAGATGTAGTCGCACTACCCTTCAACTTCTTTAACTCATCCAAATAGAGTTGACAATTTCTCTTCCAATGCCCAGGCTTGTTGCAATGGAAACAAGTCCCTTCCTTAGGAACTTTAGCCTTAGGTTCAGGTTTTGGTTTAGCTTGTCCATTGGACCCTTTAGCACCTTTTGCCTTACCCTTGCCTTTAGTATATTTGGCTTTCTTTTTCATTTGTTTAATATTGACATTCAATATTTGGGTAGGCTTTTTGATATTCCCCTTAGCAGTTTTGAGCATACCATGTAGCTCAGGAATGGATTTCTCCATTTCATTCATGTTATAGTTCATGACAAACTGTGAGAAACTGCTAGGTAATGAATGTAGGATCAAATCCGTGGAGAGTTCTAAACTCAGGGGATATCCATGTCTAGCAAGGTGATCTAGATAGCCTTTCATCTTCAAAACATGAGCACTAATAGATTCACCTTCAGACATTTTGCAGTCAAATAATGCAACAGCGGTGTTAAACCTATCTTGCCTAGCCTGTTGTTGGAAAGCTTGTTTGAGATGCACACTCATCTCATAAGCCTCTAAGTGTTCCAAATCCTTCTGAAGTCCTGGACACATAGTAGCCAACATAAGACATCCTATGTCATTGGAATCATCCACATGCTTCTTATGCTTACTCTTAGCAGCATTAGAAGCATCAGCAGGAGGTGGGTCAGGGATAGCTTCATCAAGCACGTAGGACTTTTTCTCTTGTTTGAGAACAATTCTCAGGTTCCTAAACCAGTCAACAAAATTAGTCCCAAATTCTTTCAGTTTTTCCTTCTCAAGGATAGATCACAGTGATAAGGTGGAATTGTTATTAGCAGCCATCTGTTGATAAATATGCAAAGTCAAATTTTAATTAATAATGAGGTTTAAATTATTTAAACTCCTACTAAAATATAACCCTCTAAAGAAAAATTTTAGTAGGCTAAGATCCGTATTTCACTTAATTCTAAACTCAGCTTTGGCGTGACACTTAAAATCAAGTTATTTAGGTAGGTAACATCTTTACCAATTACATCTCATGTAACTCTTAGTAATTATGGAATATTGACATCATATGTCATAGCATGTTGAATTCCATATAATGCCTTAGGCCCAAAACCATTTTGATAGCCTAATTAAGTCTAACCAATTTTAAAACATATGAGTAGCACTATTACTCATCCTACTCAGCTAGGAATGTTTAAAGCATATTGCTTTGGCAATACCTACTTTAATACAATCTTAGTTTTGATAGGTGTTCAAAACGTGGATGGCATTTAGACTTAAATTATTAATGAGGGTTCAACTAAATTATTATCATGTCTTGCATTACATATCATTATATTTTAGCATCCTATATGCATATATATAATTTATCACATAAGCATCATATACCAAATGATAAAATATGTAAACGTTACATAGCATGGCCAAACTAAATATGATCTTCAAGAGACCAAATGAAGATCATAAAGGCAACCCTAGGTGAAAAACCTATCTATTACAACACTTGCAATATTACATATCTTCAAAACTTGTGCTTTCATCACCATGGAACCATCTTCTCCTTGGTATGAATCTCCATCACAAACATTGTAGCTTGAATCTTCATTTATTACAATAAAAGAAAATCTAACTACTAGTAAAATGAATTACAACAAAATAAACGACACATAGGCCGTATTTACCCAAAATTAAGATATGAATAAACCAATCACATGGGTCATAAGGCCATGCTATGCACCATGCCAAGACATCAAACAAACTTTACATATTCATCACCAACATGTTAAATAGAAACAAATATATTGACATTCTTAATGTCGCGGTAACGAACTATAGGGCGCGAACATACGGCGGTCCCGCTAGCCGGTTAGCGGGCGGGGCTCCCTCTGGCCGGTCAGCGGGCGGGGTTCCGAAGGGGTAGCGCCCCTGGGCGGGGTCGAGGGGCAGCGCCCCTCGAAGCCAAACAGAAACGTTAATCTCATTAACATTTTTCTTTGGCGAAACCCTAAAACAGAATCGTTAATCTCATTAACCTTCTTACTGTTTTATTTCGAATATGTACAACCCATTACAGAATCATTACCAAATGTTTATATCACATATAAACTTAATCATTTCCATCATATGAAAATCGCTTTAATCAACCAATCATATATACGTGATCATCTCATGAAAACAAAATTAAAAACACCAATCCTTTCTCATCATATGAAAAACGAATTAGGGTTTTACAGAAACGAAACCAAAAACAATCTTTTTCTCATCAAATGTTAAAACGTGGATGGCATTTAGACTTAAATTATTAATGAGGGTTCAACTAAATTATTATCATGTCTTGCATTACATATCATTATATTTTAGCATCCTATATGCATATATATAATTTATCACATAAGCATCATATACCAAATGATAAAATATGTAAACGTGACATAGCATGGCCAAACTAAATATGATCTTCAAGAGACCAAATGAAGATCATAAAGGCAACCCTAGGTGAAAAACCTATCTATTACAACACTTGCAATATTACATATCTTCAAAACTTGTGCTTCCATCACCATGGAACCATCTTCTCCTTGGTATGAATCTCCATCACAAACATTGTAGCTTGAATCTTCATTTATTACAATAAAAGAAAATCTAACTACTAGTAAAATGAATTACAACAAAATAAACGACACATAGGCCGTATTTACCCAAAATTAAGATATGAATAAACCAATCACATGGGTCATAAGGCCATGCTATGCACCATGCCAAGACATCAAACAAACATTACATATTCATCACCAACATGTTAAATAGAAACAAATATATTGACATTCTTAATGTCGCGGTAACGAACTATAGGGTGCGAACATACGGCGGTCCCGCTAGCCGGTTAGCGGGCGGGGCTCCCTCTGGCCGGTCAGCGGGCAGGGTTCCGAAGGGGCAGCGCCCCTGGGCTGGGTCGAGGGGCAGCGCCCCTCGAAGCCAAACAGAAACGTTAATCTCATTAACATTTTTCTTTGGCGAAACCCTAAAACAGAATCGTTAATCTCATTAACCTTCTTAGTGTTTTATTTCGAATATGTACAACCCATTACAGAATCATTACCAAATGTTTATATCACATATAAACTTAATCGTTTCCATCATATGAAAATCGCTTTAATCAACCAATCATATATACGTGATCATCTCATGAAAACAAAATTAAAAACACCAATCCTTTCTCATCATATGAAAAACGAATTAGGGTTTTACAGAAACGAAACCAAAAACAATCTTTTTCTCATCATATGAAAAACGAATTAAGGTTTTATAGTTAACATGCCATACGAAATCAATATATCTCATGTAATCATATCAACATGGCATTTTCGACTTAAACGAAAACAACAACCTGGCTCTGATACCACTGTTAGGAAATCAGGGAGATCACAGCAAACCAAAAACACGCAGCGGAAAAATTTGATCTTTGATTTCCCATCATGATCCATGCTGTTCGTTTAATTCGATAAAAGTGTTCAAAGAACTAACCTGTTGATGATTAGAAATCATAGTTTGGAAGAGATGCCTCGATCGCGAAACACCCTCTATCACGTATCCACACGAATGCTACCGTCTGGAGTGCTAGCTCTCTACAACGGCGAAGGCTAAAAAACGTTTTCTCTAAAACGTATTAGCGTTCCTTCTTTTTTTTTTCGTTCTGCTTTTATTTTCTAAAGTTACCTATCAGAAGACTTAACGTCTGGAGTGAATATAATCACTCTAGAATCCAATTCAAAATTGGATAAGGTAAGTCAAATTTAGAATCCAAATCTAATTAGGATTCTGAATATATTATGTAATAATATATATAATTGGATAAGGTAAATCAAATTCAGAATCCAAATCTAGTTAGGATTCTGAATATATTATCTAATAATATATATATAACGAAAATAATAATAATAATAAATATTAATATCTAATATTAATATTATTAATATTATATCCAGCCCAAAGCGCATTCTTGTGTGTGACCCGATAGGCCCATATTAATTTGCAGTCAATTTAATCTCTATTAAACCAACAAGTCATAATTGGCCTCTAGCAAGGCGTTACAACTACCCAATTAATATAAGGAATGTCCAATTTGCCTAATAATAGTACATGCATTAATCCCTTTGTCACACGATATCTAGCTTGAACATAAGTCATGGTCAACGTCATACTTATATTGTCCAAACTTATGATTACTCGATCTCCAAGTAGACTGATAAAAACAAATGAAATTGATCACACTATCAATTCATTTGAGCACGGCCATGCATTTCACAGTCTCACTTATCGAGGGGCCCAAAAGATATCTCTCTCAAAGAGAGGGACAAATTCTATCTTGATTGTTCATTATCCTCTACATAATTTCTATCATATATGATCATAACCTTTATTACTATCCAGTTACAGATAATGTTTGATCATGTCAAAATATAATAGTCCTTATATTGGAAACTATGACAATCTCAAGTCAAAGAATTAATACATAACTATCATGAGATTTACTTATGACACTAACCCATGTAGTAATCTCATGATGGGTCTATCCAATACATTGTTCTCTAACAAGTATCTATGAAATTGATTTGTATCACTATACACATAACCATCTGATGATTATCAAATCAATGTTCATACTGGTTAAGAATTATTTTTTCTTTATCTCTATAACAATAATAAACCAGGGACAAATATCAAAATTGTGTAACATGCAAACAAACAATAATGATAATAAAACCTCATTTATTAATAATGAATGTATAACATAAAGATCCAAATAAATGGCCTAGGGCACATACACTAACAGGGATCTGACATAGTCAAATTTCTCTTCTAGAGTAGCTTGCAAGTGGATAAATATCCTCTGCACTTTATCCAACCACTGCTCAGCCACTGTAGGATCGGTAGTGCCCAAGAAATCTTCAGCCCCATATTTTCTCAACTTATCATAATGTCTTACCGGCACCTGAGGTTGGGGTGGTGGTGGTGGCTGCACTGGAGCTGGTCTCAATAGTTCCATCATATGTCTTAACCAACCCGGCGGACCCTCATCTGCAGCTGATCTCTCCGGCACAGAAACAGGTGCCTCACTAACTCTCTCAACTCTAGCTCCATCTCTATTCTCTTCAGGAGCTACACTCTCCGCACTACCCTCTACAGACTGTCGTGAATGAGATTCCATTACTACCTATATCTGCAAACACAGCAAAATATTCCTCATTAAAGATCAAAGACTACCATACCAAAACATGTATTTTATTTAAAAACAATATTTTAAAACTCAAAATTTCCTTTTTCTTACAATTGACCTAGGTTGAGAATCTCAAACCTAGGCTCTGATACCAAAATAATTGTAACACCCCTATACCCCGTATACGTACACAGCATTACGATCATAATATACGTATACTGAATATAGAAATGCCACGGTTTACAAGACACACAAACCATCCCTTTAATATAATGTGAACAAATTTAAAACATTTAAGAACATAATAAACCAAATGTTTATTCAAAACGCAGAGGAAAACATATCAAATATTTTCAACTACGAATACATCAAAACTCAAGTTTTACAAAACATAAAATATATATACATGTTTGGCAGTATGTCTTTGATCTTTAAGCTCCACTATACACACCTCAAAATCTAGACTCTACTCGGCCTAGAGGAACTCTTCGGTTCTTCTCTGTCACCTGCGCGATGAATCACACTCGCGCTAAGCCAATGGCTTTGTGGTACAAACTAAAATAATATTATGCTTTGATGCAATGCCAATGTCACACAATCAAGTTTCATAAGAAATTCATGAAGTACTACTCACAATTTCCACATCCATAAACATATTAAAACAAAGACAAACATATACCTTATTATTCATTTGTTTCCCCATTTATGAATCATATATAAATAAAGACAAGCATGGGCCCAAAAAGAAATCTAATATGTTATTCAAAGTTCAGAGTTACTGCTTTGGTCCATATTCACAATCATCAAGCCCGTAGGCGAATATATATATATATCTCTATCCATGGATAGTGTAACAGACCCAGTCTCTTGGATCTTAACCCGGTTAGAACCGAGGAAATCCTCAACCCGGCTAGACTGTTACTGTTTTTGAGGCTTACGACCCAACCTTTTCACCCCAAAATCATCAAATTTCACATTTGTCATTTCACATTTTTCAACTGGAATCGGCTTACGACCCGGTCATTTCACCTATCCAGTGATTCATAGGCATGCCGCCAAACTCAGAACTCTAAAAATTGAATTAACATATTAGGCACACAATCATTTCATTTTTCTCTTTATCAATTTCTTTCTCAATTCATTTCTCATTTTATATTCCACAATCAACTAGGCAACCATGCCTCAATTATCTCATTTGCATCATTATCAAAATAGCCAACAACCATGGCTCCTCATCTCATCATATCTCAAATCATATCATCATATCTTTAGAATTTTCAACATACATTCCACAAGGTTCATATTATGCAAAACATGACATTATTAATATGCATCAACAATGCAGTAGATTACTTAACACATTTACAACCAAATGTGTTAAGTTCAATAATCATATACATGTATGACATAAAGGGGGTTTGTACTTACCTCAAGGACAACTCACACCAAACTCCTCTTCCAAGAATCCTCAACACTTGGATTAAGGCAACTCAACCCTCTTCAAAATCTAAACCAAAGGAATGATACACATAAGATAATAAGACTAAGAACCAACTAGGGCAAACTCTACACATGACATGCTCAACAACACGGGTGTGTCCCTGACAGTGCCCTAACTCTACAACACAGAAGCTTTGACACGCTCAGAAACACAGGCGTGTCACTGGACGTGTAATACCTTCTGTCTCACAGAAATATTGACACGTCCAACAACATGGGCGTGCTCATGGCCATGTCAATTCTCCAACAACACAGTAGCTATGACACGCTCAGTGACATGGGCGTGTCACTGCTCGTGTCACCCATCCAGGAACACAAAATCATTGACACGCCTAAAGACTTGGTCGTGCTCATGGGCGTGTCAGGCCAAAAATGCAGATTCCGGCCACAACAACATTACAATCAACAAACCACTTCCTTCCTCCATTTTCCACTTCAAACAACCTTAATTAAACTCACCCAAAAACCATAACAAACTTGCAAAAATACCAAAACAACTCAAAACATACATCTAACACAAATCATTATCATCACCACAAACCCCAAAACACAACCACAACACTTTCACTTCCAACAAACTTACTCTATCCTTCAATCCAACCCCAAAATCCAAAATCACTTGAACCAAACACTCTTAAACACACCACAATCAAACAAACACATATCAACCACAATCTCAACTCACAAATTCAAAGAAATCAAATAATCAAGTGGAAAACTTACCAAGGATGAGGAAACTCTTAAATTTCCAACTTGATCACTTGAAAACTTCCTTCAATCTTGAGTATGGAAGATTAAATCTCTCTCTTGCTCTCTTGCTATGGAATGCCGGCCAAAACAAAAGAAAAGGAAAGAAAAGAAAAGGAAAGCAAGTGAATCAGGAAGAAGAAAGAAGGAAAGAAGAAAACCAAGAAAGCAAAGTCAACTTTCTTCCTCAAAACCCTCTCCACCAAGCAAAATACAATAAAATATTTAAATATCTTCTTCCACTTCCATTAACTCAAATTTTAATTAATTAATTAAAATCAATTTCAAATATTTAATTATCTTCTTTTGACCATCACATAATAACTTGTATATGTTGTATATATTTCCATATATACAACATATACACCTTCTCTTTAATTCTTTTCTCTTTCCACTTTATCATATACCTTAAATCCAAATTCAACAATAATTACTTCAAAACTTCTAAGGCCTATTTTGGGATATTACATTGGACATAAGATTTTTTCTAAAAATAAGTCAAAAAATTTTTTGGCCCATGGCCCAAATACTAAGCCCAAAATCCATTTTTCTAAAATCTTTTACAATGGGCTTAGAAACAAACTATTTTCACCCAACCATTTTTTACAAAGAGCTTGCAAAAATATTTAGGTCAATTATGAAATACCAAAAATCAATTGTGGGCCTAGTTTACACTAAGAACAAATTAACCATGGGCTTGCTTTTTGTATGAATTATTAGTTACTTTTTCAAGTGAGAAATATATTTATAATAAACCTCTTAATTTCGTTTTAATCCAATATAGCATAAAAGCTACTATAGTTGGTTGAATGGATTAAAACCTAATTAATAGGAGTTATCATGGATTGATTTCCATTTTCAAAAACATAACTATTGGTTGAAACGTTCGAGGGAATTATTCGAAAGCAAAATACCCCATGTTGGTAATTTGTTAACCATATACCTAGGAAAAGAGACTCGCCATTCATGTGTGGATGTTATAAGGTTGGAAGGAACGTCCTATTTATCCTTATTTGTTGTTTGTGCATACATGCATACATTTGCATCTCATCTCATTGATCCTCTCTGGCTCACAGCCCTGGATTACGATAGTTCTAAAGCTTACAACAATCCGACCTACGCCGGAGGCGAAGCATCTAGCAACGACTCAATCACTTGCTCACCAAAAACAATGGAGCCCGAACAAATTCAAAGGATGGTGGATGAGGCCCTCAATGCCAAGATGGAAGAAATCAAAGAGGCGCTAGCTGAGACCATGAAGAACCAATTGATTGCAATCTTAGAAAACCATGCCGAGGCATCTGCTAGCACTAAGAAACCAAAGGACAAAGGGAAGACCAAAGTTAGTGAAGTAGCTTTTGATGATGATAAGGTGATCATTGATGATGATGATTGGGCTCAATATTACCAAGATCTTCAAGACAAAAAGGAACTGAAGGTTGTTGAGAAGGAAACTATTGAAAAGACCGAGACATCCGATGTTGAAAAGATGATTGCTGATTTAGAAAAGAAATTTGAGAAGAATTTGAAAACCGAAGAGAAGTCTGAGATCGACAAACTATTTGAGCTAGATGAAGAAGTCCCGTACAAGTTCAAGATGCCATCTTTTGTCAAGTACAATGGCACCGGAAATCCTCATCTCCATGTGAAGCAATATATCACTGCCATGTAGTCTGCCCGAGCTACTAAGGCTCAAACTCTAAGGTACTTCATGCTCTCATTGGATCCTGCTGTCCAAAATTGGTTCAATACCTTAGATGATGGAACACAAAAGAGTTGGGATCTACTTTACAAAGCCTTCATCCAACAATATGGATATAATGTTGAGTTAGAAGTTACTTTAATGGAAGTGGAGTCCATTAGACAAAGGCCGAATGAAAATTTTGTGGACTATGTGAAGAGATGGAGAAATAAGGCCGCTTTACTCAAGAAGAGGCCCGATGAATCTAATCAAATAAGGATGATCGTGAGAGGCGTCCTGCCCAATCTCCGTGAAAGAATGTCTCATACACTCATATGTGATTTCAAAGATCTTCTCCAAGCTGGTCTACAAATTGAAGAGTGGGAAAGGGAGAAGAATCGCTTTTCAATAAAAAGGAATGAGAAAGGGAACTACCAGTCGGGCAATCAAAGCACACAAAAAGAAGTTGATGTTAATGCCGCTAGTGAAAGAGGAATGAGGCAGTTTTTAGATCTGGGGAAGCCACTATCTTGGTTTCTCAATAAGCTACAAAAGAAGGGATTGTTACAACCCTTGACTCCTCATCCTTTGCCTAATCCTCTTCCACCTAACTTTGATATTAATGCATTTTGCCAATTCCATCAAAGGCCTGGACATAAAACGGACAATTGCATGAAGTTGAGGCATGAGATCCAGAATCTAATAAAAAATGGCAAGTTACCCGAGCCGGATAAGCCCAACACTAAAGACAATACATTACCAAGGTTCAATAGAGTACCTCCACCGGCAACCTTCATGCTGGGAAAAGGATTGGAAGAAGATTTTGTTTTATCATCCTTTCAAGATGGGGATATTGAAGATGTGAAAGGAAAAGAAGCCTAACTCAATGAACTTTCCTTAGCTTGAATGTTGCTTTTCAATCTTACTTTCTTTAATATTTTAGAACTATTGTGTTTTTTAAATTTAAATTTGTTTGAATAAATTATTTTTATCATAAATTTTTATTGGTCTTTGTTCATTTTGGTGCTCAACCAATGAGGAATTTAGCTTGATGTTTATAAATTAATGTGTCTAGGCATCATGACTCGAATGACTTTACTAGATGAGGGAATTACTCTATGGCATTGAGTTGTGTATGCTTACTTAGAGAGGGCTCCTGCATAATTATCTTTGTCTAGGTCTTAGTCAGTCTTAGAACATGCTTTGACAAACTTTCGAGGCGAAATTGAACTCTGCTTATTTAAGGGAGAGATGATCTAGGCATTGTTTGATTAGCCAACAACTAGTATCCACCCAATTAAATATTAATCCCTAGTTGTCCCTTTGAGCCTTCATAAAATTTTAGGTTTCTTTTCATTGGCATATAACCTCAACAACCTACCTTGAGCTGTTGTGATACTTTTGACAAGTCTTATGATCACAAAGGTGAAAAGGCAAGAAGATCAAAGAAAGAAATGAATAGTCAAGACTATGAAGATAGTTGAAGTTATCAAGACCATAAGGGTAATTGATGTTTTCAAGACCATAAGGATAGTTGATGTTCTCAAAACCTTAAGGGTAGTTGAAGTTCCCTTAATGTCTCCAATATATCAAGACAACATCAACATTAAAGTAACAAATGATTTATCCCTATTAAAGAAGATTTATGTTACTCCACTCATCCATTATTGGAAGCCCAAGTTGGTACAAACAATACAACTATGTTTGAGCTAGAACCAAAAAAGGAAAAAAGAAAAAAAGAGAATAGAAAAAAAAAGAAAGAAAAAAAAGAATAGAGAAAAAAGAAGAAGATAAAACCTAAAAAGGTGGTTCATAAAGCCAACTGAGTTATCTTTTACCTAAAGCAGCAAAAGGCTTCCATTTGGTTCATAAAGATATTTTTACTTGAATTGGCCCAACGCAACCAAAGATTCAATCAAAATCAAAGAAAAAAGAGGAAGACCATCCAGTTCTTGAAAGTTCTGTACTTGATAGTCCAACAAGAAAGAAGGACAAAATGATAAAATGCTCAAAGAAAGGGAAGATTAAGGAAAACAAAGAGAAAGAAAAGGGAAGAGTAAGAGAAATAAAGAAAAGGGAGAAGAAGATAAGAAATGAATTTGGGAACCAAACTTTTTGCAAGGGCAAAAACTGTTCTAGTTAATATCTAGATTAATGCCAAGAAGATATAGAAGGAATTTGGAGTCTAGCAAGATTGCCTTTAAGCAACTTAAAATTCAAACAAGAAATTTATAGTGTGAAGGCTTGTCCATTGTATCACATCAGCCCCAACTTACAAATGGCCTTCACTTTAACCCATGTCCCTTATAGACCCCATTTCAAGCTTATTAAAGACCTGTTGATCTCTCTTGGTAGGTAGAATCTATTAGTGGAGATAGTTTGAATAAGCATGCATATGAGATAGATAATATTTAAACTGAAATGAGACCTTTGGCCAAGTAATGTGTATGTGCCTATCTGAAGTGCAACAGTTATTGCTTAAATAGAAATAATTCTCGAGTTTAATACGGTAACTAGGGTTGTCATGTTATAGATATGTTAATTGGAAAAATCAAGTCCTGAGGTACATTGACATCAATTTGGAAAAACCAACATTTGATTTCAAAATCAAAAAATAAAAGAAAATGTTCTGTCATACAAAGCCTTCAAGTTAAGGGAAGTATGTTGAACCTCCAAAGGACACATTGGGCAAAGGAAATGATTATTGGCAAAGTTATGAAGAAACTACCAACCGACATGATGAAATATAGTTTGAAATGGATACATCCCTGACTCTGCTGCTTAGGGTCTCCACCACTCATGTTTTCAACATCTTGAAGATGAAAGCCACAAATGCAAAAGCTTTCGAGCATTCGCATGCAAGACTTGAACAAGCGTCAAAAGGAGTCAATGAGAACACTTCTGCTGATCACCTCAGTCTGTGAGTCAATAAAACCACTGTAAGTATCATTCATGCATATCATGCATACACAAGCATGTCACATCGCACTTTCTTGTCTTGTGTTGTCTATTCCTTGTCAAAATGAACAGCAAGCAATCAAAAGAAGATATCAAATCAAGGGGGCATAGAAAGCCCATTACTTGAGAAACCTCGAGTAATCTTGCAAAGAGAAGAAATGCGTGCTTATGCGAAGAACAAGACGGCAAAAATATCAATCAAAGCTTGCATGGAAAAAATCTTTGGTTTGAGCCTACACAGGGGGCAAAGTTTCTCCTTTTCAATTTTTTGAGTTTATATACTAAATATTTTTAAACTCACTTATAAATATTTTGCCACACAAGGGGGCAAGGAGAGGATATAAGGTTCAATTAAAAATAGATAAATCTTTGCAAAAAGGAGAACAAAAGAATGGAACATTAGAACTCTCAAAAGAATGAAGATACAAAAGACAAAAGACTAATCCAGCTAAAAGAGCTGAAGCCAGGGTGAAGACCCGATCTCAAAGGATGGAGATCCATTTGCAAGGGTGAAGACCTGATGTCAAAAGATGAAGATTCATTTTCAAGGATAAAGACTCGGTCTCAAAGGATGAAGATCCAATTTGATGGTGAATAATCACAATGCATAAAATAGCCAGAGCAGTCAGACTTCCCAACTAAAAGGTTAGCCAAAATCAATTCAAGCTCGGGTCCAAGTACCCAATCCCGGGTCTAAGTACCCAAAATCAATTCAAACTCGGGTCCAAGTACCCAATCCCAGGTCCAAGTACCCAATCCCGGGTCCAAGTACCCAAAATCAATTAAAGCTCGGGTCTAAGTACCCAATCCCGGGTCCAAGTACCCAAAATCAGTTCAATCCCAGGTCTAAGTACCCAAGCTCGGGTTCAAGTACCCAATCTCGGGTCCAAGTACCCAATATCGGCTCGGGTCCAAGTACCCAATCTCGAATCCAAGTACCCAAATCAAATCAATCTCGGGTCCAAGTACCCAATCTCTGGTCCAAGTACCCAAAATCAATTCAATCTCGGGTCCAAGTACCCAAATCAAATCAATCTCGGGTCCAAGTACCCAAAATCAATTCAATCCCGGGTCCAAGTACCCAATCTTAGGTCCAAGTACCTAAATCAAGTACCCAAATTAGCTCAAAATTAATTCGAACTGGGTCCAGAACCCAAATTTTCTTAGGTCCTGAACCTATAATTATCCTCGAGTCCAGAACTCGAACCGGGTCCAGAACCCAAATTTTTCTTAGGTCCAGAACCTAGAATCATCCTCGGGTCCAGAACCCAAAATAAGTCGCCATCTCAAAAATTAAGTCTTTTTGCTTTTCACTCTCTTTCACTAAGGTTTCAGATCATTCAAGCAGGGGACAAACTGTAGACCCTTAATTTTTTACCCAATCTGGTCCATTGTGTTTTATTTGGTTTAAAATGATTTTTCTTGTCTAATTGGTCCAAAATAATTTTAATTAAATAATTTTTACCTTAGTATCTAATTTTTATTAATAAAAAATGAAAATAAACAAATAAAAATTTAAAAATAAAAAAAAATCGGCAGCAAAAAGTGGTCGCGCGGGCCCGTCGGCCCAGCAACAGCTCACCCGCGGGCGTTTTGCCTGCAGGATTTTCCTGCGGGCTGGCACGCCTACTGGCCCCAGCCACGGGCCCGTTGCCACAGTTTTTGCCAGTGCAAAATTTTTCGATGCAATTTTTTGAAACCTAATCCAATTAGGTTTTAATTTCTTTTTTTATTAATATTACTTACCTTAATTAATTAGGAATAAACAACCTAAAAACCATTATAAATAAGGACCAATAGAACCAAATTAAGGGAGGAAAAATTTTCACAGTGAGCTTGGGATTGGAAACCAAATCAAGGAAGGAAAAGCAATAATTCAATTCAATTGATTTTTAAGGGAGTAGCAGCACGAATTAAGCAATTCAAAGGCAACAAAGGCTTGTCTTTGGAGCTAGTTCATCCAAGAAGAATTATTATTGGAAGAATCAACAAAAGAAGGTAAGTGATTTTCTTTAATTGATTTATGTTACACAATAGCTAAATTATGGAATTAGGGTTTCTTTAAATCAAAAACTTTAGAACTTTAATTTAATTCTTCCAAAGTTGAAACACTAAAACGTGACCTTCTTTTCTAAAAAGACTTAAAATTGTTGTTTTTTCTTCTTAAAAACCTTAAAACTCTAATTGAACATATTTTTCAACAAAAACAAAATCAAATTCTGTTTCTTTCAAATTTTTAAAGTAGGTTCTATTTCATTCAAAAAATCTTTAAAAACATCTTTTCTACTTATAAAAACTTCAATCCATTTGTTTAAATCCATAAAACTTCATAAAATATCAAATTGATTTCTAAAACCCTTTAAATTATTCATTACCCGAGAACCCAAATTTCAAAGCCTAAAATCCAAAATTCAACTTTTAAACCTAAAATAATGAACCCTAATCCTTTTAAAACCTTAAACCCTAATTTTTATGAACCCTAATCCTTTTAAAACCTTAAACCCTAATTTTTATGAACCCTAATCCTTTTAAAACATAAAAAAACATAAAAACCCAAAAATTACACAGTAGCTTAAAATTCAATAACCAAAAATCACAAATTAAAGTATTTCAAAGTGTTTAAAACCCTAGTTTCATTATTTCACCATTCAAATCTTAATTTGGTTAATCAAAGAGTCTTACCAATCTTTTAAAACATAAAACCCTTATTTATTCTAATTCCATAAAAAGTCACAGTAGCCATAATTGGACTTTTATTTGCTTTATTCAATTCCATACTTGATATGCCTTGATTTATCTCTTATGCTTTAATCTATTTAATTTCAATACTTGATTTATTTAATTTATCATGGATGGATGTTTATTTTATTGATATTTAAAACACTTTTAATGAATGATTTATTTATTATGGATGATTATTTACTTTTTTCAATTAATTTAGACTTCCAAAAGTTGTAAGAGGTATGTTTCCACTTGGTGGGTACCTCATTAGTTAAACATCATGTAATTTAATTTGCTTTTCAATTTTAGAACCTATGTAAAGGGCATGTTTCTACCTTTTGGTGGGTGTCCTATCTAGGCATGTGATCTAAGGACATGTTTCCATCCTTGGATAGGTGTCCATTTATTTGCTTTGTTTGGACATTGCTTTGATTTTAATATATTGATGCTTTCTTTTAATTATTGTGTGTAATATGGATAATGTTATTATACTTAAGAATTTTATAATATTAAGACCTGTAAAGGAGGCCGGTTCCAATGAACCGGGCATTGTGGGGGTGCTGGGCCATTTCTCACCTTCCCCACACGTACCTAACTTTCCGAACCCATTAGGGGGTTGGGGATTCCTTAGGAATCGAGTCATCCACCCCTTTCTTTTTCCCGGCCCGTCCGGGTGGCGACTCCATTTTCTACGGACTTAGGTCCGTGTTCTCTAAGGCCCCGAGCCTAAACAGTGCCGAAGTCGCAAGAACCATTCCACCGGGAGTGGGGGCGAAAATCCCCACTCACAATAAAAGTTGTGTTGTATATGTGTTATTTAAGAGTTTTATCTTTATATACATGCCACCTAGGGTAATATAATGCTATTGGTCTGGGTCGTTATTGATGATGGGATTGTATACGTTTTGCCCTGTTCCTTAGATGTCGTGAGTAGCGTAGCGTGATATAGAGGAGGAGGTCGAGTCTCATGTCTCCCAAACCATAGAAACTCATGTATCAGAGATACCTGCATCTGAGCAACCACCAGCTGATGCACCTATTCCCAACGAAATGTTGCAACAAATGGCTGCCGTATTAAGGCAGATAGCCGGCGCCGCCCCGGCACCACCACCAGCGCCAACACTCATACCAGTACCTGCTATAGGAGGGGAAAGGAAACCCCCGATCGAAAAGATAAGAAAGTACGGGGCGAAGGAGTTTAGGGCCCGAAGGGACGATGATTCTTCTACAGCCGAGTATTGGCTGGAAGGAACGGTACGAGCCTTAGATCAGTTATAGTGTACTCTATAGGAGCGAGTTGTGTGCGCTACTTCCTTGTTAGTGGAAGAAGCGTATGTCTGGTGGGACACAGTTCAACAACGAGTTCCATCAGATCAGAGGACATGGGACTTCTTTGTGAAAGAATTTAATAGAAAGTTTATTTCTGAAGCATATCTTGATGCCAGGAGGAAAGAGTTTCTACACTTGAAGCAGGGGAGAATGATAGTGACAGAGTACGAAAGGGAGTTCACCAGATTAAGCAGGTATGCTAAGAAAGTGATAGAAGAAGAGGAAGATAGATGTAAGCAATTCTTAGACTGATTGAATAATGAAATTAAGGTGCAGCTGATTGCTGCTCATATTAAGGAATTTTCTGTGTTAGTCACCCGAGCTATTGAAGTGGAGCAGTGTGATGAGCAGAATAGAAGATAGAAGATGAAACAGAAGAGAGGTACCCAAAACTATTCGAGCAACTACCAATCATCAAGGAAGCGATTCCAAGGCAGTGGTTCCATGGGAGGTGGTCAATGCCGGGGTTACAGCCAGGGATCGAATCGCAGTGGCCCAAGTCAAGCCACCTCAGTCGCTAGTACCAGGCGATCCGGAAGAGGGCAAGGAAGAGGATTCAACCGAAGCGGAGGTAACTTTTCTACCGGTCCGAGAGGTAATGAAGGCAAAAATACTAATCCATGTGTGATCAATGCGGACGCCGCCACATGGGAGAATGTTGGGGTTGAACATTTGCATGCTACATTTGTGGATCTTTAGACCACCTTATGTGAGAGTGTCCCTAGTGAATGCAGAATCTACCTAGGGAGACTGAGGGATCGCAAGCGGCAGCAGGGCGAGGCCGAGGCAGAGGTAGGGGCGAAAATCCATCACATGTGCAGTCTAAGACGGTGGATCGATCAGAAGCGAGAGCTCCTGATAGAATGTATGCCATGAGGGGGCGAGAAGATTGTTGTCCCAAGATGGCAACCAAGAGGGGGGTGAATTGGTTTCCTCAAGAAATGATGGCAAATTAAAACTTCAACAAATAAGAAATGTAGAAGATGTAGAAGATTGAGTAGAGAGTAGAAAAATCAACACAAGAGATTTATAGTGGTTCGGATTCAACAATCCTACATCCACTCCCCAACCTCAATTGGGTATTCCACTATACTTGAAGTTTTACAAGCTCACTTCCAACTTTGGTGTTTTCACAAGTTCACACCTAACTTCACAAGTGTTTTTCTAAGGCTTACACTCAAACCACTTACAAGAGTTTTACTAGGCTCACTCTCACAACCTTACAATTGGTGTTTTAGTGGCTAACACTCAACCTTACATGAAGAGATAAATAGATGAAAGCTTAAGTAAATAAATTGCAAGAGTTTGGACAATATTAGTATTTATTCTCTTGCTAGAAGACTTGTTTGAGGTGGTATTTATAGGCCTCAAACCAGTTCTGCCCGTTGGTGAAGTGGGTAGAAAAGTGCAACTCCAACAGCCACAAAATCTTCTTAGATTTTTGTGTCAGACTGTTGGTGCGGTCGTGCACCACCTTTGGATGGTCGCGCATCCTGGGATGGTCGCTCACCACCTTTGGGCAGTCGCGCATCTGTTTGTGCGGTCATCCCAGCAGTCTAGTGCAGTCGCACAATTCAAATCTCTAATGGCTACTTGACACGTGGCATCTTCTTATTGGTTCTTTAACTAGCCGTTGAAGCCCACCAACGGCTATATAAATTTAGCGGTCACTCAGCCACATTGGGCGGTCGCGCATTGTCTTGCGTCGAGTCATTCACCGCTCCACACCACCGCGAACCTCTTTGTCAAACCAAGATAGTTTGGATGGTCGCGCAACCCCTTAGGGCGGTCGCGCATTCTTGGATGGTCGCGCACAACCTTAGGGCGGTCGCGCATCCCATCAAAGACAAATTTTCAGCACTTAGGAAATCTTCAAATTTCTTTGCATTTCAACTCATTCTAAGTTGCTTTCCTGCCATATAGACACTTATTGAAGCCATTAGATCACTTCAATTTGTTTGCCAAGATCAAAAATAAGATTAACCTAAATCTAGGTCAACAATCTCCCCCTTTTTGATTTTGGCAATCAAATTGAATTTGAAATAAAAATAATCAACAAAAATAGGCAATACTTCCTATTATGGAAAAACATAAGAAAATTCAAAAGATAATGTTCAAATTCATCAAATTCTCTCCCCCTTTGCCAAAATTCAAAAAGAGGATGGGAGAGATGAATAGCAATCAAGTCAATGGCCAAGACAAGATCAAAATCAGTGTTGGTGTGACTTTATATTAGAATTCAAAGCCAATGGCCAATCACCATAAACAAAATTCACATTTAACACAAATCTAAGTCATATACTTAGGAAAAATAAAAGTACCAATCAATGAAAATATCAAAATCAATGAAAAATACGTTAAGGATACCAATTGATTGGATTATACTCCCCCTCAATTGATGATCTTCCCCTCAAGAAGTGAAAAACTTAGAAACAATTGAGATCCATTTTTATCAAAATATTTAAGTTTTCTCCTCTCTTGTTGGAGACAAATCAAGAGTAATATAAAAAGAAAATTAAATACAATTTAAGAAAGTGATTAACTAAATTATGAACAAATTTAAAATGTAACAAAAATAATTTAGTCAACCATAAAATCATTTTTCAACCTTAATATCAAACACAACATGTAAAGTAAAAATTAAAAGTATAAAAGTTCAAATGTTGTAAGGCAAGAATTGTTACCAATTTTTTAATGCCAATTGCCTTACTATTAGCATTGTTGGACTTGGTTTGATGGAGTACTCATTCTCCTCCATCTTCATGCCATTTGCCCTTGTCAATTAGGGGGTTTTCCTTGATAACCTTTTCTAAGCTATGTTTGTTTTTAGATATTTGTTCATTTGAGGTCTTTAATTCTAAAGTAGAATTTTTTAAACATACAAAATCCTCTTCTAGTTTAGAGCATTTGTCCTTATGAAATTTTATCTTAGAAAAATACTTTTCTACTCTAAGGTTCATATGTTCAATTATATCACTATCATCTAAAGCATCATCAATATTGTTGTAATTTAAATTCATGTTTAAAGATTGGGTACCTACCTCATTGGAGTTTTCATCATCTCCCATAGCCATGAGATATAGATTTGCAATTGCTTGCTCTTCTTCTTCTTCTTGCTCTTCTTGCATTTCCATTGCCATCTCATGTGTGAGTAATTTTCCAATGAGGACATCCATTGGAAGCTTGCTCAAATCATATGCTTCCTCAATGGATGATACTCTTGCTTCAAATTCCTTCTTTGTAAGAATTCTAAGGATTTTACAATTTATGTCTTCCAAAGAGTAGACTTTGCCAAATTTCCTCAAATCATTGACAATGGCAAGAAGTCGGTTGGTCATCTCCGTGACATCATCAAAGGACTTCATTTTGAAGAGTTCATACTCTTGAACAAGCATTTGGGCCTTCATGAATTTTACTTGATTAGTACCCTCATGATAATTCTCCAAGGTCTTCCAAATACTATAAGCATTTGAGCATCCAAGAATTCTTCCGCATTCTTCCTTTGGCAATGAGCTTAGGAGAATGAAAGAAGCCTTTTTATCTCTTCCATTGCTTCTTCTTTGTTATTCATTCCACTCTTTTCGTGGAATCTCTTTTTCTACACCATCAACCACTCTTGTAGGAATTTTCCACTCATTTTCAACATAATCCCAAAGCTCTATTCCTTCACTATCTAGGAGCAAAAACATCTTGTGTTTCCAATATGAATAATCAAAGTGAGGTATAACAAGGGAGTTTGAGTTTCCATGATAATGAGCTATGGAGTTGGAAGAAAAAATTGATGTAGAGGTATTAGTGGGTGTGGTTGCCTTTGAGGATCAAATTTCACAATTAAGTTTAAGAAATTTCAAGCTCTGATACCAATTGTTGTCCCAAGATGGCAACCAAGAGGGGGGTGAATTGGTTTCCTCAAGAAATGATGGCAAATTAAAACTTCAACAAATAAGAAATGTAGAAGATGTAGAAGATTGAGTAGAGAGTAGAAAAATCAACACAAGAGATTTATAGTGGTTCGGATTCAACAATCCTACATCCACTCCCCAACCTCAATTGGGTATTCCACTATACTTGAAGTTTTACAAGCTCACTTCCAACTTTGGTGTTTTCACAAGTTCACACCTAACTTCACAAGTGTTTTTCTAAGGCTTACACTCAAATCACTTACAAGAGTTTTACTAGGCTCACTCTCACAACCTTACAATTGGTGTTTTAGTGCTAACACTCAACCTTACATGAAGAGATAAATAGATGAAAGCTTAAGTAAATAAATTGCAAGAGTTTGGACAATATTAGTATTTATTCTCTTGCTAGAAGACTTGTTTGAGGTGGTATTTATAGGCCTCAAATCAGTTCTGCCCGTTGGTGAAGTAGGTAGAAAAGTGCAACTCCAACAGCCACAAAATCTTCTTAGATTTTTGTGTCAGACTGTTGGTGCGGTCACGCACCACCTTTGGATGGTCGCGCATCCTGGGATGGTCGCTCACCACCTTTGGGCGGTTGCGCATCTGTTTGTGCGGTCATCCCAGCAGTCTAGTGCGGTCGCACAATTCAAATCTCTAACGGCTACTTGACATGTGGCATCTTCTTATTGGTTCTTTAACTAGCCGTTGAAGCCCACCAACGGCTATATAAATTTAGCGGTCGCTCAGCCACATTGGGCGGTTGCGCATTATCTTGTGTCGAGTCATTCACCACTCCACACCACCGCGAACCTCTTTGTCAAACCAAGACAGTTTGGATGGTCGCGCAACCCCTTGGGGTGGTCGCGCACACCCTTGGGGCGGTCGCGCATCCCTTCAAAGACAGATTTTCAGCACTTAGGAAATCTTCAAATTTCTTTGCATTTCAACTCATTCTAAGTTGCTTTCCTGCCATATAGACACTTATTGAAGCCATTAGATCACTTCAATTTGTTTGCCAAGATCAAAAATAAGATTGACCTAAATCTAGGTCAACAAAGATGAAGAAGCGCTAAACGTGATTGCAGGTCAGTTGTCTATGTTTGGAGTTTCGCTTTACATTTTAATAGATCCGGGTTCTTCACACTCATATATATGCACGAAAAATGAAAAACTTGGGAACCTAAAGGTAGAACTAGAGGAAGAGGGAATATTAGTTACTAGTGGATTAGGGAGTGAGGTGATTACGAGGAAGGTAGTGAAAGATTGCCCTGTGGAGATACACGGACGTATCTTTTGGGGAGACTTATTTGAACTACCATTTCAAGAATTCGACGCTATCCTTAGGATGGATTGGTTGGTCAAACACGGTGCACTGGTTGACTGTAAATGGAAGAGAGTTACTCTGCATACGGCAGACGGCGATGAAGTGACCTTAGTGGGAAAGAGGAAGGACTATCTAACTAACATCATTTCCGCTATGACGGCTAAGAGGTTAGTGCAAAAAGGCTGCGAGGCATATCTGTTATGCTCGTTAGAAGTGAAAGAAGAGGCACCGAAGCTACAAGATATACCTACTATTTGTGATTTCCCCAACGTATTTCCTGATGATTTACCCGGATTACCACCTAAACGAGAGGTGGAATTCACCATAGACGTGTACCCGAGAGCTGCACCAGTATCCATCGCACCTTACCGAATGGCGCCAGCGGAGTTAAAAGAACTAAATGTACAGCTACAAGAACTTTTAGACAAGGGGTTCATTAGGCCAAGCGTGTCACCATGGGGAGCGCCAGTATTGTTCGTGAAAAAGAAAGACGGATCCCTAAGGTTGTGTGTTGATTACCGTCAACTCAATAAGCTGACCATCAAGAACAAGTATCCGCTACCTCGCATAGACGATTTGTTTGATCAACTTAAAGATGCTAGAGTCTTTTCAAAAATCGATCTACGATCGATTTATCATCAATTGGGGATCAAAGATGAAGACATACCAAAAACCGCATTCAGAACTCGCTATGGACATTATGAATTCATTGTTATGCCTTTCGGATTAACGAACGCACCTACAGTATTCATGGATTTGATGAACAGAATCTTCCACCCGTATTTGGATCAGTTCGTGGTTGTATTCATTGACGACATATTGGTGTATTCAAAGAATCGACAGGACCATGATCACCACCTTAGGATCGTATTGCAAACCCTGTGAGAGAAATAGTTATACGCTAAATTCAGCAAATATGAATTTTGGTTGGAAAAAGTAGCCTTCTTGGGACATATTGTATCGGCAGAAGGAATAAGGGTCGATCCCAAGAAAATAGAAGCGGTATTGGAATGGAAGCCAACTAAGACAGTAACTGACGCGGACCCTTAGCAAAGATGGCAGCAAACCCAACGTATAACAATGGTAGAGAACTCCTTGAAACTTGATCATCACCTCCTAAGGAACCCAATGCCTATAAAGAGACGCGAACTCACTATGATTGAAGGATTTAGTTGGTAAGAAGAAGGAAAATGCCACAACTCTTGTTGATAAGTAAACCTAATTCTTGATGCAAAGAAAGAATTAAAGAATCCACTCTAATCTCTCTCACACGAAAATTCACAAGAAGAACTTGTAGAAGAATTTGAAAAATTTTATTCAATGTTGTATGTCAAATTCGGCCTAATAGTGCCCTTAAATAAGGGTTACAAAATTCCTAATTGCATATGGAAAATTAAGACTAAAACATTCCTAATATAATAAGGAAAACATTCCTAATTGCATAAGGAAAACATTCCTAATTGCATAAGGAAAAACATTCCTAATTGCATAAGGAAAACATTCCTAATTGCATAAGGAAAAACATTCCTAATTGCATAAGGAAAATATAAAGTAATCCTAATCCACTAAGGAAAATATAAAGTATGGAAACAAAATCCTAATCCACTAAGGAAAATATAAAGTATGGAAACAAAATCCTATTTTAAAGCCTTCCATATTGATATAAAACATGGCCCACTAAACAGAATTAATAATCTTTAAGCAGTGGGTCCATCCAGCTATTCTCACAGGGCTTCAGAAATCTCACAGGTACGCTGTGAAACTGGCTGCACTCCAAGCTTTTCTTCCAATCACCTCCATCATCTTACTAAAGCCTTAAATTAATTCCCAAGGCCTTATATGAATCTCCATGGACCTTTCTTGCACGTTGGACCTCTTTAGCTAGCATTTAGCTTCCATATTCACACTAAGCATCATAATCAGCTTTGGTGTGCCTTCTTCAAGCTCTATCTCCATCTTCTTGAATGATAATTCTTGAAGCTCTTTGGAAATCTCTTCTTGAATATGCAAAGCCATACTAGCTTGATATCTCTTTGCCTTGCTCCTAGTGATTGGTCCACTTGCTAGCTTCAAGGGATCCTTTCTTGCATCATTCTCCCCCTCTTCAAAAAGATTTGTCCTCAAATCTGCATCATCAAAAGGAGAAAGATCACTTACATTGAAAGTAGCACTAACATTATACGTACCTGGTAAGTCGATCTTGTAGGCATTGTCATTAATCTTCTCCAGCACTTGGAATGGGCCATCTCCCCTTGTTTGCAACTTGTTCTTCCTTTGGTTAGGAAACCTCTCTTTTCGAAAATGCACCCAAACCCAATCTCCTACTTGAAACTTCATCTCACGTCTCCCTCTATTTGCAGAATCAGCATATCTCTTGTTCCTTTTCTCAATATTCACCCTTGCTTTCTCATGCATCTCTTTCACCAATTTAGCTTTCTTCTCATCATCTAAACTAACAAGCTCATGAGAAGGTAAAGAAACAAGATCCAAAATTGTTAGTGGGTTAAAACCATAAACAAGCTCAAAAGGTGTATATCCTGTAGAAGAATGAATAGCACAATTATAAGCAAACTCAATAAATGGCAATCAATCTTCCCAAGAACTCAAATTTTTACCCACTAAAGCTCTCAACATGGTACCTAAAGTTCTGTTTACTACTTCTATTTGTCCATCCGTTTGAGGATGACAAGTGGTGAAAAATAACAACTTGGTACCTAACTTTCCCCAAAGCACACGCCAAAAGTGAGACAAAAACTTGGTGTCTCTATCAGAAACTATGGATTTTGGTATCCCATGAATTCGAACCACCTCCCTAAAGAAGAGTTCGGCCACTAAACTAGCATCATCACTCTTATGACATGGGATAAAGTGTGCCATCTTACTAAACCTATCAACAACCACAAATATGCTATCTCTCCCCCTCTTAGTCCTTGGTAATCCTAAAACAAAGTTCATACTAATGTCCATCCTAGGAGAACTAGGAACGGGTAATGGCATATACAAACCATGAGGCATAGACTTAGACTTAGCTTGCCTACAAGCCAAACAAGCCTTACAAATCCGAATTACATCCCTTTTCATATTCGGCCAATAAAAGTGTTCATTTAGCATGTCTAAAGTCTTATCAACTCCAAAATGCCCCCATCAAACCCCCACAATGTGATTCTAATACTAGCAAATCTCTCATAGAACATCTAGGCAAGCATAATTTTGAACCCTTAAACAAAAACCCATCATGTCTATAGAAAGAATTAAAAGCACCATGCTCACAAGCATCATAAACATTGCCAAAATCAGAATCACCAACATATAAGTCCTTTATACATTCAAATCCAAGCAATTTAGTACTCAAAACATTAAGTAAAGCGTACCTCCTTGAAAGTGCATCTGCCACTACATTGTCTTTACCTTGCTTGTATTTGATCACATAAGGAAACTTCTCAATCTTCATAACCCATTTTGCATGTCTTTTATTCAACTTGCCTGGCCCTCTCAAATGCTTTAATGATTCATGGTCTAAATGGATCACGAATTCCTTGGGCAGCAAATAATGCTCCCATACTTCCAATGCTCTCACCAAAGCATATAGCTCCTTGTCATAAATTGAATAATTCAGCTTTGCTCCATTAAGCTTTTCACTAAAGTATGCAATGGGCTTCTTCTCTTACATCAAAACAGCTCCAATACCTACACCAGAAGCATCACATTCAATTTCAAAAGTAGAATCAAAGTTAGGTAAAGCTAAAACGGGTGTAGTAGAAAGCTTCTCTTTCAAAGCATCAAATGCTTCTTGTTGCTCCTTGCCCCAAACAAACCCCACTTCTTTCTTGATTATGCTAGTCAAGGGGGCTGCCAATGTAGAGAAATTAGGGACAAATCTCCTATAGAAACTTGCCAATCCGTGAAAACTCCTCACTTCTGTCACACTTGAAGGATTCAGCCACTCTTGGATAGCTTTTACCTTCTCTTGATCAATTTCAATTCCCTGCATACTTACAACAAAACCAAGAAAAACAACCCTATCTAGACAAAAAGAACACTTCTTAAGTTTAGCATAAAGGTTTTGCTCCCTAAGGATTTCAAGCACTTTCCTAACATGTTCAACATGTTCTTCCTCAGTTTTGCTATAAATCAGAATATCATCAAAGTAAACTACCACAAACTTACCTAAATAAGCTCTCAAAACATGGTTCATTAATCTCATGAAAGTACTAGGTGCATTAGATAAACTAAAATGCATAACTAACCATTCATACAAACCATATTTCATTTTGAAGGCAGTCTTCCATTCATCTCCAGGCTTCATGCGAATTTGATGATAACCACTCATAAGATCAATCTTTGTGAAATATTTCGCCCCATGCAATTCGTCCAACATGTCATCAATTCTAGGAATGGGATGTCTATCTTCACAGTAATCTTGTTCACAGCCCTACAATCAACACACATCCTCCAAGAACCATCTTTCTTGGGTACTAATAAGACTGGAATGGCACAAGGACTAAGGCTCTCTCGAACCAAGCCTTTCTCCAAAAGCTCTTCAACTTGTCTTTGCATCTCTTTTGTCTCCATAGGATTGCTCCTATATGCTGGCCAGTTTGGAATGGTAGAACCGGGTATGAAGTCAATTTGATGTTCAATCCCTCTTAATGGTGGCAAACCACTAGGAAGGTCTTCAGGAAACACATCCTCAAAATCCTGCAACAAAGACACAAAACTAAAAGGTAAATAATCATGAGATTCTTCACTGTCAGCAAGTAACAATTCTTTATACATAATGAGTACAGGCTGCCCTACATCTATCTCTCTTGCTCTTGCATAAAAAGTATGTTTTGCTTTTTCTCCTTGCTTATTTTCTCTCACCAATGGGCCATTTATTTGTTTGCTTACTTTCTTTTGACTCTCGGCCTCTTTTCCCTTTCTGCACTCACTCACTTTATTATTTTCTCTCTCCCTACCCTTAGAATTACCCTTGGGTGTTGAAGAAACATCATTGGCCAAATTTGAACCCCCTTGGTTCATGTTGGCCGAAACTTCTTTCTCCCTCTCTAGCATCCTCTTCTGATCTTCATACACCTCTTGAGGTGATAATGGTGCTAGAACAACCTTCTTTCCCTCATAAGTAAAGGTATACTTATTAGAAAAGCCATCATGTTGTGCCCTTCTATCATGCTGCCATGGTCTTCCTAATAGCAAATGTCCAGCTTGCATTGGCACTACATCACACAAAACCTCATCTTTATACAACCCAATGGACAATGGTACCTTGACTTGCTTCAACACTTTTACTTCCCCAGCGTCATTGAACCATTGCAACTTGTAAGGATTGGGATGTTTAAAACAAGTTAACCCCAATTTATCCACCATTGTAGTACTAGCAGCATTGGTACAACTTCCACCATCAATGATAAGTGTACAAACCTTACCATTCACCAAACACCTAGAGTGGAAAAGATTCTCCCTTTGATCCAAGCCTTCTTCCTTGACTTGAATATTCAAGGCTCTTCTAGTAACAAGCATCTCTCCATGTTCAGCATTCAAGACTTGATTCTCCCAAGCCTCTTCATCATATTTTGCCCTATCACCACATTCGGCCTCTTCTTCTTCTTCATGTTTAGATTCTGATTCAATTTCCCCTTCATGGGTTGCAATCATCACCCTCTTATTCAGACATTGAGAAGCAATGTGTCCACTTCCCAAACACTTGTAGCATTTAATTTCCCTACTTGGAGTAGGTCTAGAAGGTGTTTCCTTGGCTGTTTTTGCATCCCCATCATTCGGCTTCTTGAAATTAGGATTGTAGGAAGAATTCTTTTGGAAAGAACCCTTGTAACCCCCTTTGTAGGAACCTCCACTCGAACTTGATCCCTTGAAGTTTGAAAAATTTCCACTAGCTTTAGAGTAGCCAGTATTCGAAATAGCTTTATTCTTCAATCTTCTCTCTATCTTCATGTCCTTTTGAACTAACTCTTCCATTGTGTTGAATTCATACATCTCCAATTCATTGGCTATGTTCAAATTCAATCCCCCAATAAATTGTGACATCTTCTTGTCTTCATCTTCATCAATATTTGCCCTAGCCATGATCATCTCCATCTCTTAGTGGTACTCTTCCACACTTCTTCCACCTTGAACTAGTCTTGCTAGTCGATTGTACAAATCCCGAATGTAGTGAGATGGTACAAATCGGCTCCTCATTAGTTCTTTCAAGGTTGACCATTCAGGAATAGGCCTCATACCTTTCCCTCTTCTATTAGCTTTCAATTGATCCCACCAAAAGGTAGCATACCCTTTGAACTCTACAGCTGCCAAAACTAATTTCTTCTCTTCGGTGTAGTTATGGCATTCAAAAATCTGCTCAACTTTCCTCTCCCATTCTATGAACTCTTTTGCATTGTTCTTCCCTTCAAAGGAAGGAATCTTCATCTTGATGGAAGTAAGGTCACCATCAGTGGTAGGTTGATTTCCACCTTCATCTTCATCTTCTACCCTTTCGGCTACTTCTAGGGCTTCAAGATTTCCTTGCCCTTCTCTCCTAAGCACTCTTCTAGCTCGCATTATGGGATTTGGATGTGCGGCTGGCTGCCCTTGTTGCATTTGTTGTGCTTTCCTTGCTGCATTCTCTTGCAATCTAGTATCCATCATCTCCATTCGACCAAGCATTGCTGCCAAAGTCTCATTAAGCCTAGCCAAGCTTTCGGCCATAGCTCCTTCTTTGCTAGTCTCTTCTCCTTTTCCAGCCATGTTAACAAACAAACAAACTCAAAGAAACAAGATTAGTAATAATCAAAATTCACTCAAGTGATTAGAATTACCTCACTTTTCTTGTCTTCCTTGATTGCACTTCAGAACCAAGCTCACCAACCAACAATTGTCAAGTCGTTCAAGAAACTAGAACCTAAATCCTAGAACTAGATAGAAAACAAGACAAGTATCCGGAGGCAATGCAAGGTAATTTGCACTACACGATATAAAACCAAGTATCGACACAAGAAAATGATACTTAGCAATGTAATGGAATTAAAAGCTAGATAAAGAAATCAGAAACAATAAAGCCAATAAACAAGACAAATTTAGATATAATGAATCAAAAACAACCCACACTTGGCAAGCTGCTTTATGGACCTAATCAATTCTACCCAAAATGCTAGCTTCTAGACTCTAATTGCCACCTATAACACTCAAATAACATGAATATTAAGGTCTGATTTTCGAAATTCCAAAAGCCCCTCAAAAGGTGAAATTTTTCGCCCAAAAATTTTATTACCTCTCACCCACCTAGATCTGATCCTTAGCATCCAAATAGCAAGAATATCAAACAATTTTTGTTGAGGTGATTTTGTACTCTTTTTTTTTTTTGCTTCCTCTCACTATCCCCTTGATTCGGGACTTAATTTACTCCCAAGAGCTTTTCAAAATCCGGACTTAATTCGCAACCCCAGATTCACTCAAAATCAAATCGAAATCAAATTTGAACAAAAACTCTAGCTTTTGCTTTCTTTCAAGAACCCTAATCTTGGTTTTGAATCCAATTCAAATGCAAGGCTTAGGTTTCGAAATTCAATCAGACTCCTTTTCCTAGGTTTCGAATTACTCTTTGAACAATCTTTAAACTTTTTGAATTTTGATATATGACTCTTTTTCGAAAATTTAAAGACTAGACTCTCTAAGAACCCTAAATCGCAGAAATTTAAAAGACCTAAATTAACAAACCCAAGAAAGACAAAGTAGATAAAAATTACCTTGTAGCAAGGCTCTGATACCAAATGACGCGGACCCTTAGAAACGATGGCAGCAAACCTAACGTATAACAATGGTAGAGAACTCCTTGAAACTTGATAATCACATCCTAAGGAACCCAACGCCTATAAAGAGATGTGAACTCACTATGATTGAAGGATTTAGTTGGTAAGAAGAAGGAAAACGCCACAACTCTTGTTGATAAGTAAACCTAATTCTTGATGCAAAGAAAGAATTAAAGAATCCACTCTAATCTCTCTCACACGAAAATTCACAAGAAGAACTTGTAGAAGAATTCAAAAATTTTTATTCAATGTTGTATGTCAAATTCGGCCTAATAGTGCCCTTAAATAAGGGTTACAAAATTCCTAATTGCATATGGAAAATTAAGACTAAAACATTCCTAATTGAATAAGGAAAACATTCCTAATTGCATAAGGAAAAACATTCCTAATTGCATAAGGAAAACATTCCTAATTGCATAAGGAAAAAACATTCCTAATTGCATAAGGAAAATATAAAGTAATCCTAATCCACTAAGGAAAATATAAAGTATGGAAACAAAATCCTAATCCACTAAGGAAAATATAAAGTATGGAAACAAAATCCTATTTTTAAGCCTTCTATAATGATATAAAACGTGGCCCACTAAACAGAATTAATAATCTTTAAGCAGTGGGTCCATCCAGCTATTCTCACAGGGCTTCAGAAATCTCACAGGTACGCTGTGAAACTGGCTGCACTCCAAGCTTTTCTTCCAATCACTTCCATCATCTTACTAAGGCCTTAAATTACTTCCCAAGGCTTTATATGAATCCCTATAGACCTTTCTTGCACGTTGGACCTCTTTAGCTAGCCTTTAGCTTCCATATTCACACTAAGCATCATAATCAGCTTTGGTGTGCCTTCTTCAAGCTCTATCTCCATCTTCTTGAATGATAATTCTTGAAGCTCTTTGGAAATCTCTTCTTGAATATCCAAAGCCATACTAGCTTGATATCTCTTTGCCTTGCTCCTAGTGATTGGTCCACTTGCTAGCTTCAAGGGATCCTTTCTTGCATCAGTAACGGAAGTCCGTAGTTTCTTGGGGTTAGCAGGATATTATCGGAGTTTCGTCAAAGGGATTTCCATGATCGCCGCACCTATGACCAAGCTACTTCAGAAGAATACCAAATTCCAGTGGACTGACGCTTGCCAACGGAGCTTTGAAAGGCTGAAGCAAAAACTTACTGAAGCGCACATTCTTATACAACCTGAATTAGGAAAAGATTTTGTGATCTATAGCGATGCATCCCACATCCGGTTAGGTTGCGTATTGATGCAGGAGGGCAAAGACATTGCGTATGTCTCTCGACAGCTCAAGCCACACGAAAAGAATTATCCCACGCATGACTTAGAACTAGCAGCGATTGTTTTGGCTTTCAAGACGTGAGGCACTACTTATACGAGGAAAAGTGTTACATTTATACAGATCATCAAAGCCTGAAGTACCTGCCCACGCAGAAAGATTTAAACCTGCGATAGCGAAAATGGATGCAATTGTTAGCCAACTACGACTATACGATTAACTATCACCCGGGCAAAGCGAATGTCGTAGCAGATGCACTTAGTAGAAAGTCAATGCAAGCGTTACGTGCTATGAGGGTAGAATTAGAGCCCATAGAAGATGGAGCTATCTTTGCAAAAATGCACATGCGACCTACCTTACATCAACAAATACGTGAGGCTCAGAAGGAAGATGAACAAGTGAAGAAGTGGAGTCAACAGGCGCAGGAAAATTCATTAGGAGATTATCAAATTCGTCCAGATGGTATCCTATACTACAAGAAGAGAATGGTGGTACCTAAGTCCGAGGAACTGAAGAAACAAATTTTGCAAGAAGCTCATAACAGTCCTTACACAATGCATCCGGGAGCAACGAAAATGTACCGGGACTTGAAGGAGTATTACTGGTGGCCAGGAATGAAAAGAGACATCATGGATCACGTGACGAAGTGTCTGACCTGTCAGCAAGTGAAAGCAGAACATCAACTACCCTCAGGACTACTACAACCTATTACGATTCCAACCTGGAAATGGGACCGTATTACTATGGATTTTGTCACAGGATTACCTATGACTAAGGACAAACATGACGCGATCTGGGTAATCGTGGATCGACTTACTAAGTCCGCTCATTTCTTACCAGTACGTGTGGATTACTCGCTAGACAAGTTGGCAGACTTGTACATCAAAGAGATCGTACATCTCCACGGAGTTCCAACTTCAATCATATCATATCGAGATCCACGCTTTACATCAAATTTTTGGTAGAAGTTCCAAACAGCCCTTGGGACTCGAACGTACCACAGTACAACATTCCATCCCCAGACAGACGGACAGTCGAAAAAAGTGATTCAAGTTTTGGAAGATATGCTGAGGGCGTGCGTTTTAGAATTTAAAGGCAGCTGGGACAAACACCTGAGCTTAATGGAATTCGCGTACAACAACAGCTATCAATCCAGCATACAAATGGCTCCTTACGAAGCACTGTATGGTCAGAAATGCAGAACTCCAGTGTGCTGGACAGAATTAAGGGAGGAAAAGATGTTGGGGCCAGACATAGTTAAGGAAACTGAGGAAAAGGTAGAGATCATTCGAGACCGATTAAAAGTAGCGGCGGACAAGCAAAAATCATACACGGACCTAAAGAGGAAAGACATACAGTTTGAGGTCGGCGACAGAGTACTCCTCAAAGTCTCTCCTTGGAAGAAGGTGTTACGAGTTAAACAGAAAGGCAAGCTAAGCCCTAGATTCATCAGACCATATGAGATCATCAAACGGGTAGGTCTGATAGCTTACCAGTTGGTGTTACCACCCGAATTAAGTAAAATACATGATGTTTTCCACGTTTCAATGCTAAGGAGGTATCGTTCAGATCCAACCCACGTCATACAAGCTCAAGACATTGAGATTCAGCCCGACCCGACATACGAGGAAGAGCCGGTAGAAATCTTAGCACGGAAAATCAAAGAGTTGCAGAATAAGAAGATCGCATTGGTCAAAGTGCTTTGGAGGAATCACAAAGTAGAAGAAGCCACATGGGAACGCGAAGAAACTATGAGGAAGCAGTACCCATATTTATTTTCACCTGATGGGCTTCGGGACGAAGCTTAAATTAATGAGGGAGGAACTGTCACATCTGCCCACCGCATTTATGCATGGCAGGCACGTGTACAGTGAGAGAAGGGGAAAGGAGAAGTCAATTCCTGACAACGGCCCCAGATAAGGCTATAGGACCAATGGGACCTAATTGAAGAAATGCAAAGTTTTGGGAATGTGACTGTAATTTCCAAAAGTTGTACTGGAGGTTCTTAATAGTGCACATAACAGACTCCAAAAATGGAGAGTAGAGAAAAATCGGGTCGCAACGACGCGTAACGGTTTTTCCAGGAAATGCCCCGTTAGAGAGAAACGAAGACATGTAGACTAGGGGCATTTTGGTCATTATTAATTAAAATTTATACATGAATCCAAAGTAGGAAATAAACACATGAGTGCATAGAGGATGTCGAGGGGTTGAATATGAAACGATCGTCAGTAGAAACGGAGCCCGGGCAAACTCGAGCAAAGAAAGAACCTAAAGGGAATTTTGTAAAAAGTCTAGGGCTTATTGGTAATTTTTTAAAATGACTTGGAAACCTAAAATAGACTTGAAAAATAGAAAGTAGAGGTCGAGAGGATCAAAACCATATGTAGTTTGCCTCGTGGAACTGTACGGTTTAAAAGTTGCGATCGATTAATCGCCGGAGCGTAAAATGGGCCCGATTCCATATAGGTACCATATGGGTGATATGGAACAAATTGGGATACCAAATGGAAAGAGGGATAAGTTGGAGGACTTAATTGGAAAGAAAAATATAAAAATCTTTTGATGGCCAATCATAATTAGCCATTTAGAATTATTAAAAGAAGAAAAGTAAAAGGTATGGACAAAAGGCCGTAAAGCATTCATCCACCCCAAAAGTGGACATCATTTCCACTATATATATCATAGCAAGAAGAACAAAAACTCTCTCCCACAAACACTCCAAACCGTCGACCTCCATAAGAAGAACACCAAAGAATTTCTAATTTTTGTCAAGTTTGATTCAAGTTCAAGGTGAGTTTTAAGGTTTTAAATCATGTAGAATTCAATTCTAGTATCAATTTTAAGTATTTATATATCTATTGGAAGATTGGAAATTAGAGTGCATAAAGGTTTAATTTGGGGAAAGTTTGTTGGATGGTTAGAAAATGAATTTAATGGAAAAATATGTTGATTAATGATGAGAGATGGATAATTTAGGTAGAAATTCATATGAATTTGGAGGGTAGCTTATTGTTCTAAATTTCTAAGGTTTATGTTTAAGGTTGTGTTCTTGAAATTCATGAAGGAAAAACAAAGATTAAGGAAGGAGAAGAAGGAAAAGCAAAGGGGAATTAAAAGAACAAGGTTTGGTACTTTACCTTGGAAGAATTAATTTTCCTTTCATTTTTTTTACCAAAACTTTATCTATGGAACTTTTGTTATGGATGCATAAATGTGTTGTTTGAGTTTGAATTTAATTGTTGAGTGGTATTTTTAAATCCATGTTGTAATATCCTCATTTATGCCCTAGAAGTTTTGCATATTGTTGTTGTTGTTAATGTTATATATTGGATTGAATATATGTGTTAAATTGTAAGAGAAAAGAAATTACCAAAACAATTGTAACACCCTTTCCCAACCTACATATGTAAGCTGAGTAGAGACGCCACACTAACCTAATGTTGCTACCAATTTTACTTAGTCAAATTTTAGTTCCGATTTTTTTTTACAAAATTTTTGCCATAGTTTCGCCTAAAAATTGAGTCCCAAGTGTCGACAAAACCTGTTTTTTTCTTATTTAAAAAAAAACATTTTACACAAACCAATGCAAACAAAATCATTCTCAGTACACTCCCAATAAATCCCCCTTGTAACCTCAACTACAACCTGCAAAAAGGATTTACACTTCTAGTACAACATAAAATAAAGGTTTTGTGACAACCCCCATATTTAAATATTACACAGCGGAAGTTATAAAATATTTACATATTTACAAATTCATATACAACAAAACTCAAGTTTTACAACACATAAAATTTATACATGATTGGCAAGTCTGCTCTGATCTTTAAGCTCCCAAAATGGATTCTTCAAGGTCTACTCTCACTAGGTCTTGATGAACTCTCGGGTTCAACTCTATCCACTCTACTACCTGCGCGATTAAACACTATCGCGCTAAGCCAACGGCTTAGTAAGATAAAACATGCTAACAGTATGCTTTAATGAAATGCAATGCCACATATGTTATTGATAAGATCAACATCATAAATATAAAGTTAACCACACAATTATGCATTTCACAAATCATAGTCATATGAGCATACCACATTTCAACATCTTTTCACATTCAACATTAATCAATCATACTCCATAACCAACATCTCATTTCATTAAACTCATAACATTATTTAGGACATTCATATAACCTTGACACCTATGGGCCCAACAAGTATTTAATACGATATTCAGAGTTCAGAGTTACTGCTTTGGTTCATAGTCACAATAATCACGCCCGTAGGCAATGTATATACATGTATCTCTATCCATGGATAGTGTAACAGACCCAGTCTCTTGGATCATCAACTCAACACATATGAGGAGATCCTCAACCCGGCAAGACTGTTACAAATCATATATCTCATAGTGTAACAGACCCAGTCTCTTGGACCATCAACTCAACACCTATGAGGAGGTCCTCAACCCGGCAAGACTGTTACCTTTCATCATTTCTTAGGCATGCCACCCAAATCCAGAACTCTGAAACTGAATAACATATTAAACAAACAATTCATTTCCATTCTCAATTCTCATCACATTTAGGCAAACATGCCTTCTTTCTTTCAATTACATCATCTTAGCCAACAACAATGGCTTCACATTTCATTTCACAATATAACATCTCATTATTCAAGTATATATATATATATATATCTCATCCATGATCACATTATATTTCACATAGCATCATTCATAAATATCAACATTTCATTCCACATTACTCATGAAACACATTACCATTCACAATGCACAACATAACATTGTTCAATCTCAACAATGCAATTAGGGCAAAGAACAATTGATTATAACATTCATTGATTCAAGTGTATTTAAAGTGTTTAGGGTTAGGTTTAAGGACCAACCTACCTTTGGAGAACCAAAGCAATGCAAGAAGAACAAAGAATTAAAACCCTAACCATAAATAGTACATTCTGGTTTTTAAACTCCATTTTATCCTTATTTTGAAAAATTGTATAAAATAATCTACTTGACTATAAATTCTAAAATTTTTACAGAATTTAGTTTTGTATCTTAAAATCATCCCTTTAAAATTTCAGATCAAACTGAACACAAAATCTTGGTCAAATAGTTCACCTAACCAGACTGCCCCAATTGCCCTGCAACCTGGCAGCAGTTCTGAACTTTGTGAATTCCATAAATCAAATTCAATCAACGTGGTTCTAAATTATTTTTCTCAAATACTAGACTCACTAAGAAACAACATATCCAAAATTCAATTGGATATGATTTTTCTACATTTTATTAAAAATCCCGAAATATAGCTGTCCCAGTTAAGGTACTTGCTGGAACAGGTCTAATGAAAATAATCTTTCTAAACTTATAACCATTCCAAAATCGAATCAACATATTTTTCAGTCATTCTAGACTCATAGAGGCACAACATATCAAAAATTCACTTCAAGAACATTTTTCTAAAATTAATTAAAAATCATACAAGTCACAGCCTTTACTAATCCTAAAACAGAAACAATTTCACTAAACACCAATCTTACTCTTCCATCACCAACACCAACCCAACTTCTCATCTATCAAGCAAAATCAATACTCACAATCATACCATAAGCAACTTAATCATACCACTTCAAAAGAATTGAAGAAATTAGAGAAAAGATCTTACCTTAGTTAAAAACTTCTTAAATCAACACTTGAACACTTAATCTTTCTTCAATTTAAGCTTGAAATCATCAAAACCATCACTTGTCTCTTTCTTTCTCTTTGGCTATGGAGGGCCGGCCATCAACAACAACAAGAAGAAGAAATGATGAAGAAAACACAAGTCAAACCTTCTTTAAATATCCACCATGTGATTTTATCCAAGCAATTACCAAAGTGCCCTTATTCACATAATTATCTTTTTGTCTTATATGTGCCCAATTAAGTAATTTACCAATCTCAAATAAATATCTTCTCTTGCATTGACCAAGCCTTTTGACCACTTTATATGTCATATATATTAACATATACACAACATATAAATTTGTCTCTAAACCCTATTTCTTCCCAAAATACATATACATATACTTTCTCTTCTCAATTTCTTTTCTCTTACAATTTAACACATATATTCAATCCAATATATAACATTAACAACAACAACAATATGCAAAACTTCTAGGGCATAAATGAGGATATTACAATTCTCCCCCTATAAAAAGAAATTTCGTCCTCGAAATTACCTGATATCAACTCTGAAATAGTTGAGGATATTACTCTCGCATAGTTTGCTCACTTTCCCAAGTTGCTTCTTCTTTTGCATGATTCTTCCAAAGAATCTTCACCAATGGCACTTTCTTGTTCCTCAATTCTTTCACATCACGTGCCAAGATAGCAACTGGTTCTTCTTCAAATGTCAAATCTGGGCTCACTTCGATAGACTCAAATGGCAACACATGAGATGGATCTGACCTGTACCTCCTCAACATAGAAACATGGAATACATTATGAATACGATCCAACTCAGGTGGCAAAGCAAGTCGATATGCAACTGGCCCAACTCTTTCTAACACTTCATACGGCCCAATGAAACGAGGACTCAATTTTCCTTTCCGACCGAACCTCAAAATCTTCTTCAAATCAGCATCATCGGGTACACATAATCTGTTTTTAAACCATAGGCTCCCATCACTCTTCACAACAAAATCTCTACTCTTTCCACTCTGACAATCTGAAATAATCTTCTGAATCTTCATATCATTCATCTGAGCCTCTTTAATCTGATCTAACAAAACTGGCTTCAATTGCAACTGTGCCAACAATGCACCATCATCACAAGGTACAAAACTGGCATGCAATGCTCTCAACTCAACAAGCAACGAGAGCGAGTAAACTGTTAAACCAGCTAAAGACTTCCGACTCAAGGCATCAGCAACAACATTTGCTTTACCTGGATGATAGTCAATCAAGCAGTCGTAGTCTTTAATCAATTCTAACCATCTCCTCTGACGAAGATTGAGTTCTTTCTGGACACCCAAATACTTCAAACTCTTGTGATCAGTGTAGATGAAACATTTCTCCCCAAACAGATAGTGGCGCCAAATCTTTAATGCAAACACAATGGCAGCCAATTCCAAATCATGGGTCGGATAGTTAAGCTCATGCGGTTTCAACTGCCTAGATGCATAAGCTATAACTTTACCTTCCTGCATCAATACACACCCCAAACCTCTATGTGAAGCATCACTGTAGATCACATATGGTTTGCCTTCCACAGGTAAAGTAAGAACAGGTGCTTGAGTCAACATATCTCTCAACTGCTCAAAGCTAGCCTGACACTGATCCGTCCACAAAAACCTCACTCCCTTACGAAGCAATCTGGTGAGTGGAGTAGCTATTAAAGAAAACCCTTTCACAAACCGCCGGTAATAGCCTGCCAAACCTAGAAAACTTCTAATCTCTGTCACAGACTTAGGTGGACTCCAATTCAGAATAGCTTCAACTATACTTGGATCAACTCTAATGCCTTCTGCTGAAACAATATGTCCGAGAAAAGCTACTTGATCCAACCAGAACTCACATTTCGACAATTTGGCAAATAACTGCTTTTCTCTCAAAATCTGCAACACAAACCGCAGATGCATATCATGTTCCTCTTCATTCCGCGAATACACCAGTATATCATCAATGAAGACCACTACAAACTGATCCAAATAGGGCCTAAACACCCTATTCATCAAATCCATAAAAGCTGCAGGTGCATTCGTTAGACCAAAAGGCATAACTAGAAATAAAATTTATACATGATTGGCAAGTCTGCTCTGATCTTTAAGCTCCCAAAATGGATTCTTCAAGGTCTACTCTCACTAGGTCTTGATGAACTCTCGGGTTCAACTCTATCCACTCTACTACCTGCGCGATTAAACACTATCGCGCTAAGCCAACGGCTTAGTAAGATAAAACATGCTAACAGTATGCTTTAATGAAATGCAATGCCACATATGTTATTGATAAGATCAACATCATAAATATAAAGTTAACCACACAATTATGCATTTCACAAATCATAGTCATATGAGCATACCACATTTCAACATCTTTTCACATTCAACATTAATCAATCATACTCCATAACCAACATCTCATTTCATTAAACTCATAACATTATTTAGGACATTCATATAACCTTGACACCTATGGGCCCAACAAGTATTTAATACGATATTCAGAGTTCAGAGTTACTGCTTTGGTTCATAGTCACAATAATCACGCCCGTAGGCAATGTATATACATGTATCTCTATCCATGGATAGTGTAACAGACCCAGTCTCTTGGATCATCAACTCAACACATATGAGGAGATCCTCAACCCGGCAAGACTGTTACAAATCATATATCTCATAGTGTAACAGACCCAGTCTCTTAGACCATCAACTCAACACCTATGAGGAGGTCCTCAACCCGGCAAGACTGTTACCTTTCATCATTTCTTAGGCATGCCACCCAAATTCAGAACTCTGAAACTGAATAACATATTAAACAAACAATTCATTTCCATTCTCAATTCTCATCACATTTAGGCAAACATGCCTTCTTTCTTTCAATTACATCATCTTAGCCAACAACAATGGCTTCACATTTCATTTCACAATATAACATCTCATTATTCAAGTATATATATATATATATATCTCATCCATGATCACATTATATTTCACATAGCATCATTCATAAATATCAACATTTCATTCCACATTACTCATGAAACACATTACCATTCACAATGCACAACATAACATTGTTCAATCTCAACAATGCAATTAGGGCAAAGAACAATTGATTATAACATTCATTGATTCAAGTGTATTTAAAGTGTTTAGGGTTAGGTTTAAGGACCAACCTACCTTTGGAGAACCAAATCAATGCAAGAAGAACAAAGAATTAAAACCCTAACCATAAATAGTACATTCTGGTTTTTAAACTCCATTTTATCCTTATTTTGAAAAATTGTATAAAATAATCTACATGACTAAAAATTCTAAAATTTTTACAGAATTTAGTTGTGTATCTTAAAATCATCCCTTTAAAATTTCAGATCAAACTGAACACAAAATCTTGGTCAAATAGTTCACCTAACCAGACTGCCCCAATTGCCCTGCAACCTGGCAGCAGTTCTGAACTTTGTGAATTCCATAAATCAAATTCAATCAACGTGGTTCTAAATTATTTTTCTCAAATACTAGACTCACTAAGAAACAACATATCCAAAATTCAATTGGATATGATTTTTCTACATTTTATTAAAAATCCCGAAATATAGCTGTCCCAGTTAAGGTACTTGCTGGAACAGGTCTAATGAAAATAATCTTTCTAAACTCATAACCATTCCAAAATCGAATCAACATATTTTTCAGTCATTCTAGACTCATAGAGGCACAACATATCAAAAATTAACTTCAAGAACATTTTTCTAAAATTAATTAAAAATCATACAAGTCACAGCCTTTACTAATCCTAAAACAGAAACAATTTCACTAAACACCAATCTTACTCTTCCATCACCAACACCAACCCAACTTCTCATCTATCAAGCAAAATCAATACTCACAATCATACCATAAGCAACTTAATCATACCACTTCAAAAGAATTGAAGAAATTAGAGAAAAGATCTTACCTTAGTTAAAAACTTCTTAAATCAACACTTGAACACTTAATCTTTCTTCAATTTAAGCTTGAAATCATCAAAACCATCACTTGTCTCTTTCTTTCTCTTTGGCTATGGAGGGCCGGCCATCAACAACAACAAGAAGAAGAAATGATGAAGAAAACACAAGTCAAACCTTCTTTAAATATCCACCATGTGATTTTATCCAAGCAATTACCAAAGTGCCCTTATTCACATAATTATCTTTTTGTCTTATATGTGCCCAATTAAGTAATTTACCAATCTCAAATAAATATCTTCTCTTGCATTGACCAAGCCTTTTGACCACTTTATATGTCATATATATTAACATATACACAACATATAAATTTGTCTCTAAACCCTATTTCTTCCCAAAATACATATACATATACTTTCTCTTCTCAATTTCTTTTCTCTTACAATTTAACACATATATTCAATCCAATATATAACATTAACAACAACAACAATATGCAAAACTTCTAGGGCATAAATGAGGATATTACACATGTGGTGATTGGGTTGTTTAAATTCAAATGAAATCTAATGTTTCCAATGATTTTGGTAAAAGAGTTTATGAACTCCATTTAGTCCAAATTGATTTAAACAATCAAGTTATTTTAAAAGGGAAGTGTCTAAGTCTTCATCACATTATTAGGGAAGCTTTGAAATGGGTTTAAAACAGAAAAATAAACAATTTTGCACCAAATGCAAGTGTGGGCCGAATTGGTGCCTTTTGGGATCCAATTCTAGACCTAACTTTGGGCAGCCAGTTGAGGTAGGAAACGATGGAATTTTTCAACGACATTTTACATACAATTAGTAAACATATGAAATAAGTTTCCTATAAAATTTCAGCCAAAAATAAGATCATTTACCTAGTCAAATGCATGACGGAAGTAGACTGAAATTTTGACGAAAACCCAGATTTTACTATTCATTTGGCGTTTGCCTTTTGCGTGCTGATTTTACGCGCCGCGACACTATTTATTTGGTCAATTTGTGACCTTTTGAGGAATGCTTTGAAATGTTTGATATGTTTAATGTGGATGTTAAATATGTGGAAAAGGTAATGGTTTGACTAAAGGATGTGGGGCGCGGCGCAAATGGCAAAGCGCGACGGGAATTAAAATGATTTCTCGAGTCATTCTAAAATGAAGTTTGAGACTTAAATTGAATCATTTTAACCTTTATGCTCTGCTGGGTAGTTGGGGGGTGGTAGATAAGGGTATGGTGCACTATACTAACGCATGCAGTACTGCTCATTATTGTGATTGATTTGATACTGATATGATATTTTATTCAGTGGTGAGGGCCACTGAAGCCAGTGGTGAGGGCCATTGGTTATAACCAGGATGGTGAGGGCCATTCCTGTGATATGATAATGGTGGTGAGGGCCACTTATGTTACAGTGGTGAGGGCCACTGCCTTATCGTTATGGTTCCCAATATACCAGTAGAGCCAAAGTCCTTTTTTTTTAAACTACGTAATGCAAAATGAGTTTGAATTATGGTTTTTACATTTGTTGAAAGCATATTTACACTGAATGTACAATAACTTCCATTGGTTTAATGTTGGTTGATTTTTGATTTAATTATTTCCTTTTATTTCAAATGCTTTCATGTTTTACTATTATTTCATTGGTAAAGTACCCACTGAGCGACATTGCTCAGCGAGTTAAGTTTTCCTTGACTCATAGGTTCGGAGCAGTAGCTAACTCTTGGGAAGCGACGACCAGATCCACAGAATCTCAGGGTAAATCTCTTAGTTTCCATTATGAGTTAACTAGTTGTGGCATGTATATGTATATATAAGATTGAGAATTACTATGTTATACTGTACGTTAGTAGTATGTAATAATAATAAACCTCTACTTTATTTTGTACTAGAAGTATGAATTCTTCTTGCAGGTTTGTAGTTGAGGTAGTTGAGGTTATAAGGGGGATTCATTGGGATTGATTGTATTCGCGTTGGTTTGTGAAAAATGTTTTCAAAAATCAGAAAAACCAGTTTTGTCAACACTTGGGACCCAATTTCTAGGCGAACCTCTGGCCAAATTTCTGTAAAAACCGGAACAAAAATTTGACTAAGTAAAATTGGTAGCAACATTAGGTTAGTGTGGCGCCTCTACTCGGCTTACACATGTAGGCCGGGAAGGGGTGTTACACTCCCATTCTTCAATTTGCAAACTAGCTTGAAGAAGATCCTTGAAATCTCTAATAAGAGTGTGGGACATCCTCTCACGCAACCAAGTGTTAACACTCCTCTTACAATCATTCTTTAGCACTCCTCTTACAATCATTCTAATCTAATATGATTCATCGGGACTCTTCTTTAACAAATCTGCTGTAGACCCTTAATTTTTGACCCCAATTTGATATGGTCCTAATTAAAGGATGCCAAAATAAATTTGATCCGACTTTAAATATTTAAACATAGTTTATAATTTTTAAAGGAGTTAGTTCGGATTAAAGAGGCATAAATTCAATTGTAAAACCCTAAAATCAAGTGGAATTGGCCCAAATTAAAACTTTTCGGTCCATAAGTTAAAAAGGCTAGAATAATTTGAGTGAGGCTGGCCAGGGAGACATGAGGCAGCCCAGATCGACATGAGGTTGGACTCATGTCGACCTAGGCAAGCTAGGTAGACATGAGCATTCTTCATGTCGACCTTGGCAGGCTAGGTCGACATGAGCATGCCTCATGTCCACCGAGGCAGCCCAAGGTCGACATGAGGTTGGTCTCATGTCGACCTAGGGCAATCAGGTCGACATGGGTTCAATAACTTTCCTAATTCAACTAGAATTCATTTTAGGGACTGATTTATATTAGGTTAAGGATTTTGAGTGAGGTTCGGCTATAAAGATTAATGTTTCAGAATCCAAAAAAAAATGAAAAAGATGAACAAGGGAGAATTAATAGGAACAAGGTTCGGCAATTAAGATTAACAGAGGATTAAACCACAAAGCAGAAGAGACGGCAACAAAAAGAGAAGAACAACATCAGCTTTTTGTAGAACGAAGGAAACCACAAACAGAAATATCAAGACAACCAAAGAAGAAGGCAGAGTACATACTGTCTTCACATTGTTCATCCAGAAATCAATTTGGAGGAACCAACGAATAGAGGTTTGATCTTTAATCATAAGTTAATCATGATCACAGTACCTTCATTTCTTTGATTAATAAAAACATGCATGCAATAACTTTATCTTTGAAACGTGCAGTACCTTGATCTTTAAACATGCAATAAATTGATTTTTGTTTCAATAACTTTAATCATTTGCTTTAATTAACGCATGGATCAGTTGATATTCGTAGCCCCACTTGCATATTTCATAAAAAAACATATAACTATCCAGTAGCCTTGAGGATTTAAATTAATTGTTAGAATTTATTTTGTTTACTTTAACTTCAAGAACCGTAGGTTATTTTATAAAAGCTCAAAACCTCAAACTATTTTTTTCCAAAAGCGTAAACCATTTCATTATTAAACTCCAAAATATTGATTATTTTCCAAAACCTTAATTTATTTCTTCAAATCCAAAATTATGTTTTTTTAGGCAGTAAGTTAAATCCGAAAACCCTAATTCCAAAACCCTAGTTTTAAAAACCCTAATTCCAAAACCCTAGTTTCCAAAACCCTAAAAATCCTAATTTCAAAACCCTAATTATAAAACTTTAGTTTCTAAAACCCTAAGTTCCAAAACCCTAAATTCAATTGATAATTCTTTAAAACCCTAAATTTATATATTTATTTCTTTATTTAATTTTAGATTTGATTGTATAGTTTATTATATTTTTTGATGGTTGATTTATTTAATTTCAATACTTGATTTATTTAATTTATCATGGATGGATATTTTCTTTATTATTATGAGTATTATTTATTTGTTTTGGTATTAAAATTGTAAGAGGTATGTTTCCACTTTGTGGGTACCTCGTTAGTTAATTTCTATGTAATTTAAATTGCTTTTATATTTTGGACCAATGTAAAGGACATGTTTCCACATTTCGGTGGGTGTCCTATTTAGTTTAGACATGAACGATGTAAGGACATGTTTCCATCCTCGGATGGGTGTCCATTTATTTGCTTTGTTTGGACATTGCTTTGATTTTAATATAATGATGTTTTATTTTAGTTGTGCATGTAATATGGATACTATTGTTATACTTAAGAATTTTATAATATTAAGACCTGCAAAGGAGGCTAGTTCCAATGAACCAGGCGTTGTGGGGGGGGGGGGGGGGGGGGTTGGGCCATTTCTCACCTTCCCCATACGTACCCAACTTTTCGAACGCATTAGGGGGTTAGGGATTCCTTAGGAATCGAGTCATCCACCCCTTTCTTTTTTCCAGCCCGTCCCGGTGGCGACTCCGTTTTCTTCGAGCCTGGGTCTGTGTTCTCTAAGGGCCCGAGCCTAAACAGTGCCGAAGTCGCAAGAGCCATTCCACAGGGCGTGAGGACAAAAATCCCCGCTCATAGTGGCGACTCCACTGGGGGTAAGAGAAGTTGATTCCGTTGGTCTTTATATTATTCTATTCTTTCTTATCATGATATTATCTATTGCATCATATTAGATTGCATCGTGTGCGTGAGTTAGTACGTCCGTGTTACTCGTGTTGTGTTATGTAAGGGATACCATACTTTCACTCAAGGTATGGAGATCGAGTATGGCATAACCACTCATAGCCTTGTACCTTTTGGTATATATTTACTATGGGAACCTAAGCCTTTTATCCTAAAGACTAAAGCTCATGTAATTGGCCTAGTTACTTTCCTTAGGTTTTTACCCCAAATGCTTGTTGTTTGACTATGGTTAATTTATCTTGGCTTAAATCATGGCTTATTTGGTTTGTTCTTTTTCTATTATGACCTAAGTACATTTGTAAGCTCAAAATAAAATTTTCTCTAAATCCAAAAGACCAAAGCAATTTTTAAAACTTTTTCAAATGGTCTTTGGACATAAAACTTTTTCTAAAAATAAATCAAAAAATTCTTTTCTCAAGACCCAAATACTAAGCCCAAAATCCATTTTTTCTAAAATCTTTTTACAATGGGCTTAAAAAAAATTATTTTCATCCAACCTTTTCTTACAAAGAGCTTGCAAATTATTTAGGTCAATTATGAAATACCAAAAATCAATTGTGTGCCTAGTTTATACTAAGAATAATTAATCATGGGCTTGTTTTTGGCATGAACCACTAGTTACTTTTTCAAGTAAGAAATCTATTTATAATAAACCTCTTAATTTAGTTTTAATCCAATATAGCATAAAAGCTACATTAGTTGGTTGAATGGATTAAAGCCTAATTAATAGGAATTATCATGGACTGATTTCCATTTTTAAAAATATAACTATTGGTTGAAACATTCGAGGGAATTATTCGAAAACAAGATACCCCATGTTGGTATTTTGTTAACCATATTCCTAGGAAAAGAGACTCGCCATTTGTGTGTGGAAGTTATAAGGTTGGAAGGAACGTCCTATTGATCCTTGTTTGTTTATTGTTTGTGCATACATGCATACATTTGCATCTCATATCATTGATCCCTTCTGGCTCACAGACCTAGAATATGGTAATTCAAGAGCATAAATTGACACCACCTACAACATTTCAAGGATGGATGCAAACCAGCTAAGGGACATAGTCAATGAAGTTGTCAAAGCTAGGATGACCGAGCTACGAGATCAATTGGTTGAAATTATGAGGACCCAGTTGATTCAAATTCCAGAGATCATCAACAATGCTAATGTGGCATCACCCATTGACGTAAGAAAGAAGGGGAAGGCAGCATCAATGGGGAACATGTTCACTAATAGAGATCGAATGAAAAATAAGAGATCAATCCCTATTCTACAAGACCAACCGAACCATGTGCTACCTAAGTGGAGCAATAAGGGCGGCTATAGCCCTAGTGGGCAAAGTCAAAGGGAAAAAGGAGGTGTTGAGAAAAATGTAACAACTGAGCCAACAAAGAAGCTTAAATTTTTAGGCTTAAGGGAGCCTTTGTCAAAGATGTTAGAAAATCTAATGAAAATGGATTTGCAACAACCATTGGCACCTCAGCCTCTACATAAGCCTCTACCACCAAATTTTGATGCCAAGGTCTTCTGTCAATTCCATCAAATGCATGGGCATGAGACAGTTAAATGTGTTCGATTAAGGCATAAAATTCAAGATTTGATTGACAGTGAAAAGCTGCCTGAGCCTGATAAGCCCAACACTAAGAATAATCCTCTACCTGAATTTGGAAGGGCACCATAGCTTACAAACTTCATGAAGAGTTTTATCTTGTCATCTTGTCGTGATATGGATAGAGAAGCTACTAAAGATGATGTGCTACTAAGCAAGCTTGGGCTAACTGTGGATGATGAAGCAATGACCCTTGATGATGGAAAAAATCCTTGCCCTTGAGATGTCTAAATAAATGAAGTATCTTCGACTCCAACTCAACAAACTTTTTCTTGGCTTAAATGTTGCTTTTCAATTTTTCTTTCTTTAATATTTAATTGGAATAATCGTGTTTTTCAAATTTAAAGTTGTTTGAATAAATTACTTTCATTAAAATTTTTGTTGGTCTTTGCTCATTTTGGTGCTCAACCAATGAGGAATCTAGCTTGATGTTCATGAATTAATATATTTATGCATCATGACTTGAATAACTTTACTAGGTGAGGGAATTGCTCTATAGCATTGAGTTGTATATGCCTACTTAGAGAGGGCTCCTGCATAATTACCTTTGTCTAGGTCCTAGTCAGTCTTAGAACATGCTTAGACAAACTTTCGAGGTGAAATTGAACTCTACATATTTAAGGGAGAAATGATCTAGGCATTGTTTGGTTAGCCAACAACTAGTATCTACCCTATTAAATATCAATCCCTAGTTGTCCCTTTAAGCCTTCATAAAATTTTAGCTTTCTTTTCATTGTCTTACAAACCCCAACAACCTACCCTGAGCTATTGTGATACTTTTGACAAGTCTTATGATCACTAAAATGAAGAGGCAAGAAGATCAAAGAATGGAATGCATAGTCAAGATCATAAGGATAATTGATGTTCTCAAGACCATAAGGGCAGTTGAAGTTCACCTAGTATCTCCAATCTATCAAGATAACATCAGAGTAATAAATGATTTATCCCTGTCAAAAGGAGATTTATGTCACTCCACTCATCCATTATTAGAAACCCAAGTTGGTACAAACAAGACAACTCTTTTAGAACTAGAACAAAAAAAGGAAAAAAAAAGAGAAGAAAAAAAACAAAAAGAAAAAAAAGAAAAAAAGACAAAAGACAAAAAAAAGAAAAAAAAAGAGAGAAGATAGAGCCTAAAAAGGTGGTTCAGAAAGCTAACTGAGTTCTCTTTTACCTAAAAGGCTTTCATTTGGTTTATAAGGACAGTTCGACTTGAATTGGTCCAATCCAACCAAAGATTCGATCAAAATTAGAGAAAAAGGAGAAAGGTCACCTAGTTTTTGAAAGTTCTGCACTTGGCAGTCCTACAAGGAAGAAGGAAAAAATAATAAAATGCTCAAAGAAAGGGAAAGAAAAATAAAAAGAAAGAAAAGGGAGAAGAAGAAAAGAATGAGTTTGGGTACCAAACTTTTTGCAAGGGCAAAGACTGTCCTAATCAAGATCCAGATTAATGCTAAGAAGATAGAAGGAATTTGCAGTCTAGCAAGATTGCTCCCAACTGCCTAAAGTTCAAATAAGAAATTTATAGTGTGAGGTTTTGCCCATAGTGTCACAACGGCTCCAATTTACAAATGGCCTTCATTTAAACCCATATCCCTTATAGACCCCATTTCAAGCCTATTAAAGACCTGTTGATCTCTCTTGGTAGGTAGAGTCTATTAGTGGAGATAGTTTGAATAAGCATGCATATGAGATAGACAATATTTAAACTCAATGAGACCTTTGGCCAAGTAATGTGTATGTGCCTATATGAAGTGCAATAGTTCTTGCTTAAATAGAAATAATTCCCGAGTTTAGTATGGTAACTAGGGTTGTCATGTTATAGATATGTTAATTTGGAAAAATCAAGTCCTGAGGTACATTGACATTAATTTGGCAAAGCCAACATTTGATTTCAAAATCAAAATTCAAAATTGAAAATTCAAAAAAAAAATTTTACAAAGCCTTCAAATTAAATGAAATATGTCGAATCATTTAACCTCAAAGAACACATTGGGCAAAGTAAATGATTATTGGCAAGGTCATGAAGAAGCTACCAACTGACATGCTGAAACATAGTTTGAAATGGATGTATCCCTGACTCTGCAAGCTTGGGGTCTCCACCACTCATATTTTCAATATCCCTAAGATAAAAGCCATAAATGTGAAGCATCCTGTCATTCCAAAGCAAGGACTGAACAAGCATCTAGAAGGAGTCAATGAGAACACTTCAGCTGATCACCTCAGTCTGTGAGTCGATGGAACCATTGTAAGTATTATTCATGCATATCATGCATACATGAGCATATCACATCGCACTTTCTTGTCTTGCATTGTATATTCTTTGTCAAAGTGAATAGCAAACACCCTGTGAAGTGAAGAATCAAAAGAAGATATTGAATCAAGGAGGCATGGAAAGCCTATTGCTTGAAAAAGCTCCAGTCATTTTGCAAAAGAAGAAATACATGTTTATGCAAGGAATAAGACAAAATACAAACATCAATCAAAGGAGGCTGAAAGGGACAGTAAGAGTAAATCCAAATCCGTGAAGGAAAAGCTTGAGTTCAATTGATTTTTAAAGTAGCAGAAACACGATTTAAGAGATTCAAAAGGCAAAAAGGCTTGTCTTTGGAGCTTGTTCATCCAAGAAGAAATTTTGGAGCAACTTACAAAATAAGGTATGAAATTCTAATTTCTTTATATTTTTTTCACAGTAGCTAAACCTAGGATTTTGTGTTTTTCAAAAGTTAAAATCTTAGAACTTTAATTTAGTTTTTCTAAAGTCAAAAAACCTTATTTCGTTGGTTTATTTTCGAAAAGGCTTAAAATTGTTATTTTTACTTCTCTAAAATATTAAAACCCTAATTAAACATATTTTTCAACAAAACCAAAATTTGATTCTATTTTTTTCAAAACTTTAAACTAGGTTCTGTTTCTTTCAAAAGGCTTTAAAAAACATCTTTTCTACTTATCAAAACTTTAATCCGTTTGTTTAAATTCATAAAACTTCATAAAATTATCAAATTGATTTCCAAATCCTAAAAATTAAGCATCCACCGAAACCCAAATTCTAAAACACTAAACCCAAATGCAACTTCTAAACCTAAAATAGTAAACTCTAACTCCTTTAAAACCTTAAACCCTAACTTTTTCTAAACCTTAATCCTTTAAAACATTAAAAAAAACCATAAAACCATAAATATTTTAAATTTACACAATAAGCTTGAAATCACCATTTAAAACCATGAATCAAAAGTATTTTAAACTGTCTAAAACCCTAGTTTCATGATTTCACCATTCAAATATTAATTTAGTTAATCAAAGAGCTTTATCAACCTTTTAAAACATAAAACCTTAATCTATCTTAATTTCTTAAAATACTCACAGTAGCCATAATTTAGATTTTTATTTACCTTATTCAATTCCATATTTGATCATGCTTTGTTTTATTTCTTATGCTTTAATTTATTTAAATTCAATGCTTGGTTTATTTTATTTATCATGGATGGATGTTTACTTTTTATTGATATTTGGTACCTTTGATGAATGATTTATTTATTATGAATGGTTATTTACTTTTATCAATTTATTTAGATTTCTAAATGTTGTAAGAGGTATGTTTCCACTTGGTGGGTACCTCATTAGTTAAATATCATGTAATTTAATTTGCTTTTCAATCTTAGAACTTATGTAAAGGGCATGTTTCTACCTTTCGGTGGGTGTCCTACCTAGGCATGTGATGTAAGGACATGTTTCCATCTTCGGATGGGTGTCCATTTATTTGTTTTGTTTGTTTGGACATTGCTTTGATTTTAATATAATGATGCTTTCTTTTTATTGTGTGCAGTATAGATAATATTGTTATTTAAGAATTTTATAATATTAAGACCTGTAAAGGAGGCCGGTTCCAATGAACCGGGCGTTGTGGGGCTGCTGAGCCATTTCTCACCTTCCCCACACGTACCCAACTTTTCAAACCCATTAGGGGGTTGGGGATTCCTTAGGAATCGAGTCATCCACCCCTTTCTTTTTCCCGGCCCGTCCAGGTGGCGACTCCATTTTCTCCGGACTTAGGTTCGTGTTCTCTAAGGCCTCGAGCCTAAACAGTGCCAAAGTCGCAAGAACCATTCCACCGGGAGTGGGGGCGAAAATCTCTGCTCACAGTGGCGACTCCACTGGGGATAAGAGAAGTTGATTCCATTGGTCTTTTTATTATTATATTCTTTCTTATAATGATATTATCCATTGCATCATATTAGATTGCATCGTGTGCATGAGTTAGGACGCCCGTGTTACCCGTGTTATGTTATGTAAGGGATACCATACTTTCACTCAAGGTATGGAGATCGAACATGGCATAATCACTCATAGCCTCACACCATTTGGTATATACTTGCTATGGGAACCTAAGCCTTTTTAACCCAATGACTAAAGCTCATGTAATTGGCCTAGTTACTTTCCTTAGGTTTTTACCCCAAATGCATGTTGTTTGACTATGGTTAATTTATCTTGGCCTAAATCATGGCTAATTTGGTTTGTTCTTTTTCTAATATGACCTAAATATCTTGTGAGCTCAAAATAAACATTTTCTTTAAAATCCAAAAGACCAAAGCTATTTTCAAAATTTTTCAAGATGGTCTTTTGATATAAAACTTTTCTAAAAATAAATAAAAAATTATTTTGCTCATGGCCCAAATACTATGCCCAAAATCCATTTTTTCTAAAATCTTTTTACAATGGGCTTAGAAACAAAATTTTTTTCACCCAACCTTTTCTTACAAAGAGCTTGCAAAATATTTAGGTCAAGTATGAAATACCAAAAATCAATTGTGAGCCTAGTTTATACTAAGAATAAGTTAACCATGGGCTTGTTTTAGGCATGAATCATTAGTTACTTTATCAAGTGAGAAATTTATCTATAATAAACCTCTTAATTTAGTTTTAATCCAATATAGCATAAAGCTACTTTAGTTGGTTGAATGGATTAAAACCTAATTAATGGGAATTATCATGAACTGATTTCCATTTTTGAAAATATAACTATTGGTTGAAACGTCCGAGGGAATTATTTGAAAACAACATACCCCATGTTGGTATTTTGTTAACCATATACCTAGGAAAAGAGACTCGTCATTCGTGTGTGGATGTTATAAGGTTGGAAGGAATGTCCTATTTATCCTTATTTATTGATTGTTTGTGCATACATGCATGCATACATACATTGGCATCACATATCCTTGATCCTCTCTGGCTCACAGACCTAGAGTACGACGGTTCAAGAGCATACAATGACACCACCTACAACATTTCAAGGATGGATGCAAACCAGCTAAGGGACATAGTCGATGAAGTTGTCAAAGCTAGGATGGCCGAGCTACGAGATAAATTGGTTGAAATTATGAGGACCCAGTTGATTCAAATTCTAGAGATTATCAACAATGCTAATGAGGCATCTCCCATTGAAATAAGAAAGAAGGAAAAGGCAGCATTAATAAGGAACATGTCTAACGATAGAGATCGAATGAAAAATGAGAGATCAATCCCTATTCTACAAGACCAACCGAACCATGTGCTATCTAAGTGGAGTAATAAGAGTAGCTATCACCCTAGTGGGCAAAGTCAAAGGGAAAGAGGAGGTATTGAGAAAGACACAACAACAAAGCCAACAAAGAAGCATAAATTTTCAGACTTAAGGGAGCCTTTGTCAAAGATGTTAGAAAATCTAATGAAAATGGATTTGCTACAACCATTGGCACCTCGGCCTCTACATAAGCCACTACCACCAAATTTTAATGCCAAGGTTTTCTGTCAATTTCATCAAATGCAAGGGCATGAGATAGATAAATGTGTTCGATTAAGGCATGAAATCCAAGATTTGATTGACAGTGGAAAACTGCCTGAGCCTGATAAGCCCAACACTAAGAATAATCCTCAGCCTAAATTTGGAAGGGCATCATCGCTTACAACCTTCATGAAGAGTTTTATCTTGTCACCTTGTCATGATATGGATAGAGAAGCTGCTATGCTACTAAGCAAGCTTGGACTAACTGTGGATGATGAAGCAATGATCCTTGATGATGGAAAAATCCTTGCCCTTGAGATGTCTAAATAAATGAAGCATCTTCGACTCCAACTCAACGAACTTTCCTTAGCTTGAATGTTGCTTTTCAATTTTGCTTTCTTTAATATTTGATTGGAATAATCTTATTTTTCAAATTATGTTCTTTTGAATAAAATACTTTAATCAAAAAATTTTGTTGGTCTTTGTTCATTTTGGTGCTCAACGAATGAGGAATCTAGCTTGATGTTCATAAATTAATGTGTCGAGGCATCATGACTTGAATGAATTTACTAGGTGAGGAAATTGCTTTATAGCATTGAGTTGTGTATGCTTACTTAGAGAGGGCTCCTACATAATTATCTTTGTCTAAGTCCTAGTCAGTCTTAGAACATGCTTTGACAAACTTTTGAGGCAAAATTGAACTCTGCTTATTTGAGGGAGAAATGATCTAGGCATTGTTTGGTTAGCCAACAACTAGTATCCACCCAATTAAATATCAATCTCTAGTTGTCCCTTTGAGCCTTCATAAAATTTTAGCTTTCTTTTCATTGGCTTACAAACCCCAATAACCTACCTTGAGCTGTTGTGATACTTTTGACAAGTCTTATGATCACTAAGGTGAAGAGGCAAGAAGATCAAAGAAAACAATGATTAGTCCAGATCATAGGTGAAGTTCTCAAGACCATAAAGCTATTTGAAGTTCTCAAAACCATAAGGGTGGTTGAAGTTCTCAATACCGTAAGGGTAGTTGAAGTTTTCCTAATATCTCCAATATATCAACATCAACATCAGAGTAACAAATGATTTATCCCTATTAAAGAAGATTTATGTTACTCCACTTATCCATTATTGGAAGCCTAAGTTGGTACAAACAAGACAACTCTTTTAGAGCTAGAACTAAAAAAAGAGAATAAAAGAAAACAAAAAAGACAAAAGAAAAGAAAAAGAAAAAAGAGAAAGAAAAGAGAAAAAAAGAAAAAAAAAATAAGACCTAAAAAGGCGATTCAAAAAGCCAACTAGTTCTCTTTTACCTAAAGCAGCAAAAGGCTTCCATTTTGTTCATAAAGACATTTTTACTTGAATTGGTTCAACCTAACCAAAGATTCGATAAAAATCAAAGAAAAATGAGAAAGACCATCCAATTCTTGAAAATTCTGTATTTGACAGTCCTATAAGGAAGAAGGACAAAATGATAAAATGCTCAAAGAAAGGGAAGAGTAAGAAAAAGAAAAAGAAAGAAAAGGGAGAAGAAGAAAAGAAATGAATTTGGGAACTAAACTTTTTTTGCAAGGGCAAAAGTTGTCCTAATCAAGATCCAAATTAATGCCAAGAAGATAGAAGGAATTTGGAGTCTAGCAAGATTGCCTCCAAGCTGTCTAAAATTCAAATAAGAAATTTATAGTGTGAGGGTTTGTCCATTGTGTCACATCAGCTCCTATCTCAAAATGGCCTTCATTTAACCCATGTCCCTTATAGACCCCATTTCAAGCCTATCAAAGACTTGTTGATCTCTCTTGATAGGTAGAGTCTATTAGTGGAGATAGTTTGGATAAGCATGCATATGAGATAGACAATATTTAAACTCAAATGAGACCTTTGGCCAAGTAATGTGTATGTGCCTATCTGAAGTGCAATAATTCTTGCTTAAATAGAAATGATTCCCGCGTTTAGTATGGTTACTAGGGTTGTCATGTTATAGATATGTTAATTTGGAAAAATCAAGTCCTGAGGTACATTGACATTGATTTGGCAAAACCAACATTTGATTTCAAAATCAAAATTCAAAAATTCAAAAAATTCAAAAAATGTTTTGTCATACAAAGCTTTCAAGTTAAAGGAAGTATGTTGAACCTCCAAAAGACACATTAGGCAAAGGAAATTATTAGTGGCAAAGTTATGAAGAAACTACCAACTGACATGCTGAGACATAGTTCAAAATAGATGAATCCCTGACTCTACTACTTGGGATCTCCACCACTCATGTTTTCAACATCTTGAGGATAAAAGCCATAAATGCAAAAGCTTTTGATCACTCCAATGCAAGATTTGAGCAAGCGTCAAAACAGAACCAATGAGAATATTTTTGCCGATCACCTCGGTTTGTGAGTCAATAAAACTGCTGTAAGTATCATTCATGCATATCATGCATACATGAGTATAACACATCACACTTTCTTGTCTATTCTTTGGCAAAATGAACAGCAAACACCCTGCGAAGTAAAGAATCAAAATCAAATCAGGGGGGGCATAGAAAGCCCATTGCTTGAGAAAGCTCCAGTAATCTTGCAAAGAGAAGAAATACGTGCTTGTGCGAAGAATTAGACAACAACAACATCAATCAGAGTCCGCATAGAAAATCATGGGTTTGAGCCAATCTCGGGTCCAGGTACCCAAATCAAATAAATTTCGGGTCCAAGTAACCAAATCAAATAAATCTCAAGTCTAAGCACCCATTCTCGGGTCCAATTACCCAATTTTGGGTCCAAGTACCCAAATCAAATCTAATCTTGGGTCCAAGTACCCAAATCAAATCAATCTCGGGTCCAAGTACCCAATCCTGGGTCCAAGTACCCAAATTCCATCCAATCTTGGGTCCAAGTACCCAAATCGAATTCAATCCAATCTTGGGTCCAAGTACCCAATCTCGAGTCCAAGCACCCAATCTCGGGTCCAAGTACCCAAATCAATTCAATCTCGGGTCCAAGCACCCATTCTTGGGTCCAAGTACCCAAATCAAATCTAATCTCGAGTCCAAGTACCCAAATCAAATCAATCTCGGGTCCAAGTACCCAAATTCCATCTAATCTTAGGTCCAAGTACCCAAATCGAATTCAATCCAATCTCAGGTCCAAGTACCCAATCTCGGGTCCAAGCACCCAATCTAGGGTCCAAGTACCCAAATCAATTCAATCTCGAGTCCAAGCACCCAATTTTGGGTCCAAGTACCCAAATCAAATCTAATCTCTGATCCAAGTACCCAAATCTAATCAATCTCGGGTCCAAGTACCCAAATTCCATCCAATCTTGGGCCCAAGTACCCAAATCAAATTCAATCCAATCTTGGGTCCAAGTACCCGATCTCGGGTCCAAGCACCCAATCTCGAGTCCAAGTACCCAAATCAATTCAATCTCGGGTCCAAGTACCCAAAATCAATTCAATCTCCTGTCCGAGTACCCAATCTCGGGTCCAAGTATCCAATCTCGAGTCTAAGTACCCAATCTCGAGTCTAAGTACCCAATCTCGAGTCCAAGTACCCAAATCAAATCAATCTCGGGTCCAAGTACCCAAATCAAATCAATCTCTGGTCCAAGTACCTAAATCAAATTCAATCTTGGGTTCAAGTACCCAATCTCGGGTCCAAGTACCCAATTTAAATCAATCTCGGGTCTAAGAACCCAATCCCGGGTCCAAGTACCCAAAACAAATTTAAATTGCCATCTCAAAAATTAAGTCTTATTGCTTTTCACTCTCTTTCACTTAAGTTTCAGATCATTCAAGCAGGGGGCAAACTGTAGACCGTTAATTTTTTACCCAGTCCAGTCCAATATATTTTAATTAGTCTGAAATAATTTTTGTGTTGTCCAATATATTTTAGTTAGTCCAAAATAATTTTTAGGGTATCTTAATTAATTTTAATATTTATTTTAGTAAAAAATGGTAAAATGAATAAAAATTCAAAAATAATAAAAAAATCGGCGACGAAAAAATCATCGCCGAAAGTTAGCACGGGCCCATGGGCATTTCCTGCGGGCAAAATGGCCTGCGGACCCAGTCCGAGCATGCTGCCGCAGCCAGTTGCGGCAGATTTTTTTGCCAGCTTATTTTTTCCTGCGGCAATTTTTTTCGGCAGCGCGATTTTTTCGACGCAAATTTTTCGAAACCTAATTCAATTAGGTTTTGGTTTCCTTTTCTTATCAATATTACTTGCCGTGATTAATTAGGAATAAACCATATGAAACCTTTATAAATAAGGAACAAAGGCAATCAAATAAAGGGAGGCCGAAAGGGACAGTAAGAGTAAATCCAAATCCGTGAAGGAAAAGTTTGAATTCAATTGATTTTTAAAGTAGCAGAAACACGATTTAAGAGATTCAAAAGGCAAAAAGGCTTGTCTTTGGAGCTTGTTCATCCAAGAAGCAATTTTGGTGCAACTTACAAAATAAGGTATGAAATTCTAATTTCTTTATATTTTTTTTCACAGTAGCTAAACCTAGGATTTTGTGTTTTTCAAAAGTTAAAATCTTAGAACTTTAATTTAGTTTTTCTAAAGTCAAAAAAACCTTATTTCGTTGGTTTATTTTCCAAAAGGCTTAAAATTGTTATTTTTACTTCTCTAAAATCTTAAAACCCTAATTAAACATATTTTTCAACAAAACCAAAATTTGATTCTATTTCTTTCAAAACTTTAAACTAGGTTCTGTTTCTTTCAAAAGGCTTTAAAAAAACATCGTTTCTACTTATCAAAACTTTAATCCGTTTGTTTAAATTCATAAAACTTCATAAAATTATCAAATTGATTTCCAAATCCTAAAAATTAAGCATCCACCGAAACCCAAATTCTAAAACACTAAACCCAAATTCAACTTCTAAACCTAAAATAGTAAACACTAACTCCTTTAAAACCTTAAACCAAAACTTTTTCTAAACCTTAATTCTTTAAAACATTAAAAAGCCATAAAACCATAAATATTTTAAATTTACACAGTAAGCTTGAAATCACCATTTAAAACCATGAATCAAAAGTATTTTAAAGTGTCTAAAACCTTAGTTTCATGATTTCACCATTCAAATATTAATTTGGTTAATCAAAGAGCTTTATCAACCTTTTAAAACATAAAACCTTAATCTATCTTAATTTCTTAAAACACTCACAGTAGCCATAATTTAGATTTTTATTTACCTTATTCAATTCCATATTTGATCATGCTTTATTTATTTCTTATGCTTTAATTTATTTAAATTTAATGCTTGGTTTGTTTTATTTATCATGGATGGATGTTTACTTTTTATTGATATTTGGTACCTTTGATGAATGATTTATTTATTATAAATGGTTATTTACTTTTATCAATTTATTTAGATTTCTAAATGTTGTAAGAGGTATGTTTCCACTTGGTGGGTACCTCATTAGTTAAATATCATGTAATTTAATTTGCTTTTCAATCTTAGAACTTATGTAAAGGACATGTTTCTACATTTCGGTGGGTGTCCTACCTAGGCATGTGATGTAAGGACATGTTTCCATCTTCGGATGGGTGTCCATTTATTTGTTTTGTTTGTTTGGACATTGCTTTGATTTTAATATAATGATGCTTTCTTTTTATTGTGTGCAGTATAGATAATATTGTTATATTTAAGAATTTTATAATATTAAGACCTGTAAAGGAGGCCGGTTCCAATGAACCGGGCGTTGTGGGGGTGCTGGGCCATTTCTCACCTTCCCCACACGTACCCAACTTTTCGAACCCATTAGGGGGTTGGGGATTCCTTATGAATCGAGTCATCCACCCCTTTCTTTTTCCCGGCCCGTCCGGGTGGTGACTCCATTTTCTCCGGACTTAGGTACGTGTTCTCTAAGGCCCCGAGCCTAAACAGTGCCGAAGTCACAAGAACCATTCCACCCGGAGTGGGGCAAAAAATCCCCGCTCACACTTCATTTCTTTGATTAATAAAAATATGCATGCAGTAACTTTATCTTTGAAACATGCAGTACCTTGATCTTTAAACATGTAGTAAATTGATTTTTGTTTCAATAACTTTAATCATTTGCTTTAATTAACACATGGATCAGTTGATATTCGTAGCCCTACTTGCATGTTTCATAAAAAAACATATAACTATCCAGTAGCCTTGAGGATTTAAATTAATTGTTAGAATTTATTTTGTTTACTTTAACTTCAAGAACCGTAGGTTATTTTATTAAAACTCAAAACCTCAAACTATTTTTATCCAAAAGCCTAAACCATTTCATTATTAAACTCCAAAATATTGATTATTTTTCCAAAACCTTAATTTATTTCATCATATCCAAAATTATGTCTTTTTAGGCAGTAAGTTAAATCCAAAAACCCTAATTCCAAAACCCTAGTTTTAAAAACCCTAATTCCAAAACCCTAGTTTCCAAAACCCTAGTTTCAAAAACCCTAAAAATCCTAATTTCAAAACCCTAATTATAAAACTTTAGTTTCTAAAACCCTAAGTTCCAAAACCCTAAATTCAATTGATAATTCTTTAAAACCCTAAATTTATATATTTATTACTTTATTTAATTTTAGATTTGATTATATAGTTTATTATATTTTTTGATGGTTGATTTATTTAATTTCAATACTTGATTTATTTAATTTATCATGGATGGATATTTTCTTTATTATTATGATTATTATTTATTTATTTTTGTATTAAAATTGTAAGAGGTATGTTTCCACTTTGTGAGTACCTCATTAGTTAATTTCTATGTAATTTAAATTACTTTTATATTTTGGACCAATGTAAAGGACATGTTTCCACCTTTTGGTGGGTGTCCTATTTAGTTTAGACATGAACGATGTAAGGACATGTTTCCATCCTCGGATGGGTGTCCATTTTTTTGCTTTATTTGGACATTGCTTTGATTTTAATATAATGATGTTTTATTTTAATTGTTGCATGTAATATGGATAATATTGTTATACTTAAGAATTTTATAATATTAAGACCTGCAAAGGAGGCTGGTTCCAATGAACCGGGCGTTGTGGAGGTACTGGGCCATTTCTCATCTTCCCTACTCGTACCCAACTTTTCGAACCCATTAGGGGGTTTGGGATTCCTTAGGAATAGAGTCAACCACCCCTTTCTTTTTCCCGATCCATCCAGGTGGCGACTCCATTTTCTCCGGGCCTAGGTCTGTGTTCTCTAAGGCCCCGAGCCTAAACAGTGTCGAAGTTGCAAGAACCATTCCACCAGGAGTGGGGGCGAAAATCCCCTCTCACAGCTGCCTTGTTCCTCCATCTATTCACATAGTCGACAAAGTTTCCATTCGATCTTTGCCTAATCGATTAGACTTCAATCAAAGAGACCTCCAATTTAGCATTATACCCATTTTGTTAGATGAAGGCCTTGTACAACAAATCCCAACTCTTTTGAGTACTATCCTCTAAGGTGTTGAACTAATTATGCACAATCAGATCCAATGAAAGCATGAAGTACCTTAGAGTTTTAGCCTTAGTAGCTTGGGCAGACTGCATAGCCATGAGATCTTGTTTCACATGAAGATTAGGGTTACCAGTTCCATCAAATTTAGCAAATGATGGCATCTTGAACTTATAAGGGACCTCATCATCTTGTTCAAACAGTTTGTCAACCTTGGACATCTCTTTGGTTTTCATTTTCTTCTCAAACCTCTTCTTCAGATCAGTAATCATCTTCTCAACATCAGAAGTCTCGGTCTTTTCAACATTTGTCTTCTCAATAACCTTCAGCTCCTTTTTATCTTAAGGATCTTGGAAGTATTGGTCCTAATATTCATCACCATCTATAACCATCCTATCATCATCGAAGACTACTTCACCAACTTTAGCCCTTCCCTTGTCTTTCTTAGTGCTTGCAGATGCTTCAACAGTGTTCCCAAACATTGCATCCATTTGACTTTTCATGATCTCAGCTAGGGCCCCCTTTAGTTCTTCCATCTTGACTTCAAGGGCATCATCAACATCTTTTGAATCTGCTCAAGTTCCATTGCTTTTGGTGAGAAGCTAACTGAGTTGTTGCTCGATTCTTCATCACCGGTGTAGGTTGGATTATTGTAGTCTTTTGAACTATTGTACTCCAAGTCTGTGAGCCAAAAAGGATCAATGATATGTTATGCAATGCATGCATGCATGTATGCATGTATGTACAAACAACAAACAAATAAAGATAATTAGGGTGTCCCTACTAACCTTATAACTTCCACACACGAATGGCGAGTCTCTTTTTCTAGGCATATGGTTAACAAAATACCAACATGGGATATTTTATTCTTGAAAAATTCCCTCGGGCGATTTTAACTAATAGTTATATTTTCAAACATGGAAATCAGTTCATGATAATTCCCATTAATTAGGTTTTAATCCATCCAATCAACTAAAGTAGCTTTTATACTATATTGGATTAAAACTAAATTAAGAGTTTATTATAAATAGATTTCTCACTTGAAAAAGTAACTAATGATTCATGCCAAAAATAAGCCCATGATTAATGGTTCTTAGCATAAACTAGGCTCACAATTAATTTTTGGTATTTCATAATTGACCTAAATATTTTGTAAGCTCATTCAAAAGGTCGTAATGAAGTGAAATTAATTTTGTTTCTAAGCCCATTGTATAAAGATTTTAGAAAAAATGGAATTTGGGCTTTGTATTTGGTTCATGAGAAAAAGAATTTTTGACTTGTTTTGGAAAAGTTTTATATCCGAAGACCATTTCAAAAATTTTAAAAATAGTTTTGGTCTTTTGGAATTAGAGGAAAATATTATTTGAGCTCATAATGTAATTAGGTCATATTATAAAAAGAACAAACCAAATAAGCCATGATTTAACCAAGATAAATTAACCATAGTCAAACAACAAGCATTTGAGGTAAAACCTAAGGAAAGTAACTAGGCCAATTACATGAGCTGTTGAAAAGCTTAGGTTCCCATAGCAAGTATATACCAAAAGATACGAGGCTATGAGTGGTTATGCCATGCTTAATCTCCATACCTTGAGTGAAATTATAGTATCCCTTACATAACACAACACGGGTAACACAGGAATCCTAACTCATGCACATTATGCAATCTAAATAATGCAATGGATAATATCATAATAAGAAAGAATAAAATAATATAAAAACCAACGGAATCAACTTCTCTTATCCCCAGTGGAGTCACTACTGTGAGCAGGGATTTTGGCCCCACTCCCATGTGGAATGGTTCTTGCAACTTTGGCACTATTAGGCTCAGGGCCGAACCCTGAGAAAATGGAGTCGCCACCCGGATGCACCGAGAAAAAGAAAGGGGTGGTGACTCAATTCCTAAGGAATTTCCAACCCCCTATTGGGTTCAGAAAGTTGGATACGTATAGGGAAAGTGAGAAATGGCCCAGCAACCCCACAGCGCCCGGTTCATTGGAACCGGCCTCCTTTTTAGGTCTTAATATTATAAAATTCTTAATTACTATGATATAATCCATACTACATGCAATAATTAAAATAAAAGCATCATTGTATTAAAATCATAGCAATGTTCAAACAAAGCAAATAAATGGACACCCATCCGAGGATGAAAACATGTCCTTACATCATCCACGTCTAAAAACTAAATAGGACACCCACAGAAAGGTAAAAATGTATCCTTTACATTAATCCTAAAATATGGAAACAATTTAAATTACATAAAGCTTAATTAATGAGGTACCCACAAAGTGGAAACATACCTCTTACATTATTAATACTAAGATAAAAAATAATAATAATAATAATAATAATAAAGAAAATATCCATCCATGATAAATTAAACAAATTAAACATCAAAATCAAATAAATCAATCATCAAAACATATAATAAACATAAATCCAACTTAAATAAAGCAATAAATAAATATATAAATCTAGGTTTACATCTTGAATTAGGGTTTCTTGAATAAAATTTATGGTTTAGAGAGTTCAGGTCTAAAAACTAAGATTTTAGGGTTTTATATTTAGAAAATAGGGTTTGATTTATAGAACTAATATTATTATTATTATTTAAAAATATTAAGCTATTGTGTAATTTGAGAAAAAAGGATTAATTAGGGTTTAGTTTTATAAACTAGGATTTTAATTAAAAACTAACATTATTATTATTATTTACAAAGAATTATGACCATTGTATAATTTAAATCAAGGTTTATGAAATAATTTCTATGAAAATAATAACTAGGGTTTAAGGTTTACTGCATTGATTAGGGTTTGAGAAAATGGATTAAAGTTTAATGATTATATTATTTGCTTAAATTAAAAACTTAGCTACTATATGAACCAAAATTAAAAAAGAATTTGATGATAGATAGTGTGATGAGAGTTTTAAAGGGGGAGATGATTGTTGATTCAATAAACAAAATTAGATAAACATACCTACATTTGAAGGCTCCACCAAAATTATTAGATGAAATTTTGGATGAGCTAACACTAAGATAGAAGACTGCTTGCTACCTTGGATTGTCTCCTATTGCTGGTTCCTTGCTTGTGAAAGAATTCTAGGAGCGTCAATGTGTAAAGTCTCTGAAAAGAATTGCCAAAGTCCAAAAGTCCAGAAAATCAAAAGTCCCAAAAGTCTCGTCTCCAAATATTGTCAAAACTCCCTCCTTAATCTTATAATTGTGTTATTTATAGGAAAATCAAAAAACCTAATACTATTTTGATAAGGAAATATAAACGTTTAGGAAAAATTAAAAAATCGAGTAAAATAAGGTTTAAGCAAAAATTGCCCAAAGGTGCGGACTGCGAGGAATTAGGCCTGCTATGCGCTGCGTGTGAGCGATGTGGTGCTGGGCTGCTGGGTGCTGTGTGCAATCGATGTGCGTGAGCTGGCGAGCGAGGCTACACGCTGGGCACAATTCACCATAGGCCGACAATCGGCGTGCCTCGCCAGCTGCCGCGTGTCGCTCGATGATTCGTTCGATTTTTATTTTTTATTATTTTTTATTTTTAAAAATAAACATTATATTTAAAATAAATATTTATAATTAATTATATTATTAAAATAAATAATAAATATTATATTTAAGAAATAAATAATAAGTATTATTATTAAAATAAATATTAAAAAATAAATATTATATTGTGAAATAAATAATAAATATTGAATAATAAATACTACAAAAATTATTTTAGATTATTTTAAAATCTTTGGAGGACTTGGTCAAAAATTAAGGGTCTACAGTTGTATACATTCAAGTAGTGATTACATGAGCATTTTTAATATTAACTATGTTGACACACAATCATTAAATTTGGAAACAACCGACAGTCCTAAAAATATTAGCATAGCATCCGACCTTACTCTTGAAGAGAGAGAGATTAGAAAAAATATTTAAAAAGTATAAAGAAGTCTTTACTTGGTCTTATGAGGATATGCCTAGAATCGATCAAGACATAGCCGAGCATACGATTCCCACTTACACTCACATGAAACCTATCAAATAAAAGCTTAGACCATTAAGGTCGAAATGGGCCGAACTAATCAAAGAAGAAGTCACTAAGCAAATACAAGTAAAGTTCCTTGAGGTGATAGATTATTGTTTTATTAGTTTTTTTTATAGATTTGTATCTTATTTATTATGATAATTATTGTTTTATTTAGGTATTTTGGTAGTTTCAATCGGTTTATTTAGTGTTTTCATTAATTTTGGTAGTTTTAATTTATTTAAGTGTTTTTGTCATTTTTGTCCTAGTTTTTAGTGTGGTGTTTATGTTTTGTTGGTTAATATTTATTTACTTCTTGTTTAAAGTTTGTTTCAAGTTTTGTTTTAGGTTAAAAAGCCAAGGAACCAAGAAGAAGGAAAAATTGGACAGTAGCTGACACATGCAGGGGACACGGCCAAGCTTGTGGCCGTGTCCCATACCAAGCTAATGAGGAAGACCAAGACACAGAAGGTGACACAAGCAAGGGACATGGCCAAGCTTGTGGCTGTGTCCCTCCAAACTTGTCCAACACGGCCAAGTTGTTTAAGCTTGGCCGTGTCACACTCAAGTCCAAAGCAAAAGAAAGATGAAAATCAAGCAATAGAAGACACCTTCAGGGGACACGGCCAAGCTTGTGGCCGTGTCCCTCCAAGAACCTCAGACACGGCCAAGTTCACTTGAGCCTGGCTGTGTCACTCATGGATTAATGAAGACTCAGATTTTTGGAGCGGAGGTTTCATATAAATATTAAGATTAGGGTTTTTAAAGTGGTTGTTGAGAGTTTGAGTTGAGATTGAGCCGTCAAAGAACATTAGGGTTTTGATATCTTGTTTTCTTTGATATTTTGATTACACTTTGATCAAACTAGTATAGATTAGATTTGTTCTTGCCATTGATACATTCTTCGACCAAGTTCTGAACAAGAGATTTTTCAAGAGCTAAGAAGTTTGTAATTTGGTTTTGTTCTCGAACTTTATCTCTTTAATTTCATTGGAATTGTATTCATGGATATTATCATGTCTAATTTGATTTCTTTGAATTTTAATGAGATGAGTATGTTTGTTAGCATTATGAACTAATTTGATCTAGTCTAGGGTTTGTATGGATCTACTATGATTGTATGAATTGGTTATTACTCTTAACTTAATTATTTCTTTAGCTTTAATTGAATGGATTATTGTTAATATATAATTATTGGCCACCAATTATGTGTTTTAGGTATTAGATGATGGATTGAGAGATGAAGTCTAATGCTGGAACAATTCAATTAAGGACTTAGGTGAATTAGAGATATAACCTAGGAAAAGATTATTTCAATTGTAACAAGATTATTTGATAGAGGTTTGAATGCGAGAGCTTATTTCCTTGACTCGATTAATTAAGTTGCTTGAGATTTAATCTTTGAAATTAAATTAGTTAAGAGGAATAACCGTTCATACATATAAGTAGTAGAGAAGTGCAAACCCTAGACCATTCTATTAAGTGAATCAATACATCAGCTCAGTTTACTTTTATTGTTTTAAACTTCAATCGATCTTCTTCATTAATTGTTAGCAATTTAAATTTATTAATCACTTGTTATTTATAATCTGATAATCAATTAGCTACTCTAGCTTCCTTGTGAGACGACCTTGGGGTGATCACCTTTGCTACAGCTACCTCGTATACTTGCGAGTGATGCTTTGTGGTAGAGTTAATTAGAGCGCAACAAGTTTTTGGCGCCGTTGCCGGGGAAGCTAATTGGCGTAATTGTTTATTAGTCATAGATACTTTAGATTATTTTTCATTGTTTACTTTTGATTTTCTTTGTCTTTTGCTTTTAATTATTCCTTTTTCTAGAAATTTTGTTTATGCAAGGTAGGAGATCACTCGAAGGAGAGCTATATCCATTTATTCCAGAAATTCAGAGAGTGAAAAGGAGCAGGGAAGAGTTTGAACTGTACACCGGATTTGATACTACAGAGGAGGACACTTCTGATTTTGAGTCCGAATATGCACAATCTACCAACATGGGAGAAGAAAGGCAAAGAACTATGAGGGACTTTGCTAGACCTATCATTGGAACTTCCACCTCTTGTATAAGATTGACAGATGCAGCAAGAAATTATGAGTTGAAGAACATTCATTACAACATGCTGCCATCGTTCTATGGAGTTCCAAATGAAGATCCTTTGAACTTTATCCGGGATTTCTACTCCACCCTCAACACTTTTCCATTGGGAGGACTAACAGAAGATCAGTTGAGGATGAGATGTTTCCCGAATACATTGAAGGATAGATCTAAGAGCTGGTTAATGATGTTGCCTGAAAATTCTTTGACAACTTGGGAGCAAGTTTATAACAAATTTATGGGCAAGTTTTACTCACATCAGAAGACAGCTGAATTGAGAGGGAAGATTGCTACATTCTCTCAATTTGAAGGAGAACCATTTCATGAGGCTTGGGACAGATTTAAGATGTTATTGATCCAGTGTCCACATCATCACTACCCACTTCAACTTCTTAATCAGTTTTTCTATGATGGTCTAACCCGGCAATTTCAGAACACTGTTGATAACGCAGCTGGGGGAGCTATGGGAGAAAAGACAGCTGATGAAACTTATGAGATCTTTGAGATGTTGGGAGCTAATTCTCAACAGAAGAGTGTAAGAGGAAGAAGTAAAAGGGTAAATCAATTGGAAGCCAATAGTGAGATAGTCAATCAGATAGCTGAATTGACAAGGCAAGTGCAGATGCTGAATTTGAAAAACAACACTTCTTCATCTACTCAAGAAGTGTGTGGAATTTGTTTGAATTTCGGGCATGGAGCAAATATATGCCCCTCCGCATATGAGTCTTATGGTAATGAAGCTGAGCAAGTCAATGCTATGGGGGATATCAACCAAGGGCCCGGAATGATCCTTACTCCAATACTTACAATCCTGGTTGGCGGAGTCATCCAAATTTTTCCTGGACAACAAATAACTCTCAACAACCTTTCCATTTGCTCCAGAGATAGAACCAACTGCAGGGTCAATCCTCAAATCAAGGGCAGCCTAAGAGAGAGAGTTTGGAGGAAAGTTTACAAGCTTTTATCCAAGTCAGTGCTAAAAATCAAGAGATGAACAACAAGAGGCTGGATTCCTTAGAAGCATCTTTTAAGAAAGTGGAGACTCAAGTGGGACAACTTGCACAACAGATGCAGATTCAACAAAAGGGGAAATTCCCAAGTCAACCTGAGCAGGCACAATCAGTGACTGTTCTTAGAAGTGGCAAGGTAATTAACAATAATGTTGAAAATAATTCTGTGATTGCAGGTGAGCAAGAAAACAAAAAGGAAGGAGAACTAGAGAACAAAGGTGCTGGAGAAAGATCAATGGAGAAGTCCCCTACAGCAGATTTACATAAGGCAAGCAATCCATACCGGCCTCCTATACCATTCCCTAGCAGGTTGAAGAATGATAAACAAGATAAGCAATTTTCAGATATCTTCAACATGATGTCTAAGTTAAGTATTAACTTACCCTTACTTGAAGCAATAAAGAACATGCCGGTTTATACTAAATTCTTCAAAGAACTGAATACCAAGAAAAAGAGGTATGAGCCGAATGAAAAGGTGATAGTGTCAGAGGTAGCTAGTGCTGTTTTGCAGCATAAACTACCTCCCAAGCTAAAGGATCCTGGTAGTTTCATCATTCAAATTACTATAGGGAATGGAAAGGGTACTGATGGCATGTGTGACTTAGGAGCCAGTGTGAATTTAATGCCTTATTATGTGTACCTTGAATTAGAACTAGGGGAACTTAAACCAACCAAAATGGTGTTGCAATTAGCTGATAGATCTCTTAGATTCCCGAAAGGAGTTATAGAAGATGTGTTAGTTAAGGTTGGTGGGTTAATAGTACCTATGGATTTCATAGTTCTTGACATGGAAGGGAGTAACCCTGCAACATCAGCACACACTATTCTGCTGGGTAGGCCTTTTATGGCGACTACCAACACTTTGATAGATGTTAAAAATGGTAAATTATCAATGACTGTCTTGGGACAAACTGTTGAATTTTCTATTTTTAACACTTCTCCTATTCCTACAACTGCTTTATATGAGGATTGTTCTTTAATTGATTGTGTTGATGCAGTTGTTTCAGATGTTTTCTTGCAGACAGGTTCCTCGGATAAATTGGAGCTGGCACTGACCTTGGATAGTGATATGGATATTTTTTATTCAGAAATAGCCAGTTGCCTTGAGACATTAGAGAGTGTTGAAATAGAGGAACTTGAGGAGGACCCAGTATTTGAACTTCCTTCAATCCAAAAGGAAGAGAAGAATCCTTCACTTGAGTTAGAGCTGAAAGAGTTACCTAAAAATCTGAAATATGTGTTTTTAGGAGATCACAATACCTTACCTGTGATAATATCTAGTGAACTTAGTGAAGGGGAGGAGATGAGGTTGGTGAGTGAGATTAAAAGATTGAAAAGAGCAATAGGATGGGGATTGAGTGACATCAAAGGTATTAGCCCTTCAATGTGTATGCATAGAATCACCTTAGAAGAGGGAGCTAAACCTGTGAGGGAGACCCAAAGGAGACTTAACCCAAATATGAGTGAAGTGGTTAAGAAGGAAGTGCTCAAATTGCTGGATGAAGGAGTAATATATCCTATTGCTAATAGTGAGTGGGTGAGCCCAGTACATGTAGTGCCTAAGAAATCTGGAATCACTGTGGTGAAAAATGAGAATAATGAATTGGTTCCTACAAGGACTACTACTGGGTGGAGAATGTGCATCGATTATAGGAAGTTGAACAATGCTACAAAGAAAGATCATTTCCCTCTTCCTTTTATTGATCAGATGTTAGATAAACTTTCTGGACACTTACATTATTTCTTTTTGGATGGCCTTTCAGGTTATTATCAGGTGCCGATATCACCAGAGGATCAATCTAAGACTACCTTTACTTGCCCCTTTGGGACTTATGCATTTCGTCGTATGCCCTTTGGCTTGTGCAATGCACCTGCAACTTTTCAGAGATGCATGATGTTTGTCTTCTCAGACATGATAGATGATTTTATTAAGGTATTTATGGATGACTTTTCTATTTTTGGTAGTTCCTTTGATAATTGCCTCAATAAACTTGTTCTTGTGCTTGAGAGATGCATTGAATGTAACCTCACTTTGATTTGGGAAAAGAGTCATTTTATGGTTACTCAGGGCATTGTCTTAGGTCATGTGGTGTCAAGTAAAGGGATTGAGGTGGATAAGGCTAAAGTTGAATTGATTGCTAATTTACCCCCACCTACCTCTGTTAAGGGAATAAGAAGTTTTTTAGGGCACGCAGGTTTTTACCAGAGGTTTATTAAAGATTTTTCTAAAATAAGCCAACCGTTGTGTCATTTGCTTGGGAAAGATGTTCCATTTGAATTTACAGCACAAAGCATGCAAGCCTTTAATTCCCTTAAGGAAAAACTGACTAGTGCACCAGTAATTGTAGCTCCTGTGTGGTCTTTACCTTTTGAAATTATGTGTGATGCCTCTAATCATGCAGTAGGAGCTGTTCTTGGGCAAAGGGTTGATAAATTCTTGAGAGTGATATATTATGCTAGCTTGACCCCGAATAGTGCACAAATGAATTACACAACAACTGAGAAGGAAATGTTAGCTGTTGTTTTTGCTTTAGATAAGTTTAGAGCATATTTAATTGGGTCAAAAATTATTGTGCATTCTGATCATGCATCTCTAAAATATCTTTTAACAAAATAACATGCTAAACCTCGCTTAATTAGATGGGTGTTGTTATTGCAAGAATTTGATTTCCAAATCAAAGACACTAAGGGGAGTGAAAATGTTGTTGCTGATCATTTATCTAGATTACCCTTCTTTAGTGAAAATCTTGCATCTGATAGCATTCATAAAAATTTAGAAGCAATTCCTGATGAATAGCTGTTTGTGGTAATTAATGCACCTTGGTTTGCAGATATTGCTAACTATCTTGCCTGTGGTATTTTGCGTTCTAACATGTCATTTTAGGAAAAAGAAAAGGTTTTTACACTTGCGTAAATTTTATTTTTGGGATGAACCTTACTTATTCCGGATTTGCAAAGATGAGATAGTTCGCAGGTGTGTATCTGAGGAAGAACAACTGAGTGTTCTTCAATTTTGTCATGACCTTCACTGTGGTGGTCATTTTGGAGGAAGAAAGACTGCAGAAAAGGTGCTCCAAAGTGGTTTTTACTGGCCTACTCTATTTAAGGATGCTCAAGAGTATTGTAAGCACTGTGACCGCTGTCAAAGAGTAGGTAACATTGGGAGGAGGAATGAAATGCCCCTTCAATCATATATTGTTGTTGAACTGTTTGATGTGTGGGGAATTGACTTCATGGGTCTTTTTCCCAAATCTTTTGGTTATGAATTTATTTTAGTTGCTGTTGATTATGTTTCTAAATGGGTGGAGGAAATCCCAACCCATACTAATGATGCTAATGTGGTTGTTAAATTTGTGAAGGAAAATATTCTTAGCAGATTTGGCACACCAAGGGTGATAGTCAGTGATGGGGGAAGCCATTTTTGCAGCAAACGTTTTGAGAGTTAATGGACAAATCTGGTGTAAAGCACAAGGTGGTGACCCCATACCATCCACAGACTTCTGGACAAGTTGAAACATCCAACAAGCAGATAAAAGGAATTCTGGAGAAAACAGTCAACTTATTAAGGAAGGATTGGGCGAATAGATTGCATGATGCACTATGGGTATGAGACTCCTCTGGGTATGAGTCCATACCGATTGGTTTTTGGTAAGGCGTGTCATTTACCAGTGGAGTTGGAGCACAAAGCATATTGGGCAATCAAGACTCTGAATTTGGACTTGGACAAGGCGAAGAGAGAATGATTTCTGCAAATTTCAGAGTTAGACGAGCTGAGGAATGAGGCATATGAGAGCTCGAGGATTTATAAGGATCGCACTAAAGCACTTCATGACAAAATTATAGTGCTAAAGACATTGAGACCAGGTATGAAAGTTTTACTTTTTAACTCTCTTCTCCGTTTGTTTCCAGGTAAACTCAAGTCTCGATGGAGTGGTCCTTTCGAGATAACTCAGGTATATCCTTTTGGTGCCATTGAATTGCTTAACTCTTGAACAAATGAGACTTTTAAAGTAAATGGACAGAGAGTTAAGCCATATAATGAAGGATTTCAAGAAGTGAGGATCATTGATAGAACTTTGATCCACGATCCCTAAGTCTTGCAGTGATGTCCAGCTATATGACATTAAAGAAGCGCTAAGGTTGGCATTTCTTTTTCATAGTTGTAATTTTAAATTTAGCAATTTTGATTTTGTGTTTGTTTTAAATAAATGGAATGGGTGCTTTGATCGGTTTTTATTTTTGTAATGTGTTTCAGGGTGTTTAAAGAAGAGGTTTGCAATTTCTTTAAGATGTGGTGATTTAAAATAAAAATAAAAATAATAAAAATAATAAAAAAAGAAGTTAAAAATGGCAGTAGGAGACACGGCCAACAAGCTTGGCCGTGTCACATGGGACACAGCCAAGCTTCACCAAAATTTCCTTCTTTTTGTTTTTTGCAACCTTTCTACACAGTGGGTGACACGGCCAAGGAGCTTGGCCGTGTCCTTGGTCGTGTCACATGGGACATGGCCAAGCTTTACCAAAAAGTCTTTGTTTTTATTTTTTGTAACTTTTCTTCATAGAGACAAACACACCCATGGGACACGGCCAAGTCACTGGCCGTGTCCCTCAAAACACACCAGACATGGTCGTGTCCATCCAAACTTGGTCGTGTCCCTTCACTTTTACTCTTTAAAAACACGATTTTTGCACTGTTTGTCCATTCAATCCCTAGTTTTCTTTCTGTTCTCTCTCTCGCTCTCTCGACTTCTCTCTCTCGCAAACATCCATTGATTGTGTTTCAAAGCTTCGAAACCTTCATTAAATCTCAATTTTCTTCACCAAAGCTAAAATTAATCTGTTAAAACTTCTTCTTCTCTCACAAAAGATCACTTTAATCAGTTTTTGTTTCAAATTTTTCAGATTTTGCAAGATGCCAAGAACGAAGATGGTTTCCCACTGCAAGAAGAAGAGACCTACAACTGAAGGTGCATCTTCATCTTCATCGGTTTCATCTTTGAAGAGAGCGAATCTTTTGGCTCGGGGTTTCTTCCCGATGAGGTATGTCAGTGATGAATCCCTTGATGCTCTTCAAATTAGGAATAATTTTTATCGTTATGTGCAAAATCTTGGGTGGGAGAACCTAGTCTCCTTGCAACCTTTGTAGTTTCAGGAACTTACTTTGGAATTGTTGACATCTCTTAAGGTTGAATGAGATGAACAAAAAATTTGCTCTAGGCTGAGTTTTAAATTGCTTGGGAAATCATTTGTGATTAATATTGAACAATTGAATGCTATATATGGTTTCCATCAACACGGGGAAAGGTCGATACCTAAGGAGTTTAAATAACAATTTGCTTGGGGAGCATTAGGCTCGGGGACTTATGTGGCCAAATCGGCCAAAGCAACTAAATTGAGCAATCCCGCTTTGAGGTACTTGCATCATTTTATGTCCTGCGGATTCTTTGCTAGGAAGGAGAGCCCGGGTGTAGTGGAATTGAGTGAGCTCTTTTTCTTGGATTGTGCGTGTAATGCAGTGCCCATTAGTTCCGGCTATTGGTTAGCCGATGTTTTTGATAGTGTGGCCAATAAAAAGAGGGGGGCAATTTGTATTGGAGGTTTGGTTACCACATTGGCAGTAGCCCTTCTAGATGATTTTGACCTGAGTACCTGTCGCATGACTAGAATTTTAGGTAATGATTCATTGGATTTGGCCACATTAGAGAAGATGCATATGGTGGTGCATAGGAGAGGGGCGTATATGATGGCTTCAGCTAAGCCAGAAGTACCGGGGGACAGACAGAAGAGACCTCGAGTCCAAGAGGGGTCCGATTCGGATTCTCTTGATCTAGATGAGGATGCTCCGGTCTCGGATAACTAAGAGATACTTAATAGGATTGAGGCCCTGGAGGGCAAGGTAGATCGACTGGAGGGTAAGGTAGACCGTAATCATGCTGCGGTCTTGCAACAGTTGGATCAAATTAATAGCAACCTTGCTAAGATTTTGAGTCTCCATCCCTCAGCTGCATCATCTTCACATCCGCCTTCACCGTAGATTTTGAGTTCCATGCTTTATTGTGTTTATCATATTTTTGTTATTATTTTTCGTTTTTGTTTGTAATGTTAACATTTTATATTTTGGATATTTTATTTTATATATTGTACTTTATTTTTGAACATTTGTGTTTGTGATGAAAAGTTAGGGTTTTGCCTCACCAGGGTACGATGGAAGACAGGTTGTCCTTTAACTCTTTTTCTTTATTATTCTTGTTTTCCATTGAGGACAATGTCATTTATAAGTGTGGGGTAATCTTTAAACTTTTCTTTAATTCTTGTTTTGTTTGTCTTTGTGTGTTATATTGTGTGTTGTGCATGGCATAATTGTTGAAAACTTATTGACTTTTTTGTGATTCTAGCATTATATTTGAGACTTTAGTATCAGCATAGAGATTAGCATTTTAATTCATTCAGAATCAATTTTCACATTCTGCAATTCATGACATATAAATCTTTGCGAACCCACCTTTGTGAGTTTTGAGCCTCATAGATTGAATTTTATTGTCAATTGATTTTCTTTTCTTAAGTGTGCACCTTCATGATTTTGCATCTCTAGAGCTTACTTTTGCATACTAATTGAACTCACATTATGATTTCATCTCAAGTTTTAAAATGATGAAGGCAAATTAGGTTAGCCATTTAGCTTAAAAAGACCTCCCTTAATATTGAATTCCTTAGTGAGCCAAGTTGACCTTTTCTTGCTTGATCAACACAATTCTCAACTCAACATCTTTTTATTATCATCATACCTGCATTAAGGAATGGAGTTTCTTATGATATGACAATAGGGTGGTTTAATTCAAAAGTGTGGGGTAAGCAAATAAAAAAAACAACAAAAATGGTATTGCTATTTGGGGTTGAAATGCATACTGTGCACATTGTAATTGACTAAGAGTCGATTATTCTTTTCCTCTACATTTTAAGCTAGATGTTCCATGCAAGTTTATATTTTGAATATATATATTAAAAAAATGAAAAAAAAATGATGATAAAAATAAAAAAAAAAGAAAAAGAGAAAATAAAAAAAAAGATATATATATACAAAATTCATATATTTTCTAGCATTAGAGGAATGTTGACTCATTGCTTTTCTTTAAGTATGCAAGTATGTGAAAGTATCAAAGGTTGGTGATTATGCCATTTGAGGGAGTTGTGAGTTTCTTAGCAAAAGTATTGTCTAATTTAGATACTCCATTTCTTGATGCCCCAGCTTAAATATCTTTTCTCACACCTTTACCTTAGCCCCATTACATCCAAATAAAAGACCTTCGGATTATTTCTTGAGAAAATCAGTGAGAGAGATTGGATAATTAAGCAAGTTTATGGTAGTATGCAGTCATGAGTGGTTTGAGTGAATTAACCTTTGAAATCGAGTGAAACACTTAGATGAGAGATAAGATTTGTATGTCTGGATTAATGAATGAGTTAAGAAAATCCTTGATTGAAGTAAATTGCAATTATTTATGGCTGAGTCTTAAAGGATTTCATCTTATATATTGGAATTACAGTTAAGGTTGTTTGAGTTTTTAATTTATGCCATGTGAATTTGCTTGAGGACAAGCAAACTTTTAAGTGTGGGGTAGTTGTTTTCTTAGTTTTTGTTATAGATTTGTATCTTATTTATTATGATAATTATTATTTTATTTAGGTATTTTGGTAGTTTCAATCGGTTTATTTAGTGTTTTCATTAATTTTGGTAGTTTTAATTTATTTCAGTGTTTTTTAATTTTTGTCCTAGTTTTTAGTGTGGTGTTTATGTTTTGTTGGTTAATATTTATTTACTTCTTATTTAAAGTTTGTTTCAAGTTTTGTTTTAGGTTAAAATGCCAAGGAACCAAGAAGAAGGAAAAATTGGACAGTAGCTGACACATGTAGGGGACACGGCCAAGCTTATGGTCGTGTCCCATACCAAGCTAAGGAGGAAGACCAAGACACAGAAGGTGACACAAGCAAGGGACACAGCCAAGCTTGTGGCCGTGTCCCTCTAAAATTGTCCAACACGGCCAAGTTGTTTAAGCTTGGCCGTGTCACACTCAAGTCCAAAGCAAAAGAAACATGAAAATCAAGTAGTAGAAGACACCTTCAGGGGACACGGCTAAGCTTGTGGCTGTGTCCCTTTAAGAACCTCAGACACGGCCAAGTTCACTTGAGCCTGGCCGTGTCACTCATGGATTAATGAAGACGCAGATTTTTGGAGCGAAGATTTCGTATAAATATTAAGATTAGGGTTTTTAAAGTGGTTGTTGAGAGTTTGAGTTGAGATTGAGCCGTCAAAGAACATTAGGGTTTTGATATCTTGTTTTCTTTGATATTTTGATTACACTTTGATCAAACTAGTCTAGATTAGATTTGTTCTTGCCATTGATACATTCTTTGAGCAAGTTCCGAACAAGAGATTTTTCAAGAGCTAAGAAGTTTGTAATTTGGTTTTGTTCTCGAACTTTATCTCTTTAATTTCATTGGAATTGTATTCATGGATATTATCATGTCTAATTTGATTTCTTTGAATTTTAATGAGATGAGTATGTTTGTTAGCATTATGAACTAATTTGATCTAGTCTAGGGTTTGTATGGATCTGCTATGATTGTATGAATTGGTTATTACTCTTAACTTAATTATTTCTTTAGCTTTAATTGAATGGATTATTGTTAATATATAATTGATTGGCCACCAATTATGTGTTTTAGGTATTAGATGATGGATTGAGAGATGAAGTCTAATGCTGGAACAATTCAATTAAGCACTTAGGTGAATTAGAGATATAACCTAGGAAAAGATTATTTCAATTGTAACAAGATTATTTGATAGAGGTTTGAATGCGAGAGCTTATTTCCTTGACTTGATTAATTAAGTTGCTTGAGATTTAATCTTTGAAATTAAATTAGTTAAGAGGAATAACCGTTCATACAAAGAAGTAGTAGAGAAGTGCAAACCCTAGACCATTCTATTAAATGAATCAATACATCAGCTCAGTTTACTTTTATTGTTTTAAACTTCAATCGATCTTCTTCATTAATTGTTAGCAATTTAAATTTATTAATCACTTGTTATTTATAATCTGATAATCAATTAGCTACTCTAGCTTCCTTGTGAGACGACCTTGGGGCGATCACCTTTGCTACAGCTACCTCGTATACTTGCGAGTGACGCTTTGTGGTAGAGTTAATTAGAGCGCAACAATTATCCTGACTGGTTAGCTAACATAGTTCCTGTGCCAAAAAAGATGGAAGAATTAGGGTTTGTATGGACTATATGGATTTGAGCAAGGCTTCCCCTAAAGATGATTTTCCTTTAACCCATATAGACATCCATATTGATAGTGCAAACTCTAGCATGCTACACTCATTCATAGATGAATCTTTTTTACACAACCAAGTGTTAATGGCCTGAGAGGATAAGCCAAAACTGCCTTCATCAGTATGTGGGGTATTTTTTGCTATAGGGTGTTGTTGTTTAGGTTAAAGAATGCTGGAGTGACCTATCAAAGGATGGCCACCACCTTGTTCCATGACATGATGCATAAGGAAGTTGAGGTTTATGTTGATGATATGATGGCGAAGTCGTGTACAAGGGAGCAACATTTTAAAATTTTAGAGGTCTTCTTTGAGATAGCAGTGAAGTATAAGTTAAGGTTGAACCCAAAGAAGTGTGTATTTGGGGTTACTTTAGGCAAGATGTTGGGACATGTGATTGGTCCAAATGGTATTGAGATTGACCCTGACAAAGTTAAGGCAATCAGGGATATGCCAACCCCTAAGATGGAGAAGGAGGTTCAGGGTTTATTGGCAAGTTACATTATATTAGTAGGTTCATAGCAAGGCTTACCATGATTTATGAACCAATCTTTAAATTATTTAAAAAGAACCAACCAGTTAAGTGGAATGAAGAGTGTCAAAGGGCCTTTGAGCATATAAAAGAGTATTTATTGAATCCATCTATTTTAAAGCCACCTAAACCTTGCAGGCCTTCATTGTTATACTCAACCATAGAAGAAGAATCAATAGGCACAATGTTAGCCCAAGCAGATGAATCAGGAGTTGAGCATGCAATTCACTATTTGAGTAGGAAGCTCCTACCCTATGAGATTAAGTATAGTATCATTGAAAAGATCTGTATAGCTATAGTTTGGTCATCTACGAAGTTGCAGCATTACTTTCAATCTATAAGTATGCAAGCAATTTCTAGGATGGATCCAGTGAAGTACTTAAGGGAGACACCCTTGTTGATTGGGAAATATGGTAGATGGTTGATAATTTTAGAAGAATTTGAGATTAAGTATATAACCAAGAAAATCATTAAAGGAAGAGCAGTAGCAGAATTCCTGGCTCAACAACCATTGCATGACAATGAAGAGGTGATTTTAGAATTTCCTGATGAACATTTATAGGCCATAGAAGTGCAAGGGTGGAAAATATATTTTGACGAAGCAGTGAATAGAAAGGGTGCAGGTTTGGGAGTAATATTGGAATCACTGGAATGAGAGCTTATTCCTTTTGCCGAGAAGTTGAAGTTTAGGACAACTAATAATATGGTAAAGTATGAAGCATGTATTTTTGACCTAGAAACCCTGATGATTATGAAGGTAGATAAAGTGTAAGTCTTTGGTGATTCATTGTTAGTGATATCACAAGTGAATGGAGAGTAGGAATTGAAAGAAGAGAAGTTGAAGCCATACTACAATTATTTAACCATGATGAAGAAGAATTTCAAGGAGTGCAGATTTATACACCTACCAAGAGAGGAAAACTAGATGACCGATGCCCTAGCCACCCTAGCTTCGGTATGATTTATACACCTACCAAGAGAGGAAAACTAGATGATCGATGCCCTAGCCACCCTAGCTTCGGTATGGGAAGATCATGTTAAGTTATTTCTTAAGCCTTTGGTTTGACCAGTTCATCGACCCCTTATTATGAGTATGAGACGGTCATAGAAACTGACATGGACCATGATATGTGGTATGACACCAAAAGAAGATTCTTGGAAAGAAAGGAATATCCACAGGATGCAACAAAGGAAGAGAGAAGAGCTATAAGGCAATGGTCCTTGTAATACATCACCTTTCATGGAGAGTTGTATCAAAGATGGCCCAACAGGGTGCACTTAAGATGCTTAAGGAAGTTTGAAGTTGAGCAAATGATGTCTAAAATACATGCGAAAAGTTGTGGACCCCACATAAACAGGTTAGCCCCGGTTGAGAGATAATTTGATATGGTTACTATTAGTTGACCATGGTAAAAGACTGTGTTGATTTAGTGAAGAAGTGCCAGCAGTACCAAATGTATGAAAACTTGAATCATATGGCTCTAGAAAAATTGCATTCTATGTCTTCACCCTAGCCTTTCGTAACTTGAGGGATTGGCATTATTGGAGAGATACATCCGAGGCTTTGAACGGTCACTGATTCATTGTAGTAGCAATGGATTATTTTTTTAAATGGGTTGAGGCTCAATCTTTCAACAAGCTAGGGGCAAGAAAAATGGCTAGATTTATTGAAAAGAACCTCATCTGCAGGTATGGAGTCTCATATAGTGTAATATCAGATAATGGAGTGCAGTTTCAAGGAGCAGTTAAGAATTTATTCTCAAAGTATCAAATCCACCATCACCAATCCTCCCTTTGTAGCAGTGGAAGCGATGAACAAAATGATTAAGCAATTTTTGTCCAAAATGACTAAGACATATATGGATTGGTCGGAAATGCTTCCTTTTTCTTTATGGGGATATAGGACAAGTGTGCTAATCCCGATTGGAATGATCCCATTTTTCTTGGTTTATGAGATGGAAGCAGTGTTGCCAATTGAAATTGAGATCAAATCATTGAGGGTTGTCCTAGATGCTGAATTGTCTAAGATAGAATGGGTAGCAAGTAGATATACACAGCTGGCCTTGTTAGAAGAAAGAAGGTTGAAGGCATTGTATCATCATCAGCTGTATTAAAGAAAGATAGTTGGGGCCTATAATAGAAGGGTTAAGATTAGGAAGGTTGAAGCAGTGCAAGCCTAATGTCCCCAATCTAAGAGGAAAATTTAGACCTAGTTAGGAAGGGTTGTATGTTGTGAAACATGTCATGAACAATGGCGCAGTCAAGTTGTCAGACATGGACAGGAATGAGTTTAGTGAGTCAATGAACATTGACAGATTGAAAAGGTTTTATGTTTGAAATTTAAAAAAAAAAAATAAGAAGCTCACTAGGTTGAAAAACCTAAAAGGGTGGGCTATGCAACAATTAGGGCTAAATGAGAGAAATTGTCAATTAAAAAACCAGAAAGGGCTGGTTGGAGATAGGAGTGATCTTGTGTATGCTGGCTTTATATTTTTTAGTTATTCCCCAATTTAATAAAATAGAGTTAATGTTAAAATTATTTTATGTGCACTATTTCGAATAATTTGACCATTAGGTAAAATAAGTAACACAATAGCGAAAAGTGATGATAAATTATAAAAAGAAAGGAAAACATCTTTTTATTATCATTATTGTTCATCCTAACTGTGATCAGGGATTTTTGCCCCCACTCCCGGTGGAATGGTTCTTGCTACTTCGGCACTATTTAGGCTCAGGATCTTAGAGAACACGGGCCTAAGCCCGGAGAAAATGGAGTCGCCACTCGAATGGGCCGGGGAAAAAAGAAAGGGGTGGATGACTCGATTCCTAAGGAATCCCCAACCTCCTGATGGATTCAAAAAGTTGAGTATGTGTGGGGAAGGTGAGAAATGATCCAGCATTCCCACAATGCCTGGTTCATTAGAATCGGCCTCCTTTGCAGGTCTTAATATTATAAAATTCTTCAATATACTATATTATCCATACTACATGTGATCATAAGAATAAATAAATACTTTATTAAAATCACAAAAATGTCCAAACAAAATAAATAAATGGACACCCATCCGAGGATGGAAACATGTCCTTACATCATCTATGTCTAAAACTAAATAGGACACCCACCGAAAGGTGAAAACATGTCCTTTACATTGGCCCAAAAAACTTTAGAATAAAATAAATTACATGATGCTCACGACATGAGGTACCCAAAACATTGAAACATACCTCTTACAATGTTTTGAAATCAAAACAAATCAATAAAAATAGCCAACCATTCATTATAAATAAATCATTCATCAAAGACATCAAACATCAATCAAAATATATAATAAACATTCATCTAATTTAAATAAAATAGTAAGTATATAAATTTAGGGTTCATGCATCAATTTAGGCTTCTTTGGTTTCATGTTTAACAATTATAGTCTTGTAATTTAGTTTATTAGATTAATCAATTTGAGAAATATTTAATATAAAAAAAGTAACATAGCTACTAGATGTTTTAAAGAATTAAGGCTTCGAAAGTTTTATGAAAATAATATTAAAGTTTAGGGTTTAAATAAATAAGATTGAAGATCATGAAAATTGGATTTAAAATTAGATATTTGGAAAGAATAGGCTACTGTGAATCCTTCAGAAAAATAGGTTTGGTTAGGGTTTTAAGAGGACAATCTATTGTTTTGTGGTTTTAGAAAAGTGTAATTAGGATTTTAGATTTCAAAAATATGTTTTGCGAGTATTAAGGCATTAGGGTTTTGAAAAATATTTTTTAGGGTTTTAAATAGAGTTTGGATGGTAAGTAGAACAACTGATCATCTATTGCACATTTAAATAATTAATCCAATTTGAATGATGAAGCTATTGTAAAGATAAACAAGTAAATAGAGATTCAAACCAAAACAAGTAAATAGAGATTCAAACCTCCGTTGTTGGTCCCACCACAATTTTGAATTTTGGTTAAACAATAACAAAGGCAGTGTGAGCTACCTTTGATGGAGTATTTCTTGTTTGTTGCCTCTTGATCCTTCAAGCTTGTGATTGTCAATCAACTGCCAAAAGGAATTCGGATAGTTCTTGAATAAAATTCCAAAAGTCCTAATCCCAAAAGTCCGATCTCCTTCTCCAAAAGATCCAAAGTCTTTTTTAAAAGATCAAAAGTCCAAAGTCTCAAGATCTCTTTCTGTGTGTTTTGATTTGGTATTTATAAGAAAAATAAAAACCTAATACTAATTGGTTAAGGAAATAAAAATCGTTTAAGAAATAAAACTAAAAACCAAAATCAAGTAGAATAGCATTTCGAAAAAAATTGCACTAGCAAAAATTTCCTGTGGGCTGGGCGCGGGAGCTGGGCATGGGCTAGGTGTGAGCGGGGATTTTTTCCCCCACTCCCGGTGGAATGGTTCTTGCGACTTTGGCACTATTTAGGCTCGGGGCCTTAGAGAATACGGACCTAAGTCTGGAGAAAATGGAGTCGCCACCCGGACGGGCCGGAAAAAAGAAAGGGGTGGATGACTCAATTCCTAAGGAGTCCCCAACCTCTTAATGGGTTCAAAAAGTTAGGCACGTGTGGGGAAGGTGAGAAAAGGCCCAGCACTCCCACAACGCCCGGTTCATTGGAACCGGCCTCCTTTGTAGGTCTTAATATTATAAAATTCTTAAATATAACAATATTATCCATATTACATGCAACAATTAAAATAAAGCATCATTATATCAAAGCAATGTCTAAACAAAGCAAATAAATGGACACCCATCCAAGGATGGAAACATGTCCTTACATCATCCATGTCTAAACTAAATAGGACACCCACCAAAAGGTGGAAACATGTCCTTTACAAAATATAAAAGTAATTTAAATTACATGAAAATTAATTAATGAGGTACCTAATAATGGAAACATACCTCTTATAATTTTAATACCAAAATAAACAAATAATAATCATAATAATTAAGAAAATATCCATCCATGATAAATTAAATAAATCAAGCATTGAAATTAAATAAATCAACCATCAAAACATATAATAAACTACATAATCAAATCTAAAATTTAATAAAGCAATAAATATAGAAATTTAGGATTTGCATCTTAGAATAGGATTTTTGGAATTAGGGTTTTTGAAACTAGGGTTTTAGGGTTCAAGGAATTTAGGGTTTTGGAAACTAGAGTTTATAATTTTAAAAGATTGGATTTAGGGTTTAAGATTTTTTACGTTTGGCCACTGGAATTAGGGTTTGAGGTTTTTTAGGCTTACTGGATGGGGGTTTGAAAAAAAATGAGGTTTTGGAATTTCAAGAATAAATTAAGATTTTCTTGGATTAGGGTTTGAAAACTAGGGAAAGAGTTATAGGGTGACAAGCTTTAAAATAAATTGAGGTTTTGATTTATCTTTTTAGAAGAAATATTGATTCTGGAGATAAATTGAGATTTTGGAAAATGATTAGGGTTGTGAGACTTTAATGGAATAATTTAGGGTTTAAAATTTTGGAAATAAAATAACAGTTTAGGGTTTTGATAATTTAATCAACGATTTAGGCTACTGGATGAATGGACAATTTGATCTATAAAACATACTATTAAGTTTAATAATTTAGGTTACTAATATCAAAACAAATGATAGAAACATTTAAAAAAAAATATGGCAATAACATCGTATGCTTAAACAATTCATAAATCTAAACGTAAGAATGTTATAAATATAATAAAATTAAAGATTTATAATCAAACCTCCGTTCGTTGGTTCCTCCAAAAAAATTGATTTCTAGATGAACAATGTGAAGACAGTATGTACTCTGCCTTCTTCTTTGGTTGTCTTGGTATTTCTGTTTGTTGTTTCTTTTGGTCTCAAAAAAACTGCTGTTGTTCTTCTCTGTTTGTTGTTCCTAATCCTCTAAATCTAGTTGCTGACCCTTGTTAATTTTAATTGCCCCCTTGTTAATGTTAATTTCCCACCTTTCTAAATTCTGAAACGTTATTATTTATAGGCCCTAATCTCACTCAGAATCCTTAACCCTAATATTAATCCGTCCTTAAAATAAATTCTAGTTCAATTAGGAAACTCATTGAAACCATGTCGATCTGGGGCAACCAGGTCGACATGAGCTAAGGCCATGTTGACCTAGTTTCCCTAGGTCGACATGAGTCCAACCTCATGTCAATCTGGGTTGCCAGATCGACATGAGGCATGCTCATGTCGACCTGGTCTGCCCAGGTTGACATGAGTCCAACCTCATGTCGATCTGGGCTGCCAGATCGGTATGAGGAATGCTCATGTTGACCTTGTCCCTCCAGGTCGACATGAGCAATTGCTCATGTCTCCCGGCCGGCCTGACTCAAACTATTCTTGCCTTTTTTAACTTATGGACCAAAAAGTTTTAATTTGGGCCGATTTAACTTGATTTTATGATTTTACAATTGAATCTATGCCTCTTTAATCCGAACCAACTTCTTTAAAAATTATAAACTAGTTTTAAATATTTTAAAGTCGGATCAAATTTATTTTGGCATCCTTTAATTAGGACCGTATCAAAGTGGGGTCAAAATTAAGAGTCTACAGTTTGCCCCTTACTTAAACAATCTTGAATTGATTCAGAGAGTGAAAAGCAAAAAGACTTTTAATTTTGGCAAAAATAGACTTAATTTTCTTGAGATTTTTTTGTTTTGAGTTCTGGACTCGGTTCGAGTTTTGGACTCAAAAAAGACTTGGGTTCTGGACCCGAGATAGTTTGGGTTCTGGACTAGGTTCGAGTTGTGGACTCGAAAAAGACTTGGGTTCTGGACCCGGTTTGAGTTTTGGACTAAAAAAAGACTTGGGTTCTAGGCCCGAGATGGTTTGGGTTTTGGACCCAGTTCGAGTTCTGAATTCGAAAAAGACTTGGGTTCTGGACCCGAGATGGTTTGGGGGTTCGAGTTCTGGACTCAAAAAAGACTTGGGTTCTAGACCCGAGATGGTTTGGGTTCTGGACTCAGAAAAGACTTGGGTTATGGACCCAGTTCGATTTGGGTTCTGGACCAGATTTGGATTCTAGACCCGATTCAAGTTCTGGACTCAAAAAAGACTTGGGTTCTGGAGCCGAGATGGTTTGGGTTCTGGACCCGATTTGAATTTTGGACTCGGAAAAGACTTAGGTTCTAGACCTGAGATAGTTTGAGTTCTGGACTCGGATCGAGTTCTGGACTCATAAAAGACTTGTATTCTGGACCCGAGATAGTTTGGGTTTTGGACCCGGTTCGAGTTTTGGACTCAGAAAAGACTTGTGTTCTGAACCCGGGATGGTTTGGGTTCTGGATCCGATTTGAGTTCTAGACTCGAAAAAGACTTGGGTTCTGGACCCGAGATACCTGAAAAGGTAAATTAGAGTCAGTAAAATATTTTGCAAAAATTAAGTTATTATTTTATTATTATATATATATATATATATTTTTGTTGGATGTGATAAATATCTATTGAAATTATCTGTACTCATAACGCAATACTATGTACATTATTGAAATAGATAAAAGATGAAGTAGACAATTTTGACTAACTAAATTTAAATTACTTTACATAAAGAAATTTATAATAAATGGCAACAACACGTGAACTTGTCCCCCCTTTTATTTGATTTTTTTATTATATTTACTATTTTTGACTTGTATACATTTCATTCTTTATAAAGAGGTCGTGCTATTTCTCATCTTGCAAACTAAATACTATCACTCAGAATATTTCAATTCCATTGTAAGATTCTTAAAGCTCAAGCACTTACCATGGCAGGCGTCCAGCACTCTTCAAGGCATAGGACTCGATCAAATAATGAATTGATTTCTTACCTTCGAGACAACGAAGTTGTGAAAATTCTGTTATTACCCAGCATGCATCTCCATCGGAGTTCCAAAGATAAAACACAGATAAGTGATACTTTTTTATACATATAAGTAATTTACTGCAATGTTTGTTAGTATAATTATGTTCATGTACATTATACAAGAATAAGTATGAAAGTTGATATACAAAAATACCTATGTAGCAGAATTTATTTGTATAACAAAATCTATAAATTTATGCATGAAACTTCTGATGTACTAAAATGATTGTATAAGAATGAAACAAATCAATTATTGTGCGAGAAATTATTTGTCTGTGTCCCTTTTTTTTTATTTTTTTTATTTTTTTTATTTTTTTTATTTTTTATTTTTTATATAAATAAATATATTGCTTTATATATTTATACAAAATTATTTTATATATTCTATATTATTTACTATTTTATGTTACTATTATTTATATTTTATTAATTTATTATTATAGTTATACTTTTTCAAAAGTGTGTGAGGAAAATTACATGTGTACTTACCTAGACTTACCTGTATTTGGACAGCATGATGGTTGCGATATTAAAGTGGGGGGAAATATTCACAAGGCCCATAAGTCGTATGATCAAGCCCCGCCTGCAGTAAAGAGAATGGTGCGGGAAAGTAGTTTTGAGGACTTCATTTTGCAATTACCAGTACGGGGCTATCAAATAGACCAGAGCGTGATCCAGGAGCTTGCAGAATGATGGTTGGACACAACTCATACTTTTCATTTGCCCATTGGAGAGATGACAATTGGCCCGGTTGACTTTACTGTTATAACCAGCCTTCGATGTGATGGAACCACCGTCCCTTTAACCAACAATGTTAATTCTGGATAAACAATATAAAGACAGTATGTACTCTGCCTTCTTCTTTGGTTGTCTTGATATTTCTGTTTGTTGTTTCTTTCGGTCTCAAAAAAATTGCTGCTGTTCTTCTCTATTTGTTGTTCCTAATCCTCTAAATCTAATTGCCGACCCTTGTTAATGTTAATTGCTCCCCTTGTTAATGTTAATTCCCCATCTTTCTAAATTCTAAAACATTATTATTTATAGGCTCTAACCTCACTCAGAATCCTTAACCCTAATATTAATCCGTCCTTAAAACAAATTCTAGTTCAATTAGGAAACTCATTGAAACCATGTCGATCTAGGGCAACCAGATCGACATAAGTTAAGGCCATGTTGACCTAGTTGCCCTAGGTCAACATGAGTCCAACCTAATGTCGATCTGGACTACAAGATCGACATAAGGCATGCTCATGTCGACCTTGTCCCTCCAGGTCGACATGAGCAATTGCTCATGTCTTCCGGCCAGCCTGACTCAAATTATTCTTGTCTTTTTTAACTTATGGATCGAAAAATTTTAATTTGGGCTGATTCAACTTGATTTTAGGGTTTTACAATTGAATTTATGCCTCTTTAATCCGAACTGACTTCTTTAAAAATTATAAAATAGGTTTAAATATTTTAAAGTCAGATCAAATTTATTTTGGCATCCTTTAATTAGGATCGTATCAAATTGGGGTCAAAATTAAGAGTCTACACTAGGCGTGGGCTGGGCGAGGGCCACAGGCTTTCATCGCAGGAAAAACCTTGCTGGCGACGAAAAATTTCCTCGCCGATTTTACCATCGTCGATTTTTATTTTTTAATTTATTTTTATCTTTTCTTCTTATTTTTTATTTTTTTATTTAAAAATAAATACTATAAGTAATAAATATTATTAAAAATATCACAAAAATTATTTTGGACTGTTTAAAAATATAGGACTGGACTGGATAAAAAACTAAGGGTCTACAGTTTGCCCCCGCTTGAGCTATCTGAGACTACACCAAAAGAGAGCAAAAAGCAATGTGATTTTTTATCGGATTTAGAGCCATACTGGACTCCAAAATCAAGGTTAGATTGAGTTATGAACTCAAAAATAATTTAGGTTCTGGACCCGGGATAAGTTCTGGACATAAAAATAATTTGGGTTCTGGACCCAAGGTAAGTTCTAGACTTAAAGATAATTTGAGTTCAGGACCCGGGATAAGATTTGGACTTAAGAATAATTTGGGTTCTAGCCCCAGGATAAGTTCTGGACTTAAAAATAATTTGGGTTCTGGACCCGAGATAAGTTGTGGATTTAAAAGATAATTTGGGTTCTGGACCCGAGATAAGTTTTGGACTTAAGAAATAATTTGGGTTCTGGACTCGAGATAATTTCTGGAGTTAAAAAATAATTTGGGTTCTGGACCCGAGATAAGTTCTGGACTTAAAAAATAATTTGGGTTCGGCACCTGAGATAAGTTCTGGACTTAAGAATAATTTGGGTTCTAGACCCGAGATAAGTTCTGGACTTAAGAAATAATTTGGGTTCGGGTTCAGGGATAAGTTCTAGACTTAAGAATAATTTGGGTTCTGGACCCGAGATAAGTTCTGGACTTAAAAATAATTTGGGTTCTGGACCCGAGATGAGTTCTGGACTTAAAAAATAATTTGAGTTTTGGATCCGAGATAAGTTCTGGACTTAAGAATAATTTGGGTACTCAGGATAAGTTCTGGACTTAAAAATAATTTGGGTTTTGGACCCGGGATAAGTTCTGGACTTAAAAATAATTTGAGTTTTGGACCCAGGATAAGTTCTGGACTAAAAAATAATTTGAGTTCTGGACCTAAGGTAAGTTCTGGACTTAACGATAATTTGGGTTCTGAACTCGAGATAAGTTCTAGACTTAAGAATAATTTGGGTTCTGAACCCGGAATAAGTTCTGGACTTAAAAATTATTTGGGTTCTGGACCCATGATAAGTTCTAAACTTAAAAGATAATTTGGTTCTGGACCCGAGATAAGTTCTGGACTTAAGAAATAATTTTGATTCTGGACTCGAGATAAGTTCTGGACTTAAGAAAAAATTTAGGTTCTGGACACGAGATACTGGACACGAGATAAGTTCTGGACTTAAAAAATAATTTGAGTTCTGTACCCGAGATAAGTTCTGGACTTAAGAAATAATTTGGGTTCTGGACCCGAGATAAGTTTTGGACTTAAAAATTAATTTGGATTCTAGACCCGAGATAAGTTCTGGACTTAAGAAATAATTTAGGTTTTGGACCCGAGATAAGTTTTGGATTTAAGAATAATTTGGGTTCTGGACCCGAGATAAGTTCTGGACTTAATAAATAATTTGGGTTCTGTACTCGAGATAAGTTCTAGACTTAAGAATAATTTAGGTTTTAGACCCGGGATAAGTTCTGGACTTAAAATAATTTGGGCTCTGGACCCGAGATAAGTTCTAGACTTAAAAGATAATTTGGGTTCTGGACCCGAGATAAGTTCTGGACTTATGAAATAATTTGGGTTCTGGACCCGAGATAAGTTCTGGACTTAAGAAATAATTTGGGTTCTGGACCCGAGAAAAGTTTTGTACTTAAAAAGTAATTTGGGTTCTGGACCCGAGGTAAGTTCTGGACTTAAAAATAATTTGGTTATCTATAAAAAATGATTATAGTCAGTAGGATAATAAAAAAAATTTGTAAAAAATTTAGCTATTTTTTAACATGCATATATCGTATTGCCCCCTGCGTGTAAAAATATTTTAAAAGTGCCAAATATTTTTATACATGCAAATATCTAGATAATTGAATTAAATAATTGAATTTACTATTTATTCACTTTGTAGTTACTATTTACTCACTATTTACTAACTATTTATTTACTATTTATCAACAGTGATATTTACTTTTTTTTCTTTTTTTCATAAGAATTAATATTTTTTACTTTTTTATTTTTATTTTTTTGCTTTGCAATTTGCCTATATAAACGGCTAATTTCTTCAATACTCATTCATACTCACATATTTTCATATTTAAAGTAGAGAATTTAGCATAGAGCTAAAGAGAAAATGCATGCTTCGAGATCAGGACCTCGATCCAATACTGAGTTATTGGAATTTATTCGGCGGCATGAAAATGGAACTGTAAGTCTACTAGCTGGGATGCAGCTTCATCACAGTTTAAGTCAAAAAACTAAGGTAACAATGCAATTTGATATTTTAATAGCACAAATTTATATTCATTATTTGATTTTTTTTTGAAATTTTTTATTATTATTTATTATTATTATTATTATTATTTTATTTTTTATTATTTTATTTTATTTTTTTATTTAGTATTGCTAAAGTTTAGAAAAAAATAAATTAGTTAGTGGACTATTTAATAAATAAATAAATAGATAGATAAATTAAAATAGGACATAACGAATAAATATAGTCTATGAATCAATAGTATTGGAATGATGATATACTTACCTCGTGTTAACTTACCTGACTCTGTGTTAGCACGATCACTGTGTTATCCGGGGCGGAGGATGTGTCTATAAAGCTCGATAATGGTACTCTTGAGTAAAACAGATTGTCCAAGATTGCGATTTTGAAAGTTTTATCTTGCAATTACCATCTGAGGAGTGTCCAATAGACAAGAGTGTAGTTCAAGCATTGTCGGAGCGGTGGATAGACACGACCCATACTTTTCACCTACCTGTAGGAGAGATGACCAATGGCCTAGTCGATTATACAGCCATAACTGGTATTCAGTACTATGGCCTTCTGGTCCCTCTTACCAATGATATTCTAACATGCAAAGAAGTCCAACAGTTAATCTGTATGGAACCGTCATTAAAAGAGCCCTTTAAGATAAAAATTGAGTTAATTCGGAGTTATTGGATGAATTAAGAAGGACAGATTCATAGGAAAATAGCCAAATAATATGCTCAAGGATTTTTACTGTATTTGCTTGGGTCGACCATTTTATGCAGCACCGAATCTGCCATCCATTTGTTGGTATTGAGGGCCCTTACTGACATGAGAATGGTACCACTTTACAGCCAGGGTGAAGCTAGCCTTGCCTGTCTCTATCATGGACTAGATAAGATTTTCAGGAATAAGAAGTCTTTCATTGGTTTCATGGTAGTTGTCGAGGTACTTTTCTTCTACCAATGCCAATTCCATTCTCATACTTGCATGAATTTGATCTTCGTTGTTATAGGTATGGGCATATGAGCAGAATCTTGTGAGGGTGCCTGGCATTTTTTGAGAGAGAGTCGGGTATCCGAGATTGAATTTTTGGTTGTCAGATCGTGTAGCAGTTCCTGGCTCTCACCATGTACACACCCAGCACTATCTCTTGAGTTGCTTAACCTAGGGCCAAGTAAAATAGTATTAGTATACTTTAAAATTTTTATAAAAGTTCACTTACCTTATTTCATTTTGTAGGTCAATTTGGCTTGGTAGAACACAGAAGAGCGGACAAACTGGACTTCTTCTATGAATGTCGCATTTCCTTTTCAGCATACTCGCCGAGTTATTGTTGGCCCTGTGTCTAGTGGCTAGTTTCTCGGGGAGAGGGTTCATAAGTGGTTCCTTGGTCACGAGTGATAGAGGATCCCAATGAATTGCCTGGAGTATACTTTAAATATTGCATCAATGCTGGAGAACGCATGGTGGTTGGCTCGGCACGGTTATGATGTTGAAACCTTTCTCTATCCACCGGGTGCATCATATGCCCAGTTTATTCGAGTAGGACTCTTAAACTTTGATATATTTCCTGTTGGCGTCCGGGAGATTTTTGAGGAAAAGGAGGATAGCAATGAAGAGAAGTATCATGGAGAGGGAGGAGGGTCCGTCCCGCATCCCGGGGATAGCACCTCTCAGGAAAACTTTTACCATTTTACCATTGCAATTACTTCTTTCTTAACTTATTTTAATTGTTTCAATGATTATTGTAGGCTACTAGCTCATTTGGTCATGAGGCTAGACCTTCCTCTGCCGCTCCTCCATTTGCTCATTCTAATCAACCGAAGATGCCATCTCATCCAGAGGGTATTGATATGAATTACCTGGTAGGTTATCCTATTTCATGATGATTTATGCTACATGTATGCATGATTATGTATGCTCTTACCTTTTTCTTCCTAGCTCACAGCGGATGCTTAAAGAACAAAATAAGAAACTTTAAGAATAGTTAGCTGCTAGTCGTCAACAGGTTGCCCATTTTGAAAAATTGTATCACCAGTCAGAGCAAGATTTTCGAGACTTATGATTTTAGGGGATGAGAGATCCTAGTGCTTTATCGTCTAGGGGACCCCAAACTGATGACCATGAGATTCTTTCGTCTACTTCAGATGAGGATCGATACAGATCTAAATTCCAAGGTAATAGAGGTTCAGGTGCTCCTACTTCGGGTGGATTTGGGATAGATAATATGCCTCCTCCTTCAATAGGCGATGACTTCTTCAGGGCTTTGCTTGATCATAATTCACCACCTCCTTCTCAGTGATCAATTATTGTACTAATTGAGAAAATATTGTATAATAATAATGATAATTATAATTTGCACTTTTACTGCAACTTTTGGCTTTCAAATATTTTTTTTGGTATTATCATTTTTATTATTTCTGCGTTACAATAATTCAGAATTCCACAGCAGCACTGATTTACAAAACCGAAGGCAACGCGGCCACTCAAAATCATTTTGTCGCTAATTTCCTATCCTTGCACATCTCAGTCTCAAACCATTCCTTGTAAACTTCGGTATGGCCAATCATCCTATATAAATCTTCTTTCCCTTCTATTACCTCATGCAGAAGCCATGAATTTTCAACTTCAGCATCAAAATTCCTTTTAACAATTCTAATTTCCCTTCAATTGTCAATAATGACCAAACTCAATTTGAAAAAAATAAAAAGTCTATTTAAAAATATGAATGCCATTCACTGGGAACAAATATCTTGGTCTAAAATTAATACTTTGAAGTGTTTTCAAAATATTAAATTGGACCATTCTTTTTTACATGCCATGGTTTCTTTTTGGAATGTGAATTCTAGGACATTTAAGATTAATGGCTTTGAGATATGTCCCATGATTGAAGAGTTTGAGGCCATCCTTGGATATCCAAGCAATAAACCAATGGCATTACCTATATTGATTTCCAAGACTCAACAAAAGATGCAAATGTTTTTTCAACTTTCAAAGCCCGAAGTTCTACAGTTGATGAGGGGTGAGAAGATTCTGATTGGTCTCGTAATTGACTTTTGCATTTCTCACTTGGCTCCTACTAAGGCATGGCGAAATATGCTTTGTCTATGCTTTCTTGGCCAATTTTTACTTATTTCTTTTAATGGCGATATTGACCCATGAGTATTGGATATCATGGACCAAATGGAAGGAGGCCTGTCGCCGATATTCGTGATCTTAGCTGAGACTTTAGTTGGACTAGACCAACTTAAATCAGAATTGTCAAAGAGAGTGACTGGGAGTCTGTTGCTGCTTCAGGTAATTACCTAAACTACCCTTCTGGATTTCCAATTTAGGTCTCTTTTTTCTTCTTCTTTTTTTATATTGCTCTAATTTTTGCCTAGTCAGCCCTTATGGGTTTTCTAAACTAGCGAGCTGTCCTAGTTTTTTTTTTTTTTTGCTTAGGCCATCCTTGCGAAGTTTTGACCTAAAGGACACCCTTTTTTTTGTTCTAGCTCTAAAAGAGTTGTCTTGTTTGTACCAATTTGGGTTTCTAATAATGGATGAGTGGAGTGGCATAAATCTTCTTTATCAGGGATAAATCATTTGTTACTCTGATGTTATCTTGATAGATTGGAGATACTAGGTGAACTTCAACTACCCTTATGGTCTTGATAACATCAACTATCCATACAGTTTTGGCTATGCATTCCATTCTTTGATCTTCTTGCCTCTTTACTTTAGTGATCATAAGACTTGTCAAAAGTGTAACAACAGCTCAGGGCAGGTCATTGGGCTTATAAGTCAATGAAAAGAAAGCTAAAATTCTATGAAGGGTCAAAGGGACGACTAGGGATTGATATTTAATTGGGTGGATACTAGTTGTTGGCTCGTAAAACAATGCCTAGATCATTTCTCTCTTAAATAAGCAGAGTTCAATTTTGCCTTGAAAATTTGTCAAAGCATGTTCTAAGACTGACTAGGACCTAGACAAAGGTAATTATGCAGGAGCCCTCTCTAAGTAAGCATACACAACTCAATGCTATAGAACAATTCCCTCACCCAGTAAAGTCATTCAAGTCATGATGCATAAATCTATTAATTCATGAATCATCAAGCTAGTTTCCTCATTGGTTGAGCACCAAAATGAATAAAGACCAAAAAAAAATTTGATGAAAGTAATTTATTCAAACAAACATAATTTTAAAAATATAATTGTTCCAAATAAGTTCTAAAGAAAGTAAAATAAAAAGAGCAACAATCCAAGTTAAGGAAGGTTTATTGAATAAAATTTCTCCTTAATCCACATCTCTGACATTCCAGTCTTGAAAGATAGAATCTTTCTCCACTTCTTTTCCTACCATGAAGGTTGCTGGTGGTGGCACTCTATTGAACCTTAGCAAAGGATTATTTTTTGTATTGGGCTTATCCAGCTCAGGCAACTTTTCATTATCAATCAAATTCTGGATCTCATGCCTCAACTTCATGCAGTTGTCCATTTCATGTCTAGGCCTTTGATGGAATTGGCAAAATGCCTTAGTATCAAAGTTAGGTGGAAGAGGATTAGGCAAAGGATGAGAAGTCAAGGGTTGTAATAATCCTTTCTTTTGTAGCTTATTGAGAACCCAAGACAACGTCTTCCCTTATTCCAAAAACTGCCTCATTTCTCCTTGACTAGTGGCATTAACATCAGCTTCCTTTTGTGTACTTTGATTGGTAGGCTGATAATTCCCTTTCTCATTCCTTCTTGCAGAAAAGCGGTTCTTCTCCCTTTCCTACTCTTCAATTTGCAAGCCAGCTTGCAAAAGGTCTTTAAAGTCCCTTATAAGGGTGTGAGAAAGCCTTTCACAGAGGTTGGGCAAGACACCTCTGACTATCATCCTGATTTGGTCCGACTCATCAGGCCTCCTTTTAAGAAGTGCAATCTTATTTCTCCATCTTTTCACATAGTCCACAAAATTCTCATTTGGTCTTTGCCTAATGGTTTCCACCTCTATCAAGATTACTTCCAGCGACATTGTACCCATATTGCTAAATGAAAGCCTTGTACAACATGTCCCAATCTTTTTGAGTACTTTCCTCTAAGATGTCGAACCAATTTTGGACAACATGGTCCAATGAGAGCATGAAATACCTCAGAGTTTGAGGTTTATTAGCTCTAGCAGGCCGCATAGCAGTGATGTATTGCTTCACATGAAGATGAGAGTTTCCAGTACCATTGTACCTAGTGAAGGAAGGCATCTTGAACTTATAAGGGACCTCCTCATCTTATTCAAATAGTTTGTCGATCTCAGACATCTCTTCGGGTTTTAGCTCCTTTTCAAACTTCTTTTCTAAATCAGCAATCATCTTCTCAACATCAGACATCTCGGTCTTTTCAACAGTTGTCTTTTCAATAACCTTTGGCTCCTTCTTTTTATCTTGAGGATCTTAGAAGTATTGAGCCCAGTCGTCATCATCATCAATGATCACCTTGTCATCATCAAAAGCCACTTCACCAACTTTAGCCTTCCTCTTATCGTTCTTGGTTCTTGCGGATGCTTCGGCATTGTTCCCAAACACTGTAGTCATTTGATTCTTCAAGATCTTAGCTAGGGCCCTCTTTAGTTCTTCCATTTTAGCATTGAGGGCATCGTCCACCATTCTTTGAATTTGTTCAAGCTCCATTCCTTTTGGTGAAAAAGTTATTGAGTCGCTGCTAGATTCTTCGTCTCTGGCATAGGTTGGATTGTCGTAAGCTTTTGAACTGTCGTAATCCAGGGCTGTAACCCAGAAAGGATTAATGATATGTGATGTGATGCATGTATGCATGTATGTATGTATGCACAAACAATAAACTAACAAGGATAAATAGGACGTTCCTTCCTACCTTATAACTTCAACACACGGATGGTGAGTCCCTTTTCCTAGGCATATGGTTAACAAAACACCAACATGGGGTATCTTATTTTCAAATATTTCCCTCGGACGTTTCAACCAATAGTTATATTTTCAAAAATGAAAATCAATTCATGATAATTCCCATTAATTAGGCTTTAATCCATCCAATCAACTAAAGTAGCTTTTATGCTATATTGGATTAAAACTAAATAAAGTGGTTTATTATAAATAGATTTCTCACTTGAAAAAGTAACCAATGATTCATGCCACAAACAAGTCCATGATTAATAATTCTTATTATAAACTAGGCTCACAATTGATTTTTGGTATTCCATAATTAACCTAAATAATTTGTAAGCTCTTTGTAAGAAAAGGTTGGATGAAATGCAAAAATAGTTTTGTTTGAAAAACCCATTGTAAAAATATTTTTAGAAAAAATGGATTTTTAACTTTGTATTTGAGTCATAAGAAAATAATTTTTGTTTTGTTTTTAGAAAAGTTTTATGTCCAAAGACCATCTTGAAAAGTTTTGAAAATAGCTTTGGTCTTTTGGACTTTAAAGAAAAATTTATTTTGAGCTTACAATGTACTTAGGTCATATTAGAAAAAGAACAAACCAAATAAGTCATGATTTAAACCAAGATAAATTAACCATAGTCAAACAACAAGCATTTAGGGTAAAAACCTAAGGAAAGTAACTAGGCCAATTACATGAGCTTTAGTCTTTTGGGTTAAAAGGCTTAGGTTTCCATAGCAAGTATATAACAAAAGGTACAAGGCTATGAGTAGTTATGCCATGCTCGATTCCATACCTTGAGTGAAAGTATGGTATCCCTTATATAACACAACACGGGTAACACAGGCATCCTAACTCACACACACGAGGCAATCTAAATGATGCAATGGATAATATCATGATAAAAAAGAATAGAATAATATAAAGACCAACAGAATCAACTTCTCTTATCCCCAGTGGAGTCGCCACTGTGAGCGGAGATTTTCGCCCCCACTCCCGGTGGAATGGTTCTTGCAACTTCGGCACTGTTTAGGCTCAGGGCCTTAGAGAACACGAGCCTAAGCCCAAAGAAAATGGAGTCGCCATGCGGACGGGCCGAGAAAAAATAAAGGGGTGGATGAATCGATTCCTAAGGAATCCCTAACACCCTAATGGGTTCGAAAAGTTGGGTAAGTGTGGGAAAGGTGAGAAATGGCCCTGCACCCCCTACAACGCCCGGTTCATTAGAACCGGCCTCCTTTGCAAGTCTTAATATTATAAAATTCTTAAATATAACGATATTATTCATACTACATGTAACACCCTTATACCCTATATACATACAATACATATTTTCAGCATATGTACAATATGCATATACGGTACAAAAATGTCACAGACCTGTTTAATAAAATTTTTTCACATTTCTGATTTAAAATTTCAAAAACTAAATATATAAAATAAAATAGTATATAAATATTCTTTATTTGTTATAGGAACCCAAAATAAATATTTTATATGAAAATCTCTGAAAAAAATTCGTCAGAGTTTTATTTGTAAATTGGACATCTCAAAATTTAATAAACTCAACATGCATAAAACAAACACTCCTAATAAAGTCAAATCTCCATTTCACCAATACTTCTCAATTTCTCCATATTTTCTCAAAATATTTATACATAGATATATATATATATATATATATATCAAAAACACATATAGAATCTCATTTTAAACAAATTATCCAAAACATTCTTTACAATTTACAACATATACTTCAAAAACAAACATAAAATACATAATATCAAAATATACTATAATATCAAATATGTACATGCTGGCAAATGGCTCTAATATTGAAATACCCAAAAACACTTCAAGCTTGATAAATGCAAGCCTAGACACGACTAGGTCTAGTAGTACTCTTCGGCTCTACCAAATCGCCCATGTCACCTACGTGAGAAATTACAATCGGGCTAAGCTAAAAGCTTAGCAGTACAAATTTTGATAATAATAAAACTGTAAAGTAAGGCCAAAGCAAAATGCTTATTGATATCACATCATTCCATTTTCTCATACTTTTCAAATATTTCAAAATCCATAATTCTCATAAAAACAAACACAAACATGGGCCCAAAGATAACTAATATGTTATTCAAAGTCCAGAGTTACTATTTTGATCTATAATGACACCATGTGTCTAGCCCCGTAGGCAAAATATCAATGTAATAGTCTAACTAGGTCTGAGCTTACGACCTAGTCATTTCACCCAGTCCAGCTTCAAGGACTTATTTTTGAGGCTTACGACCCTGTCATTTCAACTAAAAAATATTTTCACAGTGTCGCCCAGCGTCTAGCCCGTAGGCAAATTATAGGCATGCCGTCAAACACAGAACTCTGAAAATTGAATAATATACTAGGCACACAATTTATTCATGTTTCTCATTATCGATCTCTTTCTCATTGTCACATAATCAAGCTAGGCACATTGCCTTATTTTCTCATCTTTTTTTCACTTTTCTCATTTTTTCATTTTTCACATTTATATCAATATCAATTCATTTCATTATGTTTGCACATATCTCCTTATATTATACCACATTTTTGCATTCACAACACATTACCCAATTACTTTGGGTATTTCTACATAATTCACATATTAATCACATTTACACAATTTAGCCATTATCAATGGCTTTTCACAATGCATTTAACACATATATGACATTACAAATGTCGTAGCACATTATTCATACATAACCAATGTATCAAGTAGCTTAACACATTTTTCAACCAAAATTTGTTAAGCCCAAATGTCATACAAACATAACCAATGTATTCAAAGTTTGTACTTACCTCAAATAGCAACCAAAACAAGCTTAAAACAACCTCCAATCCTATCCTTCCAACTTGCCCTTCACTACATGGATGAAGCAAAACAACCTCACTCAATGCCTAAACCAAATGTGATAGCAAATAATCATTTAGTATCACATTTAATGGTATTTCTAATATTAAATAATAATTAAACCCCATCCAAGCAAAAATCTAAAATTTAAGGCTAACCTCACTTTAACTTTGGATTCTCATTCTAGGCCATTCATTTTAATATATTAAGTTTATTTATATTATTAGAAACATATTTTAATACATTTAAACCATTTACATTACAAAAATACACTTTTATACACAAAACCCTAAAATGGCATAACCTTCCCCCAATGAAGGTTTTCCATTCCAACACAATCCATTAATCATTTTAAGCTTATATTCATCACTTATATGACCAAACAACAAGAATAAACCAATAAAATTATACAATTCAACAACTTTGGAAAAATCATTTTCCAAAACCCTAAATCACACTTCCATTCTCAAACTCCAACCAAACACAACCAAATCTAATTTTTTGACTTTAAAATACTTGTTTTTGCAACAAAAAAACTCATTTGGAATCAATTTGCATAATTAAAAACCATAATTTCAAAACCCCAAAAATTACATAACCCTAAATTCTCTCTCTTCACCAATCTTACCCAAACTCAACCATTTCTTCAATCCAACCTTAAAATCATTATTAACTATCCAAAATAACATCATACACACCAATTCCAATAATTATAACATACTACTTAAAAATCCAAAATCATACATAATCAAAATTTCCATGAAATTCAAAGAAAACAGTTGGAAACTTACCAAATTTAGTGGAAATCACCAAAAATAAATTTTAAACTTCTTAAATCCTTCAATAAATTGAGTATGGAGGAGCAAAATTCCTTGGATAACATCAATGGAGGTTTCGACCAAGGAGAAAGAATAAGAAGATGAAAATGGCTTTTGATTTTCTCTTTTCTTTCATCTTTTAATTTCAACCATATATATATTATTTAATTTAATTTAATAATTATTTATTTAATTATTTATTTAATAAATTAAAAGTCCAAAAATCCCTCTTCCATTCAAAAATTATTTATTTTTGAATTAATTTAATAATTTTGAATTTTTAAGATTTAATTATCAAATTACCCTTTTTACTTTGACTTTTGATTTTTTCTTTAAAAAGTGTTGACTTTTATATGTTGTATATATTTTACATATATATTTCACTTTTTCATTTAAAATCCCTTCTTTTTTTATTTAAAATCATTAATTTAATTTATTTAATTTAATTATAATATATTTTATCAAATTTTTAAAAATTAGAAATTTTTTTAAAAAAATTGGGATATTACACATATGCACAAATAATGTGTATCTTATATACACATCAAATGTACCTTATATGTTTATTAAATATATTAAGTATGTAATGTATATATCTAATATATACAATTAATATACCATATGTATATGTTATATATATACTAGGTATATATATTGGGTATATACAACTTTTATATCTCCAAGTACTTATTTAATTTTTTCAAAATCACGGATATGACAATTTCCTCCCCCTTAAATAATTTCATCCTTAAAATTATCCAGTACGGCAATAAATCATCCAAATCAAAATATAATCTTAAAATCTCATATTAAATTAATCATCTCATCAAATCATTATTTCATCAAATTACATAATTTATACTCTCCCCCTTAGGTTCATTCTCAATTACCTTTTTACCATTTCATAACTCATCATTATACTGTCTATTTACTCAAACAGTCACAATAGATTATTATATCATCAATCGAATTATCATTAGATAAAATTAGTTCATCCCTTTAATATATATACACCACACACTTATTGCACTCAAGATATTTGATCACTTCATTATCTTAAAAAATATACTCTTATAACCTTAAATTCAAATGTTAATAACTTATATTTTAACACTGACTATTTTGTCATTATAGTCATTTTCAAAATTTTATCTCTGTTTAATTACCACCTTGCCTATATTTACAAATGGTTATTTGTGAAAACCACAAATGATAACAACTCCCAATTCCAACTTATAAGCCTCAACACAATAATTTTACACATCTTTACTTTGATCCTACTCTTTATACAATTACCACATATTAGTTTAATATCACCGTTATACAACAACAAAATCTTATTTCCTTATTAAGATTCATTCCAATTATACTATAACTAACATTTTTCTCTTATAATTATTTAAAACTAATATAACTTAGCTCCTTTCATATGCATATACATATCAGAACGCTGTATGATGCACATTATTATATAGCTTGCATATTCTTAATACAACTACATACATTGAATTTCAATAAATACTTGTAAACTTACATTTTAGATCAATTGATCTAACTATCACAATATGATCATCACAGCCTTATTCTATTATGACCAATCTTTAGTCTATTTTAAATTTATCAATCTGTTTTCAATTCATGACCTAATTCTATTAGGTCAAATTTATTCTCCAATCTTAATTTTCTTCGAATTCATCATTATAGATAATATTCATTTCCCCTAGATAATATTCATTTCCCCTAGTCTCATTCACTTTAAATGTCATTTTCATCAACTTATTCATTTTATACCACTTTCAAACACATTCAATATAACTCTTACTCACATTTCATAATTCCTTTCATTTATCATTTTCTCACATTTCTTATAGTTACCATGTAATATCCCAAAGTATACCCTAAAAGTTTTGGAATAATTATTGTTGTAATTGGATTTAATGTATATGTTTAATGGAAAGAGAAAAGAAGTAAAGAGAGAGTGTATATGTTGTATATATTTCTATATATACAACATATACACTCTCTCTTTACTTCTTTTCTCTTTCCATTAAACATATACATTAAATCCAATTACAACAATAATTATTCCAAAACTTTTAGGGTATACTTTGGGATATTACAATTCTCCCCCTCTAAAAAGAAAATTTCGTCCTCGAAATTACCTAATATCAAGTCTGAAACAATTGAGGATACTGATCTCGCATCACTTGCTCACTCTCCTAAGTTGCCTCTTCCTTCGCATGATTCTTCCAAAGAACCTTTACAAGTGGCACTTTCTTATTTCTCAACTCTTTCACTTCATGTGCCAAAATAGCAATTGATTCTTCTTCAAATGTCATATCCGAACTCACCTCAATAGATTCAATTGGCAAAACATGAGATGGGTCTGATCTGTACCTCCGTAGCATAGAAACATGGAAGACATTGTGAATTCTATCCAACTCAGGCGACAAAGCAGTTTTATAAGCAACTAGTCCAATTCTTTCTAATACCTCATAAGGTCCAATAAAACGAGAACTTAGCTTCCCTTTACGACCAAATCTCAAAATCTTCTTCCAAGGATACACTTTCAAAAATACTTTATCTCCAACATTAAATTCTATGTCTCTCCTCTTCAAATCTGAATAAGATTTCTGTCAATCTGAAGCTGCTTTCAACCGATCCAAAATTATCTTCACTTTCTCTTCCGTTTCTTTGATCAAATTAGGACCAACCAATTTGCCTTCTCCAATTTCATTCCAACATAGAGGCGTCCTACATCTTCTACCATACAATGCCTCATATGGTGCCATTCCAATACTGGATTGATGACTGTTATTGTAAGCAAATTCCACAAGTGGCAAAAATCTGTCCCAACTTCTAGAGAAATCAATGACACAGCTTCTCAACATGTCCTCAATAATCTGTATCACTCTCTCGGACTGCCCATCTGTCTGAGGATGAAAAGCAGTGCTAAAGTGTAATCGAGAACCCAAAGCACCATGTAAACTCTTCCAAAATCTCGAAGTAAACCGGGGATCTCGATCAGACACCAAAGAAATTGGAATTCCATACAGTTTCACTATCTCACTGATATAAAGCTTAGCCAACTTCTCCAGAGAATAATCCATTCTAACTGGAAGAAAATGAGCTGTCTTCGTCAACCGATCAACAATCACCCAAATAGCATCATGCTTCCTCTGAGTCAATGGCAAACCAGATACAAAATCCATTGTTACACGCTCCCATTTCCATTCAGGTACTGATAAAGGTTGAAGCAACCCGGTTGGAACTTGATGCTCAGCTTTCACTCTCTGACAAGTGAGACATTTAAATACAAACTCCGCTATGTCTCTCTTCATACCTGACCACCAATAATGTTGCTTCAAATCCTGATACATCTTAGTACTCCCAGGGTGCATAGCAAAAACCGATTGACGTGCTTCCTCTAAAATAATCTTTCTCAATCTTGCATCATCAGGAACACACAATCTATCCTTGAACCAAAGACTACCATCATCTCTCACATGAAATTCTAGGTTCTCCCCACTTTGGCATTCTGAAACAATCTTCTGAATTTTCTCATCAACCAATTGAGCCTCTTTAATCTGATCCAACAACATTGGTCTCAACTGCAATTGAGCCAACAATGCACCATCATCACATTATTCAAAACTAGCATGCAACGCTCTCAACTCACAAGCAACGAGAGTGAATAAACAGTCAAACTTGCTAAAGACTTCCGACTCAAGGCATCAGCAACAACATTTGCCTTACCAGGATGATAATCAATCAAACAGTCGTAGTCTTTCCAACCACCGTCTTTGCCGAAGATTCAGCTCCCTCTGAACACCCAAATATTTCAAACTCTTATGATCTGTATAGATAAAACACTTCTCTCCATACAAGTAGTGTCGCCAAATCTTCAAAGCAAACACTATGGCTGCTAACTCCAAATCATGCGTCGGATAATTAAGCTCATGCGGCTTCAACTGCCTAGAAGCATAAGCTATGACTTTACCCTCTTGCATCAAAACACAACCTAAACCATTATGTGAAGCATCACTGTAAATCACATAAGGTTTATTTTCTACAGGCAAGGTAAGAACAGGAGCTTGAGTCAACATCTCTTTCAACTGCTCAAAACTAGCTTGACACTGATCTGTCCATACAAATCTAACTCCTTTTCGAAGTAATCTGGTGAGTGGAGTAGCTATCAAAGAAAAACCTTTCACAAAGCGTTGATAATAGCCTGCCAAACCCAGAAAACTTCTAACTTCAATCACAGATTTCAGTGGACTCCAATTCAGAATAACCTCAACTTTACTCGGATCAACTCTTATACCATCTACTGACACTATATGACCGAGAAAAGTTACTTGATCAAGCCAAAACTCACATTTTGACAGCTTAGCATACAATTGCTTCTCTCTCAAAGTCTGCAATACAATCCGCAAATACTTGTCATGCTCCTCCTTATTACATGAATACACCAAAATATCGTCAATAAAGACCACTACAAACTGATCTAGATAGGGCCTAAACACCCTATTCATCAAATCCATAAAAGTTGCAGGTGCATTCGTCAACCCAAAAGGCATCACCAAGAACTCATAATGCCCATACCTTGTGCGAAAAGCTGTCTTGGGAACATCTTCCTCTCTGACCCTCAACTGATGGTACCCTGATCTCAAATCAATCTTGGAAAACACTGCTGCTCCCTTCAATTGATCAAAGAGATCATCTATCCGAGGCAAAGGATACTTATTCTTGATAGTCACCTTGTTCAATTGCCTATAATCGATGCACAACCTTAAAGTACCATCCTTCTTCTTTACAAACAAAATAGGAGCTCCCCACGGCGAAACACTAGGGTGAACGTTTATCCAACAATTCCTGCAACTGCACCTTCAACTCTCTCAATTCAGCAGGTGCCATTCGATAGGGAGTAATAGAGATGGGAGTGGTACCCGGCAACAAATCGATACCAAACTCAACCTCTCTCTCAGGGGGTAACCCTGGCAACTCCTCCGGAAAAACATCTGGAAATTCCGCAACTGTGGGTATACTATCTAGTTGAGAACCCACTACTCTGGTATCCACAACATGAGCAAGATAAGCATCACACCCTTTTCTAATCAACTTCCTAGCTGCCACAGCTGACACAAACAAGGATGCAAGTTGTCTCTGCTCACTAGATACCATCACACTCCTACCATCACTGGTTCTTAAGGTAACACACTTCTTTTGACAGTCTACCACAGCTCCATGCTTAGACAACCAATCCATGCCTAAGATCAAATCATACTCCTTAAAAGGCATTTCAATCAAATCACCCAAAAAATCCTCACCTTGCACCACAACTGAACTATTACGATGCACCTTACTCACTACAACACTATGTCCTAAAGGATTTGTCACCAACACATCAAATCCTAAGGATTCTGAATGCAATTCAGACACAGGCAAGATAGATGCACTTATGTATGAATGAGTAGATCCTGGATCAATCAAAGTAAGAACTGAAATACCAAATAAAGAAAATGTACCCGCAATAACTGCTGAAGCATCTGGCTGCCTCTGCATCACATACACTCTCTGAGAAGACCCAGCCTCATCTGGCCTACTGCCTCTGGATGTAGAGCCTCCTGTTTGACTGATTCTAGGTTGACCACCTCTACTGAAACCTCTGCCCCCTCGACCACCTCTACTAAAACTAGGTCAAGAAGCTGCAGTATCAGTCTGTCTATCTTCCTGTAACTCAGGGCAATCTTTAATAAAGTGAGCTGGTGACCCACATCTAAAACATACTCCTGATCCACCCGTATTCCAACAAACACCCCCATGTGTCCTACCACAATGAACACATATAGGTGGAACGGATCTCTGAACCATTGGAGTCGGAACACTCGCTACAGAAACTGTAGGTCTCGATCTCTGCCTCTGATACTGAACTAACCTACCTAACTGCCTCAGGCTCCTACTAATTCTCGGAACAAAACTTCCTCGGCCTCTCTTCATAGATGAAGACCCTGCCTCAAACTGGGATCTCCTAACTCTGGTCTCCTCCTCAATAGCAGTTGTTGCAATACCCTGTGCTCTCTCAACACTTCTGGCTGCTGCAACAAGCTGGGAAAAATCCTGATACTGGGAACCAGCAATAATGCACATAATAGAGGGCCTCAACCCCTCCTCAAATCTCCTAGACCGGTCAATCTCATCAGAAATAATCCCACCGGCATAGTGACTCAACCGGATGAACTCTACCTCATACTCTGTCACAGTCCGGTTATCTTGTCTCAGATTCATAAATTCCATCTTCTTGGCATCCTTATACTCCCTCGGAGTATATTTCTGCTCAAACTCCCTCAGAAAATCACTATACAACAACGTTGGTGGATCATTCATAGCATGAGGAACTGTCTTCCACCAATCATAAGCATCTTTCTGCAATAAGGATCTAGCATAATCAAACTTCTCTTCATGAGTAGCTTGCAACTGAATGAATACACTCTGAACTCTATCCAACCACTGTTCAGCTACTGCTATAGTACCAAAGAAATCCTCAGCCCCATACTTCCTCAATTTATCATAATGTCTCATCGGCACTTGTGGCTGTGGTGGCGGTGACGGCTGTACTGGAGCTTGCCTCAACAATTCTACTACATGTCTTAGCCAAACTGGCGGAACCTCATCAACAGCTGATCTCTCTGGCACAGGAGCAGGTGCCTCTCTAGCTCTATCAACCCTACCCCCATCTCTACCCTCTTCAGGAGCTACACTCTCCGCACTACCCTCTATAAACTGAAGTGACTGAGATGCCATCACTACCTATATCTGCAAACACAGCAGAATATACCTCATCAAAGATCAGAGAATGCCAATACCAAAGCATGTATCTTATTCAAATATCACATTGTAAAATCAGAATTTTCTTTTTCTTACAATTTACCTAGGTTGAGAATCTCAAAACCTAGGCTCTGATACCAAAACAATTGTAACACCCCTATATCCCGTATACGCACACTACATACTACCACAATGTAATATACGTATACTGAATATAGGAATGCCACAGTTTACTAAACAAACAAATCATTTCCTTTAACAATAATATGAGCAAACTTAAAACATTTAAGTTATATTATAAAACAAAATAGATAAAACGTTTATTTATTAAGCAGCGGAAAATGTAGCGGTATTTACATATATATATATATATACATCAAAGCTAATGTTTACAAAACATAAAGTTTATACATGTTTGGCAGTTCGTCTCTAATCTTCAACCCCACAATCAACACGTCAAATTCTAGACTCAACTCAGTCTAGATGAACTCTCCAGCTCTACTCTGTCACCTGCACGATGAACCACAATCGCGCTAAGCCATAGGCTTAGTGGTACAACCCATAATAACAATATGCTTCAATGTGATGCCAATGTCACACATTTCAACAATATAGACAATATTCATAAATGAAATATTCATATATTTCATAACATCACATTTCAATATCTTATTCAATTATTTCACCACTTATGATTTATATTGAAGCAAAGACAAGCATGGGCCCAAAAGACACTAATATGCCATTCAACTTTCAGAGTTAATGTTTTGGTTCAATTTTCACATTTATCATTATCATAATCCCAACTAGGCTTCAAGGATTAGATCCAATCAAGCTTCAAGGGGAATAAAGCATGCTAAGCATCAACCCAACTTGACTTCAAGGATCAAACCCAACCTAGCTTCAAGGGTTGTAACATCTCAACTAGGCTTCAAGGACTAGACCCAACCAAGCTTCAAGGGGAGTTAAGCATGCTAAACTTCGACCCAACTTGGCTTCAAGGATCAAGCCCAACCTAGCTTTAAGAGATTGTTACTATTAGGCATGCCACCAACAACAAAACTCTGAAAATGGAATAACACATTAGACACACAATTCATTCATTATTTCATTATCAATTCCATTCTCAATTTCTCATACTCATCTAGGCAACCATGCCTCAATTATTTCATTTGCATCATTATAGCCAACAACAATGGCTTCACATCTCATCATTAAGATATACACAACCAATTACATTACACATACATTTTGAATGCTCATCATATCTTTCACATTTCATATTTCATCATATATTTAGAATCTTTAACATACACTCTACCAAGTTCACATTATGCAAAACATAGCATTATTCATATGCATCAACAATGCAATAGGTTACTTAACACATTTACAACCAAAGGTGTTAAGTCTCAAGGTCATATAAATGTATGCAATAATATAGGGTTTGTACTTACCTCAAAATAATTCACACAATACCAAACTCCTCTTCTAAGAATCCTCACAACTTGGATTAGGGCAACTCACCTTCTTCACAACCTAATCCAAAAAGGAATAATACACACTCATTTAAAGATACATATAAATTCCAATACAATTATTCACTTACTAGTCTCATACTAGACCCATAGATTACAAATTATAAACCAACATAACTATCTAGGACCCCACGGTCGTGGTCTCACAACCCTATGGCCGTGGCATAGCAAATGAGTCTGCCCAATTGTTCTAAAAAACCCCCCCACGGTCGTGGCCTCACAACCCCACGGTCGTGGCATCCATTTTGCCTCTGTTTCCAATCAAACTCATGGATTCTATGTTTTCAACTTCATTCAACACAAACATATTGAAAATCAAAGATAATAATTGATCAAACTCAATATTAACATCAATTACCAATTCCCAACCATAACATAAACACAACCTTTACTCTTCCAACACCAAACCTAACTCCATCTCTTCAATTCAACATCAAAATCAAAATCAAATAAACCCAACACTCTCAAACATACCATAAACAAACATACTCAAATACAACTTGAAAGAAACAAGGAAATCAAGTGGAAAAACTTACCAAAATGATGAAAACTCTTAGATTTCCAACTTGATTACTTGAAACTTCCTTAAATCTTGAGTTTGGAAAAATTTAAAATCTCACTTCCTCTCTTGCTTCTTTGATAGCCGGCCAACCCAAAGAGAAAAGAAGAAAAAGAACAAAATGACAAAGTCAAACACTTCTCTTCTCTTTAAACCTCCACCAAGAAATTTTAAATAATAAAAATATTTTAAAATATTCTCTTCCACTAACTTAATTTCCATTTTCCACTAATTAATTTAATTAAATAAAATTAACTCTTTCTTTTGACCTTCCATTAATTTGACTTGCATATGTTGTATATATTTCTATATATACAACATATACACTCTCTCTTTACTTCTTTTCTCTTTCCATTAAACATATACATTAAATCCAATTACAACAATAATTATTCCAAAACTTTTAGGGTATACTTTGGGATATTACATACCATATTTACAAAAATCACTTTCCTTCCACATCATTTATAGCTCATCATATTTTCACAATTCTCTTCTGTTTTCACACTATCTATGGTCATAAATAAATTTCTACATAAGGTTATGAGTCAAACTATACCAGCCACAAATCTTGCTTGTATCTCATAAAACAAAAATTATCAATTTCACTAAATATATTTCACAGTTGTATCATCTTAAGCCCACATCTGTGGGTTATAAATAAACACCGCCTTCACTATAATTCTTTCTCAAATAGCTCTTATCTCGAAACTATGTCCGTGTCTCAATGGTCACACACCCGTGGCATTTCAAAATCACATATTAGTTCTTTAAACTCTTACTACATGAAGAGTTAACGAGTATCAATTCTTTTTTAAGACAAGTTACCCTTGTCCACTTGTTTTTATTAGCCTAAACACATGATCCATTAACATTATCATCAACAATTCATATATTTATATACTAATTTTATACAATTATTTAACAAGAACTCCTTTTCCAATTTTAAAATCCATTTACTAATAATTACCAATTATATCTCAACTTATTCAATAATTTTTTTTTACCAATTTCTCCTTCTTAAATCAAATAAATAATTATATAGGGTTACAAATATACTATAATACTTCAATAATACTTTTTCATATCTTTAAGTAATCAACTCAATACTTGATCACTTTCACATTACATCACATTGTCACAATTTCCAGGTGATCAATCTTATCATGATCACCTTCATCTCACAAATTCATATTATTTCACATTTTAAATATTTTCCATATTTTTAAATCCACATACATATCCATAAGTCACATTCATAATGTGACTTACTTTCCACATTTTCTTACATATCATATTAGTGTCTGTATTGGACAATTCACCACACATATCATATATGTATATACACACAATCACACAATTATACTCAACTTTTTATATATATAAATTGAACATTTATCACAGTTCATGGAATATTATCATTTCTCATTCTTATATAATAAATAAATTATCCTCATTCATCATTTTTTTACATAATTATTAGTCACATTTCCAATGTGACTTCTCTCTCACATTTTCCATACTCTTCATATATATATTTTCACTTTCTTAATCATTTTTCTTTATTTCATATCCAGTATCTATACTATCAATCACATTACACATTACATGATATTTTCATAAGTAATATTACTCATTCAAAATTACTCATATGCTTATTAAATATTAAACTATCAATATCTAAACAGTCTTCATCGAAATTCTCTTACAACTCTAAATTTCCAACTTACTACTTTACTTAAACTTCATTCTATTAACCTCATTATCAAGAGCTAACTTTATAAACATTATTTTTATATTAATATAACATCAAAACACATCACTTTCACAATTATGGACACCCATTTCAAAAATTCAAATTTCATATAATACAACCAACAACATGAACCTCACTAAATCTCATCCATATCACATTCCCAATCTTAAGATCATAACATTTACTTTTAAACAACACTAATTCATTTCATTACACTAATTAACATCATCCATTTAGATATCCTAATTTTACATACTCAAACCCTAAATCATGCATCATTTTTTTTCATATTAAACAATTCACTATCACATATTATTTCCCTCTTTGATTTTTTTTAATTATGACCTCTTTGTTCTAAATTATTAATAACTCCATATTCCTTCTTCATACTTCTACCCGTCTGTATATAAATTTTCATAATTTTTCTTATTCATTTGTCTCATGAAATTAATTTATTACTCATATACACAAATTTGTATGACTTCCTTAGTTTCATGTCAATCTCACTTTCAATTTTATATTCCTTACCAATTCTTTATAAAATCTTATAAAATTTTAGCCATGTACACTTGACACATATATAGATTTATATTTAAAATTTTAGATTTTTTCCAAGCTGATTTACTATATTTAAAAATTAAATCTTCCAAAATCCACAGAATTTGTCTCTTTAATAATTCCTCTAGAAGCACCCGGATATCCTTTTTTTTAGGTATTAAACCTTAATAAAGATTCATAAACTTCTAATCATATGTTCTAGGAATATATATAATATTGTACACAAATTTTTAGATTTTTTTCCATAGCTTTTAAATATTTTTCTCAATTTTTACATATTCTGAGTTGCTGGAACTGTTCCAACAATCCATGTTCTTCTATTTTTCTTAATTAGAAATCCATCTTTAAAAATTATGAATTTTTTTATTCATTGGATTCTAACATATAAAATAACTTTCCATTAAATTTTCAAACTTATCCAAAATTCCTAAATTTATCCAAAAATTCGAATAATATCACGTTGTAGTACACATATAGAATTTTCTTTAACAATCATGCCCATTTCTCAAAATTTTTATTTCATATCTTAAATCATTTCCTAAATTATTTTTCTAAACTTCACTTATTCAACAATTCAATCAACTATGAATCTTAATTTCGAATAAAAGTTTCAAAAATTCTTAATCCATAAACTCTAAAATGACGCTTCTATTGTGCCACTCTGATCTATATAATCCAGACGTCATCTTAACTCATATCCAGTATATCAAATGGACATTTCCACATAAGGGATCAAATAAATTGTCAGTACCAATGCATGTATCATAATTGAAAACTATTTTTTTAAAATTTCAATTTTCTCTCTCTAACAACCCGCTTAAGTCGAGAGCCTCAAACCAGGCTTTGATACCAAAATAAATGTAACACCCTTATACCTTATATACATAAAATACATATTTTCAGCATATGTACAATATGCATATACGGTACAAAAATATCACAGTCCTGTTTAATAAAAAAAATTTACATTTCTGATTTAAAATTTCAAAAACTAAATATATAAAATTAAATAGTATATAAATATTCTTTATTTGTTATAGGAACCCAAAATAAACATTTTATACGAAAATCTCTGGGGAAAAAATTCGCCAAAGTTTTTTCTGTAAATTGGACATCTAAAAATTTAATAAACTCAACCTGCATAAAACAAACACTCAATAAAATCAAATCTCCATTTCACCAATACTTCTCAATTTCTCCATATTTTCTCAAAATATTTATACATTGATATATACATATATCAACAACACATATAAAATCCAATTTTAAACAAATTATCCAAAACATTCTTTACAATTTACAATATATACTTCAAAAACAAACATAATATACATAATATCAAAATATACTATAATATCAAATATGTACATGCTGGCAAATGACTCTGATCTTGATGTATCCAAAAACACTTCAAGCTCGATAAATGCAAGCCCAGACACGACTAGTTCTAGTAGGACTCTCCGACTCTACCAAATTGCCCATGTCACCTGCGCGATGAATTACAATCACGCTAAGCTAAAAGCTTAGTGGTACAAATTTTGATAATAATAAAACTATAAAGTAAGGCCAATGCAAAATGCTTATGGATATCACATCATTTCATTTTCTCGTACTTTTCAAATAATTCACAATCTATGATTCACATAAAAACAAATACAAACATAGGCCCTGTAGACCCTTAATTTTTGACCCAATCCGGTCCATTGTGCTTCATTTAGTCCAAAATGATTTTTGTTGTTTAATTGGTCCAAAATAATTTTATTTAAATAATTTTTACCTTAGTATCTAATTTTTAGTAGTAAAAAATGAAAATAAACAAATAAAAATTAAAAATAAAAATAAAAATAAAAATCAGAGTCGGAAAAAAATCAGGACCAATTAAACCAAATCAAGGGAGGAAAAAACTTTTCATGATAGCTTTAGGTTTTGAAACCAAATCAAGGAAGGAAAGGAAAAACTCAATTGAATTAATATTTATAGCAGCAGTAGCACAAAAAGGAGAGAAAAAAAGAGGCAATCAAAGCTTGTCTTTGGAGCTAGTTCATCCAAGAAGAGTTGTTTTTTGGAGAATCAACAAAAGAAGGTATGTTTTAATTCTTTTGATTTATGTTTTACAATAGCCAAATTATGGAATTAGGTTCTTTTTAAATCAAAAATCTTAGAGTTTTAATTTAATTTTTCCAAGTTTAGAACATTAAAATCGTGGCTCTCTTTTATAAAAAGATTTAAAATTGTTATTTTTTCTTCTTAAAACCCCTTAAAACTCTAATTTAGCATATTTTTCGATAAAATCAAAATCAAATTCTGCATCTTTTAAGATTCTAAAGTAGGCTCTTTTTCACTCAAAAAACCTTAAAAAACATCTTTTCTACTTATAAAAACTTCAATTCATGTGTTTAAATTCATAAAATCTCATAAAATATCAAGTTGCTATTTAAAACCCTAAAATTAAATTCCTTGGCCGAGAACCCCAAATTAAGAGCCTAAATCCAAAAATCATCTTTTCAACCTAAAATAATGAACCCTAACCCTTTAAAACCTCAAACCCTAACTTTTTCTAAACTTTAAACCCTTTAAAACATAAAAAACATAAAAACATAAAAAACTCAAAAAAAGCTACAGTAGCTCAATTTATTATTTAAAATCATGAATTAAAAATATTTCAAAAGTGTCTAAAACTCAAGTTTTATTATTTCATCATTCAAATCTTAATTTGTTTAATCAAAGTGTCTTGCTAACCTTTAAAAAACATAAAACCTAATCTATTTTAATTACCTAAAAAGTCATAGTAGCTTAAACTTTAGAATTTCCAAAGCCTTAACACATGAGGTAAATAACCCTAAATAGAAAAAGTAGCTATACTTGAACTTTTATTTGTTTTATTCAATTCCATATTTATTTATACCTTGATTTATTTCTTATGCTTTAATTTATTTAATTTTAATACTTGATTTATTTAATTTATCATGGATGGATGTTTGTTTTATATTTTGGTTAATACTCTTCATGAATGATTTATTTATTATGGATGATTATTTACTTTTATCAATCAATTTAGACTTCCAAAAGATGTAAGAGGTATGTTTCCACTTGGTGGGTACCTCATTAGTTAAACATCATGTAATTTAATTTTCTTTTCTATTTTAGAACTTATGTAAAGGGCATGTTTCTACCTTTTGGTGGGTGTCCTACCTAGGCATGTGATGTAAGGACATGTTTCCATCCTTGGATGGGTGTCCATTTATTTGTTTTGTTTTGTTTGGACATTGCTTTGATTTTAATATAATGATGCTTTCTTTTATTGTGTGTAGTATGGATAATGTTATTATACTTAAGAATTTTATAATATTAAGACCTGTAAAGGAGGCCGGTTCCAATGAACCGGGCGTTGTGGGGGTGCTGGGCCATTTCTCACCTTCCCCACACGTACCCAACTTTCCGAACCCATTAAGGGGTTGGGGATTCCTTAGGAATCGAGTCATCCACCCCTTTCTTTTTTCAGGCCCGTTCGGGTGGCGACTCCATTTTCTCCGGACTTAGGTCCGTGTTCTCTAAGGCCCCGAGCCTAAACAGTGCCGAAGTCGCAAGAACCATTCCACCGGGAGTGGGGGCGAAAATCCCCGCTCACAGTGGCTACTCCACTGGGGATAAGAGAAGTTGATTTCGTTGGTCTTTATATTATTCTATTCTTTCTTATAATGATATTATCCATTGCATCATCTTAGATTGCATTGCGTGCGTAAGTTAGGACGCCCGTGTTACCCGTGTTATGTTATGTAAGGGATACCATACTTTCACTCAAGATATGGAGATCGAGCATGGCATAACCACTCATAGCCTCATACCATTTGGTATATACTTGTTATGGGAACCTAAGCCTTTCTACCCAAAGACTAAAGCTCATGTAATTGGCCTAGTTACTTTCCTTAGGTTTTACCCCAAATGCATGTTGTTTGACTATGGTTAGTTTATCTTAGTTTAAATCATGGCTTATTTGGTTTGTTCTTCTTCTAATATGACCTAAGTACATTTGCAAGCTCAAAATAAATTTTTCTTAAAATCCAAAAGACCAAAACTATTTTTCAAAACTTTTCAAAATGGTCTTTGGACATAAGACTCTTCTAAAAACTAATCAAAAATTCTTTAGCCCATGGCCCAAATACTAAGCCCAAAATCCATTTTTCTAAAATCTTTTACAATGGGCTTAGAAACAAAACTATTTTCACCCAACCATTTTTACAAAGAGCTTGCAAAAATATTTAGGTCAATTATGAAATACCAAAAATCAATTGTGGGCCTAGTTTACACTAAGAATAAATTAACCATGGGCTTGTTTTTGGCATGAATCATTAGTTACTTGTTCAAGTGAGAAATCTATTTATAATAAACCTCTTAATTTCATTTTAATCCAACATAGCATAAAAGCTACTTTAGTTGGTTGAATGGATTAAAACTTAATTAATGGGAATTATCATGGATTGATTTCCATTTTCAAGGATATAACTATTGGTTGAAACGTCCGAGGGAATTATTTGAAAGCAAGATACCCCATGTTGGTATTTTGTTAACCATATACCTAGGAAAAGAGACTCGCCATTCGTGTGTGGATGTTATAAGGTTGGAAGGAACGTCCTAATTATCTTTCTTTGTTGATTGTTTGTGCATACATGCATACATTTGTATCTCATATCATTGATCCTCTCTGGCTCATAGACCTGAAGTACGACAATTCAAGAGCATACAACAATACCATCTACAACATTGACTTTAATTCAAGTGCCTCATTGGAAGGATGAATGCAAACCAGCTAAGGGATATAATTGATGAAGTTGTCAAAGCAAGGATGGCCGAACTACAAGACCAATTGGTTGAAATTATGAAGGCCCAGTTGATTGAAATTCTAGAGATCATTAACAATGCTAATGAGGCATCTCCCATCGACATAAGAAAGAAGGAAAAGGCAGCATTAACAAGGAACATGTCTACTAATAGAGATCGAATGAAAAATGAGAGATTAATCCCGATTCTACAAGACCAACCGAACCATGTGCTATCTAAGTGGAACAATAAGAGCGGCTATCACCCTAGTGGGAAAAGTCAAAGGGAAAGAGGAGATGTTGAGAAAGATGCAACAACTAAGCCAACAAAGAAGCGTAAATTTTCAGATCTGGGGAAGCCTTTGTCTTGGGTCTTCGATAAGCTACAAAAGAAAGGGTTGTTACAACCATTGGCTCCTCGACCTTTACCTAGTCCATTACCCCCAAAATTTAATACTAAGGCTTTTTGTCAATTTCATCAGACTCAAGGACATGAGACTGATAAGTGTACCCGATTAAGGCATGAGATCCAGAATTTAATTGATAGTGGAAAGCTGCTTGAGCCTAATAAGCCCAACACTAGGAATAAGCCTCTGCTTAAAATTGGAAGGGCACCACCTCTTGCAACCTTCATGAAGAGTTTTATCTTGTCATCTCATCATGATATGGATAGAGAAGCCGCTAAAGAGGATGTACAACTAAACAAGTTTGGATTAACTGTGGATGATGATGATGAAGCAATGATCTTTAATGATATGTCTAAATAAATGAAGTGTCTACGACGCCAACTCAATGAACTTTCCTTAGCTTGAATGTTGGTTTTCAATTTTACTTTCTTTAATATTTAAATTGGAACAATCATGTTTTTCAAATTTAAAGTTGTTTGAATAAATTACTTTCATTTAAATTTTTGTTGGTCTTTGTTCATTTTAGTGCTCAACCAATGAGGAATTTAGCTTTATGTTTATAAATTAATGTATCTAGGCATCACGACTCGAATGACTTTACTAGATGAGGGAATTGCTCTATAGCATTGAGTTGTGTATGCTTACTTAGAGAGGGCTCCTGCATAATTACCTTTGTCTGGGTCCTAGTCAGTCTTAGAACATGCTTTGACAAACTTTCGAGGCGAAATTGAACTCTACTTATTTAAGAGAGAAATGATCTAGGCATTGTTTGGTTAGCCAACAACTAGTATCCGCCCAATTAAATATCAATCCCTAGTTGTCCCTTTGAGCCTTCATAAAATTTTAGCTTTCTTTTCATTGGCATATAACCTCAACAACCTACTTTGAGCTGTTGTGATATTTTTGACAAGTCTTATGATCACTAAGATGAATAGGCAAGAAGATCAAAGAAAGCAATGATTAGTCAAGATCTTAAGGATAGTTGAAGCTCTCAAGACCATGAAGATAGTTGATTTTTCAAGACCATAAGGATAGTTGATGTTCTCAAAACCTTAAGGGTAGTTGAAGTTCCCTTAATATATCAAGACAACATCAACATCAGATTAACAAATGATTTATCCCTGTTAAAGAAGATTTATGTCACTCCACTCATCCATTATTTGAAGCCAAGCTAGTATAAACGAGACAACTCTTTTAGAGCTAGAGCCAAGCAAAAAAAAAAGAGAAGAAAGAGAAGAAAAAAAAGAAAAAAGAAAAAGGAAAAAATGTGAGACAAAAGAAAAAGAAAAAGAAAAGAAAAAAAAAGAAAAAAAAGAGAAAGAAAAGAAAAAGAAAACCCAAAATGGTTCAAAAAGCCAACTGAGTTCTCTTTTACCTAAGACAACAAAAGGCTTCCATTTGGTTTATAAGGACGATTTGACTTGAATTGGTCCAACCCAACCAAAGATTCAATTAGAGAAAAAGGAGAAAGACCATTCGGTGCTTAAAAGTTCTGTACTTGACAGTCATACAAGGAAGAAGGACAAAATGACAAAATGATCAAAGAAAGGGAGGAGTAAGAAAAATGAAATGAAAGAAAAGAGAAAAGAAGAAAAGAAATGAATTTGGGTCTTAAACTTTTTGTAAGAGCAAAGATTGTCCTGATCAAGATCCAGATTAATTCCAAGAGGAATTTGGAGTCTAGCAAGATTGCCTCCAAACCGCCTAAAATTCAAATAAGAAATTTATAGTGTGAGGGTTTGTCCATTGTGTCACACCAGCTCCTATCTCAAAATGGCCTTCATTTAACCCATGTCCCTTATAGACCCCATTTCAAGCCTGTCAAAGACTTGTTGATCTCTCTTGGTAGGTAGAGTCTATTAGTGGAGATAGTTTGGATAAGCATGCATATGAGATAGACAATATTTAAACTCAATGAGACCTTTGGCCAAGTAATGTGTATGTGCCTATCTGAAGTGCAACAATTCTTGCTTAAGTAGAAATAATCCCCGAGTTTAGTACGGTAACTAGGGTTGTCATGTTATAGATATGTTAATTTGGAAAAATCAAGTCCTGAGGTACATAGACATTAATTTGGCAAAGCCAACATTTGATTTCAAAATGAAAAATTCAAAAAATTAAAAAAAAAGTGTTTTGTCATAACAAAGCCTTCAAGTTAAGGGAAGTATGTTGAACCTCCAAAGGATACATTGAGCAAAGAAAATTATTATTGGCAAAGTTATGAAGAAACTACCAACTGACATGCTGAAATATAGTCTGATATGGATGTATCCCTAACTCTATTGCTTGGGGTCTCCACCACTCATGTTTTCAACATCTTGAAGATAAAAGCCACAAATGCAAAGCTTTCGATCATTTCAATGCAAGACTTGAACAAGCTTCAAAACGGAACCAATGAGAATACTTCTGCTGATCGCCTCGGTCTGTGAGTCATGGAACCACTGTAAGTATTATTCATGCATATCATGCATACATGAGCATGTCACATCACACTTTATTGTCTTGTGTTGTCTATTCCTTGTCAAAATGAACAGCAAGCAATCAAAAGAAGATATTAAATCAGGGGGGCATAGAAAGCCCATTGCTTGAGAAACCTCCAGTAATCTTGCAAAGAGAAGAAATGCATGCTTATGCGAAGAACAAGATGGCAAAAATATCAATCAAAGCTTGCATGAAAAAAAAATCTTTGAAGAGAGAGGGGAAGCAGTAGGTGACACGGGCAGGAGATACGGCCAAGCCACTGGCCGTGTCTCACCTAAAGGGCAAAGCCAAGAAAGACCAAGCAAAGAGAGAAGGGAAGCAGTAGGTGACACTGGCAGGAGACACGGCCAAGCCACTGGCCATGTCACATGACACGGTCACAAGCTTGGTCGTGTCCCATCCTAAGCCAAAAATAAAAAAGAACCAAAGAAAAAAAAACAGAAGCTGACACACCCAGGGGACACGGCCAAGCCACTGGCCGTGTCACTCCCATCTTCAAAGAACAAAGAAGACCCGATCTCAAAAGATGAAGATCCATTTTCAAGGGTGAAGACCCAATTTAAAGGATGAAGATCCAATTTCAAGGGTGAAGACCCGATCCCAAAGAAGGAAGGTCCAACGATGAAGATTCATTTTGATGGTGAAAAAAAAACACAATGCATAAAACAGTTAGAGCAGTCAAACTTCTCAAATGATAAAAGGTTAGTCAAACTCAGTCTCGGGTCCAAGTACCCAAATTAAACAAAAATCAACTCAAACTCAAGTCCGAGTACCCAATCTCGGGTCAAAGTACCCAATTTAGGATCGAGTATCCAAATCCAACTTAGGATCGAGTATCCCAATCAAGTTTAGGATCGAGTATCCAAATCAAGTTAGGATCGAGTATCCCAATCCAGTTTAGGATCGAGTATCCAAATCCAGTTTAGGATCGAGTAACCCAATCCAAGTTAGGATCGAGTATCCAAGTCTAGTCGAGTATCCCAATCCAATTTAGGATCGAGTATCCAAATCCAATTTAGGATCGAGTATCCAAATCAAGTTAGGATCGAGTATCCCAATCCAATTTCAGATCGAGTATCCAAATTCGATTTAGGATCGAGTATCCAAATCCATTTAGGATCGAGTATCCCAATCCAGTTTAGGATCGAGTATCCAAATCCAGTTTAGGATCGAGTATCCAAGTCCATTTAGGATCGAGTATCCCAATCCAATTTAGGATCGATTATCCAAATCCAATTTAGGATCGAGTATCTAAATCTAGTTAGGATCGAGTATCCGAATCCAGTTTAGGATCGAGTATCCAAATCAAGTTAGGATCGAGTATCCCAACCCAATTTAGGATCGAGTATCCGAATCTAATTTAGGATCGAGTATCCCAATCCAATTTGGGATCGAGTATCCAAATCCAGTTAGGATCAAGTATCCCAATCAAAATTAATATCGAGTATCCAAGTCTCGTTTAGGATTGAGTATCCAAAATCGGGTCCAGAACCCAAAACAAGTCGCCACATCAAAAAATTAAGTTTTGTTGCTTTTCACTCTCTTTCACTAAGGTTTCAGATCATTCAAGCAGGGGGCAAACTGTAGACCCTTAATTTTTGACCCAATCCGGTTCATTGTGCTTTATTTAGTCCAAAATGATTTTTGTTGTTTAATTGGTCCAAAATAATTTTAATTAAATAATTTTTACCTTAGTATCTAATTTTTAGTAGTAAAAAATAAAAATAAACAAATAAAAATTAAAAATAAAAATAAAAATAAAAATCGGAGTCGGAAAAAAATCAGCAGCAAAAAGTGGTTGCGCGGGCCCGTCGAGCCAACAGTGGCTCCCCCGCAGGCCTGCGGGCGTTTCGCCGCAGGATCCCGCGGGCTGGCACGATGGCGCACCTGAGGGCTGGCACGCCCACGGGCCCGTCGCCAGAATTTTTGCCAGCGCAAATTTTTCAACTGCAATTTTTAGAATTCTAATCCAATTAGGTTTTAATTTCTTTTTTTTTATTATTATTACTTACCTTAATTAATTAGGAATAAACAACCTAAAAATCACTATAAATAAGGACCAATTAAACCAAATCAAGGGAGGAAAAAACTTTTCATGATAGCTTTAGGTTTTGAAACCAAATCAAGGAAGGAAAGGAAAAACTCAATTGAATTAATATTTATAGCAGCAGTAGCACAAAAAGGAGAGAAAAAAAGAGGCAATCAAAGCTTGTCTTTGGAGCTAGTTCATCCAAGAAGAGTTGTTTTTTGGAGAATCAACAAAAGAAGGTATGTTTTAATTCTTTTGATTTATGTTTTACAATAGCCAAATTATGGAATTAGGTTCTTTTTAAATCAAAAATCTTAGAGTTTTAATTTAATTTTTCCAAGTTTAGAACATTAAAATCGTGGCTCTCTTTTATAAAAAGATTTAAAATTGTTATTTTTTCTTCTTAAAAACCCTTAAAACTCTAATTTAGCATATTTTTCGATAAAATCAAAATCAAATTCTGCATCTTTTAAGATTCTAAAGTAGGCTCTTTTTCACTCAAAAAACCTTAAAAAACATCTTTTCTACTTATAAAAACTTCAATTCATGTTTTTAAATTCATAAAATCTCATAAAATATCAAGTTGCTATTTAAAACCCTAAAATTAAATTCCTTGGCCGAGAACCCCAAATTAAGAGCCTAAATCCAAAAATCATCTTTTCAACCTAAAATAATGAACCCTAACCCTTTAAAACCTCAAACCCTAACTTTTTCTAAACTTTAAACCCTTTAAAACATAAAAAACTCAAAAAAAGCTACAGTAGCTCAATTTATTATTTAAAATCATGAATTAAAAATATTTCAAAAGTGTCTAAAACTCAAGTTTTATTATTTCATCATTCAAATCTTAATTTGTTTAATCAAAGTGTCTTGCTAACCTTTAAAAAACATAAAACCTAATCTATTTTAATTACCTAAAAAGTCATAGTAGCTTAAACTTTAGAATTTCCAAAGCCTTAACACATGAGGTAAATAACCCTAAATAGAAAAAGTAGCTATACTTGAACTTTTATTTGTTTTATTCAATTCCATATTTATTTATACCTTGATTTATTTCTTATGCTTTAATTTATTTAATTTTAATAGTTGATTTATTTAATTTATCATGGATGGATGTTTGTTTTATATTTTGGTTAATACTCTTCATGAATGATTTATTTATTATGGATGATTATTTACTTTTATCAATCAACTTAGACTTCCAAAAGATGTAAGAGGTATGTTTCCACTTGGTGGGTACCTCATTAGTTAAACATCATGTAATTTAATTTTCTTTTCTATTTTAGAACTTATGTAAAGGGCATGTTTCTACCTTTTGGTGGGTGTCCTACCTAGGCATGTGATGTAAGGACATGTTTCCATCCTTGGATGGGTGTCCATTTATTTGTTTTGTTTTGTTTGGACATTGCTTTGATTTTAATATAATGATGCTTTCTTTTATTGTGTGTAGTATGGATAATGTTATTATACTTAAGAATTTTATAATATTAAGACCTGTAAAGGAGGCCGGTTCCAATGAACCGGGCGTTGTGGGGGTGCTGGGCCATTTCTCACCTTCCTCACACGTACCCAACTTTCCGAACCCATTAAGGGGTTGGGGATTCCTTAGGAATCGAGTCATCCACCCCTTTCTTTTTCCCGGCCCGTCCGGGTGGCGACTCCATTTTCTCCGGACTTAGGTCCGTGTTCTCTAAGGCCCCGAGCCTAAATAGTGCCGAAGTTGCAAGAACCATTCCACCGGGAGTGGGGGCGAAAATCCCCGCTCACAGGTCCAAAGATAACTAATATGCTATTCAAAGTCCAGAGTTACTGTTTTGGTCTATAATGACACCATGTGTCTAGCCCCGTAGGCAAAATATCAATGTAATAGTCCAACTAGGTCTGAGCTTACAACCCGGTCATTTCACCCAGCCCAGCTTCAAAAACTTATTTTTGAGGCTTACGACCCGGTCATTTCACTTGAAAAACATTTTTACAGTGACACCCAGCGCCTAGCCCGTAGACAAATCATAGGCATGCCGCCAAATACAGAACTCTGAAAATTAAATAACATACTAGGCACACAATTTAGTCATATTTCTCATTTATATCGATATCAATTCGTTTCATTATGTTTCCACATATCTCATTACATTATACCATATTTTTGTATTTACAACACATTACCCAATTACTTTGGGTATTTCAACATAATTCACATATTAATAATATTTAATGCAATCTAGCCAATACCAAAGGCTTTTTCATAATGCACTAAATGCATACACAACAAATGGCATTACCCAAACACTTTGAGTCATTTTCACATGATACACATATTTCACATTTTACACAATTTAGCCATTATCAATGGTGTTTCACAATGCATTTAACACATATATGACATTACAAATGTCATAACACATTATTCATACATAACCAATGTATCAAGTAGCTTAACACATTTTCCAACCAAAATATGTTAAGCCTAAATGTCATGCAAACATAACCAATGTATTCAAAGTTTGTACTTACCTCAAATAGCAACCAAAACAAGCTTAAAACAACCTCCAATCTTATCCTTCCAACTTGCCCTTCACTACTTGGATGAAGCAAAACAACCTCCCTCAATGCCTAAACCAAATGTGATAGCAAATAATCATTTAGTATCACATTTAATGGTATTTCCAATATTAAACCATAATTAAACCCCATCCAAGCAAAAATCTAAAATTTAAGGCTAACCTCACTTTAACTTTGGATTCTCATACTAGGCCATTCATTTTAAGATATTAAGTTTATTTATATTATTAGAAATATAGTTTAATACACTTAAACTATTTACATTACAAAAACACACTCTTATACACAAAATCTTAAAATGGCATAACCTTCCCCCATTGAAGGTTTTTCATTCCAACATAATCCATTAATCATTTTAAGCTTATATTCATCACTTATATCACCAAACAACAAGATTAAACCAATAAAATTATATAATTCAACAACCTTGGAAAAATCATTTTCCCAAAACCCTAAATCACACTTCCATTCTCAAACTCCAACCAAACACAACCAAATCTATTTTTTGACTTTAAAATACTTGTTTATGCAACAAAAAAACTCATTTGGAATCAATTTTCACAATTAAAAACCATGATTTCAAAACCCCAAAAATTACATAATCCTAAATTCTCTCTCTTCACCAATCTTACCCAAACTCAATCATTTCTTCAATCCAACCTTAAAAGGATTGTTAACTATCCAAAATAACATCATACACACCAATTCCAATAATTATAATATACTACTTAAAAATCCAAAATCACACATAATCAAAATTTTCATGGAATTCAAAGAAAGGAGTTGGAAACTTACCAAATTTAGTAGAAATCACCAAAAATTAACTTTAAACTTATTAAATCCTTCAATAAATTGAGTATGGAAGAGCAAAATTCCTTGGACACCACCAATGGAGGTTTCGGCCAAGGAGGAATAAGAAGAAGATGAAAATGGCTTTTGATTTTTCTCTTTCCTTTCATCTTTTAATTTCAACCATATATATATTATTTAATTTAATTTAATAATTAATTATTTAGTTATTTATTTAATAAATTAAAAGTCCAAAAATTCCTCTTCCATTCAAAAATTATTTATTTTTAAATTAATTTAATAATTTTAAATTTTTAAGATTTAATTACTAAAATACCCTTTTTACTTTGACTTTTGACTTTTTCTTTAAAAATTGTTGACTTTTATATGTTGTATATGTTTTACATATATATCACATATATATTTCACTTTTTCATTTAAAATCCCTTTGTTTTTCATTTAAAACCATTAATTTAATTTATCCAATTTAATTATAATATATTTTATCAAATTTCCAAAAATTAAAAATTTTTAAAAAAAATTGGGATATTACACATATGCACAAATAATGTGTATCTTATATACACATCAAATGTACCTTATATGTGTATTAAATATATTAAGTATGTAATGTATATATCCAATATATACAATTAATATACCATATAAATATGTTATATATACACTATATATTGGGTATATACAATTTTTATATCTCCAAGTACTTATTTAATTTCTCCAAAATTAAAGATATGATAGTGAATCTTTCAGAAAAATAGATTTGGTTAGGGTTTTAAGAGGACAATATATTATTTTGAGGTTTTAGAAAAGTGTAATTAGGGTTTTAGATTTCAAAAATATGTTTTACGGGTATTAAGGCATTAGGGTTTTAAAAAATAATTTTTAGGGTTTTAAATAGAGTTTGGATAGTAAGCAAAATAATTGATTATCTATTGCACATTTAAATAATTAATCCAATTTGAATGATGAAGCTACTGTAAAGATAAACAAGTAAATAGAGATTCAAACCTCCGTTGTTGGTTCCACTACAATTTTGAATTTTGGTTGAACAATAACAAAGACAGCGTGGGCTGCCTTTGATGGAGGTTTGTTGTTTGCTGCCTCTTGATCCTTCAAGCTTGAGATTGTCAATCAACTGCGAAAAAAAATTCAGATAGTTCTTGAATAAAATTTCAAAAGTCCTAATCCGAAAAATTTCATCGCCGATTTTTATTTTTTAATTTATTTTTTATCTTTTCTTCTTTTTTATTTTTTTAAATAAAAATAAATACTATAAGTAATAAATATTATTAAAAATACCACAAAAATTATTTTGTACTGTTTAAAAATATAGGACTGGACTGGGTCAAAAATTAAGGGTCTACACTAACATCACTGTATCTAAAGAATTAACAAATGCAGAATTTATGGCAAATGATAAGTATAACGTGCAGGCCAGCTTTACTTCAGTCGATCCAAGTAAGCTTCAGTCAGACGGGGCATGTCTAAATTAGGAGTAAACTCAGAACCTCAAGGCTCGGGACCATACTGACAGTCAAGTAGATGAGGATTATAGCAAGTGGCTCGGCGGAGAGTAGCTAGAACAACATACATCAGATATGTCTAAATGGTGACATGGGTAATCTTTCACCAAGGTAACAGCCAATGGATATTAATCTCAACTCGTGAGCGGATCCAGTCGACCTACTCAGCATATGAAGAAGCAGGATGAAGTAGTTTTCTAGCAAAATGATGTCAGGGCAAATATCTAGTGAAATCCTTAGATGGGGTGTCGAGCAAGCAGAAGCACTCCTGCAGCCATATCTAAAAATGCAGCAATTCAATATAAAAAAAAAAAGAGCCAGTTAGATTGAAAACCCGCAAGGGCAGCCTAAGCAAAAATTAGGGTGGTTCTCTAGCTCCGAAAACCCACAATGGCAGACTAGGCAAAAATTAGAGCAATAAAAATAAAAGCCTAAATTGAAAACTCGAAAGGGTAGTTTAGGTAATTACCTGAAGTAGCAGGGGACTTCTAGCCAAAGTCCTCAAAGATTATGTCCTAAATTGATCCAATCCAACTAGGTTCTCATCCAAGATCACTGGTACTGGTGATAATCCCCCTTTCATTTGGTCCATGATATCCAATACTCGTGGATCGATGTCACCATCGAGAGAAACAAATAGGATTTGACCAAGCAAACATAGGCAAAATATGCATCCCCATGCTTTGGTCAGAGCCAAAGAAGAAGTACAAAAATTGATCAATAGACCAAGGAAGATTTTCTCACCTCTAGTTAATTACAGAACTTCAGGTTTCAAGAGTTGAAATAGCATATGCATCTTTTGTTGAGTCTTGAAAGTCAGTATGGGTAATATCATTGGTTGATTGCTTGGATATCCGAGAATAACTTCAAATTCTTTGACCATAGGACATATTTCAAAGTTGTTTATCTTGAAAATCCTAGTTTTCACATCCCAAAAGGAAGCTATGGCATGTAAGAAGGAGCGGTCCAACTTGACATTTTGAAAACACTTTAAAGCATTGATTTGAGACCAAGATGTTTCTTCCCAATGTGTAGCTTTCATGGTCTTAAATAAAGCTTTGATTTTCTTTAAATTGAGCTTAGTCATTGTTGAAGTTAAAGAAAAATCAAAATTACTGGAATTTTTTTATTATTGTGATAAAATTTGTAGGATATGAACTTGTTTCTGTTAAAATTGAGAATTATGGCATGATTAGCGAATTGAAGCAGATTTAAATAGGTAGTGGCTTGTAGACCAAAGTGCACAAGGAATAGGTAATGGTTTGAAACCAAAATGCTTATGGAAAAGGTGTTGATGTCAAGTGATTGTTGAGATGTCGAGTCTGCCATAGTTTTGTAAATTTGAGTTCATGTCGAATTCAAATTGTGGATTCATCATGGACATCCTGTATAAATTTATATATATTAAAAAATATACAGAAAAGCAAAAAATTTTATAAAAACAAAAGTGAAAAGTCAAAGTTGCTAGTAAAGTATAATGCCATTATTATTATTGTTGTTGTTGTTGTTGTTGTTACAATTAATACAAGCCTTTTATTTAAATAATACAAGTTGATCATTGTAAAAATGATGCAAGTTGATCACTATGAAGAGAAATGCGGTCCATAATCAAATAAAACTTGGAGAAAGTCATCGCCTATTGGAGGAGGAGGCATATCGACTGCCCAATGTCCACTCGTGGAGGAAGCACCCGAGCCCCTATTGCCCTGAGAATTAGTTCTATAATAATCATCGCTTGAGAAAGGAGGAGGCATTTTATGGACACCAGAATGGGACCACCTTGAAAAAAAAACATTCGGATACCCCATGCTTTGAAATGGAAAGTCCTAAAAGTTTTGTGCCTTCTGATGGTATAATCCTTGAAAATGGGCAGCATGTTGGCGATTGGTAGTTAACTCTTTCTGTAGCTTTCTTTGATGCTCTTTGAGAATCCACTATGAGCTAGACAAGGAAAGGGTAAGCTCATACATTTTTATGCATACATACAAGCATATATCATTATGGAACAGGATGACAGACTAGGTAACTCAAATCAAAGCCCTTTGGATAAGATGATGTGTTTGGCTAAAAAGAAGGAGCAAATGGAGAGAATTGTCATTGTATTGGAGTATCATATAGAGGGATAGCTCCATGGCCAAAGGAACCAGCTGTAATATCCCCATGTATGCCCTAGAAGTCTTGAATATTATTGTTGTTTTAATTGGATTGAATGTATATTTGATTTGAAAGAGGAAATAAATTAAAAGAGAATGTGTATGTGTTGTTTTAAAAAGGAAAGTAAGGTGTAGAGAGAAATGTATATGTTGGGTATATGGTGGTATAACTAACATATACATTAGTCAAAAGGGAGAGTCAATAAAAGAGGATATTTATTTGGATATGTGAAATTACTATTATGGGCATACAAGTGACAAAAGTTAAGTTAAATGGAAAAGGGTATATAGGTAATTGCTTGGTTAAAATCTCTTGGTGGAGATTTAAAGAAGAAGAGGAAGTTGACTTTTGTTTATTTTTCTTTTCTTCTCTTTGGTGTGCCGGCCATTCAAGAAAGGAGAGAGCAAGAGAGGTGTTCTTGATGCAAGAATTAAATTGAAGAAGGAAACAAAGGATTTGGTTAAAGATTTGTGGAATTTCTTCATTTAAGGTAAGTACTCTCTTGTTTTTCTTGGTTATTTTGAAGTTTTGTGTGAAGTGAATATGGGTTTGTTGATTTTGTGATTTGGTGTGTTTGAGTTGTGTTATAAGTGTTAGTATTGATTGTAAGTTAAAAGGTTGAATTGGTGTTGGTTTGGTTATGAAGATTGTAAGTTTAAGTGGATGTTGATTGTGAAGGATCAAGAGTTAAGTTGGTTTTAGGGTTTTGAATTGGTGAATGATTAAATGTATGGTTAATTGTGAATATTGTGTTAAACATGCAAAATAAGTGTTAATGACTTTGATTACATCCATTGGATTGAGTTTATGTTGTGCATATTGTGTCTAAATGCCATTAGAAGTGTTTTGGCCACAATTAGGGTTTTGTTCTTGAATGACACGGCCAAAAGCAAGTTGAGACATGGCCAAGACTTATTATTTTTGAGAGACACGGCCAAGTCTAGAGAATTTTGGCCGTGTTGGATAGGTTTTGGGGTGACACGGCCACAAGCTTGGCCGTGTCCTTTGAATGTGTTTGCTACTGCCTGAGTTGTGTTAAGAGACACGGCCGTGTCCTTGCCCGTGTCTGCCTCGGGAAGTTTTAGTCTTGAGAGACACGGCCACAAGCTTGGCCGTGTCCCTTGGGTGTGTTTGCTACTGTGATGATTTTTGGTTCTTCATGCATTGTTTGATTCTTCAAAAGTCTTTTGCTCCTAAACATTTTATATACACTCTAAATACTTTGTAATCAAAGAATGACCTAAACAAATGTATGTGGATGATTCTAAACCTATGAATAATGATCTTTGGATTAGGTTTTGAAGAGATTGTGTTGCATTAACCTAATTGTTGAGAATTCTTGGAAGAGGAAATGTATAGATGGATGGGAATAGTTCTTGAGGTAAGTACCCATACATATGATTGTATTTATTTACATGATTTGAGGCTTAACACATTTGTTTGCAAATGTGTTAAGTGGTTTACTATATTGTTAATATAATTGGACTAAGGTGATGATAATGATGTGAAGGATGTGAAGATCATTAACAAGGTAAGCATAAACCCTATTTGATTGTATATCCTTATATGTCTTTGAACATTTACACATTGGGATGAAAGTGTTAAATAAGCTATTATATTATGGATGTAAATGAAGAATGTAAATCACTTTATATATATATAAATATAAAGGATGAAATATGAAATGGAAAGGTAGGAAGAAATGAGGATCATTCTTAAGGTATGTGCAATTTGTTATGATAAATGTTCTAATAATGAATGGTGTTAGTGTGTTTTGAGAAATGATGAAATGTTATGTTATATGCATTGTGAATGGCAATGTATTATATGAATAATATATTTTGAAATGTTATATCAATAATGTTATATGTATCATATGGATTGAGATATGATATGTTGTGAATCCATTGTGATTGGCTATGACAGTTCAATTGAGACATGTGAGGCATGTTTGCCTAAATGATGATGGGAATTGTGAATGATATTGATGATGAATTGATCAATGAATTATGTGTCTAATATGTTATTCATTTTCAGAGTTTTGTTGTTGGTGGCATGCCTAATAGTAACAATCTCTTGAAGTTAGGTTGGACTTGATCCTTGAAGCCAAGTTGGGTTGAAGTTTAACATGTTTTACTCCCCTTGAAGCTTGGTTGGGTCTAGCCCTTGAAGCCTAATTGAGATGTTACAACCCTTGAAGCTAGGTTGGATTGGTTCTTGAAGCCAAGTTGGGTTGATACTTAGCATGCTTTGTTCCCCTTGAAGCTTGGTTGAACCTAATCCTTGAAGCCTAGTTGGGATAATGATAAATGTGATAATTAAACCAAAGCATTAACTCTGAAAGTCGAATGGCATATTAGTGTTTTGGGCCCGAGTCTGTCTTTATTGTCAATGTGAAATGCAAGTATTGAAATATTGATTGTGAGTATTAATAATGAATTATGATTGGTGAATTGTGAATAATATAATGTTATTAAGTGTAATATGTAAATGAATTGTGGTTGATGATAAAGGTTGTCTTCATTGGAAATGTGATTCATGATTGGTATGATATGTAATGTTGTATTGCAATAATGATTGGTATGATATGTAATGTGTGTATTGCAATAATGAGTGGTATGATATGTAATGTGTGTATTGCAATAATGAGTGGTATGATATGTAATGTGTGTATTGCAATAATAATTGGTATGATATGTAAAGTGTGTATTGCAATAATGATTGGTATGGTATATATAATGTGGGTGTATTAATATATTGGTTTTGAGTATTGGTGATGCATTGGGGTTGGTGATAATATTATGTATATATGTACATCATATATGAAATTAGCTAGGATATATTAAAGATGAAATTAAAAAGAAAAGAAAGTATGATAAGAACTAATTATATATTGAATTGATATATCATTATATGTTAATACTTCTATACTATATGTTTCTATTTTATATTTAGATTACTAAGCTCTCGGGCTTAGCGCGGGTGTGTATTCGCGCAGGTAAATAGGTGGAAGATATGAAGTCTTTCGTTATGCCACAAGAAGAGTAAAAGTTTGTCGAGACCAGCTAGAGAGTAATGCATACATGTATAACTTTTATATTGATGTATTTTGTTTGAGAAAGTAAGTATATGTATAAATGAAGTTTTGATAAAGATAATGATTTGGTAAATGTTATTTAAATTAACGTATTATGGATTGGAATTCTTTTACAGGTTTTAAAAAGGTAACGAAAAGTGGCATCCTTATACTTTATATATTTACCGTATGTATACCAGGTATATGTATAGTACTTATATAAGGTATCGGGGTGTTACAATTATTTTGGTATCAGAGCTTAGGTTCGAGATTCTCGGCCTAAGTGAAACTAAAAAGAGAAGTTTTGAAGAAATATAAATAGAATTAAAAAAAAAAAGTTTTGAAAAGTTTAAATAGAAGTAAAAAGGAAAAATTTTGGAATGAAATTTGTAATATGTGCATATGCATTGACACCTAGGTTGGTCTCGGATGTGGCATTATATGAATTGTAGAATATTTGTGTTATATGAGATGTTTAACATAATTGATGATATATGTGTATACCATTTTGATGTGATGAGAAACCATGATTGTTGGCAATGATGTTAGAAATGAATTATAATTGAGGCATAGTGCCTAATTGATTATGAGAAACTAATTGTGAAATGTAATGTGATATATGTATATTGATGATGCATATGAAAATGTCATGTTGTGTGCAACATGGAATGTAATGTTGATGTTTTTGAGCAATATTATGTAGGACATAATATGAATTGAAACATAAAGAAATGAAAAGGAGAATAAAGTTGAAAATGAGTTGAAAACAAATTAAGATAAGAGTATGTACTCTTTCTTCTACACTTTGAACCTCTTTATAATAAAGTTTATATTGGGGTTATTAGACAGAGGAAATATTGTTGGATTGTTAAGACTGAAAGTTATGTTATTTAAATGAGGAGAGTATGGTGGAATATTGAATGAGTTGGTTAGTATAGACAAAGTGTGATTATTTAAAGTTGGGATATATATATATATATAAAGTTAAGGTTTTGGTTAAAGGAAAAAGAGATGATATTGGTTAAGTAAGAAAATAAGTTGATATTGTTATTTTAATGCGAACCTGGTAATTTCAATGTTAGAAATGTGAGATGCTTGGGTATTGTGAAAGCTCATGGTGATGGTGATAATATGTGATATTTGAGATTTTTGAAGTGAGCTTTATGATTGTGAAAATTATATGTTTTAATATTGCTTTGTGATATATATTTGGAAGATGTTTTTTTTTAAGTGATATTAGAAAAGATGAGTTTGGTAAATTGAAGCTTAAACAAAGTAGTAAATTGAGAAGTTAAAGTTTTAGTGGAATTTGAAAAAAAAAATTATTGGTATATTGATGGTTTAATGTATATTCAATACATGAGCTAGGCGAAATGACTAATATTCCACATTAAAGCATTATGAATTGAGTAATGTGATTGATAGTATGAGAAATTGTTTTAAAGTAAAAAGGGAAGTGGATAAGCAAATGAAAATGAGTTATTTTAAGTTATTTTAACTGCAAAGAGTAAAGATGGTTATGGAAGTATATTAAATGTTTTTTTTTAAAAGACGAAAGTGAAAGAGATGTCACATTGGGAATATGATCAAGATGAATGTGAAGTGTTAGTATAGTCAGAATATATATATATACATTGTAGTGTGAATAAATGCTTTACATCATATTGGAAGAATGAGAATGACAATGTTTAAAAGAAAATGATAAACATTAAATTTGTATTGAATGTATGAAAAAGGGAAATAAAATAAGAGCATAAAATTAAGTGTATACATGTATATGATTTGTGAACTGAGTTTTTCAATATGAATGAAATTACGATAAAAAAAATGAAAATTATTATGAAGGTGAGTTACGAATATGTATGTGGTATAATTATAGAATTTGTAATATGGAAATGATGTTGTATGTATTAGTGGACCTAAGAGAGATTAGGTCTTGAATTGTGTAAAGCTAGATGGATTATGTGGTGGAAGTGAGCATGAAAGGGACTTGAGTAATATGGGACAGTGGAAATTGTTATGATGAGCATTGAATGTGATGATCATGTGATATTTAGAATTTTAAGGTATTCACATATGGAAAGCTCTATATATATATATATATATTATAAGAGATTGTAGATGGATTAGAAATGAAGTGACGAATAGAAATTGTAAGGGAACTGCATATGACTGAATATGTATATAGTAATATTGTTGAAATATGAATTAAGTTGATAAAGATCATTTATTCGAGTGCAAATTGGTTTGAAATAGAATTGGAATGTGTTAACTTCTGATATGGTAAAAATACAAAGAAGGAATATGTAATTCTTGAGATATACCTTAGTCTTGTATTTGTATAGATTGAGAATAAAATTATGAGAAGAACAGTATTGATTTGAAAGTTCCAGGCTTGAATATTAATCTCTTAAAGCCATGTGTTTTGTCTAGTATATTTGATCGGTTAATTTGTTATCCATGGATTTGGATCTTAACTAAAATGATTGCAATACTGGTATGGTGAGATTGAAAATTTTGTTTAAGAAGTATAGTTAAAAGTTATGATGGATAAAGTTGTACTTTATCATTTTATGTTAAAAATTTGGTTATAATTGTGAAGAGATATTAAAAAGGGAGAAATTATAGAATATGACTGGAAGTTATACTGAATATGTTTAAGGTATGCAACTCGAGGTTTGAGTGAATGAATTGTAGATAGTAAATATGGTATAAAATCTTTATAAGAATTGGTGGGTATTATAATAAGATAATAGAGAATAAACTATGTGTATATTAACAGATAATTTGAAGTGATTTGTTATCATGATGATTTGACTGAAAATGGATCAGAAGAGATCAGGAATTGAATATAAGTTTACCCTAATGGAATGAAGTTATATATATACATATATGAATATGGTGAAATTTTATGATAAGTCAAATATATTAATTGTTGGTTGAAGTTGAATAAGTTTTGAATGTGGATATATTGTGACAGATAGATCAATGGATCTAGAATTGGCTAAGATTATGAATCATTATTGAAATTTCATGTGTATAGTAGTACCAAGAGTGTAATTATTTACATGGTAATGTATATGATGTAAAATTTTTTTTTTAAAAGTGTGATTGGATGAATGAATGAGGTTGTAGTAATTGAAAATCATGATAAAAAGAGAAAAAGATTGGTTATTTATAAAATAAATTGAAAGGTAATGTATTAATATGTAAGTTAAGTGAAAAGCATGCTAAAGAAATAACTCCATTTATGAAAAATCAGGATTTTGTTATCTATTGAGGGTGATAAATGTCTATTTAGACAGTGATTGTAAGGAAGGGATAATTAATGCTCAGATATAAGTCAATGGTTTTTAAGGTTAAAGTTAAGAGAATAATTACAAAGGAGTGAAAGAATAATATATATTAAATATAAAGATTAGATGGAGTATAAGTGTACTATAAAATGATCTGATTCTTGTATAAAGACATTAACAAGAAATGTAATGAGTTCTTTTGAATGTTTGATTAAGGAAGTAACAAGATGTATAAACATATAGAATGATGAGTTATGAAATTTAAAGAAGGTGGTTGATTCTAAAGAGGAGAGTGGAAGCTATATGATTTGATGATAAAATGACTTAAGCGTATAATTAACTTCATATGGAAGTTAAGATGGTATGGTATTATGAATGGATTACAATTATACTAGATAATTTCGAGGACGAAATTATTTAAGGGGGAGAGAATTGTAATATCCCCATGTATGCCCTAGAAGTCTTGAATATTGTTGTTGTTTTAATTGGATTGAATGTATATTTGATTTGAAAGAGGAAAGAAATTAAAAGAGAATGTGTATGTGTTGTTTTAAAAAGGAAAGTAAGGTGTAGAGTGAAATGTATATGTTGGGTATATGGTGGTATAACTAACATATACATTAGTCAAAAGGGAGAGTCAATAAAAGAGGATATTTATTTGGATATGTGAAATTACTATTATGGGCATACAAGTGACAAAAGTTAAGTTAAATGGAAAAGGGTATATAGGTAATTGCTTGGTTAAAATCTCTTGGTGGAGATTTAAAGAAGAAGAGGAAGTTGACTTTTGTTTATTTTTCTTTTCTTCTCTTTGGTGTGCCGGCCATTCAAGAAAGGAGAGAGCAAGAGAGGTGTTCTTGATGCAAGAATTAAATTGAAGAAGGAAACAAAGGATTTGGTTAAAGATTTGTGGAATTTCTTCATTTAAGGTAAGTACTCTCTTGTTTTTCTTGGTTATTTTGAAGTTTTGTGTGAAGTGAATTAGGGTTTGTTGATTTTGTGATTTGGTGTGTTTGAGTTGAGTTATATGTAATATCCCAAAGTGTGCCTTAGAAGTTGTGATAATATTGTTATTATTGAATTGAATGTGTATTTGATAAGTGGTGTATTTGAGTATGGTTTATTTGAATGTTAAAAGAATTTGAGAGAGAATGGTTATGTGTTGTTTGGAAAGAAAGCAATGTATGGAGAAAGTGTATATGTTGGGTATATGGCAATATATATAACATATATTCAAGTCAAAGTGCTTAGTCAAGGGAAGAAGATATTTAGATTGTTAAGTGTGAAATTACCAAAATGGGCAAGAAATTATAAAGAGAATTAAAATGTGTAAGAGGGTATTATAGTAACTTTCTTTTGGATGAGTATTTAATGAGTGCTTGACTTTGTGTTTTCATCATCATTTCTTCTTCTTCTTCATTGTGTTGGCCGGCTCTTCAAAAACAAGGGAAAGCAAAAGAGCAAAGCAAGGTTTTGAAGTTCTTAGCTCAAAGGTTGATAGAGATTTCAAGTAATCAAGTTGAAATTTCAAGGAATTTCATTATTTGGTAAGTACTCTCTTGTTTCCCTTTGTTAAATTTGAAGTTGTGTCTAAGATGAATTGTGATTTGTTGATGTGGTGATTTGGTGTGTTTGATAGGTGTTTACAAGTGTTAATATTGATTGTAAGTTAAAAGAAGGAAATTGGTGTTAGTTTGGTTGTGAAGATGGTAAGATATGTGGAGGTTGAAAGTGGAAGATCAAGAGTGAATTTGGTTTTAGGGTTTTGAAGTGATGAATGATTAAATGTATGGTTAATTGTGATTATTGTGTTAAACATGCAAAATAGATGTTAATGACTTTGATTACCTCCATTTGAATGAGTTTATGTTATGTATGATGTGTTTACATGTAACTAGAAGTGTTTTGGCCACAATTAGGGTTTTATTCTTGAGTGACACGGCCAAAATAAGAAAGGAACACGGCCAAGACTTAATGTTTTTGAGAGACACGGCCAAGTTGAGGGAAGTTTGGCCGTGTTGGTTGAGTTTAGGGAGAGACACGGCCACAGGCTTGGCCGTGTCCCTTGCCCGTGTTTGCTACTGCTTGAGTTTGGTTGAGAGACACGGCCGTGTCCCCTGCCCGTGTCTGCTTCTGCTTGAATTGGTGTTGAGAGACACGGCCACAAGCTTGGCCGTGTCCCTTGAGGGTGTTAGTTATTGTGATGGTTCTTAACTTTTCTCACATTATTTTGATTCTTCAAAGGTCTTGTTGTGCCTAAACCTAAACATAAACATTTTGAAAACAAAGAATGACCTAAACAAATATATGTGGAACATACATTTGATGATATTGATGATGTTATAGGTATAATGGGAAAGATATGATGAAGTAATTGAGTATGTATAGCTTGATGGGAGTAGCTCTTGAGGTAAGTACAAATTTACCTAGACTCATTCTTTTATATGATTTTGGAATTTAAAACAATGTTAAGTAGATTATTATATTGTTAATACAATGTGAATAATGTTGTTATATATATATATATAGTGTGAAAGCTATAAGGATGATCCAAAAAGATATGTGCAATGTGAGTTGTGAGGATAAATGTGTTGATAATGAATGGTGCAAATGTGCCTTGAGAAATGGTGAAATGTGATAGTATCATGGTTGCTAATAATGATCAAAATGAAATAAATGAACATATGGTTTATATGACACTGAATTTAAGATACAAGTGCAAAGTAATTGATTATGTATGCTTGGATGATAAAGTGTATAATGTGAATTGAGATAAAATATGATGTGAAGCCATTGTTATTGGCTATGATGATTCAAATGAGATGTGAAGCCATTGTTATTGGCTATGATGATTCAAATGAGATGTGAGCCATTGTTATTGGTTATGATAATTCAATTGTGAATAAAATTGATAAATGAGTTGTGTGACTAATATGTTATTCCATTTTCAGAGTTTGTTGTTGGTGGCATGCCTAATAAGTGTAACAATCTCTTGAAGTTAGGTTGGATTGAATCCTTGAAGCCTAATTGAGATGTTACCACCCTTGAAGCTAGGTTGGATTGGTTCTTGAAGCCAAGTTGGGTTGAAGCTTAGCATGCTTTGCTCCCCTTGAAGCTTGGTTGAACCTAATCCTTGAAGCCTAGTTGGGTCTATGATAATGATAAATGTGATGATTGAACCAAAGCATTACTCTGAAAATTGAATGGCATATTAGTATCGTTTGGGCCCGAGTCTGTCTTTGTTGTCAATATGATATACAAATTTTGAAATAAATGAGTAATGCGATATATGGTTGACTTTGTTGACAATGTGATTCATGATTGGTGAACTATGAACAAAATAATGCTATAGTGTATGTTGTGTAATGTGTGTATCGATATATTGATTGTGAGTGTTGGTGATATGTTATGGTTGGTGCATTGTGAATTAAACAATGTTATGAATTATGATGTGAAATGTGTATATTGATATGTTAAGTGTGAATATTAATAATGGATTGCGGATAATGATTCAATTGAATGATATAATGATTGCCTTTGTTGAATATGTGATTCATGAATATTGAATTGTGAGTAATGATTTAATAGAATGGTGTAATGAGATGTAAGGTTATGAAGTATGGCATGATAATATTGTATAAATGAGTTATTGAAAAGAGATTTGATTTTAAGAAGTTATGTTGAGATATATGATTATGGAATATTATATGATATGTGATAAGTATATGAGGTAGCAATGGTAAGTATTGTTTTATGAGTGTTTATGTAAATATGTATATAATCTATGAGATTAGTGGGAGTATATGAAGAATGCACTAAGAAAGGAAGAACAGGATAAGAAAACAATAAAACATGATGCTAAAAATATGAGGTACGATTCTTTTGTAAAGTATATTTTAATATTTATTTGTACTACTAAGCTCTCGGGCTTAGCGCGGATGTATAATCGCGCAGGTGTCTAGGTGGAAGATATGGAGACTTGCGTATGCCACGAGAAGAGTAAGAGTTTATCGAGACCAACTAGAGGATAATGCATACATGTATAATTCTTAATTATTATGTATTTTTTACAAGAGTGTATGTATATGTATAAATGAAGTTTTGATAAAGATAAGACTATTATATATTTATAAGATCAGTAAAAGTATAATGATTTGGTAAATGTTCTTTAAATTTATGTATTGTGTTTTGAACTATATGAAAGGTTTTAAAAATGTAAAAAAAAAAATGACGTCCTTATACTTTATATATTTACTGTATGTATACCCAGTTTATGTATAGTACTTATATGGAGTATCGGGGTGTTACAATTATTTTGGTATCAGAGCTTAGGTTCGAGATTCTCGGCCTAAGTGAAATTAAAAAGAGAAAGTCTTGAAAAACTTAAAGGGAATTGAAAAGAAAAGTTTTGAAATGAAATTGATAATACATGCATATGCATTTACACCTAGGTTGGTCTCGGATGTGGCATTATATGAATTTATATCTGTGTTATATGAGATGGATGTTAGTGTGTGAATGATGTTTTACATGAAAGTAAAGCTAGAGAAAGAAATGATATGAAAACTAAAATAAAAAAAATATTGGTTAATGTAAGGAAAAATAATGGTGTTGTTTGCATGGTTGTTTTAATGCAAACATTGTGAATCTAATGTGATAAGGTGATGTAATATGTTAGTGATCAAAGATTGAGTTGATCACTTGAAAATGTAATGTACGTATAGTATTGCATGTTTGAACCTATATAATTACTTGCCTATTAAGATTGAGAATGATTACGCTTGCATTGACAACTTGTGCAAAGTCATTCTTCTTCCTCCACTACTATTTCCTCTTCTTCACCCCTAGAAATCCCCCCTAGAAACTTTAAAATTTAGCAGCTAGTCCCAAATAAATTGGACATATGACAAATTTGGTGAAAGCAAAAGTCCCAAATATCGAAGCCATTGCGAGCCTGGCTCCAATAAGGTTCTAGCATAGATAAGGTGTTCAGCACGAACGATGGGATATCTACTAGTACTCTCAACTAGTCAGGTCTGAGAAACCATTTATATGCCCTCTCACCAAGAAACCAAGCACAAGAAACTAGACCAGCAATAATCTGACAAGAGTCTTGGAAGGGCAGTGCATCAGTCATGTATTCAATCCAGCTGTTTCTTTCTTCAGCTCCCTACCAGGCCACATTCACCTACAGAAAAGCAAACAGGCAAGTTATTTTGATCATAAGTTCAATATTAATATTAACATTTTTTACTTGGTCCCAGGTTAAGCGACTCATGTAGAAGTAGTGAGTGTGAACGTGGTGGCTTCCAGGCACCTCTTTGCGGCCTGATAACCAGAAACTTAGCACTTGGATACCCAACCCATGACCTTGTAATGTTGGGAACTCTCACTAAGTTGTGTTCATTTGCCTAAACCTATACATGCACAGAAAAATCAAGTCTATACACATTCATTATTCGGATCAATAATTTTAAAGAAAAGTGATACCTCAGCAACAGCCATGAAACCAATGAAGGATCTTTTGTTCCTGCAAATTGCATCAAAGAAATGATAAAGGTAGGCGAGGCCAGCTTCTCCCCATGCATAAGAAGGTATAGGGTCTAAGTCAGAAAGGGAACGTATCATCGACAAGTGGATGGCAGACTCAGTGCTTCCCAGAGTGGTCACCCCCAGCAAATATAATAGGAACCCCCGAGTATATTATTTTTCCCTCTTATCTTGCATGGATCGAGTATACTTTATTTAGTACTCTTGGATGGGTTCGTATGTGATTTTGTATGGTCATCTATAATAGGGCCTAACACTTATCAACTATCGGATTTCCTCCTCATTTAAAATATTATTGGCTAAAGGGACAAGGGTCCCATGATATCGGAGACCTATTATGGCAGCAAAATCGACTGGACCAAACGTCATCTCTCCGATTGGCAAGTGGAAAGTATGGATAGTGTTCAACCATCGCTCTGTAAGAGCTTAGATTACACTCTTGTCAATTTGGTATTCCCGGGATGGTAATTGCAAAACAAAGTCTTCAAAACCACTTTCTCGAACCATTCTTTTTACTGCAGGTGGGGCTCGAACGTACCATTTGCGGCCTTTGTGAATATTTGCTTCTCCCTTAATTTCATAAACATCATGTTATCCAAACAAAAGTAAGTCAAAGCAAGGTACGTACATTTTCTTTTGCAAAAAATTACTTATATCCACTCTCTTTTACCAATTCTCATGGATTTTACTATATAAATTTCTCTGCATATTTTCATATAATCATTAACTCGTACTAATAATTTTTGCATTAATAACTAATGGGTCTTTTATTAATTTTTATAAAGATTGTAGAAAATATTTATCATTAAATTATCAATTTTGATGCAATTTTCATACAAATTATACTAACAAATTTTATGCCAATAAGTAATTAAATGTGCAGCAAAATTACGCTTATTGGCATTTTTTCTTTGGAACTACTATGAATATGCATCCTAGGTAACAGAGGAATTTGCTCGACCTCACTGGCTCGGAGGTAAGTAAGCAGCTCATTATTTGAACATGTCCCAAAACTCGAGGAATGTTGGATAGTAACCATTTATAGCAAGTGTTCAAAAACTTAAACTTATAAGAATGTTGAAGATGAAGATGTTCTGAATGCAAAACTGCAAGGGAATGATCGTTTATATAGAAAATGGGGCAAGTATCAGGTAAAAAAAATAAATAATAATAAATATAAAGGTCACATGCACTACAGTCTCACTAATTCATTCTCATATCAAATAATTCAAAGTCATTCATGCATCTCAATAATTGATAAGTCAAAGTTCGGTTTCCATTATTCATTTCCTTATCAAATCAAATAGTTCATCTTTTGTCTTCAATTCCAGTAATTTGTAATTAGCTTTCCATTACTCGTTTCTTTCTCTGTTTCAATAATTCACACAACACATGTCTAATTATTATGGATATATATTATTATTACATTTCTAAAAAATATTTTTGTACTTACAAATATTTTTTCCACGCAGGGGGCAAGAGCATATAGGTACGGTAAAAATAGCCAAATTTTTTATAAAATTGACTATTAAAATTAATTTTTTGCAGACAATCTAGGTCTAGAACCCATATTTTTTTTAGTCCAGAAATCAATCCAAGTCCAGAACCCAAACCATCTCAAGTCTGAAATCTAAATATATTTTGAGTCCATAACTCAATCCGAGTCCGGAACCCAAATATTTTTTGAGTCCAGAACTCAATCCTGGTCCAAAATCCAAACCATCTCGATTCAGAACCTAAATATTTTTTAATTTCAAAACTCAATTTAGGTCCAAAATTCAAACCATTCCGGGTTCAGAACCCAAATATTTTTTGAGTCAAGAACTCAATCTGAATCCAAAATCCAAATTATTTTTGAGTCCAAAACTCAATCCGGGTCTAGAACCCAAATCCAATATTGGGTCCAAAACCCAATCCAATCCAGGTCAAAAACCCATTTTCATCCAAAATTAGTTCAAAAGTCATGTTGCTTTTCACTCTTTGAATTAATTCAAGATCATTCAAGCAAGGGACAAGGGACAAACTATGGATCCTTAATTTTGGCCCTAAGCTAGTACGGTTCTAATTAAAAAATGCTAAAATAAATTTGATCCAACTTTAAAAGGCTTAAACCTAGTTTATAGCTTTTAAATAGGTCAGTCCAGTTTCAAAAGGAAAAAATCAAATTGGTTAAACTTATAAAATCCCAAATTAAATCTGTACAACTCAAATATTAAAAATATTTTAAACTGGTTTGAGTCGGGACAGGCCCAAGGTGACATAAGCCAATGCTCATGTCAACTTGGAGGGTCCAAGTCAACATGAGGATTGCTCATGTCAATTTGGATGCCCAAATCCACATGAGCAAGGGCTCATGATGATTTAGCATACCCAAATCGACATGAGCCTAGCTTATGTCAATTTGGCACACCCAAATCGACATAGGCTGGCTCCATGTCAATTTAGGCATGCCAAATCAACATGGCCTTAATTCTAAAATAATTTTGGCCTACAATTTAATTTCCTAATCAATCTAGAATTCATGTTAACCTCGGATTAAGAAGATTAGGTTTAGGGTTAAGTCATGGTTTGCCTGTAAATATATGATTAAAGGCAAAAAAAAGGGGATCAACAATTAACATGAAGGCAACAACTAGCACAGAGGTAGCAACTTAACAAAAGGCACCAACCAATACCTTCATTGATCTAGGCTTTCAAAGATAGGAGCTTGGTTCAACACATCACATTGGGTGGAACCAATGAACGCAGATTTTATTTTCTAATTTCTATTTGTTTAAATATCTAGTAACTATTCTTTTCTTTTAAATATTGAATATTGATAGTTGTTTGATTCAGTAGCTAATTAGTTTGGGTTGTAATTTTGTATAAACCTTAATTGCAATCACGAAATTAGTATATTACTTTATAGTAGCTCAGAATTATTAAAACCCTAATAACATGTTCCATAAAACATAAGCTTAATCTGTTTGTTTAATCCAGTAGCTCACTTTATATTTGTTTATTTCAACTTCACAGTAGTCTAAGATCTAATCTGTTTTTAAATACCAAATCCCTAAATCTATTTTTTTAGTACTAAAATCCTAATTCAGTTTTCTAAATACCAAAACTTTAAATCTCCTCTAGTAGCCAAAACCCTATACCAAAATACTAAGTTCTAACCCCCCCCCCCCTAAACTTTATCCAGTTCATCAATTTCCTAAACCCTAGCTCCATAAACCTCAATTTTCATGAACCCTAGCTCTAAAAACCCTAATATCCAGAAACTTTATTTTCCAAAAAAAAACCTATTCCTAAACATCCAAACCCTAAAATCCAGTAACCTAATTTTCAAACCCTAATCAAACCTTAATATTCAGTAACCCATATATCCAGAACCTTTGTTCCCCAAAACCCTAATATCCTTAGCCATAACTTCAAAACCCTAAACCCTAATCTGTAAAACCAAGACCTTAATCTCAAAACCTAAAACTCTAATTTCCAAACCAATACCCTAAATTTTAAAGCTTAAAACCCTAATTTTGTTTATTTAATGGTTTAAACCTTAGTTTTGATTATTTGATTTGTTACAAGCTTTTATGATGGATGGTTTATTTTATTTTATTTATAATGGATGTTTTATTTTTTTTTATTATCATGGTTGAATGGTTTGATTTATTTGGTTAATTGTTTATTTGGATTCTAAAATTGTAAAAGGCATGTTTCTACTTCATGGGTGCCTCAATTTTATTATGTAATTTGATTTATCTTTTAAGGATTTTTGGGATTATTGTAAGGGACACATTTTCACATATGGAGGTGTCTCATTTTATTTACTTGGTATTTATTTTTAAGGACTTGGACAGTGTAAAGGCATGTTTCCATCCTTAGATGGGTGCCTATTTTGTTTGTTTATTTTAATATAGATGATGGATATTTATTTCTTTCAAATTATTTGTAGTATGGATAATACCATGATAACCAAGAATTTAATAATATTTAGACTTGAAAAGGAGGCTGGTTTCAATGAACCGGGCATTATGGGGGTGCTGGGCTGCCTTCCCTATATGTACCAAACTTTTCAAACCCATTAAGGGATTAGGGATTCCTTAAGAATTGAGTCATCCACCCCTTTCTTTTTTCAGGCTCGTCTGGGTGGCGACTCCATTTTCTCTGGGTTTAGGCCTATGTTCTCTAAGGTCCTAAGCCTAACATTGCTAAAGTCGCAAGAACCATTTCACATGAGAGTGGGGGCAAAAATCCCCGCTTACACTCCTATCATGAAAGCTGCTAGTGGAGATACTCTGTTGAACTTAGGCAAAGGATTGCGCTTTGTGCTAGGTTTGTTGGGTTTAAGCAACTTTTCATTATCGATTAGATTTTGGATCTTGTGCTTTAATTAAATGTAATTATCTGTCTCATGCCCTTGCACCTGTTGAAATTGGCAGAAGGCCTTAGCGTCAAAGTTTGGTAGGAATGGATTTGGCAGAGGTCGCAAGGCCAGTGGCTATAATAGCCCTTTCTTTTGTAGCTTATTGAAAACCCAAGATAGGTGTCTTCCCATATCTAAAAACTGTGTTCTATTCCCTTGGCCAATAGTTGCATTGACATCCACCTCTTTTTATTTACTTTGATCACTATATTGGTAATTTCCCTTCTCGTTCCTTCTTCTAGAAATGCAGTTCATCTCCCTTTTCCACTCTTCTATTGTAAGCCAGCTTTGAGAAGAACTTTAAAATCTCTAATGAGAGTGTGAGATAGCCTTTCATGGAGGTTAGGCAGGACACCTCTCATTATCATTCTAATCTAGTTAGATTCATCGGGCTTCTTTTTTAGAAGAGTAGCATTGTTCCTCCACCTTTTCACATAATCAACAAAATTTTTATTCTGCTTCTATCTGGTAGTCTCCACCTCCATCAGGGTCACTTTCAGCTCAACATTGTACCCATATTGCTAAATAAAGGCTTTGTACAACAAGTCCCAATCTTTTTAGATGTTTTATTCTAAGGCATTGAACCAGTTTTGCATAACAGGATCTAGAGAAAATATGAAATAGCTCAAGGTCTGAGCCGTAGTAGCTCTAGCAGACTGCATGACAGTGATATACTGCTTGGCATGCAAATGGGGATTTATAGTTCCATCAAACTTAACAAATAAAGGCATATTGAATTTGTAAGGAATTCCCTCATCATCTTTAAACAATTTGTCCACCTCTGACACTTTTTCAGTCTTCAGCTTCTTCTCAAACTTCTTTTCCAAGTCAGCAATCAACTTTTCAATATTAACATATTCAGCTTTCTTTTCTCTTGTTGGTCTTGGAAATAGGCCTCCCAATCCTCATCATCGGTCATCACCTTGTCATCATCAAAGTACTTTGGTATATGTTGGTATATATTAGTATATGTCGATATATGCTAGTATCTGTTACACATACTTTAACTAAAGCGTAACAATATATGTTGGTATATATCGATATATATTGGTATATGTTTGTTGCACTCGATTAATCACTACTACAAAGCGATACTCGAAAGTATACTCGCCCTAAAGTTGTCTCACAAGGAAGGAATTATTTTGCAATAGTTTGATTTAAACAACTAATTAAAAAAGGATAAGTGTGTAGTGTTTGCAATATTGTTGAAATCATAGTAAAAGTAAAATTGCAAGAAAATAATTATCGATGTGCTTAGAATTGGTTTAATACATGGAAAGGTACCTACGGTTGTAGATCAATTTGATCAAAGCTTGATTCTCAAATTACCCATTAATATAACCTTGTAATTTAATATGTTCCTTGAGTTTAATTAGTCAATTACCAATTCATTAGTTTTTACATTCATGAATTAACAACAACCAATTATTTTGAATTTGCAAATTAAAAGAACCCTAGAACTTATACTTCTAATTCATTTTTAGGGTAGTTAATTGTATAGTTTCGATATCAAATTTCACCTCTCGGTCCATCATTCAACATCTATAGATCAATAGGTGGCCAATCTATCAACCTAACATTTTATCGAATACAACCAACCAACAACAAGGTATATTAATGGGATTATCAAATCAAGCCATTCAATCAAATCTACTACAACCCTAGGCAAGGGTAATTTAGCTCATCATTATTACAAAATAGATATTCATCTCAACATAAATCAAATCACAATTATACATTAAATTATTAATGTTCATAATAAAATAACAACAATCTAGAAATGAATTAAATGTGAGAATAAGAAAAACCCCTTTGAAGATGTCAACAGTTAAATTTTTTGTCTTCGTCCTAGCTTCAACTTGAATGTGATGAGAGAAACTCCCAAGCCTTCTTCAATCAATGGCTCTACTCTTGAAAAGATGGAATGGAAACTCTCTCAAGCCTCCAACTTTTCAATCAAGCTTCTTCAAACCCTAATCCTCAAGAGCTTGCTAACCCAGTTTTTATCCCAAAAGTATTGTCTTATTGTTGGAAGAAGTGGAAGATGAATGGAAGATGAAGATGAAGGTGATGAGAATGGTGTCTTCCAAACCCAAGAACTCAAAAACTAAGAACCAAGACTCAAACTAAGAACCAAGACTCAAACTAAGAACCAGATAGCCTCTCCCAATTGACCAACGTGTATGTATATTCCATGTCTCTCCACTTCCATCCTTTTCAATATTTTAAGACACAAAAGAATGTTTCCAACTCCACTCACTTATCTTGTCTCCTCCTTTTTCTTTGTTTAATATTTAATCCCATAAAATCATCCATCTTTTACTCATTTTTAATATTTCTTCTCAAAAGATGATGCATATTGTCTCCCACTTATCCCTTGACTCGTGCAAAATTATTGAAAGAAGCCACATGAGACATGACCAAGTCATGAGTGACTTGGCTGTGTCACTCAAACTTTCACTGGACACGACCAAGCCATTAGGTTGTGTCCATGGCAGCATTCTTTTCCTTCTTTTCTTTTTCAGGTGTGACACGGCCTAGACCCTGGTCGTGTCTCTTGAAAGTGGTCTCCTGTAACACCCCTATACCTCGTATACGCACACTACATACTACTACACCTGTAATATACGTATACCGAATAGAGGAGTGCCACGGTTTATAATAAGCAAACCAATCTTCCAATTTAACAACATTATAAGAAAACTTAAAACATTCAAATTATATTATAAACTATACTAGATAATATATTTATTTATTACACAGCGGAAAAATGTAGTGGTATTTACATATATAAATACATCAAAATCCATGTTTACAAAACATAAAGTTTATACATGTTTGGCAGTTCGTCTCTAATCTTTAAGCCCATAATCAACACTTCAAAGTCTAGACTCGACTCGGTCTAGCCGAACTCTCCGGTTCTATCCTGTCACCTACGCGATGAACCACAATCGCGCTAAGCCATAGGCTTAGTGGTACAACCCACAATAACAATATGCTTTAATGTAATGCTAATGTCACACATTCATATAATAAACAATACATAAGAATCTCATATTTCAAAACCTTACATTAAATCTTATAATTCATTTATTTCACCATTTATGATTCACATTTAAACAAAGACAAGCATGGGCCCAAAAGAAACTAATATGCCATTCAACTTTCAGAGTTAATGTTTTGGTTCAATTATCACATTTATCATTATCCCAACTAGGCTTCAAGGATTAGGCTCAACCAAGCTTCAAGGGGAGCAAAGCATGCTAAGCATCAACCCAACTTGGCTTCAAGAACCAAACCCAACCTAGCTTCAAGGGTTGTAACATCTCAACTAGGCTTCAAGGACTAGACCCAACCAAGCTTCAAGGGGAGTTAAGCATGCTAAACTTCAACCCAACTTGGCTTCAAGGATCAAGCCCAACCCAGCTTCAAGAGATTGTTACTATTAGGCATGCCACCAACAACAAAACTCTGAAAATTGACTAACATATTAAACACACAATTCTTTTATTATTTCATTATCAATTCCATTCTCATTCCCTCATAATCATCTAGGCAAACATGCCCCAATTATTTCATTTGCATCATTATAGCCAACAACAATGGCATCACTTCTCATCATTAAGGTATACACAACCAATTGCATTGGATATACATTTTGAATGATTATCATATCTTTCACATTATGCAAATCATAATATTAATCAAATGAATCAACAATGTAATAGATCACTTAGCACATTTATAACCAAATGTGTTAAGTTCCAATGTCATGTAAATGTATGCAATAATGTAGGGTTTGTACTTACCTCAAGAGAAACTCACTCCACACCAAACTCCTCTTCCAAGAATCCTCAACACTTGGATTAGGGCAACTCAACTCTCTTCAAAATCTAAAACAAAGGTGATCATACACATGAGATAATATGGATAAGAACCAAGTAGGGCAAACTCTACACATGACACGCTCAACAACACGGGCGTGTCCCTGACCGTGGCCTAAAACCACAACACATAAGCTTTGACATGCTCAGTGACATGGGCATGTCACTAGCCGTGTCAATCCACCAACATCACAGTAGCTATGACACGCTCAGTGACATGGGCGTGTCACTGGACGTGTCAATGCTACTACAACACAGAAGCTAAGATACGTTCAATAACATGGGCATGTTACTGGCCGTGTCACCCATCGAAGAACACAGAACCATTGACACGACCAAAAACCTGGCCGTGCTCATAGGCGTGTCAGGCCAAAATCCTGATTTCGGCAACAACAACAACACATCCAACAAACTTCTTACTTCCACCATTTTCCACTTCAAACAAACTTAACTAAACACACCCATAAACCATAATAACTTGCAAAAACACCAAAACAATTCAAAACATATATCAAACCCCAATTAACAACCACCACATACACACACCTCTTACTCTTCCAACACCAAACCTAACTCCTTCTCTTCAATCCAACCCCAAAATCAAAATCAATTAAACCCAACACTCTCAAACACACCACAATCAAACATACTCATACCATCAATAATCAACCATCAAACTCAAATACAACTTAAAAGAAAACTAAGGAATCAAGTGGAAACTTACCAAAAATGATGAAACTTCTTAGATTTCCAACTTGATCACTTGAAACATTCTTCAATCTTGAGTTTGGATGAGCAAAATCTATCTTTCCTCTCTTCCTATTGTGATGTTCGGCCAACAAAGAAAGAAGAAGAAGAAGATGAAGAAAGAAGAGCAAAGTCAAAACTCCCTCTTCTCTCAACCATTCAATCATCCTTTAATTTTCAACCAAGCAAATAAAATAATAAAATATTACAAATATCATCATCCACTTTCCACTTAATTTCCATTTAATTAATTTTAATTAATTTAAAATAATTAATTAATCTTCTTTGACTTCCATTTCTTTGACTTGTATATGTTATATATATTACTATATATACAACATATACACTCTTCCCTTACCTCATTTCTCTATCCATTTAAACATATACATTTAATCCAAATACAACAATAAAATATTTCAAAACTTTTAGGGTATACTTTGGGATATTACATCTCCACTGTCTCTCCACTATATTTATGATGTCTCTTCTCTTTGTTATTTAGATGGGACATGGCTAAGGCCTTGGCCGTGTCATGTGACACGGCCAGTGGGTTAGTTATGTCTCTTGCATGTGTATGTCTCTGCCAAATTTTCTTGAGGGACACAGCCAAGCTAACTTGATATGGTCGTGTCATGTGAGTGGTTCATGCCTCTTGCCTTGGATGAGGGACATGGCCAAGCCATGAAGTATCTTGGTTGTGTCTCATGTTTTTCCACCATTTTGATCCATCAATCCATTCTTTTGCACTTCAACCTAAATCAAACACTTCAAGCAAACTTTAAACACAAATTAAAAAAAATTAACTTAAAGCCAATAAAATTAATCTAAACATGTATACATATTTGATCAAAATAATATTATATATACTTTAACTAAAGAATAACAATATATGTGGGTATATAACTATTTTATATATTTATTTATATATAAGTATATATTACATATGACTAGATATATCGAAAAAAATAACAATATATATTGACATATAATACATATAACTAAATATATGTAGGTATATATTGCAAAAGAATAACAATATATATTACATAAATGTTGATATATGTTGATGTATGTCGGCATATGTTATGTATACTTTAATTATAGAATAATAATATATGTGGATATATGTTACAAAAACTTTAACTAAAGAATAAAAATATATGTGGGTATATGTCAGTGTTGGTATATGTTATATATACTTTAACTAAAAAATAACAATATATGTGGGTATATATGGGTATATAACTATTTTATATCATTATTTATATGTGGGTATATATTACATATAACTAGATATACTGAAAAATAATAATAATAATAATATATGTTGGTATATGTCACATATAGCAATATATATGTGGGAATATGTTACAAAAGTGTAACATTCGTAATTTTATTAAATCCAATTAAATAAATAATTTGGGAGATAAATAAAGGGTTGAAGGCAAGAAAGGACCAAATGAATATGTAAAATGTATGTAGAATATAAATAAAATATAAAGTCAAAGAGTAAAATGGTAAAATGGGTAAAAAGTAAAAAGTAAAAAAAGAAAATGAATAAATAAATCAAAATTAAAATTATTTTTGGATAGTGGAAGATGATGAAGAAATTTAAATATTTATTAAATATTAAAATAAAATAATTTTCAGTGGAAGATAGAAAATTGAAGTTTTAAAATAAATTAAAATTAAAATAATTTTAGATAGTGAAAAATGATGAAAGTTAGATATATATTAAATATTAATTAATTAATTAATTAAACTTAAAAAATTAAATCAAAAAGAAATTATATTGAACGGAAGATGAAATTTGATTTTTATAAATAAATAAATAATTAATTAAAATAATTAAATATATAAACATGTGGTTAGTAAAATAAGTTGGAAAAAAGACTATTCACCATCTTCTTTTTCTTCTTCCTTTTCTCTTCTTATTTGCTGAATTTCCAAGGTGGCCAAAGAGGGATTTTTTTTCTTATTTTGCACCAAATTTTGCAAGTTTTCCAAAGGTCTTAGGGTGATTTTAAATTTTAATCAACCAAAGGTAAGATTTTCAACCAATTTAGGAGCGTTTCTTTCAATTTAAGAATAGGTGAAATTTTGAAATTTTATGAAGTGTTTATTAATTGTTTAAATGATATGGAATGATGTTAGTTTAATGTGTAAATAAAGATTTTAAGACTGGATGATTGAAATGGTTAGGTTTAATGGTAGTTTGGAAGAAGAAGAGAGTGAATTAGGGTTTTGATGTGGAAATTATAAAGAATTATTCTAAATGGAATTTAATTGAATAAAAGCTGTTAAAATGGATTTCTAATGTCATTTTTGAACATATAATGTGGTTTAGGATTGTGTAAAATGAAGTTACAAAATTAAAGTAATGAAGAGTCTTGGTGAAAGTTGGTGTTGGAGAATGAGAGTGCTTTGGATTTTGGCATATTTCTAGGTAAGTAGATACTTTAATTTTATATGTTGCATTTGCATTTAATTGGCCTAGTACATTTTAATGTTATGAATGTGGTAGGCTAATATGATGTAGTGTCTTGTATGTAAGAGTATTGAGATTTGTAAGAAAATATATAAAATGCATTAATTTCATTATGTATGTTGAAAATAAAGGATATTAAGCATGTTTATGGAAAAGAAAAAGCCTATTCATACTCTGATTAAAATATGTTTATATGCAATTGAATGGCATGTTGCATTATATGTGAAAGTGATGACTATGCTACTTTGATGTGTGAATACATATGAAAAGAGCATAGATATATATTTATGTTATAAAATATATGATGTGTGATTGACTGAGCCACATTAAGATGGCTAAAAATATTTAATAATGTGTTTGTAAAAAATGTGTAATTATGCCAAATGTAGGCATAATTCGGCCACATAGAGAATGTGGCAAGTAAGTTGATGAAATTGATGAAAATGTGTGAAAATAATGAGAAAAGATGGAAAAGTGCAAAAAGAATGGAATTGGTGTAATTGCCAAAGTATGAGAAAAATGTGGAATTATATGTATCTTGTATGAAACCTTATGTAATATCAATTTTCAGATTATTGCATTTGGTGTTATATGGTATACTAGTTATTTACCTTCGGGCCAGACGTTGGGCATTAATATTATTTACCTTCGGGCTAGGCACTAGGTGTCAATTGTTGGTCTAAAGCAATATCTCTGGAATTTGAATATTATATAGGATTATTTGAGCCCTATGCATGTGATTGTGGTATTTTGATAATATTTTTGGAAACATGTATTGTCGTATTAAGACTATAAGAATTATTTGATGGAAAATGTTTATGACATGTTTATATAGTCTAAATGTTGAATATCGACAAATGAGTAAAACTTAAATGGAAATTGTTTGTAATATGTGTGTTGTACTAATGAGTGTGATATGTGAATGAATTTTATGAAAATAAATGATGTTAGAGTGAATATGGCATTGCATTGGTGTTATTTAAATTTATGAGTGATACTTGTAATGTTGGCATGATGGGATATATCATATGAGTGTTTGAAATGTATTGAGAATTGTAACAGAGAAAGGAAGCATTGTGTGTAATGGTAGAACATATGTTGGCTATATTATTAGTATGTGTTCATTAAGATTTTGAGCGTAGCGCGGTATTATGTATCGCGCAGGTATTGAAAGTGTAGACTGGCATGATCAGGACCGTACTTGGAACTTTGAGATTAAGTGTGCCACAAGACCAAATCAGAGGGTGTTGCATACATATATATAAATTTTGAGATTATGAACATTAGTTTTGTATATTTTAAACATATCATACGTATATTAAATAAGTTTTGAGAAAAGTTTTATTGTTATACTATATGTATGTGTGTATAAATATTTGAGTATCTAATGGAAAAATGATGGAATTCAAGAAAATTTTATTTTGTTACTATGTTTTCATTTTATTTAAATATAATTATTGAATTACTAAGTATATGTCGATTTATTTATTAAATTTATCATTTTACAAATATGTTTGTCCCCAAGATTAAATATATGAATTTTCTCCTCGAAATTATTGCAGTATTCTTGTATTATATATGTGTACTTTACATATACGAGATATATATATTGCACATATATAAGGTATAAGGGTGTTATATTTATTTTGGTATCAGAGCCTAGGTTTGAGATTCTCGACCTAGGTGGATTTTGAAAGTATGAAAGGAGAGTTTTGAAATAATGATTTATGTTTTAAAACATGCATATGCATTGGCACCTGTGCTGATCTCCGATGTAGCAATGTCCGTTTGATGTAATTGATATAAATTGAGGTAGCGTCTGGGCGTAGATCAGAGTGGCACAGCATAAGTGTCATTTTAGAAATTTTAAATTAAGGATATTTAGAGCATTTACTTTAAAAAAATTTTAATTAAGATTTATGGTTAATTTAGTTGATGAATAAGTGAAATTAAGGAAATAACCAATGATATGAAGTAAAGAGCATGAGAGATGAGTATTATAGCTGCTGCAAATTTTGTATATGAGCTGCGAAGTGATTTTGTCTGAATTTTTAGATTAATTTAGAGATATTAATTAAGCTTAAAATTTCAATGTGAAGTTTGCCTATGCGTTAATATTCAATATATGGGATTTCATAATTTTTAAAGATGATTTACTATTTAAGAAAAATAAAAGAACCTAAATTGTTTGAGTAATTTCAGCAATTCAGAATCTTTAGAAATTGAGAAACATATTTAAAAACTATGGCAAATGAACCCAGAAAATCTGAAAATTTATATGCAAGATCATATGTTTTTTTAGAATTTATGGTTAAAATTTCATAAATTTTTATTAAGGTTTGGTACCCTAAACAAATTTGTAAATATGTACTGCCAAAAGAATTATCAAAGAAATAGAATTTGTAGGTTTAGAAGACTTAATTTTTAAATATAGTAAATCAACTTAGAAAAATCAAAAATTTTAAATATAAGTTCATATATGTGTCTAGTGCACATGAGTAAAAGTTTATAATCTCTAGTGAAGATTTAGTAATACATAAAAAGTTGAAAAGTGAGATTGGTAAATAGAATTTAAATGAAACTTGAAGTTATTGTAAGGGTAAATAAATTGATTTTGAAGCGAATTATGCTAATGAGATTAAATGGTTACTTGAAGTATATCAGATGACTTAGTTAAAAAAAAATGAAAGCGTAAATGAAGAAGATTGGTTATAAGAAGATCGATGTTAAGGAAGAAAGTTTAATAATAAATTTATAATAAATTTAATTGAAGTTAATATTTATGTTTAAAATATTATTTGATTGATTTGTTTATGAAAATTTATACTTGAACTTAATTCTGATTTTGGAGTATAAATACTATTTTCTTGGATAAATTGATAGTGAATCATTAATTAAATCATAGAAAATATAAGTAGCTAATGGAAGCTTGTTTATAAGATATTGAGGAAAGATTATTCTATTGGTTGGTGGAATTTGAAAGAAATTATTGACAAATGTAATCAAGAAATCGAAATGAGTATATAATTAGAGTAAAAAAATGCAGGTGATTAGTAAATATTGGAATATTTTTGGAGAATAAATAATTTAAGAATCAAAGTAAGAAAATTGATAGGATGACAAATTGTTAGAGAATTCAAATAGTGTAGAAAAGAAGGTAAAGAAAATAAAGAGGAGAAGAGAAGAAATAATAAAATGATGGTAGTTAAATATTGAAAATAGTAGGTATGTATAAATATTTTTGTATTGTATACTTATTATATACTTAATGGCAATGCCATGTGATGACTTAAATTAAATTGAAATTATATATGAAGGTATTTGAATAGTTGAAATAAATGGATTGTTAGAGTTAAGAAAAAGAAGCGATTACATGTAGAGTGGACATGATGAGAATCAAGATTAGTATGTTGGATTATTGTTGAAGTTGAAGGAGAAGATATTTAGAGATTGAGTTTACCAAGGGAAAAATTGATGGAAAAACAACTTATTGAATGGAGAAATTTAGATAAAGGCAACAATTTGATGAGATACTTGGTAAATGTATTTGAACATTTAAGCAACTCTATATATTAAAGAATAAACAAATATTACTTGTATATGATTAGTAAACTAATATGATATACTTGGGGAAATTAAGAGAGGGTAAGCGATTAAGTGAACGATCACTAACTATTTGGAATGGTGGTAAGAAAGTGAGTGAAAAGCTAGTAAGAAAAAAAAAAAGAAATCAAATAAATGGTATGAGTAAATGACTGTGAGTAAAGTTTAAATATGTGGGTTATATATCTAATTTACACCTAACAGTAATATCATTTGATGATTTCAAATAATTGGTTTTATATATATATATAGAAATATGAGGTAATTTAAATCATATTAATTGTAATGCTTAAAAATAAGGAAGCTATTATTTGTAAAGAAAACTTGGTGAAGACTACATCATAGTATATTGTGTTATTATTAATAATGAGAAAAGAAAAAGACAATTTAAGGATTAAGTGTATAAAGAGACTAGATAATATGTTTAAAGGGAATAATAAAGTTTTGATGAAAAATGTAAGATTGTACAATAAGACTCAATGTTTGGTTATTGTGATCATTATTATTATCATGTGGTATTACAAGTATATATTTGTAAATATAGAAAGGAAATAAATAAATAGATTTATATTTTAAAAGTGATTCTAGGGAATGGTACTCAATTATTAAATTTAGCTTGATATTATTTAATTTTAAGGTTATCAAATTATTTGAATTAGAAAGACAAGTCTATATTAGTTGGTAGACAGGAAGAAAATATAATTCCGCAAAGAATTTATGTGATGTGGAGGAATTACAATGTTACAAGTGTGAATGATGGCAAAAACTCTTTACTTGATATTATGGTTTATATATTTATTAATCTTTGATAGGCTTATTTTATATATCAGTGTATCGATTTCATCAGTTATTGATAAGAATTTTAAGTCTTTAGAACAAGGAGTGATAATTATTAATTATTAAAGGTGTAACACCCTTATACCCTATATACATACAATACATATTTTCAGCATATGTAAAATACGCATACACAGTATAAAAATGTCACAGACCGATTTAATAAAAAATTTTACATTTCTGTTTTAAGATTTCAAATATTAATATATAAAATAAATAGTATATAAATATTCTTTGCTTGTTATATGAATCCAAAATAAATATTTTATATGAAAATCTCTGGGAAAATTAAATTCGCTAGAGTTTTGTTTGTAATTTGAACGTTTCCAAAATTCAACAAAACACAACATGCATAAAACAAACACTCCAAATAAAATTAATTCACCAATTCACCAATACTTCTTATTTTATCCATATTTTCTCAAAATACTTATTTATAGGTATATATATATATATCAACATTATATATAAAATCCCATCTTAAATAAAATTATTCAAATCATTATTTACAATTTATAATATATGCTTCAAAAACATATCATAACATACATAATATCAAAAATGTACATGCTGGCAACTGGCTCTGATCTTAATTTACCCAAAAAAAACTCTTCAAGCTCAATAAATACAAACCTAGACCCGACCAGGTCTAGTAAAACTCTCTGGCTCTACCAAAACATCCATGACACCTGTGTGACGAATTACAATCACGCTAAGCCGAAGCCTAGTGGTATAAAATTTGATAATAATAAAAATGTAAAGTAATGCCAATGCACAATGTATATAGAGGTCACATCATTTCACTTTATTATATTTTTTAAATATTTCATACTCACAACTCATAACATTATATTACTCAATTGTATCACAATTCATAATTCACATTAAAGCAAAGACAAGCATGGGCCCAAAAAGGATCTAATATGCTATTCAAATTTCAGAGTTACTGCTTTGGTCCATAGTGACACCATGTGTCTAGCCTATAGGCAATATATATATCCATGGATAATGTAACAGCTCCAGTCTCTTGGACCTCAACCCGGCTAGACCCTTAGGCCCCAGTATCTTGGCTCTGAATCTGGCTAGACTGCTACAGTTTTTGAGGCTTACGACCCAGTCTTTTCACCCCAAAAACATCATATTTATCATTTATCAGCTGGGCTCGGCTTACGATCCGATCTTTTCACCTGCCAAGCAATTCATAGGCATGCCGCCAAACCCAGAACTCTGAAAATTGAATAACATACTAGGCACACAATTAATTCATTTATCTCATTATCAAATACTTTCACAATTCATTTCTCATTTTATTTCTCATAATCAAACTAGGCTCATTGCCTTATTTTCACATTTTTTTTCTCATTTTTCTCATTTTTCACATCTTTCTCATTTTTCTCACTTTTCTCATTTTTTCTCATTTTTATCAATATCAATTCATTTCATTATTCCACATATCTCATTTTTGCATTCACAACACATTATCCAATTACTTTGGGTATTTTCACATAATATGCATATTTCACACTTTACACAATTTAGCCATTATCAATGGCTTTTCATAATGCATTTAACACATATATGACATTACAAATGTCATAGCACATTATTCATACTCAATCAATGAACCAAGTAGCTTAACACATTTTTCAACCAAAATGTGTTAAGTCCAAATGTCATGCAAATATAAACATTATACTCAAAGTTTGTACATACCTCTCCTAGCAACCCAAAGTAAGCTTAATACAACCTCCAATCTTATCCTTCCCACTTGCCCTTCACCACTTGGATGAAGCAAATCAACCTCCCTCAATGCCTATACCAAATATGATCATACATAATCATTTAATATCATATTCTAAGGTATCCTCAACATCAAACCATAATTAAACATCACTCTAAACCAAATCCCAAAATTAAGATTCACCTCACTTTAACTTTGAAAAACCATATCAAGCCATTTAAATTAGTGTTTTAAGTTTATTAATATCATTAAAAACATATTGTAATACATTTAAATCATTTACATTATAACAATACACTCTTATACACAAAATCTCAAAAATGGCATAACCTTCCCCTATTGAAGGTTTTCCATTCCAACACAATCCATTACTCATTTCAAGCTTATATTCATCACTTTTAACACTAAACAACGTGCTTAAACAAATAAAATCACACAATTCAACCACTTTGAAAAATCATTTTTTCAAAACCCTAAATCTCCACTTTCATTCTCAAACTCCAATCAAACACAACCAAATCTAATATTTGACTTTAAAATACTTGTTTATGTATCAAAACAACTCATTTGGAATCAATTTATACAGTTAAAAACCATGATTTTAAAACCCCAAAAATTACATAACCCTAAATTCTCTCTCTTCACCAATCTTACACAAACTCAACCATTTCTTTAATCCAACCTTAAAATCATCAATAACCAATCAAAACAACTTTATTCATATCCAATTAAGCAATTAAATCATGCTACTATAGAATTCCAAAATTTACATAACACATTTTTCCATAGAATTTGAAAATTTGGTAAAAAAGCTTACCATTGATGAAGAAACTTTTAAACTCCACTTGAATCCTTAAAATCTCTTCAATTTTTGGAGTATGGAAGAAGAAAATCCCTCTCTTGAAGCCATGAAATTCGGCCTTGAGGAAAGAAGAAAAAGAAGACTTTATTTTTTTTTATTTCTCTTTCCTTTCACCCTTTAATTTTAAACCATATATATATATATTAAAATAATTTAATAATTATTTATTTAATTATTTATTTAATAAATTAAAAGTCCTAAATTCCCTCTTCCATTCAAAAATAATTTATTTTTGAATTATTTTATTAATTTTAAATTTCTAAGATTTAATTACCAAAATACCCTTTACTTTGACTTTTCTTTTAAAAAGTGTTGACTTTTATATGTTATGTATATTTTACATATATATCACATATATTATCCACTTTTTCATTTAAAACCCCTTCATTTTTCATTTAAAACCATTAATTTAATTTATTCTTTTAAATTATAATTTATTTTATCAAATTTTCAAAAATTAGAACTTTTTAAAATTTTAGGATATTACACATATGCACAAGTAATGTGTATCTTATATACACATCAAATGTACCTTATATGTGTATTAAATATTAAGTATGTAATGTATTAATCCAACATATACAATTAATATACCATATGTATATATTATATATACTCTAGATATATATATTGAGTATATACAATTTATATCTCCAAATACTTATTTAATTTCTCCAAAATCACGGATGTTACAAAAGGTGTGGAAAGGTGAATAGTAAATAAACAATAAGGTCTAAAAAATTTAAAAAAAAAATGAAAATGAAAAGAATGATTAAGGATATCCATAAAGGAAGAGAGTAGACATTTTATGGATGAGGTGGGAGTTTGGAGTTGTGTTTATTTTGAATGATCTAGTTTACTATAGTAGATAATTTCGAGAACGAAATTTATTTTTAGAGAATGGTAACTCCTGTAATTTTATTAAATCCAATTAAATAAATAATTTGGGGGATAAATAATAAAGGCAAGAAAGGACCAAATGAATATGTAAAATATATACAGAATATAAATAAAATATAAAGTCATAGTGAATAGTAAAGTCAAAAAGTAAAGTGGTCAAATGGGTAAAAAGTGAAAAGAAAATAAAAAAATAATTCAAAATTAAAATAATTTTTGGATAGTGAAAGATGATGATGAAATTTGAATATTTATTAAATATTAAAATAAAATAACTTTGAGTGAAAGATAGAAAATTGAAGTTTAAAAATAAAAATTAAAAATAATTTTTGATAGTGAAAAACGATGGAAAGTTAGATATATATTAAATATTAATGAACTAATTAATTAATTAATTAATCAAAATTAATAAATTAAATAAAAAAGAAATTATATTGAATGGAAGATGAAAATTTGATTTTTATAAATAAATAAAAAATTAATTAATTAAAATAATTAAATATATAAACATGTGGTTAGTAAAATAAGTTGAAAAAAAAAAGACTATTCACCATCTTCTTCTTCTTCCTTTTCTCTTCTTGTTGGCCGAATTTCCAAGGTGGCCAAAGAGGGATTTTTGTTCTTCTTTTGCACCAAATTTTGCAAGTTTTCCAAAGGTCTTAGGGTGATTTTGAAGTTTAATTAACCAAAGAGAAGATTTCCAACCAATTTAAGAGCTTTTCTTTCAATTTAGGAATAGGTGAAATTTTAAAATTTGATGAAGTGTTTATTAATTGTTTAAATGATATGGGATGATGTTATTTTAATGTGTAAATAAAGATTTTAAGATTGGAAGATTGAAATGGTTAGGTTTGATGGTAGTTTGGAGGAAGAAGAAGAGAGTGAATTAGGGTTTTGATGGGAAAATTATAAAGAATTGTTGTAAATGAAATTTAATTGAATAAAAGGTGTTAGAATGGATTTCTAATGTCATTTTTGAACTTATAATATATTTTAGGATTGTGTAAAGGTAAGTTGCAAAATTAAAGTAATGAAGAGTCTTGGTGAAAGTTGGTGTTAGAGAATGATAGTGCTTTGAATTTTGGCATATTTCTAGGTAAGTACATACTTTAATTTTATATGTTGCACTTGCATTTAATTGGCCTAGCACATTATGAGTTTACTAGGCTAATATGATGTAGTGTCTTGTATGTAAGAATATTGGGATTTGTAAGAAAATATGTAAAATGCATTAATTTCATTATGTTAAGCCATTGCAAATGGCTAAAAATATTAATAAGGGTGATTTGTGAAAAAGAATGAAAAATGCCCAAATAGTGCAGGTAATGAGGTTACTATGCAAATGTAACATATATTATAAAAATGTGATTAGTTATGTTGAAAATAAAGGATATTAAGCATGTTTAAGGAAAAGAAAAAGGTTAGTCATACTTTGATTGAAATATATTTATTTGCAATTGAATGACATGTTACATTATATGTGAAAATGATGACTATGCTACTTTGATGTGTGAATACACATGAAAAAGTATAGATATATGTTTATGTTATGAAATGTTTAATACGTGACTGAGTGAGCCACTTTAAGATGGCTAAAACATTTTTAATGTGTTTGTAAAAAAATATATAATTATGCCAAATATAGGCATAATTCGGCCACATAGAGGATGTGGCAAGTAAGTTAATGAATTTGATGAAAATGTGTGAAAATAATAAGAAAAGATGGAAAAAGTGCAAAAAGAATGGAATTGGCGTAATTGCCAAAGTATGAGAAAAATGTGAAACCTTATATAATATCAATTTTTAGAGTATTGTATTTGGTGTTATATAGTATACCGGTTATTTTTCTTCTGACCAGACGCTGGGTGTCATTATTATTGCTTTCAGACTAAACGTTGGGCATCACTTTTATTTTTCTTTGTGCTAGATGTTGAACGTCAATATTATTTGCCTTCGAGCCAGACACTGATGTCAAATGTTGGTCCAAAGCAATATCTCTAGAATTTAAATATTATATAGGGTTATTTGGGCCCTATGCATATGATTGTGGTGTTTTGATAATATTCTTGGAAACATGTATTGTCGTATTAAGACTATAAGAGTTATTTGATGAAGAATGTTTATGACGTGTTTATAAAGTCTAAATATTAAATATTGACAAATGAGTAAAACCTAAATAAAAAATGTTTGTAATATGTGTGTTGTACTAATGAGTGTGATATGTGAATGAATTTTATAAAAATAAATAATGATAGATTGGTGTTGTTTAAATTTATGAGTGATACTTGTAATGTTGGCATGATGGGATATATCATATGAGTGTTTGAAATGTATTGAGAATTGTAACAGAGAAAGGAGGCATTGTGTGTCATGGTAGAATATATATTGGTCATATTATTAGTATGTGTTCACTAAGCTTTTGAGCTTAGCGCGGTATTGTGTATCGCGCAGGTATTGAAAGTGTAGACTAACATGATTAGGACCGTACTTGGAACTTGGAGATTATATGTGCCACAAGACTAACTCAAAGGGTGATACATACATGTATAAATTTTGAGATTATGAATATTAGTTTTGTATATTTTAAACATATCATATGTATATTAAATAAGTTTTAAGAAAAATTTTATGTGTTATACTATATGTATGCATGTTTAAATATTTGAATATCTAATAGATAAATGATGGAATTCGAGAAAATTTTATTTTGTTAATATGTTTTCAATGCAAGATGTGTATAAAATAATTGTGAGATTTATTAAAAATACAGACAAAACTTTGTAAATTTCTCCTAAAAAATATTCATTTTATATAAATATAATTATTGAATTACTAAGAATATATGGATTTATTTATTAAATTTATTGTTTTTCAAATATGTTTGTCAATTTGATTAAATATAAGAATTTTCTCCTTGCAATTATTGGAGCATTCTTGTATTTTATATATGTACTTTATATATACGAGGTACATATATTGTATATATATAAAGTATAAGAGTGTTACAAAAAGAATAACAATATATATTACACATATGTTGGTGAATGTCGATATACGTTACATATAATTTAACTATAGAATAACAATATATGTGGATATATGTTATATATATTTTAACTAAAGAATAACAACATATGTAGATATATGTCGGTATATGTTATATATATTTTAACCAAAGAATAATAATATATGAGGGTATATAATTATTTTATATATTTATTTATATGTGAGTATATGTTACATATAATTAGATATACTGAAAAAATAACAATATATGTTGGAATATGTTTCATTTAACTAAATATATGTGAATATATGTTAAAAAATAATAATATATATTTCATATATGTTGGTGTATATCGATATATGTTAAATATAATTTAACTAAAGAATAATAATATATATAAGTATATGTTGGTATATATTATATATAGTTTAATAAATAATAACATTATATGTGAGTATATAATTATTTTATATATTTATTTATATGTGGGTATGTATTAGTATGTTACATATGACTAAATATATCTAAAAAAATAATAATATATGTTGATATATATTATATATAACTAAATATATGTGGGTATATGTTGCAAAGGGATAAATATATATTTGTGTATGTCAATATATATTACATATACTTTAACTAGATAATAACAATATATGTGGCTATATGTCTGCTTATATTTATATATGTTATATACTTTAATTAAATAATAATAATATATGTGGGCATATATATATAACTGTTTTATATATTTATTTATATGTGGGTATATGTTAATATATGTCAGTATATATTCATATAAAATGATATTTTTATAATTTTATATTAAAAATATTTTTAAACAATATTTATAATATATATTAAAATTATTTTAAAAAATAAAAAGTAAATAAAATATATTTAAAATAAAAAATTTAAATTATATATGTGAATATTTATTACATATAAATAGAAATTTAATATAAATATTTTTAATTTAATATTTAAAAAAATTATTTTGATATTAACAAATGAAAACAATCGCCACTAAAAAATAAATATAAATAAAAAATAATAGACACCTTAAAAGCAATGGCCACTTTTTGTAGCCTACAACTATTATTACAGACATTTTGGGTGTACAGTCAACCACATGGGGCAGGCTGGTAGCTCCTCCGTATCTTCGCAATTTGGAAGAACAGTTTTCCGTAATTTTGAAAATTTGTTTGATGTGCCGTAAATTTAAAAAAGACATTAGTTTTTAAGTTATTTTTATAAATAGCCCTTAAAAAACAAATTCAGTCCACGTCACTTAAAATTAATATAAAAACTTAACCAGAATTACAAAAATTTAATAGATTAATATACAACCTGCCAAATTTAAAAGTTCAGTAAAAAAAATTATAATATTATGAAAATTTAAGAAATTATTTTTTTTTATACTTTATCTGATACAGTTACAGTAATATTAAAAAAATTATCATATCAGATTGAACCATCTAAAATATAGCCAAAACATTAACAGAGATAAAATAGAAAAAGTTAAAAAAAAATAGGTTATTGTCAAAATAAAAAATTCATATTGCAATAACAAAATTTGTAAAGCCTAAAGATTTTTATTTTTTATTTATTTATTTTTTGTAAATTAACATAACAAATACAAAATATTGCAGAGTTGATCCAACGGACAACATCAAGCGACAATGTTTCGGTAGTCGTAATCATCGCAAGACTAAATTATCTACAAAGTAGCCATTTCATCTCTCTCTTTTTAATAATAATAATAATAATAATAATAATAATAATAATAATAATAATAAATTATCTACAAAATAGCCATTTCATCTCTTTTGGGTTATTTAATCATTAACCATATTGCTTCTGAAGTATTCATTTCCCATACAATTTTCAGTATCGCAATTGCGAAGCATTGCCCATAGGCAACAGCCACTGCAAGAAAACGAAGATCGATAGCACTGCTAGTAAAATATATATTGCTGTATTCAAATAATAATAAAAAAAAGTGATTCAAAAAAATTACAAGGCATCAATTTCTTCCTGGAGACAGTAGAGTAATAAATTTTAAAAATATACTAAAAAAACAGAAGGCTGAGAGTGAGACCGCAACTTTAAAAATAAATTAATAAATCATTCGAAATGAACTTTATCACATTTACTTTAGATTAGAGTTCACCAGTTCAAAAAATATATATTAGAGCTCACCTGTTGCCTATTCCATGTCTTGCACTTGGGGTGTATTAACCGAATAACCAAAAGTAGAGAGATAATCGATTCGGTTCGGTTATTAAAATATAAAATTTTTTATTTTTAATTATCGGTTAGTTCTATAATAACTAAATTATTATTTTAATATATACATATATGAATTTATTATATTTTTTATATTGTAATTAAATATTATAATTAATTATATAAATTAAAACTTTATAATTTAATTAATATAATATTTTTTAACATTTTATTTTCTTAATTTAAAAATAATATTTTTTATCTTAATTGATATTTTAAATCATTTATTGTATAAAATTATAAATTTTTATAATATAATTAAAACTATAAATTATTTTGAGATTATTATTCATTAAAAATACATTTTAAACTATTTTTATTTATATAATAATATTTATTAATATTAAATATTAATATATTTAATATTAATCTAACTATAACTTCTAATAAAATTACTAAATAACTAATATAAATTTATTTATTTTAAAAATTTATTAATTAATTAACTTAAAATTTTTATTATTATATATTTATAAAAAAATAGATTAACCAAAATAATTAACTAACCGAACTAAAATATTTCTATTTGGTTACAATTTAATTTTTAAAATATTCGATTCAGTTCAGTTACCATTTATAAAATTTTAAAAATTTTGATAACCTCATATTTTGTCGGTTCGATTTCAGTTAACCGAATACACACTCCTGCTTGCACTCTTTAAAGAAACAAAAATTAAATAAAATCACAGCACTCTCTTCTCCATTGTTCTCATTATTATTATTATTATTATTATTATTATTATGAAAGAAAAATAAGCTATAACCAACCATATCTGCATTGTTCTGATAGGTACACATGATTCCAACATGACATGCTAGAAGTAGAGTAACAAATCAAGCACCAAATATTCCACTCCAAGGTGTTGTCATAAATTTGTATACAAGAAAGTTTGAACACAAAATTCATCTAAAGATAAGTAGTATGGTTAGAATCTCCCTGGAGCGCAGGAACAATGGGGCACTCTGCATTCTTATTATCAGGTGCTTGAATTCAATACCTAGGGACGGAAACTTTTTAAGGTACCAAAAATGGGATCTCTACAAATTTTTTCATTGTGGGACCCGTAAGTGTACACAAAAGGAAGAACCGCCTCCTACCAAACTGCTTAGCATTTACACTAGTAAAATTTTTGGTACTTACAGTCCTGATAAATAAAATCTACCTCAACAATTCACCATCAGCATCTTGGCTCCTGCTTCAATGGAATCCCACCAGGAACATCTACTATAGATACAAAACAAAGTCACAAATGAAAATCCATTCATCTAAAAAAAATTTCAATTCAGTCTAAAAAATATATTTCTCTATAGCACCAGCATCATGGGTAAGTGGTTTATGACTGTTCCAGACATGGGGACCACTGACCAGATAATATGAGCAAATAATTTAAAACATGTATATATTAACTGGTATACGTGTATCGCAAAAAAGAGCTGGTGATGAGACTTGTATAGTTATATCACTAATTGTCTCATTTATGTATGTAATATATGCTCGAGAATAGGATTATAATGAGACTATGACCGATGTTAAGCAAGCACCTTCTTGATTATCCCCATGATCAATCAATACTTGTTAAACATTTCCAATATTTTTGGTTTGGTAATTTGTAAACATGTAATTATTAATTGTTTCAAGAATTTGCACGAAATCTTACAATTTGATAATTTGTAAAGTAGGACTTCCGATATCAACCACTTGGAAAATATATACTATCAATCACTTGAGCCAGTATCATATCATCTGCCAAAACTGGCACGAAACCATGAATTGCTTATATATGAATATTTCCCATCCAAATTTATTTAGCTGGCATGGCATCCTGAAATATGGAAATAAGTTAGATAATGGCACAGAGCTTACCTGAGTTGTAGTTGGTAATATACTATTTGCAAGATCCTCATTTATAGACACAGGCAGCGGTGGCATCTGGCTCATTATGCCAGGCATACTTCCCATGCTGCAAATAATCAGAAAAGGAACTTCCATAATATTAACAGTCATAATGAGAATATGATGATATACGCTACACCAATTACCAAATACTGAATTCAATGTATTCAAAATGCCACATACTCGTTCAGGATGGCAGTAATATTGCTCCTTGTGCAACAAAAGAGGTCAATGTTATCCTGTAACTGTTTGCAAAAGCATTACATTAGAGGCCATTGTTATCCTGCGACTGTTTGTAAAAGCATTAAATTATTGTGACGTTCTCAACAAACCATAACTAATTTTACAGTTTCAAGGAAAATATAGAATATCAAGCAACAAAATACAGACATCATCGTAAAAAAACATTAAGTAATAACCAATAGTCTAAACATGCAAGTCCCCAACAACAGGCTTCAACTACATAAAAAAAATGCAGTATTACATTGAGGGAAACGACTTCCAATTTCATTATATGTTCTAACAGGAAAATAAATGCACACATAACTCCTTTAAAGACCAATATATCGTACGACCTAGTTCTCTATTAATAGAACAATTATGAATAGAAAATAGCAACTTAATTTGTTGCTGTTGTATTACAAGTAGAATTCTCTAAAAATGTATCCATTATGGATATATGCGCAGATAGTGATTATGATCTAGGTTTCATAATTAAAATTCTAGCATATTTGCAATCAATTAAATGGAGATGATGAAAAGCATTGAATAGCATATGTAAAACTAAAATAAATGGCAGCAGCAGTAATTTTGTTCTGATGTGAATGATTGAAAACTGAGGAAGAGGATGACAGAAAAACATGAGCAAACAACTTCTACAGAGAAGCGAGAAAGATTTGAATTGACATTCTAAACAAGAGGCAAGTCTTTTCCCTTTTTTTTTTTTTGCTTTTTATTTTTGCTTTTCCTGTAAAGAGAGTTGGGATTGGTGGCAGTGGGTGGGCATTTTGTGGTTCAAGAAGTTTTGTTTCAGCTTGCAAAATTGACATATAAGCATTTTCAAGTTTCTGCCCCATCGAGGAACAGGGCAGAAATTTCTCCCGTAATTCATCCTCACACTAGCACTCACATATAACAAAAATATGTATTTCACCAAGTACACACAACATGCTGATTGTTAGGTTTCCAAAATAACTTTAAATGGCAGTCATGACTGCAATAAAAAATGCAGTTCTGAAATAAGGGCAATTAAAAACTAGTCACTGCTATTACGGTGCTTTTTTTGGGGGGGCTTTCCATATATTTCCAGCTGATCTATAAACAGAAAGAACAATGTAAAATGGAAACAACTTCAACTAAAACAATTTGCCTAGGAAAAAAAAAAAGAAAAACAGCTTGAACACAATCTTGCAATCAACAAGCAAGCTTTTACTTTTAGTAGAACAAGCAAGCTGACCATTTAAAGTTTTAACAAATATAAAAAATATCTGAATGTTACTATTGCGCAACATGTAACATAAGAGCAAAAATATCGCAAAACAGTTATGCATAAAAGGAAGAAGGAAGCTGAAAGTAAGGTTGAGCAGGTTGTGCTGCTGAAAACGAGTAAGATGAGTTGTGAATAGGACAAAGAATAACAGAATAGTTAGTTGGCTAAGTGAGAAATTTTAGGAGGTTGTTACCTGAGTTTTGTATTTTAGCTGATAGTGAGCTATATAAATATAAATTGCTGATGATAAGTATGTTATGAATGAAGAATATTCTCTCCTAATCATCCTTCTATTCTATCACTCTCTCTGTCTCTACTCCTATTCTTTCTTCTCTTATGTTATTCTTTCTATCTGCCACCCTTCCTGCCTATTTTTCTTATTAGAATTGGTAGTGCTACTGCTAATTTTAGCCTTAATTCTATTATTCTCCATTATTTGGTCTGAACCATAACAAAAACCAGTCCAGAGTTCATTCTGACCAAGTTACATCAATGCAACTCAACTCAACCAAGTTATATCCACTACATTTTGTCCTTTTTTTCGTTTGAACTGTTACATCCACTGTACATAAAATAGAAAGATACCAAAAATTAATGTAGACAGTATATGCAATATTTTGTATATCAGTTATGGGGGTCATAAATCAATTACTTGCGAATTGTGAAGCAATGATTAAATCTACTCTACAAGATGGTGAACTCAATTCTTTTTATAAGATAAGCAGTCATTGCTTTGAACCAACATTAACAGCTAAAAAAAATAAACAGTGAAGACGGAGCATTCACCTTGAAGGTAGAAGAAAGGTTAGCTGTGATTTTACTAAAAGCTTGACAATTTTGTTCCAAGAGATGCCTGGCTGTGCCACTTATTCCTGAGATCACCAGAGTAACAAATAAGGACTATTCCTCAAACCCGTAACCTACAAAGTCACCAAAGGAACAACTTTACCAGTTGCCCAAAGGTTCACCCCCAGAGTTATAAATACATCGACAAGAACCACACTTAGAAACTATAAAAATAAAGAATTTTTGTGATTTATTTAAATAACGAACATAATAAAACTGCAAAGTATATATGTCTTCTTAGTATTGTATAAATCATGGGTAATGTGAAATTAGAGTAAATTTAAAATTTTTTTACAAGATTATTAATACTTAATGTGTGCGTGTATAAATTTTCAAATAAATATAATATACATTTGCCATTTGTATATGTAAATGTAAGCTATTCCTTGCTACTCGATTAACACTTCATTTAGCAGTTAAAAGAATTAATGCATTGCATATTTATCTACTATCTTAATGTTAATTTATGTCACTTTATGAACATTTTGCAAAAAATAAAAGTCAGAAGGTAACATCATCATATATGGCTTGATGCAGCAACCATAAGACCACTACTGATGCAATTATTTAAAAACCGTAATCATACTTCATATTTGAAGTCCTTACACAGGCACCAAGTGGCGCAATACAAAATAGGAAGGAACACAAGTATCCTACCAAAATCTTAATGATCACTAAATATTGCTGTCAAAAATTCCTAAATATAATAATAATAAAAAAAAACCATATGCAAGTAAAACCTAATCTGACTGATCATTCATTTTTCTCCATTAGCCTACCCTATAGTTGTGAAGTTGTGCCTTAATGAGATCCTTGGGTCTGCACCTAGGTCAGCCTAAGGTGAGACAACATCCCTAATCTTTCTGTTCCAGAAAAAGACCCACAAAGCTTTTCCCCCAGCCACCAGACACAGCATACAAATCAGTACGCACACCCAACCCAACCCCCCCCCCCCCCCCCCCCCCCCCCCCCCCCTCTCTTCTCTTCTCTCCTTTTCATAGTTCAATCTCTTTCTTTCTTCAAGTCCAAACTCTTATTCTATCTTCTCTGTGTTCTTCCTCTATCTTAAATTCTTATTTTTCTTTAAACTTTTTCAACTTCTTTCTTCTGCCCCACCACTCCCCACCCCCCACCCCTCCTTCCCCAGCCATTTTATTTTATTTCCAATAATCATAGTTAACTGAAGCAGATCTTTTTTTTTTAATTTATTTGCTTAATTTATCATTTGCTTCTTTTCAAGTCTCAACAATATGATGTGAATTTAAGTATCATAATGTGACTTTATATACCTGTTTCTTCTCTTTTGTTCCCCCTCCATTATCTACTTCTTCCTCAATAGTTCTTATATATACCTACCTGATTAAATAGAAACATTAATTGCTCAAAGCTAACATCTCTAATGGTAATAGAAAAGGGCAACCTAGTGCACGAACGCTCTCACAGTATGCAGGGTCCGGGGAAGGGTCAAACCCATGAAGTCTTTCCTGCAGTTACACAAGATTATTTCCATGACTCGAACCCGTGACTTCAAGTCACATGGAGACAATGCTTACTATTGCGCTAATGTTCCCCTTCATCTCTAATGGTGATAATGAGGTAAAATTTAATGTTTATTAGCATTTGCTATTTTCTTTGCATTATTTTGAACTAATTTTAGTAGTTAAATTATTCATAGATTGAGAAAGAACATAGAGATTGCCATTATATGTTTTTGTTAAACCACATCCAATGGTAATTGCCTTTTTTTCACTCTCTTGCTTTTTTTACTTGTTTTGAATTAGCACCAAGAATTCTTCTTTGTACTATCAATGTTGATTCATGAATTTTTTTTAAGTACTTAGCACATCCAATCATCTACTTGTTTCACAAACATTTTTAATTAATTTGAGATTCAGATCCCTAGAGGATGTGCTTCGTGCCTTGCACTTTTGATCTAAGTACAAAATGTGCCTAGGTATACCCAAGCACCTCTAAGATCTATTTATTTTCCTGAACAAGAGAAACCTCAGCCTTGAATTTCAAATAATGAAAGTCATTTCTGCATTTCCAAGCTTGAAGTTACAGCCTAGAACTTAATTCCAACTTCTCTTCATTTTTGTAGCATTATTGAATAAAATAACATTTTTCTCCTCATTTGTACAATTGGAATTTTCCAGAATGATGAAATCAATTATTTTCTATATTTGTCCAAAAGCATCTACCATCTCCCTCTCTCTCTGACTCCCTTTGCCTCTCTTCTTTTATCCCTACCTGGCCACTTCCATCAAAAGCAATTCCTTGCCTTAATTGTCACTCAAACTCCCTAGCATTTCTAATGTTGTTTTTTAACAAACCAGATACTTTCTTTTTCAGTTAAGACTCAAATTAAAACTCCGTCTAAACTTTGCATAAACAAGCTCTACCACCATCCTAGTAAGAGAGCCCTAATATCTACTTCATCAAGGCTGTTCCGCATTAGAAAAATTGAACAAAATTCCCAGGGTTTCAGGACTTTTTTTTTAATAAGTTTTGCCCAACTTCCACAAAGCAAAGCTCAAAAGCCCTCAAAATTTGAACTTCAAAGGGAAGCATCTCAATGTGTAGAAACAAATTCTGAACCTATGGAACTAACTAAACCAAACTAACTTATTGAAAAATATAGTAGATATGACTTACAATAACACCTTTGTTAACAGAATAATAGGAAACTGATTAATTCCTTAGTTAATGTATAGGATCCTCTTTCCTAAACTTAGTGTAATCTACTTGTATATTGTTAGTTATACAGCTGTAAGTTGACATTAGGAGAGTGTTTTTAGGAGTGATTTGTGGTGTATTAGCTGTTAGGTTAGCCTCCTTCAATTAAGGCTCTAATCTAGGAGTAGGACAACCTAAAATGTATATAAATATATGTTTCAGCTATGAATAAAATTACACAGAAATTTAATCTCTCTCTCTCTTTTCTTCACATGGTATCAGAGCCCCTGCTCTGTTAGAATCTGTTTTGTTCCTCCCCGGAGAGAGTGAACAGTGTTGTTCCTTCTTCAGACACCCCAGAGTGTGTACTTCTTGCTCACAGCCAACCAATCCAGCCTCCGTCCAGCCTGTTTCTACCCTCTGCCAGGTGCTACAGTGGTGATTTCAGGACTGGGTATTGCTAATTTGGTTCCTGCACCTATTCTTCACTTCTGCCCTGTCTCTATTTATTTCCTATTTCTGTTTTTTTAGTGTTATTTTCATTATGGGGGATAAAATTGCAATAGACGAAGGGAAAACCATGACTACAACTACTGATCTAGTTCCGGTTGTAGCTAAGTTTACAGATCGGAAACTCACTAGTACCAACTATCGAGAATGGGTCAAGACTATTAGAGTCTATTTTCGGAGTATTGAGATGGAGGATCACCTGACTGAGAATCCCCCCACTGACGCTAAGGCTGCGAAAACATGGTTGCGAGATGACTCCCGGTTACTGTTACAGGTCAGTAATACTATTGACAGTAGTATTTATCAATATATTGGGCATTGCGAGTTTGTTAAGGAACTTATGGAGTATCTAGAGTTTATGTTTTCTGGCAAGGATAATATCAATCATATGTATAATGTCAGTCAAGCCTTCTACCGTCCCGAAAAGGGGTCAAAGTCTCTTGCAGCTTATTTTATGGATTTTAAGAAAACTTATGAAGAACTTAATGCAGTATATCCTTTCACCCCTGACATTAAGCAACAACAAGAACAACGGGAGAAAATGGCAATTATGAGTTTTCTAGCTGGGTTGCCTCTTGAATTTGAGACAGGTAAATCTCAAATTTTATCTAGCGCCACTCTTGGCACATTGCAGGAAGTCTACACGAGATTACTTCGCACTGAGAAGACACCTTCTATACCATCTCCTCATGCTCTAGCAACTTATTCAGGCAGAGGGACAAACACTCACACTACTGAAGGTGGAGTTACTAACCGGACTTCTGGAGAAGTAGTTTGTTACTACTGTCATAAAGCTGGGCACACCAAGCGTACCTGTGAGGAATTAAGAAAGAAAAATGCTCGGCGGACACATGTAGCTAATGTTGTGACTAGCTCTCCACCTGAGACAATCACTATTCCAGCATATGAGTACGCTCAATATGCCCAGTTTAAAGCATCTCGAGCAATTCCCACCTCATCCTCCACTGAATCAGGTAACAAATGTCTTGCCACCACATCCTCCAAATGGGTACTTGACTCTGGGGCCACTGATCATATGACAGGTAATCCCACTCTTTTTTCCACTTATCATGAGCATCAACTACCCTCATTTGTTCAAGTGGCTGATGGTTCCACATCTAGTACTGCTGGATCTGGAACAATTAAACTCTCATCTTCTATTACCCTGTCCTCAGTCTTGAATATACCTAAACTTACATTCAACTTGGTTTCTGCCAATAAACTTACAAAAGACCTTCAATGTTGTATCTCATTGTTTCCTGACTATTGTATTGTGCAGGATCTTGTGACGAGGCAGATTATTGGTAAAGGACATGTATCTGGCGGCCTATATGTTCTTGATGATACTACTCCTCGCTCTCTCGCATGCTCTTCCTCTCCTTTCGAAGAACATTGCCGTCTGGGTCATCCTTCTTTATCTTCTTTGAAGAAGTTGTGTCCTCAATTTCATAATGTGTCGAATTTAGACTGTGAGTCCTGTCATTTTGCTAAGCACCATCGTAGCTCTTTGAGTCCTAGAATAAATAAGCGAACTACTAGTCCTTTTGAACTTGTTCACTCAGATGTTTGGGAACCCTGTCCTGTTGTGGCAAAGTTTGGGTTTAAGTACTTTGTTATTTTTGTGGATGATTTTTCTAGAATGACATGGATTTATTTTATGAAACATCGTTCTGAGTTGTTCTCTCACTTTACTGCTTTCTGTAATGAGATAAAGAATCAATTTCATACTTGTCCTCACACTTTAAGAAGTGACAACGCCAAAGAATATCTGTCCGAGGTATTTCAGCATTATATGGGACAAAATGGCATACTTCATCAAACATCATGTGTCGATACACCAGCTCAAAATGGAGTAGCTGAGAGGAAGAATCGACACTTATTAGAGACAGCTCGAGCGCTACTTTTTCATATGAAGGTTCCTAAATTATTTTGGGCTGATGCAGTGTCTACTGCTTGTTTTCTGATCAACCGAATGCCATCTGCAGTACTCAGTGGAGACATCCCATACAGTGTTTTATTCCCAAATAAACCTATGTTCCCCATTGAACCTAAGGTGTTTGGATGTACATGCTATGTTCGTGATGTTCGCCCTTATATCACCAAACTGGATCCCAGCGCTTTAAAGTGTGTTTTCTTGGGATACTCTAGACTTCAAAAAGGTTATCGATGTTACAGTCCTGAACTCCAAAAGTATTTGGTGTCCATTGATGTATGTTTCTCAGAAGATATGACATTCTTTTCTCAACCTTCCCAGGTTTCGAAAGAGGGGGAGGAAGAAGATGACTGGTTAATCTATTCACCACAAAGATTGCATTCTCCTGATGCATCTCCTGCGCCTGACGCATCTCCTGCACCAGAAATTGACTTGCAGGAACCTAGCGAGCCACCTTTTAAAGTATACACGAGGGGGGAAAGGAATATTTTTCTGCAAGAGGCCAATACATGTCCTGAACCAGCTGCATTGTCATTAGATCCGACTCCAAGCACTCACGATCTTGATCTTCCCATAGCTCTCCGAAAAGGTAAGCGTCAATGTACTTATCCCATTTCAAACTTTGTGTCCTATGATCACTTGTCCTCCACATCTCGGTCTTTAATTGTTACCCTAGATTCAGCGGTGATTCCTAAAACTGTTCAAGAAGCATTGGCTCATCCAGGGTGGAAAAATGCTATGATGGAGGAAATGAATGCTCTAGATGAGAACGGCACATGGGAATTAGTACATTTACCTTCAGGGAAGAAAGCTGTAGGTTGCAAGTGGGTATTCTCTGTGAAAGTTAACCCAGATGGATCAGTGGCTCGACTTAAAGCACGCCTTGTGGCAAAAGGCTACGCTCAAACGTATGGGGTTGACTACTCTGAAACCTTTTCTCCAGTAGCCAAGATGACTTCGGTTCGATTATTCATCTCTCTAGCAGCTGTTCATGATTGGCCCCTGCATCAGTTAGACATCAAGAATGCTTTTCTTCATGGTGATCTTGTAGAAGAAGTCTATATGGAGCAACCACCTGGATTTATTGCTCAAGGGAACAATGGAAAGGTATGTCACTTAAGAAAATCCTTATACGGTTTGAAACAGAGCCCTCGGGCATGGTTTGGGAAATTCAGCACCGTTGTTCAACAATTTGGCCTACTCAAAAGCACGTGTGATCATTCTGTGTTCTACAGAAAGTCAGAAGCGGGTATCATCCTTCTAGTAGTCTATGTTGATGATATTGTTATCACAGGGGATGACGGGATTGGAATCTCAGGATTGAAAGAATTCTTGCACAAACAATTTCATACAAAAGACTTGGGACTATTGAGATACTTCTTGGGAATAGAGGTAGCAAGGAGCAAGAAAGGTATTTTTCTGTCTCAGAGGAAGTATGTACTTGATATGTTGGCAGATACTGGGAAAATGGGCGCCAAGCCACGCAGCACACCAATGATCCCCAATTACTATCTTGCTAAGAGTGATGGAGAATTATTCAAGGATCCCGAGAAATACCGAAGATTGGTGGGGAAGCTCAACTATCTCACATTGACCCGGCCTGACATTGCGTTTGCTGTTAGTGTTGTAAGTCAGTTTATGGGATCACCAACAGTCAAACATTGGGAAGCTTTGGAACATATCTTGTGCTATTTAAAAGGTACTCCAGGACGCGGGATTGTCTATAAGAACCATGGACATTCAAAGGTTGAGGGATATTGACGCAGCGTAATAGCGTTGGATAAATTAGACTTAAACCCTAGGAGGGAATTTGAAAGTCTGACTTGAATTTATAAGAAAAAAAATAACCAAAAAACTTCTACTTTTTAGCTAATGGGCAATGCCCTTATTTATAGGCTACAAAGCCTTGTACAACTCATATAGGACAACTCATTGACAACTAATTAATAACTTGATGACAACTCATGGACAACTCATTTCTTAATAACTAAGTATTCTAGAATTTGTTTAAAAGATAAACTTGACAACTAGTAGTAAAATCCAAATTGACTTCTTCCTTTAGGCAGCAAAATTTAACTTTGATTTTAATTGTCCCTTGACTAAGTTATGAAGTTTGATGTCCCTCATCATTCTCCTCGACTTGGGAAAAACTCGACCTCGAGTTAAGCGTAACATTCGGATACAAAGGAATATCTGAATCATGATACATGGATATGTCCGCCACATTAAATGTCTTGGAAATACCCATGTTGTCTGGAAGATCGATCACATAAGCATTATCATTGATGCGCTTCAAAACTGAATACGGGCCATATTTCTTAGGTTGCAACTTGTTGTAAAAACCAACTGGAAATCGTTCTTTGCGCAAGAAAACCATCACTTTATCCCCAACCTGAAAAATTTCACGTCGTCTATGCTTGTCAGCAGCTTTCTTATATCTCTGATTAGCCTTCTCCAGCTTCTGTTTGACTTCCTTTTGCACTTCTACAATTTGTTCTGCCAAGTTTTGGGCCGGAATGCTGTTCTCTTTACTTTTGGGTAGTTTAATTAGATCCAGAGTGTGCTGGGGAACCTTTGTGTAAACAATGGAGAATGGAGAACGCCCAGTCGCACTATGGACCGCACTGTTGTAGGCGAATTCGGCTTGTGCAAGAATGAGATCCCACTGCTTTGGCTTGTCTCCACAAAGACTGCGAATCAGATTGCCAAGTGTTCGGTTCACTACTTCAGTTTGTCCGTCTGTCTGAGGATGGGCTGTACTACTAAACTGCAAAGAAGAATCAAACAACTTCCATAATGTCTTCCAGAAATGGCTAAGGAACTTGCTGTCACGATCTGAAGTAATAGTCTTTGGCACTCCATGTAATCGAACAACATCTTTGAAGAATAGCCTAGCCACTGCAACCGCATCAGAAGTCTTCTTGCAAGGAATAAAGTGGGCCATTTTTGAAAACCTATCAACTACAACAAAGACAGAATCAACGCCTCTTTGGGTTCGAGGCAAGCCCAATACAAAATCCATGGACAAATCCTCCCAAATATTGTCTGGAATTGGCAGTGGCATGTACAACCCTGTATTCTTCGTCTGTCCCTTTGATCTCTGACAAGTGTAACATTTTTCAACAAATCGGTACACATCTCTCCTCAAATGTGGCCAGTAAAACCTCTCCTTTACTGCTGCAAGGGTTTTGTCTCGCCCAAGATGTCCGCCTAAACCTCCTCCATGTAGGTCACTAATGACTTTCTCTCTCAAGGATGTTTTCGGAATGCATAACTGATTCTCATGCATCAAATAACCATCTGATAAATAAAATGAAGTAACTGGATGATTATTAGATACCTGGGACCAGATTTCAGCAAAATCATCATCCCCTGCGTATGTAGTCTTTAACTCGTCAAATCCGACAATCTCTTGGCTCAAAGTTAGTAGCAAAGTCGCCCTTCTACTCAACGCATCTGCCACTCTATTCTGTATTCCTGATTTATGCTTCAGCATATATGGGAATTTCTGCAAGTATTGACACCACCTTGCATGCATGTCACCGCTTATCCTCCTCTGGCTGCTCAAATACTTCAAAGCTTCATGGTCAGAATATAGAACAAACTCCTTACCGATCAAGTAATGTTCCCATGTCTTGAGGGCACGGAAAACTGCATAGAATTCTTTATCATAGGTACTCCACTTCCTCCTTGCTTCACTAAGTTTTTCACTGAAAAATGCCACTGGCCTCTTCTCTTAGGACAAAACAGCCCCTACACCAACTCCACTTGCATCACAATCCACTTCAAACAGCTTGTCAAAATCAGGAAGAGCAAGAACGGGTGCTTCACAAAGCTTTTGTTTCAATATGGAAAAATTGTTATCTGCTTCTTCTCCCCACTGAAACTTCCCTTTCTTCAAACATTCCGTCATAGGTGCAGCAATTGTACTGAAATTTCTGATGAATCTTCTGTAAAAAGTAGCTAGCCCATGGAAACTCCTAAGCTCAGAAATATTTTTAGGTGTAGGCCAGTCCCTGATTGCCGCAATTTTCGTCTCATCAACATGAACTCCCTCAGAAGAAATCACAAATCCCAGAAACACAAGCTTGTTAGTCAAAAAGCTGCACTTCTTAAAATTCACATATAACAAATTTTCTTTCAAAACCTGCAGAACAGCTCTTAAATGCTCCAAATGCTCTTCCTCACTACTACTATATATCAAAATGTCGTCAAAGTAAACCACAACAAATTTGCCAATAAATGGTTTAAGTACCTGGTTCATCAACCGCATGAAAGTACTTGGAGCATTGGACAAACCGAAAGGCATAACAAGCCATTCATATAAACCCTCTTTGGTCTTGAAAGCTGTCTTCCACTCATCCCCTGGCTTGATTCGGATCTGGTAGTATCCATTCTTCAAGTCCAATTTGGAAAACCATCTAGACCCATGCAATCTGTCAAGCATATCATCTAATCTTGGGATGGGAAACTTGTAACCTACTGTGATTCGGTTAATAGCTCGACTGTCGACACACATTCTCCAGCTTCCATCTTTCTTTGGTGTTAACAAAGCTGGTACTGCGCATGGACTAAGGCTCTCTCGAATCAGCCCCTTTCTCAATAATTCCTCGACCTTCCCTTTCAGGATATCACTTTCCCTTGGATTCATTCTGTAATGTGGAAGGTTTGGAATACTAGCTCCGGGAACAAGATCAATTTGGTGCTGTATATCCCTCATGGGTGGTAAGCCGTCTGGTGTGTCTTCTCCCATCAACTCCTTAAATTCGCCCAACAAGGGTCGGATAGCTTCTGGTTGCTCCTTCGCCGAAATTTCCGAATCACCCATTAGGACCTGCTTTATAATCAACACATGAACTTGCCCTGTTTCTTTAACTTCTACAGCGAAATCATTTGTTAAGGTTAAGAAAGAACTCTTTTCAGTCTTGTTTGAATTGCCATTCAAAGGAAGCAATGAATATTTGGCTCCCTCCTTCTCTAGCTTGTACACATTGTTTCTTCCCGAATGTTGTGCATCCACGTCGTATTGCCAAGGTCTGCCAAATAAGAGATGGCAAACATCCATATCCACCACATCACAATACACAGTATCTTTGTACTTGCCAATAGAGAAAGAAACTCTACAACGTTCTGTCACTTCAATCTTCCCTGAATCAGTCTTGATCCACCCTAATGAATATGGTTCAGGATGCTTCTCGACTGGTAGTTTCAGCTTCTTTACTATCTCTTTCCCAATGATATTCTCACAGCTCCCACTATCAACTATGACAGCAAACACCTTTCCTCCAATGCTACATCGAGTTCGAAACAATTGGTGTCTCTGTGATTCTTCCCTGTGTTTGGGAACTAACATCATCCGGCGTACAACATAGGTTTGCCCCCCTTCCTCGTCATACTCCTCTTCCTCTTCATCAAGTTCCTCTGGCTCACAATCAACCTCGCCATCTTCTTCGTTTCTGTCCACAATATTAACAAACTTTCGGGCTGGACAATCATTAGATCTATGCCCTAGTTGATTGCACTTGAAGCACTTCGCGATGCTAGGTCTAGCATACGGATTTTCTGCCTTCTTTGTCTCCTTCTCTCTCACAACCTGCTTTCCCATCGATTTATCTTCACCTGTTTTCTTGAAATTTCTGCCACGGTCAGTTTGACTCGTAGTAGCCTTGCTTAAATTCTCTGATTCTGGCACTTCTCTAAAATTTCGAAAGTTTCTGCCTCTTTCCTGTTGCACCAATTCAGCCTTCAATGCTAAATTTCTCGCCTCACTTAAAGTTCGAATCACCTGTACCCCAATTCGATCCTTGAGATTTCCCCGCAATCCCTCTAAATATCGCGCCACCTGCTGCCCTTCGGATTCTAATAGATTATTCCGTTCTGCCAGCCTCATGAATTCTGCAGTATACTCATGAACAGATCTGCCGCCTTGTTGACACCTTTGGTACTGCTGAAATAAAATCTGTTCATAATCTGGAGGTAGGAATTCTAGTTTTAGCAGGTGCTTCATCCTATACCAGGTTCGTATAGGCAGTTTTCCTTCCCTCTCTCTTCTGGATTGGACTCGTTCCCACCAAGCTGAAGCCATTCCCTTTAAACGACACGCCACCAATCTAACCCGCTTATCCGTGGGGGTCTCAGCATAGTCAAAGAACCGATCCACTTCAACTAACCAATCAAGAAACTCCTCAATCCCAAAACAGCCATTAAATTGAGGGATGTCTACCTTCAAACGAAAATCTCCTCCTTCTCGTTCGTCCTGGTTTCGATTGCGGGCCTGTCTTTGATTTCGTCTAAACCTAGGTGGTTCAGGATCGAAATCTTCTTCTTCTTCTGAATCTTCATCGAAATCCGCAGGTTGTCTGTTTACAGGATTCGGTCTGTAGGCAGGTTCACCACGGACAGGTTGTCCTGGCTGTCTTCTACCTTCTTCCCGTCCCCTGTTTGGTCTAATACCGCAAGCATCCAGACGATCAACAAGCTCCTGAAAACGTTCCTCGAAACGTCTGGATATGCGATCAATCCGTTGCTCAAGACGTTGCTCCAAACGTTGCAACACCCTGTCCCCAAGAGGGGCTCCATCCTCCTGATCACCGTCATGGAGAACACCGCCATTGCCGCCGGTTGCCATGCTCTGATACCACTCTGACGCAGCGTAATAGCGTTGGATAAATTAGACTTAAACCCTAGGAGGGAATTTGAAAGTCTGACTTGAATTTATAAGAAAAAAAAATAACCAAAAAACTTCTACTTTTTAGCTAATGGGCAATGCCCTTATTTATAGGCTACAAAGTCTTGTACAACTCATATAGGACAACTCATTGACAACTAATTAATAACTTGATGACAACTCATGGACAACTCATTTCTTAATAACTAAGTATTCTAGAATTTGTTTAAAAGATAAACTTGACAACTAGTAGTAAAATCCAAATTGACTTCTTCCTTTAGGCAGCAAAATTTAACTTTGATTTTAATTGTCCCTTGACTAAGTTATGAAGTTTGATGTCCCTCATCAGATATACAGATGCGGATTGGGCTGGATCCAAGGAGGATAGGAGATCTACCACTGGATACTGTGTATTCGTGGGAGGGAATCTAGTATCATGGAGAAGCAAGAAACAAAGTGTGGTATCTCGATCTAGTGCTGAATCTGAATATAGAGCTATGGCTCAATCCACTTGTGAAATCCTATGGATTCATCATTTGTTAACCGAAGTTGGTATGACAGTTGCTCTACCAGCAAAATTATGGTGTGATAATCAGGCAGCTCTTCATATTGCTTCAAATCCAGTATATCATGAACGCACAAAGCACATAGAGATTGACTGCCACTTTGTACGTGAGAAAATTCAAACTAGAGAAATAGAAACTGGATATGTAAAGACCGAGGATCAGTTAAGTGATGTTCTTACGAAGGCTGTGAATGGAAGACGAATTGAATATCTCTGTAACAAGCTGGGCATGATCAACATCTATGCTCCAACTTGAGGGGGAGTGTTAACAGAATAATAGGAAACTGATTAATTCCTTAGTTAATGTATAGGATCCTCTTTCCTAAACTTAGTGTAATCTACTTGTATATTGTTAGTTATACAGCTGTAAGTTGACATTAGGAGAGTGTTTTTAGGAGTGATTTGTGGTGTATTAGCTGTTAGGTTAGCCTCCTTCAATTAAGGCTCTAATCTAGGAGTAGGACAACCTAAAATGTATATAAATATATGTTTCAGCTATGAATAAAATTACACAGAAATTTAATCTCTCTCTCTCTTTTCTTCACAACCTTCAAACCTTTAATGCCACTAAAAACAAAACGTTATAACTTTGAATTCAATAGTTTGTGTTAAAAGGCTAAGCTAGCTAGTTAAAGCAGGAAAGGGAAAATGAAGCAGCAATATTGGGTTTAAATTCCTATATCATACAAACATAAGTTGCAAAACAACACATATATGCTTGGAAGAAGAGAAGAAAGACAGTTACATCTACCTCGAAAGAACAACAACATTTAAGATTCTTGCAAGGAACGCCAAAACACTAACCTTCAAAGGACAAAGGCTCTCCCTGGTTTACATGGTACGTCATTAGCGGATACAAAGCCATGTTCTGTGGTGCAGCTGAAGGCAAATTTATATTTGAGGATGATTCCACCAGCTTATCCTGAAGAAGCATGATCTTTAGAATACTGGTTCTTCAATCAAAATCAAATCCTAAAGACATTAATTGATTCAATAAATTAAAACATCAATCAGATCATAAGTGCTACACTAAAACTAAATTAAGTCCCTTCAGGATTCTACAACTTATCCAGAAAAACTATAGTAATCAGAATTCCGGCTGCCATAAAGTGAAAATGTTGTTATGAAAATCAAATGACAGCAATATATTCTTCAACTAAGACTCATACTGAAAGTTTCATAATCAGAAGCTGCAGCAATTCACTGTTGTAAATATTTTGGATTGAGAAGCTTAATGTGAACCTGCAGAGAAGTAATCTCATAACATAAAGGTGTCATATGCATCTTGGTTGCATATATTCATCACTTAACTTTACCAGAGTACTATGGTCCCAGCATATAAAACAAGATTGTCAAGTAAGTGTAAAAGGTATGCAATCTTCTCTCTCTCTCTCTCTCACTTGCACTTACACATACATGCAAATATATAATAAATACAGAACTTCCCTAATCTTCTTTCCCAAAATCCGTAATTTTTCAAATCAACAATGTATATAATACAGATTGCTCAGCAATGTCCTGTCTCCAATCAGTCATTTTGAAGTGAAGAGAAGTATTCAAAGTATTGTCCTTTGATATGATGGTAAGTGGATATCAGTTTGCATAGGGGTCAATAAATTTGTTTGACTGCAAATTAATAACTAAAGCACATATTTTGCCCAAAGCATCAAAAATAACTAAAGAAAGTAAAATCAATTTCATATATAGATCTTCCATACCTTCCTATTATTAACCTTCTTTCCCAAATTATACTCTTCTGCTTTCCTTCGCTTCCTCTGTGAAAGCATTTCATATTTCAACTCAAATAAAAAAATCTCTACGCTAAGTTTTAAGCATGCAAGCCTGATAATGCATAACATTTGAGAATTAAAATTGGGGAAATTTATAATCATGATGACTGAGCTCTCCGCCTAGTTTCGATTTGGCTGCAAATCACAATTTTTCAATCAAAATAATAAATCAGTGACTAGAATCTGTTGAAGGACCAAAAGGAAAAGTTGATTTAAAATTGCAGATGCAATATTTGAGTGAAAAAAATAAAATTCAGATAGAAAATTTTTAAAAAAAAATTTGATATTTTCGGACTCCACAATGCTAAAAAAGAAAAACTCATGAATTGGTAGCCACATTAGCTTTCAAACCAGTCTTTCACTGGATTCTGAGGTCATTACCTAAATGAGACTATTTTGATGACTGAAGAGAAAATTAAAAAAAAATTAAAGATTTGTGACCAAATTGAAACTTATTATTGTTCAATGACCATGGTTGCAATTTACCCCGAAAACTTTGACATTGAACAGATATTGAAGATCAAACAATAGAACAAAGCATCAAGATGCATCCATCTTATGTTCACAAATCACAATAATATTGACTTGAATAATTATTAGCCCAAGTTCCCTTCAGAGCTTCCATTCATACCATTTTACCCATGCATTGTTCTTATGCTATAGTGTTCTTCTTACACTATAGGGCTCTTCTTACACTATAGTGTTCTGTGTAAGACCAAATACAAAAACGTACAATAAAAAGAAATCCCAATCTTAGCACTTGTTAACTTTAAACCAAAATAATTTTTGTACTGCAACATACTTGAGAGCTGGTGAAAGCGTTTCTTTTGAGGATTGAACAGCATGAAGGAAGGAAAAAAAATTTTAGCATCACAAACAAGTCTGACCAACAATACCAAGCACATGTTTCAAAATTATCAACATCAAAAATAAGACATGAAAGGCATCATTACAAGTACAAAAGAACCTACCGTCATCCACCTACACCTCAATGCAACATCACGTACAGTTTTATCACGCAAGGTGGCTGCAATCTTTATATACTTCATAATACTAGGCTCATCAGCAAATCTATATATTCAAACAAAATAATCAGAAAGTGAAAATTGACATATAAAAGCAAAGTTAAACAAAATTTGTCTCTGTTGGAAAACAAACATACCAAGTGAAAAAAAAATGAAGAAAATATCAGACCATGTCAAATAAACAGAGGAAGCAGTCACTGAACATAACTGTGTCAATAGAATTTTATAAGGATGTAAATATGTTAACAAAACCAAATTTTATTTTTCTGTCTAGTATAAAATCACATAAATTCCCCTTCTTGAAAAGTCCAAACACCATTGATCTTCCAAACCAGTTGAACAAGTAACCCTAGATATTAAAAACATAAATTACCAGGACAATAGATCATCAGTAAGACCCATTTTTTATTTTATCTAATTCTTCATTCATTCTTTATTTTTATCATCAACAACAGAATTGAAAATTGAACCACCTGTGCCTAGAAATACATTAGCACGCACATAAAATCTTCATAAGCATGTCCATCCAAATAAATAGCTAACAGTTATGAAGGAAAAGCATAACCCAAAAACAAACTTCGTACTTCTTAAGGCCTTCGTCCAATTTGTGCTGTTCATCAATAGACCATTCCACCGCCAAGCCTGTGTCATGCTTGAGACCAGGAGTAGGGTCAAGAAGAAGAGAAGAAGCAGAAGAATTGACAGATTGAACATGAACTACTCCGGGAGGATTACTGTTAATCAAGCTGGAACTCCCAGGCAACAAAACAGTACTAGCACCAGTATTCATCCCAAAGTAGCTCCCCATCGGAATCATCTCCGATGAGCTACTTATAGCATCAGATTGAAAGGATAGAGCGTGCCGATTGAGCGCAGAACCCAAGATTTCTTCACGGTTAAATCCTGAGTTGGATTGTGCAGCCATTTTTTTCCCTGTCAAATTCTCTACCACACCAAATCCCACTGAACCAGCGGAAATTCAAAGTTTAAAGTCACATTTCAAGACTTCGGTTGCTCTGTAAAAAAACTTGCATAAAATGAACTCTTTGTTAAAAGAAAAAATTCATAGCATAATCGACCAACAAAAAAGCACACTTGAATTGGCAATCGCACTCTTGATAAGAAAAGAAATAATATAATAATAAATAAACTCAAAACCACAAAAATAGAACCCTAGAATCCCCAAATCATTATCATTTTAAGAAGGTGCAAAAAGCTAAAAGTACTCTCAACCACACTCAAAGCCACTGTGAAAAAAAGAAAGAAAGAAAATATTGGAATCAGCAACCAGATAAACTCCAAATGGCTGAAGACCAAAACCCTAAACAGTAAGAAAAATGGAATGTGTGGTAGCAAGAGGGAAAATGGAAGGCGTTGAGTTACCTTTTGAAAGGGCCACTATCCGACGGAGCCCAAATTGGCTTGCTGGGGCTAAATTGCCTTCGCCTTTTTTTTTTTTTTTGTTTCTCACTCATTCACTTGCGTCAACTACATACTACATAGTGTCATTTCTACTAAGGGCCTGTTTGGTTTAGCTGTTCATAACAGCCGGTAACTGATAGCGGTGGCTGATAGCTGATAGCTGGTAGTGGATAGCTGGTAGCTGATTCGGATTAGTGTTTGGTAAAAATACAATAGTTGTTGCAGTTTGAATGTAAAATTACCAATAAGTATATCATTATCTAATAAATATTAATTTTTATTTTATTTTAATAGAGTTAATATAGTCTTAATATGAATCAGCTATAAACTGATATGAAAAAGCTATCAAATTTTACCAAACAGCTGCTGTTTAAAATTCAAACATCTATCAAAAACCAAACACCCTCTAAGAAACTTATCTTTTTCTGTTTTTTTTTCCTGCTTTCTCTATGCGCGCGTGGAGAGCCGAAAAATGGCTTACAGCTCTACCAATACCAAAGCAGAGGGAAAAAGCGAAAAGGTTTTCGAAGCGCTTTTTATTTTGTTTTTGAAAAATAAAAAGGATTTAATAATTGATGTTTTCAGATCTGGGAATTCAGCAACAGTGCGAATCCCCATAAGCATTTGATACCAATTATTGTGGACTCTCCACCTTTCCTTTTTCTGCTCATTTTTTTATTGTTTTATAATCTTTTGGATTTATTTTTTCCTTCAATACTAACATTAATATTATCTGCGACGTACAACTCCCCATTAAATTAGGGCTGCTTGCACAATTTGCTTCGTAGTTGAGAATCATCACCAAATGGAATATACTACCATTAAAAATTGATAAATATTTTATTGTTTGATTTATTTTATTTATTTATATTTATTTGATTGAGTTGATTGCAGTTCTACTTTTAATAATTGGCAATCCGAAATAAATAAAAAACGTCCTCAAAGTTTAAAAAATTCACTCTAAGAATAGGATGTTGGAGAATATATCTCCTAAGACATAGCCATGTATCAAAATACTTAATATAGTGAAATTTAAAATTTTCTTTTCTTTTTGCACATCATATTAATTTATTCATTGAATTTTCTTAAATACTTGATGAAAAATTTTGGCAATTATTAAAATTAAATTGTGTATTTTTCAACCATTTCCTAATTGAATTGTTATAAACCACAACTATTCAAGTGGAAGAAAATCCTCATAAAAAAAAGAAGGATATGGATATTACAACTCACAAAAACACTAAATACACCTCCAATTTATTTTCTTAAAAATACCTTCAAGTAAAATTATATTAAAAGATATATTCAATTACAATATTTATAATTTTACTATTTATATTTATGTCTCCCCGTTTAAACTACTATACACACCTCATCCTAAACTCTAAAGTCATTTCTTTTATCATTTATCATTTTTCTTATTCTTAAATAATGTTTACACTCTCACTCCACTTCGCACTCTTTTAACGTTTAAACCTAAAATATTTAAATAAAAAAGAACATATATTATGAATTTATTGAAGAGCTCAAGACACGTATTTAATAATTTAATGCAATATAAATAAGGTTAAATGATATTAGTATGTGGCTAGTTCGGCCAAAAGCAACTGAATAATTAAATATATTGAGCTACATATTATTAGATATGTTATACTGTTCATCAAAATATAGCAAACGAAAATAAATGTGTGTTTAACTCTAGCTTAGTGATCTAAAACTAAATTTCAACTTTAATTTGCCGAATATATTTAATTGTTTAGTTTAGTATAATATGATATTGGTTTTGTGTAGTTTTATCTTATTGAACAAAATTGAATAGGAAGTATAAATCAAAATTAAGGGGAGTATAAATTAAAATTAAGTACAATAATTTAAAGGGCATTTAAGTCTTTTGATGGGGTAATCATAAAAAAAATGAAATTTAGATTTTATAATACGAATGTATTAATAAATAGTATTGGATTAGTGTATTAATAAATTGAGCTGTAATGTATTAATAAATTGAGCTGTATTTAATGTTTTGGAATGATGTAAATATCCCTACCCAAAGAGAAAGGTAAAACAATTAGAAAATATTAGCTCAAGCTGTTTGTCATCTTCCTTTCTCTTAAATGGTCTATTTATAATTGATGCTAAAGTTAATCCTTACTCTAGTAAGGTTAGATATAGTTTATTTTAAATTTAAAATCTAAGTTCAATAAATTTATTCAATTAAATTCTTTATTTAATTATTGCCCTGATGACTAAAAGTATTATTACTTCTATTTAGATTTCCAATTTAAGTTTTAAATATATTTTTTTATATGTAATTTATAAAAAAAATATTTATTCCATTTTTTTTCCGAAAGAAAGATGTAGGATATTATTAACTTTCAAGCCTCAAAATATTAAAAATACAAACAGGTGATCGGTCAGACCAAACCACCTTGCCTGTCGAAATGGTAACGGCTCTAGCAAGCATATAAGCAGCACCATTCGCAGACCTACGAACAAAGACTAATCTCACATCTCTCAAATCATCGAGAAGAGATCTACAGTCTGAAATAACTTATATAATTAAGTTTCTATTTAAATTTTTGTTTCAACTTCTCCTAGAATACTTTTAATGTGTATGATCCATTACGTTCTGAGTATGTTGGCAATAAATATAAATCATATTCCCAATCAATATTAAAAATAGATAAATTAAACTCTTCTAATTTATCATTAATTTTTTAATTGATTAATTTATATTTATTCATCAAAATTGACATTTGGCACTGAGCATTCACGTGATGAGAATGGTTAATAGTATTTTGATTATATCCTTCCATATTACAATATTATAAACTCCTTTCATCAAATTATATCCGGCTTAGTTAAGGAGTTTTAAACTAGCGTCAACTCCAAAATTACTAATTTATTTAATTTTTAATTTTCAAATATATAACTCATGTAAAAAAAATTGCTAAATTTTTTGTAAATTACTAATTTATTTAATTTTTAATTTTCAAATATATAACTCATGTAAAAAAAAAATTTGCTAAATTTTTTGTTTTCAGCTTGCGCAAGAATTTCTTTAGTCAATCTTTCCATCAAGAGGCCATGAGATATATTCTTTTACTATCAGAAGAGATTAATTTTTTATTTTTTATTTTTGAAGGGAAGATTAATTTTTTATTGATCATTCATTTATTTTCAAATGTTTCATATTATACTAAATATTTATTGGTACAAGCCACTTGGTTAGAATTCCAAGATGAACCTTTTTTAGGAAAGGGAAAATGCAAATTTTTAAAATTATCTAAATCCAAGTGCAACAAATTATTCCAATCCAATAACAAAATATCCATATGAAGCAAAGAATCTATATGGCTTTTTTTTTTTTATTAATGGGCCTTCAAAAGATACAATATTTATTTATACAGGCCGAAAAATAAAGATAAGAGCTATAACGAGTACTAACAAGCTTGTAGTCAAAAGTGGGCTCATATGGAGCAACATTAATGTTATTGAATATAGCGACAAGAAAAAATAGTGTTAGGATTGCCCTTCCTTAAGTCTAGATGTGTATAAATTTATTGAATTTGACCAAATCTGATCAAACCGAGTATATTTTGATTGAATTTGGTCGATTTATATTGTATACACGGGTAAAATCGAGTTAAGATTTTAAAAAATTTTCGAATTCGGTGAGGTTGAGATTTATTTTTTTTATTCAACCCAAATCCGACCGACACATATTATATTATATATATTTTGATAAATTATAATATATATTATATAACCCAATCCGAACTGAACCGAATCAACCGGATTATAAATTTTTTATATATAATATTATATATGTTAGATATATTTATAATATATATTATATATATTATAATCCGATTTAACCCGACCGAAATAAAAAAAATTTCAGATCGATCGAAAATATGTATAGACTCAGTCGAATTTAGTTTGATTTTTTTATATATATACGGGCTCGGTCAGTTTGAAATTTACTCTCAACCCTATCAAACCCGACCGATGCATACCCCTACTTAAGACATTTTTCAGTTAGTTCATGTTTTTTTCTTTTTTACTTTATGCAAATGAACCTAATAGGAATACTTTGCTAATTGGAAATTAATTTTCGTAATGTAATTAAGGTTTGTTACCCCTATATAATGAACAACAAGTGGCCGAATTGTACATCACCCATTAAGAATAATAAAATTTTAGTTTTGAGAGTAATTAAATTCTCATTTTAAATCTTTTTAGAACTTAATTAAACTTATGGGGCTTAGCTTGTGACATTCCTTAACTTATCAATTAATTATTGGCATCTTGACCAAACTTAGATTTCAATCTCAATCATAGTTTAGGGATCTAAGTTATTACACCTTTTATAAAACTTAATTAGTTCTTTCTTGTGTGATTTTCTTGTCACACCATGCCTTTAGAGATATGATAGTTGTAGGTGACAGGCCAACTTAAAACTGTCGATCACTCGTATGATCCAAAAATGAACCAAATGTTTTTTTTCAACTTGCTCAATCTATTTATTTTCTAGATTTTATTATCAATTTCTATCATACTTCCCTTATTCACTATGTGGGCCTCATGCTAATCAAATTATATGGATATAATATTCCATGAACTTAGCCACATAGGTTATTCATTATACAATATCTTCACAAACTAACCCCAAAATACAACTACAAAACTTTCTAAAATACATACCTATGAGTCGGGGGTATGACTCCTAATTTTGCAACTTTATCACTACTAAGATTATCATACCCTGATTTCAGAGGCACAACTATTCCAAAATTTAAGTCAATATAACATGTTGGAACCTTATAGAATTTTGATTCGGGATAGATTTACATAATGAAACTTCACTAAGTTTTTTTTTCTCTTTTATTTATTTATTTATTTTGCACATACAAACATCTTGCTCATATTACAACATACTTTTTTTTTTGTACCCTTCCAATACAACCATAATCTTTCTTAGCTATCTTCCCCTGCTTTTTTGCTACTCTTGGATACCACTGTGCCATCATCACCAGAATTGCTCTACCTATAAAACAACACTAAACAATAACGGGCGAGGGGCGAGCCGCAACTCAGTGAGTATTCAAGCTTATTACATTTGCTTTGATTTTTCACTTTAAGTGATTAGCAGCTTATTGCAGCTTCTTGTATAACATCTTTATACCCTATATATGTATAATACATACACCTCATATATGTAAAATATGCGCATACGGTATAAAAATGTCATAACCCGGTTTAATAAAAATTTTTCACATTTCCAATTTAAAATCCAAAATACTTTAAAATGTATATTTAAATAATAAATAATTATTCTTTATAAATTATAGATTCCAAAATAGAGTTTTATATGAAAATCTCTGGGAAAAAAATTCACTAGAGTCTTGTCTATAATTTGGACATCCTAATATTTCAATAAATCACAACCTGCATAAGAAAAATACTCCCAATAAAAACCAATAATATATTTTACCCATACTCCTCAATTTCTCAAGGTTTCTCGAAACATTTATACACATACATATATATATATATAAACACATATATAAAACCCACATTATCAAATTTTTCAACACATTTTTTATCATTTACAATATATATATCAAAACATAATATAATATATATAATATTAAAATGTAATATAAAACATATATTTACTGGCAGTGTCTTTGATCTTGATGTCCAAAATCAACTCTACAAGTAAATCTCTTCTAGACCCGACCCAGTCTAGAAGTGTAACACTCCTATACCTTATATACAAACCGTACATATACCCCATATACATATAATACGCATATAAAATATAAGAATGTCACATTACAGTGTAGTTTAAACCCTTATCTTAATTTCACACTAATTAAATATTTAATTAAAGAACAATTTAAATTATCAAATCTAATATTTAATAAGTAACATTTCCAAATTTATTAAACTTTTTATTTGATTGCATATATATAATTATGCATTGTCTTTCCAAAATTTACTTATATACATATACATATGATCAAAATACAACATAACAAAATTGTACATGCATGCACCACCTTCTAGTTGGTCTCGAAACACTCTTACTCTTCTCGTGGCACAATCGTCTGACTCCCATATCAACAATCTACTCACCTATGCAATTCACACAACCGCGCTAAGCTCAAAAGCTTAGTGGTACATATAAACAGCATATACATACATTACATAAAATCACACTCACAACACTAACATTATTTATCATCATATTCTTTGTATTTTCTTTATTATTATTAGCTTTATATTTATACTTAAATATATATATATATGTCATCCACAATTCATAATATCATTCTTATCTACCACAAACACATACATTGGGCCCAACTATTCTTATACAATAAACTAGTTCTAAAACCATTGCCTTGGCCTATCTCATCATAATGACACCAATGTGTCTCACTAGTGGTCGTAACAATATCTGTGATATCCAGTGTCTCATCCATAGCGTATCTCAATAGTAATGACATGTAATTGTCTAACTCAGGGGCGTAGTAACATCTCTGTGGTACCTAGTGCCTCCACCCCATTATGTAAGGCATGCCAATTACAAAGCGCAATCTTCTAGCAACTAGATATTGTATAAGGTACACACAATACACATTTATTTTTCAACATATTTTCACATCTCAACTCATATGATGGTTTCCATCATCCATCATCATATATAATGCCAATGTGGCTTACATCCACATTTTAATGCACAAATTGCACTTCTCATATCTTTAACAAATATCACATCCACATTTCATATTACATGATTATCATAACAATAGCATGTCTTCTCTAAAGCCAAGACCGTGCCTCGCACAAAACACAAAACAATTATCAATACACATTTCATGGCTTTTCAATCTTTATATTACATTATCACTTGCCATAATTCTATAGCTCACTCATATTGCACAACACTTCATACACATATTTCACATTAAATTGCTAATATTATAGTAAAACTCATATATAAAGTATTTCACTATCATCATGGCATGTTTTATACAAAGACATTAATAATATCAATCTGTATATCTCTATTATATAACTCAAATCCTTTCTTTCTTTCTCAACTCATAACACTTAATTCAATACTCCATAATTTGGAGTTTCTCATTCACTAAGATTATATTAAGTTTCCAAACTAACAGTAATATTATATTCATCTCATCTTTATCATATTCATTATTCATTTATAATTCACACTTGATATCCAACCACATTTCTCATTTCATATTTTCATTATGCAATCATGAGCCACACTCACCATATGACTCCTCAACATACCGACATTTTGCATAATCAACATATTTTATTAATATTTATTCACTTTATAATCGTACATACATTTTTAATTCAATATATATAAAGATATAGCTATGCAAGCCATGAATGACAGATGAAAGACAATGAAAAGAACTATTTTGGGCAAAATTCTATAATTGACACGCCCATGTCTTTGGCACTCCCAGTGATATAGGCGTGTTATTGCCCTTGTCATTTATATTAAAAAACAACATCTATGACATGCCCAGTGACATGGGCGTGTCACTGCCCCTGTCAGGCTAATTTTCTGGGTATAAAATCTGAACTGAAGTACGAATTAGGCACCTAATAGCTATACCTATGGCATCTCAAAACCACTTTTCATACCATATTTATCAACAAAACACACACCTATCAACTTAGAATGATGCAAACCAAAATAAAGAGTATAATCCAAGTATATGCTTACTCAAGATCATATGTACAAATCAAGGAGATTATATGTACAAACCTTAGTTAATCCAAGATTACTCTTCTTCTCTTGATCCCCCTTAGCCTAAACACAAAATCATAACAATAATCATCATATAATTCATTCATACAATCATCCATATATCAATTCACTCAATTGACAACTCATTTCTACAAAACCCTTACTCTTTTCCTCAATTCCAACTACCCACCATCATCCTCAACATCTAACCATATTTACTTCATATATGCATCAATTCAACATTTATATATACTCCACCTACCATAGTTATCATCTTATTTAATTAATCATTACCTTCTCTCGATAATCATATCATATATATATACTTAAAATCCATAAAAATCAGCTTAAGAAAAAGAGCACTTACTTGAATTCTTTGTCAAATCTTTAATATCTACCTTCAAATCTCTTAAAACTCTTATGAATTTGATGTGTACATGAACAAAATCAAGCTCTCCTCACTCTCTCTCAATTCTCACGTTGAAGAAGGAAAAGAAGAAGAAGAAGATGAAGAAGAAGAAGAAAGAAGACTCTTCTTTAAATTTCATCCTCATCTCTTATATAAATAAAATAATATAATTAACTTTCTACCTAAATCTTTCACCAATCATTTTCTTCCATCTTTTAACTTTGTCTTCTTCTTTTATTATTATTATTATTATTGTTATTATTATTATTATTATTATTATTATTATTATTACTACTACTACTACTACTACTACTACTACTACTACTGTTGCTGCTGCTACTACTACTTAAAATCAACTTTTCCTACACCAATGTATACCTCATGTATATGTGGTGTATATGCTGATATATGTAGATGTCTTATATATTCTAGTTATATCTCACATATATTTCAAATACAAATATTATATATATAACATCCATCATACACATCTATCTCATATTTTCTCTACCTATTACACCAATATACTCTCCCATAATTATTATTCCAAAGTACATCAAAAATCGGAGTATTACAATTCTCTCCCCCTTAAATAATTTCATTCTCGAAATTATCTAGTACGATAATAATTCATCCACAATAAAATACCATCTTAAATTTTCATATGAAATTAATTATATCATCAAATTATTATTTCATCAAATCACATAACCTCTACTCTTCTCCTTAGGATCAATCATCTTCTCCGAATTTCATAACTCATCACTATATTTTTTTAAGCAAAACAATCATGATAAATCATTATATCACCAATCAAATTTTCATTAGACAAAAATCAGTTCATCTCATTAGTATATATGCCTCACACATCTATTATACTTAAGATATTTTATCAGTTCATCATTTTATAAATCTACTCTCTTAATCTTAAATTTAAAGGTTATTGAATTATATCTTAACACTGACTATCCAGTCACCACAGTCATTTTCAAGATTGTATCTCTGTTCATCTATCTCTTTCCTATATTTACAAATAGGTATTTGTAAAATCATAAATGATAACAATTTTCAATCCCAATGTAACAAGTCTCATTGCGATAATTTATGCATTTCCACCATGATTTTATTCTTTATACAATTATCACACATTATTTCAATACAATCAATATATAATACTACAAAATCTTATTTTCACCATTAAAATTTATTCTCATAATTTATTCATCAAGCTAACATGTATATGCATTCCGATCACACATAACTGACATCTTTCTCAAATTAACCATCATTCTCTTAAACAATTCTCTTATCATTTAAATTGATATACCTTAACTCACTTCATGTCCATACACACATTGCATCATACTTGCTATCACATATCTCTCATATTCTTAATACAACTATACATATTGAATCTCAATAATTACTCGCAACTTTACCACATTCCAGATCAATTGATCTAACTATCACAATATCAACATCGCAATTTTATTTTCTTTGAGTCAACTTTTGGCTTGTTTAAACTCATCATTTTATCTCAATTCATGACCTAACTCTATTAGGTCAAACTTATTTTTAAATTTTGATTTTCTTCGGATCCATCACCAGTAATACTCATTTCGACTTATTGGAGCTAATGATTGTATACAACTAATATACATCATTTCAAATTAATTATTTTTTTACATTTCTTTTCTATTATCTCTTTATTTTTTATTACATATAATATCAATTTCATGACCAAACTCTGCTTAGGTCATCAGCATATGCATTATAAATCAATATCTTTAATCATATCACATTTAATTCATCATATTTTGAGCTATAATCACAATGTGACTAGTAAATCACATGCCTTAGAACTCATGTGATCATGTTAAACTATGGTCGCCATCAAATAGCTCATTAATCATCACATTACATATTCATATATATATAACATACACATATATAAATACACTATTGAGCCTAACACTTCTATATAATTATCATGTCCAGTTAATACAATATCATGGTCCAACTTTGCTCGGAACCATCACTGATCTTAATCACATGACTTAGCACTGCTCAGGTTAAGACCTAGCCCTGCTCTAGTCTATCAATATATGTATCTCTAGTCCTAGCTCTGCTTAGGACCTCTCATGCATATCCAATCAATCTCAACACAATTGGACAAGTAATTGTATAAGCTACACATATATAATATCACTTTACATTTTATTATCACATACTCATTACTCTATACTTTTCCCGTGATCACCACTGTTCGTCATCACGCCATATTAGCATTTTACATTTAGTACATAACTCTTAGTTACATTCCACTTTTTACAACTCATAATATTTTTACAATTCTCTTCTCTTTCACACTTTCTATAATTATAGATAAATTTCTACACAAGGTTATTAGTTCCAACTATACAACCCATAAATCTTGCATGTATCTCATGAAATAAAACTATCAATCTCACCAAAACTATCTCACGACCATGTTATCTCAGGCCCACGACCGTGAATAACAAAACTAATCTGCCAATATATTAAACAAGTCACATGGCCATGTTAATTTAATTAACACATCCGTGTATAATAAATCTCTTTTACTTTGAATAAATTATCTTACCACTTTGCAACACAATTACATGTCCTTTAAAGTCATACTGAATAAATTCAACCATTATGATTTTTCTTCTCTTTGTCAACACAATTCATAAATTTATATTCTTAATAAGTATTCAATTAGTTCCACGTCAATTTTCCTCATTGCTCAAATCATTCACTTAACTCAAACTTACTCTTTAATATACCATATAACTACTCATGCACTCTTTATAATTGAATAAATATTTTTAATAGTTCAAATCTTTAATTTTTTGTATCAAAATAATCATTTTATTCCAACAACACATTTTATCTCAAATTAAATAATTGACTTACAGAGTATTCCTTAAGTCATGTATATATATATACACCATATTAAAATCTTACTTCTCTATTTATTATTTCATTTCTAATATATCTCTTATAAAAATTCTCATTCATTCCTTTCTCATAATAATTTTACCAAATAACACTCAATGCTCTTGTATAAAATTTTATTAAATCAAATTCCATTCCTCTTTAGCAAACTAATTTTTTTCACTTGCACACTCTTTTCATTATAATTATATTTTTCTTATAATCTCTTACTTATACACATTTTTATCACAATATACTATAGCCAATATAATTCATTTAAATCAACGTCATATCATATATAATTTTACTCAATAGTAAATATTTTATTTTCTTTTATAATCTTGTAACTCAATTCTAGCATTATTCTCATATTCATTCTCTTATAACTTATTTCACAAACACATTTCAATAATCAATAATTTCAAAATTAGTTTTACTTAAGTAAAACTTCACTTCTTTAATTCATCAATTAATTAAACAACTTTTTTCACATTATTTCTTTCTCTAGCTTTACTCTCATGTGGAACCTCATTTTCCACACTATCATCTAACTCATATCATTCAAATACATGACATCATAAACCACATAATGCTACATTCGAGGCCAACCTAGGTGTCAATGCATATGCATATATCACATCTTGCTTCATTTTTTTTTCCCAAAATTTCCATTTCTTTTTCGAAACTCACTTAGACTGAGAATCTCAAACCTAAGCTCTGATACCAAAAATTATAACACCCCTCTACCCTATATACATACCATACATATACCCCATATACGTATAATACACATATAAAATATAAGGATATCACATTACAATGTTGTTTAAAAACTTATCTTAATTTCACACCAATTAAATATTTAATTAAAGAATAATTTAAATTATCAAATCTCATATTTAATAAGCAACATTTCCAAAATCATTAAACTTTTCATTTGATTACATATATTTAATTATACATTATCTTTCCAAAATTCATTTATATACATATACATATGATCAAAATACAACATAACAAAATTGTACATGCATGCACTACCTTTTAGTTGGTCTCAAAACACTCTTACTCTTCTCGTGGCACAACCGTCTGACTCTCATATCAACAATCTACTCACATGCGCGATTCACACAATCGCGCTAAGTTCAAAAGCTTAGTGGTACATATAAACAACATATACATACATTACATAAAATCACACTCACAACACTAACATTATTTATCATCATATTCTTTGTATTTTCTTTATTATTAATAGCTTTATATTTATACTTAAATATATATATATATGTCATCCACAATTCATAATATCATTCTTATCTACCACAAACACATACATTGGGCCCAATTATCCTTATACAATAAACTAGATCTAAAACCATTGCCTTGGCCTATCTCATCATAATGACACCAATGTGTCTCGCTAGTGGACGTAACAATATCTGTGACACCCAGTGTCTCATCCACAGCGTATCTCAATAGTAATGACATGTAAGTGTCTAACTCAGGGGCGTAGTAACATCTTTGTGGCACCCAGTGCCTCCACCCCATCATTTAAGGCATGCCAATTACCAAGCACAATCTTCTAGTAACTAGATATTGTATAAGGTACACACAATACGCATTTATTTTTCAACATATTTTCACATCTCAACTCATATGATGGTTTCCATCAACCATCATCATATATAATGCTAATGTGGCTTACATCCACATTTTAATGCACAAATTGCACTTCTCATATCTTTAAGAAATATCACATCCACAATTTACATTACATGATTATCATAACAATAGCACGTCTTCTCTAAAGCCAAAACCATGCCTCGCACAAAACACAAAACAATTATCAATACATATTTCATGTCTTTTCAATCTTTATATTATATCATCACTTGCCATAATTCTATAGCTCACTCACACTACACAACACTTCATACACATATTTCACATTAAATTGCTAATACTATAGTACAACTCATATATAAAGTACTTCAATATCATCATGGCATGTTTTATACCAAGATATTAACAATATTAATCTGTATATCTCTATTATAAAACTCAAATCCTTTCTTTCTTTCTCAACTCATAACACTTAATTCAATACTCCATACTTTGGAGTTTCTCATTAACTAAGATTAGATTAAGTTTCCAAACTAACAATAATATTATATTCATCTCATCTTTATCATATTCATTATTCATTTATAATTCACACTTGATATCCAACCACATTTCTGATGGCGAAGTTATGCTATCGCAGTGAAACCGCAAGTGCACGGGTCGCTCAAGTAATAAAATAGTGAGTAAGTTATCGTTCCACCAGGGACAAGGTCAAATATTAGTGCAACTTTCAACTGTTATTTAGCGAATCAATAGTTTGTGTGATGATTAAAATAAAAGATGAATTACTTAATAAAATAAAGTAAAGAAAAATTGAATATTGTGCAACAAAAGTTGATGAAAATACTATCCAGTTATTGAATCCCCCTAGCCATAAAAAGCATTTATGAATTTCAATTCAATTAAATCAAATAATAAAGCTGAATTGGCATTCCCCTAAATTAGATTAAAACCTCTCTCAAGTGAATTAAACCCTAATCACTAAGTAGAATGCTAGGAATCTCTTCTCAAGCATAATTAAATAGATCTTGCAATAAGAATAAGGAACTTTAAACCAAAGGATCTTTTAAGTCTATCTCTAGCACTCCAGTCAACCCTCAATCCTAATGAGCATTCTGTTCATATCAAGCTTTCTCAAGTCAATAATATGAAAATTACAACCAATCAATAAGCATGCTATTATTAATTGAAAATAAGAAATTAAGAATCAAAAGGATGAAACAACTCAATCAAATGATTTAATTTAATAAGAATTATTCAATCCATACAATAAAGCTAGGGTTCATCAATATCTAGATAGATAAAATATTTAGCTCATGTTCATAACCAGAAAACCAAAACAGAGGAAATAAGTAAAAGAATTCAAACAATCCATAATGAACAATTTGTGTTTCTTCACTTCAATCCTCGAATCTTGAATTAAATCTCGCATGAATCGGATCTTCACCTTCACTCTTGGCTGCCAAAAACTCTCTTTTTTCTCAGGAAGTCGGCTCTGAAAATAAAACTCGATCCCTAATTCGCTCTTTAGCTAAGATTTTATAGCCTAGAAATTTTTGCCTGACACGCCCATGGAAACGCCCGTGTCTGTGGGCATGTCAACGGTGCTGTTTTGAACTTTAATGACATGGGCAGTGACACGCCCATGTCCTTGGGTATGTTGTTGCTACTGCAATGCTGAGTTAGGGACATGATCAGGGACATGCCCGTGTCATTGGGAGTGTCACAGCTTTTGTAAGTCAGTAGTAATGGCATGTTTAGTGACATGCCCATGTCTCTGGGCGTGTCGAAGCTTCTGTAAGGTAGTTGAATGACATGACCACTGAGGGCGTGTCAGTTGAAGAATTTTCCCAAATAGCTTCTTTCCTTGTCTTTCATCCGTGATTCCGACCTAAATAACCTTAAGGTCTCAACGTGTCAAAAGTTCATAGAATCAACCCTAATAAACACTTGAACAAACAAATTAAACTCAATTTGACAATAGATATATTAAGAAATAGGGACAAAAATATTATCAATTATACACTTATCAAATTCCCTTACACTTGAGTTTTTGCTTGTCCTCAAGCAAACCAAATCACTATAATAGGCAGAAATGAAAGAACCCTCTATATCCAAAGAAAATAAAAGTTTTTACAATACTTAAATTAGAAAATCCAACATTCTCAACCAAAAACTGAATCTCAAACATGATAGCTGAATTAAGAAGTTTTAAAATAAAAATCTAACAGATCTAAAATCTAAAAATTCAGAGTTAAAAGATTGAGCATAAAATTCCAAGAACTCAAAAGTCATGAACGAAGTAAGAAAGTGTAAGTTTTCTCTTAAGTTCTTTGACCCCTTCATAAAATGCATTGTGTGAAATATTAATTTTTATTTTATTATATTTTATTTCTTTTTCAAAAGGAACCCGACTTGTTTGAACTGATACTACCTTTTTGACGTGAAGGTAAACATTTGTGATGCCGATCCCCGGTTACTTAGTTAGAATCACCATTCAAATGGCTACTAGCACTATTCATGATTCCAACTCATTTGTTTCAATTCAAGAGTTAAAATCAGTGGAACAAGGATAAATTTTCAAAGCTCCTGAAAAATTGTTTTAATTTATTTAATTATTTTTTTTTGTAAAGTGGTCAGGAACTTAAGATAATAAAGATGTCATACTAAGTTTGACTCAAGTATCTAAAGAATTGGGATATGCTAAAAAATATAACTAAGGTTTTAAACTTCAGATGTGCAACTCTCATAAATTAACTACCTAATTCAAACTATCACATTTAATCTTTATCAATCAATTAAGAAAATCGAGTCAACTTCAATAAGAAATTGTGGTTCGTTAAATCAATTATTATTTTAATGAAAAGAGGAACCATTTCATTTCATATTATAATAACGATCTAGTTTACTTGAACCCAAAAATAAAATCAAAGAAACTAAATGAGACAAATGCAACAAATGGCAAAAAATGAAAATAAAAGCTCAATCTATAAAATATGCCTCTCCCTTACACTTAAGACGCACATTGTCCCCAATGTGTGTAAAATAATAAAAAGAACAAAAGAGAGAGAACTGCCTTGACATGTTCTGAATCGACATATATGAATAGTTCCAAAAGCGATGCGATGTAAAAAACTGTAGGATAAAAAAATGGACATATAGAATGGTGAAGGTTGAAAGACATAAATAAAAATAATAATAAAAAAACAAATATGAAAATATTAAAAATAAAATGTATAGTCATTTATAAGAAAATAAAAAGGAATATAAAAGAAAAGAAAATAAATAAATAAAATGAGCTAGTCGGTAATGGACTCTGCACTGGAATCATTACTAGCACCGGTGTCATCACCATTGGCACTAGCATCATCACTATCATCATCGTCCAAAACATGAACATAGGGCACTAAAGGCTGGTACGGTGGTGGCGGTGGCTGCGAAGGGCTAAATTCCTAATGTCTACAAAACTCGAGCATAGACTGCTTGAGCCATTGCCTCCTTAGTATCTCGTGATCCAGTTGCACTTGGAATGATGAGTAGTGCTGCTCTATGGAACGCTGGATCTGATCCTGCTGAGTCAATATTTTATTCTAGTTCAGCTCAATGTTGCCAATTTTGCCTTATATCCTGCATATCTGGTGTTCAAACTCAGTCGGTTTTTGGTCATCATCCCACTTAACATTCACAGAATGACGCTAGTCTCTAAGAGTAGGGGCTAGAGTAAAAGATGGGTCAACTAAGGAAGAAGGTTCGGTAGTGGTGGACGGGCAGGGATGCCTATCGGTAGAGGTGGAGGTATGTCGAAAGTGGGAGCAGGAGAAACTGGCTCAAAATTCGTGGGTGGTACTAGCTCAGAATCCGTGGGTGGTGCCTGCAGCTCCACCACCTTCTCCCAGTCTAACCGTTTCAAAGTATCCATGCCAAAAGTTTGGGGAGCCCATCGAAAGTCATCGGGAGGCATCCATCCAACACCCCAAACTGCAAACAAGTCTCGTGACATACATGCCATCATGCAAGTTATCCGGTGCCCCTTTCTTTGACTGCTCATAGAAAAAATGCGTGATAGCATGAGCTACATTGCACCGGATCTTATAGACCATGCAATTCATGAAGAACAGCTCCCTCAAGCCAACAACTCCAATACTACTAAATCGAGCCACTATAGTGTGAACTAATAGATTATGCACTACTCGACATGGGAAGGACTCAAAATTTGATGCCTTTGATACCTTCGACTGATACTTGGTGGCATTTGGTGCAAATGTGCTCCAAACCCTGGGAGGAATGACATCATACTCCGCAAAATCTACCTCGGAGTTAAGATACTCTACAGTCTGCACCTCCTCCGCAGTAAATAAACCTAAATGCATGACAAGTTCGTTGATACTCATGTGGAATCACTGACTGCCTAAACGGAACTTCATCGTCGGCTCGATGATGGAGATCTTGTTTTTATCAAATTGAAAAGTGCAGAAGAACTCCAGGGTTAACTCTCTGTATGAAGGCTCATTAATGGAGAAGAGTTCCTCCCATCCTGGCTGATTAATCAATTCCCGGACCTCAGTCAGTATGTTGGCTCGCTCCATGGCACCCCCAATCCAAAATCCTAGGCGACGACCAATCCTTGTTCCCTAACAGTTCAAACTGTCTTCGCTCCTCTGCAGTTGAAAATTGAAGGCACTTATGGCTGGCCATGAATTTTGAGGTGGTATTGGTAGCAGGTCAGCTTGAGCTACTTTCACCTCTAGCCCGTTTAGTTGGTAATTTAGATGGCACTTGTTTGCGAGGACCCATGAACTGTAGAACAACGAAGAATAGCCTAAAAAAAAAGTACACCAAACAAGCCAAGAATAGCAACACAATAGCCCAACCCAACGAAACTAACAATACTAATGCATTATCAAACAATAAAAGCAATGACACTAAACCAATAAGAGAGTAATGAGCCAATTCTCAATAAGGACAACCTTTTTTTTTTTTTAAATCCATGCAATAGTCAATCACCATAACAAGAATTACCCCAATTTAATATTATTGCCCCAATTCAATATCGCCATAGCCCAACGCAACAAAATATAGGATGTCAACTCATTAAGAATAAACAATCAAAAGTAGAGTGTCAATAAACGCAACTCGATTATAACCATAGAATCTTCAAAAACACAATGATCAAATCACAAAATATCCATAAAACTCAAATAAAATGCGAAATCCCATATTCAAAAAATTTCAAAATCCCTAGAAACTAGCTATGGCAAATAAACAAACCCACAATAAAATAGAATAGAGTCTCTAGAATCCAACTAAACAAAACAAATCCAACAATAAATAGATCTCAAAGAATCTCCAAACAAATTGCAAGAAATCGCAAAAAAGAATAAATAAAATAAAATTTGAAAAGTTAATAGTGTGTACCTGAATAGCGTGAAGAATGCGAGAAAATCGGAGGAAAATGAGTAAATCCCCTCCAAATCACGAAATGGGAGTCGAAATCCCTTTTATGATGAATGGGTATGTGATTTCGATGGTGAGAGTTTGAAAATTTGAGAGAAAATTGTAAAAGAGTGGAAAAGGAGAGAGGAAATTATGTTTGATTTAAAATCAGCACGACTTAAAAAAACCATGGACATGTTATAACTACTATTTCTTGAACAAAATGACACACTCACTGACATGGGCATGTCAGTAGGCGTGTTGTAGCTACTGTGACTTAATTAAATCAACACGGTTAGTGACACGGCGTGTCACTGGGCATGTGGTTGCTACTATGAATCTCAAAATTAACTAAAATGACATGACCAATGACACGGGATGTGTCATTGGACGGGTTGTAGATACTGTGGTGCCATCTAAATGACACGTCTAGTGACACGGGTGTGTCACTGGTAGTGTCATAGCTACCATCTCTTAAAATTAATGACACGCCCACTCACACGGGTGTGGCCCTAAATAGGCTCAAGTTACCCCTCAAAAGAAAATTTTTCTCTACAAATTCAAATGAATTCAAGGCAAACACACCACCAACCAATGATAGAAGAATCAAAAACCAACAAAACAAACTAAAAACATGAAAAATTAAAGAAACAAATATCAAAATAAATAAAATAGTGGGTTGCCTCCCACCCAACACTTCTTTAATGTCGTATTAGTTGGATGTTCGGGATTGATTCATCTTTAGTCTTGGAGGTATAAAACCTCCTTCAACTCACTCAAGTCCCTCCTTAAATACAATTTAAGCCTTTGCCCATTAACCTTAAAATTCTCTTTCTTTGGATGAGTAATTTCAATTGTCCCATAGGGAAAAACTTCTTTGACTGAAAATGGACTAGACCATCTTGATTTTAACTTACCTAAAAAAAGTCAAAGTCTCGAATTGTACAATAATACCTGATCGCCAACTTGAAACTCTTTCCATTCCTTAATGTGAGCATCGTGCCATCTCTTAATTCGCTCCTTATACATACTTGTATTGTCATAATCTTGTAATCTTCATTCATCCAGCTCATTGATCTGTAATTTCCTCCTGTCACCTGCACTAGCTAGATCAAGGTTAATCTATTTTATAGCCCAATGAGCATTATGTTCAATCTCCATAGGTAAGTGACAAGCCTTTCCGTATACTAGCCTAAATGGCATAGTACCCAATGGAGTTTTGAATGCAGTCCTAAAGGCCCATAGAGCATTGTCTAATTTCTCAGACCAATCCTTTCGGGATTGCTCTACAGTTTTTTCAAGGATCCTTTTTTCTCTATTCGTGTTCTCAACTTGGCCACTAGTTTGGGGATGGTAAGGAGTAGAAAACCTATGTGTAACACCTAGCCTTTTGAAAACTTTCTCAAGCTGAGCGTTACAAAAGTGAGTACCCCTATCATTTATGATCGCTTTTGGTATACCAAATCAAGAAAAAAACTTTTTCAAAAACCTCATCACTACCCTAGCATCATTCGTTGCTATAGCTTGGGCTTTAGGCCATTTGGAAACATAGTCTATAGCTATAAGAATATATTTGTTACCAAAAAAACTAGGAAACAGTCCCATAAAGTCGATCCCCCATACATCAAAGACTTCACACACTAGAATTCCATTTTGGGGCATCTCATCACAAGAGGAAATGTTTCCAGTTCTTTGACAATGATCACAACATTTCACAAAATCATAGCTATCCCTAAATAGCGTGGGCTAATAAAATCCTGATTCGAGCACCTTTTGTGCAGTCCTATTGGCTCCCATATGACCACCAGCTGGTCTAGCATGACGATGATGAAGAATATTCATCATTTCGAGCGATGCCACAAAACGCCATGTGGTCCTTACATAACCTAAACAAGAAAGGATCCTCCCAGAAGTAATATTTCTAGTCAGAAAAGAATTTCTTCTTCTCTTGATAAGTCATATCTTTAGGGAGTTCCCTAGCAGCCAAGTAATTAGACAAATCTGCAAACCAAGGTACATCAAAAGTTGAAGCACTTACCTCACTTACCATGGCGTACAACTACTCATCAGGGAAATGATCATCAATGTTCCCTTCATCGAACTTCTCTAAGGTTGGGTTCTCTAAGCACGAAAGGTGATCTACTGCTAGATTTTTAGCTCCCTTTTGTCTTAAATCTTCAAATCAAATTCCTGCAATAACAAAACCCAATGAATTAGCCTAGGCTTTGCATCCATTTTGTCAAATAAATACCTCAAAGCCTAGTGATTCGTATACATAATCACTTTGGACAAGATTAGATATGATCTAAACTTGTCAAAAGCAAAAACCACAGCTAGAAGTTCTTTCTCTATAGTTATGTAATTGGCCTGGGCTGCGTTCAGCATCTTGCTTGTATAATAAATGGGCTGAAAATACTTCTCTTTGAGTTGACCCAAAACTGCCTCCACTGCAATATCACTTGCATCACACATTAGCTCGAATGGTAAATTCCAATCGAGAGCTACCATGATTGGAGCATGGGTCAATTTCTCCTTAAGAGTTGTGAAAGACCTTAAACATTCTTCATCAAACACAAAATCAACATCCTTCTCAAGGAGTCTTGTTAGAGGATGAGCTATCTTAGAAAAGTCATGTATAAACCTTCGATAGAAGCCTGCATATCCCAAAAAGCTTCTGATAGCCTTGACTGATGTGGGGGGTGGCAGTTTTTCAATGGTTTCCACCTTAGCCCGATCCACCTCAATACCCTTGCTTGAAATCTTGTGTCCCAACACGATTCTTTCTTGAACCATGAAATGACATTTTTTCCAATTAAGTACCAGGTTTGCTTCCTCACATCTTATTAAGATTCTCTCAAGATTTTCCAAACAACCTTCGAACAAGCTACCATAAACCGAAAAATCACCATGAACACCTCCATAATATCCTCAATGAGCTCATCGAAGATTGCCACCATGCACCGTTGAAAAGTTGCAGGTGCATTGCACAATCCAAATGGCATCCTTCGATATGCCAATGTCCCATATGGGTAGGTGAATGTAGTTTTCTCTTGGTCTTCCAGGGAAATAGGAATTTGGAAGTAGCCTGAAAGGCCATCCAAAAAGCAGTAATACTCATGCCTGGATAATCTCTCCAACATCTAATCAATGAAGGGCAAAGGAAAATGGTCCTTCCTAGTTGCATCATTCAACTTCCGATAGTCAATGCAAACCCTCCAACCGGTAACTGTTCTTGTTGGAATTAGCTCATTATTTTCATTAGGAACCACCGTTGTCCCTCCTTTCTTTGGTACTACTTGAACCGAGCTCACCTAAGAGCTATCCGAAATTGGATATATAATTCCAGCATCAAGTAGCTTGATTACTTCAACTTTAACTACTTCTTTCATCTTAGGGTTTAGTCTCCATTGTGGTTGCACCACTGGCTTGAACTCATCCTCCATCAGTATTTTGTGAGTGCAATAGGATGGACTAATACCCTTGATGTCTGCTATCTTCCAAGTTATAACCTGATTATGTTTTTTTAATAGCTCAATGAGTTTTACCTTCTGCTCAGAAGATAGGTGGGAACTCAAAATAATTGGTAATTTGTTCTCCTCTCCCAGGAATCCATACTTAAGATGATCCGAAAGAATCTTGAGTTCTAAATTGGATGGATCAATCACAGATGGTCGCGAATTCTGTTCTTTTGGCATTTCAATGGTTTTATATGCCTGACTCTTAAATGATTTGCTTGCTTCAAGATAAGCAAGCTGCTCCAGTGCTTCCTGATCCTCAACATTATCCTGCAATAAACACAACTCAAGGGGATTCTTGGAAACAATGTTAGTAACAAAATTTAATGTTTCATGCTCAATGATATCATTGTATGAATCCACCTCATTGAGTGTAAGTGAGAGCTTCATAACATAATGTATATTAAAAATAACTTTCTCGTTTCCCACTCTTAAGGTCAATGTGCCATCATGGACATTGATAAGGGCATGGGCTGTATTCAAAAATGGCCTACCAAGGATAAGAAAAACATCTGCATCCTCATCTACATCAATGACAACAAAATCATTAGGGAAAATAAAATCCCTAACTTTTACCAACACATCCTCTATAATGCCATGAGGGTGAATTACTGACTTATCAATAAGTTGAATGGTCATGAGTGTTGGTTTAGGTTCTCCAACACCTAAATCTTTAAACATCTTGTAGGGCATAACACTTATGCTAGCCCCCAAGTCAGCCAATGCACTTTGAACATCAAGATTACCTTTTAAACATAGAATAGTAAAACTACTAGGATCTTTTAATTTCTTAGGCAATATCTTCTGCAAAATCGCTGAACTCTTTTCTGACAATTGCACCAAAGATACTTCCCCAAGTTTCCTTTTGTTAGAAAGGAGATCTTTCAAAAATTTAGCATATTTGGGCATCTGCGATAAAGCTTCAGTAAATAGAATATTAATGTGCAGTTGTTTAAAGAGTTTAACGAACTTATCGAACTGAGCATCCATCTTCTCCTTGTTCAACCTTGCTAGATATGGCACTCGAGGTCGGTATTCCTTCACTACTAGGTTCTTGAGATTGATTTTCCTTCTCATTTCCCACTGCATTCTTCTCTCCTAAAGCGACAGTAGAGTTATCTTCTTCTTCTTTCTGTGTCTCAACCTCTTTTGCTTGTGACTCAGCTTCTTTTTCAACCACACCACCCTTAATTTCCTTTCCACTCCTTGGAGTAATTGCCTTCAACTGCTCCTTTAGGTTTGCCTCAGTATTGCTAGGTAAACTCCCTTATGGTCATTCACTGAGTAACTTGGCAATTTGCCCCACCTGATTTTTCAAATTGTGAATAGAGGCTTGCTGATTTCTAAGGGTAGTTTCTGTTGATTGAAATTTGGTTTCCAAAGCTGCTATAAAGTTCTCCATCATTTCCTCCAAATTGCACTTTCTTGGAGGCACATCTTGTTGATGTTGATGCTACTAAAATCTAGGGGGAGGCCTTGGATTATTTTGATTATTTTGATTATTTCAGAAGAAATTAGGATGATTTTCCACCCTAGATTATATGTGTTGCTGTAGGGATTGTTCTGCTATTGCCTAGGCAGGTTTCCAACATAATCCACCTGCTCTTGTCTAGCAAACATATTGTCACCTTGGCAATCTTGACTTTGATGTATACCCCCACACCATTGAGAAGACATCACTTGCATTGATTTTCCCGAAGATGAAGTTAAAGAATTAATCTTTTTATTCATTGCTTCCAATTGTGCTGTCAAAGTAACCACGGGATCCAATTGATGTGTACTAGTGACCCTTAATTTTCCTTGTTCCCTTGGAGTTTACCACTGATAATTGGTAAGGGCCATATCTTCAATTAAATCCCTTGCTTGTTCAGGTATTTTATTATTTATGGCACCTCTGCCAGCTGCATTGATGGACTACTTACTTGCATAATTCAATCCATTGTAAAAAGTTTGAATCTGTAGCCACAGCGAAAGCCCATGATGAGGACACCTTCTCAATAAATCTTTGAACCTTTCCCAAGCATCATAAAAGAGTCTCACCATCTAGCTGGAGAAAAGATGAAATGTCATTCCTTAAATTGGCAGTCTTGGACGGTGGAAAATATTTTTCTAAGAATTTTTCTGCCAATTGACCCCATGTGGTAAAAGTGTTTGGGGGAAAAGATTTCAGCTATTTCTTCGGTCGATCTCTAAGCGTGAATGGGAACAACCTCAGCCTAATTGCATCTTCAGAGACATTCTATATCTTGAATGTGTCACATATTTTCAGAAAAGTCTCAATATGTGCATTAGGATCTTCATCTAGGAACCCATCAAACTGACAAGTCTGCTGCACCATTTGAATTACATTTGTCTTTATCTCGAATTTATTTGCAGCAACTACCGGTCTCCGTATGCTCGAACCGGCCCCATTAAGAGTGGGCCTAGCAAATTCCTACATCGTCCTTGGCTCATTTACTGCCATCACTTCCAGTTCTTCTTCTGAGCTGAGATCTTCAAAGTTTAGTTCCATTTCTGCCAGAACTGCTTCCCCTTCTTCCTTTCACTTTCTCCTCAATGTTCACTCTAGCTCTTGATTTAATTCAAGTAATTGGGAAGAGCTAGCTCGGGTCATAAACGGGAAGAAGTACCTAGAATGACAATCAACAAGCAAGAACTAATGTTAAAATAAATAAAATAAAAACTAAATCAACAGTCTTGATTATATTACTAATATTGAAAACCATTGTTCCCGGGCGAATTTATGCTATCGCAGTGATACCTCAAGTGCACGGGTCACTCAAGTAATAAAATAGTGAGTAAGTTATCGTTCCATTGGGCACAATGTCAAATATTAGTGAAAATTTCAACTGTTGTTTAGCGAATCAATAGTTTGTGTGATGATTAAAAAAAGATGAATTACTTAATAAACTAAATTAAAGAAAAATTAAATATTGTGCAACAAAAGTTGATGATGAAAATACTATCCAGATATTGAATCCCCTAGCCATAAAAAGAATTTATGAATTTCAATTAAATTAAATCAAATAATAGAGTTGAATTGGCATTCCCCTAAATTAGATTAAAACCTCTCTCAAGTGAATTAATCCCTAATCACTAAGTAGAATGCTAGGAATCTCTTCTCAAGGATAATTAAATAGATCTTGCAATAAGAACAAGGAACTTTAAACCAAAGGGTTTTGTAAGTCTATCTCTAGCACTCCAATCAACCCTCAATCCTAATGAGCATTCTGTTCATATCAAGCTTTCTCAAGTCAATAATATGAAAATTACAACCAATCAATAAGCATGCTATTATCAATTGAAAATAAGATATTAAGAATCAAAAGGATGAAACAACTCAATCAAATGATTTAATTTAATAAGAATTATTCAATCTATACAATAAAGCTAGAGCTCATCAATATCTAGATAGATAAAATGTTTAGCTCATGTTCATAAAAAGACAACCAAAATAGAGGAAACAAGTAAAAGAATTCAAAAAATCCATAATGAACGATTTGTGTTTCTTCACTTCAATCCTCGAATCTTGGATTAAATCTCGCATGAATCGGATCTTCACCTTCACTCTTGGCTACCAAAAACTCTCTTTTTTCTCAGGAAGTCGGCTCTGAAAATAAAACTCGATCCCTAATTCGCTCTTTAACTCAGATTTTATAGCCTAGAGATTTTTGCGTGACATGCCCATGGACACGCCCGTGTTTGTGGGCGTGTCAACGGTGCTATTTTAAACTTTAATGACATGGGCAGTGACATGCCCATGTCCTTGGGCATGTTGTTGCTACTACAATACTGAGTTAGAGACACGGTCAGGGACACACTCGTGTCATTGGACATGTCACAGCTTCTGTAAGGAGTAATGGCATTTTCAGTGACATGCCCATGTCTCTGGGAGTGTCGAACCTTCTATAAGGTAGTTGAATGACACGGCCACTGACATGCCCATGTCACTGGGCGTGTCACTTGAAGAATTTGCCCAAAATAGCATCTTTCCTTGTCTTTCATCAGTGATTCTAGCCTAAATAACCTTAAGGTCCCAACGTGTCAAAAGTTCTTGGAATCAACCCTAATAAACACTTGAACAAACAAATTAAACTCAATTTGACAGTAGATATATTAAGAAATAGGGATAAAAATATCATCAATTATACACTTATCAATTTCTCATTTCATAACACTCACCATATGACTCCTCAACATACTAACATTTTGCATAATCAGCATATTTTATTAATATTTATTCACTTTATAATCACACATACATTTTTAATTCAATTTATATAAAGATATAGCTATGCAAACCATGAATCACGGATGAAAGACAATGAAAAGAACTATTTTGGGCAAAATTCTGTAATTGACATGCCCAAAGACATGGGCATGTCACTGACTGTGTCATTTATCCACTTTCTAAAAGCTTTGACACTCCCAGTGATATGGACATGTTATTGCCCCTGTTATTTATATTGAAAAATAGCATCTACGACATGCCCAATGACATGGGTGTGTCACTGCCCCTGTCAGGCTAATTTTCTGGGTATAAAATCTGAACTGAAGTACGAATTAGGCATCCAATAGCTATTCTTATGGCATCTCAAAACCACTTTTTCATACCATATTTACACCTATCAACTTAGAATGATGCAAACCAAAATAAAGAGTATAATCCAAGCATATCCTTACTCAAGATCATATGTACAAATCAAGGAGATTATATTTACAAACCTTAATTAATCCAAGCTTACTCTTCTTCTCTTGATCCCCCTTAGCCTAAACACAAAATCATAACAATAATCATCATATAATTCATTCATACAATCATCCATATATCAATTCACTCAATTCACAACTCATTTCTACAAAACCCTTACTCTTTTTTCTCAATTCCAACTACCCATCATCATCCTCAACATCTAACCATATTTACTTCATCTATGCATCAATTCAACATTTATATATACTCCACCTACCATATTTATCATCTTATTCAATTAATTATCACCTTCTCTCACTAATCATATCACATATATATACTTAAAATCCATATAAATCAGCTCAAGGAAAAGTGCACTTGAATTCTTTGTCAAATCTTCAATATCCACCTTCAAATCTCTTAAAACTCTTATGAATTTGATGTGTACATGAACAAAATTAATCTCTTCTCACTCTCTCTCAATTCTCACGTTGAAGAAGGAAAAGAAGAAGAAGAAGAAAGAAGACTCTTCTTTAAATTTCATCCTCATCTCTTATATAAATAAAATAATATAATTAACTTTCTACCTAAATCTTTCACCAATCATTTTCTTCCATATTTTAACTTTGTCTTATTATTATTATTATTATTATTATTATTATTATTATTATTATTATTATTATTATTATTATTATTATTATTATTATTATTACTACTACTACTACTACTTAATATAACCTTTCCCTACACCAATGCGTACCTCATGTATATGTGATATATATGTTGGTATATGTAGATGTCTTATATATTCTAGTTATATCTCACATATATTTCAAATACAAATATTATATATATAACATCCATCTCACATATATTTTCTCTACCTATTACACTAATATACTCTCCCATAATTATTATTCCAAAGTACATAAAAAATCGGGGTATTACAAAAAGAACTCTCTGGCTAAACTAGATCAACCCTGTCACCTGCACGATGAATTACAATCATGCTAAGCTAAAAGCCTAGCGGTACAAACTTTGATAATAATAAAACTTAAATACAATGCCAATGCATAATGTATTTATGCTATGTCACAAGGTGGCATCCAAGCTCACTTTTAATCATATTCTTTCATCATTCAATAATTCACACAAGAACAAATACAAGCATGGGCCAAAAAGATCTAATATGCCATTCAAATCCCAGAGTTACTGTTTTGGTCCAAATTGACACTATGTGTCTAGCCTCAAAGGAAAATTATAGTAATGCTCAAAAGCTAGCCCCGAAGGCAAATCATATCATAGTGACGCCAAGCGTCTAGCCTCGAAGGTAAATCAAAGTAATTGCTCAAAAGCTAGCCCAGAATTCAAATAATGAGGATAACCTCATAGGCATGCCACCAAATATAGAACTCTGAAAATTAAATAACATACTAGGTACACAATTATTTCATATTTTTCATCATCAATTTCTTTTTCATTTTCTCATAATCAACTAGGCACGTTGCCTCTTTTCTCATTATCAATTAGGCACATTACCTCATTTTCTCATTTTTCTCAATGCCATTTCATTTAAATTTATCACATTTCATCATCTCTCAATATATCATCACAATGTATCACATTTCATATTAAAAACACATTACCCAAATATTTTGGGTTATTTTCACATAATTCATATAAATCACATTTTATGCAATTTAGCCATGAACAATGGATTTTCACAATGCATTTAATACACATATAACATTACACATGTCATAGCACATTGTTCATGAATAATCAATGCATCAAGTAGCTTAACACATTTTCTAATCAAAATGTGTTAACCTCTCTTTAATGCCAACATATCTAATTCATCAAAAGTTTGTACTTACCTCTATAAGCTCTCAAAAGTAAGCTCAAAATCAAACTCCAACCTCCTCTTTCAAGTTGCCCTTCAACACTAGTGTTGGGCAAATCACCTCTCCTTAATGCCTATACCAAATGTGATCATAAATAATCATTTAACATCACATTCTAAGGCATTTCAAGCATCAAACCTTAATTATACACCACTTTAATCAAAACCCCAAATATAGCATAACCTTTCTTTAACTTAGGAAAACCATATTAAACCATTCAAATTGATGTTTTAAATTTATTGATATCATTAAAAACATATTTTAACATGTTTAAACTAATTACATTAGTTAAACATATGCTTATGTTCAAAACCCTAAAAATGGCATAACCTTCACTATTGAAGGTTTTTCATTCCAAATCAATCCAATTATCAATCCAAGCTTATATTCATCACTTTTATCATTAAACAACATGATTTAAACATTAAAACCAATCAATTAACCAATCTTTAAATATTCCCTTTCCAAAACCCTAAATTCAACACTTCCATTCCCAAACTCTAATCAAACTTAGCCAAATTCATCAGTTGACTTTAAAATACTTGTTTATGCATAAAAATAACACATTTAGAATCAAATTGCACAATTAAATCACATGAATTCAAAAGTTCAATTCTCCCATAACCCTAAATTCTCTCTCTTCACCAAACCTCACTCAAACTTAACTTTTTTTTTCATCAATCTAACCTTAAAGTCATTATTAACTACTCAAAACAACTTCATTCATATCCAAATAGATTATTAAATCATACCACTTCAAAAATCCAAAATCAACATAATCTCAAATTCATGGAATTTCAAGAAAAAAGTTGAAAAACTTACTAATTATGGTGGAAATCACCAAAAATCTACTTAAAACTTTGAAAACCCTTCAATTCTTGAAGCATGGAAGAAGTAAATCCTTGAGCTCTACAACAATGGAGGTTCGACCTTTGCAAGGAATATGAAGAAGAAGAAGACCAAATGTTATTTCTCTCTCTTTCCACTTTCTTTTATATCCATATATATATAGAATATTTTAATATATTTTTAATTAATTATTTAACTTTTTATTTATTTGATAAAAACAATAATTTTCGTCTTTCATACAAAAATAAATTATTTTAAAATTATTTTTATAAATTTTAATTTTTAAAGTTTAATTACAAAAATGCCATTAGACCTTTGACTTTTGACTTTTTAAAAGTTGACTTTTGTTGACTTCTATATATTATGTATATTTCATGTATATTTCACATATATCCCACTTTTCTCACTTAAAATCATTCAATTTTTTATTTAAATAATTTATTTAATTAATTTAATTTAATTTTAATTTATTTAATTTAATTTTTAAAAATTTCGAATGTTACAATTCTCTCCCCCTAAAAAAATTTCGTTCGCGAAATTACCTGCTATCCACTCTAAAACAACTGAGGATACTGGCTCCGCATCGTCTACTCACTCTCTTATGTCGCCTCCTCAGTGGCATGATTCCTCCAAAGGACTTTTACAAGTGGCACCTTCTTATTTCTTAACTCTTTCATCTCTCGTGCCAAAATCGCCACTGGTTCTTTCTCGTAAGTTAGATCCGGACTCACCTCAATGGACTCCACTGAAAAGATATGAGATGGGTCTGACCTGTACCTCTGAAGCATAGATAAATGGAAGACATTATGTATCCAATCTAACTCAGGTGGCAGAGCCAATCTGTAAGCCGCCGGACCAACTCTCTCTAGTACCTCATATGGTCATATGAAACGAGGGCTCAACTTTCCTTTGCGGCTGAATCTCAGAATCTTCTTCCATGGAGACACCTTCAAAGACACTTTATCTCTCACAATGAACTCTATGTCTTCCCTCTTCAAATCTATATAGGATTTTTATTGGTTTGAAATTGCTTTTAGACGCCCCAAATCACCTTCACTTTCTCTTCCATTTCCTTAATCAAATCGAGACCGACCAATTTACCTTCTCTAATCTCATCCCAATACAAAGATGTCTTGCATCTCCTGCCATACAAAGCCTCATAAAGTGTCATCCAATACTGGACTGATGACAGTTGTTATAAGCAAACTCAATAAGTGGCAAAAATTTGTCCCAACTCCAGTGTAATGGTACAACTCCTTAACATATCCTCTAGAATCTGTATTACTCTCTCTAACTGCCCATCAGTTTAAAGATGGAATGCAGTACTAAAATGTAACTGAGAACCTAATACATCCTGCAAACTGCTCTAAAATCTTGATGTAAACTAGGGATCTCAATCTGACACTAAAGAAACTAAGACTCCATGCAATCTCACTATCTCACTAATATACAGCTCAGCCAACCTCTCAAGTGAATAATCCATCCGAACTGGAAGAAAATGAGCTATCTTCATCATCTGATCAACTAACACCTAGATTACATCATGCTTCTTTTGGTTCAAAGGTAGTCTAGTCACAAAATCTATCGTCACTCACTCCCATTTCAACTCAGGCACTGATAATGGCTGAAGCAATCCTGAAGGAACTTGGTGCTCAGCCTTCACTCTCTGGCAAGTGAGACATCTAGATACAAATTCTCCTATGTCCCTCTTCATACCTAACCACCAATAATATTGCTTCAAATCCTGATACATCTTAGTACTACCAGGGTGCATAGCATAGAGTGACTGATGTGCTTCCTCTAATATCATCTTCTTCAATCTTGTATCATTAGGAATACACAACATATCTCTGTACCATAGACTGCCATCATCTCTCACATAAAAGTCTCGACTCTCCCCCTTTTGGCAATCCATCGCAATTTTCTGGATTCTCTTATCTGTCAACTGGGCCTCCCTAATATGATCCAACAAAACTGGCCTCAACTGTAACTGAGCCATCAATGCACCATCATCACAAGACTCAAATCTACCATGTGAAGCTCTCAACTCAACAAGCAATGAGAGCGAATATGCAGTCAAACCTGCCAAAGACTTCCGACTCAAGACATCAGCAACAACATTTGCCTTACCAAGATGATAATCAATCAAGCAGTCATAGTCTTTAATCAACTCTAACTACTGCCTCTGCCGAAGATTCAACTCTCTCTGAACACCCAGGTACTTCAAACTCTTGTGATCTGTATAAATGAAACATTTCTCCCCGTATAAGTAATGCCACCAAACCTTCAATGCAAAAATTAAAGCCACTAACTCCAAATCATGAGTCGGGTAATTCAACTCATAAGGCTTTAACTGTCGAGAGGCATAAGTAATGACTCTACCCTTTTGCATCAGAACACAACCTTAACCACTATGTGAAGCATCACTGTATATCACATAGGGTTTATCTTCCATAGGTAGAGTAAGGACAAGAGCCTGAGTCAACATCTCCCTCAACTGCTCAAAACTTACCTGACACCGATCTATCCATAAAAATCTAACTCCCTACCAAAGTAATATGATGAGTGGTGTAGCTATAATAGAAAAAACCCTTCACAAACCGACGATAATAACCTACTAATCCCAAAAAACTTCTAACCTCTACCACAATCTTTGGTGAACTCTAAATCAAAATAGCATCGACTTTACTCAGATCAACTTTAATACCCTCTGCTGAAACTGTATGACTGAGAAAAGTCACTTGATCGAGCCAGAACTCACACTTAGATAGCTTAGCATACAACTGCTTCTCTCTCAAAGTCTGTAGTACAATCCGCAAATGTCTATCATGATCTTCCTCATTACATGAATACACTAGGATATCATCAATGAAGACCACTACAAACTGATCTAAGTATGGTCTAAACATCCTGTTAATCAAATCCATAAATGCTGCTGGTTTATTCATCAGTCCAAAGGGCATCACCAGAAACTCATAATGCCCATACCTCGTGCGAAAAGTTATCTTGGGTACATCCACATCTCCGACTCTCAACTGATGGTACTCTGATATCAGATCAATCTTAGAGAATGTTGATGCTCCCTTTAACTGATCAAAGATATCATCTATCCGAGGCAAAGGATACTTGTTCTTGATGGTCACCTTATTTAAATCAATACAAAATCTTAAGGTGCCATCCTTCTTCTTAACAAACAAGACAGGCGCTCCCATGGGGACACACTAGGGCGGATGAACCCTTTTATCAAGCAACTCCTGCAACTGTACTTTCAACTCCTTCAATTTAGTAGGAGCCATCCAATAAGGGGTAATAGAGATGGGAGTGGTACCAGTCATCAGATCAATACCAAACTCCACCTCTCTCTCAAGAGGTACCCTTAACAACTCATCAGGGAAAACATCTGAAAACTTAGCAACTGTAGATATACTATCAAGCTGGGACCCCACTACTCTGGTATCTACAACATGAGTAAGATATGCCTCACATCCCTTTTAAATCATCCTCCTAGCTAACACCGCTAAAATAAACATGGATGAAAGATGTCTCTGCTCACTAGATACTATCACATCTCTACCATCACGTGTTCTCAGGATAACACATTTTCATCAACAGTCTACCATAGCCCCATGTCTGGATAACCAATCCATGCCCAGAATCAAATCATACTCCCTAAACGACATCTCAATCAGATCACTAAGAAACTCCTCATCCTGAACAATAACTAAACTATCTCGGTGTACCCTGCTAACCACAAAACTATGCCCTAAAGGAGTTGTGACCAAAACATCAAATCCTAGGGACTCAGAATGCAAATCACTCACAGACAAGATGGATGCACTAATGTATGAATGAGTCGACCCGAGGTTTATCAATATAAGAACTGAAGTACCAAATAAAGTAAAAATACCAGCTATGACAGCTAAAGCATTCGGCTACCTCTGCATCACATAGACCCGCTGTGATGGCCCTGCCTCATCTGGTCTACTCCAAGCTGTAGAACCTCCTCTCTGACAAGACCTTGATCTACCTCCTCTGCCAAAACCTCTGCCACCACGACCCTTCTAACACTGAGTCTAGAAGTTGTTGTGTATGTCTGTCTATCATATGGTGGTTTTGAACAATCTCTGACAAAATGGTCTGGTGATCCACATATGTAACACACTGCTGGTGCACCTATCCTCCAGCAGACACCCCTATGTGCCCTACCACAATGAACATAGGTAGGTGGAGTAGGCCTCTGAGCCACTGGGGTTGGAGCACTAGCCACTGAGGCTATAGGTCTCTGCCTTTGCCTCTGTTGCTGTACTGACCTGCCAGACTATCCCTAGCTCCTACTGAACCTCTGAGGAAATCCTCCTAGACCTTTCTTCACTGATGAAGACCCTACCTTATCCTGGGGTCTCTTAACTCTGCTCTCCTCTACTCTGGTAGCTGTTGTAAGACCCTATGCTCTCTCAACACTTCTGGCAGCTGCAACCAACTGAGAAAAATCCTGATACCGAGATCCTGCCACAAGACATATGATAGAGGGTCTCAGTCCCTCCTCAAACCTTCTGCATCTGTTAATCTCATCAGAAATGATCCCTCCAGCATACTGGCTCAACCAAATAAACTGAACCTCATACCCTGTCACAGCCCTCGAGTCCCACCTCAAACTCAAAAATTCCATTTTCTTAGCATCCTTATACTCCCTCGGACTATACTTCTTCTCGAATTTCCGTAGAAAATCATCAAAAGTCAGCACTGGTGGATCAAATGAATCATGGAGAACCGTCTTCCACCACTCATATGCATCTCTCTGCAGAAGAGATCTTGTAATATCCCAAAGTATACCCTAAAAGTTTTGGAATACTTATTGTTGTATTTGAATTAAATGTATATGTTTAAATGGAAAGAGAAAAGAGGTAATGAGGAGAGTGTGTATGTTGTATATATTGAGATATATACAAATATACAAGTCAAAAGAAGTGAAAAGTCAAAGAAAGAGTTAATTTTTATTAATTAATTATAAGGAAATTAATTAAGTGGAATTTGAGTGAGTGGAAGTGGATGGATGTAACACCCCTATACCCCGTATACGTACACAGCATGCTAATACGATCGTAATATACGTATACTGAATATAGAAATGCCACATTTACAAATCACTCATGTCATCACTCTTATATAATGTAAATGAATAAAAATTTTTTTTGAAAGAGTTTATAAAACCAAATAAATAGAAAGTTCATTTAAAACGCAGCGGAAAATAGAACAAATATTTACAAATACTTATATATCAAAATCATAATATACAAATATAAAATATATACATGACTGGCAGCTCTTCTCTGATCTTTAAGTCCAAATTCAACTCTTCAATGCCTACTCTCACTCGGTCTCGAGGAACTCTCGGGTTCAACTCTGATACCTGCGCGATGAACCACAATCGCGCTGAGCTAACAGCTCAGTAGTGCAACTAATACAACCATGATGTTTTAATGCGATGCACATGTCACCATTATACATTTCATATACCATACATAATCATATTACATTTCATAATTATACATTAGATCTTATTATTCAATTGTTTCTTCATTCATAAATCACATATTACAACTAAGACAGACACGGGCCCAAAACTCACTAATATGTTATTCAAAGTTCAGAGTTACTGCTTTGGTCCATATTGACACCTTGTGTCTAGCCCCGTAGGCAATATATATATATCCATGGATAATCAAGTAGATTTGAGTTTATGACCCGGTCATTTCACTCAATCTAGTTTCAATAATATGTTTTTGAGGTTTACGACCCGGTCATTTCACCTCAAAAACATCACATTTCACATTTATCAACTGGATTCGGCTTACGACCCGGTCATTTCACCTATCCAGTTATTCATAGGCATGCCGCCAAACTCAGAACTCTGAAAATTGAATAAACATATTAGGAACACAACGATTTCGTTTATCTCTTTATTAATTTCTTTCTCAATTCATTTCTCATTTCATAATTCACAATCAACTAGGCAACCATGCCTTAATTATCTCATTTTCATTATCATAGCCAACAATCATGGCCTCATATCTTTCACATTATATTCCATCATCACATTAACCAATTCATTATTCACATGGATATTATCAATGGCATTAACACATAGTTTACATACTCATCAAAACATTCACATTAACTGATTATGTCTCAATTCTCAATATCATATGAATATATGCAATAATGTAGTTTGAACTTACTTCAAAAGCAATCTATACAACTCTAAACACTTACAAGAATCTTTCACCACTTGAATTAGGGTAAATCACCTTCTTCACAACCTATTCCAAAAGAATGAGGAAACTCTCATGAGATCATAAGGTTAAGAATCAACTAGGGCAAACTCTAAACTTGACACGCTCACACACACGGCCGTGTCCCTGACCGTGCCCTAACTCCACAACACAGAAGCATTTACACGCTCAGAACCACGGGCGTGTCACTGGGCGTGTAATACATTCTGTCTCTCAGAAATATCGACACGTCCAACCTCATGAGCGTGCTCATGGCCGTGTAAATCCTCCAAAATCACAGTAGCTATGACACGCTCAACAACACGGGCGTGTTAATGGCCGTGTCACACCTACTGCCACTCAGAACAATTGACACGCCTAAGGACCTGGACGTGCTCCTGGGTGTGTCAGGCCAAAAATCCAGATTCCGGCCAAGACAACACCACAACCAACAAATCACTTCTATCCATCAACATCCACTTCAAACAAACTTCACAAAAACCTACCCAAAAACCATCTCAAACTCGCAACAACAACAAAACAAGCCAAAACACACACATCAAACACAAATCACAACATCATCAAAACTCTAAACACAACCTCAACTCAATCTATCCCAACCAACTTACTCTTTTCTTCAATCCAACCCCAAAATCCAAAACCACTTAAACCAAATACTTTTAAACACAACATAGTCAACCCAAACACATTCTCAAACACAACTTCAACTCACAAACCCACATAACTTCAAAAACAACACAAGAAATCAAGAGAGAACTTACTAAGGATGAAGAACTCTTAGATTCCAACTAAATCTCTTGCAAACTTCTTAAATCTTGATCTTGTAAGGTCAAATCTCTCCCTCTCTCTTGTTCTCTTGCTGCTGCCGTCCAAGACAAAGAAAAGAGAAGAAAATGGAATGAAAGCCACGAAGGAAGGAGAAGGAAAGAAGAAAAGGAAAAGAAGTACAAAAGCAAAGTCAACTTCTCTTTCCTCAAAACAATCTCCTCCACACAAAAACAATATAATATTCAAAAATATCTCCATCCACTCATCTTATTCCACTAACTCAATTTCAAATTAATTTCCTTTATACCCTTCACCCTTAGAGTTGTATATGTTGTGTATACCACAATATATATAACATATGCACTCTACTCTTACATCATATCTCTTTCCAATTAAACACAAATACACTTAATCCAAATAAAACAACAATTATATACCAAACTTCTAGGGTATATTTTGGGATATTACAATTCTCCCCCTCTAAAAAGAATTTCGTCCTCGAAATTACCTGATATTAAATCTGAAACAAATGAGGATATTGATCTCGCATTGCTTGCTCACTTTCCCAAGTTGCTTCTTCTTTTGCATGATTCTTCCACAAAACCTTCACAAGTGGTACTTCCTTATTTCTTAACTCTTTCACTTCATGTGCCAAGATAGCAACTGGTTCCTCTTCAAAAGTCAGATCCAGATTCACCTCAATAGATTCAATTGACAACACATGAGATGGATCTGATCTGTATCTCCTCAACATAGAAACATGGAAGACATTATGAATCCTATCCAAATCAGGTGGCAAAGCAAGTCGATAAGCAACTGGCCCAATTCTTTCTAAAACTTCATACGGTCCAATGAAACGCGGACTCAGCTTCCCTCTTCGACCAAATCTCAGAATCTTTTTCCAAGGAGACACTTTCAAAAATACTTTATCTCCCACATTATACTCTATATCTCTCCTCTTCAAGTCTGAATAAGATTTCTGTCGATCTGAAGCTGTTTTCAACCGATCCGAATCAACTTCACTTTATCTTCTGTTTCTTTAACCAAATCAGGTCCAATTAACTTACCTTCTCCGACTTCATTCCAACATAGAGGCGTCCTACACCGTCTACCATACAATGCTTCAAATGGTGCCATTCCAATGCTGGACTGATGACTGTTATTGTAAGCAAATTCTACAAGTGGCAAAAATCTGTCCCAACTTCCAGAGAAATCAATGACACAGCTTCTCAACATATCCTCAATAATCTGTATCACTCTCTCTGACTGCCCATCTGTCTGCGGATGGAAAGCAGTACTAAAGTGTAATCGAGAACCTAAAGCACCATGTAAACTCTTCCAAAACCTTGAAGTAAACCGGGGATCTCGATCAGACACTAAAGAAATTGGGACTCCATGTAACTTCACAATCTCATGAATATACAGCTCAGCCAACCTCTCGAGAGAAAAATCCATCCAAACCGGAAGAAAATGAGCTGTCTTTGTCAACCTATCAACAATTACCCAAATAGCATCATGTTTCCTCTGAGTCAATGGTAAACCAGACACAAAATCCATTGTAACTCTTTCCCATTTCCATTCAGGCACTGATAAAGGTTGAAGTAACCCTGTTGGAACTTGATGCTCAGCTTTAACCCTCTGACATGTGAGACATTTGGATACAAATTCCGCTATGTCTCTCTTCATACCTGACCACCAGTAATGCTGTCTCAAATCATGATACATCTTCGTATTGCCCGGATGCATAGCAAAAACTGACCGGTGCGCTTCTTCCAAAATAATCCTTTTCAATTTAGCATCATCAGGTACATATAATCTGTTCTTAAACCAAAGACTCCCATCACTTTTTACCAGAAAATCTCGATTCTCTTTATTTTGGCAATCTGAAATAATTTTCTGAACTTTCTCATCAACCAACTGGGCTTCTTTAATCTGATCCAACAATACCGGTCTCAACTGTAATTGTGCCAACAATGCACCATCATCACAAGATACAAAGTTAGCATGCAACGCTCTCAACTCAACAAGCAACGAGAGTGAATAAACAGTCAAACCTGCTAAAGACTTCCGACTCAAGGCATCAGCAACAACATTTGCCTTACTAGGATGATAATCAATCAAACAGTCGTAGTCTTTAATCAACTCCAACCAACGCCTCTGTCGAAGATTGAGCTCTCTTTGGACACCCAAATATTTTAAACTTTTATGGTCTGTATAGATAAAACACTTCTCCCTATACAAATAGTGTCGCCAAATCTTCAATGCAAACACAATGGCTGCTAACTCTAAATCATGGGTCGGATAATTAAGCTCATGCGGTTTCAACTGTCGAGAAGCATAAGCTATCACTTTACCTTCTTGCATCAAGACACAACCCAAACCACTATGTGAAGCATCACTGAAAATCACATATGGTTTATCTTTCACAGGCAAAGTAAGAACAGGTGCTTGAGTCAACATCTCTCTCAACTGTTCAAAGCTCGCCTGACAATGATCTGTCCACACAAATCTAACTCCCTTGCGAAGTAATCTGGTAAGTGGAGTAGCTATCAAAGAAAATCCTTTCACAAAGCGTCGATAATAGCCTGCCAAACCCAGAAAACTTCTAACTTCTGTCACAAACTTTGGTGGACTCCAATTCATAACAGCTTCAACTTTACTCGGATCAACTCTAATGCCATCTGCTGAAACTATATGACCGAGAAAAGTCACATGATCAAGCCAAAACTCACACTTCGACAGCTTAGCAAACAAATGCTTCTCTCTCAAAATTTGCAACACAATCCGCAGATGCTTGTCATGCTCCTCCTCATTGCGCGAATACACCAAAATATCGTCGATAAAAACCACTACAAACTGATCCAGATAGGGTCTAAACACCCTATTCATCAAATCCATAAAAGCTGCGGGTGCATTCGTCAACCCAAAAGGCATAACTAGAAACTCATAATGCCCATACCTTGTACGAAAGGCTGTCTTAGGAACATCTTCAGCTCTGACCCTTAACTGATGGTACCCTGATCTCAAGTCAATCTTAGAAAACACTGCTGCTCCCTTCAATTGATCAAAGAGATCATCAATTCTAGGCAAAGGATATTTATTTTTAATAGTCACCTTGTTCAATTGCCTATAATCGAGAGCATTGCTCTTGTCGATTTGGCAAAGAGGTTCCAAGTTGACATGAGCTTAGGCTCATGTCGATTTGGATGTGCCAAATGCTCATGAGCCATTGCTCATGTCGACTTGGAACCTCTAAGTCGACATGAGCATTGGCTTATGAGCATTTGGCATATCCAAATCGACATGAGCCTAAGCTCTTGTCAATTTGGACACTTTAAATTGACATGGGCTGGCTCCATATCGATTTGGACGTGCCAAATCGACATGAACCCTAATTCTAAAAGAATTTGGTATGGAAATTTAGTTTCCTAATCAAGCTAGACTTCAGATAAAGCTCAGATTAGCAGATTAGGGTTTTGAGGGTTAAAGCTTTGATTGGCGTATAAATAGATAATTAAGAGCAACTAGAAGGAAGAACAATCAACAATTAACAAGTAGTAGACATGGAAATTAGCAAAGCAAAAACTATCAACACAATACACCAAAGCTAGTAACCATTATCTTTATTTTGCTTCATCTAGAACACTAAATTGGTACAGGCAGGCAATAAGTTGGATCAACAGATAATTTGGAGGAGCCATCAACGTAGGTTTTGTTTTTCTAAACTCTTTAAAATAATAGCAAATCCAATTTAGTAAATCATAAAGTTTATACTTGTGGTTTTGTTTAAATAATATCTAGTGAGCTTTATATGATAATGACATCAACGTATGCCTATTGTATCTTCATTTAGATATGTCCAATAGCTATGTCCCATACAATTACTTATCAAGAATTAAAATGGCCTTAAGGCTTTTACAGTAATCATGTTTTTTTTACAAAATCCTAAATCAGTTCAACAAATAACCAAAGCCACAAAACCCTAATACCTTAAACCCTAAACACCAAGCTCCGGAACCCCTAATTCTCTAAAAACCTAATGTCTAGAATCCAAACCTTAGTCCCTAATCTGTAAAACCAATTTCTAAAATCTAAAATGCTAACCGATAAAACCAATTCCCAAACCCTTAGTTTCTTAAATCCTAATATTCAGTTCATCAATTTCCAAAACCCTAATGTCTAGAAACCTTAATCCCCAAAAAACCCTAGTCCTAAAAACTTAACACCAATCAAAAATACTAAAAACTAAGAACCCTAAAACTCATCCAGTAGCCCCAGATTTCAAAATCCTAATCTTATTTTCTAAACCTAAAACCATGATTTAAACTCAAATTTAATATGTAAATAGTAATTTTGTATATTTAATACTTAAAACCCTAGTTTTGATTATTAATTTGTTACATACTTTTATGAATGGTTGATTTATTTTTGTTTGGTTTATAATGGATTTTTATTTTAAATTATTATGCTTGAATGGTTTGATTTATGTGATTAAATGTCTTTATTGGTTATTTGTTTATTTGGATTTTAAAGTTGTAAAAGGCATGTTTCCACTTTGTGGGTGCCTCGATTTTTCATTATGTAATTTAATTTATCTTTTGAAGATTTTGGGTCTATTGTAAGGGACACATTTCTACCTATGGTGGGTGCCCCATTTTATTTATGTTGTCTTCTTTTTTTGGACATTGGATATTTATAACGGCATATTTCCATCCAGGATGGGTGCCTGTTTTTGTTGCTTTACGTTAATAAAGATGATAGATGTTTATTTCTTTTAAATTATGTGTAGTATGGATAATATGATAATAACCAAGAATTTAATAATATTTAGACCTAAAAAGGAGGCCGGTTCTAATAAACTGGACGCAATAAGGGTGTTGGGTCATTCTTACCTTCCCCATGCATACCCAATTTTTCGAACCCATTAGGGGGTCTGAATTCCTTAGGAATCGAGTCATCCACTCCTTTATTTTTCTCGGCCCATCCGGGTGGCGACTCCATTTTCTCTAGGTTTAGGCCCATGTTCTCTAAGGCCTTGAGCCTAATAGTGCCGAAGTCGCAAGAACCATTCTACATGTGAGTGGGGGCGAAGATCCCTACTCACATGAGTCTACTTCAATACCTTTACTGGTCACTAAATGACTTAGGGATATGCCAAAAGCCACATTAAAAACGTAGTTGTCGGGGTTAAGTTTGAGGTTGTACTAGCTAAGTCTAAGGAAGAACTACCTTAATACTTATAACACCCTTATACCCTATATATGTACAATACATATACCATGTATATATATAATATCCATATAGAATATAAAAGTGCCACAAAAACTCCATAATAAAAATTTTCATTTTAATCACAATATTTAATTAATAATAAATAATATATGCTTAAGTAGTAAATTATTAAAATACAAATTTATAAAGAAAATCTATGAAAAAATTTCGTTAGAGTTTTATATGTAATTTCAATATTTCTAAAAATCAAGCATTCAACCTGCATTAGAAAAATACACTCCCAAGATAAATAATTTCACAAATCCTCCACTCATCAACAATCTTTCAACTCATCATTTAAAACCTTTTATATCATAATTAAATAATTGTATAAGAAAATGTACAACAACCATCTCAATCTTTAAAATAAATAGAAAATCCAAATGTTATGCATTAATATACATAAACCAAAATGTTTAAAACCAACTATACATGTATACAATTGGCCATTTGTTCTTGTAGCACCCTAGATCACGAAGTATCAACCATACTCTGAATTTCTCTGTTCAACAATTTTCTTACCTGCGCGATTCATACAACCGTGCTAAGCTTGAAAGCTTAGTGGTACATACTAAAACCATACAACAATTTAAATAACACACATGCATACTTTTCAATCCATATTTTATCATCATACTATCAATACGTACACTTATATTTTTGCACTTCCTTTACCTAATAATTCATATACATAAAATTATTCATCACAAATTACTCATCATCTGTCATTTAATTCCTCAAACATATATATATATATATATATATATATGAGTCACACAACATCATCATCACAATATTCATATACAATTATTTCACAACCACACACACATATATTCATCAACTCAACATTTTATTGCCACATTACCAACACAACACATTACTCAACTAAACTCATTTAATTCATCTCATCATTTCATTCCAATATTACCAAAACTTTACAAGACATGACATCACATCACAAGTTGGGCCCAGCTACTCCCTACATAATAATCAAGTTCCAAAACAATTGATTTGGTCCATTGTGACATCCAGTGTCTAGCCCGTAGGTAAAATCATTTCAATTTATTGATCCAACTCTGCTCGGGTCCTCAATCTCATGACCTAGCTCTGCTCAAGTCATGGCCCAGCTCTACTCGGGCTCGTCATCATATAATTCCCAACACTAATTTTCTGGAACAATTATTATGCAGGGCAACACACACATCTCATACTTATTCATCTCATCAAATCATATTTCCATAATCTCATTTTCATTATCAAGACTTAGTTTTGCTTAAGTCTTTCAACAACTCATTTCTCATCATTTAACATATTTCTCATCTCACATTCCTTCTCAGGAATTTTCATATGTATCGTAATTATATCATTCCATGATCACCATCACATATCTTATAAATCATCACATTTACATATTAATTTCACGTCTTAACACATCACAATCTATCACATTATCATCAATCTCAATCACACATTATCGACATATCACATACAACCCATTTTAATACATATTATCATCATACCAAAATACATTCATTTATTTATTACTTATACACATCATATATCCAATATTATCACATTTATCATATTTTATCAATTTCCCTTATTTTCCACATGCATAAACTATTTTTTCACATTTTTATATTTATTTCCCACATTAACTTTACATTTAACATAATTCACTTTTCACACAATATGCACATATCATATCAAAGTCAAAATGAAAGTGGCATAACACATTCTCAAATTCACAATGTGTTACGCCAATTACAATATTATTCAAATAATAATTATTACAATATGTACTAACCTCAAATTTGGCCAATTCTAAATCAATCTCAATCTCCAACCTTCATTTCTCAGATAGCCCTTCAATTCTTTAATTTTATTACACCCCTTTACTCAATCCTAGACCCCATTATAAGTTCCAATATAGCATTAACAACTCATTTAAACATACTTTAATCATTCAAACACCAATTACATCAATTCTATACAAAATTTAACCAAAAACCTATTTTCACCATTGCTACTTCTTTCAAACTACCATCCAACCTATCCATTCCCATCATCCAACCATAAATTCATTACATACACACAAATATAACATCAAAACAATTCATTTTAACAATTATACACATCATCATCAAAAATCATAATTTTACATCATCTACCCATAAACCCTAACTTGCCAAAACTTATTCATATCCATTTTTTAATCATAAAATCACAACATATCCATTAAAACAACATTAAATTATCCCTTAACAATAATTATGTACATCCATACAAAAACCCTAATTTTTCCATAATCTTTCCATAGCCCTAAATTTATCAATTTTGTCTAAACTTGCACATAATCAATTTCTAACCATAAATTCATTATATATATATATATATTAAAATAACATTAAATTAACCATTTACAAGAATTATAAACATCCCAATTAAAATCCCAATTCTTATATAGTCAACTATAAAATATTAATTTCATGAACTATGCCCTTTTCCACAAATTGTTTATCAAACCAACACATATACATCGCAATCACTTCCTAGCTATGATTTTTCTCAATTATCCATCATTTTATATCTCTCCCTGTTTCAAACATAATCTTAAAATTACATAAAACAAACTTAAGAAGAGAAGTACTTTCTTGAATCCTTGTTTTTCTTCAAAATATCTTTAAATCCCTTGGAATTCTTGTAAAATTTGATGTATAAAAGGAAACAAAACAAAAACTCTCCTTCCTCTCCAATGGTACACGTCCAAGACAAGAAGAAGAAGAAAAGAAATATCTTTATTTCTGTTATTCCTAGCCACATATAAATATAATTGTTTATTTATTAATTAATTAGAATATTGTTAAATATTTAGATATTTATCTCTTCCTTTGACTTTTCTTTTCCTTTCATTACTACTACTACTACTACTACTACTACTACTACTACTACTACTATCATCATCATAACATCACCTTTTCCAACACTAACTTATATTATATATGTATGTATTGTATATTCAAGTTTATGTATGTCTTTTATCCCATGTATAACACAATTATATATTAAATATATATATATATATATATCTCATATCTATAATATACTCATATTGTATTTCTCTCTTCTCATCCTACCTACTTAATCATCTATATCAATTGTTCCATTATACATAAAAAATGAGGATATTACAATGACATTTTAAATATATGCTATTTATATCGTTATGTCTATATATATGTAATATATATTATATATATACATCATGTATACAAAGTGTGTATATCTTGTACATATCAAGTGTATAATATGTATCCAACATATAATAATAAATATATGTGAGGTATATATTATGTATACACTAAGTATACATTAGGTATATACTACACATATACCTCTCCCAATACTTTAACTATCCTCTACATACATATTTAATTTGTCTAAATTTAAGGATATTACAGTACTTGCAAGTGGTCTTCTATAGGTGTTGACCATATCATCTACATATACCTCAACTTCTTGGTGCATCACATTATAAAAAAATGTGTTGGCCATTCTTTGATAGGTTGCCCCTGCATTCTTTAGCCTTGTAGCAGTAAGTACACCATTTTGTAATAATCCCAGTATTGGCCTTATCTTGTGGAGCCATTTGTATCTAATTGTAACCGCATAGAGATTAGCCAAGGAAATTATCTCTGAGACTGCAAGGCGGTTTACTCGAAGGTCAATATAGGGTAATGAAAAATCATCCTTGGAACATGCTTTGTTGAGGTCTCTATAATCCATACACATTCTAACCTTCCCATTTTTCTTTTAAACTAGGACTATATTTCCCAATCACGTTGGATATGTTATGGATTCAATGAACCTTCTAGCTAATAATTTCTCTAACTCTTCTTTAATTGCCAAGGACTATTGAGATTTCAACCTTCTAAGTTTCTTCTTAACTAGCTTCATATGTTCATAAGTTGGAATCTTGTGGACTATTATAGGTGGATCAATCCCTATCATGTCCTTCACTTCCCAAGCAAAACACTCAAAGAATTCTCTTAGTATTTGTATCAAATCCTTCCTATTATGGTTAGATGATGCAATGTATGTGGCTTTTAAATTTTCTTTGGTGCCAAGGTTTATTGATTCTTTTTCTTCTTTTATTTCATTTATTATTTTTTCATCATTTAAGTCAACAGAAGACAAAAGGCGAGTAATTAGAAAGAGTGAACTCTTTATTGATAGTGAAACTATCTATTATAAATTGATAATGAAAAGAAAAGTTAAAAGGAAATTTAGACTTGGACTTTGAAGAAGAATCTAAATAGGACTGGGACTTTGGTTGGGCTCTGCTTTAAAATTTATTTTGGGACTTGACTGGGAATTTGACTTGATTGGACTTGACTCAGCATGAAATTGGCTTTCTGTCTCACCGTTCTTCTCATAAGACCAATTGGTAAGGGGGCCTTGTATGGGTTGGATAAACAAGGTCGGTCTTCTTTGACTTTATCGGAGATTACATGTATCTGGTCAAGTAGGCTTTGCTTCATATAGTCAATCCAATCTTGATTAGCTATGGGTTCTACTCCCTTCAAAGACAACCTAACATCAAAAAATAGTTCAAAGCTTGGGATTAGTTCACCAGTTTTCATACTCTCAAATGGTTTAAAAAACCACAATACAGGAAATCTTCTCCCTTCTTTATAAAGTAAACATTAAGAGTAGGGAAATATGGTCTCATAGTCCAATTATAAGGCTCACCCGACTTGCGGGCTTCTTATCTTTCTTTCCTTTTTGTGTTCTCTTCTTCAATACCTTTTGGAGTGGGAAGATATATAAGTCCAAATGAAGAAGTGGCCATTGGGTATTCAAAGTATGTTGCAACCCCTTGCTGGTATTCGACCAAACCAAAACTAGGGAAATAATTCATTTTTCTCATAATATTACTTATGACTAGGCTACTATTTGGATAGAGATTAGTGTGCACCATTTCCATATCTAATTCTTTGGCAATGAAGAGCACAATATCAAATGCAAAACCTATTAATGGATACATAATGAGTTCAAGTTTTATTTCCAGTAAAGGCATATGTTAGGTTTAAAGACTTTCCCTGAGGGTTCCCTTTAAGTCTAACAATACCCCCCATTACATGGTAGCTTTAACTATTGATGATAACATGAAGGAATTGCTTTGGCATGGTGGATCCAAGGTGTTCGAAGTAACAAGTTAAAATAGAGAAGAACATCCAATACTTGAAATGGTATAGTTTGAGTCATAGGCCCTATTGTCACATCCAGGTTGGCGACCTCAAGTACTTCTCTCTGTGTATTATCATAAGCCCTTATGACTTGATAGGATGACACTAAGTCTATTGCTAAATACCTGTGAGGCCTTACCTGAGCACTAGTTCTCAACCCGTAATGAGGAAATAAAAAAAATACTCTTTTGGGCTAAATCCCATACGACACCGCCGAGTACATGTAGACCCTTAATTTTGGCCCTAAGCTAGTTTGATCCCAATTAAAGAAGGCCTAATTCATGATCAGTCCATTTTTAATGGCTTAAATCTATTTTAAAGACTTTAGCTAAATTGGTCTAGTTTTATGAGGCCTAAAATTACCCAGTTCAATCTTTAAATCCCTAAAATGGTCCGATTCAGAATTTGATTGGGTTTAAATGGATTTGGGCCAGGCCAATTCAATGTGGACATCATCCATATCAAATTGCAGCCACCCAATTCGATATGGAGGATATGGATGGCTCCATATCGAATTGGAGGCCATACAATTAGTTATGGATAGTTTCCAAATCGAATTGGATGCAAACTAATTTGATATGGTCGACCCATATCGAATTAAACAAGGTTTAATTTGATATGGATGGGTTCCACATTGAATTAAATTGATTTTAATTCGATATGGCCTCAATTTCATGTCAAAATTAAAATGCTTTAATTTGATATACTTTAATCCGAGTAGTACTAAAATAGGAAATCAGAATTAAGCTTAATTTAAGACTCGGTCACAATATTTTAACCCAATCTATTTTCTATAAATACAGGTTTAAAGGAAGCAGAAAAGGGAAGAATTTTAGCAATAAGAATTATTAGGAACTTTTGGAGAGCGGTTAGAATTATCAAAAGCAACAAATAACTAAAGCAAAAAATACACATAATACTAATCATCATCAACAAACAAGAAGGCAGTAGACATTGCCTTCACTTTGCTCAACCAAGATTCAACACTGGTGCAAGCATAAAGTTTGGATCAATGTAAAATATTGGTGGAGCCAACAAATGGAGATTTGAGATTCTTTATTTAGCTTACTTTAAATTACAGTGGTTAATTATACATTAAATTACAGTGGTTAATTATTTTATTTTATTAGCATGGTGTTTTAATCTCATGGTAGCTTTGAACCGTCTTTGCATAATAATATGTTAAGACCTCCAGTAGCCTATTTAAGTATCCAGTAATTTTTTCAGTTTATATCCACAGAATTGGATTTCACGGTAGCTTAAGTGTCCAGTAAAGTATTTAATTTATATACACAGTAGCTTATTTAAGTGTCCAGTAAAATGAGAAATGAGACAATGTAATGAGAAAAAGTGATAATGGAAAATATGAATTATTTGTGTGCCTAGTATGTTATTCAATTTTCAGAGTTCTGTATTTGGCGGCATGCCTATGAGGTTATCCTCATTATTTTCCTTCAAGGCTAGACGCTAGGTGTCACTGATATATGATTTGCCTTCGGGACTAGACACTTGGAGTCAATATGGGCCAAAACAGTAACTCTGGGATTTGAATAATATATTAGTTTGTTTGGGCCCATGCTTGTTTATGTGTTTATGTGAATTATAAAAAGATTATGTTTTAAAGTGGAATCAAGTGCCACATTGTGACATAACATACAAAAGCATTATGCATTGATATTATATTAAAGTTTTATTATTATCAAGTATGTACTGCTAGGCAAAAAACTTATCGTGATTTGTTCATCACGCAGGTTACAGGTTAGCTTCAGATAGTTGAGAAGTTTGTTGGTTCACCACTAGACTGGTGCCACTGAATAGCATGTGAATATATTTTTTTAAATATTGAGTCTCACAATGTTTATATAATTTATATACATTGTAAAAGTATTAAAACTTAATATACTCGTAATGTATAAATACATTATATATATAAATGATTATTAGGCTTTTAAAATGTGGGTAATGTGAATAAAATTAGAGATTTGGATAAATGAAGGAGATTATATATATATATATATAATTTGGCAATGCAAATTTCGTGCAGGTTATGTTGTTTGAATTTGGGAATGTCCAAAATACAAACAAAACGCTTGCGATTTTTTTTCAAAGATTTTTACTCTAAAATTTATATTTTTGATATATAAATTATTTATGTTAATATTTATTTATCTGATAAAGTATATATATTTTATGCTTTAAATATTTTCTTATAATTGTAGTAAAGTTTTTAAATGACAAGTATAGTGACCTTGTATTCTATATGTGTATTTTACATAAACATGATGTATGTATTATACATATATGGGGGTATAAAGGTGTTACACCGTGATTGATAAATCTTAGTTTGAACCATGGCCTATTTGGTTTGTTCTTTTTCTAATATGACCTAATTATATTGTAAGCTCAAAATAGTTTTACTCTTTTAATCCCAAAAGGCCAAAATTATTTTCAAAACTTTCAAGATGTTCTTTTGACATAAAAATTTTCTAAAATGGGTCAAAAATTCTTTTTTACCTCATGGCCCAAGTACAAAGCCCGAGATTCATTTTTAAACCAACCTTTTGACAATGGAAATTGAAACAAAACTATTTTTCACTTCATTCAAATTACAACTTTTCATAACTTTTTTCTTAAATGGGCTTACAACTATTTAGGTCAATTAATGAATACTAAAAATTAATTGTAGGCCTAATTTACATCAAGACATATTAATAATGGGGCTTCTTTGAGGCATGAATCATTAGTTGTATTTCCAAATAAGAAATCTATTTATGATAAATCCTTTAATTTAATTTTAATCCATAATATAACATAAAAGCTATCTTTTTGTTGGCCTAGTAGATTAAGGCTTAATTAATGGAAATTATCATGGACTGACTTCTAAGTTTAAAAATACAACTAAAGGTTAAAATGTCTGAGTGAAATTTTTAAAAATAAGATATCCCATGTTGATATTTTTTTAATCATATACCTAGGAAAAGAGACTCGCCATTCATGTGTGGAAGATATAAGGTTGGAAGGAACGTCCTAATTATCTTTGTTTGGATGTTATTTGTGCATACGTGCATACGTGCATTGCATTACATGTCATTAATTCTTTCTGGCTCATAGCCCCAGAGTACAACAGTTCATGAGCCTATGACAATCTGACCTATGCCAGTGACATATAATCCAGTAATGACTCAGTTAGTTTCTCACCAAAAGCAATGGAACCTAAACAGATTCAAAAGATGGTGGATGATGTCCTCAATGCCAAGATGGAAGAACTAAAGGGGGTCCTAGCTGAAACCATGAAGAGCCAAATGGATGCATTATTAGGGAACACTGTTGAAGCATCTACTAGTACTAAGAAGAAAATGATGATAAAGACTGGGCTCAATACTTCTAAATCCTCAAGATAAGAAGAAGGAGCCAAGGATTGTAAAAAAATCAACTGTTGAAAAGACTGAAACTTCAGATATGAAAAAGATGATTGCTAATTTGGAAAAGAAGTTTGAAAAGAAGCTGAAGACTGAAGAGATGTCTGAGGTGGACAAGTTATTTGAACAAGATGAAGAAGTCCCTTATAAGTTCAAAATTCCTTCTTTCGCTAAGTTTGATGGAACTGGCAACCATCATCTTCATATCAAGTAATACATCACTGCCATGCAATATGCTCAAGCTACTAAGGCTCAAACTCTAAGGTACTTATATGCTCTCATTGGATCCTATTATGAAAAATTGGTTCAACACCTTAGAGGATGATACTTAGAAAAATTGGGATTCATTATATAAGGCTTTCATCCAGCAATATGGGTACAATGTCAAATTGGAAGTTACTTCTACACTCCATCAGAAGATCAAGTTCCTAAATGGGGATGAGATAGTGGTTATCCAGGCTGAGGATAATGAAGTGGTGAACACTCTAATGATTGAAAGGCCTCTTAATGGATTCCAAGTGGCTGTTATTTCTAATGATGAGATGATGGACCCCAGAGTTTTGACTATGATGAAGAAGATGAACTGTCTACCAGGTACTGGCCTTGGAAAAGGCAAAACAGGTGTGACAGAGCTTCTAGATTTCAAGACTCAAACTTCCAAGAAAGGGTTGGGATACAATGAAGCTAATGAAGGTGTTCTATAAAAAAAGAATGAGAAGATGAGTTTTCCTCCACTTGATGAAGTTTTTGTCAAAGCTCTAGATATGGGACCACTCAATGGAAAGTTGGAGCGAGTCATGTTCATGGGAAAGATGATTCCAGGTTTTAAAATCTTTACTGATGTTGCTGAACTAGTGGAACATATGGAGAAAAAGATTGACCTACCAGCTGATAAGGAGCCTAGTCCAGAAGAGAAGAAGAAAGCTGTCATGAAGATCTAGAAATCTCCAGAGGAGATTGCTGCTCTCATTGAACAATGGTTTAAAAACCTTATAGTTTATGAGGATGATGATTTTGATTTTGATTTTAATTTGTTTTCTTTGTATAAGGATGATGATGTTTTCTTTTCCAAGATGAATGCAATAAAATTTAATTTTACTTGTGTGATGTTTTTCCTAATGGTTGTATACATTTAAGTAGTGATTACATTATCATTTTTAATATTAACTCTGTTGATACACAATCATTAAATTTGGGAACAATTGGCAATCCTAAAAATATTAGCATAACATCTGACCTTACTCCTGAAGAGAGAGAGAGATTAGAAAAATATTTAAACAGTATGAAGAAGTCTTTGCTTGGTCTTATGAGGATATGCTTAGAATTGATCAAGACATAGCTGAGCACATGATTCCCACTTACACTCACATGAAACCTATCAAACAAAAGCTTAGACAGTTAAGGCTGGAATGGGGAGAACTAATCAAAGAAGAAGTCACTAAGCATATACAAGTGAAATTCATCAAAGTGAAAGATTATCCTGACTGGTTAGCTAACATAGTTCCCATGTCAAAGAAAGATGGAAGAATTAGGGTTTGTGTGGACTACAGAGACTTGAACAAGGTTTCCCCTAAAGATGATTTTCCTTTACCCCATATAGATGTCCTTATTGATAGTGCAATCTCTAGCGTGCTACATTCATTTGTAGACAAATTTTTCGAATACAACTAAGGGTTCCTGAGAGGATAGAGCTAAAACTGCCTTCATCACTACGTGGGGTATATTTTGCTATAGGGTGATGCCATTTGGATTAAAGAATGCTGGAGAAACCTACCAAAGGATGACCACCACCTTATTTCACGACATGATGCATAAGAAAGTTGAGGTCAATGTTGATGATGATGGTGAAGTCAGATACAAGAGAGCATCATTTTAAAACTTAGAGGTCTTCTTTTAAAAGAGCAGTGAAGTATAAGCTAAGGTTGAACCCAAAGAAGTGTATATTTGGGGTTGCTTCGGGCAATATGTTGAGACACATGATTGGTCCAAATGGCATTGAGATTGACCCTGACAAAGTTAAGGCAATCAAAGATATGCCAAGCCCTAAGACAGACAAGGAAGTTTGGGTGTTTATTGGCAAATTACAGTATATTAGTAAGTTCATAGCAAAGAAAAGCTTACCACAATCTATGAACTCATCCTTAAATTGCTTAAAAAGAACCAACCGATCAAGTGGAATGAAGAGTGTCAAAAGGCTTTTGAGCGTATAAAAGAGTATTTACTAAATCCACATATTTTAAAGCCACCTAGACCTAGTAGGCCTTTGTTACTATACCTAGACCTGCTAGGCCAAGTAGATGAATCAGGTGTTGAGCATGCAATTTACTATTTAAGCAGAAAGCTCCTACCTTATGAAATTAAGTATAGTGTCATTCAAAAGACCTGTACAGCTGTGGTTTGGTCATCTAAAAAATTATGGTATTACTTTCAATTCTATAGTGTTCAAGCAATTTTCAAAATGGATCCAGTGAAGTATTTAAGGGAGACACCCTTATTGATTGGGAAGTATGACATATGGTAGATAATTGTAGAAGAATTTAAAATTGAGTATATATGTAACATTCGAATTTTTTGGAAATTAAATAAAATAAATTAAAATTAAATTAGATAAAATAAATAAATAATTTAAATGGAAAATGAAAGGATTTTAAGTGAAAAGTGGGATGTATATGTGATATATATGTGAAATAGACATAAAATATACAAAGTCAACAAAAGTCAACATTTTTAAAAGAAAAGTCAAAAAGTCATTTGCATTTTTGTAAATATAATTTGGAAATTGAAAATTATTTAAATAATTTTAAAATAAATTATTTTTAATGGAAGATGTAAATTTTGGATTTTTATTAATTAAATAATTAATTAAATAATTAATTAAAAATATATTAAAATATTATATACATATGGATATAAAAGAAAGTGGATGGAGAGAGAAAAACACATTTAGTCTTCTTCTTCTTCTTCTTCTTATTCTTCTTCTTCCTTCCATAGCTGAAACTCCATGGGAATTCAAGAGAGGATTTTGCTTCTTCCATGCTTCATGAATTGAAGGGTTTTTAAGGTTTTAAGTGGATTTTTAGTGATTTCCACCATAATTAGTAAGTTTTTCAACTTTTTCCTTGAAACTCCATGAATTTGAGATTATGCGGATTTTGAGTTTTTGAAGTGGTATGATTTAATTGTCTATTTAGGTATGAATGAAGTTGTTTTGAGTAGTTAACAATGATTTTAAGGTTGGATTGAAGAAATGGTTAGGTTTGAGTGAGGTTTGGTGAAGAGAGAGAATTTAGGGTTATGGGAGAATTGGACATTTGAATTCATGTGATTTAATTATGAAATTTGGTTCGAAATGTGTTATTTTGATGCATAAACAAGTATTTTAAAGTCAAATGATTGATTTGGTTGTGTTTGGATAGAGTTTGGATGAAGTGGTGTTGATTTAGGGTTTTGGAAAAGTTAATTTTCAAAGATGGTGAATTGATTGATTTTGATCTTTAAAGCATGTTGTTTAATGATATAAGTGATGAATATAAGCTTTGATTGATATTTGGATTGAGTTGGAATGGAGAACCTTCAATGGGGAAGGTTATGCCATTTTAGGGCTTTGGACATAAGCATGTGTTTAACTAATGTAATTGGTTCAAACATGATAAAATATGTTTTTAATGATATTAACAAACTTAAAACACCAATTTGAATGGTTTAATATTTTTTTCCTAAGTTAAAGAAAGGTTATGCTATAATTTGGGATTTTGTATAGAATGATGTTTAATTATGGTTTAAGTTTGGAAATGCCTTTAAATGTGATCCTTAATGATTGTTTATGATCACATTTGGTATAAGCATTGAGAGATAGTAATTTGCACAACCCTAGTGTTGAAGGGCAACTTGGAAGAGGAGGTTGGAGTTTGATTTTGAGCTTGCTTTTGAGAGCTTATAGAGGTATGTACAAACTCTTGATAAATGTGGCATAATTGAATTACATTTAGGCTTAACACATTTTAGTTGAAAAATGTGTTAAGCTACTTGATGCATTGATTATTCATTAACAATGTGCTATGACATGTGTAATGTTATATATGCATTAAATGCATTGTGAAAAGCCATTGTTAATGGATAAATTGCATAAAATGTAAATTATGTGAAAATAGCCCAAAGTGTTTGGGTAATTTTTGAGAGCTTATTGAGGTATGTACAAACTCTTGATAAATGTGGAATAATTGAATTACATTTGGGCTTAACACATTTTGGTTGGAAAAATGTGTTAAGCTACTTGATGCATTGATTATTCATAAACAATGTGCTATGACATGTGTAATGTTATATATGCATTAAATGTATTATGAAAAGCCATTGTTAATGGGTAAATTACATAAAATGTGAATTATGTGAAAATAGCCCAAAGTGTTTGGGTGTGATTTTGATGTGGAATGTGATAGATTGTGATGATATATTGAGATATGATGAAATGTGATAAATTGAAATGAAATGACATTGAGAAAAATGAGAAAATGAGGCAATGTGCCTAATTGATAATGAGAAAAGAGACAATGTGCCTGGTTGATTATGTGAAAATAAGAAAGAAATTGATAATGAAAAATATGAAATAATTGTGTGCCTAGTATGTTATTCAATTTCAAGAGTTCTGTGTTTGGTGGCATGCCTATAAGGTTATCCTCATTATTTGCCTTCGGGGCTAGCTTTTGTGCAATTACTTTGATTTTCCTTCGGGGCTAGACGCTTGGTGTCACTGTGATATGATTTGCCTTCGAGGCTAGCTTTTGAGCATTACTATGATTTTCCTTCAGGGTTAGACACATGGTGTTAATTTGGAACAAAACAGTAACTCTAGGATTTAAATGCCAAATTAGATCTTTTGGGCCCATGCTTGTGTTTACTCTTATGTGAATTATTGAATGATGAAAGAATATGTTTAAAAGTGAGCTTGGATGCCACATTGTGACATAACATAAAAGCATTAAGCATTGGCATTGTATTTAAGTTTATTTGTTATCAAACTTTGTACAACTATGTTTTTGGCTCAGCACGATTGTAACTCATCGCGCAAGTGACAGGGGTGATCCGATAGAATCAGAGAGTTCTTCTAGATTGGGTTGGGCCTAGATTTGAGATTTTACTAGTAGAGTTGGTTTTTGGCATCAAGATCAGAGACACTGCCTGCATGTATATGTTTTATATTACATTTTGATATTATGTACATTATATTATGTTTTGATGTATATATTGTAAATTATAAAGAATGTGTTGAAAAATTTTATAATGAGGGTTTTATATATGTGTTTTTGATAAATATATATGTATATGTATAAATGTTTTGAGAAACTTGGAGAAATTGAGGAGTATGGGTGAAATATATGATTGTTTTTTTATTGGGAGTGTTCTTCGTTTGTAGGTTATGTTTTGTTGAAATTTGGGCATGTCCAAATTACAGGAAAAACTCTAGCAAATTTTTTTCAAAGATTTTGATGAATACTATTTTAGAACCTATGTTTTATAAAGAATATTTTATTTGTTATTTTAATGCACATTTTTAAAGTATTTGAGATTTTAAATTGGTAAAGTAAAATTTTTTATTAAAATGGATTGTGACATTATTATTCCGTATACACGTATTTTACATATTCAGGGTGTATGTATTATATGTATATAGGGTATACGAGTGTTATTATATAACTTGAAAAACCATCAAAGGTGGAGTAGTAGCAGAATTCCTGGCTCAACTACCATTGCTAAAAAGTAAGGAAGTGGTTTTGAAATTTCTATATGAGCATTTAGAGGCCATAGAAGTAAACAGATGAAAGATTTATTTTGATGGGTAGTGAATAGTAAAGGAGCAGGTCTAGGAGTGATATTGGAATCACTTGAAGGAGAGCTCATCCCTCTAGCTAAGAAGCTGAAGTTTAGGGCAACCAATAACATGGTGGAGCATGAAGCATGCATTTTTGGCCTAGAAATCTTGATGATTATGAAGGTGGATAAAGTGTAAGTTTTTGGCGATCCATTGTTAGTGGTATCCCAAGTAAATGGAGAATAGGAGTTGAAAGAAGAGAAGTTAAAGCCATACCATGATTACTTGACCATGTTGAAGAAGAATTTCAAGGATTGCAGATTTATACACTTACCGAGAAAAGAAAATCAGATTGCCGATGCCCTAGCAACCCTGGCTTCGGTATAGGAGGATCATGTTAAGTTATTTCTTAAGCCTTTGATTTTGACCAGTTCATCGACTCCTTGTTATTAGTATGAAACAATCATGAAAACTGATATGGACCATGATGCGTGGTATGACACTCTAAGATGATTCTTAGAAAGTAGGGAATACCCATAGAATGCAATAAAGAGAGAAGAGCCATAAGGCAATAGTCCTTGCAATATATCACCTTTCATGGAGAGTTGTATTGAAGATGGCCTAATGGGGTGCACTTAAGATGTTTGAGGAAATTTGAAGTTGAGCAGATCATGTCTGAAATACATGCAGGAAGCTATAGACCCCACATGAATGGGTTGGCACTAGTGAAGAGGATAATTCGACAAAGTCATTACTAGTTGACCATGGAAAGAGATTGTATAGATTTTATGAAGAAGTACTAGCAGTGCCAGATGTTTTGATTAATTATGTATATATTTTTAGGGTAGTTTTATTGGTTTTAAGTTAATTTATCTTTTAATTTGTGTTTAAAGATTGCTTGAAGTGTTTTCTTTAGGTTGAAGTGTAAAACAATGGAGATTCAATTCAATTTGATGGATGAAGTTTAGAGAAAAGCATGTAACATGACTAAGACACTTCATGGCTTGGCTGTGTCCCTTATTAAGGGCAAGAAAGACAAGGAACAAGCAAGACATGGCTAGGACAACTTGGCTTGGCCGTGTCCATCAAGGAGAATTGGGTAGTAGAGAACATAAGCAAGAGACATGGCCAAGCTACTGGCCGTGTCACATGAAGAAAACAAAGAAAGTGGCCAAGGTCTTGGCCGTGTCTCACCAATAGAACAAAATAAAGAAAAAGAGGAAGAAAGTGGCAGAAGTGGACACATGCAAGTGACACGACCAAGCCACTGGCCATGTTACTCCTTTCTTGAAGAGCAATCATAGACATGGCCATATGGCTTGGTCGTGTCCCAAGAAGGATGAGTGACGCCGTGTCTCCTATGATTCCTTTGAATTATTTTACACAAAGTGAGGGACAAATGGGGGACTAAAAGGCTCAACTTTTTGAAAAGAAATATTAAAAATGAGTAAAAGGGGGGATAGATTTATGGGAAGAAATATTAAACAAGGAAAAAGAGGGAGACAAAGAGTAGTGTGTGAGTTGGCAAGGCATGCTTGGTGTCATAAAAAATAGAAAATAATTGGAAGTGGAGGGAGATGGAACATACATACACATTGGGTTTGATTGAGCGGCATCTAGTTCTTAGTTTTGTTCTTGTTTTTGGGAGAGAAGACATCATTCTCTCTTCATCCTCCATTTCCATCTTCCACTTCCTCCATAGACAAGAGTAAAGACAATTCTTGGGATTAAAGTGAGTGAACAAGCTTTCAAGAAGGTTAGGGTTTGAGGAAGACTTGAGGAACAAGTTGTGGAACAACCAGCACACCGCAAGGATGAGCAAGAGTTAGGACGTGAGGAACAAGTTGAGGAGATCATCAATCCAATTATTCTGCCACAAGGTCCTATAACTAGATCGCGAGCCAAAAAGATTCAGCAAGCACTAATTTGCCATTTGCAAGATTTGGTGAATTTGGCTAACTATGGTTTGCAAGGAATTACAAGCTTGGAGACAAGACCAAAGGAAGTCAATTGCTACAAGTTGAAATTCACGAATGAGGCTTGTAATTAATATGTATTAAGGCCCACTAGTTATGCTTATTTAAAAAGTAAGGGCCCTGTTTGTTTTGTATTAAATTAGAACTTTGTTTACTTTATTATTTCTTAAACTTTGATTAGAAAACCAAATGCTACTTAATAACCCTAATTAATGCTACTTAATAACCCTAATTAGGGTTTAACTATTTATATCTCATTTAGGGTTGTAAGACTTCAGTTTTTAGTTTTTGACAAATTATTAACCTAAAAGCTGAATTTGCTTTTATCTTTGTGTTCTTGAGCAGAATGCATGCTTAGAAACATTCAAGTAGTTTGATCAACTTTCTTGTGGAGTGTTTCGATTCTGGGGTTTAGGAACTAGTTTGTTTCGAAATCTTAGGTCTGTGATCAATTCAAGGTAATCTAAAATCTAACCTAATCCTTGGAGGTTGTGCCGAATTCGACTAGGGGTTTTCAAGTTAATGCTGTGGGGGTTCGACATCAAGGAGTTCTCAGGCTTATTCTTGGAGGTTCCGTATCATTTGGTATCAGAGCCTACGCTCTAGATCAGGTTTTATCCCTATCAAATTCGTTTTAGTTTCTTCTCTTGTTATTTTCGTTCTGTTTCTTTGTTCTTGATTCTTGAATCGTTTTCTTTGTTTCTTGATCATCTAAGTTGTTTGTTCCTTGAATCGTTTTCGTTTTCTTTCAAATTTGAAAATTCAAAAAAAAAAAATATAAAACCTAAAATTTGAAATTCAAGAAAAGGTGTTTTAAATTCGAATCTTGGTCTTGTTCATCATTCTGATTTGAATTCGAAATTCAACAAAGTGTGCTAAATTTGAATCTTATTCTTGATTATTCATTCTGATTCAATTTTGAGTTTCAAAGATAGTACTCTAAATTCGATCTTGTTCTTGTTATTTAATTGGGTAAAAGTTTCGTGTGGTGTGAACTAAGGTCGCCCCCATCAAGAGAGATAGTGAGAGGGAGCAAAAAAAAAAAAAAAAAAAAAGAGAGTATAAAACCACTTCAACAAAATTTTTTCATTCTCCTTGTTATTTAGGTGATAAGGGTCGAATCTAGATAGGTTAGAATCAATATAATTTTTGGTCATGAAATTTTCACCATTGAGGGGCTGTTTTGATTCGAATTGCATTAGTGATTCATTCGAAATTTCAGACTTGGGATACTACATACGGAAGACTATTTGATTTGTTTCATAAAGTGTGATTCACCTAAGAACATAAAAGAAATTAGCTTGAGAGGTGTGAGCTAAGCCATGAGTGAATACATTATATTGAGTGGAACACAAGTGACCAACCCCATCTATTGAGTGTAAACACGTGAGGGAGTGTTGTGAGGCCTTTTATTTGTTTTGTTCTAACCTTTTATTGCAGGAAAAATGTCTGGCCGAGATGACAGTGACAGGGGTGTTCAAATTGATCCAGCTTGATTGCGTGAGGCGCAGCAAGCTGAATTTACACGTTTATACCATGTTATGGAGAACATAACAGAAACATTGGAGCACATGGATTTGATGTTGCAAAATGTTGAAAGAGCCACACCGGAGCGCAATGAGAGGCAAAGAGGTGGCAGAAATCAAATGCAACAGCCTGAACATTTGAAAGATGAAAATGAGCTTGAGGATGATAATGCAAGTCTGGTTGGAGGAGCTCTACATAGAGGTGGAGGTAGAGGAGGTCGTGGTACTGGTCGAGGTAGAGGAAGGATGAATAATAATGCTTTCTATGGTAGAAATCATGGTGATGATGAAGTCGTTGATAGGAGCTTGGGAAGCATCAAGCTAAAAATTCCTAACTTTCGTGGTAAATTAGATCCAGAAGCTTATCTGCAATGGGAAAAGCAGGTTGATCTCATATTTGATTGCCATTGATGTACTGAGGAAAAGAAGGTCAAGCTTATTGTTACTCAATTTACAAATTATGCTATAGCTTGGTGGGATCAGTTAGTGACTAGTAGAAGAAGGAATTTGGAGTATCCAATTGAGACTTGGGCTGATCTTAAATCGGTCATGAGGAAGAGGTTTGTGCCTAGACATTTCCATAGGGAAATTATACAAAGACTTCAGGTTCTTAAACAAGGTAGTAAAAGTGTTGATGACTACTACAAAGAAATGGAAATGTTAATGACTAGAGCTAATATAGATGAAGACATGGAGACTACTATGGCATGTTTCTTGGCTGGTTTGAATTCAGACATTGCTGATCAGGTTGATTTGCATCCTTATGTGGAGTTAGAAGAGATGGTGCATATTACCGTCAAGGTGGAAAAATAACTCCAAGGAAGACGACCATCAAGGTATCATTCGAAACCTGTTTCTAATTCTATTTCTTCTTGGAATAGGGAAGGAAGGCGTGATTATAAGGAAAGAAACAAGGCTGGTCAAGATAGTGGGAAAGCAAAGGCCGAAACAAGTTCTAAAGACAAATCCAAAGTTGAAGACCCTAAGCTGCGAAATCGAGATATTAAGTGTTGGAAGTGCCAAGGTGTGGGACATATAAGCAAAGAATGTCCAAACAAGAGAGTTATAACCGTAAGAAATGGTGAGATAGTGACTGATGAAGAAGAAGGTGACGATGAGAGTGAAGATGGAGAAAAGCAAGACTTGGAATGTTGTAGTGATGGGAGCATTGAAGAACCAATAAAGGGAGACTTGCTGGTTGCTAGGCGTTCTCTTAACACGCAATTGAAGGAGGAAAACCATGAAGAACAACGAGATAACTTGTTCCATACAAGGTGTCACGTTCAAGGCAAGGCTTGTATTGTGATTGTGGATGGTGGAAGCTATACCAATGTGGTATGTACACTCTTGGTTGATCGATTGGGGCTGCCTATAAAACCTCACCCTCGACCTTACAAACTTCAGTGGCTGAATGAATGTGGAGAGGTTAAGGTAAATCGACAATCTAACATTTCTTTTTTCCATTGGTAAATATCATGATGAGGTGTTATGTGATGTGGTGCCAATGCATACTAGAGAGATTTTACTTGGACGTCCATGGCAGTATGATAGGCGAGCTATGCATGATGGATACCTCAATTGGTATTCATTCACTAAGGATGGACGAAAGACAATTCTGACCCCACTCTCTTTAAAAGAAGTGTATGAAGATCAATGTAAAATGGAAAGAATGAGACTTGAATTTGAAAAGAAAGAAAGAGAGAGTGACGAAAAAATGAGTGAAAAAAATCAGATTGCAAATGAAAAGAAAGAGAGAAAAGAAAAATCAAAACAAATTCAGTTTGAGAAAAATAGAGAAGGAGAGAAGAATGTGAGTTTGTTAGCTAGTACAAGTGAGGTTAAACATGCCTTTTACACCAATCAGCCTATGTTTGTGCTTTTGTGCAAAGAGGCTGGTTTAGATACTACTGTTTTTAACCAATCTTTGCCTAATGTGTTTGTTGATCTTTTACAGGAATATGCAGATTTGTTTCCCGAAGAAATGCCTAATGAATTGCCGCCAATCAGAGGCATAGAGCATCAAATTGATTTCATTCTGGGAGCTTCCATTCCCAATAGGCCAGCGTATCGAGCTAATCTTTTCGAGACAAAGGAGATACAAAAGCAAGTGGAGGAATTGCTAGCTAAGGGATACGTGAGGGAAAGTGTGAGTCCTTGTTCGGTTCCTGTTATTCTTGTGCCAAAGAAGGATGGGACGTGGAGGATGTGCATGGATTGCAGAGCCATCAATAAAATCACTGTAAAGTTTCGTCATCCTATTCCTATACTAGATGATATGCTTGATGAGTTACATGGTTCTTGTTTGTTCATGAAAATTGATTTGAAATCTGGTTATTATCAAATTTGAATGAGTGTGGGTGATGAGTGGAAAACAACATTTAAGACTAAATATGGGCTGTATGAGTGGTTGGTTATGCCGTTTGGTCTTACTAATGCACCTAGCACATTCATGCGTTTGATGAATCATGTGTTGCATGAGCACTTGGGTAAATTTGTTGTTGTTTACTTTGATGATATTCTTGTTTACTCTAAGTGTTTGGATGATCATGTCATACATGTGTGTCTTGTGTTAGACATTCTTAGGCGTGAGAAGTAGTATGCTAACCTTAAGAAGTGTAGTTTTTGCATGGATAAGGTTCATTTTCTTGGTTTTGTGGTGTCTAGTCAAGGTATTGAGGTTGATGAGGAAAAGGTAAAGGCTATTAGGGACTGGCCGAAACCTAAGAATGCTAGTGAGGTGAGGAGTTTTCATGGACTTGCTGGTTTCTATAGGAGATTCATTAGAAATTTCAGTACTATAGCTGCACCTTTGGATGAGTTAGTTAAGAAAAATGTCGATTTTGTGTGGGGATGCACAAGAACATGCATTTAATGAACTTAAGGATAAATTGTGTAATGCACCCTTGCTTGCTTTGCCTAATTTTGATAAGACTTTTGAGATTGAATGTGATGCAAGTGGCATAGGAATTGGAGCTGTTTTGATACAGGATCAAAGGCCATTAATGTACTTTAGCGAAAAACTAAGTGGAGCGGCTTTGAAGTATCCGACATATGATAAGGAGTTATATGCATTGTTTCGAGCTTTGCATACATGGCATCATTATTTGTGGTCAAAAGAGTTTGTGATACATACTGATCATGAAAGTTTAAAGCATTTGAAAGGTCAAGATAAGCTGAATCGTAGACATGCCAAATGGGTGGAATTCATAGAAACATTTCCATATGTGATTAAATACAAGCGAGGTAAAGAGAATGTAGTGGCTGATGTATTGTCGCGAAGGTATGTTTTACTTAATTCTCTTAGTGCTAGATTTTTGGGTTTTGAGCATATTAAGGAATTATATGTTAGTGATGTGGGTTTTGGTGACATATATAATTCGTGTGGAGATGTGGCTGTTTCAAAAGACTTTCATTTGTTTGATGGTTTCTTGTTTAAGAGAAATAGATTGTGTATTCCTAAGTGTTCCATGAGAGAGTTGTTAGTTAAGGAAGCACATGGAGGAGGTTTGATGGGCCATTTTGGGGTAAGTAAGACCTATGATGTGTTGATAGAACATTTTTATTGGCCTAGTATGAAACATGATGTGCATAAAGTTTGTGAGCATTGCATAACATGTAGAGAAGCTAAGTCTAGGGTGAAACCGCATGGTTTGTACACGCCATTACCTGTTCCTAATGGACCTTGGACTGATTTGTCTATGGATTTTATGCTTGGATTACCTAAAACTAGGAGAGGTCATGATAGTATATTTGTTGTGGTTGATAGATTTAGTAAAATGGCTCATTTTATACCATGTCATAAAACTGATGATACTAAATTGATTGCTGATTTGTTCTTTAAAGAGGTTGTTCATTTGCATGGCATACCCAAAAGCATTGTTAGTGATAGAGATGTTAAGTTTTTGAGTCATTTCTGGCGTGTTTTATGGGGAAAATTGGGGACTAAGTTGTTGTTTTCTACTACTTGCCATCCTCAAACCGATGGTCAAACTCAGGTTGTGAATCGAACATTGATTACTTTGCTTAGGGCAGTGATAGAAAAGAATATTAGGATGTGGGAGGATTGTTTACCATTTGTGGAGTTTGCTTATAATAGGACTGTTCATAGCACTACTAATTGTTCTCCATTTGAAATTATTTATGGTTTTAATCCGCTTACTCCTTTGGATATTTTGCCATTGCCATCTAATGATTTTGTGAGTGTTGATGCTAGCTCAAAGGCAAATTTTGTGAAGAAGTTACATAAACAGGTTAAGGAAAGGACTAAAAGGCAAAATGCTAAAGTAGCTTCTCGAGTGAATAAAGGAAGGAAGCCAATGATTTTTAGCCTGGTGATTGGGTTTGGGTTCATTTTCGCAAAGAACGATTTCCACACCAAAGAAAGTCCAAGTTAAACCCACGAGGAGATGGTCCTTTTCAGATACTTGAATGGATTAATGACAATGCATATAAAGTGGATTTTCCAGGTGAGTATAATGTAAGTGCTTCGTTTAATGTTGCTGATTTAAGTCCTTTTGATGTAGGTGATGCTTTTGATTCGAGGACGAATCCTTTTGAGGAGAGGGGAAATGTTGTGGAACAACCAGCACACCGCAAGGATGAGCAAGAGTTAGGACGTGAGGAACAAGTTGAGGAGATCATCAATCCAATTATTCTGCCACAAGGTCCTATAACTAGATCGCGAGCCAAAAAGATTCAGCAAGCACTAATTTGCCATTTGCAAGATTTGGTGAATTTGGCTAACTATGGTTTGCAAGGAATTACAAGCTTGGAGACAAGACCAAAGGAAGTCAATTGCTACAAGTTGAAATTCACGAATGAGGCTTGTAATTAATATGTATTAAGGCCCACTAGTTATGCTTATTTAAAAAGTAAGGGCCCTGTTTGTTTTGTATTAAATTAGAACTTTGTTTACTTTATTATTTCTTAAACTTTGATTAGAAAACCAAATGCTACTTAATAACCCTAATTAATGCTACTTAATAACCCTAATTAGGGTTTAACTATTTATATCTCATTTAGGGTTGTAAGACTTCAGTTTTTAGTTTTTGACAAATTATTAACCTAAAAGCTGAATTTGCTTTTATCTTTGTGTTCTTGAGCAGAATGCATGCTTAGAAACATTCAAGTAGTTTGATCAACTTTCTTGTGGAGTGTTTCGATTCTGGGGTTTAGGAACTAGTTTGTTTCGAAATCTTAGGTCTGTGATCAATTCAAGGTAATCTAAAATCTAACCTAATCCTTGGAGGTTGTGCCGAATTCGACTAGGGGTTTTCAAGTTAATGCTGTGGGGGTTCGACATCAAGGAGTTCTCAGGCTTATTCTTGGAGGTTCCGTATCATTTGGTATCAGAGCCTACGCTCTAGATCAGGTTTTATCCCTATCAAATTCGTTTTAGTTTCTTCTCTTGTTATTTTCGTTCTGTTTCTTTGTTCTTGATTCTTGAATCGTTTTCTTTGTTTCTTGATCATCTAAGTTGTTTGTTCCTTGAATCGTTTTCGTTTTCTTTCAAATTTGAAAATTCAAAAAAAAAAAATATAAAACCTAAAATTTGAAATTCAAGAAAAGGTGTTTTAAATTCGAATCTTGGTCTTGTTCATCATTCTGATTTGAATTCGAAATTCAACAAAGTGTGCTAAATTTGAATCTTATTCTTGATTATTCATTCTGATTCAATTTTGAGTTTCAAAGATAGTACTCTAAATTCGATCTTGTTCTTGTTATTTAATTGGGTAAAAGTTTCGTGTGGTGTGAACTAAGGTCGCCCCCATCAAGAGAGATAGTGAGAGGGAGCAAAAAAAAAAAAAAAAAAAAAGAGAGTATAAAACCACTTCAACAAAATTTTTTCATTCTCCTTGTTATTTAGGTGATAAGGGTCGAATCTAGATAGGTTAGAATCAATATAATTTTTGGTCATGAAATTTTCACCATTGAGGGGCTGTTTTGATTCGAATTGCATTAGTGATTCATTCGAAATTTCAGACTTGGGATACTACATACGGAAGACTATTTGATTTGTTTCATAAAGTGTGATTCACCTAAGAACATAAAAGAAATTAGCTTGAGAGGTGTGAGCTAAGCCATGAGTGAATACATTATATTGAGTGGAACACAAGTGACCAACCCCATCTATTGAGTGTAAACACGTGAGGGAGTGTTGTGAGGCCTTTTATTTGTTTTGTTCTAACCTTTTATTGCAGGAAAAATGTCTGGCCGAGATGACAGTGACAGGGGTGTTCAAATTGATCCAGCTTGATTGCGTGAGGCGCAGCAAGCTGAATTTACACGTTTATACCATGTTATGGAGAACATAACAGAAACATTGGAGCACATGGATTTGATGTTGCAAAATGTTGAAAGAGCCACACCGGAGCGCAATGAGAGGCAAAGAGGTGGCAGAAATCAAATGCAACAGCCTGAACATTTGAAAGATGAAAATGAGCTTGAGGATGATAATGCAAGTCTGGTTGGAGGAGCTCTACATAGAGGTGGAGGTAGAGGAGGTCGTGGTACTGGTCGAGGTAGAGGAAGGATGAATAATAATGCTTTCTATGGTAGAAATCATGGTGATGATGAAGTCGTTGATAGGAGCTTGGGAAGCATCAAGCTAAAAATTCCTAACTTTCGTGGTAAATTAGATCCAGAAGCTTATCTGCAATGGGAAAAGCAGGTTGATCTCATATTTGATTGCCATTGATGTACTGAGGAAAAGAAGGTCAAGCTTATTGTTACTCAATTTACAAATTATGCTATAGCTTGGTGGGATCAGTTAGTGACTAGTAGAAGAAGGAATTTGGAGTATCCAATTGAGACTTGGGCTGATCTTAAATCGGTCATGAGGAAGAGGTTTGTGCCTAGACATTTCCATAGGGAAATTATACAAAGACTTCAGGTTCTTAAACAAGGTAGTAAAAGTGTTGATGACTACTACAAAGAAATGGAAATGTTAATGACTAGAGCTAATATAGATGAAGACATGGAGACTACTATGGCATGTTTCTTGGCTGGTTTGAATTCAGACATTGCTGATCAGGTTGATTTGCATCCTTATGTGGAGTTAGAAGAGATGGTGCATATTACCGTCAAGGTGGAAAAATAACTCCAAGGAAGACGACCATCAAGGTATCATTCGAAACCTGTTTCTAATTCTATTTCTTCTTGGAATAGGGAAGGAAGGCGTGATTATAAGGAAAGAAACAAGGCTGGTCAAGATAGTGGGAAAGCAAAGGCCGAAACAAGTTCTAAAGACAAATCCAAAGTTGAAGACCCTAAGCTGCGAAATCGAGATATTAAGTGTTGGAAGTGCCAAGGTGTGGGACATATAAGCAAAGAATGTCCAAACAAGAGAGTTATAACCGTAAGAAATGGTGAGATAGTGACTGATGAAGAAGAAGGTGACGATGAGAGTGAAGATGGAGAAAAGCAAGACTTGGAATGTTGTAGTGATGGGAGCATTGAAGAACCAATAAAGGGAGACTTGCTGGTTGCTAGGCGTTCTCTTAACACGCAATTGAAGGAGGAAAACCATGAAGAACAACGAGACAACTTGTTCCATACAAGGTGTCACGTTCAAGGCAAGGCTTGTATTGTGATTGTGGATGGTGGAAGCTATACCAATGTGGTATGTACACTCTTGGTTGATCGATTGGGGCTGCCTATAAAACCTCACCCCCGACCTTACAAACTTCAGTGGCTGAATGAATGTGGAGAGGTTAAGGTAAATCGACAATCTAACATTTCTTTTTTCCATTGGTAAATATCATGATGAGGTGTTATGTGATGTGGTGCCAATGCATACTAGAGAGATTTTACTTGGACGTCCATGGCAGTATGATAGGCGAGCTATGCATGATGGATACCTCAATTGGTATTCATTCACTAAGGATGGACGAAAGACAATTCTGACCCCACTCTCTTTAAAAGAAGTGTATGAAGATCAATGTAAAATGGAAAGAATGAGACTTGAATTTGAAAAGAAAGAAAGAGAGAGTGACGAAAAAATGAGTGAAAAAAATCAGATTGCAAATGAAAAGAAAGAGAGAAAAGAAAAATCAAAACAAATTCAGTTTGAGAAAAATAGAGAAGGAGAGAAGAATGTGAGTTTGTTAGCTAGTACAAGTGAGGTTAAACATGCCTTTTACACCAATCAGCCTATGTTTGTGCTTTTGTGCAAAGAGGCTGGTTTAGATACTACTGTTTTTAACCAATCTTTGCCTAATGTGTTTGTTGATCTTTTACAGGAATATGCAGATTTGTTTCCCGAAGAAATGCCTAATGAATTGCCGCCAATCAGAGGCATAGAGCATCAAATTGATTTCATTCTGGGAGCTTCCATTCCCAATAGGCCAGCGTATCGAGCTAATCTTTTCGAGACAAAGGAGATACAAAAGCAAGTGGAGGAATTGCTAGCTAAGGGATACGTGAGGGAAAGTGTGAGTCCTTGTTCGGTTCCTGTTATTCTTGTGCCAAAGAAGGATGGGACGTGGAGGATGTGCATGGATTGCAGAGCCATCAATAAAATCACTGTAAAGTTTCGTCATCCTATTCCTATACTAGATGATATGCTTGATGAGTTACATGGTTCTTGTTTGTTCATGAAAATTGATTTGAAATCTGGTTATTATCAAATTTGAATGAGTGTGGGTGATGAGTGGAAAACAACATTTAAGACTAAATATGGGCTGTATGAGTGGTTGGTTATGCCGTTTGGTCTTACTAATGCACCTAGCACATTCATGCGTTTGATGAATCATGTGTTGCATGAGCACTTGGGTAAATTTGTTGTTGTTTACTTTGATGATATTCTTGTTTACTCTAAGTGTTTGGATGATCATGTCATACATGTGTGTCTTGTGTTAGACATTCTTAGGCGTGAGAAGTAGTATGCTAACCTTAAGAAGTGTAGTTTTTGCATGGATAAGGTTCATTTTCTTGGTTTTGTGGTGTCTAGTCAAGGTATTGAGGTTGATGAGGAAAAGGTAAAGGCTATTAGGGACTGGCCGAAACCTAAGAATGCTAGTGAGGTGAGGAGTTTTCATGGACTTGCTGGTTTCTATAGGAGATTCATTAGAAATTTCAGTACTATAGCTGCACCTTTGGATGAGTTAGTTAAGAAAAATGTCGATTTTGTGTGGGGATGCACAAGAACATGCATTTAATGAACTTAAGGATAAATTGTGTAATGCACCCTTGCTTGCTTTGCCTAATTTTGATAAGACTTTTGAGATTGAATGTGATGCAAGTGGCATAGGAATTGGAGCTGTTTTGATACAGGATCAAAGGCCATTAATGTACTTTAGCGAAAAACTAAGTGGAGCGGCTTTGAAGTATCCGACATATGATAAGGAGTTATATGCATTGTTTCGAGCTTTGCATACATGGCATCATTATTTGTGGTCAAAAGAGTTTGTGATACATACTGATCATGAAAGTTTAAAGCATTTGAAAGGTCAAGATAAGCTGAATCGTAGACATGCCAAATGGGTGGAATTCATAGAAACATTTCCATATGTGATTAAATACAAGCGAGGTAAAGAGAATGTAGTGGCTGATGTATTGTCGCGAAGGTATGTTTTACTTAATTCTCTTAGTGCTAGATTTTTGGGTTTTGAGCATATTAAGGAATTATATGTTAGTGATGTGGGTTTTGGTGACATATATAATTCGTGTGGAGATGTGGCTGTTTCAAAAGACTTTCATTTGTTTGATGGTTTCTTGTTTAAGAGAAATAGATTGTGTATTCCTAAGTGTTCCATGAGAGAGTTGTTAGTTAAGGAAGCACATGGAGGAGGTTTGATGGGCCATTTTGGGGTAAGTAAGACCTATGATGTGTTGATAGAACATTTTTATTGGCCTAGTATGAAACATGATGTGCATAAAGTTTGTGAGCATTGCATAACATGTAGAGAAGCTAAGTCTAGGGTGAAACCGCATGGTTTGTACACGCCATTACCTGTTCCTAATGGACCTTGGACTGATTTGTCTATGGATTTTATGCTTGGATTACCTAAAACTAGGAGAGGTCATGATAGTATATTTGTTGTGGTTGATAGATTTAGTAAAATGGCTCATTTTATACCATGTCATAAAACTGATGATACTAAATTGATTGCTGATTTGTTCTTTAAAGAGGTTGTTCATTTGCATGGCATACCCAAAAGCATTGTTAGTGATAGAGATGTTAAGTTTTTGAGTCATTTCTGGCGTGTTTTATGGGGAAAATTGGGGACTAAGTTGTTGTTTTCTACTACTTGCCATCCTCAAACCGATGGTCAAACTCAGGTTGTGAATCGAACATTGATTACTTTGCTTAGGGCAGTGATAGAAAAGAATATTAGGATGTGGGAGGATTGTTTACCATTTGTGGAGTTTGCTTATAATAGGACTGTTCATAGCACTACTAATTGTTCTCCATTTGAAATTATTTATGGTTTTAATCCGCTTACTCCTTTGGATATTTTGCCATTGCCATCTAATGATTTTGTGAGTGTTGATGCTAGCTCAAAGGCAAATTTTGTGAAGAAGTTACATAAACAGGTTAAGGAAAGGACTAAAAGGCAAAATGCTAAAGTAGCTTCTCGAGTGAATAAAGGAAGGAAGCCAATGATTTTTAGCCTGGTGATTGGGTTTGGGTTCATTTTCGCAAAGAACGATTTCCACACCAAAGAAAGTCCAAGTTAAACCCACGAGGAGATGGTCCTTTTCAGATACTTGAATGGATTAATGACAATGCATATAAAGTGGATTTTCCAGGTGAGTATAATGTAAGTGCTTCGTTTAATGTTGCTGATTTAAGTCCTTTTGATGTAGGTGATGCTTTTGATTCGAGGACGAATCCTTTTGAGGAGAGGGGAAATGTTGTGGAACAACCAGCACACCGCAAGGATGAGCAAGAGTTAGGACGTGAGGAACAAGTTGAGGAGATCATCAATCCAATTATTCTGCCACAAGGTCCTATAACTAGATCGCGAGCCAAAAAGATTCAGCAAGCACTAATTTGCCATTTGCAAGATTTGGTGAATTTGGCTAACTATGGTTTGCAAGGAATTACAAGCTTGGAGACAAGACCAAAGGAAGTCAATTGCTACAAGTTGAAATTCACGAATGAGGCTTGTAATTAATATGTATTAAGGCCCACTAGTTATGCTTATTTAAAAAGTAAGGGCCCTTTTTTTGTATTAAATTAGAACTTTGTTTACTTTATTATTTCTTAAACTTTGATTAGAAAACCAAATGCTACTTAATAACCCTAATTAGGGTTTAGCTATTTATATCTCATTTAGGGTTGTAAGACATCAGTTTTTAGTTTTTGACAAATTATTAACCTAAAAGCCGAATTTGCTTTTATCTTTGTGTTCTTGAGTAGAATGCATGCTTAGAAACATTCAAGTAGTTTGATCAACTTTCTTGTGGAGTGTTTCGATTCTGGGGTTTAGGAACTAGTTTGTTTCAAAATCTTAGGTCTGTGATCAATTCAAGGTAATCTGAAATCTAACCTAATCCTTGGAGGTTGTGCCGAATTTGACTAGGGGTTTTCAAGTTAATGCTGTGGGGGTTCGACATCAAGGAGTTCTCAGGCTTATTCTTGGAGGTTCCGTATCAGTTAAGGTTTGAGGAAGACTTGATTGAGGACTACAAGCTTGAGAGAGTTACACTCCACCTTTCAAGAAGAGAGCCATTGATTGAAGAGGGCTTGAAAGTTCTTCTTCACATCAAAGTGGAAGCTAAGAGGAAGACAAGTAGTTCAACTCTTAGCATTTTCAAAAGGTGTTTTTTCATATTCTCTCTTTTAATTCATTTCTTGATTGTTGTTGTTGTTAAGAACATTAATATTTCAATGGACAATTGTGATTTGATGTATATTGAGATGAATACTTATTTTAAATTGATGATGAGATAAATTACTCATGCCTAAGATTTGTAATAGATTTGATTGAATGACTTGATTTGATATTTCCATTAATATACCTTGTTATTAGTTGATTGATTGGATTGAATGTTAGGTTGATGATTAGCTACCTATTGATCTCTAGATATTGAATGAAGGACCGAGAGGTGAAATTTGATATTGGAATTATGCATTCAACTACCCTAAGAATGAATTAGAAATATAAGTCTAGGGTTTTATTAATTTGCAAATTCAAGACAATTGGTTGTTTTTAATTCATGAATGTGAAAACTATTGAATTGGTAATTACTAATTAAACTCAAGGAACAAATTAAAATACAAGGTTATATTAATGGATAATTTAAGAATTAAGCTTTGATTAAATTGATCTAAATCCTTAGGCACCATTCCTAGAATTGAAATAATCTTGCATAACCGTTACACGCATTACTTTTAATTTTAATTGCTTTTCACCACTTTTCAAACATCACACTCTTGTTTTTAAATTTATTTGTTAATCAAACTATTGCAAAACAATTCCTTTCTTGTGAGATGACCTTAGGGCAATCACCATTGCTATAACACTACAAAAAAAAACAGTAATCTGCGACGCAATCTGCGACACAATTAACGACGAAATCAACGACCAAAATACGATAGCGACAATATCAGCGACGAACAGCGAGAAAAATCGAGAGGACGGTAATGTCCTGGTCGCTAAAAAATCAACGATAAATCAGCGACCAATTGTGCGTGTTGTTGATTAGCGACAAATCAGCGACAAAACAGAGACAAATTCAACGACATTTTCTTTTTTGGCGGGAATTATTTATTCCTGCTGAAAGTCGTCGCTGATTTAGCTTTGGTCGTTGAATTCATCGCTATTTGGGTCGTTAATTTAGTCGCTGAATTTGTCGCTAATTTGCTCGCTAAATTTTGTTGCTGATGTGTCGCAGAATATGTCGCAATATTTTTCTCGTTGTTTCAGTCGTTGATTTGTCGCAGAATTCAATATTTTTTTATCACCTTTGGTCGCTGATTTTGTCGCAATTTTGTTGCAATTTTGTAATTGTTTGGCTATATTTTTTCAGTATTCCATTTTTTTTTGTCTACACATTTTTAAAAACCTGTTGAATTTCAAATATAATAACCAAACCTGATTATAAAATAGTCATTCATTACAATAATAATCAAATAACACAACATTCATAATTAAGTTATTAGTGACAATAAGTATACATAAACAATTCAAATGTAAAGTTTACCCCTTAAGAAAGTATAATGAACACATAAGGTCTTAATAATCCGACACTCCAAACACAAACAAAGAGAACACCAACTTTAATAATCCGACACTCCAAACACAAACAAAGAGAACACAAACTTTAATAATCCGACACTCCAAATACAAACAAAGAAAACACCAACTTTGATAATCCGACACTCCAAACACAAACAAAAAGAACACCAACTATCAAGTATATCCTACATACGAACATCGTCTTCCTCCACATTGCATAACTGACTCCCCATGTAGGGAATAGCTCTTCCTCAACAAAATGGCGCAGTTTCTCCCTATTCGTTACCCATAAGGCTATCAATGCTCCATCTGTATGGGTAAGTTCCTTAATAGGAAGGGACAATAAATACCGGTTCGGCAATGTTGGGTACCTACAAAAATGAGAGAGAATAACAGTAATTTCAAATACAAAAAGAAAGGATAAGGACTTGTCTCAATGCATTACTTTCCAATAGTCAGTGAGGAAGGTTGCGATGCTAAAACTGAAGTCTGAACAAAATTTACTCGTGTTACAAAATTGGAAAACAAAGCTAAGTATTGTGGTGAAGCCCCCAGCCACAGCATTACTTTCCAATAGGCAGTGAGGAAGGTTGCGATGCTAAAATTGAAGTCTGAACAAAATTTACTCGTCTTACAAAATTGGAACTTCAAATTCAAGGAAGGTAGCTTTTAAAGTTGGCTTCCACTACTAATTCAATTACCAAGAGCGTCTCAGTAATTATCGTTTCTTTGAATGCTCAATTATTAGAATTCAAATTAAATCACACTAAATCTTCATTTGGGCTTGCAATAAAATAGTAAGACTAGAACCCAAAAACAACTTTTTTGGTACAGCAAGGTCCAATTAGGATACAGTCTCACTAACCTCACTCCCTAGAGAAGACTCTAACATTTTTGCATCAACTCTGTAGTCATAAAATAAAAATTTTTAACATCAAGAAAAACATTGAAACAACTGGATTAATGTCTTTAACAATTCAAGCTTGACCTAGTCTAATTATTCACTTCAAATTAAAAGAAGTTTCATCTCCCTCTTTATAACTAATTCTTTTTGCTGGTCATATACCATTAAAGATTAGATTTGCAGTAACACATATACAATTGCATTATGAGACCAAAAAATATTTTTGAAGTGCCAGAACAAAACAGGTTCTGATGGCAAAAGTTCACAATTTCACAAATGATGCATTTCATATAGGAGCAGGTGCTCAGCATTTGAAATTAATACTAAATAAAATCCATAAGCATTTCAATGGCTCCTTTTCTGATCAAATGCTTCACTTGACATGGTAAGTCAAAATTCAAAAAGCAAGATGTTAACAATATGAAATTGAATAACCTACATGCTCCTCATTGTGAGTGTATGTTACTTCCAAGTTCCCACTTTCTGTAGCAGCCCACACCTAAACAAATAGAAACAACTAAGTAACATCATCCTGATAACAAAATAAAAAAAAGCTCCATGTGAACTGAATATGATATAAACCTTTACTGTTTGGTCCAATGAGCATGACAAAAGAAACTGGTCCCAGCAAAGTACAGACATAACAACTGAAGTATGCTCACTTAGTGTTTGTACGCCCTGCAAAGTATCAAGATTCCAAACCTAGCAGGAAGGACAAGTTAATATTACAAAAGACCAAAAAAATGATACAAAGGAAAAGATTAGATCTAGTTCACAATGTTTATAATGACAACCAAAAAATTTTACATTAAGATATAACACCAAATAACAGCTTACCCTTATAGAATGGTCCATTGAACCAGAATACAGTCTATTAGCTCCAACAACTAATGAAACAACTGCAACATTGTGACCTGTAAGTGATGCTGCTGGTTCAAAGTTAAAGGTAGTTGGGTTAAATTTCCATGCCAATATTGCCCCAACCTGCATAAAAAAGGAAAAGTTATTAACTGTTCCTCGAGCACAAAGGGAAAAGGAAGACACGTATGGGTAAAAAAATGGCCTTTCCCATATATAAGCACAAACCTAACTCTGTTTGCAGCCAAACACTTACAATGTCCATATGCCATAAAGCATGTAACATTTTTAATACAATAGGCATGCCAACAGCTATTACCTGCGCGATTAAACACTATCACGCTAAGCCAACGGCTTAGTAAGATAAAACATGCTAATAGTATGCTTTAATGCAATACAATGCCACATATGCTATTGATAAGATCAACATTATAAATATAAAGTTAACACATAATTATGCATTTCACAAATCATAGTCATATGAGCATACCACATTTCAACATCTTTCCACATTCAACATTACTCAATAACCAACATCTTATTTCATTAACTCATAACATTATTTAGGACATTCATATAACCTTGACACCTATGGGCCCAACAAGTATTTAATACGATATTCAGAGTTCAGAGTTACTGCTTTGGTTCATAGTCACAATTCTCATAGTGTAACAGACCCAGTCTCTTGGACCATCAACTCAACACATTTGAGGAGATCCTCAACCAGGCAAGACTGTTACAAATCATATATTCCATATTCACAATTCTCATAGTGTAACAGACCCAGTCTCTTGGACCATCAACTCAACACATTTGAGGAGATCCTCAACCCGGCAAGACTGTTACCTTTCATCATTTCTTAGGCATGCCACCCAAATCCAGAACTCTGAAACTGAATAACATATTAAACAAACAATTCATTTATTATATACTTACCATTTCCATTCTCAAATTCTCATCACATTTAGGCAAACATGCCTTCTTTCTTTCAATATCATCATCATAGCCAATCACAATGGCATTGTCTCATATCATGTCTTATTTGAATTATCATTTCAATTTCAATGTATATCATTCATGAAACACATAACCATTCACAATGCATAACATAACATTGCTCAATCTCAACAATGCAATTAGGGCAAAGAACAATTGATATGATTCATATAAATAATACATTCTGGTTTTAGACTCCATTTTATCCTTATTTTGAAAAATTGTATAAAATAATCTACTTGACTAAAAATTCTAAAATTTTTACAGAATTTAGTTTTGAATCTTAAAATCATCCCTTTAAAATTTCAGATCAAACTGAACACAAAATCTTGGTCAAATAGTTCACCTAACCAGACTGCCCCAATTGCCCTGCATCCTGGCAGCAGTTCTGAACTTTTGAATTCCATAAATCAAATTCAATCAACGTGGTTCCAAATTATTTTTCTCAAATACTAGACTCACTAAGAAACAACATATCCAAAATTCAATTGAATATGATTTTTCTACATTTTATTAAAAATCCCGAAATAGAGCTGTCTCAGTTAAGGTACCTGCTGGAACAGGTCTAATGAAAATAATCTTTCTAAACTCATAACCTATCCAAAATCGAATCAACATATTTTTCAGTCATTCTAGACTCATAGAGGCACAACATATCAAAAATTCACTTCAAGAACATTTTTCGAAAATTAATTAAAAATCATACAAGTCACAGCCTTTACTAATCCTAAAACAGAAACAATTTCACTAAACACCAATCTTACTCTTCCATCACCCACACCAACCCAACTTCTCATCTATCAAGCAAAATCAATACTTACAATCATACCATAAGCAACTTAATCATACCACTTCAAAAGAATTGAAGAAATTAGAGAAAAGATCTTACCTTAGTTAAAAACTTCTTAAATCAACACTTGAACACTTAATCTTTCTTCAATTTAAGCTTGAAATCATCAAAACCATCACTTGTCTCTTTCTTTCTCTTTGGCTATGGAGGGCCGGCCATCAACAACAAGAAGAAGAAGAAATGATGAAGAAAACACAAGTCAAACCTTCTTTAAATATCCACCATGTGATTTTATCCAAGCAATTACCAAAGTGCCCTTATTCACATAATTATCTTTTTGTCTTATATGTGCCCAATTAAGTAATTTACCAATCTCAAATAAATATCTTCTCTTGCATTGACCAAGCCTTTTGACCACTTTATATGTCATATATATTAACATATACACAACATATAAATTTGTCTCTAAACCCTATTTCTTCCCAAAATACATATACATATACTTTCTCTTCTCAATTTCTTTTCTCTTACAATTTAACACATATATTCAATCCAATATATAACAATAACAACAACAACAATATGCAAAACTTCTAGGGCATAAATGAGGATATTACAATTCTCCCCCTCTAAAAAGAAAATTTCGTCCTCGAAATTACCTGATATCAACTCTGAAACAACTGCGGATACTGTTCTCGCATGGATTGTTCACTTTCCCAAGTTGCTTCTTCTTTTCCATGATTTTTCCACAAAATCTTCACCAATGGCACTCTCTTGTTTCTCAACTCTTTCACTTCCCGTGCCAAGATAGCAACTGGTTCCTCTTCAAATGTCAAGTCTGGGCTCACTTCAATAGATTCAAATGGCAACACATGAGATGGATCCGACCTATATCTCCTCAACATAGAAACATGGAATACATTATGAATACGATCCAACTCAGGTGGCAAAGCAAGTCGATACGCCACTGGCCCAACTCTTTCTAACACTTCATACGGCCCAATGAAACGAGGACTCAATTTTCCTTTCCGACCGAACCTCAAAATCTTCTTCCAAGGAGACACTTTCAAAAATACCTTATCTCCAACATCAAACTCTATATCTCTCCTCTTCAGATCTGCATAAGACTTCTGTCGGTCTGAAGCTGCTTTTAACCTGCCTCGAATCAACTTTACTTTTTCTTCAGTTTCTTGAATCAAATCAGGACCAACCAACTTATTATCTCCAAGCTCATTCCAACAAAGAGGTGTCCTACACCGTCTGCCATACAATGCTTCAAACGGTGCCATACCAATGCTGGATTGGTGACTGTTGTTGTAAGCAAACTCCACAAGAGGTAAAAACCTATCCCAACTTCCAGAGAAATCGATGACACAGCTTCTCAACATGTCCTCAATAATCTGTATCACCCTCTCTGACTGTCCATCCGTCTGTGGATGAAAAGCAGTGCTGAAGTGCAGTCGAGAACCCAAAGCACTATGCAAACTCTTCCAAAATCTGGAAGTAAACCTGGGATCTCGATCAGACACTAAAGAAGTTGGAACACCATGCAGTTTCACAATCTCATGGATATACAGCTCAGCCAATCTCTCCAAAGAGTAATCCATTCGAACCGGAAGGAAATGAGCTGTTTTAGTCAATCTATCCACAATCACCCATATGTCATCATGCTTCTTTTGTGTCAATGGCAAACCAGACACAAAATCCATTGTCACTCTTTCCCACTTCCATTCTGGCACTGACAATGGTTGAAGCAACCCGGTTGGAACTTGATGCTCTGCTTTAACCTTCTGACAAGTGAGACATTTTGACACAAAATCTGCAATGTCTCTCTTCAAACCAATCCACCAATAATGCTGTCTCAAATCATGATACATCTTCGTATTACCCGGATGCATAGCAAACATTGACTGATGAGCTTCTTCTAAAATGACTCTTTTCAAATCAGCATCATCGGGTACACACAATCGGTTCTTAAACCAGAGACTCCCATCATCTTTCACAACAAAATCTCTAGTCTTCCCATTCTGACAATCTGAAATAATATTCTGAATTTTCTTATCAGCCAATTGAGCCTCTTTGATCTGATCCAACAAAATCGGCTTCAATTGCAACTGTGCCAATAATGCACCATCAACACAAGGTACAAAACTGGCATGCAATGCTCTCAACTCAACAAGCAACGAGAGCGAGTAAACTGTTAAACCAGCTAAAGACTTCCGACTCAAGGCATCAGCAACAACATTTGCTTTATCTGGATGATAGTCAATCAAGCAATCGTAGTCTTTAATCAATTCTAACCATCTCCTCTGACGAAGATTGAGTTCTTTCTGGACACCCAAATACTTCAAACTCTTGTGATCAATGTAGATGAAACATTTCTCCCCAAACAGATAATGGCGCCAAATCTTCAATGCAAAAACAATGGCAGCCAATTCCAAATCATGGGTCGGATAGTTAAGCTCATGCGGTTTCAACTGTCGAGATGCATAAGCTATAACTTTCCCTTCCTGCATCAATACACACCCCAAACCTCTATGTGAAGCATCACTGTAGATCACATATGGTTTGCCTTCAACAGGTAAAGTTAAAACAGGCGCTTGAGTCAACATTTCTCTCAACTGCTCAAAGCTAGCCTGACACTGATCCGTCCACACAAATCTCACTCCCTTACGAAGCAATCTGGTGAGTGGAGTAGCTATCAAAGAAAACCCTTTCACAAACCGCCGGTAATAGCCTGCCAAACCCAGAAAACTTCTAATCTCTGTCACTGATTTAAGTGGATTCCAATTCAATACAGCTTCAACTTTGCTCGGATCAACTTTAATGCCTTCTGCTGAAACAACATGTCCGAGAAAAGCTACCTGATCCAACCAGAACTCACACTTCGTCAATTTAGCAAACAACTGCCTCTCTCTCAAAATCTGCAACACAATCCGCAGATGCATATCATGTTCCTCCTCATTCCGCGAATACACCAGTATATCATCAATGAAGACCACTACAAACTGATCTAAATAGGGCCTAAACACCCTATTCATCAAATCCATGAAAGCTGCAGGTGCATTCGTCAGACCAAAAGGCATAACTAAAAATTCATAATGCCCATACCTGGTCCGAAAGGCGGTCTTAGGAACATCTTCAGCTTTGACTCTCAACTGATGATACCCAGATCTCAAATCAATTTTGGAGAACACTGACGCTCCCTTCAACTGATCAAAGAGATCATCGATTCTAGGCAAAGGATATTTATTTTTAATAGTCACTTTATTCAATTGCCTATAATCGATACACAACCTCATAGTACCATCTTTCTTTTTCACAAATAGAACAGGAGCTCCCCAAGGAGAAACACTGGGGCAAATAAATCCTTTGTCCAACAACTCCTGTAATTGCACTTTCAACTCCCTCAATTCTGCTGGTGCCATTCTATAAGGAGTAATAGAGATAGGAGTGGTACCAGGCAACAATTCAATACCGAACTCCACCTCTCTCTCAGGAGGCAATCCTGGCAACTCCTCTGGAAACACATCTGGGAACTCTGCAACTGTGGCAATGCTATCAATGGGAGAACTTCTTACTCTAGTATCTACCACATGAGCAAGATAGGCTTCACATCCCTTTCTAATCAACCTCCTGGCTGCAACAGCTGAAACAAATAAGGAGGCTAGCTATTCCTGCTCATTAGATACTATCACCTCTCTACCATCAACAGTTTTCAAAGAAACAATTTTCTTCTTACAATCTACCACAGCTCCATGTCGAGATAGCCAATCCATACCTAAGATCACATCATATTCCTTAAATGGCATCTCAATCAAATCCCCTAAGAACTCCTCACCCTGTACCACTACTGCACTATCTCTATGCACCTTACTCACAACCACACTATGCCCTAACGGATTTGTCACCAACACATCAAATCCTAGGGACTCAGCATGCAAATCAGAGACAGGCAAAACAGATACACTAACATATGAATGCGTGGAACCCGGATCAATCAAAGCAAGTACTGGAGTATTAAATAAAGAAAAAGTACCAGCTATGACTGCCGATGTATCTGGCTGCCTCTGCATAACATACATCCTCTGGGAAGATCCAACCTCCTCTGGTCTACCCTCCCTGGATGTAGCACCTCCTCTAGAACTGAATCCTGGTCTACCTCCCCGGCTGGCACCTCTGCCTCCTCTGCCTCCCCTCACACTAGCTCGAGAAGCAGCAGAATCCACTGGCATCAGCTCCTGCCTCTCAGGACAGTCTCTCACAAAGTGGTCAGGTGATCCACACCTGAAGCATACAGCTGATCTACTGTACCTCCAACAAACGCCCCCATGTCTTCCACCACACTGGTCACACACAGGTAAGGTGGATCTCTGAATTCCATGAGTAGGAGCACTCGCTACCGAAGCTGCAGGTCTAAATCTCTGCCTCTGGAACTGCACTGACCTACCCGCTGGTCTCTGGCTCCTACTACTCCGAGGAACAAAACTTCCTCTACCCCTCTTTGCAGAAGAAGACCCTGCCTCAAACTGGGGCCTCCTAACCCTAACCTCTTCCTCTGAAGCAGCTGCAATAACTTGAGCTCGCTCTACACTTCGAGCTGCTGCCACAAGCTGTGAGAAATCCTGATATCTGGATCCAGCCACTAAGCACATGATCGAGGGCCTCAATCCCTCCTCAAATCGCCGACATCTATCAATCTCATCAGCAATGATGCCCCCAGCATACTGGCTCAGTCGAATAAACTCCACTTCATACTCAGTTACGGTCTGATGATCTTGCTTCAAATCTAGAAACTCTCTTTTCTTCCCATCTTTATACTCCCTAGGAGTATACTTCAACTCAAATTCTCTCAGAAAATCCGCATAAGACAAGGTTGGTGGATCATCCATAGAATGGGACACTGTCTTCCACCAGTCGTAGGCATCCTTCTGTAGCAAAGATCTTGCATAGTCAAACTTCTCCTCTGAAGTGGCTTGCAACTGCACAAATACCCTCTGAACTCTATCAAGCCACTGTTCTGCTACAGCCGGATCAACTGTACCAAAGAAATCCTCTGCTCCATATTTCCTTAGCTTATCATAGTGCCTTACTGGTACTGAAGGCTGAGGGGGTGGTGGCGGTGGCTGTGGTTGCACAGGTGCTTGTCTCATAGCTTCCATCATAGGCCTAAACCAGGCTGGCGGAACCTCCTCCCCAGCTGGTCTACCCGACACCGAAGCAGGTGCCTCCTCAACACTATCAACCCTAGCTCCCTCAGCAGGAGCAATACTCTCGGCACTACCCTCAATCAACTGACGTGAGTGAGAATCCATCACAACCTAACACTGCAAACACAGCAGATTATATCTTATTAAAGATCAGAGACTGCCAATCTCAAACGTATATGTTATTCAAAACCACTTTTTAAGTAAAAATACTCTTTTTATTACATTTTACCTAGGTTGAGAATCTCAAACCTAGGCTCTGATACCAAAAATTGTAACACCCCTTCCCGACCTACATATGTAAGCTGAGTAGAGGCGCCACACTAACCTAATGTTGCTACCAATTTTACTTAGTCAAATTTTAGTTCCGATTTTTTTTTTCAAAAATTTTGCCATAGTTTCGCCTAAAAATTGAGTCCCAAGTGTCGACAAAACCGGTTTTTTTCTTATTTTTAAAAACATTTTACACAAACCAATGCAAACAAAATCATTCTCAGTACACTCCCAATAAATCCCCCTTGTAACCTCAACTACAACCTGCAAAAAGAATTTACACTTCTAGTACAACATAAAATAAAGGTTTTGTGACAATCCCCCATTTTTGAATATTACACAGCAGAAGTTATAAAATATTTACATATTTACATATTAAACATTTCTTTACAAAATATAAAGAAATATATATGATTGGCAAGTCTGCTCTGATCTTTAAGCTCCCAAAATGGATTCAACAAGGTCTACTCTCACTTGGTCTTGAAGAACTCTCGGGTTCAACTCTATCCACTCTATTACCTGCGCGATTAAACACTATCGCGCTAAGCCAACGGCTTAGTAAGATAAAACATGCTAATAGTATGCTTTAATGCAATACAATGCCACATATGCTATTGATAAGATCAACATTATAAATATAAAGTTAACACATAATTATGCATTTCACAAATCATAGTCATATGAGCATACCACATTTCAACATCTTTCCACATTCAACATTACTCAATAACCAACATCTTATTTCATTAACTCATAACATTATTTAGGACATTCATATAACCTTGACACCTATGGGCCCAACAAGTATTTAATACGATATTCAGAGTTCAGAGTTACTGCTTTGGTTCATAGTCACAATTCTCATAGTGTAACAGACCCAGTCTCTTGGACCATCAACTCAACACATTTGAGGAGATCCTCAACCCGGCAAGACTGTTACAAATCATATATTTCATATTCACAATTCTCATAGTGTAACAGACCCAGTCTCTTGGACCATCAACTCAACACATTTGAGGAGATCCTCAACCCGGCAAGACTGTTACCTTTCATCATTTCTTAGGCATGCCACCCAAATCCAGAACTCTGAACCTGAATAACATATTAAACAAACAATTCATTTATTATATACTTACCATTTCCATTCTCAAATTCTCATCACATTTAGGCAAACATGCCTTCTTTCTTTCAATATCATCATCATAGCCAATCACAATGGCATTGTCTCATATCATGTCTTATTTGAATTATCATTTCAATTTCAATGTATATCATTCATGAAACACATAATCATTCACAATGCATAACATAACATTGCTCAATCTCAACAATGCAATTAGGGCAAAGAACAATTGATATGATTCATATAAATAATACATTCTGGTTTTAGACTCCATTTTATCCTTATTTTGAAAAATTGTATAAAATAATCTACTTGACTAAAAATTCTAAAATTTTTACAGAATTTAGTTTTGAATCTTAAAATCATCCCTTTAAAATTTCAGATCAAACGGAACGCAAAATCTTGGTCAAATAGTTCACCTAACCAGACTGCCCCAATTGCCCTGCATCCTGGCAGCAGTTCTGAACTTTGTGAATTCCATAAATCAAATTCAATCAACGTGGTTCCAAATTATTTTTCTAAAATACTAGACTCACTAAGCAACAACATATCCAAAATTCAATTGAATATGATTTTTCTACATTTTATTAAAAATCCCGAAATAGAGCTGTCTCAGTTAAGGTACCTGCTGGAACAGATCTAATAAAAATAATCTTTCTAAACTCATAACCATTCCAAAATCGAATCAACATATTTTTCAGTCATTCTAGACTCATAGAGGCACAACATATCAAAAATTCACTTCAAGAAAATTTTTCTAAAATTAATTAAAAATCATACAAGTCACAGCCTTTACTAATCCTAAAACAGAAACAATTTCACTAAACACCAATCTTACTCTTCCATCACCCACACCAACCCAACTTCTCATCTATCAAGCAAAATCAATACTTAGAATCATACCATAAGCAACTTAATCATACCACTTCAAAAGAATTGAAGAAATTAGAGAAAAGATCTTACCTTAGTTAAAAACTTCTTAAATCAACACTTGAACATTTAATCTTTCTTCAATTTAAGCTTGAAATCATCAAAACCATCACTTGTCTCTTTCTTTCTCTTTGGCTATGGAGGGCCGGCCATCAACAACAAGAAGAAGAAGAAATGATGAAGAAAACACAAGTCAAACCTTCTTTAAATATCCACCATGTGATTTTATCCAAGCAATTACCAAAGTGCCCTTATTCACATAATTATCTTTTTGTCTTATATGTGCCCAATTAAGTAATTTACCAATCTCAAATAAATATCTTCTCTTGCATTGACCAAGCCTTTTGACCACTTTATATGTCATATATATTAACATATACACAACATATAAATTTGTCTCTAAACCCTATTTCTTCCCAAAATACATATACATATACTTTCTCTTCTCAATTTCTTTTCTCTTACAATTTAACACATATATTCAATCCAATATATAACAATAACAACAACAACAATATGCAAAACTTCTAGGGCATAAATGAGGATATTACAAATACTACCACAATAATTTGATTGACTATTAAAGCAACTTAAGAATAAATAAAATTTTAAGACCAGTCTCCTTAACATGAAGAGATTACCTGCGTACCACCAAAGAGCAAGCCGTTACCCACAACAAGGGCATAAACTTGTCCAACAGGTCCATTAAGAGTTAGATCAGTGTTAGTTTGTGTATTCCATGCCTGCAAGATTGTCATCTTAGATCCTATTCAATGGCATAAAATTTTACTACAAGCAACTAAAATTGTGAATCTATTATAATATAAAATACCTAAAAATAATATTTTATAAGATTCAAAAATGATGAAGCAACATATCATTCATGACAATTCAAGAAAGGTATTCTCTATGTCCAACCTTAACAACATTTGGTATGCCAACAAAAATCAAAGGACCTTCACTGATCATGCAGCCGACTTCTCCTCCCAGCTGAATCACAGCCATACACTGCAATACAGAGAACCATCATAAATGACCCCGCTTACCAGACATAAGGTTATGCATGGGAGTTCCAGTATAATAATTAAAGTACTACAACTAAACAATTTTGTAAAAGAAATACTGAAAATCAAATAAGCAAGAGCCTTAGTTAAAAACTGAATAATCGTCCTAAAGAATTATAATAACTATGACGCAACGTCTCTCTGGTGTGTTATAGATCAAATCTATCTTTAAAACGAAGCATTAACTTCAAGTTCAATGTAAATTCATTCAATAAAGAACAGCACTGAAAGACTCATTATTTCATTTTAAGACCACTAGAAACATAATCTCCTTGTAATGATGTGTCTAAAAATAGATTTCTAATACAAAAATGTGAAAATCAAATCTAAATAGCAACCTGGCCAGACTGGCAATCCCAAACTCTTACTGTCTCATCATTACTTCCCGTATAAAGCTTATCAGACCCAGAAGGCAAAGCAATTACAGTTACAACCTGCTCATAAAAGTTTCAATTTTGATCAATAAAACAAACCCAGAAAAACGCAGAAACAACAATTAAAAATCTTTCAGATAATCGACATAGATTTTGAAAATCATAAATCCGGATAAAACACATGAAAAAAAATTCTATTGAAATAGAAAAGTAATGGGTACCTCTTGAACTGGGGATTTGGAGAGTAGAGAAGAAGCCTCGGTTCTGAAGACAGCGCGAGTTTCAGAGAAGTTGTTATCGGAGAGATACCGATCGACAATAAATGCAACTTGCATCGGCGTTACCTTTCCTTTGCCAAAAGATTGGGTGGTCTTGGATTTGGTTTGCTTCCCCATTTCTTGAGCAGGGAAGCGTGAGGGAGATGGATATGAAAAATGTGAAGCGGGGAAGAGAAGTGAAAGATTAGAGAACTGAACGGGAAAGGAGTTTTTGCGGGTAAAGAAGAGATAGATCTGAGAAGGGAAAACGGGGGGAGATTTTGAAAATTTTGGAGGCAAAAACAGTGAAAACCGGGCATTCGTTGAACACATTTGAGCGGTTTATTTGGTTAATATGAAACTTTAGTGCGTTTAAGCGGGTAAACCAAAATTTGCAACAATTTTTTTTATAGTATAATCATAAAATATTTATTTTTTTAAAAAAGTACTTTTTATTATTTATGCCCCTCATTTTAATAAAATTATCACTTTAAAAATAAATTGTTTCATTAAAATTATCATTTTATATAATTAAAAAAATTAATTCATCTTTTTAAAATTATACTCTTATTATTAATAAATTAATTAATATTATAAAAATATAATAATTTTAATATTAATGAGTTAATGGAGTGTATTTTAGTTCATTTAAAATAATTTTCTCTAATATTTAAAAATTTTAATTATTTTTTTAATAAATGTGTGTTAATTGAAAATAATAATTTTATTAGAACAAATAAAATACTGTTCTATGTGAGTGCACGAGTAAGGTTCATCAATTTGATTTAATATTTCGACTGACAGATAAATATATAAGTATTTTCAAATAAAAATGAATTCGATCGCATTGAATTTGTTAGAATACATGCATATTCAAAAAAAAAATCAAATATCATAATTCTTTTATAAAATAAATACGTCAGAACCACGTTAATATAATATAATTAAGAAAAAACAAATTAGAATCACGTTAACCTATATTTAGCTGCAAAAATCCAAAGAAAATAAAAAAAAAATAAATTTCTAACAAAAATCTAAAAACAAACAAAGAAATTTAGATAAAATTTAAGTATTTCAAAATAGAAAAAAAATTAATTTCTCGCTAATTCGTCGCAATATTCTCGCAAATTAACGATAATTCTGCGACTAACTATTTTTCTCGCAAATCAGCGACACATTTAGCGACTAATTAGCTACCAATTACTTCAAAATAGAAAAAAAATTAATTTCTCGCTAATTCGTCGCAATATTCTCGCAAATTAACGATAATTCTGCGACTAACTATTTTTCTCGCAAATCAGCGACACATTTAGCGACTAATTAGCGACCAATTACTTCAAAATAGAAAAAAAATTAATTTCTCGCTAATTCGTCGCAATATTCTCGCAAATTAACGATAATTCTGCGACTAACTATTTTTCTCGCAAATCAGCGACACATTTAGCAACTAATTAGCGACCAATTACTTCAAAATAGAAAAAAAATTAATTTCTCGCTAATTCGTCGCAATATTCTCGCAAATTAACGATAATTCTGCGACTAACTATTTTTCTCGCAAATCAGCGACACATTTAGCGACTAATTAGCGACCAATTTCAAAATAGAAAAAAAATTAATTTCTCGCTAATTCGTCGCAATATTCTCGCAAATTAACGATAATTCTGCGACTAACTATTTTTCTCGCAAATCAGCGATACATTTAGCGACTAATTAGCGACCAATTACTTCAAAATAGAAAAAAAATTAATTTCTCGCTAATTCGTCTCAATATTCTCGCAAATTAACGATAATTCTGCGACTAACTATTTTTCTCGCAAATCAGCGACACATTTAGCGACTAATTAGCGACCAATTACTTCAAAATAGAAAAAAATTAATTTCTCGCTAATTCGTCGCAATATACTCGCAAATTAATGATAATTCTGCGACTAACTATTTTTCTCGCAAATCAGCGATACATTTAGCGACTAATTAGCGACCAATTACTTCAAAATAGAAAAAAAAATTAATTTCTCGCTAATTCGTCCCAATATTCTCGCAAATTAACGATAATTCTGCGACTAACTATTTTTCTCGCAAATCAGCGACACATTTAGCGACTAATTAGGGACCAATTACTTCAAAATAGAAAAAAAAAAATTAATTTCTCGCTAATTCGTCGCAATATTCTCGCAAATTAACGATAATTCTGTGACTAACTATTTTTCTCGCAAATCAGCGACACATTTAGCGACTAATTAGCGACCAATTACTTCAAAATAGAAAAAAATTAATTTCTCGCTAATTCATCGCAATATTCTCGCAAATTAACGATAATTCTGCGACTAACTATTTTTCTCGCAAATCAGCGACACATTTAGCGACTAATTAGCGACAAAAAATTTTTCAATAAAAAATAAACACATTCTTTGCTAATTTGTCGTAAATTAGTTGTAACGTCGTCGCTGATTGTCGGTGCCAAAATTTGGCGCAAAATTCAGCGACACATTCAGCGAGAAACGACCTTTTATCGCTATTCAGCGACAGATTCTATGACCATTTTTTTTGTTGTTAATCAGCGACACATTTAGTGACCCATTCAGCGACAAAATGTTAGAAAGACGTTTATCTCGATTCCTTGTCGTAAAGTTGTCATTGATAATGTCGCTAATCAGTGACGAAATAAGAGTTGTCGCAGAATGCGTCGCTGATTGCGCTTTTTTTTTGTAGTGTAACTACCTCGTATACTTGCGAGTGTCGCTTTTTAATAGTGTTAATTAGAGCGCAACACCAGATATATGAAAACTTGAATCATTTACCTCCTGAAGAATTGCATTCTATGTCTTCACCTTGGCCTTTGCAACTTGGGGGATTGACATTATTAGAGAGATACATCCAACAACTTCAGATGGTCACCGATTCATTATAGTAGCAGTAGATTATTTTTAAAAATGGGTTGAAGCTAAATCTTTCAACAAGCAGGGGGTAAGAAAAATGGCTAGATTTATTGAGAAAAATCTCATTTGTAGATATAGGGTCTCGCACAGTGTAATATCAGACAACAGAGTGCAGTTTCAAGGAGCCATTCAAGATTTATTCTAAAAGTACCAGATCCATCATCACCGATCCTCCCCTTATAGACCAAAAGCTAATGGTGCAGTAGAAGCAACAAACAAGACAATTAAGCAGATTCTGTCCAAGATGACCAAGATGTATAGGGATTGGTCAGAAATGCTTCCTTTTGCTTTATGGGGATATAGGACAAGTATGCAAACCCCGACTGGAATGATGTCATTTTCCTTGGTTTATGGAATGGAAACAGTATTGCCAATTGAGATTGAGATCAAATCACTGAGGGTGGTCTTGGAAGCTAAATTGGTTGAGACAGAATGGGTAGTGAGTAGATATACCCATTGGCCTTATTAGGAGAAATAAGACTGAAGACATTGTATCATCATCAGCTGTATCAAAGAAAGATAACTTGGGCTTATAATAGAAGGGTTAAGATCAAAAGGCTTAAAGTTGGCGACTTAGTGTTGAAGTAGTGCAAGCCTAATGTCCGTGATCCAAGAGGGAAGTTTAGACCTGGTTGAGAAGGGTCATATGTTGTGAAACAAGTTATGATTAAAGGTGCAGTCAAGTTTTCAGACATGGATGGGAATGAGTTTAGTGAGCCAGTGAACATTGACAGGTTGAAGTGGTTTTATGTTTAAATAAAAAAGGGGCTTGCTAGGTTGAAAACTCGAAAGGGCAGCCTAGTAAAAATTTGACCAGTCCGCTAGTTCCAAAACCCTAGAGGGTGGGCTAGGCAACAATTAGGGCTAAATGAGAGAAAATTATCGATTAGAAAACCCGAAAGGGCTAGTTGGCTTATGTTTTTTGGTTGTTCCCCAATTTAATAAAATAGAGTTAATGTTAAAACTGTTTTATGTAAACTATTTTGAATAAATTTGACTATTAGGGTAAAATAAATAACACAATAGCGAAAACTAATGATAAATTATAAAAGAAAGGAAAACATTTTTTATTATCATTATTGTTCATCCTAACATCATTTTTTCTAAATAATTGACAAGCGTAAAATTCATGGTAGACGATAAGTGTAACGTGCAGGCCAGCTTTGCTTTAGTCAATCTAAGTAAACTTCAGTCAGACGGGGCATATCCAAATCAGGAGTAAACTCAAAACCTCGAGGCTTGGCTCCATACTGGCAGACAAGTCGATGAGGATCATAACAAGTGAAATGGGTAATCTTCCACCAAGGTACCAACAAATGAATATTAATCACAGCTCGTGAGCAGATCCAATCAGCCCATTCAGCATATGAGGACACATGATGAAGCAATTTCCTTATAGAATGATGTTGGGGAAGATATTTGGTAAAGTCTATTGTTGGGGTGTCGAGCAAGCAGAAGTGCTCCTGTAGCCTTATCTATAAAGACAAACAATAATTAATTTTAAAAAAAAAGTTTGTTAGGTTGAAAACCAGCAAGGGTAGCCTAAGCAAAAATTAGGATGGTTCGCTAGCTCCAAAAACCAATAAAGGTGGTATAGGAAAAATTAGAACAAAAGAAAAGAGTTCGCTAGATTGAAAACCCTCAAGGGTGACCTAGGCAAAAATTAGCTCCGAAAACCCACAATGGTGGGTTAGACGAAAATTAGAGCAATATAAAAAATAAAAACCTAAATTGAAGACTCAAAAGAACAGTTTAGGTAATTACATGAAGCATCAAAGGACTCTAAGCAAATCTCCTCAAAGAATTTATCTTGAATTGATCCAATCCAACCAGGGTTTCAGCCAAGATCACAGGTACTAGTGATAATCCTCCCTACATTTGGTCCATGATATCCAATACTTGGGGATCGATGTCACCATTAGAAGAAATAAGCAGGAATTGAACAAGCAAGCCTAGACAAAATATGCGTCCCCATACTTTGGTGGGAACCAAATGGGAAATGCAAAAATCAATCAATGGACCAAGTAAGATTTTCTCACCTCCGGTCAATTGCAGAACTTTAGGTTTTGAAAGTTAAAACAACATCTGCATCTTTTGAAAAGTCTTAGAAGTCAACATGGGTAATGTCATTGGATGATTGTTTGGATATTCGAGAATAGCTTCGAACTCTTCAATCATGGGACAAATCTCAAAGTTATTTATCTTGAATGTTCTAGTCTTCATATCCCAAAAGGAAGTCATGAAATGTAAAAATGGTTGGTTCAACTTATCATTTTGAAAGCATTTTAAAAAACTTAAGTTGAGACCAAGATATTTGTTCCTAATGTGTAGCTTTGATGATCTTGAATAAATTCTTCATTTTCTATAAATTGGCTTCAATCATTATAAAGAACGTAAAAATTGCAGTTGATTTGAGTTTATAAGGAAGAATTGATAGAGCGTTGCAGTTGAAGATTTGGGGTCATGAGATTTGCAATTGCTTTGGATTTATCCAAGCATTACTACTATGAATGAGGAAGGAAAGAAGGTGGTTTATTGATTTATATATCGGCACGCCAAAGTCCCAGTTGTTTAAGGCAAAAGAAAGCCATGTCGAATTAGGTTTGAATTCGGAGCACTAAGTTTGATATGAAATTGAAAACTTTTAAACCTAGTCCCCATGGGTGTTGGATATCTATATTTAATTCAAATTATAATCCATGTTGAATTTAGTTTGACTAAATTCGACATGGTAGTGAATCTATGTATATATATATATAAAAGTTAAAGTGATTAACGAAAAAAATATCCAGATAAAAAAAGTTTGAAAAGTCAAAGTATTATATTTTATTATGTACATTAAATTTATTACAAGCTATTACTTTATGTACAATAAGTTTAATACAAGTTTTTCAAGGCTAATCACTGTGAAGGAGGGGGAAATCTGTAATTGAATAGGTCCCTGAGGATTTCATTGCCTGTCAAAGGTAGAGGCGCATTACCAATCCAAGTTCCCCCTGAGAAAGAAGCACTTGGATCCCTTTTACCTAAAAATTAGTCCTATCATAATCATTGCTTTATAAGGGAGGTGGCACATCATGGTCATCAGTCTAGGGCCTCCTTAATGAAGATGCACCATGATCCCTATATCCCTAAAATATGAAGTCTCAAAAGTTCCATTCAAGGAAATCAGCATGCCAATGACTGGTGGCCAATTGTTCCTGCAGTTTCTGGTTCTATTCTTCAAGCATTTGCTGTGAGCTAGAAAAGGAAAAGTTAGGTTCATAATTTTCATGCATACATTCAACATATATAAATGTGAAACAAGGATTACAAACCAGATAGTTCAGGTCAAAGCCCTGAGGTCTTGAAGACGGAGCAACATAGGGGAACACGTGTGGGAAATATGGCTGAAGTGGAGCTGCATTAGTTGGACCGGCTCCATCATGGCCAGAACCATCTGGGTGTTTGACCTCCTAAAAAGATTCATAAAAGTTAGCCAAATGCAAGCCTAGAATTAACAAAGGAGTATATCTGATCAGCCTAAGATGAAACAACAGTAGCATCAACATGGGCAGCAAAATTCCCTGTACCATCCTCCTCCTTATTCTCATCTTCTTCCTCTTCATCCTCATTACCTTCCTCGCCATCACCATCTTCCTCCTCATCTTCCTTATCATCTTCTTCCTCCATGTTATCATCACTTTCTTTTTCTTCTTCTTCTTCTTCTCCATCCGTTTGTTCCTCCATAACTTCAAACCATCAGGAGAGACTTCAAAGTGAAAAAGCTGGTCCCGCATGAACTCACTATATGATAAGTCTGGTTGGAGCAATAATGCATCAATATCAAATCTATTTCGGGCACATCTCTAGGAGTTCTTTGGCATAGATATGTAGGTCAACACAGATGCTAGAATATTAGCTAGCACCTACCTCTGATTAGGGATAAGAAACCAGTTATGTACCCTCCCACTAAGAAACCAACCACTAGAAACTAGCCTAATAATGATTCGATGAAAGTTCTATAGGGGTATTTCATTGTTCATGCCAGTGGTCCAATTTGTCCTCTCATTTGCGCTCCACCAAGTAATGTTCACCCTTAAGGCATCAACATAGGCAAGTAATTTTTCACATAAATTTTGCCGAAAACACTAATTCTATCTCTTTACCTAATCCCAGGTCAGACGACTTAGATGATAATGCTGGGTGTGCACGTGATGATGGCCCGGTACCTCTGTGCGACCTGACAACCAAAGGCTTAGTCTCGGGTATCCCATCCATCTCACAGGAATACCAGGCACCCTCACAAGATTATGTTCATATGCCCACACCTGTTAAGATAAAAAAAAGGTTAAGCTTGCATAAAAACATTATTTGAATAAACAAAGGGAAGAACTCATACATTGGCAACGACCATAAGGCCGGTAAATGATCTCCTGTTCCTATAAATTTTATCAAAGCCATGATAAAGGGAGGCAAGGCTAGCTTCTCCCCAAGCATAAAATGGTAAGAGAAAGAAATCAACCAGAGCATGAAAAACTGATAGGTGAATTGCTGCCTCAGTGCTGCATAGGATCATCGTGGCTAACAGATATAACATGAATCCATAGGTGTATTTTTTTGCCCCTTCACCAAGTACTGGTTGGGTCTACGTCATCTAGTACTGTCGGTATATTCATATTTTATTTTTCATGCTTCCTTATACCTAGGCCTTAGACCAATTAAATGGCGAATCTCGTCCTCATTCAATATGTCGTTGGTCAAAGGAACGGGGATTCCATCACATTTTAAGCCTGTTATCATAGTAAAATCCACTGGACCGATGGTAATCTCCCCAATAGGCAAGTGAAAGGTGTGGGTGGTGTCCATCCACTGCTCAACAAGTGCCTGAATTACACTTCTGTCAATCTGGTATCCCTTTGTTGGCAGTTGCAACACAAATTCTTCAAAGCCACAATCTTGGATCATTCTCCAGACTGGAGGTGGTACTCTCTCATACCACTGGTGGGCTTTATGAACATTCCTTCCACCATGGATCACATAGCTATCATATTGCCATAACAAAGGTAAGTCCAGCCAGGTAAGTATATCATCCATACTAATAATTCTAAAAAATACTAAATAAAAGAAAAAAATGAAATGTAATTATTTCTAGCACCCCAATAATTTTGTTATTTATTTTCTTTTTATTTTTAGCATTTTTTATATCATGACTAACATTTTGTTTAATTTATTTTATTAATTAACCTATCGCTAATATTATTTATTTTTTCTAAGCCAGCCAAAAATTAAAAAAATTAGCTTTTGTGCATATAGATATTTTCTACATTAATTTGTCTATTTTACCACATTTTTGCTAAATTATTCTTAAAAGTTAATTTTTATGCATATAGCAATTTTCTACATTAACGTTTTCATGTTACTTTTCCCATTTTCACAAGTTTTTTTTTATTATGCATAAGTTTATGTTTTTCGTTCATTTTTGCTAAATTAGTCCTAAAAGTTAATTTTTATGTATAGTTATTTTCTGCATTAATGTTTTCCTGTTACTTTGTCTATTTTCAAAAATGTTTTCTCATACATTAGTTTTATGTTCTACCACTAATTTATCTATTTAAACTACTAAAATAATAAAAATTGCTGAAAAAAAAGGAGAAAATAGAAAAAATATTAAAAAAATGAATGAATACAAATTATTACTTGTGTTTTTTCTTGAAACTTCGATGGAGGTGCATTCCCACTAAGATGGGAACCCGATCCAACCCGCTATCTTAGGTAATTTAGGCACAATTTATTTAAGTCCTAGATGCATGCTGATTTACCACCATTTATATATGTTGAAACTTGAAAATTTTCAAATGAACAAAGAAATTGAAATTGTTTGCTCGAAAGATTGTATATTTTGCCTGAAGTTTTGAATGCACATCTTTGAATACAATGATTCCAATTTACAGAAAAAATTCTGAAGGATAATATCAAGTTTTTTTATTATAAAAAAAGGACAAAAGCAAAAGCTAAGCATATTCACATGCTTAGCTTTCAAGTCAAAGTAAAATAAGATGCATATCAATAATTTTTCTCCTTTCAATAATTCATGTTTTTGTTCAATAATTCATGCTTCAAACACAAACACGTGCATAGAGTACATTGATATTTATTGTGAGTATATATTTTTACGTGTCTAAGAAGAATTTTTGTACTCATTAATATTTTTTTTCATGCAGGGGGCAAGTGTACATAGGAACCCGTATACAATAAAAAAAGCCAAATTTTTTACAAATCCTTTACTGACTACTGAAATTAAGTTTTTCCAGATATTTCAGGTCAAGAACCCAATTCGGTATTAGGTCCAGAAACAAAATCACTCAAGGTTCAGAACCCAATCCAATCTCTTATCTAGAATCCAAATCAATCCTATCTCGGGTCCAGAACCAACCAATCCAGTGTCGAGTCCAAAACCCAACCAAATCATATCTTGGGTCTAGAATCCAACCAATCTAATCTCGGGTCCAGAACCCAGCCAATCATATTTTGGGTCTAGAACCCAACCAAATCACATCTCGGGTCCAGAACCTAACTAATCCAATCATGGGTTTAGAACCCAACCAATCATATTTTGGGTTCAGAATCCAAAATAGTATGGAGTCTAGAACCTAACCAAATCATATCTCGGGTTCAAAACCTAACCAATCGAATCTTGGGTCTTTAACCCAACCAATCATATTTTGATTATAGAACCCAACCAAATCACATCTCATGTCTAGAACCCAATAAATCATATTTTGGGTCCAGAACCCAAAATAGTCTTGGGTTTAGAACCCAACCAAATAATATTTCAGGTCCAAAATCCAAAACATTCTCGGGTCCAGAACCCAACCAAATCATATTTTGGGTCCAGAACATGACCAATCCAATCTCAGGTCTAAAACCCAACCAATCATATTTTGGGCCTAGGGCCCAAACTAGTCTCGGGTACAAAACCCAATCAATTCAATCTCAGGTCCAGAACCCAAATCAATTCCTGGGTCCAGAACCCATCCTTGTCCAAAATTAGCTTAAAGTCATGTTACTTTTGACTCTTTGAAAAAATTTAAGATCATTCAGGTAGGGGGTAAACTGTAGACCCTTAATTTTGGCCTTAAGCTAGTTCGATCCTAATTAAAGAAGGCCTAAGTCATGATCGATCTATTTTTAATGGCTTAAATATATTTTAAAGCCTTTAGTTAGATTGGTCCAGTTTTATTGTAACACCCTCATACCCTATATAAGTACTATACATATACCTCGTATACATACAGTAAGTATATAAAGTATAAGAATGTCACTGTTCATTATAATTAAAAAAAAATCCTTACTTCTCAAAACAATCCAAATATATAGTAACAAAACATTTTAGTCAATATACAATATTAAAAAATTTTACATGCATGCATCACCTTCTAGTTGGTCTCGACAAACTCTTACTCTTCTTGTGGTAAAACGAAAGACTTCAGATCTACCATCTACTCACCTGCGCGATTAACACATCCGCGCTAAGCCCGAGAGCTTAGTAGTACAAATGAATAATATAAACATACAATACAGAAATTCTAACGTATATCCATATACTAACTTTAAGTACTGTTAGTTTCTTATCGTAGTTTCCCTTTTCAATTACACTTTACACATATCTCAACTAATCTCATATATTACATACATGCATACATATCAATAACACCAACCACAATTCCATCACTACTACTCACAAGGAACATATCAATATACATATTACATAACATATTTCATAACATTTCATTTCCAATTAAGGCAACTATAGATTTCATTATTCATTCATTTCACGTTTCATAAACTACATCGAAAATCAAGACAGACCTGGGCCCAGAACACACTAATATGTTATTCAAAGTTCAGAGTTACTGCTTTGATCCATAATCACAATAATCAAGCCCGTAGGCAACATATATCATATCTCTATCCATGGATAGTGTAACAGACCCAGTCTCTTGGACCATCAACCCGACTAATCGAGAAGATCCTCAACCCGGCAAGACTGTTACTTTTCATATATTTCACATTTATAATTCATATAGTGTAACAGACCCAGTCTCTTGGACCATCAACTCAACAACTTGAGGAGATCCTCAACCCGGCTAGACTGTTAACACTTGTAACAGACCCAGTCTCTTGGACCATCAACTCAACAACTTGAGGAGATCCTCAACCCGGCTAGACTGTTACATTTCATATGTTATAGGCATGCCGTCAAATCCAGAACTCTGAAAGTTGAATTAACATATTAGACACAACTCTTTTCATTTATATCTTTGTACATTTCTTTCTCAATTCATTTCATATTCAAAACAGGCAACCATGCCTCAATTATAATTCATTTACATTCTCATAGCCAACACAATGGCTTCACCTCTTATCATATTTCAATTCACATTATAGCACTTCATCATTCAAGTATACATAAACAATTATATTGAGCATATATCTTAAATTCATCATCATATAATCAACATGTCTATTTATTTCATTTCAATCATTATTACCAACCACAATTACAATACATTTCATCATTTCTCAAAACACATTAGCACAATTCATCATTACAATATTTATCATAACAAATTGCATTGTACATACCTATTTGAATGATCTTCATATCTTTCACATCATCCAATCATAACCTTAATCAAATTATATTGACAATATAGTAATTCACTTAACACATTTACAAACAAATGTGTTAAGTCTTAATTCATGTAAATAAGTGCAATCATATAAACTTTGTACTTACCTTAAAACCAACTTACACCACTCTATACACCTACTCTTCCAAGAATCCTCAACACTTAGATTAGGGCAATTCAACCTCTTCACAACCTAATCCAAAAGGAATATTAGCAAAATGACCATATGAATAGTAAATTCTGGTTTTAGACTAAATTTTATCCTTATTTTGAAAATTTGTATAAACTAATATCCTTGACTAAAAACTCTAAAATTTTTACAGAACTTAAATTTACATCTTAAAATCACTCCTTTAAAATTTTAGATCAAACTGAACACAAAATCTTGGTCAAATAGTTCACCCAAACAGACTGCCCCAATTGCCCTGCATCCTGGCAGCAGTTCTAAACTTTGTGAATTCCATAAATTAAATTCAATCAACTTGGTTCCAAATTATTTTTCTCAAATACTAGACTCATTAGACAACAACATATCCAAAATTCAATTGAATATAATTTTTCTACATTTTATTAAAAATCCCGAAATATAGCTGTCTCAGTTAAGGTACCTGCTGGAACAGGTCTAATAAAAATAATCTTTCCAAAATCATAACCATTCCAAAATCGAATCAATATATTTTTCAGTCATTCTAAACTCATATAGGAACAACATATCAAAAATTCACTTCAGGAACATTTTTCTATATTTAATTAAAAATCATACAAGTCACAGCCTTTACTAGTTGTAAAACAGAAAGAAATTCCACTAAACACAACTCTTGCTCTTCAATCACCAACACCAACCTAATTAAATCAAACATACTCCAACATACTACAATAATACAACCCTAATTTCAATTATCAACAATCAAACCTTCATACAACTTCAAATAAACCAAAGAAATCAAGAAAGAGAACTTACTTGGATTCTTAGCCAAATCTTCACTATCCACTTGAAATCCTTAAGTATTTGGTGTAAATAAAAGCAAAATCACCTCCTTCTCTCTCTAGCTTCTCTCTCTCTCTCTCTCCCTCGACCAAAAAGAAGAAGAAGAAGAAGAACACGTTTTTCCTTTTCTTCTCTTCTTATTCTTATCTCAAATATATATATATAATAATAATAATAATAACAATAATAATAAAAACAATAAATCTCCACCACACACTCTCTTCCAACCTTTGACTTTCTTTTCTCTTTTTCTTTTTGTCCTTATCACCATAATTATTAATTAATTAATTATAAAAATATATACATAACTCACTTTCCCTACACCACTTTATATCCCATGTATATGTGATGTATATGTATATATCTTTTATATGGTATTTATATTCCCATATTTCCTTATATATATATCATCTTATAATATTTCCCCTTTTTACTTCCATTAAACATATACATTAACTCCAAATATAACAATAACTCCAAAACTTTTAGGGTATATTTTGGGATATTACAATTCCCTCCCCCTTAAATAATTTCGTCCTCGAAATTATCCAGCACAATAACAATTCATTTATAACAAAAAACCATCTTAATTCATATGAAGATAATCGTATTCTTACATTATGATTTCATCAAATTACATAACTTTTACTCTTCCACTTTTAGTCAATCATCTTTTCCCAATTCACAACTCATCATTATATAGCTATATTTATCTTATTACTTTTTCAACAAAACACCCAAAATAACTCATTACATTTCAAAGAAATTTTCTTTTATACAATAATCAAATCATCTTATAATCTATAAATATACCATTCATCTATTACATTCAAGAGATTTATCACTTCATCTTTTTATAGGCAATCTCTTAACTTTAATCTTGGAAATTATTGAATTAAATCTTACTATAGATTATCCTGTTATTACAATCACTTTTGAAAATAACCACTTATCAAACCTTGATTGATAACAATATTTTCATTTCTTATACTTAAATCCCTCTTTACCATGTTTTTCACTTAATATTAATATCGATACAATCTTTATAAATTTACTTTACAGATAATCAACCTTTTTCCTTTCATTATCTTTAATAACTGATATATCATAATTCATTCATGTATCAGCATATCACTTCATATATACATTATCATATATATCTTATACTCTTAGCATAACTATACATATTAAATCTCGATAATAATTCACAATCTTAATGAATTCTAGATCAATTGATCTAGCTGTCATAAAATAACAACATTTCAATCTTATTCCATTCAAACCAACCATTAACTTATTTAAGCTTATCATCACATATCAATATACATAACACAATTCTATTAGGTCAAACTCATTCTCAACTTCTAATCCCTTAGGATCCATCTGTTCGACTCCTTACTAACAAATCACTTCAAATTATCTTTCAATATTCATATATATCTTCTGCTTTCAATAATAGCAGTGCAATCTCCCATAATTCTCATAATTCTCTCATACTATAATTATTACCCATAGTTCATTCACTTAACATTGTTTCCATCAATTAATTCATCTTATAACAAAAATATATTCAGTATCATTTTCAATCACATTTCATAAATTTCTCCCATTTATCATATTCTCACATTATCATACCATTACTATGTTTACATAATCACTTTTTATTCATTCTTCACAATTCAAGACATTTACACGGTTCTCTTCTCTATCCATATTTTTCATAATTATAAACAAATTTCTAACATAGAATTGATAAGATACCTCTTTACCAATCACAACTCCTAACCATATTTCTTGAAACAAAATTATCAATCTCACCCACATAATACTACAATCATATCACCTTAGGCCCAAATCTGCTGATAACAAAATTAACCAGCCAATTACACTAAACAAATTATATAGCCAGAGTATATTAATAGTCACATATGTAGTTTATAAATCAATATTGTTCCTCTATTATTCTTCTTCAAACATTTCTAACTATCTCAAAAGTTGACATAATTCAACTTTGTCTCCAAAACAATTTGTTCTTGATCATATGATTATCATTAGCCTAACTCACATCAACAATATTACTTATAACACTTATGTGTACAACATTCAATCATATACAAACTTTATACAACTTCCATTTCTAACCTATCTCTTATAAAACTTTTCATACATTATACTTTCCATCTTTATTAAACACATATACATATAATATATTTCCACAAGCATAATCCTTCAACCAGAAAGCATTATATGATAGTCTAGCTCAGTTATTATCATAACAATTTCATCGTCCAGTGTTACTCGAGTCCTTTTTCACTTTCCATTTCAATCCATAGTCTAACTCTTCACAAATCAAAACTTAATTTCTCATAGATCCACTAATACATGCCATATCATTCTTCATACCACTATACAAATAATTATACCACATTCACATTCATAGGTCACGTTCACAATGTGACTTGCTTTCATATTTCTTACACTTTACAATTATATTCATATCAAATAGCTCATTCCACACTTTCTATACATGTATACATATAATCATGCAATTATATTTAATTCCTCTTTTTCATACCATCAATACACATTTAACATTTATTACTTTTCATTGAACAACACCATTTTCATCCTTTTTTTACATGACTTAAATTATTTATCAACTCAACACATATATATACTCTAACCATGATAATACTTCACAAAATCTTAATCACATTACTAAGGTGACATCTCTCTCACATTTATTTTTAAATGCAGTTAGTATACCATCTTTATATCCATTTGTTTACCATTCAATATTTATATATATCTCACATATTTATACATATGTCCCTTACATCCAATCATATACACATCGCCCATTAATCCCTATAAAATTTCCAAATTTCGTTATCACAAATCTCAATTTCTTGAACTAACATTGCTCAATCCAATTCTCACTATTAATATTATCACATGACCTAACTTTGCACAAGTTTATCAATGCAAGAGTACTCATTCTCAACACTAATAGATATGTAGTTGTATAGGTTACAAACACGCAATACTATGCGTACATTACACTTTCAAGTGATCAACTCAATCCTTGATCACTAGCATCTTACATCCCATTATCACCTTCCAAGTAGTCAACCTTATCATGATTACTTCATCACTTGCCAACTTTTAGTTCATCAAATTACATATCTGTAAGTCATTCTTAATATGCAAAAATTTTCATTCCACATAACTCATATACGTACTATACATTAAACTTTCGATATTTAAATAATCTTTATCCAAATTCCGTTAACATTATAAATTCTCCTCTTACTACTTTGCTTAAACTTCAATTTACTCATCTCGTTTTATTAATATAAACTTAAGAAAACATCTTATATATACATACTACAAAGCAACATCAAAATATATCCTTTTTACAATCATTAAAGCTCATTTCAAAAATCCAAATGTTACACATTATCACCATTAACATGAGCTTTAACAATACTCAAGCATATTATATTCCTACCATTCAAACCACAATGTTTACATTAAATTAACAATACTAACAACACCATTTTATCTCCTTGCTTAACCCCTATCATCTTTTTTTTTAAATCTTAACTTTACATATTCAAACCTTAAGTTATCACACTTTGTCTATATCAATCAACTCATTCAATATTCCACCATACTCTCTTCATTATAATTACATATCCATCCATATTATCCATCAACAATATTTCCTCTCCCTTGCAATCCAAACATAAGCTTTATTAGAAAGAGATTCAAATAGTAGAGGAAAGATTACATACTTTGATTTTGATTTTGTTTTTAATTCATTTTTAACTTTATTTTCCTAATCATTTCTTTATATTATAATCATATTTCAAAATTTTCTTTCCTCAAGGAAACTACCATTCTTTAATTTATCACTTAAACTTACATAAATTTTTCCATCTCATTGCTTTCTTTAAATTTCCATTCATATAGAACTTCATCCACACATTATTATCCATTTCATACAATTCAATACATTTCAATTCATATAATACCACATTCGAGACCAACCTAGATGTTAATGCATATGCATGTATCAAAAATTTCATTCTTTTCATTTTCATTCATCATCATTTTTCTTTTTAAAACATTTCTTTTTAAATTTACTTAGGCCGAGAATCTCGAACCTAAGCTCTGATACCAAAATAATTGTAACACCCTCATACCCTATATAAGTACTATACATATACCTCGTATACATACAGTAAGTATATAAAGTATAAGAATGTCACTGTTCATTATAATTAAAAAAAAATCCTTACTTCTCAAAACAATCCAAATATATAGTAACAAAACATTTTAGTCAATATACAATATTAAAAAATTTTACATGCATGCATCACCTTCTAGTTGGTCTCGACAAACTCTTACTCTTCTTGTGGTAAAACGAAAGACTTCAGATCTACCATCAACTCACCTGCGCGATTAACACATCCGCGCTAACCCCGAGAGCTTAGTAGTACAAATGAATAATATAAACATACAATACAGAAATTCTAACGTATATCCATATACTACTGTTAGTTTCTTATCGTAGTTTCCCTTTTCAATTACACTTTACACATATCTCAACTAATCTCATATATTACACATACATGCATACATATCAATAACACCAACCACAATTCCATCACTACTACTCACAAGGAACATATCAATATACATATTACATAACATATTTCATAACATTTCATTTCCAATTAAGGCAACTATAGATTTCATTATTCATTCATTTCACGTTTCATAAACTACATCGAAAATCAAGACAGACCTGGGCCCAGAACACACTAATATGTTATTCAAAGTTCAGAGTTACTGCTTTGATCCATAATCACAATAATCAAGCCCGTAGGCAACATATATCATATCTCTATCCATGGATAGTGTAACAGACCCAGTCTCTTGGACCATCAACCCGACTAATCGAGAAGATCCTCAACCCGGCAAGACTGTTACTTTTCATATATTTCACATTTATAATTCATATAGTGTAACAGACCCAGTCTCTTGGACCATCAACTCAACAACTTGAGGAGATCCTCAACCCGGCTAGACTGTTAACACTTGTAACAGACCCAGTCTCTTGGACCATCAACTCAACAACTTGAGGAGATCCTCAACCCGGCTAGACTGTTACATTTCATATGTTATAGGCATGCCGTCAAATCCAGAACTCTGAAAGTTGAATTAACATATTAGACACAACTCTTTTCATTTATATCTTTGTACATTTCTTTCTCAATTCATTTCATATTCAAAACAGGCAACCATGCCTCAATTATAATTCATTTACATTCTCATAGCCAACACAATGGCTTCACCTCTTATCATATTTCAATTCACATTATAGCACTTCATCATTCAAGTATACATAAACAATTATATTGAGCATACATCTTAAATTCATCATCATATAATCAACATGTCTATTTATTTCATTTCAATCATTATTACCAACCACAATTACAATACATTTCATCATTTCTCAAAACACATTAGCACAATTCATCATTACAATATTTATCATAACAAATTGCATTGTACATACCTATTTGAATGATCTTCATATCTTTCACATCATCCAATCATAACCTTAATCAAATTATATTGACAATATAGTAATTCACTTAACACATTTACAAACAAATGTGTTAAGTCTTAATTCATGTAAATAAGTGCAATCATATAAACTTTGTACTTACCTTAAAACCAACTTACACCACTCTATACACCTACTCTTCCAAGAATCCTCAACACTTAGATTAGGGCAATTCAACCTCTTCACAACCTAATCCAAAAGGAATATTAGCAAAATGACCATATGAATAGTAAATTCTGGTTTTAGACTAAATTTTATCCTTATTTTGAAAATTTGTATAAAATAATATACTTGACTAAAAACTCTAAAATTTTTACAGAACTTAAATTTACATCTTAAAATCATTCCTTTAAAATTTCAGATCAAACTGAACACAAAATCTTGGTCAAATAGTTCACCCAAACAGACTGCCCCAATTGCCCTGCATCCTGGCAGCAGTTCTAAACTTTGTGAATTCCATAAATTAAATTCAATCAACTTGGTTCCAAATTATTTTTCTCAAATACTAGACTCATTAGGCAACAACATATCCAAAATTCAATTGAATATAATTTTTCTACATTTTATTAAAAATCCCGAAATATAGCTGTCTCAGTTAAGGTACCTGCTGGAACAGGTCTAATAAAAATAATCTTTCCAAAATCATAACCATTCCAAAATCGAATCAACATATTTTTCAGTCATTCTAAACTCATATAGGCACAACATATCAAAAATTCACTTCAGGAACATTTTTCTATATTTAATTAAAAATCATACAAGTCACAGCCTTTACTAGTTGTAAAACAGAAAGAAATTCCACTAAACACAACTCTTGCTCTTCAATCACCAACACCAACCTAATTAAATCAAACATACTCCAACATACTACAATAATACAACCCTAATTTCAATTATCAACAATCAAACCTTCATACAACTTCAAATAAACCAAAGAAATCAAGAAAGAGAACTTACTTGGATTCTTAGCCAAATCTTCACTATCCACTTGAAATCCTTAAGTATTTGGTGTAAATAAAAGCAAAATCACCTCCTTCTCTCTCTAGCTTCTCTTTCTCTCTCTCTCCCTCGACCAAAAAGAAGAAGAAGAAGAAGAACACGTTTTTCCTTTTCTTCTCTTCTTATTCTTATCTCAAATATATAATAATAATAATAATAATAATAATAATAATAACAATAATAATAAAAACAATAAATCTCCACCACACACTCTCTTCCAACCTTTGACTTTCTTTTCTCTTTTTCTTTTTGTCCTTATCACCATAATTATTAATTAATTAATTATAAAAATATATACATAACTCACTTTCCCTACACCACTTTATATCCCATGTATATGTGATGTATATGTATATATCTTTTATATGGTATTTATATTCCCATATTTCCTTATATATATATCATCTTATAATATTTCCCCTTTTTACTTCCATTAAACATATACATTAACTCCAAATATAACAATAACTCCAAAACTTTTAGGGTATATTTTGGGATATTACATTTATGATGCCTCAAATTAGCCAGTTCAACCTTTAAAGCCCTAAAACGGTCTGATTCAGAATTTGATTGGAGGTTTAATTCAATATGGATGGGTTCCCCTAAAGATGATTTTCCTTTACCCCATATAGATGTCCTTATTGATAGCACAACCTCTAGCATGCTACACTCATTTGTAGAATAAAACTAAGTGTTAATAGCCTAAGAGGATAAAGCTAAAACTACCTTCATCACTACGTGGGGCATATTTTGCTATAGGGTGATGCCGTTTGGGTTAAAGAATGCAGGAGCAACCTACCAAAGGATGTGTGAGTGGGGATTTTTGCCTCCACTCCCGGTGGAATGGTTCTTGCGACTTCGGCACTGTTTAGGCTCGGGGCCTTAGAGAACACGGACCTAAGTTTGGAGCAAATGGAGTCGCCACCCGGACGGGTCGGGAAAAAGAAAGGGGTGGATGACTCGATTCGTAAGGAATCCCCAACCCCTTAATGGGTTCAAAAAGTTGGGTACGTGTGGGGAAGGTGAGAAATGGCCCAGCACCCCCACAACGCCCGGTTCATTGGAACCGGCCTCCTTTACAAGTCTTAATATTATAAAATTCTTAAATATAACAACATTATCCATATTACACACAATAATTAAAAGAAAGCATTAATATATTAAAATCAAAGCAATGTCCAAACAAAACAAATAAATGGACACCCATCCAAAGATGGAAACATGTCCTTACATCACATGCCTAAATAGGACACCCATCAAAAGGTAGAAACATGCCCTTTACATAGGTTCTAAAATAGAAAAGCAAATTAAATTACATGATGTTTAACTAATGAGGTACCCACCAAGTGGAAACATACCTCTTACAACTTTTGGAAATCTAAATTAATTGATAAAAGTAAATAATCATTCATCATAAATAAATCATTCATCAAAGCTATTAATCAAAATATAAAATAAACATCCATCCATGATAAATTAAATAAATCAAGTATTGAAATTAAATAAATTAAAGCATAAGAAATAAATCAAAGCATAATCAAGTATGGAATTGAATAAAGCAAATAAAAGTCCAATTATGGCTACTGTGACTTTTTATGGAATTAAAATAAATTAGAGTTTTATGTTTTAAAGGGTTGGTAAGACTCTTTGATTAAAAAAATTAAGGTTTGAATGATGATATCATGAAACTAGGGTTTTAAACACTTTAAAATACTTTAATTTGTGATTTTTGGTTATTGGGTTCCTAAGCTATTGTGTAAAATTTAGGTTTTTATGTTTTTATGTTTTTTAATGTTTTAAAAGGATGAGGGTTCATAAAAATTAGGGTTTAAGGTTTTAAAAGGATTAGGGTTCATTATTTTAAATTTTGAAAGTTGAATTTGGATTTGATATTTTGGAAGTAGGGTCACGGGTGGTGAATAATTTTTAGGAATTTGGAAATCAATTTGATATTTTATGGAAGTTTATGAATTTAAACAAATAAATTAAAGTTTTTATAAGTAGAAAAGATGTTTTTTAAGGCTTTTTGAATGAAATAGAACCTACTTTAAAATTTTAAAAGAAGCAGAATTTACATCATAGTTTTGTTGAAAAATATGTTCAATTAGAGTTTTAGGATTTTTAAGAAGAAAAAATAACAATTTTAAGACTTTTGGAAGATAAACTAATGAAATAAGGTTTTTTTGGCTTTAGAAAAACTAAATTAAAGTTCAAAGGTTTTTTATTTTGATTTCATAAATTTGCTAATGTGTAAAAAAAACAATTAAAGAAAATTAACTAACACATACCTTCTTTTGATGATTTCTCCAAAAACAATTCTTCTTGGGTGAACTAGCTACAAAGACAAGCTTTTTTTTTGTCTTTGAATCCTCTAAATTGTGCTACTTCTGTTCCAGAAAAAGGTTGAATTGAATTTCTTCTTTTCCTTCCTTGATTTGGTTTCAAATTTTCCAAACTCCTCTTGGATTTTTGCCTCCTTTAAATTAATTGCCTTTGGTCCTTATTTATAGTGGTTTGAGGTTCTTTATTCCTAATTAGCTAAGGTAAGTAATATTAATAAAAAAAGAAACCAAAACCTAATTGGATTAGATTTCAAAAAATTTGCGTTGGAAAATTTGCGCTGCCGAAAAAAAAACTGCTGCGGAAAAACTGCGCTGGCGAAAAAATCTGCTGCGGGCCCGTAAGCTATTTCGCAGGCAAAAAATTTCTGCGTATGAAATAGCTGGGCTATTTCGCCCGCAGGAATTTCCTGCGGGCGAAATGCCTACGGGCCCTGCCCATGGGCCCGCGCGACGATTTTTTCGTCGCCGATTTTTCTGACTCCGATTTTTATTTTTATTTTTATTTTTTGACTTTTATTTGTTTATTTCTATTTTTTATTAATAAAAATTAGATACTAAAGTAAAAATTATTTAATAAAAATTATTTTGGACCAATTAGACAACAAAAATCATTTTAGACTAAATAAAACATATTGGACCGGATTGGGTCAAAAATTAAGGGTCTATAGTTTGCCCCCTGCTTGAATAATCTGAAACCTTAGTAAAAGAGAGTGAAAAGCAATAAGACTTAATTTTTGATGAAACGGTTGAGGTTTTGGGTTCTGGACCCGGTTTGGGTTCTGGACTCAAGGATAATTCTAGGTTCTCGACCTAAGGAAAATTTGGGTTCTGGACCCAGTTAGAGTTCTGGACTCAAGGATAATTCTAGGTTCTGGACCTAAGAAAAATTTGGGTTCTGGACCCAAGCTAAGTTCTAGACTTAAAAATAATTCTAGGTTCTGGACCTAATGGTAAACTTGGGTTCTGGATCCGGTTTGAGTTCTGGACTCAAGAATAATTCTAGGTTCTGGACCTAAGAAAAATTTGGGTTCTGGACCCGAGCTAAGTTCTGGACTTAAGGGAGATTCTAGGTTCTGGACCTAAGGAAAATTTGGGTTCTGGACCCGGTTCGAGTTCTGGACTCAAAAATAATTCTAGGTTATGGACCTAAGGAAAATTTGGGTTTTGGACCCGGTATTAGGTACTTGGACCCAAGATTGATTTGATTTGGGTACTTGGACCCGAGATTGATTTTATTTGGGTACTTGGACTCGAGATTGATTGATTTAATTTGGGTACTTAGACCCAGGATTGGGTACTTGAACCCGAGATTGATTTGATTTGGGTACTTGGACCCGAGCTTGGGTACTTGGACCCGAGAATGGGTGCTTGGACCAGAGATTGAGTTTGACTGACCTTTTATCATTTGAGAAGTCTGACTGCTCCGGCTGTTTTATGCATTGTGATTCTTCACCATCAAAATGGATCTTCACCCTTTGAGATCGGGTCTTCACCCTTAAAAATGGATCTTCATCCTTTGAGATTGGGTCTTCACCCTTAAAAATGGTTCTTCATCCTTTGAGATCGGGTCTTCACCCTTGAAAATGGATCTTCATCCTTTGAGATTGGGTCTTTACCCTTGAAAATGGATCTTTATCCTTTGAGATCGGGTCTTCACCATTGAAAATGGATCTTCATCCTTTGAGATCGGGTCTTCACCCTTGAAAATGGATCTTCATCCTTTGAGATCGGGTCTTCACTCTTAAAAATGGATCTTCATCCTTTGAGATCGGGTCTTCTTTGTTCTTTGATGATGGGAGTGACATGGCCAGTGGCTTGGCCGTGTCCCCTGGGTGTCTCAGCTTCTGTGTTTTTTCTTTAGTTCTTCTTTATTCTTGGCTTAGGATGGGACACGGCCAAGCTTGTAGCCGTGTCATATGACATGGCCAGTGGCTTGGCCGTGTCGCCTGCCAGTGTCATCTACTGCTTCCCTTCTCTCTTTGCTTGGTCTTTCTTGGCTTTGCCCTTTAGGTGAGACACGGCTAGTGGCTTGGCCGTGTCTCCTGCCCGTGTCATGTTCTGCCAAGATTTCCTTTGAGGTGACATGGCCAAGCTTGATTTGGCTTGGCCATGTCTTGCTTGATCCATGTTTTCCTTGTTTTGATCTTCCAAGGGAGTTTTTGCACTTTAACCACTTTTCCCTTGCAACTGCTTTTCCTTTTTTTCTCCAATTTTGATTGGATCTTATATCCTCTCCTTGCCCCCAAGGATTTTTTTCTTTCATGCAAGCTTTGATTGATGTTTTTCTTGTCTAGTTCTTGTCATAAGCACGCATTTCTTCTCTTTGCAAAGTGACTAGGGCTTCCACAAGCGAATAGGCTTTCCATGCCCCCTTGATTCAATATCTTCTTTTGATTCTTTAATTCGCAGGGTGTTTGCTGTTCATTAAGACAAGAAGGTGTGATGTAATATGCTCATGTATGTATGATATGCATGAATAATACTTACAGTCATTCTATTGACTCACAGACCGAGGTGATTAGCAGAAGTATTCTCATTGGTTCCTTTTTGACGCTCGTTCAAGTCTCGCATTAAAATGATCAAAAGCTTTGCATTTGGCTTTTATCTTCAAGATGTTGAAAACATGAGTGGTGGAGACCCTAAGCAGCAGAGTTAGGGATGTATCCATTTCAAACTATGTTTCAGCTTATCAGTTGGTAGTTTCTTCATGACCTTGCCAATAATCAATTCAACATACTTCCCTTAACTTGAAGGCTTTGTATGACAAAACACTTTTTTTTTTTAATTTTGATTTTGAAATCAAATGTTGGCTTTGCCAAATTGATGTCAATGTACCTCAGGACTTGATTTTTCCAAATTAATATATCTATAACATGACAACCCTAGTTACCGTACTAAACTCAGGAATCATTTCTATTTAAGCAAGAACTGTTGCACTTCAGATAGGCACATACACATTGCTTGGCCAAAGTTCTCATTTGAGTTTAAATATTGTCTATCTCATATGCATGCTTATCCAAACTATCTCTACTAATAGACTCTACCTACCAAGAGATATCAACAGGTCTTTGATAGGCTTGAAATGGGGTCTATAAGGGACATGGGTTAAAGTGGAGGCCATTTTGAGATTGGAGCTGGTGTGACACAATGGACAAACCCTTACACTACCAATTTCTTATTGGAACTTTAGACAGTTGGGAGCAATCTTTCTAGAGTCCAAATTCCTTCTACCTTCTTGGCATTAATCTGGATCTTGATTAGGACAGTTTTTGCCCTTGCAAAAAGTTTAAGACCCAAATTTGTTTCTTTTCTTCTTTTCCCTTTTTTCCTCTTTATTTTTCTTACTCTTCCCTTTTCTTTCTCTTTCCTTACTCTTCCCTTTCTTTTATCATTTTGTCCTTCTTTCTTGTAGGACTATCAAGTACAGAACTTTCAAGAACTGGATGGTCTTCCTCCTTTTTCTTTGATTTTGATTGAATCTTTGGTTGTGTTGGGACCAATTCAAGTCAATCTATAAAATGGAAGCCTTTTGTTATCTTAGGTAAAAGAGAACTCAGTTGGCTTTTTGAACCACCTTTTTAGATTTTATCTTTCTTCCTTTTCTTTTGTTTTGTTGTTTCCTTTTTTTTTTTTGGTTCTAGCTCTAAAAAGAGTTGTCTTGGTTTGTACTAACTTGGGCTTCCAATAATGGATAAGTGGAGTAACATAAATCTTCTTTAATAGGGATAAATCATTTGTTACTCTGATGTTAATGTTGATATATTAGAGATATTAGGAAAACTTCAACTACCCTTATGGTTTAGAGAACATCAACTATCCTTATGATCTTGAGAACTTCAACTATATTCATGGTCTTAAGAACTTCAACTATCTTCATGGTCTTGAAACTTCAACTATCCTCATGATCTTGACTAATCATTGCTTTCTTTGATCTTCTTGCCTATTCATCTTAGTAATCATAAGACTTATCAAAAGTATCACAATAGCTCAGGGTAGGTTATTGGGGTTTGTAAGCCAATAAAAAGAAAGCTAAAATTTTATGAAGGCTCAAAGGGACAACTAGGGATTAATATTTAATTGGGTGGATACTAGTTTTTGGCTAACCAAACAATGCCTAGATCATTTCTCTCTTAAATAAGTAGAGTTCAATTTCGCCTTGAAAATTTGTCAAAGCATGTTCTAAGATTGACTAGGACCCAGACAAAGGTAATTATGCAGGAGCCCTCTCTAAGTAAGCATACACAACTCAATGCTATAGAGCAATTCCCTCACCTAGTAAAGTCATTCAAGTCATGATGCCTAAATATATTAATTCATGAATTATCAAGCTAGATTCCTCATTGGTTGAGCACCAAAATGAACAAAGGCCAACAAAAATTTTGATGAAAGTAATTTATTCAAGCAACTTTAAATTTGAAAAACACAATAGTTCTAAAATATTAAAGAAAGTAAGATTGAAAGGCAACATTCAAGCTAAGGAAAGTTCATTGAGTTAGGCTTCTTTTCCTTTCACATCTTCAACATTCCCATCTTGAAAAGAGGATAAAACAAAATCTTCTTCCAATCCTTTTCCCACTATAAAGGTTGCTGGTGGTGGCACTCTTCCAAATTTAGGCAAAGAGTTGTCCTTGGTATTGGGCTTATCCGGCTAGGGTAGCTTGCCACTATCAATCAAATCTTGGATCTCATGCCTTAATCGGTTACACCTATCAGTCTCATGTCCTTGAGTCTGATGAAATTGACAAAAAGCCTTAGTATCAAATTTTGGGGGTAATGGACTAGGTAAAGGTCGAGGAGCCAATGGTTGTAACAACCCTTTCTTTTGTAGCTTATCGAAGACCCAAGACAAAGGCTTCCCCAGATCTGAAAACTGCCTTCTATTTGCTTGACCGGTTACATTAACATCAACTTCTTTTTGTGTGCTTTGATTGTTAGGCTGGTTGTTCCCTTTCTCATTCCTTCTTATTGAAAGCGATTCTTCTCCCTTTCCCACTCTTTAATTTGTAGACTAGCTTGGAGAAGATCTTTGAAATCACGGATGAGTGTAAGAGACATCCTCTCACGAAGATTAGGTAACACCCCTCTCACAATCATCCTTATTTGATCGGATTCATCGGGCCTCTTCTTGAGTAAAGCGGCCTTGTTTCTCCATCGCTTCACATAGTCCACAAAATTCTCATTTGGCCTTTGTCTAATGGATTCCACTTCCATTAAAGTAACTTCTAACTCAATATTATATCCTTATTGTTGGATGAAGGCTTTGTAAAGTAGATCCCAACTCTTTTGTGTTCCATCATCTAAGGTATTGAACCAATTTTGGACAACAGGGTCCAATGAGAGCATGAAGTACCTTAGGGTTTGAGCCTTAGTAGCTCGAGCAGACTGCGTGGCAGTGATATACTGCTTCACATGGAGATGATGATTTTCGGTTCCATTGTACTTAGCAAAGGAAGGCATCTTGAATTTATAAGGGACCTCTTCATCTTGTTCAACTAGTTTGTCGATCTCAGACTTCTCTTCGGTTTTCAGCTTCTCAAATTTCTTTTCTAAATCAACAATCCTCTTTTCAACATCGGATGTCTCGGTCTTTTCAATAGTTGCCTTCTCAATAGCCTTCAGTTCTTTTTTCTTTTCTTGAACCTCTTGGTAGTATTGAGCCCAATCATCATCATCATCAATGATCACCTTTTCATCATCAAAAACCACTTCACTAACTTTAGTCTTCCCTTTGTCCTTTGGTTTTTTAGTGCTAGTAGATGTCTCGGCATGATTCTCTAAGATTGCAGTCAATTGGTTCTTCATGGTCTCAGCTAGGGCCTCTTTAATTTCTTCCATTTTGGCATTAAGGGCTTCATCCACCATCCTTTGAATTTGTTCGGGCTCCATTGTTTTAGGTGAGCAAGTGATTGATTCGTTGCTAGATACTTCATCTCCGGCGTAGGTCGGATTGTCGTAAGCTTTTGAACTTTCGTAATCCAGGGCTGTGAGCCAGAGAGGATCAATGATATGAGATGCAAATGTATTCATGTATGCATGTATGCACAATCAACCAATAAACAAGTGTAATTAGGATGATCCTTCCAACCTTATAACATCCACACACGAATGGCGAGTCTCTTTTTCCTAGGTATATGGTTAACAAAATACCAACATGGGGTATCTTGCTTTCGAATAATTCCCTCGGACGTTTCAACCAATAGTTATATTTTAAAAAATGGAAATCAATCCATGATAATTCCCATTAATTAGGTTTTAATCCATTCAACCAACTAAAGTAGCTTTTTAGATTAAAAAGAAATTAAGAGGTTTATTATAAATGGATTACTCACTTGAAAAGAGTAACTAATGGATCATGCCAAAAACAAGCCCATGGTTAATTTATTTTTAGTATAAACTAGGCCCACAATTGATTTTTGGTATTTCATAATTGACCTAAATATTTTTGCAAGCTCTTTGTAAAAAATGGTTGGGTGAAAATAGTTTTGTTTCTAAGCCCCTTGTAAAAGATTTTAGAAAAATGGATTTTGGGCTTAGTATTTGGGCCATGGGCCAAAAAATTTTTTTGACTTGTTTTTAGAAAAAATCTTATGTCCAAAGACTATCTTGAAAAATTTTGAAAATATCTTTGGTCTTTTGGATTTTAAAGAAAAATTTATTTTGAGTTTACAATATACTTAGGTCATATTAGAAAAAGAACAAACCAAATAGGCCATGATTTAGACTAAGATAAACTAAACTAACCATAGTCAAACAACATGCATTTGGGGTAAAACCTAAGGAAAGTAACTAGGCCAATTACATGAGCTTTAGTCTTTGGGTTAAAAGGCTTAGGTTCCCATAGCAAGTATATACCAAATGGTACGAGGCTATGAGTGGTTATGCCATGCTCGATCTCCAAACCTTGAGTGAAAGTATGGTATCCCTTACATAACATAACACGGGTAACACGGGCGTCCTAACTCACGCACACAATGCAATCTAATATGATGCAATGGATAATATCATTATAAGAAAGAGTAGAATAATATAAAGACCAACGGAATCAACTTCTCTTATCCCCAGTGGAGTCGCCACTGTGAAGGGATTTTCGCCCCCATTCCCGGTGGAATGGTTCTTGCGACTTCGGCACTGTTTAGGCTCGGGGCCTTAGAGAACACAGACCTAAGTCCAGAGAAAATGGAGTCGCCACCCGGACGGGACGGAAAAAAGAAAGGGGTGGATGACTCGATTCCTAAGGAATCCCCAACCCCTTAATGGGTTCGGAAAGTTGGGTACGTGTGGGGAAGGTGAGAAATGGCCCAGCACCCCCACAATGCCCAGTTCATTGGAACCGGCCTCCTTTACAGGTCTTAATATTATAAAATTCTTAAATATAACAACATTATCCATATTACACTCAATAATTAAAAGAAAGCATCAATATATTAAAATCAAAGCAATGTCCAAACAAAGCAAATAAATGGACACCCATCCAAAGATGGAAACATGTCCTTACATCACATGCCTAAATAGGACACCCACCAAAAGGTAGAAACATGCCCTTTACATAGGTTCTAAAATAGAAAAGCAAATTAAATTACATGATATTTAACTAATGAGGTACCCACCAAGTGGAAACATACCTCTTACAACTTTTGGAAATCTAAATTAATTGATAAAAGTAAATAATCATTCATCATAAATAAATCATTCATCAAAGCTATTAATCAAAATATAAAATAAACATCCATCTATGATAAATTAAATAAATCAAGTATTGAAATTAAATAAATTAAAGCATAAGAAATAAATCAAAGCATAATCAAGTATGGAATTGAATAAAGCAAATAAAAGTCCAATTATGGCTACTGTGACTTTTTATGGAATTAAAATAAATTAGAATTTTATGTTTTAAAGGGTTCGTAAGACTCTTTGATTAACAAAATTAAGGTTTGAATGATGATATCCTGAAACTAGGGTTTTAAACACTTTAAAATACTTTAATTTGTGATTTTTGGTTATTGGGTTCCTAAGCTATTGTGTAAAATTTAGGTTTTTATGTTTTTATGTTTTTTAATGTTTTAAAAGGATTAGGGTTCATAAAAATTAGGGTTTAAGGTTTTAAAAGGATTAGGGTTCATTATTTTAAATTTTGGAAGTTGAATTTGGATTTGATATTTTGGAAGTAGGGTCACGGGTGGTGAATAATTTTTAGGAATTTGGAAATCAATTTGATATTTTATGGAAGTTTATGAATTTAAACAAATAAATTAAAGTTTTTATAATTAGAAAAGATATTTTTTAAGGCTTTTTGAATGAAATAGAACCTACTTTAAAATTTTAAAAGAAGCAGAATTTACATCATAGTTTTGTTAAAAAATATGTTCAATTAGAGTTTTAGGATTTTTTTAAGAAGAAAAAATAACAATTTTAAGCCTTTTGGAAGATAAACTAATGAAATAAGGTTTTTTTGGCTTTAGAAAAACTATATTAAAGTTCAAAGGTTTTCAATTTTGATTTCATAAATTTGCTACTGTGTAAAAAAATAATTAAAGAAAATTAACTAACACATACCTTCTTTTGATGATTTCTCCAAAAACAATTCTTCTTCGACGAACTAGCTCCAAAGATAAGCTTTTTTTGTCTTTGAATCCTCTAAATCGTGCTACTACTCCTCTTGGATTTTTGCCTCCTTTAAATTAATTGCCTTTGGTCCTTATTTATAGTGGTTTGAGGTTGTCTATTCCTAATTATCTAAGGTAAGTAATATTAATAAAAAAAAGACCAAAACCTAATTGGATTAGGTTTCGAAAAATTTGCGTCAGAAAATTTGCGCTGCAAAAAAAAACTGCTGCGGAAAAACTGCGTTGGCGAAAAAATCTGCTGCAGCTGGCTGCGGCAGCGCGCGCGGAGCGGGCCCGTAAGCTATTTCGCAGGCAGAAAATTTCTGCATAAGAAATAGCACAGTGATTTCACTCACAGGAATTTCTTGCAGGCGAAATGCCCACGGGCCCGTGCTCACGGGCCCGCGCGATGATTTTTTCGTCGCCGATTTTTCCGACTCCGATTTTTATTTTTATTTTTTGACTTTTATTTGTTTATTTCTATTTTTTATTAATAAAAATTAGATACTAAAGCAAAAACTATTTAATAAAAATTATTCTGGGCCAATTAGACAACAAAAATCATTTTAGACTAAATAAAACATATTGGACCGAATTGGGTCAAAAATTAAGGGTCTACAGGATGGCCACCACCTTGTTTCATGGTATGATGTATAAGGACCGGAGTTGAGGTCTATGTTGATGATATGATGGTGAAGGTAGATACAAGAGAGCAACATTTTCAAAACTTAGAGGTCTTCTTTGAAAGAGCAGTGAAGTATAAAGCTAAGGTTGAACCCAAAGAAGTTTTTTGTTTTGGGTTACTTCAGGCAAGATGTTGGGACACGTGATTGAACCAAATGACATTGAGATTGAGAAGGAAGTTTGGGGATTTATTGGCAGGTTACAGTATATTAGCAAGCTCATAGCAAAGCTTACCACAATATGTGTACCCATCTTTAAATTGTTTAAAAAGAACTAGCTAGTCAAGTGAAATGAAGAGTGTCAAAAGGCCTTTGAGCGTATAAAAGAGTATTTACTGAATTCACCTATTTTAAAGCCACCTAGACCTGGTAGGCCTTTGTTACTATACTTAGCAGTAGAGGAAGAATCGATAGGAGCCATGGTAGCCCAAGCAGATAAATTAGGAGTTGAGCATGCAATTTACTATTTATGCAGAAAGCTCCTACCTTATGAAATTTAGTATAGTATCATTCAAAAGACTTGTATAGATGTGGTTTGGTCATCTACGAAGTTGTGACATTACTTTTAATCCTATAGTGTACAAGCAATTTTTAGGATGGATCCAGTGAAGTATTTAAGGGAGACACCCTCATTGATTGGGAAGTATGGAATATGATTGATAATTTTAGAAGAATTTAAAATTGAGTATATAACTTAAAAAACCATCAAAGGTAGAGCAATAGCAGAATTCCTGGCTCAACAACCATTGCCAAACAGCAGGAAGTGGTTTTGAAATTTTTGGATGAACATTTAGAGGCCATAGAAGTACAAGGATGGAAGATGTATCTTGATGGGGTAGTGAATAAAAAATGAGTAAGTATGGGAGTGATATTGGAATCACCTGAAGGAGAGCTCATCTGTCTAACTATGAAGTTGAAGTTTTGGGCAACCAATAATATGGTGGAGTATGAAACATGTATTTTTGGCCTATATACCTTGATGATTATGAAGGTGGATAAATCGTACGTTTTCGACGATTCATTGTTAGTGGTGTCCCAAGTGTGAACGGAGAATTTTGCCCCTACTCCCAGTGGAATGTTTCTTGCAACTTCGGCACTGTTTAGGCTAGGGACCTTAGAGAACACAAACCTAAGTCCGGAGAAAATGGAGTCGCCACCCGGACGGGCTGGGAAAAAGAAAGGGGTGGATGAATTGATTTCTAAGGAATCCCCAACTCCCTAATGAGTTCGAAAAGTTGGGTACGTGTGGGGAAGGTGAGAAATGGCCCAGTACCCCCACAACGCCCGGTTCATTGGAATCGGCCTCCTTTATAGGTCTTAATATTATAAAATTCTTAAGTATAACAATATCATCCATATTACATGTAACGATTGAAATAAAGCATCGTTATATTAAAATCAAAGCGATGTCCAAGCAAAACAAATAAATGGACACCCATCCGAAGATGGAAACATGCCCTTACATCGTTCATGTCTAAACTAAATAGGACACCCACCGAAAGGTAGAAACATGTCCTTTACGTTGGTCCAAAATATAAAAGCAATTTAAATTGCATAGAACTTAATTAATGAGGTACCCACAAAGTGGAAACATACCTCTTACAACATTTAGAAATCAAAATAAATCGATAAAGGTAAATAACCATTCATCATAAATAAATCATTCATCAAAGATATTAAACATCACTCAAAATATATAATAAACATTCATCCATGATAAATTAAATAAATCAAGCATTGAAAATAAATCAAAGCATATAGTAAACTACATAATCAAATCTAAAAATAAGTAAAGATACAAATTAGGGTTTACTGTTTCTATTTGAAGTTCTTTAATTAACATTTAGGGCTTTGGGATTTTAGTATTATTATTGTCATTTATTTGACCTACTGTAAAGGTTTTGGAAAATTGGAATGGATTAGGGTTTCATGAATCAAATTTGGGTTTTGGGGTAACATTATGAAATTAGGGTTTTAGGATATTAAAACATTAGTTTTATAGCTCTTGGTTACTGGATTGTTGATTTGGACTTACTGTATTGAGTTTGAATGTTTAGGTTTAAAAGGTTTTAAGGTTTTAAGGATTAGGGTTTAGGAAAACCAGGGTTTATGTATTAGTTTTGAGGGAATTAGGGTTTGAAAACTTAGGGTTTAAATTTACTGGTTTGGGGTTTACTGTTTTGGTTTTGGAGCTAAAGAAAATAGTTTTATTTTATAAAGTAATTATGATTTTTTAGAAACTGTGAAATGAGTTTAGAGTTTGGATATTTAACAAAACATTTAGAAATTTTGGAAAAGAATTAGAAGAAAACAGTTTAGGGTTTTTAAAAGCTTTTGGAAATAGGAAAAACGATTTAAGGTTTTTTTGGAAATAAAAGAGTATCTTTTAGGGTTTTTTGAAATAGAAGGAACAATTTAGGGTTTTAAGGTTTTGAAGAAATAGGTTAGGGTTCTTAAGTTTTAGAAGACACAAAAAAGTAATTTTTAGGGTTTTTGAAAATAGAAGAAACGATTTAAGGTTCTAAGGTTTAGAAGAAATAAATTAGGGTTCTAAGGTCTTTAGAATCAAAAGAAACAATTTATTAATTTTCAGTGATTGAAGCTACTGTAAGAAAATAAAAAAAAAGAAATTAGAGATTCAAATCTTCGTTCATTGGTTCCACCAAAAATTGATTCTTGGATGAACAAGGACAAAGGCAAGGTTGCTGCCTTTGATAAATTGTTGATGGCTTTGCTTGTTCCTCTCAAAATCTAAAGTTCCACTATCCGATCTAAAGTTCTCTCCTGTTCCTTTTTTTTTTAAAGTCCGATCATTAATCCCTCCTCCTCTCTTTCTGGGTTTTTTTAGTGTTATTTATAGGTAATTTAGAAGATTAATTCCAATTGTTTAAGGAAACTATACTTAATTAGGAAAAGAAAACTAAAACCAAATAGAATTTGATTTCTGAAAAAATTTTGTTGGAAAAATCTCGCTGGCAAAATTTGTGACGGGCTGCGTTGGAAGCTCCTGCGGGCGAAATGGCCCAAGGCCATTTGGCCGTCGCCGATTTTTATTTTATTTTATTTATTTATTTATTATTTTTTATCATTTTTATTTTATTAAAACTTATAAAAAATAAGTACTAAAATAAATATTATTTAATTAAAATAACACAAAAATTATTTTGGAATAAATAAAATATATTGGACCGGACTAGGTCAAAAATTAAGGGTTTACGGTTTGCCCCTGCTTGAACTATCTGAGACTTTAGTAAAAGAGAGTGAAAAACAATAAGACTTAATTTTTCTGAGATGGTTGAGGTTTTGGGTTTTGGACCCGGTTCGAGTTCTGGACTCAAGGATAATTTTAGGCTCCGGACCTAAGGGTAATTTTGGATTCTGGACCAGAGCTGAGTTCTGGACTTAGAAGAGATTTTAGGTTCTGGACCTAAGGATAATTTGGGTTCTGGACCCAAGCTATGTTCTGGACTTAAAAGAGATTTTAGGTTCTGGACGTAAGGATAATTTAGGTTCTGGACCCGAGCTAAGAGATTTTAGGTTCTGGACCTAAGGATAATTTGGGTTCTAGACCTGAGCTAAGTTCTGGACTTAAAAGGATTTTAGGTTCTGGAACTAAGGATAATTTGGGTTCTGGACCCAAGCTATGTTTTGGACTTAAAAGAGATTTTAGGTTCTGGACCTAAGGATAATTTGGGTTATGGACTCGAGCTAGGTTCAGGACCCGAGCTAGGTTCTGGACTTAGAAGAGATTTTAGGTTCTAGACCTAAGGATAATTTGGGTTCTAAACTCGAGCTAAGTTTTGGACTTAAAAGAGATTTTAGGTTCTGGACCTAAGGATAATTTGGGTTCTGGACCCGAGCTAAGTTCTGGACTTAAAAGGATTTTAGGTTCTGGAACTAAGGATAATTTGGGTTCTGGACCCAAGCTATGTTTTGGACTTAAAAGAGATTTTAGGTTCTGGACCTAAGGATAATTTGGGTTATGGACTCGAGCTAGGTTCAGGACCCGAGCTAGGTTCTGGACTTAGAAGAGATTTTAGGTTCTAGACCTAAGGATAATTTGGGTTCTAAACTCGAGCTAAGTTTTGGACTTAAAAGAGATTTTAGGTTCTGGACCTAAGGATAATTTGGGTTCTAAACCGAGCTAAGTTCTGGACTTAAAAGAGATTTTAGGTTCTGGACCTAAGGATAATTTGAGTTCTGGACCCGAGCTAAGTTCTGGACTTAGAAGAGATTTTAGGTTCTAGACCTAAGGATAATTCGGGTTCTGGACCCGAGCTAAGTTCTGGACTTAAAAGAGATTTTAGGTTCTGGACCTAAAGATAATTTGAGTTCTGGACCCGAGCTAAGTTCTGGACTTAGAAGAGATTTTAGGTTCTAGACCTAAGGATAATTCGGGTTCTGGACCCGAGCTAAGTTCTGGACTTAGAAGAGATTTTAGGTTCTAGACCTAAGGATAATTCGGGTTCTGGACCTGAGCTAAGTTCTGGACTTAGAAGAGATTTTAGGTTCTGGACATAAGGATAATTTGGGTTCTGGACCCGAGCTATGTTTTGGACTTAAAAGAGATTTTAGGTTCTGGACCTAAGGATAATTCGGGTTCTGGACCCGATCTAAGTTCTAGACTTAGAAGAGATTTTAGGTTCTGGACCTAAGGATAATTTGGGTTCTGGACCCGAGCTAAGTTCTGAACTTAGAAGAGATTTTAGGTTCTGGACCTAAGGATAATTTGGGTTCTGGACCCGAGCTGATAGAGATTTAATTATCTGCAAAAAATAATTATAGTGAGTAGCATATAAATTTTGTTTGCAAAAAATTTAGCTAATTTTTTTTGCACATATCTTCTCCTTGCCCCCTACGTGTAAAAATATTTTAATAGTGCAAAAAATATTTATATACACGCAAGTATTTGAATGATTAAATTGAATGATTGGATTTACCGTTTATTTACTATGTAGTCACTGTTTATGTACTATTTACTATTTATAAATAGTAACTTACTATTTATAAATAGTAACTTACTATTGTAAATAGTAACCTACTATTTCTAAATAGTAATTTACTATTCATAAATAGTAAAATTTACTTTTTGAATTTTATTTTTTTCTTTACCGTTCCTCTATATAAACCAACGATTTATTCATTTCATTCACAACATTTATTACTATAATTCTTTCAAATTTAGCATATAGTTTTGAAAAGATGCATGCTTCAAGATCAGGAACTCATTCTAATGCTGAGTTATTGGAGTTTATTCGGCATCATGAAGATGGAAATATAGGTCTACTAGCCGGGATGCCGCTTCATCGTAGTTCCAATCAAAGAGCACGATAATTATTTTTTCTCCTTTTCTTTTTTTCTTCTTTTTTTTCTTTTTTTCTTCGTTTTTTGTGTTATTTTTTCTTTTTGATCATTTTGTTTTTTTGTTTTTTTTTTGTTTTTTTTCTTTATTTCTTTTGTTCTTATTTTTATTTTTATTATTATTTGTCTTTATTTTTTCTATTTTTTAGAAAATTTAGGAAAAATATATTAATTTAAGTAGATAGAATAATGATATACTTACCTGGTGTTAACTTACCTGGCTCTGTGTTAGTGTGATCATTGCGTTGTTTGGGCCGGAGGGTGTATCTACAAAGCTCGACAATGGTATGATGTAGCGCCTTCTCGGGTAAGGCAGATTATCCGACATTGCGGCTTTGAGAGCTTCATCTTAGAATTACCATCCGAGGAGTATCTGATAGACCGGAGCGTAGTCCAGGCACTTGCAGAACGATGGTTGGATACAACTCATACTTTTCACTTGCCCCATTGGAGAGATGACAATTGGTCCGGTCAACTTTGCTGCCTTAAACGGCATTCGGTATGATGGTGTTCCGGTTCCTCTTACCAATAATATTTTGACATTTGAAGAAATTCAGCAATTAATTGGTATGGAACCATCATATAAAGGGCCTTTTAAGATAAAAATTGAGTCAATTCGTAGTTATTGGATGAACTACGAAGGACGGGTTCACAGAGACACGGCCTATAACACCCCCATATCCAATGCACACATACTACAACCACCACAATGTAGCATAAGTGCACCAAACATAGGGATGCTACGGTTTTCTTAACATTCAAAACACTTTAAATTTGATACAATACCCTTATCATTATACATTATAGAAAAGTAGATTATTTACTTATAAAACAAAACATATTAGTTATATATATATACATTTAAATATTACACAGCAAAAGTTATAAAATATGTACATATTTTCATATTAAACATTTCTTTACAAAATATAAAGAAGTATACATGATTGGCAAGTCTGCTCTGATCTTTAAGCTCCCAAAATGAATTCTTCAAGGTCTACTCTCACCTGGTCTTGATGAATTCTCGGGTTCAACTCTATCAACTCTATTACCTGCGCGATAAAACACTATCGCGCTAAGCCAACGACTTAGTAAGATAATCATGCTAATGGTATGCCTTAATGTAATGCAATGTCACATATGTTATTGATAAGATCAACATCATAAATATAAAGTTAACCACATAATTATGCATTTCACAAATCATAGTCATATGAGCATACCACATTTCAACATCTTTCCACATTCAACATTAATCAATCATACTCAATAAACAACATCTCATTTCATTAACTCATAACATTATTTAGGACATTCATATAACCTTGACACCTATGGGCCCAACAAGTATTTAATACGATATTCAGAGTTCAGAGTTACTGCTTTGGTTCATAGTCACAATAATCACGCCCGTAGGCAATGTATATACATGTATCTCTATCCATGGATAGTGTAACAGACCCAGTCTCTTGGACCATCCACTCAACACATATGAGGAGATCCTCAACCCGGCAAGACTGTTACAAATCATATATCTCATATTCACAATTCTCATAGTGCAACAGACCCAGTCTCTTGGACCATCAACTCAACACATATGAGGAGATCCTCAACCCGGCAAGACTGTTACCTTTCATTAAATAGGCATGCCTCCAAAACCAGAACTCTGAAACTGAATATCATATTAAACATACACTTATTTCATTATTCTCTTTATCAAACTCTTTCTCAATCTTCCTCATCAATTAGGCAAACATGCCATACATCATTCAATTATATCATCATAGCCACTCACAATGGCTTTATATCACATTTCACATCTCAATTCATATTTTGCATATAGCATCTCAACATACATTATTCATAACACACATTATCATTTACAAGATTCACATTACATATAACATACTATTGTTCAATCTCAACAATGCAATTAGGGCAAAGAACAATTGATATGATTCATAGCTTTGGGATCTTCCACATATGTTTGATTAGGTCATCCTTGTGTTTGAAGTATGTTTAAAGTGATTATGTTTAGGTTTAGGAGCAATACAACCTTTGAAGAATCAAAACAATGCAAAAAGAACCAAAAATAAAAACATTAACCAATACATTTGAGGGACACGGGCAGCACATTTGAGGGACACGGCCAAGCTTGTGGCCGTGTCTCTCAACCATAAAATCCAGTAGCCAACACGGGCATAAGACACGGCCGTGTCTCTCAATCCAACTTGGACAGTAGCAAACACATTCAAGGGACACGGCCAAGCCAGTGGCCGTGTCACCCCAAAACCTATCCAACACAGCCAAAATCCCTCCACCTTGGCCGTGTCACCCAAATTTCTCAAGTCTTGGCCATGACTCTCATTGATTCTAGCCGTGTCACTCAAGAACACAACCCTAATCAAAACCAACACTCTTCCAAATGCATTTTCACACCCTTTGCACAACAATAACTTCATTCAATTGGTTTTAATCAATGTTATTAACACATATCTTACATATTCATCACATTAACCACTTAAACAACACATAAACATTACATTAAAACATTCACCAATACTAAACCCTAAAACCAACTTCCCACTTGATCTTTCACAATCAACCTTCACATATCTAACCATATTCACAACCAAATTAATACCAACTCAATCTTTTAACTTTAAATCAATTCCAACACTTACAAACACATATCAAACCCACCAAATCATCACATCAACAAATCACAATTCAATTTAGACATAACCTCAAAATTAACAAAGGAATTCAAGAGATTTCTTACCTAAGATGAAGAAATTCCACAATTCTCTTGTCAAATCCTTTGATTGCTTCTAGCACCATGAATACCTCTCTTGCTCTCTCTTCTCTTCAATGGCCGGCCTCTTCAAGAAAGAAAGAAGAATAATGCACAAGTCAAACACCTTTTCTTCTTTTAATCTCCACCATGCATTCCACTTCAAGCAATTACTCATATACCCCTCATCACTTAACTTAGCTTTTGTCTCTTATAAACCCAATTAAGTAATTTCACATGCCATATAAAAATCTCCTCTTGCATTGACTCTCTCCCTTTGACCATTTTATATGTTATATATATCACCATATACACAACATATAAACTTGTCTCTAAACCCTATATTCTTTCTCAAAACACATATACACAAACATCTTTCCTCATTTCTTTCCCTTGCAATATAAAACAACAACAATAACAACAACATAACCAAGACTTCTAGGGCATAAATGAGGATATTACACGGCCCAACAGTATGCTCGAGGATTTTTGTTATATTTACTTGGGTCGACCATCTTAGGCATTACTGAATCCGCCATCCATTTGTCAATGTTGAGGGCCCTTTCTTATTTTAGGATGGTACCACTTTATGGCTGGGGTGAAGCTGGTCTCGCCTGTCTTTACCATGGTCTTGATAAAATTTGCCGAAATAAGAAGTCTTTTGTCGGCTTTATGGCGGTTGTCGAGGTACTCTTCTTCCACCAATGTCAATTTCATTCTTTTCTTGTATGAATTTGATCTTTATTGTTATTATAGACATGGGCATATGAACACAACCTTGTGAGGGTGCCTGGTATTTCCTGAGAGAGAGTCGGGTATCCGAGATTAAATTTTTAGTTTTCAGATGGCGTGGAAGTTCTCGGCTCTCACCATGTGCATACCCAACGCTTCGTGTTGAGTCGCTTAACCTGGGACCAGGTAAAATAGTATTAGTATACTTTAAAATTTATATGAAAGTTTACTTACCTTATGTCATTTTGGAAGTGAATTTGGCCTGGTGGAACCCAGAAGAGCGGACAAACTGGACTCCCTCCATGAATGTTGTACTATCTTTTCAACATATTCGCCAAGTCATCACTGGCCCAATGTCTAGTGGCTGGTTTCTCGGAGAGAAAGTTTATGAATGGTTTCTTGGTCCAAAGCAGCGAAGGGTCCTGATGTGTTGCCCGGAATATACTTTAAATATTACATCAATGCCAGAGGATGCATGGTGGTTGGCCCAGCACGGTTATGGTGTTGAAACATTTATCTATCCACCGAGTGCATCTTATGCCCATTTTATTCAAATAAGGCTCTTGAACTTTGATGTATCTCCTGTTGGTGTACGGGAAATTCCCAAAGAAAATGAGGGTAGAGATGAAGAGGAACATCATGGAGAGGGAGAAGGGTTTGTTCCACATCTCGGGGCTAGCACTTCTCAGGTAAACCCTTACCATTTTTCATTGTAATCGCTTCTTTCTTAACTTATTTTGATTCTTTAATGATTGTTGCAGGTTGTTGGCTCATTTGACCATGAGGCTGGACCTTCTTTTACTACTCCTTCATTTGCTCATTCTAGTTCGCCAGATATGCCATCTCATCCACAGGGTATTGATATGAATTACCTGGTAAGTTTTCTTATTCCATGGTAATTTATGCTATATGTATGCATGATTATGTATGCTCTTACTTTTTCCTTTCTGGCTCACAGCGGATGCTTAAAGAACAGAATAAGAAACTTCAAGAAGAGTTGGCTGCTAGTCGTCAGCAAGCTTCTCATTTTGAAAATTTATATCATCAATCAGAATAAAATTTTTGAGACTTCCGATTTCAGGGGATGAGGGATCCTGGTGCTTCTTCATCTAGAGGTCTCCAAACTGATGACCATGAGATCCTTTCGTCTACTTTTGATGAGGACTGTGACATATCGGAACTCCAAGGTAATAGGGATTTTGGTGCTCCTGCTTCGGGCGGACTCGGGATGAGTGATTTGCCTCCTCCTCCAATAGGCGATGATTTTTTCAGGGCTTTATTTGATGACCTACCACCACCTTCTTAGTGATGTTTATTGTATGAATTGAGTAAACATTGTATAATAAGTATAGAAATAGTAATGATAATATATAATTTTCATTTTACTGCAACTTTTTTCCTTCCCTCCTTTTTTTTAAAAATCAAATATTGGTCTTGCCAAATCAATGTCAATGTACCTCAGGACTTGATTTTCAAATTAACATATCTATAACATGACAACCCTAGTTACCACACTAAACTCGGGAATCATTTCTATTTAAGCAAGAATTGTTGCACTTTAGATAGGCACATGCACATTACTTAGCCAAAGGTCTCATTGAGTTTAAATATGGTCTATCTCATATGCATACTTATCCAAACTATCTCCACTAATAGGCTCTACCTACCAAGAGAGATTAACAGGTCTTTGATAGGTTTGAAATGGGGTCTATAAAGGACATGGGTTTAAATGAAGGCTATTTGTAACTTGGAGCTATTGTGACACAGTGGACAAGCCCTCACATTACAAATTTCCTATTTGAACTTTAGGCAGCTGGGAGCAGTCTTGCTAGACTCAAAATTTCTTCTATCTTCTTGGCATTAATCTGGATCTTGATTGGGATAGTTTTTGCCCTTGCATAAAGTTTGGTAACCAAATTAGATTCTTTTCTTCTTCTCCCTTTTCTTTCTTTATTTTTCTTGCTCTTCCTTTCTTTGAGCATTTTATCTTTTTGTCCTTCTTCCTTGTAGGACTGTCAAGTACAAAATTTTCAAGAACTGGATGGTCTTTCTCCTTTTTGTTTCTCCAATTTTGATTGAATCTTTGGTTGGGTTGGACCAATTCAAGTCAAATTGTCCTTATAAACCAAATGGAAACCTTTTGTTGTCTTAGGTAAAAGAGAACTCAGTTGGCTTTTTGAACCGCCTTTTTTGGGTTTTATTTTTCTTCTCTCTTTTTTCCCTCTTTTCTTTTTTCTTTTTTCTTTTCCTCTTTTTTTTTTCTTTTTTCTTTTCTTTTCTTTTCTTCTTTTTTTTTTGGGTTTAGCTCTAAAAGAGTTGTCTTGTTTGTGCCAACTTGGTTTCCAATAATGGATGAGTGGAGTGACATAAATATTCTTTAACAGGGATAAATCATTTGTTACTATGATGTTGTCTTGATATATTGGAGATATTAGAAAAACTTCAACTACCCTTATGTTCTTGAGAACTTCCACTATCCTTACAGTCTTGGCTATTCATTCCATTCTTTGATCTTCTTGCCTCTTCACATTAGTGATCATAAGACTTGCCACAAGTATCACAACAGCTCAAGGTAAGTTGTTGGGGATTATATGCCAATGAAAAGAAAGCTAAAATTTTATAAAGGCTCAAAGGGACAACTAGGGATTAATATTTAATAGGGTGGATACTAGTTTTTGGCTAACCAAACAATGCCTAGATAAGTAGAGTTCAATTTCGCCTCGAAAGTTTGTCAAAGCATGTTCTAAGACTGACTAGGGCCTAGGCAAGGTAATTATGCAGGAGCCCTCTCTAAGTAAGCATACACAACTCAATGCTATAGAGCAATTCCATCATCTAGTAAAGTCATTCAAGTCATGATGCCTAGATACATTAATTTATGAATATCAAGCAAGATTCCTCATTGGTTGAGCACCAAAACGAACAAAGACCAATAAAAATTTTGATGAAAGTAATTTATTCAAATAAATTTAAATTTGAAAAACACGATAGTTTCAATTAAATATTAAAGAAAGTAAAATTGAAAAGCAACATTCAAGCTAAGGAAAGTTTGTTGAGTTTAAGCTTCTTTTCCTTTCACATCTTCAATATTTCCATCTTGAAAGGATGATAAAACAAAATCTTCTTCCAATCCTTTTCCTATCATGAAGGTTGCCGGTGGAGGTACTCTTCCAAACTTAGGCAAAGGGTTGTTCTTGGTATTGGTCTTGTCTAGCTCAGGTAGCTTACCATTGTCTATTAAATTTTGGATCTCATGCCTCAACCTCACACATCTATCCGTGTCATGCCCTTGCATTTGATGAAACTGACAAAATGCTTTTGTGTCGAAATTAGGTGGGAGAGGGTTAGGCAAAGGATGAGGATTTAAGGGTTGTAACAATCCCTTTCTTTGAAGCTTATTGAGAACCCAAGACATCGGTTTCCCCAATTCCGAAAACTGCCTCCTTGTTCCTTGGCTAGTAGCATTAACACCAACTTCTTTTTGAGTGCTTTGATTTTCAGATTGGTAGTTCCCTTTCTCATTCCTTCTTATTGAAAAATGGTTCTTCTCTCTTTCCCATTCTTCAATTTGCAGACCAGCTTGGAGAAGATCTTTGAAATCCCTTATAAGGGTGTGAGACATCCTTTCACGAAGACTAGGCAACACCCCTCTCACAATCATCCTTATTTGATCAGATTTATCGGGCCTCTTCTTGAGCAAAGCATCCTTATTTCTCCATCTTTTCACATAGTCCACAAAATTCTCATTTGGTCGTTGCCTAATGGCTTCCACCTCCATCAAGGTTACTTCAAACTCAACATTATACCCATATTGCTGAATGAAAGCCTTGTATAGCATGTCCCAATCTTTTTGAGTACTTTCCTCTAAAGTGTTAAACCAATTTTGGAAAACAAGGTCCAATGAGAGCATGAAGTACCTTAGATTTTGAGGCTTAGTAGCTCGGGCAGACTGCATAACAGTGATATACTGCTTCACATGGAGATGAGGATTTTTGGTTCCATCGAACTTCGCAAAAGATGGCATCTTGAATTTATAAAGGACCTCCTCATCTTGTTCAAATAATTTGTCAACTTCGGACATTTCTTTGGTTTTTAGCTTCTTCTCAAATTTCTTTTCTAAATCAGCAATCATCTTCTCAACATCAGACGTCTCGGTCTTTTCAATAGTTGCCTTCTTAACAACCTTTGACTCCTTTTTGTCTTGAGGATCTTGGTAGTATTGAGCTCAATCATCATCATCAATGATCACCCTATCATCATCAAAAACCACTTCACCAACTTTAGTCTTCCCTTTATCCTTTGGCTTGCTAGTAGATGCTTCGGCATGATTTCCTAAAATCACAGCCAGTTGATTCTTTATGGTCTCGGCCATGGCCTCTTTTATTTCTTCCATCTTGGCATTGAGGGCATCGTCCACCATTCTTTGAATTTGTTCGGGTTCCATTGCTTTTGGTGAGCAAGTGATCGAGTTGCTACTAGATTCTTCATCTCCGGCATAGGTTGGATTGTTGTCAGCTTTTGAACTATCGTAATCCAGGGCTGTAAGCCAGAAAGGATCAATGGTATGAGATGCAAATGTACGCATGTATGCATGTATGCACAAACAATCAACAAAGAAAGATAGTTAGGACGTTCCTTCCAACCTTATAACATCCACACACGAATGGCGAGTCTCTTTTCCTATGTATATGGTTAACAAAATACCAACATGGGGTATCTTGTTTTTGAATATTTCCCTCGGACGTTTCAACCAATAGTTATATTTTTGAAAATGGAAATCAGTTCATAATAATTTCCATTAATTAGGTTTTAATCCATTCAACCAACTAAAGTAGCTTTTTATGCTATATTGGATTAAAAGTAAATTAAGAGGTTTATTATAAATAGATTTCTCACTTGAAAAAGTAACTAATGATTCATGCCAAAAACAAGCCCATGATTAATTATTTCTTAGAATAAACTAGGCTCAAAATTGATTTTTGGTATTTTGTAATTGACCTAAATAATTTGCAAGCTGTTTGTAAAATAATTTTGTTTATAAGCCCATTGTAAAAAGATTTTAGAAAAAACATATTTTGGGCTTTGTATTTGGGTTATGAGCAAAAGAATTTTTTATTTGTTTTTAGAAAAGTTTTATGTCCAAAAACCATCTTGAAAAGTTTTGGAAATTACTTTGGTCTTTTGGACTTTAAAGAAAAATTTATTTTGAGCTTCCAATGTACTTAGGTCATATTAGAAAAAGAACAAACCAAATAAGCCATGATTTAAGCCAGGACAAATTAACCATAGTCAAACAACATGCATTTGGGGTAAAACCTAAGGAAAGTAACTAGGCCAATTACATGAGCTTTAGTCTTTGGGTAAAAAGGCTTAGGTTCCCATAGCAAGTATATACCAAATGGTACAAGGCTATGAGTTGTTATGCCATGCTCGATCTCCATACCTTGAGTAAAAGTATGGTATCCCTTACATAACACAACACGGGTAACAAGAGCGTCCTAACTCACACACACGATGCAATCTAATATGATGCAATGGATAATATCATTATGAGAAAGAATAGAATAATACAAAGACCAATGAAATCAACTTCTCTTATCCCCAGTGGAGTCACCACTGTGAGCGGGGATTTTTGCCCCCACTTTGGCACTGTTTAGGCTCGGGGCCTTAGAGAACATGGACCTAAGTTTGAAAAAAATGGAGTCGCCACCCGGACAGGCTGGGAAAAAGAAAGGGGTGGATGACTTGATTCCTAAGGAATTCCCAACCCCCTAATGGGTTCGGAAAGTTAGGTATGTGTGGGGAAGGTGAGAAATGGCCTAGCACCCCTACAACGCCCGGTTCATTGGAACCGGCCTCCTTTACAGGTCTTAATATTATAAAATTTTTAAGTACAATAATATCATCCATACTACATGCAACAATTGAAATAAAGCATCGTTATATTAAAATCAAAGCAATTTCCAAGCAAAACAAATAAATGGACACCCATCCGAAGATGGAAACATGTCCTTACATCGTTCATGTCTAAACTAAATAGGACACCCACCGAAAGGTAGAAACATGTCCTTTACGTTGGTCCAAAATATAAAAGCAATTTAAATTACATAGAACTTAATTAATGAGGTACCCACAAAGTGGAAACATACCTCTTACAACATTTGGAAATCAAAATAAATTGATAAAGGTAAATAACCATTCATCATAAATAAATCATTCATCAAAGATATTAAACATCAATCAAAATATATAATAAACATTCATCCATGATAAATTAAATAAATCAAGCATTGAAAATAAATTAAAGCATATAACGAACTACTTAATCAAATCTAAAAATAAGTAAAGATACAAATTAAGGTTTACTGTTTCTATTTGAAGTTCTTTAATTAACATTTAGGGCTTTGGGATTTTAGTATTATTATTGTTATTTGTTTGACCTACTGCAAAGGTTTTGGAAAATTGGAATGGATTAGGGTTTCATGAATCAAATTAGGGTTTAGGGGTAACATTATGAAATTAGGGTTTTAGGATATTAAAACATTAGGTTTATAGCTCTTGGTTACTGGATTGTTGATTTGGACATACTGTATTGAGTTTGAATGTTTAGGTTTAAAAGGTTTTAAGGTTTAAAGGATTAGGGTTTAGGAAAACTAGGGTTTACGTATTAGTTTTGAGGGAATTAGGGTTTAAAAAAACTTAGGGTTTAGATTTACTGGTTTGGGGTTTACTGTTTTGGTTTTAGAGTTAAAGAAAATAGTTTTGTTTTATAAAGTAATTATGATTTTTTAGAAACTGTGAAGTGAGTTTAGAGTTTGGATATTTAACAAAACATTTAGAAATTTTTTAAAAGAATTAGAAGAAAATAGTTTAGGGTTTTTAAAAGCTTTTGGAAATAGGAAAAATGATTTAAGGTTTTTTGAAAATAAAAGAGTATTTTTTAGGGTTTTTGGAAATAGAAGGAACAATTTAGGGTTTTAAGGTTTTGAAGAAATAGGTTAGGGTTCTTAAGTTTTAGTAGAAATAGAAAAATAATTTTTAGGGTTTTTAAAAATAGAAGAAATGATTTAAGGTTCTAAGGTTTAGAAGAAATAAATTAGGGTTCTAAGGTCTTTAGAATCAAAAGAAACAATTTATTAATTTTCAGTGATTCAAGCTACTGTAAGAAAATAAAAAAAAGAAATTAGAGATTCAAACCTTCGTTCATTGGTTCCATCAAAAATTGCTTCTTAGATGAACAAGGACAAAGGCAAGGTTGCTGCCTTTGATAAATTGTTGATGGCTTTGCTTGTTCCTCTCAAAATCTAAAGTTCCACTATCCGATCTAAAGTTCTCTCCTGATCCCTTTTTTTAAAGTCCGATCGTTAATCCCTCCTCCTCTCTTTCTATGTTTTATTAGTGTTATTTATAGGAAATTTAGAAGATTAATTCCAATTGTTTAATGAAACTATACTTAATTAGGAAAAGAAAATCGAAACCAAATAGAATTTGATTTTAGAAAAAATGTGTTGGAAAAGTCTCACTAGCGAAATTTGCGACGGGCTGTGAGGAATTGCTAGCGAGAATTGGCGCTGGCGGGATGCCAGGCCATTTCGTCCGCAGGAGCTTCCTGCGGGCAAAATGGCCCAAGGCCATTTCGACCAACACTTTCAGCGACGAATTTTTTCGTCGACGATTTTTTCGTCACCGATTTTTATTTTTATTTTTATTTATTATTATTATTATTTATCATTTTTATTTTATTAAAACTTATAAAAAAATAAATACTAAAATAAATATTATTTAATTAAAATAACACAAAAATTATTTTGGACTAAATAAAATATATTGGACCGGACTGGGTAAAAAATTAAGGGTCTACACCAAGTAAATGGAAAATGGGAGTTGAAAGAAGAGAAGTTAAAGCCATACCATGATTACTTGACCATGATGAAGAAGAATTTCAAGGAGTATAGATTTATACACTTATGAGAGAAGAAAACCAGATGGCCAATGCCCTAGCCACCCTTGCTTTGGTATGGGAGGATCATGTTAAGTTATTTCTTAAGCCTTTGGTTTTGACCAGTTCATCAACTCCTTGTTTTAAGCATGAAATAGACATGGTATGAAACAGTCATGAAAACTTATACAGACCATAATGCATGGTATGACACTATAAGATGGTTCTTGGAAAGTAGGGAATACCCATAAAATACAACAAAGGAAGAGAGAAGAGCCATAAGGCAATGGTCTTTGCAATATATCACCTTTCATGGAGAGTTATATCAAAGATGGCATGATGGGTTGCACTTAAGATATTTGAGGAAATGCCAACTACCTATCTTGAAGCTGTGTCAGGTCCAGATTCAGAGAAATGGCTTGGAGCCATGAACTCTGAGATGCAGTCCATGTTTGACAACCAAGTTTGGGCCTTAATTGATCCTCCCGAAGGTATTAAGACTATTGGTTGCAAATGGGTTTTCAAGAAGAAAATTGACATGGATGGAAATGTGCAAACCTATAAAGCAAGGTTGGTTGCTAAAGGTTTCAAACAAACTCATGGTATAGACTATGATGAAACCTTTTCTCCAGTTGCTATGATTAAATCTATTAGGATTCTCCTTGCCATTGCTGCATACTATGATTATGTGATATGGAAAATGGATGTCAAAACTGCTTTCCTTAATGGAAATTTACTCGAGGATGTGTACATGACACAATCTGAGGGTTTTGTAAATCCTGAGAATTCTGGGAAGGTTTGCAAGCTTCAAAGGTCCATTTATGGATTGAAGCAAGCATCTCGAAGCTGGAATCTTTGTTTTGATGAAACAGTTAAGAACTTTGGTTTCATTCAAAATGAAGATGAACCATGTGTTTACAAGATGGTTAGTGGGAGTGCTATCGTGTTCTTAGTCCTATATGTAGATGACATATTGATCATTGGAAATGATGTCCCCACTTTACAAAAGGTTAAAGATTGGTTAGGGAATACTTTTTCAATGAAGGACTTGGGTGAGGCTGCATATATCCTTGGTATAAGGATCTATAGAGATAGATCTAGAAGGATAATTAGCTTAAGTCAAAGTACATACATTGACAAAGTGTTGAAGAGATTCAGCATGCAAGATTCCAAGAAGGGATTTTTGCCTATGTCACATGGTATTCATCTTAGCAAGAATCAATGTCTTAAGACATCTGATGAGCGAGATAGAATGAATAAGATCCCTTATGCTTCTGCTATTGGATCTATTATGTATGCCATGCTATGTACTAGACCTGATGTCTCATATTCTTTGAGCACAACAAGTAGATATCAAGCTGATCCTGGTGAGGGTCACTGGACAGCTGTTAAGAACATTCTTAAGTATCTAAGAAGAACTAAGGATGCTTTCTTGGTTTATGGAGGTTTGGAAGATGAGCTAGTTGTAAATGGTTACACAGATGCTAGTTTCCAAATTGATATAGATGATTACAAATCACAGTCAGGTTTTGTATTCACATTGAATGGTGGAGCCATTACTTGGAAAAGTTCCAAGCAGAGTACAGTAGCAGATTCTACAACAGAAGCTGAGTATATAGCAGCATCAGATGCAGCTAAGGAAGCAGTTTGGCTGAAGAAATTCATCACTGAGCTTGGAGTGGTGCCTAGCATTGCTAATCCTATGGCTATCTATTGTGACAACAATGGTGCCATAGCGCAAGCAAAAGAGCCAAGGTCCCATCAGAAATCTAAGCATATACTCAGGCGATTTCACCTCATTCGAGACATCATTGATAGAGGTGATATCAAGATATGCAAAGTTGACACAAATGACAACATAGCAGATCCATTGACAAAGCCTCTCTCGCGGGTCAAGCATGATCAGCACACTAGGTCTATGGGCATGAGATATTTGTTAGTCTAGGCCTAGTGCAAGTGGGAGACTGTTAGTGTATATGCCCCAGGCCATTGATTTGGACCTTAATGTTATTCATTTTGTTATTAATAAAGAAGTTTTTATTATCATTGTTATGTTTGCATGTTATATATAATAATGATTATATCCCTGGTTTATTATTGTTATGGAGATAATAATAAATATAACTAGTGTAATATTGATTTGATAATCATAAGATGATTATAGGTATGAAGATACAAATCAATATTATGGATACATGTTAGAGAACAGTGTATTGGATAGACCCACATAGATATCACTTCATGGTTTAATGTCATAAGTGTATAATAGTTTTCATTTAATCCTTTGACTTGAGATTGTCATAGTTTCCAACATAAGGAATATTATGTTTTGACATGATCAAACGTTATCTGTAACTAGATAATTATAAAGGTTATGCTTGAACATGGTATAAATTATGTAGAGGAAAATGAACAATCAAGATGGAATTTGTCCCTCTCTATGAGAGAGATATCTTCTGGGCCCCTCGATAAGTGTAACTGAGAAATGCATGGCCGTGCTCAAATAAGTTGATATAAGATCAATCTTATTTGTTTATCAGTTAACTTGGAGATCGAGTAATCATAAGTTTGGACAATATAAGTATGACATTTACTATGACTTATGTTCAAACTAGATATCGTGTGACAAAGGGATTAATGCATGTACTATTTTAGGTTTTCATTTATAATGATTCTCATGATTAATTGGGTAGTCATAATGTCTTGCTAGAGGCCAATTATGATTTGTGCATTTCAATAGAGATTGAAATACACTACCAGTTAATATGAGCCTATCGGGTCACACACATAGAACGTAGGCTGTACTTAAACAATAATAATTATATTTTTATTATTGTTGTTAGTATTATTATTATTATTAGATATTAATAATAATATTGTTATAATAATTATTATTAGATAATAATTATTAAAAACGTGGGTCCATATAGGATATGGACAGTTAGGGTTTTGACAAGGAAAGGTCTTTTAAAACGGTTTTAAAAGGACTAGAGGCCTTGATGATATTGATTATTATTATTTTCGTTTTGAAAGAAAACGGAAGAAGAGGAAAAAACCTAAAAACCCTATTTTCGTTTTTGCAAAAAAAATTCAGCCACTGCCGTTGGTGAGCTAGCACTCAGACCGGCGTACGTTTGTGTGGACTTCGTTAGAGGGTGTTCGTCTTCAGAAGGCAGCATCTGTTAATCATTTTGAAGCTATGCAAAAAGGTTAGTTTCGAATCTCTTTTATCGAACTGAATGGATCACATGGATCCTGTGAGTAAATCGAAAGAAAAATTTTTTTTTGTTTTCCGCTGCGGCAAGGGTTGCAGATCCTTTTTCGATTTACTAACAGTGGTATCAGAGCCTCTTGTTGATTCCATTTAATTCGAAATATGCCATGTTGATGTGTTGATGTGATCTATTATTTTTCGAATGGCATGATTGGATTCGTTTTATCATTTGATGATGATTCGAATCTGTTATATGAGATATAACCTAAATCGTTGTTGATATATGATGTCAAAGATGACCAATTGTATAAGATACAATTCTGTGAAGTCGAACTAGGGTTGGTATACAATCTGTTATGGTTTCGAATTAGGGTTAATATGATTAATTCAATTCGTTTATTCATATTGAATGTATACATAGATTTCGATTTCGATTAATATGATTATTGAGTAAATCGTTTTCTAAGGTTTCTTGTAATAGTTCTCTGTTAATATGATTAATAGATTGCTATTATATTCTGTTTAATATGATTGACAGAATAAGGGTTTTGACAGAAAATAATTAATTGGATTAATGATTCTGTTTAGCTTCGAGGGGCGCTGCCCCTTCGGAACCCCGCCCGCTGACCGGCCAGCGGGAGCCCCGCCCGCTAACCAGCTAGCGGGACCACTGTATGTTCGCGCCCTATAGTTCGTTACCGTGACATTAAGAATGTCAATATATTTGTTTCTATTTAACATGTTGGTGATGAATATGCTATGATTATTTGATGTCTTGGCATGGTGCATAGTATGGCTTTATGACCTATGTGTTTGTTTATTCATATCTTTGGATTGTATATACGGCCTGCGTGTCATTTATTTTTGTAACTTTATTATTAATAGTTTAGTAGTTAGTTTTATTATTAATGTAATAATGAAGACTCAAGCTTGGAGAAGAAGATGAAAATTCCATGGAGATGAAGTTGCCTTTCAAGATATGAAGAAATGTACTATTGCAAATGTTGTAATAGATAGGTTTTCTTTTCACCTAGGGTTGCCTATATGATCTTCATTTGGTCTCATGAAGATCATATCTAGTTTGGCCATACTATGTCACGTTTATTTTTATCGAATATGTATGAGATGCCATGTTTGATAGTTTATGTATGCATATGGGATATGATATATAAATGTTAATTTTAACATGTTTTCAAAATTAAATGGAATGAACCCTCACTATTAATCTAAGTTTTAATGCCATCCATATCTTAAACACTTATCAAGGCTAAGATCACCTAAATGTAGATTTTGCCAAAGCAAAGTACTTTAGGTTATCCTAGTAAGATATGATGAGTAATGGTGCTACTCATGCGTTTAAAATTGGTTAGACTTAATTAGGCTATCAAAATGGTTTTGGGCCTAAGGCATTAGATGGGGTATAACATGCTATGACATATGATGTCATGATCCCATATTATCTAAGAGTTACATGTGATGTAATTGGTAAGGGGTTACCTACCATAATAACTTGATTTTAAGTGTCATGCCAAAGCTGACTTAATATTAAGTAAAAATTGGATGTTAGCCCACTAAAATGTCATTGTGATGATTGAGGGTTATATTTTAGTGGGATTTTAATTACTTATCACCTTTTATTAATTAAAATTTGCATATTTTGTAGATTGAAATGGCTACCAACAATAACTCCACTTTATCACTGCGATCCATCCTTGAGAAGGAAAAACTGAAAGAGAATGGGACTAATTTTGTTGATTGGTTTAGGAACCTGAGAATTGTTCTCAAACAAGAAAAGAAGTCCTATGTGCTTGATGAAGCTGTCCTTGAGCCACCTCCTGCTAATGCTTCTAATGCTGATAAGAACAAGCATAAGAAGCATATGGATGATTCCAATGACATTGGATGTCTTATGCTTGCTACTATGTGTCCAGAACTTCAGAAGGATCTGGAACACTTGGAGGCTTATGAGATGAGTGTCCATCTCAAACAAGCTTTCCAACAGCAAGCTAGGCAGGATAGATTCGACACTGCTGTTGCATTATTTGACTGCAAGATGTCAGAGGGCGAATCGGTTAGCGCTCATGTTTTGAAAATGAAAGGCTACATAGATCACCTTGCCCGACTTGGATATCCCTTGAGTTTAGAACTCTCCACGGATTTGATCCTTCATTCTTTGCCCAGCAGTTTTTCACATTTTGTTATGAACTATAATATGAACAACATGGAAAAGTCCATTCCTGAGCTACATGGTATGCTCAAAACTGCTGAAGGGAATATCAAAAAGCCCACTAAGGCTACCCATGTATTAAATGTCAATAAGGGTAAGCCTATGAAGAAGAAAGGCAAGGCAAAGGGTAAAGCAACAGTTGCTACAAAGCCTAAGGGACAGCCCAAGCCAAAAGAACCCAAGGCACCTGTTCCTAAGGAAGGAACTTGTTTCCATTGCAAGGAGCCTGGGCATTGGAAAAGAAATTGCCCACTTTATTTGGCTGAATTGAAGAAATCGAAGGGTAGTGCGACTACATCTTCAGGTATATATGTTATAGAAATTAACTTATCTGCTTCTACTTCATGGGTATTGGATACTGCATGTGGTTCTCACATTTGTACAAATGTGCAGGGACTCAAAAGGAGTAGATCACTGAAAAGGGGCGAAGTTGACCTACGAGTTGGGAATAAAGCAAGAGTTGCTGCATTAGCTGTAGGATCTTATGAACTTCATATGCCTAATGGCTTTTTGTTAAATTTGAACAATTGCTATTATGTTCCTACTCTGAGTAGGAATCTTATTTCAGTTTCAGTTTTGGATGATGAAGGTTTTTCATTTTTAATTAAAAATAAGACCTGTTCTATTTTTGATAAAGATGATTTGCTTTATGGTATTGCAAGATCTTTTAATGGCCTTTATGTCCTTGACTTAGATGATTCTAGGGAGAATCATATTTATAACATAAACTCTAAAAGAATTAAGCCAAATGACCTAAACCCTACATTTTTATGGCATTGTCGTCTTAGCCATATAAATGAGAAACGCATTTCTAAACTCCATCAAGATGGATTATTAGATTCATTTGATTTTGAATCATTTGATAAATGTGAATCTTGTTTACTTGGCAAAATGACAAGGAATCCTTTCATCGAACAAGGTGAAAGGGCTAATGACTTGCTTGGACTAGTACATACAGATGTATGTGGTCCGTTAAGCATTAGTGCCAGAGGAGGATATAATTACTTCATTACTTTTACTGATGATTTTAGTAGGTATGGCTATGTCTACCTAATGAAACATAAGCATGAGGCTTTTGAAATGTTCAAAACTTTTTAAAATGAAGTACAAAATCAACTTGGTAAAACTATTAAGGCACTTCGATCTGATCGAGGTGGTGAATTTTTGAGCCAAGAGTTTGACGAACATCTAAGAAATTATGGAATTGTTTCACAATTAACTCCTCCAGGAACTCCACAGTGGAATGGTGTTTCTGAAAGAAGAAATCGAACTTTATTAGATATGGTTCGATCTATGATGAGTCAAGCAGATCTTCCATTATCATTTTGGGGTTATGCCTTGGAGACAGCTGCTTTTGTTTTAAACTGTGTACCATCTAAAGCGGTTGAAAAGACGCCATATGAGATATGGACTGGCAAAACACCTAGTTTGTCTTTTCTTAAGATTTGGGGTTGTGAAGCTTATGTGAAAAGACCAGTTTCAGATAAGTTAGCTCCAAAATCTGTTAAATGTATCTTTGTGGGATATCCTAAGGAAACTAAAGGATATTATTTCTATATTCCATCTGAGAACAAAGTGTTTGTTGCTCGAAATGGAACCTTTTTGGAAAAAGAATTCATTTCTAAAAGAACTAGTGGGAGTACAGTTCAATTAGATGAATTTATAGAACCACAAGAAGATATTGAACCGCCTGTAGAAACAGTTTCAGAACCACAAGCCATTGTGGAAACTGAAAATGTTACACAAGTTCTGCGCAGATCTGATAGACCACGTCATCAGCCTGAGAGATATGGATTTCTCATGACTGAAAGTTGTGAAGTTTTGCTCATAGATCAAGATGAGCCAACTACCTATCTTGAAGCTGTGTCAGGTCCAGATTCAAAGAAATGGCTTGGAGCCATGAACTCTGAGATGCAGTCCATGTTTGACAACCAAGTTTGGGCCTTAATTGATCCTACCGAAGGTATTAAGACTATTGGTTGCAAATGGGTTTTCAAGAAGAAAATTGACATGGATGGAAATGTGCAAACCTATAAAAGCAAGGTTGGTTGCTAAAGGTTTCAAACAAACTCATGGTATAGACTATGATGAAACCTTTTCTCCAGTTGCTATGATTAAATCTATTAGGATTCTCCTTGCCATTGCTGCATACTATGATTATGTGATATGGAAAATGGATGTCAAAACTGCTTTCCTTAATGGAAATTTACTCGAGGATGTGTACATGACACAACCTGAGGGTTTTGTAAATCCTGAGAATTCTGGGAAGGTTTGCAAGCTTCAAAGGTCCATTTATGGATTGAAGCAAGCATCTCGAAGCTGGAATCTTTGTTTTGATGAAACAGTTAAGAACTTTGGTTTCATTCAAAATGAAGATGAACCATGTGTTTACAAGATGGTTAGTGGGAGTGCTATCGTGTTCTTAGTCCTATATGTAGATGACATATTGATCATTGGAAATGATGTCCCCACTTTACAAAAGGTTAAAGATTGGTTAGGGAATACTTTTTCAATGAAGGACTTGGGTGAGGCTGCATATATCCTTGGTATAAGGATCTATAGAGATAGATCTAGAAGGATAATTGGCTTAAGTCAAAGTACATACATTGACAAAGTGTTGAAGAGATTCAGCATGCAAGATTCCAAGAAGGGATTTTTGCCTATGTCACATGGTATTCATCTTAGCAAGAATCAATGTCCTAAGACATCTGATGAGCGAGATAGAATGAATAAGATCCCTTATGCTTCTGCTATTGGATCTATTATGTATGCCATGCTATGTACTAGACCTGATGTCTCATATTCTTTAAGCACAACAAGTAGATATCAAGCTGATCCTGGTGAGGGTCACTGGACAGCTGTTAAGAACATTCTTAAGTATCTAAGAAGAACTAAGGATGCTTTCTTGGTTTATGGAGGTTTGGAAGATGAGCTAGTTGTAAATGGTTACACAGATGCTAGTTTCCAAACTGATATAGATGATTACAAATCACAGTCAGGTTTTGTATTCACATTGAATGGTGGAGCCATTACTTGGAAAAGTTCCAAGCAGAGTACAGTAGCAGATTCTACAACAGAAGCTGAGTATATAGCAGCATCAGATGCAGCTAAGGAAGCAGTTTGGCTGAAGAAATTCATCACTGAGCTTGGAGTGGTGCCTAGCATTGCTAATCCTATGGCTATCTATTGTGACAACAATGGTGCCATAGCGCAAGCAAAAGAGCCAAGGTCCCATCAGAAATCTAAGCATATACTCAGGCGATTTCACCTCATTCGAGACATCATTGATAGAGGTGATATCAAGATATGCAAAGTTGACACAAATGACAACATAGCAGATCCATTGACAAAGCCTCTCTCGCGGGTCAAGCATGATCAGCACACTAGGTCTATGGGCATGAGATATTTGTTAGTCTAGGCCTAGTGCAAGTGGGAGACTGTTAGTGTATATGCCCCAGGCCATTGATTTGGACCTTAATGTTATTCATTTTGTTATTAATAAAGAAGTTTTTATTATCATTGTTATGTTTGCATGTTATATATAATAATGATTATATCCCTGGTTTATTATTGTTATGGAGATAATAATAAATATAACTAGTGTAATATTGATTTGATAATCATAAGATGATTATAGGTATGAAGATACAAATCAATATTATGGATACATGTTAGAGAACAGTGTATTGGATAGACCCACATAGATATCACTTCATGGTTTAATGTCATAAGTGTATAATAGTTTTCATTTAATCCTTTGACTTGAGATTGTCATAGTTTCCAACATAAGGAATATTATGTTTTGACATGATCAAACATTATCTGTAACTAGATAATTATAAAGGTTATGCTTGAACATGGTATAAATTATGTAGAGGAAAATGAACAATCAAGATGGAATTTGTCCCTCTCTATGAGAGAGATATCTTCTGGGCCCCTCGATAAGTGTAACTGAGAAATGCATGGCCGTGCTCAAATAAGTTGATATAAGATCAATCTTATTTGTTTATCAGTTAACTTGGAGATCGAGTAATCATAAGTTTGGACAATATAAGTATGACATTTACTATGACTTATGTTCAAACTAGATATCGTGTGACAAAGGGATTAATGCATGTACTATTTTAGGTTTTCATTTATAATGATTCTCATGATTAATTGGGTAGTCATAATGTCTTGCTAGAGGCCAATTATGATTTGTGCATTTCAATAGAGATTGAAATACACTACCAGTTAATATGAGCCTATCGGGTCACACACATAGAACGTAGGCTGTACTTAAACAATAATAATTATATTTTTATTATTGTTGTTAGTATTATTATTATTATTAGATATTAATAATAATATTGTTATAATAATTATTATTAGATAATAATTATTAAAAACGTGGGTCCATATAGGATATGGACAGTTAGGGTTTTGACAAGGAAAGGTCTTTTAAAACGGTTTTAAAAGGACTAGAGGCCTTGATGATATTAATTATTATTATTTTCGTTTTGAAAGAAAACGGAAGAAGAGGAAAAAACCTAAAAACCCTATTTTCGTTTTTGCAAAAAAAATTCAGCCACTGCCGTTGGTGAGCTAGCACTCAGACCGGCGTACGTTTGTGTGGACTTCGTTAGAGGGTGTTCGTCTTCAGAAGGTAGCATCTGTTAATCATTTTGAAGCTACGCAAAAAGGTTAGTTTCGAATCTCTTTTATCGAACTGAATGGATCACATGGATCCTGTGAGTAAATCGAAAGAAATTTTTTTTTTGTTTTCCGCTGCGGCAAGGGTTGCAGATCCTTTTTCGATTTACTAACACTTACCTCTCAAAGAATTGTTTTATATGTCTTCACCCTAACCTTTTGCAACCTGGGGGAGTAACATTATTGGAGAGATACATCTAAAGGCTTCAAACGGTCACCAATTCATTATAGTAGTAGTGGATTATTTTTCAACATAGGTTGAAGCCAAATCTTTCAACAAGCTGGGGCAAGACAAATGGCTATATTTATTGAGAAAAATCTCATCTACAGATATAGGGTCCCGCACAGTGTAATATCAGACAACAAAGTGCAGTTTCAAGGAGCTGTTAAGGATTGATTCTCAAAGTACTAGATCCATCATCACCGATTCTTCCCTTATAGACCAAAGGCTAATGGTGCAATGGAATCAATGAATAAGACAATTAAGAAGATTCTGTCCAAGATGACCAAGACGTATAAGGATTGATCAGAAATACTTCATTTTGCTTTATGGGGATATAAGACTAGTGTGCGAACCCCGACTAGAATGACACCATTGTCCTTGGTTTATGGGATAAAAGTAGTATTGTCGATTGAGATTGAGATCAAATCACTGAGGGTGGTCTTGAAAGCTGAATTGCTTGAGTCAGAATAGGTAGTGAGTAGATATGCGTAGCTGGCCTTATTATTGAAGGCACTGTATCTGTCACATCCGTGATTTTGGAGATATAAAATTTTATATATACTCAATATATATATCTAGAGTATATATAACATATACATATGGTATATTAAATATATATGTTGGATTAATACATTACATACTTAATATATTTAATACACATATAAGGTACATTTGATGTGTATATAAGATACACATTACTTATCCCAATTTTTTTGAAAAGTTCTAATTTCTGGAAATTTAATAAAATAAATTATAAGTTAAATGGATAAATTAAATTAATGGTTTTAAATGAAAAATGAGGGGATTTTAAATGAAAAAGTGAAATATATATGTAATATATATGTAAAATATATACAACATATAAAAGTCAACACTTTTTAAAAGAAAAGTCAAAGTAAAAGCGTATTTTGGTAAATAAATCTTAGAAATTTAAAATTAATAAAATAATTCAAAAATAAATAATTTTGGATGGAAGATAATATTTTAGGATTTTAATTAATTAATTAAAAATATATTAAAATAATAATATATAAAAGGTTGAAAATGTGAGTGGGAGGAAAGAGAAAATCATTTTTTTTTCATCTTCTTCTTCTTCTTTCCTTCAAGTCCGACTTTCATGGCTTCAAGAGAGGGATTTTCTTCTTCTAAACTCATTTAATTGAAATTTTTACAAAGTTTCAAGTGGATTTTTAAGGTTTTCCTCTTTAATTAGTAAGTTTACTCACTTTTTCTTTGGATTTCCATGAAAGTTTGAATATGTGTGTTTTGAATTTTTGAAGTTCTAAGCTTTAATTATCTATTTGGATATGGATGAAGTTATTTTAAGTGATTAATAATGATTTTAAGGTTAGATTTAAGAAATGGATGAATTTAAGTTAAGTTTGGTGAAGAGAGACAATTTAGGGTTATGGAACATTTGAGTTTTTGAAATCATGAGTTTTAATTGTGCAAATTGGTTCCAAATGTGTTGTTCTGTTGCATAAACAAGGATTTTAAGATCAAATGATGGATTTAGTAAAGTTTGGATAGAGTATGAAGATGGTAGTATTGATTTAGGGTTTTGGAAAAGTGAATTTTCAAAGAATGATTAATTGTTTGATTTTAATGCTTAAATAATGTTATTTAATGATATAAGTGGACGAAATAAGATTGAAATGATAATTGGATTGAGTTTGAATGGAGATCCTTCAATGGTGAAGGTTATGCCATTGTAGGGTTTTGAGCATAAGCATGTGGTTAATTAATGTAATTGGTTTAAACATGCTAAAACATGTTCTAATGATATTAATAAACTTAAAACACTAATTTAAATGGCTTGATATGGTTTTTCAAAGTTAAAGTGAGGTGAAGCTTAATTTTAGGATTTGGTTTAGAGTGATGTTTAATTATGGTTTGATGTTGAGAATACCTTAGAATGAGATATTAAATGATTATGTATGATCACATTTGGTATAGGCATTGAGGGAGGTTGATTTGCTTCATCCAAGTGGTGAAGGGCAAGTTGGAAGGATAGGATTGGAGGTTGTGTTAAGCTTGCTTTGGGTTGCTAGTGGAGGTATATACAAACTTTGAATATATTGTTTATATTTGCATGAAATTTGGGCTTAACATATTTTGGTTGGAAAATATGTTAAGTTACTTGGTTCATTGATTGAGTAAGAATAATGTGCTATGACATTTGTAATGTCATATATGTGTTAAATGCATTGTGAAAAGCCATTGATAATGGCTAAATTGTGTAGAATGTGAAATATGTATATTATGTGACAATACCCAAAGTAATTGGGTAATGTATTATGAATTCAAAAATGAGATATGTGGAATAATGAAATGATTTGATATTGATAAAAATGAGAAAAATGAGAAGAGTGAGAAAAATGAGAAAGATGTGAAAAATGAGAAAAATGAGAAAAAAATGTGAAAATAAGGCAATATGCCTAGATTGAATATTTGACAATGATAAAGAGATTAATAATGAGAAAAATAAATAAATGAAAAAAAAGTGAAAAAAAGATGATATAATATGGCAATGTGCCTAGTTTGATCATGAGAAAATGAGAAAAGTTTTGATAAATGAATTATGAAATAATTTGATAATGAAAAATATGAATAAATTGTGTGCCTAGTATGTTATTCAATTTTCAGAGTTTTGGGTTTGGCAGCATGCCTATGATTGCCTACGGGCTAAATGCTGGAATGGTGAAAAGACTGGGTCGTATGCTAGGCCAGCTGATATATATGATATTTTTGGGGTGAAAAGATTGGGTCGTAAGCCTCAAAAACTGTAGCAGTCTAGCCGGATTGAGGACCAAGATACTGGGGCCTAAGTGTCTAGCCGGGTTGAGGTCCAAGAGACTGGGGCTGTTACATTATCCATAGATATATTGCCTACGGTGCTAGACACATGGTGTCATTATGGACCAAAGCAGTAACTCTGAAATTTGAATAGTATATTTGATCCTTTTTGGGCCCATGCTTGTCTTTATGTGAATTATGAATTGTGATACAATTGAGCAATATAATGCTATTAGTTGTGATTATGAAATATTTAAAAAATATAAGAAAGTAGAATGATGTGACATCTATATGCATTGTGCATTGGCATTGCATTGAGTTTTATTATTATTATCAAAGTTTGTATCACTAGGCTTTAGCTTAGTGCGATTGTAATTCATCACATGGGTGTCATGGATGATTTGGTAGAGCCGGAGAGTTCTACTAGACCTGGTCGGGTCTAGCTTTGTATTTATTGAGCTTGAAGAATTATTTTTGGGTACATCAAGATCAGAGCCAATTGCCAGCATGTAGATATTTGATATTACAATATATTTTGATATTATATATGTTATGATATGTTTTTGGAAGTATATAATGTAAATTGTAAAGAATATTTTGAATAATTTGTTCAGATGAGATTTTATACGCGTGGCTAATTTATATATCTATATATAAGTATTTTGAGAAAATATTGAGAAATTGAGAAGTATTGGTTAAATGGTGAATTGATTTTTATTGGGAGTGTTTGCTTTATGCAGGTTGTGTTTTGCTGAATTTTGAAAATGTTCAAATTACAAATAAAACTCTGGCGAATTTTTTTCAGAGATTTTCATATAAAATATTTATTTTGGATTCATATAACAAGCAAAGAATATTTATATACTATTTATTTTATATATTAGTATTTGAAATCTTAAAACAGAAATGTGAAAATTTTTATTAAATCGGTCTGTGACATTTTTATATCGTATATGCATATTTTACATATGCTGAAAATATGTATTGTACGTATATAGGGTATAAGGGTGTTACATTTATTTTGGTATCAGAGCCTAGGTTTGAGCTTCTCGACCTAGGTGGGTTGTTAGAGAGAGAAAATTGAAATAAAAAAATAATTTTCAATTGTGATGCATGCATTGGCATTGGCATTGGCATTAGCAATTTATCTTATCCCTGATGTGGCAATGTCCATTTGATATAATGGATATGAGTTGAGATGGCGTCTGGGTTATATAGATCAGAGTGACACAATAAAAACGTCATGCTGGTGCGTATGTGTAGACCCTTAATTTTTGACCCAATCCGGTCCAATATATTTTATATAGTCTAAAATAATTTTTGTGTAATTTACTTAAATAATATTTATTTTAGTAATTTTTAATAAATAATAATAATAATAAATAAATAAAAATAAAAATCTACGATGGAAACATAGGCGACGAAAAAATTCGTCGCCGAAAGTAATTGGCCAAGGCCAATTTCGCCCGTAGATGGCCAAGGCCATTTCACCGCAGGAAATTCTTGCGGCAAAATTGGCTCGCAGTTCTCGCCCCCAGTTCTTGCAAGCTCGCAATTTCCTCGCAGCCCATTGCAGTTTTCGCCAGCAAAATTTTTCCAACGCATTTTTTTCCGAAACCAAATTCTATTTGGTTTTGGTTTCTTTTCCTAATGAATTTTAGTTTTCTTAAAAAATTAGAACTAGACTTATAATTTTTTCTATAAATAATACTTTAAAACACAAAAAAAAGGAGGGAAAAAACTTGGGACTGGAACTTGGTGATCGAAATTTGGATTACAGAAAACCCTAGCAATAAGCAAGCAATCAAGAATTCATCAAAGGCAGCAACCTTGCCTTTGTCCTTGTTCATCCAAAAAGCAATTTTTGGTGGAATCAACAAACAGAGGTTTGAATCTCTAGTTTCTTTATTTATTTCTTCACTGAAATTGAAAATTACCTTTCTGTTTCTTCTAAACCTTAAGAAACCCTAGTTTATTTCTTCTAAAACTTAAGAACCCTAATTTATTTCTTCTAAACCTTAAAACCTAAATTGTTCCTTCTATTTCCAAAAACCCTAAAAAGTACTTTTTTGTTTCCAAAAACCTTAAATCATTTTACCCGTTTCCAAAAACTTTATAAAACTCTAAATTGTTTTCTCAACTCCTAAAACCAAACATATTTTCCGAAACACCAAAAACCCTAATTCTCTCAAAACCAAAATAGTAAACCCTAAATTTTCCTAAACCCTAATTCATTGAATTTAAAACCCCAAACTAGTTAATTTAAACCCTAAAGCCATAATCTAATAAAACCAATAACAATAATCCAGTAACCAAGAGCTATAAACCCAATGTCTCAAGATTCTAAAACCCTAATTTTATGATGTCACCATTAAACCCTAATTTAATCAATCAAAGAACCTTACTAATTTCTTAAATTTATAAAACCCTAATCCATTCCAATTTTCCAAAACCTTTACAATAGAATAAACAAATAACAATAATAATACTAAAATCCCAAAGCCCTAAATATTAATTAAAGAACTTTAAATAGAAACAGTATACCCCAATTTGTATCTTTACTTGTTTTATTTTTAGATTTGATTATGTAGTCTATTATATGCTTTGGTGGTTGATTTATTTAATTTCATTGCTTTATTTATTTAATTTATCATGGATGGATGTTTTTTTTATTGTTATTATTTGCTTGTTTTAGTATTAAAAGTGTAAGAGGTATGTTTCCACTTTGTGGGTACCTCATTAGTTAAATATCATGCAATTTAAATGGCTTTTATATTTTAGACCAATGCAAAGGACATGTTTCTACCTTTTGGTGAGTGTCCTATTAGTTTAGACATGGGTGATGTAAGGACATGTTTCCATCCTCAGATGGGTGTCCATTTATTTATTTTGCTTAGACATTGCTTTGATTTTAATATAATGATGCTTTATTTTAATTATTGCATGTAATATGGATAATATTGTTATATTTAAGAATTTTATAATATTAAGACCTGTAAAGGAGGCCGGTTCCAATGAACCGGGCATTGTGGGGGTGCTGGGCCATTTCTCACCTTCCCCACACGTACCCAACTTTCCGAACCCATTAGGGGGTTGGGAATTTCTTAGGAATCGAGTCATCCACCCCTTTCTTTTTCCAGGCCCGTCCGGGTGGTTACTCCATTTTCTCCTAATTTAGGTCCGTGTTCTCTAAGGCCCCGAGCCTAAATAGTGTAGAAGTCGCAAGAACCATTCCACCGGGAGTGGGGGCGAAAATTTTCGCTCACAGTATTGATTAAGAATTTTTGGAACTTTTATTTGAAATTAAAATTCATAGCTGATTCAATTGATGAATAAGTGAAATTAAGAAAAATAATTTATGAAATGATTTAAGATACGAAATAAAAAATTTTGAGAAATTGGCATGATAGTTATAGAAAATTTTATAGGTGTCATGTAAAATGATATTGTCAAATTTTTGAATAAATATAGAAATGTTGGATGAGTTTGAAAATTTAATGAAAAGTTTTTCTATATGTTAGAATCTAATGTATAAAATTTCATAATTTTTAAAGATGAATTACAAATTAAGAAAGGTAGAAGAACACAGATTATTGGAGGAGTTCCAGAAACTCAGAATCTATTGAAATTGAGAAACATATTTAAAAACTATGGCAAAACAACCCAGAAAAATATGAAAAATTACACCCAATATCATATCTATTCCTATAACATATGGTTAAAATTTCATGAATTTTTATTAAGGTATGGTACCTAAAAAAATGTACAACCGGGTGCTTCCAGAGAAATTATTAAAGAGACAGATTCTCTGATTTTGGAAGATTTAATTTTTAAATAAATTAAATCAACTTGGAAAAAATCTAAAACTTTAAATATAAGTCCATATATGTGTCAAGTGCACATGGATAAAAGTTTACAAGCTTTTGTAAAGAATTAGTAAGGAATATAAAAATTGAAAGTGAGAGTGACATGAAACTAAGGAAGTCAAACAATTTTGTGTAAATGAGTAATAAATTAATTTCACGAGACAAATGAATAAGAACAATTATGAAAATTTATATGCATACGGGTAAAAGTATGAAGAAGGAATATGGAGTCTTAATAATTTAGAACAAAGAGTTCATAAAAAAAAATGAATGATACATGATTTAGGGTTTGAGTATGTAAAAGTAGGATATATAATTATCGATGTTAATTAGTATTGTTTAAAAGTAAATGTTATGATCTTAAGATTGAGAATGTGATATGGATGAGATTTGGTGAGGTTCATGTTGTTGGTTGCATTATATGAAATTTGAATTTTTGAAATGGGCTTCCATAATTGTGAAAGTGATGTGTTTTGATGTTATATTAATATAAAAATAATGTTTATAAAGTTAGCTCTTGAAAGTGAGATTAATAGAATGAAATTTAAGTAAAGTTGTAAGTTGAAAATTTAGAGTTGTAAGGAAATTTCGATGAGGATTGTTTAGATATTGATAGTTTAATGTTTAATAAGCATGGAAGTAATTTTGAATGAGTAATATTATTTATAAAAGTACTAACTAAGGTGTAATGTGGTTAATAATATAGAAATTTGTTATGAAATAAAGGGAAATGATTAAGCAAGTGAAAATGAGTTACTTTAGTTAATTGAATTGGAAATGATGACAATGGATATGAAAGGTGTGATCAATGCATAAAAAAAATGTGAGAGAGATGTCACATTGGAAAAGTGACTAAGATTTATGTGAAGTGTTAGAAAAAAAAATATAATAAGAAACTTATTTAAAAGATGGGCGATTAAATAAGAAAGATGTTAATTATGTTGTGGTCAGAGCGTATATATATGTTGAATTGATGAATAACCTAAGTAATGTCAAAAGAATGAGAAATGATAATGTTCTCTGAAAGGTGATAAATGTTAACTTTGTATAGGTTGTATGTAAAAGAGGAATTGCGTATAATTGTATGATATGTGTGATGAGATTTTTCAATATAAACACAATTGTGATATATAAGAAAATGTGGAAAGTAAGTCAAATTGTGAATATGACTTACGAATGTATATGTGGATGATTAAAAAAATATTATCGAGTGTTTGTTACCATATACAATTACTTGTCTAGTGATATTGAGAATGATATTGTAAGTATTAATATACCTAAGAGAGATTAGGTCTTGACCTGCGTAGAGTTAGGTCATGTGATGAAATTGAGATTGAGGATGGACCCGAGCAGCGTTGGACGGTGAAATTGTTATTGTAACAACTGAACTTGATGATTGTATAGTATTTTGCATCCAAAGTATATGCATATAAATAAGAGATTGTAAGGAAAAGGAAAGTATAATGAAGAAAGTATGGAAGTAAAAAAAATGAATGAAAATTTTTATAAGAGATAGATTAGAAATGGAGTAATAAATGGAAATTGTGTAAAATTAGCATATGAACGAATGTGTATATGTAAGAGATGTTAATGATTATATTGTTGAAACTTGAGTTAGGCTAATGATGATCAAGTGATTAAGAGTAAATTGCTTTGAAACAGAGCTGAAATGTGTTAACTCTTTGTGTAGCAAAAGATTAAAAAAATGAATATGTGATTTTTGCGATACAAACTTAATGTTGTGATTGGAAATGTTTGAGGAAGAATGATAGAGGAGTAGTATTTATTTATAAGCCACAGGCATGACCATTATTATGCCATGGTCATATGATTTGTTTAGTATATTGACCGATTAGTTTTGTTATCTACGGGCATGGGCCTGAGATGACATGATCGTTGGATAGATTTGGTGAGATTGATAGTTATGCTACAAGAAACATGATCAAGATTTATAGTTTGCATAGTTGTATCTTATAATTTAATGTTAGAAATTTGTTTATAATTATAGAAAGTGTGGAACAGAAGAGAATTGTGAAAATGTGATGAGTTTTAAATGATGTGTAAGAAAAGTGATTTTTGTAAATATGGTAACTATAAGAAATGTGAGAAAAGGATAAATGAAATGAATTATGAAATGTGATTAAGAGTAGTATTGAATGTGTTTGAAAGTGGTATAAAATGAATAAGTTGATGAAAATGATGTTTAAAGTGAATGAGACTAGAGGAAATGAATATTATCTATAATGATGAATTCGAAGGGAATTAAGATTTTAAAATAAATTTGACCTAATAGAATTAGGTCGTGAATGGAAAACAGATTGATTAATTTAAAATAAACTAAAGATTGGTCAGAATAGAATAAGGTTGTGATGGTCATATTGTGATAGTTAGATCAATTGATATGAAATGTAATAAGTTTACAAGTATTTATTGAAATTCAATGTATTTAGTTGTATTAAGAATATGCAAGCTATGTGATAATGTGCATAATACAACGTTTTGATATGTATATGCATATGGAAGGAGCTAAGTTATATTAGTTTCAAATAATTATAAGAGAAAAGTGTTAGTTATAGTATAATTGGAATGAATCTTAATAAGGAAATAAGATTTTGTTGTTGTATAATGGTGATATTAAATTAATATGTGGTAATTGTATAAAGAGTAGGATCAAAGTGAAGATGTGTAAAATTATTGTGTTAAGATAAAAGTTATTAACATTTGAATTTAAGGTGATGAGAGTATTTTTTTTAAGATAATGAAGTGATCAGATATCTTGAGTGTAATAGGTGTGTGGTGTAAATATATTAAGGAGATGAACTAATTTTATCTAATAACAATTCGATTGAAGATATGATAATCTATTGTGATTGTTTGAGTAAATAGACAGTATAATGATGAGTTATGGAATGGTAAAAAGATAATTGAGAATGTACCTAAGGGAGAGAATAGAAATTATGTAATTTGATGAAATAATAAATTGAATGATTTATTACCATATTGGATAATTTCGAGGACGAAATTATTTAAGGAGGAGAAAATTATCACATCCGTGATTTTGGAGATATAAAATTTTATATATACTCAATATATATCTAGAGAATATATAACTTATACATATGGTATATTACTTACATATGTTGGATTAATATATTATATACTTAATATATTTAATACGCATATAAGTTACATTTGATGTGTATATAAGATACACATTACTTATCCCAAATTTTTTGAAAAGTTCTAAATTTTAGAAATTTAATAAAATAAATTATAATTTAAATGGATAAATTAAATTAATGGTTTTAAATGAAAAATGAAGGGATTTTAAATGAAAAAGTGAAATGTATATGTGATATATATATAAAATATATACAACATATAAAAGTCAACACTGTTTAAAAGAAAAAGTCAAAGTAAAAGGATATTTTGGTAATTAAATCTTAGAAATTTAAAATTAATAAAATAATTCAAAAATAAATAATTTTGGATGGAAGATAATATTTTGGGGTTTTAATTAAATAATTAAATAATTAATTAATTAAAAATATATTAAAATAATAATATATAAAAGGTTGAAAATGTGAGTGGGAGGAAAGAGAAAATTATTTTTTTTTTTCATCATCTTCTTCTTCTTTCCTTCAAGGCTGACTTTCATGGCTTCAAGAGAGGGATTTACTTCTTCCAAACTCATTTAATTGAAATATTTACAAAGTTTCAAGTGGATCTTTAAGGTTTTCCTCTTTAATTAGTAAGTTTACTCACTTTTTCTTTGGATTTCCATGAAAGTTTAAATATGTGTGTTTTGGATTTTTGAAGTTCTAAGATTTAATTATCTATTTGGATATGGATGAAGTTATTTTAAGTGATTAACAATGATTTTAAGGTTAGATTTAAGAAATGGTTGAATTTAAGTTAAGTTTGGTGAAGAGAGACAATTTAGGGTTATGGAACATTTGAGTTTTTGAAATCATGAGTTTTAATTGTGCAAATTGGTTCCAAATGTGTTTTTCTGATGCATAAACAAGGATTTTAAGATCAAATGATGAATTTAGTTAAGTTTGGATAAAGTATGAAGATGGTAGTATTGATTTAGGATTTTGAAAAAGTGAATTTTCAAAGAATGATTAATTGTTTGATTTTAATTCTTAAATCATGTAATTTTATGATATAAGTGGTGGAAATAAGATTGAAATGATAATAAGATTGAAATGATAATTGGATTGAGCTGGAAAGGAGATCCTTCAATGGTGAAGGTTATGCCATTTTAGGGTTTTGAGCATAAGTATGTGGTTAATTAATGTAATTGGTTTAAACACGCTAAAACATATTTCTAATGATATTAATAAACTTAAAACACTAATTTAAATGGCTTGATATGGTTTTTCAAAGTTAAAGTGAGGTGAAGCTTAATTTTAGGATTTGATTTAGAGTGATGTTTAATTATTGTTTGATATTGAGAATACCTTAGAATGTGATAATGATTATGTATGATCACATTTGGTATAGGCATTGAGGGAGGTTGATTTGCTTCATCCAAGTCGTGAAGGGCAAGTTGAAAGGATAGGATTGGAGGTTGTGTTAAGCTTGCTTTGGGTTGCTAGTGGAGGTATGTACAAAACTTTGAATATATTGTTTATATTTGTATGACATTTGGGCTTAACACATTTTAGTTGAAAAATGTGTTAAGTTACTTAGTTCATTGATTGAGTATGAATAATGTGCTATGACATTTGTAATGTCATATATGTGTTAAATGCATTGTGAAAAGCCATTGATAAAGGCTAAATTGTGTAGAATGTGAAATATGTATATTATGTGAAAATACCAAAAGTAATTGGGTAATGTGTTGTGAATGCAAAAATGAGATATGTGGAATAATGAAATGAATTGATATTGATAAAAATGAGAAAAGTGATAAAAGTGATAAAAATGAGAAAAATGAGAAAAAAAATGTGAAAATAAGGCAATGTGCCTAGATTGAATATGTGACAATGAGAAAGAGATTAATAATGAGAAAAAATAAATAAATGAATAAAAAGTGATAAAAAGATGATATAATAAGGCAATGTGCCTAGTTTGATCATGAGAAAATGAGAAAAATTTTGATAAAGGAATTATGAAAGAATTTGATAATGAGAAATATGAATAAATTGTGTCCCTAGTATGTTATTCAATTTTTAGAGTTCTGGGTTTGGCGGCATGCCTATGATTGCCTATGGGCTAAATGCTGGAATGGTGAAAAGACTGGGTAATGCAGGGCATATGAGACTATTGTGCTATGCACTTGTAGACCCTTAATTTTGGCCCTAAGCTAGTCCGATCACAAATTAAATAAGGCCAAGCTAAATTTGGTCTAATTTCAGAAGCTTTAACATAGTTTATAGCTTTTAAATAAGTCAGTTGGTTTTGAAAGGCATAAATTCAATTGATTAATTTTATAAAGCCCTAAAATTAAATTTGTTTGGCCCAAATTGAGCCAAAGGCTAATGTCTATCTAGTTGCCTAGATCGACATGGCCTTGGCCCATTTCAATCTGGCACACTAGATCAACATGACCCTAATTTATTTTGAGTTTTGGCCGGCCATTTGGTTTCCTAAATAAGCTAGAATTTGTTTAAAAGATGGATTCAACATATTAGGCTTAGGGTTTTTAGTTATGGTTTTCCTATAAATAAAGGAGTTTAATACTGATAATAGGTAGCAACAATAATCAAAAAGGGCAACAAGAATTAGAAGGAAAATAATCAACAATTAGAAGGATTCAAGTGGCAACCAACAACGTTCATCAACAATCAATTCATCAAAGGTAGCCACACTGTCTTTGCTTTTGTTCAGCTAGAATTAATTTTGGTGGAACCAATAATAAAGGTTTGGTCTTAATGTGAGCTGGATTTTTGCCCTCACTCCCATGTGAAATGGTTCTTGTGAATTTGGCACTATTAAGCTCAGGGTCTTAGAGAACACAGGCCTAAACTAGGAGAAAATGGAGTCACCTCCCGGTCTGGCTAGGATAAAGAAAGGGGTGGATGACTCTATTCCTAAGGAATCCCCAACCCCCTAATGGGTTCAAAAAGTTGGGTACGTATAGGGAAGGTGAGAAGTGGCCCAACACCCCTATAACGCCCGGTTCATTGGAACTGGCCTCCTTTTTCAGGTCTATATGTTATTAAATTGTTAAATATTATAATATTATCCATGTTACATGCATTTTAAAAGAAATAAACATCCTTCATTTTATTAAAATAAAAGAAAAAAAATAGGCACCCATCCAAGGATGGAAACATGCCTTTTCAATGTCCAAAGTCCACAAAGAAATTAAAATAAACAAATTAGGACACCCGCCATAGGTGGAAATGTATCCTTTATAATTGTCCCAAAATCCTTAAATGATTAATTAAGTTACATAATAAAAATTGAGGCACCCAAGAAGTGGAAACATGCCTTTTACAATCTTAAGTCGAAATGAACAATTAATCAAGTAAATTAAACTATTCAAACATAATAATGAAAAATAAAACAACCATTATAAACTAAATAAAATAAATCATCCATGGTAAAGCAAGTAATCAATCAAATAACTAATCATTTGTATAAATAATTGTAAATTTGGGTTAAACTATTGAAGTTAAAGATAATTACAAAAATTTCAATTTACAAATATATCTTAATATTAACCCATTAATGAAATATAAGGTGTGATGATGAGACTTGCACTTACGACGATCCTGCTAGCCGGTTAGCAGGCGGGGGTCAAGGGGGCAGCGCCCCAAAAGCTAAATGATTTTCAAAACAAGTTTAGGGTTTTTGAACTTTAGAAAAATAAGATTAGGGTTTTGAAAGATAATAAATTAGGGTTTTGGATATTTTAAAAGCTAGGATTTTAAGGCCCTAGGCATTAGGTTTTAAGATATTAGGGTTTTCCTTGGAACCGAGGTTGAGGTATTAGGGTTTTAAGGAGTTACAAATTCTGGACTCTAGGTTTAAGAATTAAGGTTTATAACAATTATTCACATCAAACCTTAAGTTACTAGATGGACAAAATGGATTGATTTTTAATTTTATAAAATATGCAAATAAGGTGTTAACAGTTAAATTTCTTTGATCAATATGATAATTAAAGCAAACAAATAAAAAGATAAAAAGATAACCTAGCTACTATATGTTTAAGCAAATTAAGTTTAAGACATAAAACTTGCGTTTGAAGGATCCACCAAATTGAATTGCTGATTCCAAGCTCACTACCTGCATCAATGGTTGTTTTTGGCCAAGCAAAGGTCAAAGACAGTGATTACTGCCTTTGAAGTGTTGATAAATGTTGATTCTTATTGTTCAGTATTGCTTTCCTTGCTAAAATTGTTGATCCCTATGTTGGTTCTTAAAACCTCTATTTATAAGAAAACATATTAGGTTTAACCTTGTATCAAAGTGTTGTTTTTTCCTTCAATTTCAAAAATTCTTGAGGCTAATCCCATCAAAATTAGAATTGGAAGTGGATATTAATTGAATCTGGATGCAATTCGGAATTAAACTCAAAAGGCCCGAATTAAACTCAAGAGCATGGGCCTGTGGTGAATTGGGCAAGCCAATTCATCCCAGGCCAAAGCCTGTGGCTAATCGGGCATGCTGATTCGACAAAGTTTGGGCTTACGCCCACTTATTCTGGGATTTTAATATTATCGGGCCATTTTAGGCTTTTAAAATTATTCCAGACTAGTTTAAACCTTCTTGAATCTATTTTGGCCTTTTAAATATATATAAATTTAATGCAGGCCAAAATTAAGGGTCTATAGTTTGCCCCCTACTTGAGTAATCTAAGACTTTAGCAAAAGAGAGTGAAAAGCAACATGATTTTTAAATGGGTTCTGGGCCCAAGTTGGTTTGGATTCTAGACTCGGATTGAGTTATGGGCTTGAAAATGATTTGGATTCTGGACCCGAGTTGGTTTGGGGTGCTCGACCCAAAACTAGATTAGGGTTCTCAACCCAAGATTGGATTAGGGTGCTCGACTTGAAACTGGATTAGGGTTCTCGACTCATGACTGGATTAGGGTGCTCGACCTGATGACTAGTTTAGGGTTCTCAACCCAAAATTGGATTAAGGATCTCAACCCAAGACTAGATTATGGCTCTTGACCCAAGAATGGATTAGGGTTCTTGACCAGAAACTGGATTTGGGTGCTTGACCCTAAACTGGATTTGGGTGCTCGACCCAAAACTAGAGTAGGGTGCTTGACCCGAGACTGGATTAGGGTTCTTGACCCAAAACTAGTTTAGGGTGCTCAACTCGAGACTGAATTAGGGTACTCGACCCAAAACTGGATTAGGGTGCTCAACTAGAGACTGGATTAAGTTGCTCGACCCGAAACTGGATTTGGGTGCTCATCCCAAAATTGGATTTGGGTGCTCGACTCGAAACTGGATTTGGGTGCTCTACCTGAGATTTAAGCTCTTTTAGCTTTATCATCCTTTGCCATTTGAGAATTCTGGCTTTCTTTTAGCCAGTTGGTTCCATCCTTTAATCGATTTACCTTAACTCTTCTAGCTGGATTGACCTTTCATCATTTGAGAGTATGGGCTTTCTTCAAGCCACTTGTTATATTCTTCAATGGATCAATTTCAACTCTTCTGGCTGGGCTGATCTTTTATCTTTGTATCTTCATTCTTTTAGAGTTATGATTTTCTTCTTGTTTCACTTTGTACTTTTGCAAAAAATTCGGCGATTCAACTATTTTTGGCAATCATACCCTCGCTTTTCCTCCTGCGTAGCAGAATATTGAATGTGAGTCTGAAAATGTTTTATATATAAATTCAAAAATTAACAAAGATAAGTTTTCCCCCTTGTGTACGGTCAAACTAATGCAGGCTCTAACTGATGTCTATAATTTGTCAACTTCGGACATTTCTTTGATTTTCAGTTTCTTCTCAAATTTCTTTTCCAAGTCCGCAATCATCTTTTCAATATCATAATTTTCAGTTTTCTCCACAGCTGGTCTTTCAACAATCTTCGGTTATTTCTTCTTGTCTTGAGGATCTTGGAAGTATTGAGCCCAATCGTCGTCATCATCAATGATCACCTTATCATCATCAAAAACCACTTCACCAACTTTAGCCTTCCCCTTGTCCTTTGGCTTCTTGGTGCTAGCAGATGCTTCGGCATTGTTTCCTAAAATTGCAGCCAATTATTTGAAAAAACCCATTATAAAAAGATTTTAAGAAAAAATGAATTTTTGACTTTGTATTTGAGTCATGAGAAAAGAATTTTTTGATTTATTTTTAGAAAAGTTTTATGTCCAAAGGCCATCTTGAAAAGTTTTGCAAAATAGCTTTGGTCTTTTGGATTTAGAAAGAAAAATTTATTTGAGCTTACAATGTATTTAGGTCATATTAGAAAAAGAACAAATCAAATAAGCCATGATTTAAGCTAAGATAAATTAACCGTAGTCAAACAATAAGCATTTGGGGTAAAAAACTAAGGAAAGTAACTAGGCCAATTACATGAGCTTTAGTCTTTGGGTTGAAAAGGCTTAGGTTCCCATAGCAAGTATATACCAAATGGTACAAGGCTATGAATGGTTATACCATGCTCGATCTCCATACCTTGAGTGAAAGTATGGTATCCCTTACATAACACAACACGGGCGTCCTAACTCATGCACACAATGCAAACTAAGTGATACAATGGATAATATCATGATAAAAAAAAGAATAGAATAATATAAAGATCAACGGAATCAACTTCTCTTACCCCCAGTGGAGTCACCACTGTGAGCGGGGTATTTCGCCCCCACTCCCGGTGGAATGGTTCTTGCGATTTCGGCACTGTTTAGGCTCGAGGCCTTAGAGAACACGGACCTAAGCCCGGAGAAAATGGAGTGGCCATCCGGACTGGCTGGGAAAAAGAAAAGGGTGGATGACTCGATTCCTAAGAAATCCCCAACTCCTTAATGGGTTTGGAAAGTTGGGTGCATGTGAGGAAGGTGAGAAGCAACCCAGCACCCCCACAATGCCCGGTTCATTGGAACCGACCTCCTTTGCAGGTCTTAATATTATAAAATTCTTAAATATAACAATATTATCCATACTACATGCATTAATTAAAATAAAGCATCATTATATTAAAATCAAAGTAGTGTCCAAACAAAGCAAATAAATGGACACCCATCCAAGGATGGAAACATGTCCTTACATCGTCCATGTCTAAAACTAAATAGGACACCCACAGAAAGGTGAAAACATGTTCTTTACATTGGTCCAAAATATAAAAGCAATTTAAATTACATAAAATTTAACTAATGAGGTACCCACAAAGTTGAAACACACATCTTACAATTTTAATACCAAAACAAACAAATAATAATCATAATAATAAAGAAAATATCCATCCATGATAATTTAAATAAATCAAGCATTGAAATTAAATAAATCAAAACATATAATAAACTACGTAATTAAATAAATAAATAAGTAAAATTAGAATTCAATCCATTAAATAAATAAAGTTAAGTTTTAAGGTTTAGGATTTAAGAAATTAGGTTTCTGGGATTTAAAGTTTTTAAGTTTTTGGTTTTATTTATGGCTTTAGGCTACTGGGGGTACTAGATGTTGTTTTTATGATTTCTAAATTTTAGTTTTGAAGAATTAAGGTTTTGGCATTTAGAATTAGTGTTTTAAAGAATTAGGGTTCGAGAAAAAGGATTTAGGGTTTTTGTCAAAACATGATTATTATAAAACTCTAAGACTATTTTAACATGGATTTTTGATAAATACTTACATGTAATATAACTACTGGACATTTAAAATATTATTTGAATAATCTAATACTATAGTGATTAAATGGAATAGGCTACTGTGATAATAATAAATAATAATTGATTAAGGTTTTAACTAAATAAGTTAGGGTTTAATTTAAATTAGAATTAGGGTTTCTAAGAAAAACTATCACTATCATATTTAATTTTGAAAGAGGAGGCTACTGTAAAGATTTTGAAAAATTGATTTGATTAGGGTTTTTAAGAAAACAAAATATTATAGTTTTTAGAAAAGTGTAATTAGGGTTAATGATTTCAAAAATATGTGGTACGGGCATTAAGGTATTAGGGTTTTGGAAAAACTCTTTTTAGGATTTTAAATAAAGTTTGGATAATAAGCATAACCATTGATCAAGTAACAAAAATATGCATGCTTGAACAATTTATCAAATTGTATAATGAAGTTACTGTGAATATAAGCAAAGAAATAAAGATTCAAACCTCCGTTGTTGGTTCTACCACAATCTTTGAATTCTGGTTGAACAATAATAAAGACAGTGTAGGCTGACTTTGATGGATTGTTGTTGCTTCCTCACTACCTCTTACTTTTCCAAGGTTTTCTTTTGGCCGAAAGAATTCAAGAGTCCCAAGTCTGGTAAAAAGTTTTAGCTCCAGAATTTCCTCCCCTTTTTCTGTGTTTTAATGTGGTATTTATAGGAAAAATAAAAAACCTACTTCTAATTGTCTAAGGAAATAAAAACCATTTAGGAAAAGAAATAAAAACCAAATAAAATTCGGTTTTGGAAAAAACTGCGCTGGCAAAAATTGCTGCGGGCTACGGGTAGGCCAGCTATGAGAACCTGCGAGAATTGCGTGCCAGAATTTCCTGCGGTGAATTAGCCAGGCGAATTGGCTTGTGACCAATTCGTTGCAGGTTTTTCCTATGGTGAATTGGCCCAAGCCAATTTCGCTAGCGATGAAATTTTTCATCGCAGATTCTTCTGTAGCAGATTTTTTATTTTTTTTAACTTTTCTAATATTACCTTTTTTATTTTTATTAAAAAAATATTATAAATAATAAACATTATTAAAATTAAAATACCACAAAATTTATTTTGGACTATTTAAAAATATTGGACCGGACTGGGTCAAAAATTAAGGATCTACAGATATAAAAATAATGGAAACAATAATAAGAGATGTTTCTTTCCCTTTTATGATTTGTCATCACCTTTCACTATTGTGTTTATTTGGTTTATCTATATCTGGTCAAATACTTAAAATAGTGCACATAGAATAATTTTAATATTAATTCTATTTTATTAAATTGGGGAACAACCAAACATAAAGCCAGCATACACAAGATCACTCATGTTGCCAACTAGCCCTTTCGGGTTTTCTAATTGACAATTTTCTCTCATTTAGCCCTAATTGTTGCCTAGCCCACCCTTTCAAATTTTTGAAACTAGAGGACTACTCTAACTATTACCTAGGCTGCCCTTTTGGATTTTCAACCTAGCGAGTTCTCTTTTTTATACATAAAACCTCTTCAACCTGTTAATGTTCACCCATGTCTGAAAACTTGACTACACCCTTGTTCATGACTTGTTTCACAATATATGGTCCTTCCCGACTAGGCCTAAATTTCCCTCTTGGATTAGATACACTAAATCGCCGACTCTGACCTTTCTAACCCTAACCCTTCTATTATAGGCTCGAGCTATCTTCCTTTGATACAGTTGATGATGAAACAGTGCTTTTAACCTCCTCTCTTCTAGTAAAGCTAACTTTGTGTACCTGCTCACTACCCACTCCGTCTCAAGCAGTTCAGCTTCTAAGACCACTCTTAATGACTTGATCTCAATTTCAATTGGCAACACTACCTCTATCCCATAAACCAAAGGGAAGGGTGTCATTCCAGTCGGTGTTCGCACACTTGTTCTGTATCCCCACAAAGCAAAAGGAAGCATCTCCGACCAATCCCTATATGTCTTCATCATCTTGGACAGAATCTGCTTAATTGTCTTGTTTGTTGCTTCTACCGCACCATCAGCCTTTGGTCTATAAGGGGAGGATCGGTGAAGATGGATTTGGTATTTCAAGAATAAGTCCTTAACTGTACCTTGAAACTGTACTCCATTGTTCGATATCACACTATGTGGGACCCCATATCTGTAGATGAGATTCTTTTCAATAAATCTAGCCATTTGCTTTGCCCCCAGTTTGTTGAAAGATTCGGCCTCAACCCACTTTGAGAAATAATCCACTGCTACTATAATAAAACGGTGACCATTTGAAGTTGTCGGATGTATCTCTCCTATAATGTCAATCCCCCAAGTTGCAAATGGCCAGGGTGAAGACATAGAATGCAATTCTTCAGGAGGCATGTGATTCAAATTACCAAACATCTGACATTGCTGGCACTTCTTCACAAACTCAATGCAATCTCTCTCCATGGTCAGCCAGTAGTAACCTTGCCGAATTATCTTCTTAACTAGGGCTAAACAACTCATGTGTGGACCACAACTTCCCGTGTGTATTTCTAACATAATATGCTCCACTTCAGGCTTTCTCAAGCATCTCAAGTGCACCCCCATTAGGCCATCTTCGATAGAACTCTCCATGAAAGGTGATGTATTGTAAGGACCATCATCTTATGGCTCTTCTTTCTTTCTTTGTTGCTCCCAACGGGTATTCCTTCTCCTCCAAAAACTGACTTATAGTGTCATACCATGTATCATGGTCTGTATCAGTTTCCATGATTGTCTCATATTCATAGCAAGGAGTTGAGAAACTGGTTAAAATCAGAGGCTTAAGGAATAAGTTAACAGGATTTTCCCATATCGAAGCCAATGTGGCTAGGGCATTAGCCATCTGGTTTTCTTCTCTTGGTAGGTGTATAAACCTACACTCCTTAACGTTCTTCTTCATTATAGTCAAGTAATGGTGGTATGGTTTTAGCTTCTCTTCTTTTGACTCCCACTCTCCATTTACTTGGGATACTACCAGCAATGAATCGCCAAAGAATTGCACCTTATCCACCTTCATAATCATCAAGGTTTCCAAACAAAAATTACATGCTTCATACTCCACCATATTATTAGTCACCCTGAACTTTGACTTCTTGGCTAAAGGGATAAGCTCCCTGTAGACCCTTAATTTTTAACCTAGTCCGGTCCAATATATTTTATTTAGTCCAAAATAATTTTTGTATTATCTTAATTAAATAATATTTGTTTTAGTATTTATTTTTTATAATTTTTAAAAAATTAATAATAAATAATAATAATAATAAATAAAAATAAAAATTGGTGAAGAAAAAATCGGCGACGAAAAAATTCATCGCCGAAAAATAGTGCTGGACGAAATGGCAGTGGGCCATTTCGTCGTCAGGAGTTTCCTGCCATTTCGCTCGCAGGAAAATCCTACGAGCGAAATGGCCCACAACCCACCTAGCATGCCCGACACTTGCACCTCGCCTCGCAGCTCTTGCAGCCCGTCGCAGTTTTCGCCAACGAAATTTTTTCGATGCAATTTTTTCCGAAACTAAATTCTATTTGGTTTCAGTTTCCTTTTCCTAATTAATGATAATTTCCTTAAGCAATTAAGATTAATCATCGAAATTTTCTATAAATAAGACTAAAAACAACGCAGAAGAAGGGAGGACAATCGGAGAGGAATTTTTGAAAGGAGATCGGACTTTAAAACTTTTTGGCAGTGAAAACGATCGAACTTTTTAGAGGAGAATAAGAAAACAAGCAATCAATCCATCAAAGGCAGCCATCTTGCCTTTGTCCTTGTTCATCCAAGAAGCAATTTTTGGTGGAACTAACAAATGAAGGTTTGAATATCTAATCTTTTTTCCTTACAGTAGCTTTAATAATTCAATTGTTTCTTTTGATTTTAAAAACCTTAATTCGTTTCTCTGTTTTCCAAAAAAAAATCCTAAAATTACTTTTCTATTTCTTCTAAAACCTAAGAAACCTAATCTATTTCTTCAAAATCTTAAAACCCTAATCTACTTTCCAACTTTCCAAAACTTTAAATCGTTTTATTAATTCCCAAAACCCTAATCTGCTTTCCAATTTTCCAAAACCTTAAAACACTAAATTGATCCTTTTATTTCCAAAAACCCTAAAAAAATATTTTTTGTTTCCAAAAACCTTAAATCGTCTTGCCAAATTCCAAAAAACTTTTTAAAACTCTAAATTATTTTCTGTTTCCAAAATCAAGACAGTAACCCCAAACTAGCTAATCTAAACCCTAAGTGTTCTTAAACCCTAATTCCCTTAAAATATTAAACCCTAGTTTTTCTAAACCCTAATCCTTAGAACCCTAAAACCTTATAAATTTAAATATTAAAATTTAACACAGTAAGCCTAAAAACAACAATCCAGTAGCTAATAATTATAAACCTAATGTTTTAAAGTATTCAAACCCTAATTTCATGATTTTACCCCTCAAACCCTAATTTGGTTAATCAAAGAACCTTATCAATTTCTTAAATTATAAAACCTTTAATCCATTTCAATTCCCTTAAAACTTACAGTAGCCTAAACTAATAAATTCCAAAACCCTAAATATTAATTAAAGAACTTTAAATGAGAAACAGTAACCCTAATTTGTATCTTGACTTACTTTATTTTTAGATTCAATTATGCAGTTTATTATATGCTTTGATTTATTTAAGTTCAATGCTTGGTTTATGGTGCGTCGCGCCTAGTGCTATAGCAATACCGCAAGTGCACGGGTCGCCCAAGTAATATAGTAGTGAGTGAATTATCGTTCCACTGGGGACAAGGCTAAGTACTAGTACAAACCTTAACTGTTGTTTAGCAAATTAATAGTTGTGTGATGCTTTGTAATTAAAAACAACTAATTTAATAACTGAAAGTAAAGGGAAATTAAATGTTGTGCAAAAAGGATTGATAATAATAATACTATCTAGATATTGAATCCCCCTAGCCTTAATGATATTTTTGAATAATCAATTCAGTTAAATCATTCAATAGATTTGAGTTGGCATTCCTCTAAATTAGACTAAAACCTCTCTCAAGTGGATTAATCCCTAATCACTAAGTAGAGTGCCGGAATCTCTTCTAAAACACAATTAAATAGATCTTGCATTAAGAACAAGGAACTATAAACCAAAGGATCTTGTAAGTCTATCTGTAGCACTCCAATCAATCCTCAACCCTTATGAGTATTCAATTCATATCAAGCTTTCTCAAGTCAATAATATGAAAATGGTAACCAATCAATAAGCATGCTATTATCAATTGGAAATAAATCATTAAGCATCATAAGAATAAAACAACTCAATCAAATGATTCAACTAAATATAATTATTCAATCCATACAAATAAGCTAAGGTTCATCAATATCTAGATAGAGAAGGAATTAATTCATGTTCAAAACCAGAAAAACAGAACAAGAAAAATGAGTAAAAGAAACCAAACAATCCATGGCGAATGATTTGTATTTCTTCACTCCAATCCTTGATTCTTGGTTTAGGTCTTGTATAGGATGTATCTCCTTCTTCAAACTCAGCTCAAGACTATTCTCTTTGCTCCAGCAGTTGGCTCCTTCTCCTTTGTTCCAGCCTCCATGTCCAAGCTCTCTAAAATCTCCAAGAACTTCTCCTTTTAACTCTCTTCAAAACTCACCCATGCCTTCCAACTCACACCACTCTTCCTTGTCTCCCACATTCCTTTTGTTTAATCTTTCTTTCCATCATTTAGGCAAGCTTTTCCTTTCTTTAATCTTTCTTTTGGCAAAAGCAATTGGTTTGTCCCCCACTTGTTACTCAACCTGTTCAAAAGAATTCAACATTTTTTTAGGTGACACGGCCAAGCCATGAGTGGCTTGGCCGTGTCTCTCATTTTTCTTTAGGACACGGCCAAGCCACTTGGCCATGTCCATCACTGCCTCTTCTTTCTTTCTTTCTTTTCTTTTGTTCTCAAGGAGTGACATGGCCAATCTTGTGGCCGTGTCATGTGACACGGCCACTGGCTTGGGCATGTCACTTGGGTGTGTCACCTTCTGCTTCTTCATTTTGCTTCTTCCTTGCTTGTCTTTGTTTCCAAGGGTGACACGGCCAAGCTTGTGGCCGTGTCATGTGAAAATGCCACTGGGTTGGGCGTGTCACCTGGGTGTGTTAGCTACTGCCTTCATTTCTTTGCTTTCTTGCTTGGTTCTTTGATTTTTGCTCTTTGGGTGAGACATGGCCAGTGACTTGGTCTTGTCACCTGGCCGTGTCAGCTACTACCTTGAAATTTCTTTGAGGGACACGACCAAGCTTTCTTTGGCTTGGCCATGTCTTGCTTGATTCATGCTTTTGCTTCATTGTTTTGATCATCCAAGGGAGTTTTTTTACACTTTGACCTAAAACAAACACTTAAAACAAACTTTAAACCAAAATCAAATGAAACATTAACTAAAAACACATAGAAATCATACTAAAAACAAGTATAAAAAATGCTCTTATCAAATACCCCAAACTTAATTCCTTGCTTGTCCCCAAGCAAGGCTAAAATCAAAACAAACTAAATATGAAAAATTTGTCAAGTTCAAGAGTTATAAAAATTGCATCAAGACTTCCCTATCCCTAAATCCGCAATCAATATCAAATCGAACAAAATTGATATCAATTCAATTAAGTGGCTTTCCATACATAACCTATGTTGTCACTCCCTCACCAACTCTTAAAATGTGTTTGATCAAGGTGGTGTTGACACTCATAACAATCAATGAAAGATTATCGCCATAGGCTTGCTTATCTATCAAATCTCCACCACTTAATTATAATCAAGCATCAATCAAAAGGTCTTTTATTAGGTTGTAATGGGGCTAAGGTAGAGGCATGGCATTTAGGAAATGTGAGCTTAATCATTAAGTTCAAGAGCACTTCAAGAATGAAGTAACCGATCATATAAATATAACCCAACGATCCCAAAACACATTTCTCTTATCTACCCCTTGACATTTAAAGAACTTTTCAAGGGAACTCACTTATTGTATCTTGTAACATATTCAAACCCTTTTAATGAGAACAACAATTATTCTTATTATTATTCTTCTTTTTATTTGATTGCTCTCTCTGCTTTTTTTTGGAATCTCAACTCTACTAAATTTAACCCCACACTTAATTCAACACAACACTTGGTCATAAACGCTCTTAAAATGCTCTTGACCTAAAGAAAGGGTAAGAGTTAAAATAGCAAGGTTCAAGCTAATGATGTTGTGAAAAAGAAAGAAAAGGAAAAACGAAATAGGCTCAAAATTGGCTAACTAAGGTTAAAAATAGGGTTGGTCTTTTTAAGCCAAAGTGGGTTCACCTAATTGCCTTAATCATCTTGATGCCTAATTGAAATTTTTATGTAATCTTAAAATGTATGTCAAAGCAAGTTCTAGCAAGTTATCAATCAAAGATGTCCACACACAAAAAGAATAATAAATTGATGGCTCAATTTCTCACTAGGTTAAAGGTAGTGCAAGGAAAAACCAACAAAATTGACAATAAGCACCAATTCTACTCAATTCTCAAATTCATGCTTCAAAAATTCAAAGGTCATCAGTCAACAATTTATAACAATTGAACTTTCCAAAATTCATTTATTCAAAGAAAACATGAAAAACATTAACTAAACTAACATAAAAATAAATTAAAATTAAAAACACAAAACACAAAATGCAATTAAAAATGAAAACACAAAACACGAAATGCACCCCACACTTAAAATTTCACATTGTACTCAATGTGAGCATGCATAAACTAAAGGAGAGTCTAGATAAAACCCCACTTTTTTTTTCAAACAAAAAATACAAGAATTAAAGACATAAAATTTAAAGAACGAATAAAATGGTGGGTTGCCTCCCACCCAGCATTTCTTTAACGTCGTATTAGTTGGACGTTTAGGGCAGATGTCCCTAGTCTTGGAGGTGTAAAACCTCCTTTAGGTCCTGTATTTCCCCTCCAAAATAAAATTTAAGCCTATGCCTATTGACTTTAAAATCTCCTTTTTCCAGGTGAGTTATTTCAACCACTCCGTAGGGCAAAACTTGCTTGACAGTAAAAGGACCAGACCATCGAGATTTCAACTTACCTGGAAAGAGTCGAAGCCTTGAATTATACAGTAATACCTAATCTCCTGTTTGAAACTCTTTTCGTTCCTTAATGTGAGCATTATGCCATCTCTTGGTACGTTCCTTATACATTTTCGCATTGCATAAGCTTGCAATCTCCACTCGTCTAACTCGTTTACCTGTAATTTTAGCCTTTCACCTGCACAAGCTAGATCAAGGTTAATCTGCTTTATAGCCCAGTATGCATTATGCTCAATTTCAACAGGTAAGTGGAAAGCTTTTCCATATACCAACCTAAATGGTGTAGTGCCCAAGGGAGTTTTGAATGCAGTCCTAAAAGCCCATAGAGCATTGTCCAATTTCTCAGACCAATCCTTTGGGGATCGCTCTACAATTTTTTCTATAATTCTTTTAATCTCCCTATTTGTGTTTTTGACTTGGCCACTAGTTTGGGGATGATAGGGAGTAGCAAACCTATGTGTAACTCCTAATCTTTTGAAAACTTTTGCAAGTTAAAAGTTGCAAAAGTGAGTACCCCTATCACTTATAATTGCTTTTGGTGAACCAAATCGAGAAAACAACTTCTTCAAAAACTTCACCACAACCCTAGCATCATTGGTTGCCAAGGCTTGGGCTTCAGGCCATTTAGATACATAATCTATAGCTACAAGAATATATTTGTTACTAAAGGAATTGGGAAAGGGTCCCATAAAATCGATCCCCCATACATCAAAGATTTCACACACTAAAATCCCATTTTAGGGCATTTCATCACGAGATGAAATATTTCCAGTTCTTTGGCAACGATCACAACTATTTACAAATTTGTAGCTATCCCTAAACAAAGTGGGCCAATAAAATCCTGATTCTAATACCTTTTGAGCAGTCCTATTGGCTCCCATATGACCACCAGCTGGTTCAGCATGGCATTGACTAAGAATGTTCATTGTTTCGGGCCATGCCACACATCGTCAGATCATGTGATCCTTACATAATCTAAACAAAAAGGGATCCTCCCAAAAATAATATTTTAAATCAGAAAAGAATTTCTTCTTTGCTTGATAAGTTAAGTCTTTAGGAAGTTCCCTAACAGCTAAATAGTTAGCAAAATCTGCAAACCAAGGTGTTTCAAAATTTAAGTTACTTACCTCACTTACCATGGCGTACAGCTGCTCATCGGGGAAGTGATCATCAATGTCCCCTTCTTCAAACCTCTCCAAGGTTGGATTCTCCAAGCGAGAAAGATGATCTCCTGCCAGATTTTCAGCTCCCTTCTTGTTTTAAATCGTCAAGTCGAATTCTTGCAATAATAAGACCCAATGGATTAGCCTAGGCTTTGCATCAATTTTTGCAAATAAGTACCTCAAAGCTGAATGGTCTATATAAACAATCACTTTTGACAAGATTAGATATGATATAAACTTGTCAAAATCAAAAACCACAGCTAACAGCTCTTTCTCTGTAGTTGTGTAATTAGTTTGAGCTGTGTTCAAGGTCTTGCTTGCATAGTAGATAGGTTGGAAGTATTTCTCCTTGCGTTGACCCAAGACTGCTCCCACTGCAAAGTCACTTGCATCGCACATTAGTTCAAATGGTAGACTCCAATTGGGAGCTACCATGATTGGAGCATGGGTCAATTTCTCCTTAAGAGTTGTGAATACTCTCAAACATTCCTCATCAGAAACAAAATCCACATCCTTCTCAAGGAGTCTTGTCAATGGACAGGCTATCTTAGAAAAATCTCGAATGAACCTCCGATAAAAACCCGCATGTCCTATAAACCTTCTGATGGCCTTCACAGATGTGGGTGGTGGTAACTTCTCAATGGTGTCTACTTTAGCTCGATCCACCTCAATGCCCTTGTTTGAAATTTTTTGTCCCAACACAATTCCCTCTTGAACCATGAAATGACACTTTTCCCAATTAAGCATTAGATTGGTTTCCTCACATCTCATCAAGACTCTTTCAAGGTTTTCCAAACATCTTTCAAATGAGCTGCCATAGACTGAGAAATCATCCATAAACACCTTCATAATATCCTCTATAAGCTCATCAAAGATTGCTACCATGCACCTTTGGAAAGTTGCAGGTGCATTGCATAACCCGAATGGCATTCGTCGATATGCGAATGTCCCATATGGGTAGGTGAATGTTGTTTTCTCTTGGTCTTTCGGGGTAATAGGAATTTGGAAATAGCCAGAAAGACCATCCAAAAAGCAGTAGTACTCATGGCCGGACAACCTCTCCAACATCTGATCAATGAAGGGTAAAGGAAAATGATCCTTTCTAGTTGCATCATTCAATTTTCTGTAGTCAATGCAAACCCTCCAACCGGTAACTGTTCTTATTGGGATCGGCTTATCATTTTCATTAGGGATCACTGTCATCCCTCCTTTCTTTGGTACTACTTGAACTGGGCTCACCCAAGAGCTATCCGAGATCGGATAGATAACCCTGCATCAAGTAGTTTTATCACTTCAGTCTTCACTGCATCTTTCATCTTTGGGTTCAGTCTCCGTTGTGGTTGCACTACTGGTTTGAATTCATCTTCCATTAGTATCTTGTGAGTGCAATAGGATGGACTGATACCCTTGATGTCTGCTATCTTCCAAGCTATCACTTGCTTATGTTTCTGCAGCAACTGGATAAGCTTCTCCTTCTGCTCAAAAGATAGGTGGGAACTTAGAATTATTGGCAGTTTCTTTTTCTCCGCCAGAAATCCATACTCAAGGTGATCTGGAAGAGGTTTCAGTTCCAAGTTGGGTGGATCAATCACTGATGGTTTTGGCTTTTCTTCCTTTGGCATCTCAATAGTCTCATATGCCCTGTATTTGAACGATTTGCTTGCTTCAAGAAAAGCAAGCTGCTCCATTGCTTCTTGACCCTCAACATTTTCCTGCAATAAACACAACTCAAGGGGATCCTTCGAAACAATGTTAGTAACACAATTTACGGTCTCATGCTCAACAACATCATTGCATAATTTCGCCTCATCAAGTGAAAGTGGATGTTTCATGGCATCATGTATCATAAAAATAACTTTCTCATCACCCACTCTCAAAGTTAAAGTGCCATCATGAATATCGATAAGGGCAAGGGCTGTATTTAAAAATGGCCTACCAAGAATAAGTGAAACATCCGCATCCTCATCAATATCAATGACAACAAAATCATTGGGGAAAATGAAATTCCCGAATTTTACCAACACATCTTCTATAATGCCACGAGGGTGGACTACTGACTTATTAGCAAGTTGGATGGTCATGAGTGTTGGTTTAGGTTTGCCAATGCCTAACTCTTTAAACACTTATGCTAGCCGCCAAATCAGCTAATGCACTCTTAACCTCAAGGTTACCTATCAAACATGGAATGGTAAAACTACCTGGATCTTTTAACTTCTTAGGTAACCTCCTTTGTAAAATAGCCGAACTCTTTTCAGATAAATGCACTAAAGACACTTCCTCAAGTTTCCTTTTGTTAGAAAGGATATCTTTCAAAAATTTAGCATACTTAAGCATTTGTGACAAAGCTTCAGCAAATGGAATATTAATGTGCAATTGTTTAAAAAGTTCAAGAAACTTACTGAACTGAGCATCAATCTTGTCCTTATTCAATCTTGTCAGATAGGGTACTCTAGTCGGTATTCCTTCAGTATGGGGCTATTTTCTTGCGGCAACTTCTCTTTCTCACTTTCTAGTGCAGCTTTCTCTCCCGAAGTGACAGGAGGATCATTGTCTTTTTCTTGTTCTTGTACTTCGGCCCTTTTCTCTGCCACTTCTCCTCTTTTCTCATCCATATTGCCCTTGATCTCTTTTCCACTCCTTTGTGTAATTGCCTTAAGTTGCTCTTTAGGATTTGCCTCAGTGTTGCTAGGTAAACTCCCTTGTGGTCTCTCACTAAGCAGCTTGGCAATTTGCCCCACCTGATTCTCCAGACTATGGATAGAGGCTTGCCGATTTCTTAGGGTGGTTTCAATTGATTGGAACCTAGTTTCAGAAGCTGCTATAAATTTCTCCATCATGTCCTCCAAACTACTCTTTCGTGGAGGGGCAGCTTGTTGATGTTGGGGCTGCTGGAATCCAGGGGGAGGTCTTGGATTATTTTGATTATTCCATGAAAAAATTGGATGATTTCTCCACCACAGATTGTATGTGTTGCTGTAGGGGTTATTCTGTTGTTGCCTTGGCATATTTCCCACATAATCTACTTGCTCTTGCCTAGCAAACATGTTGCCACTTTGGCAGTCTTAACTTTGATGTCCACCCCCATACCATTCACAAGACATCACTTGCATTACTTTCCCAGAAGAAGAGGCTAAAGAATCAAATTTTTTATTTAATGCTTCCAATTGGGCTGTCAAAGCTACCACAGGATCTATTTGGTGTGAACCCATGACTTTCAGCTTTCCTTGCTCCCTTGGGGCTTGCCACTGATAATTGGTGACGGCCATGTCTTCAATTAAATCCCTTGCTTGTTCAGGTGTCTTGTTGTTTATGGTACCACCAGCTGCTGCATTAATGGATTGCTTACTTACATAATTCAACCCATTGTAAAATGTTTGAATTTGAAGCCATAGTGGAAGTCCATGATGAGGGAACCTTCTCAACAAATCTTTAAATCTTTCCCAGGCATCATAAAGGGTCTCACCATCTTGCTGCAGAAAGGATGAGATATCATTCCTCAACTTAGCAGTTTTGGATGGTGGGAAGTATTTTTCTAGGAATTTCTCTGCCAACTAACCCCATGTGGTGAAGGTTCCTGGAGGAAAAGATTTCAGCCACTTCTTTGGTCTATCTCTAATGGAAAATGGGAACAACCTCAGCCTAATTGCATCATCTGAGACATTATTTATCTTGAATGTGTCACAAATCTCCAGAAAATTATCAATATGTGCATTAGGATCTTCATCAGGAAACCCATTACTGACAAGTCTGCTACACCATTTGAATTATATTTGCTTTTATTTCGAAGTTGTTTACAGCAACTGTTGATCTCCGGATACTAGATTCTGCATCTTCCAAAACTGTCTCCCCTTCTTCCTTTCGCTTCCTCCTCAATGTTCTTTCTAGCTCTGGGTCTAACTCAAACAGTTGGGATGAGTTACCTCTGGTCATAAACGGGAAGGAATACCTAAAATGATAATCAACAAACAAGAACCAATGTAAAAAACAAATGAAAACAAAACTAAATCAACAGACTTGATTATATTACTAATATTGAAACCATTGTCCCCGGGAGCGGCGCCAAAAACTTAGTGCGTCGCGCCTAGTGCTATAGCAATACCGCAAGTGCACGGGTCGCCCAAGTAATATAGTAGTGAGTGAGTTATCGTTCCACTGGGGACAAGGCCAAGTACTAGTGCAAACCTTAACCGTTGTTTAGCAAATTAATAGTTGTGTGATGCTTTGTAATTAAAAACAACTAATTTAATAACTGAAAGTAAAGGGAAATTAAATGTTGTGCAAAAAGGATTGATAATAATAATACTATCCAGATATTGAATCCCCCTAGCCTCAATGATATTTATGAATAATCAATTCAGTTAAATCATTCAATAGATTTGAGTTGGCATTCCTCTAAATTAGACTAAAACCTCTCTCAAGTGGATTAATCCCTAATCACTAAGTAGAGTGCCGAAATCTCTTCTCAAACACAATTAAATAGATCTTGCATTAAGAACAAGGAACTATAAACCAAAGGATCTTGTAAGTTTATCTCTAGCACTCCAATCAATCCTCAACCCTTATGAGTATTCAATTCATATCAAGCTTTCTCAAGTCAATAATATGAAAATGGTAACCAATCAATAAGCATTCTATTATCAATTGGAAACAAATCATTAAGCATCATAAGAATAAAATAACTTAATCAAATGATTCAACTAAATATAATTATTCAATCCATACAAATAAGCTAGGGTTCATCAATATCTAGATAGAGAAGGAATTAGTTCATGTTCAAAACCAGAAAAACAGAACAAGAAAAATGAGTAAAAGAAACCAAACAATCCATGGCGAATGATTTATATTTCTTCACTCCAATCCTTGATTCTTGGTTTAGGTCTTGTATAGGATGTATCTCCTTATTCAAACTTAGCTCACGACTCTCCTCTTTACTCCAACAGTTGGCTCCTTCTCCCTTGTTCCAGCCTCCATGTCCAAGCTCTCTAAAACCTCCAAGAACTTCTCCTTTTAACTCTCTTCAAAACTCACCCATGCCTTCCAACTCACACCACTCTTCCTTGTCTCCCACATTCCTTTTGTTTAATCTTTCTTTCCATCATTTAGGCAAGCTTTTCCTTTCTTTAATCTTTCTTTTGGCAAAAGTAATTGGTTTGCCCCCACTTGTTCCTCAACCTGTGCAAAAGAATTCAACATTTTTTTAGGTGACACGGCCAAGCCATGAGTGGCTTGGCCGTGTCTCTCATTTTTCTTTGGTTCCATCACTGCCTCTTCTTTCTTTCTTTCTTTTCTTTTGTTCTCAAGGAGTGACACAGCCAAGCTTGTGGCCGTGTCATGTGACAAGGCCACTGGCTTGGGCGTGTCACTTGGGTGTGTCAGCTACTGCCTTCATTTCTTTGCTTTCTTGCTTGGTTCTTTGATTTTTGCTCTTTGGGTGAGACACAACCAGTGACTTGGGCATGTCACCTGGCCGTGTCAGCTACTGCCTTGAAGTTTCTTTGAGGGACATGGCCAAGCTTGCTTTGGCTTGGCCATGTCTTGCTTGCTTCATGCTTTTTCTTCATTGTTTTGATCATCCAAGGGAGTTTTTTTGCACTTTGACCTAAAACAAACACTTAAAACAAACTTTAAACCAAAATCAAATGAAACATTAACTAAAAACACATAGAAATCATACTAAAAACAAGTATAAAAATGCTCTTATCAGTTTATTTAAATTATCATGGATGTATGTTTATATTTTGATTGATGTTTAAAATCTTTGATGAATGATTTATTTATGATGAATGGTTATTTACTTTTATCGATTTATTTTTGATTTCCAAATATTGTAAGAGGTATGTTTCCACTTTGTGGATACCTCATTAGTTAAATATCATGTAATTTAAATTGCTTTTATATTTTGGACCAATGTAAAGGACATGTTTCTACCTTTCGATGGGTGTCCTATTATTTTAGACATGAATGATGTAAGGGCATGTTTTCATCTTCGGATGGGTGTCCATTTATTTGTTTTGCTTGGACATTATTTTGATTTTTAATATATCAATGCTTTATTTTAATTATTGTGTGTAATATGGATAATATTGTTATATTTAAGAATTTTATAATATTAAGACCTGTAAAGGAGGCTGTTCCAATGAATCGGGCGTTGTGGGGGGTGCTGGGCCATTTCTCACCTTCCCCACACGTACCCAACTTTTTGAACCCATTAGGGGGTTGGGGATTCCTTAGGAATCGAGTCATCCACTCCTTTCTTTTTTCCTGGCTCGTCCGAGTGGCGACTCCATTTTCTCCAGACTTAGATCTGTGTTCTCTAAGGCCCCAAGCCTAAATAGTGCCGAAGTCACAAAAACCATTCCACTGGGAGTGGAGGCAAAAATCCCCACTCACAGCGGTGACTCCACTGGGTATAAGAGAAGTTGATTCCGTTGGTCTTTATATTATTCTATTCTTTCTTATAATGATATTATCCATTGCATCATATTAGATTGCATCGTGTGCGTGAGTTAGGACACCTGTATTACCTGTGTTATGTTATGTAAGGGATACCATACTTTCACTCAAGGTATGGAGATCAAGCATGGCATAACCACTCATAGCCTCATACCATTTGGTATATGCTTACTATGGGAACCTAAGCCTTTTAACCCAAAGACTAACGCTCATGTAATTGGCCTAGTTACTTTCCTTAGGTTTAACCCCAAATGCATGTTGTTTGACTATGGTTAATTTATCTTGGCTTATTTGGTTTGTTCTTTTTCTAATATGATCCAAGTACATTTGTAAGCTCAAATAAATTTTTCTTTAAAATCCAAAAGACCAAAGCTATTTTCAAAACATTTCAAAATGGTCTTTGGATATAAGACTTTTCTAAAAATAAATCAAAAATTCTTTTGCTCATAACCCAAATACTAAGCCCAAAATCCATTTTTTCTAAAATCTTTTTACAATGGGCTTAGAAATAAAATTATTTTCATCCAACCTTTTCTTACAAAGAGCTTGCAAATTATTTAGGTCAATTACGAAATATCAAAAATCAATTGTGAGCCTAGTTTATACTAAGAAATAATTAATCATGGGTTTGTTTTTTACATGAATCATCAGTTACTTTTTCAAGTGAGAAATCTATTTATAATAAACCTCTTAATTTAGTTTTAATCCAATATAGCATAAAAGCTACTATAGTTGGTTGAATGAATTAAAACCTAATTAATGGGAATTATTATGAACTGATTTACCTAGGAAAAGAGACTCGCCATTCATGTGTAGATGTTATAAGGTTGGAAGGAACGTCCTAATTATCTTTCTTCATTGATTGTTTGTGCATACATGCATACATTTGCATCTCATTGATCCTCTCTGGCTCACAGCCCTGGATTATGACAGTTTAAAAGCTTACGACAATCCGACCTATGCCGGAAGCGAAGAATCTAGCAACGACTCAATCACTTGCTCACCAAAAGCAATGGAGCCCGAACAAATTCAAAGAATAGCGGATGAAGCCCTCAATGCCAAGATGAAAGAAATAAAAAAGGCCCTAGCTGAGACCATGAAGAACCAATTGACTGTAATTTTAGAAAATCACGCTGAAGCATCTGCTAGCACTAAGAAGCCAAGGGACAAAGGGAAGACTAAAGTTGATGAAGTGGTTCTTGATGATGAAAAGGTGATCATTGATGATGATGATGATTGGGCTCAATACTACCAAGATCCTCAAAACAAGAAGAAAAAATTGAAGATTGTTGAAAGGTCAACTATGGAGAAAATTGAAACTTCTGATGTTGAAAAGATGATTGCAGACTTAGAAAAGAAATTTGAGAAGAAACTGAAAACCGAGGAAATATCCGAAGTTGACAAATTATTTGAGCTAGATGAAGAAGTTTTGTACAAGTTCAAGATGCCATCTTTTGTGAAATTTGATGGTACTGGAAATCCTCATCTCCATGTGAAGCAGTACATCACTGCCATGCAGTCTGCCCAAGCTACTAAGGCTCAAACTCTAAGGTACTTCATACTCACATTGGACCCTGTTGTCCAAAATTGGTTCAACACCTTAAAGGAAACTACTCAAAAAGATTGGGACATGTTATACAAGGCTTTCATCCAACAATATGGATACAATGTTGAGATGGAAGTTACCTTAATGGAAGTGGAGTCCATTAGACAAAGGCCAAATGAGAATTTTGTGGACTATGTGAAAAGGTGGAGAAATAAAGCTGCTTTGCTCAAGAAGAGACCCGATGAGTCTGATAAAATAAGAATGATTGTGAGAGGGGTGTTACCTAGCCTTCGTGAAAGGATGTCTCATACAAGCTGGTCTACAAATTGAAGAGTGAGAAAGGGAGAAGAATCGCTTTTCGGTAAGAAGGAATGAGAAAGGAAATTATCAACTTAGCAATCAATGTACACAAAAGGAAGCTAATGTTAATGCCGCTAGTCAAGGAGGAATGAGGCAGTTTTCAGAATTAGGGAAGCCACTGTCTTGGGTTCTCAATAAGCTACAAAAGAAGGGATTGTTACAACCCTTGACTCCTCGTCCTTTGCCTAATCCTCTTCCACCTAACTTTGATACTAAGGAATTTTGCCAATTCCTTCAAAGGCCTAGACACGAAACGGACAATTGCATGAAGTTGAGGCATGAGATCCAGAATTTAATTCATAATGGCAAGTTGCCTCAGTCGGACAAGCCCAATACCAAAGGTAATCCATTTCCAAGGTTCAACAGGGTGCCACCACCAGCAACCTTCATGGTAGGAAAATGATTAGAAGAAGATTTTGTTTTATCATCTTTTCAAGATAGGAATGTTGAAGATGTGAAAGGAAAAGAAGCTTAAACTCAACAAACTTTCCTTAGCTTGAATGTTGCTTTTCAATTTTACTTTCTTTAATATTTAATTTGAACAATCTTATTTTTCAAATTTAAATAAATTACTTTCATCAAAATTTTTGTTGGTCTTTGTTCATTTTGGTGCTCAACCAATGAGGAATCTAGGTTGATGATTCATGAATTAATATATTTATGCATCATGACTTGAATGACTTTACTAGGTGAGGGAATTGCTCTATGGCATTGAGTTGTGTATGCTTACTTAGAGAGGGCTCCTGCATAATTACCTTTGTCTAGGTCCTAGTCAGTCTTAGAACATGCTTTGACAAACTTTCGAGGCGAAATTGAACTCTGCCTATTTAAGAGAGAGATGATCTAGGCATTGTTTGGTTAGCCAACAACTAGTATCCACCCTATTAAATATCAATCCCTAGGTGTCCCTTTGAGCCTTCATAAAATTTTAGCTTTCTTTTCATTGGCTTACAAACTCCAACAACCTACCCTGAGCTATTGTGATACTTTTGACAAGTCTTATGATCACTAAGGTGAAGAGGCAAGAAGATCAAAGAATGGAATGCATAGCCAAAGTTGTAAGGATAGTTGATGTTCTCAAGACCATAAGGGTTGTTGAAGTTTTCCTGATATCCCCAATATATCAAGACAACATCAGAGTAATAAATGATTTATCCCTGTTAAAGAAGATTTATGTCACTCCACTCGTCCATTATTAACCCAAGTTGGTACAAACAAGACAACTCTGTTTGAGCTAGAACAAAAAAAAAATGAAAAAAACAAAAAGAAAAAAAGAAAAGAAAAAAGAAAAGAAAAAAGGACAAAAGGACAAAAAGAGAAAAAAGGATAAAACCTAAAAGGTGGTTCAGAAAGACAACTGAGTTCTCTTTTCCCTAAAGCAGCAAAAGGCTTCCATTTGGTTCATAAGGACATTTTGACTTGAATTGGTCCAACCCAACCAAAGATTCAATCAAAATTGGAGAAAAAAGGAGGAAGATCATCCAGTTCTTGAAAGTTCTTATGAGCGGGGATTTTCACCCCCACTCTCGGTGGAATGGTTCTTGCGACTTCGGCAATGTTTAGGCTCGGGGCCTTAGAGAACACGGACCTAAGTCCGGAGAAAATGAAGTTGCCACCCGAACGGGCCGGGAAAAAAGAAAGGGGTGGATGACTTGATTCCTAAGGAATCCCCAACCCTCTAATGGGTTCGAAAAGTTGGGTACGTGTGGGGAAGGTGAGAAATGGCCCAACACCCCCACAACGCCCGGTTCATTGGAACCGGCCTCCTTTACAGGTCTTAATATTATAAAATTCTTAAATATAACAACATTATCCATATTACACACAATAATTAAAAGAAAGCGTCAATATATTAAAATCAAAGCAAGGTCCAAGCAAAACAAATAAATGGACACCTATCCAAGGATGGAAACATGTCCTTACATCACATGCCTAGATAGGACACCCACCAAAAGGTAGAAACATGCCCTTTACATAGGTTCTAAAATAGAAAAGCAAATTAAATTACATGATGTTTAACTAATGAGGTACCCACCAAGTGGAAACATACCTCTTACAACTTTTGGAAATCTAAATTAATTGATAAAAGTAAATAATCATTCATCATAAATAAATCATTCATCAAAGCTATTAATCAAAATATAAAATAAACATCCATCCATGATAAACTAAATAAATCAAGTATTGAAATTAAATAAATTAAAGCATAAGAGATAAATCAAAGTATAATCAAGTATGGAATTAAATAAAGCAAATAAAAGTCCAATTATAGCTACTGTGACTTTTTATGGAATTAAAATAGATTAGGGTTTTATGTTTTAAAAGGTTGGTAAGACTCTTTGATTAACCAAATTAAGGTTTGAATGATGAAATCATGAAACTAGGGTTTTAGACACTTTAAAATACTTTTGATTTGTGATTTTTGAATGATGATTTCAAGCTACTGTGTAAATTTAGAATATTTGTAAATTTATGGTTTATTAATGTTTTAAAGGATTAAAGCTTAGAAAAAGTTAGGGTTTAAGGTTTTAAAGGGTTAGGGTTTATTATTTTAGGTTTAAAAGTTGAATTAGGGTTTAGTGTTTTTAGAATTTATGGTTACGGGTGATTTGTTAATTTTAAAGTTTGAAAAAATAATTTGATAATTTTATGAAGTTTTATGAATTGAAACAAATGTATTGAAGTTTTTACAAGTAGAAAAGATGTTTTTTTAAGTCTTTTTGAATGAAATAGAACCTAGTTTAAAGTTTTGAAAGAAACAGAATCAAATTTTGGTTTTGTTGAAGAATATGTTCAATTAGGGTTTTGAGACTTTGAAGAGGCAAAAAATAACAATTTTAAGTCTTTTTGAAAAATAAAGTAACGTATTAGTGTTTTTGACTTGGGAAAACTAAATTAAAGTTCTAAAATTTTAACTTTTGAAAAATACAAAAATCCTAGTTTTAGCTACTGTGTAAAAAAACAATTAAAGAAAATCAATTAACACATACCTTCTTTTGATGATTCCTCCAAAAACAATTCTTCTTGGATGAATTAGCTCCAAAGACAAGCCTTTTTTGCCTTTGAATTCTTTAAATCGTGCTGCTGCTCCTTTAAAAATCAATTGAATTGAATTATTGCTTTTCCTTCCCTGATTTGGTTTCCAATTTTCCAAGCTACTGCCAATTTTTTTTGCCACCCCCAATTTGGTTGCCTTTGGTCCTTATTTATAAGGGTTTGATGTAGTTTAATCCTAATTAGCTTAGGCAAGTAATATTAATAAAAAAAACCAAAACCTAATTGGATTAGGTTTTGAAAAATTTGCATCGGAAAATTTTCGCCGCCGAAAAAAATTACCGCAGGAAAAATGCTCTGGCAAAAAAAAACTGCCTCAGAAAACTGCGGCAGTGGGCGGGCTGGGGCGTCGCTTGCAGGAAAATCCTGCGAGCAAAATAGAACAGTGATTTCACCCGCAGGAATTTCCTATGGGTGAAATAACCCGCGGGCCCGTGCGACTGTTTTTTCGCTGCAGATTTTTAATTTTATTTTTATTTTTTGATTTTGATTTGTTTATTTTTATTTTTTATTAATAAAAATTAGATACTAAAGCAAAAATTATTTTGGACCAATTAGACAATAAAAATCATTTTGGAATAAATAAAACATATGGGACCGAATTGGGTCAAAAATTAAGGGTCTACAGTTTGCCCCCTGCTTGAAAAATCTGAAACTTTAGTGAAAGAGAGTGAAAAGCAATAAGACCTAATTTTTGAGATGTTTGAGATTTTGGATTTTGGACCCGGTTTGAGTTCTGGACTCAAGGATAATTCTAGGTTTTGGACCTAAGAAAAATTTGGGTTCTGGACTCAAGGATAATTCTAGGTTCTCGACCTAAGGAAAATTTTAGTTCTGGACCCGGTTTGAGTTCTGGACTCAAGGGAGATTTTAAGTTTTGGACCTAAGAAAAATTTGGGTTCTGGACCCGGTTCGAGTTCTGGACTCAAGGATGATTCTAGGTTCTGGACCTAAGAAAAATTTAAGTTCTGGACCCGGCTCAAGTTCTGGACTCAAGGATAATTATAGGTTCTGGACCTAAAGAAAAATTTGGGTTTTGGACCCGGTTCGAGTTCTGGACTCAAGAGTAATTTTAGGTTCTCGACCTAAGAAAAAATTTGGGTTCTAGACCCAGTTCGAGTTCTGGACTCAAGGGAGATTTTAGGTTCTAGACCTAAGAAAAATTTGGGTTCTGGACCCGGTTCGAGCTCTGGACTCAAGGATAATTATAGGTTCTAGAACCTAAAGAAAAATTTGGGTTCTGGACCCAAGCTAATAAAAAAGTTTGTCTAATTTTAGGCATGTGTCTTCTTATTGCCCCCTGGTGAAAAAATATTTATATATCTGCAATTATTTGAATGATTAAAGCGAACAATTGAATTTAATGTTTATATTTACTGTAGTCACTGTTCATGCACTATTCACTATTTATAAATAGTAAATTTACTATTTGCAAATACTATCAAATAGTATTTACTATCGGAAAAAATAATTTTTACTATTCATCAATAGTAATACTATATTATAAATAGTAATATTTACTATTCATCAATAGTAATACTATTTATAAATAGTGATATTTACTATTCATCAATAGTGATATTTACTATTCATCAATAGTAATACTATTTATAAATAGTAAAATTTACTATTTACGAATAGTAAAATTTACTATTTATGAACAGTTTTGAGTTTTTTTTTTCTTTTGCTTGCCGTTTCTCTATAAAAGGCCATCAATTCTTCACTTCATTTCACAATTTCAATTTCAATTTTGTAATTCTCTCAGAGTTCTTTTCAATTTCAGCATATATTTTTCAAAAACAATTCATGCTCCGAGGTCGTGGACTCATTCTAATGCCGAGTTATTGGAGTTTATTCGGCATCATGAAGACGAAAATCTAGATATACTGGCCGGGATGCCGCTCCATCGCAGTTCCAACCAAAAAAGCGAGGTAATTACTTTTCACTTTCTTTTCTCCTTTATATATATATATTATCTTTTTATCTTATTATTATTATTATTATTTATTTTTTTTGTTATTGTAAAAAATAAATTAATTTAAATAGATAGAATAACACGTACTTATCTGGTATTAACTTACCTGGGTCTGTGTTAGCATGATCGTTGTGTTGTTCAGGCCGGAGGGTGTATTTATAAAGCCCGACAATGGTATGATGTAGTGCCTTCTCGGGTAAGGCGGATTATCCGAGATTGCGGCTTTGAGCAGTTCATCTTACAATTGCCGTCCGAAGAATATCAGATAGACTGAAGCGTAGTTCAGGCGCTTGCAGAGCGATGGCTGGATACCACTCACACTTTTCACTTGCCCATCGGGGAGATGACGATTGGTCCGGTCGATTTAACTGCCATATTCGGCCTTCGATATGATGGTGCTCCGGTTCCTCTGACCAATGAAATTTTAACATTTGAAGAAATTCAGGAATTAATTGGTACGGAACCGTCATATAAAGGGCCTCTTAAGATAAAAATCGAGCCGATTCACAGTTATTGGATTAACTACGAAGGTCGGATTGGCAGAAATAGGGCCAAATAGTATGCTCGAGGATTTTTGTTATATCTGCTTGGATCGACCATCTTTGGCAGCACTGAATCATCCATTCACTTGTCAATGTTGAGTGCCCTTTCTTATCTCAGAATGGTACCATCTTCTGGCTGGGGTGAAGCTGGTCTCGTTTGTCTTTACCATGGCCTTGATAAGCTTTACCGAAATAAGAATTCTTTTGTCGGCTTGATGGCGGTTGTCGAGGTATTCTTTCTTCCACCAATGTCTTTTCCCCTTTTCTCTTGCATGAATGTGATCTTTATTGTTATTGTAGATATGGGCATATGAACACAACCTCGTGAGGGTACCCGATTTTTCCCGAGAGAGAATCGGGTATCCTAGATTAAATTACTAGTTATCCGATCGTGTGGAAGTTCCTGGCTCTCACCACGTGCATACCCAACGCTTCGTGTTGAGCTGCTTAACCTGGGATCAGGTAAAATAACATTAGTATGCTTTAAATTTTATGTGAAAGTTTTACTTACCTTATGTTATTTTTCAGGTGAATTTGGCCTGGTGGAATCTAGAAGAATGAGCAAATTGGTCTCATTTGATGAGGGCTGTACTATTTTTCCAATATTCTCGCTGAATTATTGCTGGTCCAGTGTCTAGTGGCTGGTTTCTCAAGGAGAGAGTTTATGAATGGCTTCTCGGCCCAGAGCAGTGGAGGTTTTCGATGCAAATCCCGGAATACACTTTAAATATTATGTCGATGCCGGAGGATGCTTGGTGGTCGGCCCGGTATGGTTATAATGCCGAGACATTTCTCCATTTATCGGGTCCATTTTATGCCCATTTTATTCAAATGAGACTCTTGCACTTTGATGTATCTCCTGTCGGTGTGTGGGAAATTTCTGATGGAAATGAGGGTAGAGATGAGGAGGAACATCACAGAGATGCAGGAGAGTCTGTTCCACATCTCGGGGCCAGTACTTCTCAGGTAAAACTTTTACCACTTTTCCATTGCAACTGCTTTTTCTTTCTTTGATTCTTTAATGATTGTTGCAAGTTGTTAGCTCGTTTGATCATGAAGCTGGACCCTCTTTCACTGCCCCTTCATTTGCTCATTCTAGCCCGTCGAAAATGACATCTCATTCGCAGGGTATTGATATGAATTACCTAGTACGTTCCTCATTTCATAATAGTTTACGCTATATGTATGCATGATTATGTATGCTCTTACCCTTTTTTTTTCTCTCTTGGCTCACAACGGATGCTTGAAGAACAAAATAAGAAACTTCAAGAAGAGTTGGCTGCAAGTCGTTAGCAAGCTTCTCATTTTGAAAGTTTATATCATCAATCCGAAAAAAATTTCTGTGACTTCCGATTTCAAGGAATGAGGGATCCCGGTGCTTCTTCATCGAGAGGCCCCAGACTGATGACCAAGAGATCCTTTCGTCTGCTTCTGATGAGGACCATGACAAATCAAAACTCCAAGGCAATAGGGATTTTAGTGCTTCTGCTTCGGATGATCCCGGGATGAGTAATTTGCCCCCTCCTCCAAGAGGCGATGACTTTTTCAAGTCTTTATTTGGTGACCTACCACCACCCTCTTAGTGATATGTAAATATTATAGCAATTGTAAAACATTGTACAATAATGAAAAATATACAATTTTCCCCTTTACCGTAATCCTCTCTTTTTTTTTGCATATTTTTTCGTTACTGCAAAAATTTTTTTTTCGTTACTGCCAAAATTATTTATTATTTTATATATATATAGTACATCTTAATTAATATCCACTTCTTTTGTTAAACCAAATCCAAAGTGGAAAAAGAAATTGTGACCACTTCCTTTCCTTATGTCATATGGTCTTATCCTTTCCCATCATCTTTTCCATTTCACTTTTGGAAAAGGTTTATTTTCTTCTATATAAATCACCTTGCATGCCATATTTCAATTCATAAACCAAAAATCTCTCTCTTTCAATCGTGAAGACTCCCTTTAGCAATTTTAGTTCCCCTTTATTCATCAACCATGACCAAACACCATTTAAAGAAAATAAAAATTCTATTTAAGAATATGGATGCCAACCATTGGAAGCAAATTTCATGGTCAAAGCTTGATGTTTTAAAATGCTTTCAAAATGTCAAATTGGACCACTCCTTCTTACATGCCGTGGCTTCCCTGTGGGATACGGATTCTAGGGTATTTAGAATAAATGGCTTTGAAATGTGTCCCTTGATTGAAGAATTTTAGGCCATCCTTGGACATCCCTATAATCAACAAATGGCGTTACCCACATTGATTTCCAAAACTCAACAGAAGATGCAGATGTTATTTCAAATTCTGAAACCCGAGATTCTTTGGTTGATGAGAGGTGAAAAAATTCTACTTGCTCCTTTGATTGACTTTTGTTTCTCTCATTTGGCTCCTACTAAGTCATGGGGACGTATGTTTTGTCTTTGCTTGCTCGGCCAATTCTTGCTTGTTTCTTCTGACGACGATATTCATCCACGAGTATTGGATATTATGGACCAAATGGAAGGAGGCTTGTCACCGGTACCTGTGATTTTAGCTGAGACCTTAGTTGGATTAGACCGATTTAAATCAGGATTGTCAAAGAGACTGACTGGGAGTCCGTTGCTGCTTTAGGTAATTACATAAACTGCCCTTTTGGGTTTTCAATTTAGGCTTTTTTTTTAAACTTAATTCTTTCTTCACAGATTTGGCTTCAGGAGCGTCTTTGTTTACTTGATACTCCCTCCATGGATTTTGCCAGATATCTGCCACGTCATCATTCTGCTAGGAAGCTTCTCCATCCTGCTTCTTTATATGCTGACTGGGTTGACTGGATCCACTCACGCTCCGAAGTCAATATCCGTTGGTTGGTACCTTGGTAAAAGATTTATCATATCACCATGCGGACATACTTGATGTACGTTCCCCTTGCTGCTCTTCGTCAAGGTACATGCTATGATCCTCGCCGACTTGGGTGTCAGTATGGAGCTGAGCCTCATGATTCTGACTTTGTTCCCGACTTAGACATGCCTTGCTTGACTGAAGCCTACTTGGATCGGCTGAGGCAAAGCTGGCCTGCACATTACACTTATCAACTGCTATAGCTTTTACATTTGTCAATTTAGAAAGTGTTTTGTTAGGATGAAAAATAACTAAAGTAATAAAAGATGCTTCTTTTCCATTTATAATTTGTCATCACCTTTTGCAATTATGATTATTATTTCATCCATATCTGGTCGAATACTTATAACAATGCACATAGAACAATTTTAATATTAATTCTGTTTTATTAAATTAGGGAACAACCAAACATAAAACCAACATACACAAGATCACTCATGTTGCCAATTAGCCCTTTCGAGTTTTCTAATTGACGATTTTCTCTCATTTAGCCCTAATTGTTGCCTATGCCCTATCGGGTTTTCAGAACTAGCGGACTGCTCTAACTTTTGCCTAGGCTGCCCCTTTTGGGTTTTCAACCTAGCGAGCTCTTTTTTCTTCTTTTTCTTCCTATCATACATAAAACCTCTTCAACCTGTCAATGTTTACTGGTTCACTAAATTCATTCCCATCCATGTCTGATAACTTCACCGCACCTTTGCTCATGACTTGCTTCACGACATATGGCACTTCCCAGCTTGGTCTGAACTTCCCTCTTGGATCAGATATATTAGGCTTACATTGCTTCAATACCAAATCCCCAACTCTGAATTTTCTGATTTTCACCCTTCTATTGTAGGCCCGAGCTATCTTCTTTTGATACAGTTGGTGATGATACAATGCCTTTAACCTTCTCTCTTCTAGTAGAGCTAACTGAGTGTATCTGCTTGCTACCCATTTCGTTTCAGGCAGTTCAGCTTCCAAGACTACTCTTAACGACTTGATCTCGATTTCAATTGGCAATACCGCTTCCATCCCATAAACCAAAGAGAACGATGTCATTCCAGTAGGTGTTCGTACACTCGTCCTATATCCCCATAAAGCAAAGGGAAGCATTTCCGACCAGTCCCTGTACGTCTTGGTCATCTTGGACAGAATTTGCATAATTGTCTTATTTGTTGCTTCCACGGCACCATTAGCCTTTGGTCTATAAGGAGAGGATCGGTGATGATGGATTTGGTACTTGGAGAATAAATCCTTAACTGCTCCTTGAAACTGTACTCCGTTGTCTGATATCACACTGTGCGGGACCCCATATCTGCAGATGAGATTCTTTTCAATAAACCTAGCCATTTGACTTGCACCCAGCTTGTTGAAGGATTCGGCTTCGACCCATTTTGAAAAATAATCTACTGCTACCACAATAAAACGGTGCCTGTTTGAAGCTGTCGGATGTATCTCTCCTATAATGTCGATACCCCAGGTGGCAAATGGCCAGGGTGAAGACATTGAATGCAGTTCTTCAGGAGGCATGTGATTCAAGTTACCATACATCTGACATTGCTGGCACTTCTTTACAAATTCAATACAGTCTTTCTCCATGGTAAACCAATAGTAACCTTATCGGATAATCTTCTTAACTAGGGCCAAACCACTTATGTGCGGACTGCAACTTCCCACATGTATTTCAGACATGATGTGCTCCACTTCAGGCTTTCTTAAACATCTCAAATGCACTTCATCGGGCCATCTTCGGTATAACTCTCCATGGAAGGTGATGTATTTCAATGACCACCTCCTTATGGCTCTTCTCTCTTTCTTTGTTGCCCCCGGCGGGTATTCTCTTTCCTCCAAAAATCCCCTTATAGTATCATACCATGCATCATGGTCCGTATCAACTTCCATGATTGTCTCATATTCATAACAAGGAGTTGATGAACTGGTCAAGATCAGAGGCTTAAGGAATAAGCTGGCAGGATTTTCCCATACCGAAGCCAATGTGGCTAGGGCATCAGCCATCTGATTTTCTTCTCTTGACAAGTGTATAAACCTACACTCCTTAAAATTCTTCTTCATCATGATCAAATAATGGTGGTATGGTTTCAATTTTTCCTCTTTCAACTCCCACTCTCCATTTACTTGGGATACTACTAGCAATGAATTGCCATAAACTTCCACCTTATCCACCTTCATAATCATTAGGGTTTCCAAACCGAAAATACACGCTTCATACTCCACCATGTTATTGGTTGCCCTAAATTTCAACTTCTTAGCTAAAGGGATAAGTTCCCCTTCGAGCGATTCTAGTATAACTCCCAAACCTGCTCCTTTCCTGTTTACCGCTCCATCAAAATACATTTTCCACCCTTGTACATCAATTACTTCTAAATGTTCATCTGGAAATTCTAAGATTACCTCTTCACTTTCTGGTAATGGTTGTTGAGCCAGGAATTCTGCCACCGTTCTACCCTTGATTATTTTCCTGGTTACATACTTGATCTCAAATTCTTCTAATACTATCAACCATCGACCATATTTCCTAATTAAAGAGGGTGTCTCCCTTAAGTACTTCATTGGATCCAACCTGGAAATTGCTTGCATAATATAGGATTAAAAGTAATGTTGCAACTTCTTAGAAGACCAAACCACAGCTATACATGTCTTTTCGATGATACTATACTTAATTTCATAAGGTAGGAGCTTTCTACTCAAATAGTAAACGGCATGCTCAATCCCCGACTCATCTGCTTGGGCTAGCATGGCTCCTATCGACTCTTCTTCAACTGTTAAGTATAGTAATAGAGGTTTTTCGGGTTTAGGTGGTTTCAAAACAGGTGGATTCAACAAATACTCTTTTATTCGGTCAAAGGCCTTTTGACATTCTTCATTCCATACGACCGACTGATTCTTTCTAAGCAACTTGAAGATAGGCTCACAGATTGTTATAAGCTTTGCTATAAATCTGCTAATGTACTGCAGTTTACCAATGAATCCCCGAACTTCTCTCTCCGTCTTTGGGGCTGGCATATCTCTGATTGCTTTGACTTTGTCAGGATCTATCTCAATACCATTCAGACCAATTACATGTCCCAACAATTTTCCTGAAGTAACACCGAATACACACTTCTTCCGGTTTAATCTTAGCTTATACTTCAAAGCTCTATCGAACAATAATTCTAAGTTTTGGAAGTGTTGCTCCCTTGTATCTGACTTCACCATCATATCATCAACATATACTTCAACTTCTTTGTGCATCATGTCATGAAATAGTGTGGTGGCCATCCTTTGATAGGTTGCTCCAGCATTCTTTAAGCCGAACGACATCACCCTATAACAAAATATACCCCATGTAATATTGAAGGCAGTTTTGGCTTTATCCTCTTGGGTCATTAACACTTGATTGTATCCAAAAAATCCATCTACAAACGAGTGTAGCACGCTAGAGGCTACACTATCAATGAGTACATCTATATGAGGTAAAGGAAAATCATCCTTAGGGGAAACCTTGTTTAGATCTCTATAGTCCACGCAGACCCTTATTCTCCCATCTTTCTTTGGCACTGGTACTATGTTGGCTATCCAATTTGGGTATTCTATCACTTCAAGGAACTTCACTTGTATTTGCTTAGTGACCTCTTCTTTAACAAACTCAGCCCACTCAGGTCTTAGTCGCTTAAGCTTTTGTTTGACAGGCTTAATGTGAGTGTAAGTAGGAATGTGATGCTCAGCTATGTCTCAATCTATCCCTGGAATATCTTCGTAGGACCAAGCAAACACTTCTTCATATTTTTTGAATATTTTTTCAAATCTCTCTCTCTCATCTGGAGTAAGGTCAGATGCTACGCTAATGTTTTTAGGATTTTCAGTTGTTCCCAAATTTAATGATTGTGTGTTAATAGAATTAATATTAAAGATGCTCATGTAACTGCTATTTAAATGTATGCAACCATCAGGAGAAACATCACACAAGTAAGCAAAATCAGACTTTATTACATTCATTTTATCATCATCCTCATACAAAGCAGGCAAATTAAAATCAAAATCAAAATCATTGTTCTCAGAATCATAAAGCAGGATGCCTTCAAACTTTTCATCGACCAGGGCAGCAATCTCTTCCGGAGTCTTCTGGGCTTTCAGGGCAGCTTCATTCTTCTCTTTTGGATTGGATTCTTTGTTGGTTGACAGGGTGAGCTCTTTCTTCACTTGCTCCACTAGCTCAGCAACATCTGCAAAAATTTCAAAACCTGGAATTAACTTACCCATGAACATGATCAGCTCGGGCTTTCTTTGGAGTGGTCCCATATCTGGGGCTTTGACAAAAATCTCTTCGAGTGGTGGGAAGCTCATATTCTCATTCTTCTTTGGTTGAACATCATTGGCTTCATCATATCCCAACCCCTTCTTGGAAGCTTGAGTTCTAAAATCTGGCAACTTTGTTAAACTGGCCTTACCCTTTCCAAGACCAGCTCCGGGAAGGTAATTCATGTTCTTCATCATATTCAAGACTTTGGAGTCCACTGCTTCATCATCAGAAATTACAGCTACTTGAAAACCATTGAGAGGCCTCTCAACCATTAGAGCGTTAACAATCTTATTGTCTTCAGCTTCAATGACCACTGTCTCATTTCCATTGGGGAATTTGATCTTTTGATGAAGGGTGGAAGGAACTCCAACATGAGGATGAAACCATGGTCGCCCCAAGAGTAAGGCAAAGGTAACTGGTATGTCTAAAACAATAAACTCAGCAATAGATTCAATTGGACCAACCTTGATAGCCGCTTTGAAAGTCCCTTCGGCATGCCTCTTAGTGTTGTCATAAGCACGAATTGTCACCTCGGTTGGGTTTAGATCTCTTGTTGACATGGCTAGCTTTGGCAATATCTTAAGTGGACAAACATTTATGGCAGACCCATCATCGACCATGACACATGGAGTCCTCTTCCCCTTGACTTCTATTTTGATAAAGAGAGGGCGGATGTGGTCTTTACCCTCCTCTGGTAAGTCTGCATCTGAAAACGAAACTGCTCCCATATTAACTTCACTCTTTTCTTGGACCTCCTCACATTTCATTACTTCCCCCATTTTTATGGAGTTGATCAACTCCTCCGGTGTTGCGGAGGTAGAAATTGGCATGCTAGCCAAGGCTTTGGCCATAGTTTCTCGGTGCTTTTTAGAAGTAGCTAACAAGTCCAAAATGCTAACATTTGCTTGAGTTCTTTTCAATTGCTTGAGCACTGCATCATCTTCTTCCACTTCAACTTCCTTTCCCTTATTCATTTCTATCTCCTTAGGTGGTGGCCTTGCGTAAGGCTTACTGGATCTAGTATTCATCACCTCATCTTCTTCAGGCTCGGACCAAGTCAACTTTTCCTTCTTGGGTATGATATCATCATCACTATCACTTGAATCCCAAAACCTGTTGACAACACAAATTGCTACTTCTCCACCCATCATAGCTTGTTCAATTTTGACAAATGCCTCTTCTTCTTTAATTGCTTTTTCATTCACATCTTGAAAAGAAGACATGACAAAGTCCTCATGCAAACCTCCTCCAATCATGAAGGTTGCTGGTGGTGGTACCCTATTGAATTTTGGCAATGGGTTGTCTTTGGTGTTTGGCTTATTGGGCTCGGGTAGCCTCCCACTATCAATTAGATTTTGGATCTCATGTCTTAACCTCACACATCTATCCATGTCATGTCCTTGCATTTGGTGAAATTGACAAAATGCTTTGGTGTCAAAATTAGGTGGGAGAGGGTTAGGCAAAGGATGAGGATTTAAGGGTTGTAGTGATCCTTTTCTTTGAAGCTTGTTGAGAACCCAAGACATCGGCTTTCCCAATTTCGAAAATTGTCTCCTTGTCCCTTGGTTAGTAGCATTAACACCGATGGCCCTTTGCATGCTTTGGCTACCAGGTTGATAGCTCCCTTTCTCGTTCCTTTTTGTTGCAAAGCGGCTCTTCTCCATTTCCCATTCTTCAATTTGCAAACCAGCTTGGAGAAGGTCTTTGAAATCACGGATGAGTGTATGAGACATCCTCTCATGAAGACTAGGCAACACCCCTCTCACAATCATCCTTATTTGATAAGATTCATCGGGCCTCTTCTTGAGTAAAGCGGCCTTGTTTCTCCATCGCTTCACATAGTCCACAAAATTCTCATTTGGCCTTTGCCTTATGGACTCCACTTCCATTAAAGTAACTTCTAACTCAACATTATATCCATATTGTTGGATGAAGGCTTTGTAAAGTAGATCCCAACTCTTTTGTGTTCCATCATCTAAGGTATTGAACCAATTTTGGACGATGGGGTCCAATGAGAGCATAAAGTACCTTAGGGTTTGAGCCTTAGTAGCCCGGGCGGACTGCATGGCAGTGATGTACTGCTTCACATGAAGATGAGGATTTCCGGTGCCATTGTACTTAGCAAAGGAAGGCATCTTGAATTTATAAGGGACCTCTTCATCTTGTTCAAATAGTTTATCGATCTCAGACATCTCTTCAGTTTTTAGCTTCTTCTCAAATTTTTTTTCTAAATCAGCAACCATCTTTTCAACATCGGATGTCTCGGTCTTTTCAATAGTTGCCCTCTCAACAGCCTTCGATTCTTTCTTCTTTTCTTGAACCTCTTGGTAGTATTGAGCCCATTCATCATCATCATCAATGATCACCTTTTCATCATCAAAAACCACTTCACTAACTTTAGTCTTCCCTTTGTCCTTTGGTTTCTTAGTGCTAGCAGATGCCTTGGCATGATTCTCTAAGATTGTAGTCAATTAGTTCTTCATGGTCTCAGCTAGGGCATCTTTGATTTCTTCCATCTTGGCATTAAGGGCTTCATTCACCATCCTTTGAATTTGTTCAGGCTCCATTGCTTTAGGTGAGCAAGTGATTGAGTCGTTGCTGGATACTTCATCTCCGGCGTAGGTCAGATTGTTGTAAGCTTTAGAACTATCGTAATCCAGGGCTGTGAGCCAGAGAGGATCAATGATATGAGATGCAAATGTATGCATGTATGCATGTAAGCACAAACAAATCCACAAATAAGGATAAATAGGATGTTCCTTCCAACCTTATAACATCCACACACGAATGGCTAGTCTCTTTTCCTAGGTATATGGTTAACAAAATACCAACATGGGGTATCTTGCTTTCGAATAATTCCCTCAGACGTTTCAACCAATAGTTATATTTTCAAAAATGGAAATCAATCCATGATAATTTCCATTAATTAGGTTTTAATCCATTCAACCAACTAAAGTAGCTTTTATGCTACGTTGGATTAAAATGAAATTAAAAGGTTTATTATAAATAGATTTCTCACTTGAATAGAGTAACTAATGGTTCATGCCAAAAAAAAAACAAGCCCATGGTTAATTTATTTTTAGTATAAACTAGGCCCACAATTGATTTTTGGTATTTCATAATTGACCTAAATATTTTTACAAGCTCTTTGTAAAAAATGGTTGGGTGAAAATAGTTTTGTTTCTAAGCCCATTGTAAAAGAGGTTAGAAAAATGGATTTTAGGCTTAGTATTTGGGCCATGGGCCAAAGAATTTATTTATTTATTTTTTAGAAAAGTATTATGTCCAAAGACCATCTTGAAAAATTTTTAAAAATAGTTTTGGTCTTTTGGATTTTAAAGAAAAATTTATTTTGAGCTTACAATATACTTAGGTCATATTAGAAAAAGAACAAACCAAATAAGCCATGATTTAGACTAAGATAAACTAACCATAGACAAACAACATGCATTTGGGGTAAAACCTAAGAAAAGTAACTAGGCCAATTACATGAGCTTTAGTCTTTGGGTTAAAAGGCTTAGGTTCCCATAGCAAGTATATACCCAACGGTACGAGGCTATGAGTGGTTATGCCATGCTCGATCTCCATACCTTGAGTGAAAGTATGGTATCCCTTACATAATATAACACGGGCGTCCTAACTCACGCACACAATGCAATCTAAGATTATGTAATGGATAATGTCATTATAAGAAAGAATAGAATAATAAAAAGACCAACAGAATCAACTTCTCTTATCCCTAGTTGAGTCGCCACTGTGAGCGGGGATTTTCGCCCTCACTCCTGGTGGAATGGTTCTTGCAACTTCGGCACTGTTTAGGCTCGAGGCCTTAGAGAACACGGACCTAAGTCCGGAGAAAATGGAGTCGCCACCCGGACGGGCCAGGAAAAAAGAAAGGGGTGGATGACTTGATTCCTAAGGAATCCCCAACCCCCTAATGGTTTCGGAAAGTTGGGTACGTGTGGGGAAGGTGAGAAATGGCCCAGCACCCCCACAACGCTCGGTTCATTGGAACCGGCCTCCTTTACAGGTCTTAATATTATAAAATTCTTAAATATAACAACATTATCCATATTACACACAATAATTAAAAGAAAGCGTCAATATATTAAAATCAAAGCAAGGTCCAAGCAAAACAAATAAATGGACACCCATCCAAGGATGGAAACATGTCCTTACATCACATGCCTAGATAGGATACCCACCAAAAGGTAGAAACATGCCCTTTACATAGGTTCTAAAATAGAAAAGCAAATTAAATTACATGATGTTTAACTAATGAGGTACCCACCAAGTGGAAACATACCTCTTACAACTTTTGGAAATCTAAATTAATTGGTAAAAGTAAATAATCATTCATCATAAATAAATCATTCATCAAAGCTATTAATAAAAATATAAAATAAACATCCATCCATGATAAATTAAATAAATCAAGTATTGAAATTAAATAAATTAAAGCAGAAGAGATAAATCAAAGTATGATCAAGTATGGAATTAAATAAAGCAAATAAAAGTCCAATTATAGCTGCTGTGACTTTTTATGGAATTAAAATAGATTAGGGTTTTATGTTTTAAAAGGTTGGTAAGACTCTTTGATTAACCAAATTAAGGTTTGAATGATGAAATCATGAAAATAGGGTTTTAGACACTTTAAAATACTTTTGATTTGTCATTTTTGAATGATGATTTCAAGCTACTCTGTAAATTTAGAATTTTTGTAAATTTATGGTTTATTAATGTTTTAAAGGTAAGCTTAGAAAAAGTTAGGGTTTAAGGTTTTAAAGGGTTAGGGTTTATTATTTTAGATTTAAAAGTTGAATTAGGGTTTAGTGTTTTTAGAATTTATGGTTACGAGTGATTTGTTAATTTTAAAGTTTGAAAAAACAATTTGATAATTTTATGAAGTTTTATGAATTTAATCAAACGTATTGAAGTTTTTATAAGTAGAAAAGATGTTTTTTAAGGCTTTTTGAATGAAATAGAACCTAGTTTAAAGTTTTGAAAGAAACAGAATCAAATTTTGGTTTTGTTGAAGAATATGTTCAATTAGGGTTTTGAGACTTTGAAGAGGCAAAAAATAATAATTTTATGTCTTTTTGAAAAATAAAGTAACGTGTTAGTGTTTCTGACTTGGGAAAAATAAATTAAAGTTCTAAAATTTTAACGTTTGAAAAACACAAAAATCCTAGTTTTAGCTACTGTGTAAAAAAACAATTAAAGAAAATCAATTAACACATACCTTCTTTTGATGATTCCTCCAAAAACAATTCTTCTTGGATGAACTAGCTCCAAAGACAAGCCTTTTTGCCTTTGAATTCTTTAAATCGTGTTGCTGCTCCTTTAAAAATCAATTGAATTGAATTATTGCTTTTCCTTCCTTGATTTGGTTTCCAATTTTCCAAGCTACTGCCAATTTTTTTTGCCACCCCCAATTTGGTTGCCTTTGGTCCTTATTTATAAGGGTTTGATGTAGTTTAATCCTAATTAGCTAAGGCAAGTAATATTAATAAAAAAAACCAAAACCTAATTGGATTAGGTTTTGAAAAATTTGCGTCGAAAAATTTGCGCTGCAGAAAAAAATTGCCATAGGAAAAAATGCGCTGGTGAAAAAAAACTGCCGCAGAAAACTACGGCAGTGGGCGGGCTGGGGCGTCGCCGGCAGGAATTCCCTATGGGCTAGCTATTTTGCCCGTAGGATTTTCCTGCGGGCGAAATAGAACAGTGATTTCGCCCGCAGGAATTTCCTGCGGGTGAAATAACCCACTGGCCCGTGCGACTGTTTTTTTGCTGCCGATTTTTCCGACTTTGATTTTGATTTTGATTTTTTGTTTTTATTTGTTTATTTTTATTTTTTATTAATAAAAATTAGATACTAAAGCAAAAATTATTTAACAAAAATTATTTTGGACCAATTAGACAACAAAAATCATTTTAGACTAAATAAAACATATGGGACCGGATTGGGTCAAAAATTAAGGGTCTACAGTTCTATATTTGACAATGCTACAAGGAAGAAGGACAAAATGATAAAATGCTCAAAGAAAGGGAAGAGTAAGAAAAAGAAAAAGAAAGAAAAGGGAGAAGAAGAAAAGAAACAAATTTGGGTATGAAACTTTTCGCAAAGGCAAATACTATCCCAATCAAGATCCAGATTAATGTCAAGAAGATAGAAGGAATTTGGAATCTAGCAAGATTGCTTCCAATTGCCTAAAATTCAAACAAGAAATTTGTAGTGTGAAGGTTTGTCCATTGTATCACATTAGCTCCAACTTACAAATGACCTTCATTTAACCCATGTCCCTTATAGACCCCATTTCAAGCCTATCAAAGACCTGTTGATCTCTCTTGGTAGGTAGAGTCTATTAGTGGAGATAGTTTGGATAAGCATGCATATGAGATAGATAATATTTAAACTCAAATGAGACCTTTGGCCGAGTAATGTGTATGTGCCTATCTGAAGTGCAACAATTCTTGCTTAAATATAAATGATTCCTGAGTTTAGTATGGTAACTAGGGTTGTCATGTTATAGATATGTTAATTTGAAAAATCAAGTCCTAAGGTAAATTGACATTAATTTGGCAAAGCCAACATTTGATTTCAAAATCAAAATTCAAAATTGAAAATTCAAAAAAAAAAATAAAAAAAATGTTTTGTCATACAAAGCCTTCAAGTTAAGGGAAGTATGTTGAATCATTGAACCTCCAAAGGACACATTGGGCAAAGGAAATGATTACTAGCAAGGTCATGAAGAAGCTATCAACTGACATGCTGAAACATAGTTTGAAATGGATGCATCCCTGACTCTGCTGCTTAGGGTCTCCACCACTCATGTTCTCAACATCTTAAAGATAAAAGCCATAAATGTGAAGCATCATGTTATTCCAATGCAAGACCTGAACGAGCATCTGAAAGGAGTCAATGAGAATACTTATGCTGATCACCTCGGTCTATGAGTCAATGAAACCGCTATAAGTATTATTCATGCATATCATGCATATATGATCATATCACATCGCACTTTCTTGTCTTGTATTGTCTATTCTTTAATAAAGTGAACAGCAAACACCCTGTGAAGTAAACAATAAAAAGAAGATATCAAATCAGGGGGGCATGGAATGCCCATTGGTTGAGAAAGTTCCAGTAATTTTGCAAAGAGAAGAAATGTGTGCTTGTGCGAAGAACTAGACAACAAAAATGTCAATCAGAGCCCGCATAGAAAAATCATGGGGAGCAAGGAGAGGATATGAAGGCAGAATTTTTTGCAAAAGTGCAAAGGAAGAACAAAAAAAATGAAAGAAAAAAGAAGAAGAAGAAGAAAACTAGAATTCTCAAAAGAATGAAGATGCAAAAGACAAAAGATCAGTCCAGCTAAAAGAGCTGAAGCAAGGGTAAAGACCCGATTTGCAATGGATAAAGATCCATATTTCAAGGGTAAAGACCCAATCTCTAATGGATAAAGATCCATTCTTCAAGGGTAAAGACCCAATTTCCAATGGATAAAGATCCATGTTTCAAGGGTAAAGACCCGATCTCCAACGGATAAAGATCCATGTTTCAAGGGTAAAGACCCGACCTCCAGTAGACAAAGATCCATGTTTCAAGGGTAAAGACCCAACTTCCAGTAGATAAAGATCCATGTTTCAAGGGTAAAGACCCGATCTCCAATGGATAAAGATCCATTTTCAAGGGGGTGAAGACCCAATCTCCAATGGATAAAGATCCATGTTTCAAGGGTAAAGACCTGATATCCAATGGATAAAGATCCATGTTTCAAGTGTAAAGACCCGATCTCCAATAGATAAAGATCCATGTTTCAAGGGTAAAGACCCAACCTCTAGTTGATAAAGATTCATGTTTCAAAGGTGAAGACCCGATCTCAAAGGATGAAGATCCATTTTGAGGGTGAAGAACCACAATGCATAGAACAGCCGGAGCAATCAGACTTCTCAACTGATAAAAGGTTAGTCAAATTCAATCTCGGGTCCAAGTACCCAAATCAAATTAATCTTGAGTCCAAGTATCCAATCTCGGGTCCAAGCACCCAATTCCGGGTCCAAGAACCCAAATTCAATCCAGTCTCGGGTCCAAGCACCCAAATTCAATTCAATCTTGGGTCCAAGTACCCAAATCAAATCAATCTAGGGTCCAAGTACCCAATCCCGGATCCAAGTACCCAAACCAATTCAAGCTCGGGTCCAAGTACCCAAATCAAATTAATCTCGGGTCCAGGTACCAAATCTCGCGTCCAAGTACCCAATTCCAAGTCCAAGAACCCAAATTCAATCTAGTCTCGGGTCCAAGCACCCAAATTTGATTTAATCTCTATCTAAGTACCCAAATCAAATCAATCTCGAGTCCAAGTACCCAATCCCGTGTCTAAGTACCCAATCTCGGGTCTAAGTACCCAAACCAATTCAAGCTCAGGTCCAAGCACCCAAATTCAATTCAATCTCGGGTCCAAGTACCCAATATCGGGTCCAAGTACCCAAATCAAATCAGTCTCGGGTCCAAGTACCCAAATCAAATCCAGTCTCGGGTCCAAGTACCCAAAACAAATCCAAGTACCCAAATCAAATTCAGTCTCGGGTCCAAGTATCCAAATCAAGTTCAATATCGGGTCTAAGTACCCAATCCCGGGTCCAAGTACCCAAATTCAATCTAGTCTTGGGTCCAAGTATCCAAATTCAATCTAGTCTCGTGTCCAAGTACCCAAATCAAGATCAGTCTTGGGTCCAAGTACCCAAAACAAATTCAAGTAACCACCTCATAAAAAAATTAAGTCTTATTGTTTTTCACTCTCTTTTACTAAAGTCTCAGATCATTTAAGCAGGGGGCAATCTGTAGACCCTTAATTTTTGACCCAGTCCGGTCCAATATATTTTATTTAGTCCAAAATAATTTTTGTATTATCTTAATTAAATAATATTTGTTTTAGTATTTATTTTTTATAATTTTTAAAAAATTAATAATAATAAATAATAATAATAAATAAAAATAAAAATAAAAATAACCCCCAAACTAGCTAATCTAAACCCTAAGTGTTCTTAAACCCTAATTCCTTTAAAATATTAAACCCTAGTTTTTTTAAACCCTAATCCTTAGAACCCTAAAACCTTATAAATTTTAATATTAAAATTTAACATAGTAAGCCTAAAAACAACAATCCAGTAGCTAATAATCATAAACCTAATGTTTTAAAGTATTCAAACCCTAATTTCATGATTTTACCCCTCAAACCCTAATTTGGTTAATCAAAGAACCTTATCAATTTCTTAAATTATAAAACCTTTAATCCATTTCAATTCCCTTAAAACTTACAGTAGCCTAAACCATTAAATTTCAAAACCCTAAATATTAATTAAAGAACTTTAAATGAGAAACAGTAATCCTAATTTGTATCTTGACTTACTTTATTTTTAGATTCAATTATGTAGTTTATTATATGCTTTGATTTATTTAAGTTCAATGCTTGGTTTATTTAAATTATCATGGATGTATGTTTATATTTTGATTGATGTTTAAAATCTTTGATGAATGATTTATTTATGATGAATAGTTATTTACTTTTATCGATTTATTTTTTATTTCCAAATATTGTAAGAGGTATGTTTCCACTTTTTGGGTACCTCATTAGTTAAATATCATGTAATTTAAATTGCTTTTATATTTTGGACCAATGTAAAGGATATGTTTCTACCTTTCGATGGGTGTCCTATTAGTTTAGACATGAATGATGTAAGGGCATGTTTCCATCTTCGGATGGGTGTCCATTTATTTGTTTTTCTTGGACATTGTTTTGATTTTTAATATATCAATGCTTTATTTTAATTATTGTGTGTAATATGGATAATATTATTATATTTAAGAATTTTATAATATTAAGACCTGTAAAGGAGGCCGGTTCCAATGAATCGGGCATTGTGGGTGTACTGGGCCATTTCTCACCTTCCCCACAATTACCCAACTTTTCAAACCCATTAGGGGGTTGGGGATTCCTTAGGAATCAAGTCATCCACCCCTTTCTTTTTTCCCGGCTCGTCTGGGTGACGACTCCATTTTCTCCGGACTTAGGTCCGTGTTCTCTAAGGCCACGAGCCTAAATAGTGCCAAAGACTCAAAAATCATTCCACCAGGAGTGGGGGCAAAAATCCCTGCTCACACTCCCCTTCCGACGATTCTAGTATGACTCCCAAACTTGCTCCTTTCCTATTCATTGCTACCTCAAAATACACTTTCCATCCTTGTACTTCTATGGCTTCTAAAGGTTCATCGGGAAATTCCAAGATTACCTCTTTGCTATCTGGTAAAGGTTGTTGGGCCAGGAATTCTGCCACCGCTCTACCTTTGATTATTTTCCTAGTTGCATACTCAATCTCAAATTCTTCCAATATTATCAACTATCGCCCATACTTCTCGATCAAAGAGGGTGTCTCCCTTAAGTACTTCACTGGATCATGTATGCAACCAATAAAATGTATGCATGTATGCACAAACAATAGTCAAAGCAAGATAATTAGGATGTTCCGTCCAACCTTATAACTTCCACACACAAATGGCGAGTCTCTTTTCCTAGGTATATGGTCAACAAAATACCAACATGGGGTATCTTATTTTTGAATATTTCCCTCGGATGTTTCAACCAATAGTTATATTTTTAAAAATGAAAATCAGTTCATGATAATTCCCAATAATTAGGTTTTAATCCATTCAACCAACTAAAGCGGCTTTTATGCTATATTGGATTAAAACTAAACTAAGAGGTTTATTATAAATAGATTTCTCACTTGAAAAAGTAACTAATGGTTCATGCCAAAACAAGCCCATGATTAATAACTCTTAGTATAAACTAGGCTCACAATTGATTTTTGGTATTTCATAATTGACCTAAATATTTTGTAAGCTCTTTGTAAGAAAAGGTTGGATAACTTTATTTCTAAGCCCATTGTAAAAAGATTTTAGAAAAAATGGATTTTGGGCTTTGTATTTGAGTCTTGAGAAAAGAATTTTTTGATTTATTTTTAGAAAAGTTTTATATCCAAAGACCATCTTGAAAAGTTTTGAAAATAGCTTTGGTCTTTTGGACTTTAAAGAAAATTTATTTTGAGCTTACAATATACGTAGGTCATATTAGAAAAAGAACAAACCAAATAAGCTATGATTTAAGCTAAGATAAATTAACCATAGTCAAACAACAAGCATTTGGGGTAAAATCCTAAGGAAAGTAACTAGGCCAATTACATGAGCTTTAGTCTTTGGGTTAAAAGGCTTAGGTTTCCATAGCAAGTATATACCAAATGGTACAAGGCTATGAGTGGTTATGCCATGCTCGATCTCCATATATTGAGTGAAAGTATAGTATCCCTTACATAACATAACATGGGTAACATGGGAGTCCTAACTCACACACATGATGCAATCTAATATGATGCAATGGATAATATCATGAGAAGAAAGAATAGAATAATAAAAAGACCAACGGAATCAACTTCTCTTATCCCTAGTGGAGTCGCTACTATGAGCGGGGATTTTCACCCCCACTCTCGGTGGAATGGTTCTTGCGACTTCGGCACTGTTTAGGCTCGGGGCCTTAGAGAATACGGGCTTAAGCCTGAAAAAATGGAGTTGCCACCTTGACAGGCTAGGAAAAAGAAAGGGGTGGATGACTCGATTCCTAAGGAATCCCCAACCCCCTAATGGATCTGGAAAGTTGGGTACGTGTGGGAAAGGTGAGAAACGGCCCAGCACCCCCACAATGCCCAGTTCATTGGAACCGGCCTCCTTTGCAGGTCTTAATATTATAAAATTCTTAAATATAACAATATTATCCATATTACATGCAATAATTAAAATAAAACATCATTATATTAAAAATAAAGCGTTGTCCAAACAAAGTAAATAAATGGACACCCATCCGAGGATGGAAACATTTCCTTACATCGTTCATGTCTAAACTAAATAGGACACGCACTGAAAGGTGGAAACATGCCCTTTACATTAGTCTAAAAACTTTAAAATAAATAAAATTACATGATGCTCATGACATGAGGTACCCAAAATTATGGAAGTATACCTCTTACAATATTTGGAAATCAAAATAAATCAATAAAAGTAAATAATCATTCATCATAAGTAAATCATTCATCAAAGATATCAAACATCAATCAAAATATATAATAAACATTCATCCATTTTAAATAAAATAGTAAATATATTAACTTTAGAGATTTATGCATTAATTAGGGTTTCTAGGGTTTTATGTTCAATAACTAGGATTTTGTATATACTAGTTTAATTAGTTGAGAAATATTTTAAGGGAATAACATAGCTACTGGATGTTTTAAAGATTTAGGGTTTTGGATGCTTTTGGATTTGGGCTTAAGGGTTTGTAGGTTTACTGGATAAGGGTTTGAAAAATTAAGGTTTTTGATTTATCATTTTAGAAGAAATATTTATTCGGGAAATAAACTAAGATTTTGGAAAACAATTAGGGCTTCTAGACTTTAATGGAATAATTCAGGGTTTAGAGTTTTGGGAAAAATAGTTTAGGGTTTTAAAGTTTAATCAATGACTTAGGCTACTAAATGTTTGGAAAACAAATTAGGATTCAATAAAGCAACTTTGAACTTTAGAATTTAAGAAAATAATTTAGGGTTTTGATAATTGAAAAGCTATTTTGGGGGTTTTAGGAAATATAAGGAAAATTAGGGTTTGGTTCTTAGAGTTCACTAGAGTTAGAGTTTAGAAATTTGGCTTATTAGATCAATTTTAATAATTAAACTATTTGCAAACTCAGGTTTATGGTTTCTGCAATTGAGGCATGGGAATTAGGGTTTTAAGAAGCTAGGGTTTTGGATAGTTAGGGTTTTTAAAATTAGATTTGTGTTGAACGATTATATTATTTACTTTAATTAAGATCTTAAGTATTATGTGAATTAATTCATGCTATTGCCTAAATTAAATTGAAGGAAGAATTAAATAACCAGGCAGTGTGACGATGGTTTAAAAGATGAAGATGATTGATGGTCGAATAAACTAAAGTTAGAGCAATTTACCTACGTTTGAAGGCTTCACCAAATTTGAAGAAATTGAACCAAGCTGTTGCCTGCTTCAATTTTAATTTTGGTTGAGCAAAGCAATCTGAGGATGATTGCTTCCTTTGGTTGCTGTCCGTTGAACTTCTCCTTCCTTGCTAGGGTTTTCTTTTGGCAGAAAGAATTTTTGAGTCCCAAGTTTTTTTTCTCCAAAGTCTAGATCAAGTAAAACAATTTTCCCTCCTTAATTCTATGTTTTAATGTGGTATTTATAGGAAAGATAAAAAACCTACTTCTAATTGTCTAAGGAAATTAAAACTATTTAGGAAAAGAAATCAAAACCAAATAGAATTCAGTTTCGAAAAAACTGCGCTGGAAAATTGCACTGGCAAAAATTACTGCGGGCGAAAAATTGCAAATGAGGGCAGGCCAGCCAATTCGCCACAGGAAATGGCCTTGGGCCAATTCACCGTAGGAAATTCCAGCGGCGAATTGGCCCAAGCCAATTCACTTTCAGCGACAAAATTTTTCATCGCCGAATTTTCCATCGCCGATTTTTATTTATTTATTTATTATTATTATTTTTTAACTTTACTAATAAATACTAAAATAAATATTATTTAATTAAAATACCATAAAAATTATTTTGTACTATATAAAAAATATTGGACCAGACTGGATAAAAAATTAAGGGTCTACACTCTATAACAAAATATACCCCATGTAGTAATGAAGGCAGTTTTAGCTTTATCCTCTTGGGCCATTAACACTTGGTTGTATCCGAAAAATCCATCTACAAATGAGTGTAGCATGCTAGAGGTTGCACTTTCAATGAGGACATCTATATGGGGTAAAGGAAAATCATCTTTAGGGGAAGCCTTGTTTAAGTCTCTATAGTCCACACAAACCTAATTCTTCCATCTTTTTTTGGTACGGGCAAAATGTTGGCTAGTCAATCTAGATAATCTATCACTTCAAGGAACTTTACTTGTATTTGTTTAGTGACTTCTTCTTTAACCAATTCAGTCCATTTAGGTCTTAACCGCCTAAGCTTTTGTTTAACAGGTTTCATGTGAGTGTAAGTAGGGATTAGATGCTCGGCTATGTCTCGATCTATTCCAGGCATATCCTTATAAGACCAAGCAAATACTTCTTCATATTTTTTAAATACTTTTTCAAACTTCTCTCTCTCATCAGGAGTAAGGTTAGATGCTATGCTAATTTTTTTAGGATTTTAGATTGTTCCCAAATTTAATGATTGTGTATCAATAGAGTTAATATTAAAGATGCTTATGTAACCACTATTTAAATGTATGCAACCATGAGGAGAAACATCACACAAGTAAGCAAAATTAGACTTTATTACATTCATTTTATAAAAGAAAACATCATCATCCTTATACAAAGAAAACAAATTAAAATCAAAATCATTGTTCTCAAAATCATAAAGCAGAACATCTTCAAACTTCTCTTCAACCAGGGCAGCAATCTTCTCTGGAGTCTTTTTGGCTTTCAGGATAATTTTCTTCTCTTCTTCCGGATTGGGCTCCTTGTTGGATGGTAGGGAGAGCTCTGTCTTCACTTGTTCCACTAACTAGGCAACATCAGCAAAAATCTCAAAATCTGGGATCAACTTTCCCATGAACATGATTGGCTTGGGCTTTCCTTGGAGTGGTCCCATGTTTAGAGCTTTGACAAAGATCTCTTCAAGTGGTGGGAACCTCATCTTCTCATTCTTCTTTGGATGAACATCTTTGCTAGCTTCTTCATACCCTAACCCATTCTTGGAAGTTTAAGTCTTGAAATTTGGAAGCTTTATCATACCGGCCTTGCTCTTTCTAAGACCAGCACCAGGAAGGTAGCTCATGTTTTTCATCATGTTCAAGACCATGGAGTCCACTACTTCATCATCAGAAATTGTAGCTACTTGGAAACCATTGACAGGCCTCTTAATCATTAGAGCATTGACCACCTCATTATTTTCAGCCTCGATGACCACCGACTCTTCTTCATTAGGGAATTTGATCTTTTGATGAAGGGTGGAAGGAACTCCACCAAGAGGATGAAACCATGGTCGTCCCAAAAGCAGAGCAAAAGTAACAGGTATGTCCAAAACCACAAATTCAATAATAGATTCAATTGGACCAACCTTCATAATAGCTTTGAATATTCCTTTGACGTGCCTCTTGGTATTGTCATAAGCCCTAATGGTTACCTCGGTTGGGCTTAGATCCCTTGTTGGCATAGCTAGCTTTGGCAAAATTTTAAGTGGGAAAACATTTATGGTGGACCCATCATCAACGGTTATGTTTTATTAGTTTTTGTTATAGATTTGTGTCTTGTTTATTATGATAATTATTGTTTTATTTAGGTATTTTGTTAGTTTTTATCGGTTTGTTTAGTGTTTTCATTAATTTTGGTAGTTTTAGTTTATTTCAATGTTTATGTTGTTTTTGATCTAGTTTTTAGTATGGTGTTTATGTTTTGTTCGTTATTGTCTATTTACTTCTTGTTTAAAGTTTGTTTTGAGTTTTGTGTTAGGTTAAAAAGGCCAAGGAAGCAAATTGAAGAAGAAAAGGGGCAGTAGCTGACACAGGTAGAGGACACGGCCAAGTCACTGGCCGTGTCCCATACCAAGTTAAAAAGGAAGTTCAAGACACAGAGAGGGACACACTCAAGGGACACGGCCAAGTCAGTGGCCGTGTCCCTCCAAAGATGCTCCAACACGGCCAAGTCACACCAACTTGGTCGTGTCTCACTTGGTTCCAAAGGAAAAGAAAATTGCAAATCTCACGGAAGCAAACACAAGCAAGGGACACGGCCAAGTCACTGGCCGTGTCCCTCCAAAAGGGTCCAACACGGCCAAGTCAACCTCCAACTGGCCGTGTCACTCAACCAAAGAAGAAAAGAAGAAGGAATTCTCATAGTAGGTGACACATGCAAGGGACACGGCCAAGTCACTGGCCGTGTCCCTCCAAAGACCATCCACACGGCCAAGTCACCTCCAACTTGGCCATGTCTCTCATGAACCAAAGCCGTAGCAAAGTTTTTAAAGCGGACTTTTCATATAAAAGGAAAAAGAAGCTAGGGTTTGGACTGTTGGTGATTTTGAGAGCAGATTGAGACGTCAAAGATATTAGGGTTTTGATAACTTTGTTTTCTTTGATTTTTAATTACACTTTGGATTAAACTAGCTAGATTAGATTGTTCTAGCCATTGATACATTCTACTTGCAAGATTTGAACAAGAGATTCTTCAGAAGCTTCAAGGAGTTTGTAATTTGGTTTTGTTCTCGAACTTTATCTCTTTATTTTCATTGGAATTATATTTATCGATATTATCATGTCTAAATTGATTTCTTTGATTATTAATGAGATGAGTATGTTTGATAGCATCATGAACTAATTTGATCTAGTCTAGGGTTTGTATGAATCTGCTATGATTGTATGAATTGGTTATTCTCTTAGCTAATAATTTCTTTAGCCTTGATTGAATGAAATATTGTTAATATATAATTGATTGGCCACCAATTATGTGTTTTAGGTATTAGATGATGGATTGAGAGATGAAGTCTAATGCTGGAACAATTCAATTAGGGACTTAGGTGAATTAGAGATATAACCTATTAAAAAGATTATTTCAATTATAACAAGATTAGTTGAAAGAAGTTTGAATGCGAGAGTTTATTTCCTTGACTCGATTAATTAAGTTGCTTGAGATTTAATCTTTGAAATTAAATTAGTTAAGAGGAATAACCGTTCATACATATAAGTAGTAGAGAAGTGCAAATCCTAGACCATTCTATTAAGTGAATCAAATCATCAACTCCAGTTTACTTTTATTTGTTTTTAAACTTCAATCAATCTTCTTCATTAGTTAACAATTTAAAATTATTCATTACTTTTTATTTATAATATGATAATCAATTAGTCACTTTAGCTTCCTTGTGAGACGACCTTGGGGCGATCACCTTTGCTACAACTACCTCGTATACTTGCGAGTGACGCTTGTGGTAGAGTTAATTCGAGCGCAACAGGTTACACACGGGGTCCTTTTTCCTTTGACTTCTACTTTGATAAAGAGAGGGCGGATGTGATCTCTCCCCTCTTCTTGTAAATCTGTATTTGAGAAAGATACTATTCCCATATTAACTTGTCTCTTCTTTTGAATATCTTCACACTTCATCACTCCTTCAACCTTCATGAAGTTAACCAGCTCCTCCGGTGTTATAGAGGTGGAAATTGGCATGCTAGCCAAGGCCTTGGCTATATTTTCACGGTGCTTCTTGGAAGTGGCCAATAAGTCCCAAATATTGATGCTTGCTTGGGGTCTCTTTAACTGCTTAAGCACAGTGTCATCTTCCTCTTCTTTATTCCCGACTTCAACTTCCTTTCCTTTATTAGCTTCTACTTCTTTAAGTGGTGGCCTTGCATAAGACTTACCAGATCTAGTGTTCATCACTTAATCTTCTTCAGGCTTGGACCAAGTCCATTCCTCCTTCTTGGGTTGAAGATCATCATCACTATCACTTGAATCCCAAAACTCATTCAAACCATAGATTGCTACTTCTTTTCCAACTACACTTTGTTTAACTTTTCTAAACACCACTTCTTCATTACTTGCTTCTCCATCCACATCTTAGAAAGAGGACATGACAAAACTTTCATGCAAACCTCCACCAATTATGAAGGTCGCCGGTGGTGGTACTCTATTGAACATTGGCAGTGGATTGTCTTTAGTATTTGGCTTGTTAGGCTTGGGTAGCTTCCCACTATCAATCAAATTCTGGATCTCATGTCTCAACCTCACACATCTATCAGTGTCATTCCCTTGCATTTGATGGAATTGACAAAATGCCTTAGTGTCAAAATTAGGTGAGAGAGGGTTAGGCAAAGGACGAGGATTTAAGGGTTGTAACAATCCTTTATTTTGTAGATTATTGAGGATCCAAGACAGTGGCTTCCCCAATTCTGAAAATTGCCTTCTTCCTCATTGGCTAGTAACATTAACACCAACTGCCTTTTGCATGCTTTGGTTACTAGACTGGTAGTTTCCTTTCTCATTCCTTCTTGCCAAAAAGCGGTTCTTCTCCCTTTCCCACTCTTCAATCTGTAAGCCCGCTTGTAAAAGGTCTTTAAAATCCCGGATAAGCGTATGAGACATTCTTTCATGAACGCTAGGCAGCACCCTCTTACAATCATTATAATTTGATCTGATTCATCAGGCCTCCTCTTGAGCAATGCAACCTTATTCCTCTACCTCTTTACATAGTCCATGAAGTTCTTATTCGGCCTTTGTCTAATGGAATCCACCTCCATTAGAGGTACTTCCAATTCAGCATTGTATCCATATTATTGGATGAAGGCCTTGTATAGCAGATTCCAACATTTTTGTGTGCCATCATCTGAGGTATTGAATCAATTTTGGATAATGGAATCCAGTGAGAGCATGAAGCACCTTAGGGTTTAAGCCTTAGTAGCTTGAGCAGACTGCATGGCAATGATATACTGCTTCACATGGAGGTGAAGATTTTCAATTCCATCAAACTTTAAAAGGATGGCATCTTGAACTTGTATGGAACTTCTTCATCTAAATTAAAAAATTTGTCAACTTCGGACATTTCTTCAATTTTCAACTTCTTTTCAAGCTTCTTTTCCAGGTCAACAATCATCTTCTCAACATCTGAAGTTTTAGTTTTCTCCACAGCTGATCTTTCAACAACCTTCGACTCCTTCTTCTTATCTTGAGGATCTTGGAAGTATTGAGCTCAGTCGTTGTCATCATCGACGACTATCTTGTCATCATCAAAAGTCACTTCACCAACTTTAGCCTTCCCCTTATCTTTCTTGGTGCTTACGGATGCGTCAGCGGTGTGCCCAAACATTGTAGTCATTTGATTTTTCATGATCTCAGCTAGGGCCCCCTTTAGTTCTTCCATTTTAGCATTAAGGGCGTCGTCCACTATTCTTTAAATTTGTTCGGGCTCCATTGCTTTTGGTGAAAAAGTGATTAAGTCACTGCTAGATTCTTCGTCTTCGGCATAGGTTGGATTGTCGTAAGCTTTTGAACTATTATAATCCAGGGCTATAAGCCAGAGAGGATTAATGATATGAGATGCAAATGTAAGTATGCATGTATTTACAAGTAACAAACAAACAAAGATAATTAGGACATTCCTTCCAACTTTATAACTTCCACACACGGATGGCGAGTCTCTTTTCCTAGGTATAAGGTCAATCAAAATACCAACATGGGATATTTTATTTTTGAAAAGTTTCCTCGGACGGTTCAACCAATAGTTATATTTTAAAAATGGAAATCAGTTCATGATAATTCCCATTAATTAGGTTTTAATCCATTCAACCGACTATAGTAACTTTTAAGCTATATTGGATTAAAACTAAATTAAGAGGTTTATTATAAATATATTTCTCACTTGAAAAAGTAACTAATGATTCATGCCAAAAATAAGGCCATGATTAATAATTCTTAGTATAAACTAGGCTCACAATTGATTTTTGGTATTTTCATAATTGACCTAAATAATTTGTAAGTTCTTTCTAAGAAAAGGTTGGATGAAATGCAAAAATAGTTTTGTTTGAAAAACCCATTGTAAAAATATTTTTAGAAAAAATTGATTTTTGACTTTGTATTTGAGTCATAAGAAAAGAATTATTTATTTATTTTTTTTAGAAAAGTTTTATGTCCAAAGACCATCTTGAAAAGTTTTGAAAATAGCTTTGGTCTTTTGGACTTTAAAGAAAAATTTATTTTGAGCTTACAATGTACTTAGGTCATATTAGAAAAAGAACAAACCAAATAAGCCATGATTTAAATCAAGATAAATTAACCATAGTCAAACAATAAGCATTTGGGGTAAAAACCTAAGGAAAGTAACTAGGCCAATTACATGAGCTTTAGTCTTTGGGTTGAAAGGCTTAGGTTCCCATAGCATGTATATACCAAAAGGTACAAGGCTATGAGTGGCTATGCCATGCTCGATCTCCATACCTTGAGTGAAAGTATTGTATCCCTTACATAACACAACACAGGTAACACAGGCATCCTAACTCACGTATACGATGCAATCTAAATGATGCAATGGATAATATCATGATAGGAAAGAATAGAATAATATAAAGACCAATGGAATCAACTTCTCTTATCTTTAGTGGAGTCACCATTGTGAGTGGGGATTTTTGCCCCCACTTCCAGTGGAATGGTTCTTGCGACTTCGGCACTGTTTGGGCTCAGGGCCTTAGATAAAATGGGCCTAAGCTCAGAGAAAATGAAGTCGCCACCCGGACGGGCCGGGAAAATAGAAAGGGGCGGATGACTTGATTCCTAAGGAATCCCCAACCCCCTGATGGGTTTGGAAAGTTAGGTACATGTGTGGAAGGTGAGAAATGACCCAGCACCCCCATAACACCTGGTTCATTGGAACCGACCTCCTTTTTAGGTCTTAATATTATAAAATTCTTACAAATAATGATATTATCCATACTATATGCGATTATAAGAATAAATAAATACTTTATTAAAATCACAACAATGTCCAAACAAAATAAATAAATAGACACCCATCCAAGGATGAAAACATGTCCTTACACCATCTAATATCTAAAACTAAATAGGACACCCATCATAAGGAGGAAACGTGTCCTTTACATTGATACAAAATTTTAAAATAAACTAAATTACACAATGCTCAAAATATGAGGTACCCATAACATGGAAAACATACCTCTTACAATACTTCACAACCAAAGCAAATCAATAAAAATAGCCAACCATTCATCATAAATAAATTATTCATTGAGGACATGAAAAATCAATCAAAGTATATAATAAACATACATCTAATTTAAATAAAGCAGTAAGTATATGAATTTAGAGTTTATGCATCAATTAGGGTTTTTTGAATAAAATTAGGGTTTTATAGGTTTTACGTTTAACAATTGGGTTTTTTTTTAATTACTGGATAAGTCAATTAAGAAATATTTAATATAAAAGAAATAATATGGCTACTGGATGTTTGAATCAAAGATTAGGTTTGAAATAAATTAGAGTTTGAATCAAAAGAATGGAGGTTTTAGATTTAGGGTTTCAGAAGTTGTATGAAACTAATATCAAAGTTTAGGGTTTAAGTAAATAAAATTGAAGATAATGAAAATAGGATTACGAGTTAGGTGTTTGAAAAGAATAGGCTACCGTGAATTTTAGAAAAATAGAATTGATTATGATTTTGAGAAAATAGATTATTGTTTTGTAGTTTTACAAAAGTGCAATTAGGGTTTTAGGCTTCAAAAATTAGTTTAATGGTTATTAAGTTATTAGGGTTTTTAAAAATAATTTTTAGGGTTTTAGATAGAAACTAGATGATAAATAGAACAATTGATCAATGTGTTTAAATAAAAATCCATCTATTGTATGCTTAAACAATTGATCAAATTGAATAATGAGGCTACTGGAAATATAAAAAAGTTAATAGAAACTCAAACCTCCGTTGTTGGTTCCACCACAATTTTAATTCTGGTTGAATAATAATAAAGATAGTGTGTGCTGCCTTTTATGGATCGTTTTGTTGTTTGCTGCCTCCTGATCCTTCAAGTCTGAGGTTACGAATAAATTGCCAAAAAGAATTCGAATAGTTCTTGAATAAAATTCCGATCCCAAAAGTCCAATCCCATCCAATCCCTTTTCTGTGTGTTTTAATATGGTATTTATAGGTAATTAAAATAAAAAACCTAGTATGTTAAGAAAATTAAAAATTATTTTGGAATTACAATAAAAAACCAAGTAAATAAGGTTTCAGCGAGAACTGCGTGCGGGCCTGGGCAAAATTGGCGCTGGGCAAGCTGGGAGCGAGCTACAGGCTGGACGTGGGCAAAACTATGCATGGGGCATGGTTTCATCGCAGGTTTTGCCTACGACAAATTGGCCTATAGACAATTCACTGTAGGCAAAAACTGCAGCGGCCAATTCACTGCAAGTTTTGCTTTTGGCAAATTGGCTTGTGGCCAATTCGTCGCCAGTGACTTTCGTCGCCGATTTTGCCGCCGTCAATTTTTTATTTTTTATTTATATATATATAAATAATAAATAAAAAGTAAAATAAATATTAAAATAAATAATAAATATTTATAAATAAATGATAAATAAAATAAATAATAAATATTAAGTAAAATAAATAATAAATATTAAAATAAATAATTTATACTGCAAAAATTATTTCAGATTGTTTTAAAATCTTTGGACTGGACTGGATAAAAAATTAAGGGTCTATAATATGTATGCTTTTTCAAACTATCCCCACTAATAGACTCTACCAACCCAGAGAGATCAACAGGTCTTTAATAGGATTGAAATAGGGTCTATAAGGGACACATGTTAAATGAAGGCCACTTTTAGATTAGAGCTGATGTGACACTGCTGACAAACCTTCACACTACAATCTTCTTGTCAGAATTGTATACTGTTAGAGGTTCTATTTTCACCTTCTGGGCATCATTTCCTTTTGACTTCATGAAAATACAAAGCTTGAATGCCCTCCATCTTCTTGGCAGAATTCTTGTTCTTTTCCTTTTGCAAAAAGCACAGTACCATTATTTTGTCCTTTTAGATTAGAGCTGACGTGACACTGCTGACAAACCTTCACACTATAATCTTCTTGTCAGAATTGTATACTGTTAGAGGTTCTATTTTCACCTTCTGGGCATCATTTCCTTTTGACTTCATGAAAATACAAAGCTTGAATGCCCTCCATCTTCTTGGCAGAATTCTTGTTCTTTTCCTTTTGCAAAAAACACAGTACCATTATTGTCCTTTTTCCCTTTGGAATACCAACTATCAAGACTTTTGAGATTACAAAGTTGAAGCTAGACCAATTCAAGTCAATCTTTCCTCGTAAACTAAGTAAAAGTCTTCTGTTGCTTCAAGTAAATGGAACTATATTGGCTTTCTCAACCACCCTTTCATTTTCTTTTTCTTTCTCTTCCTTTTATCTTTTTATATCTTTTTTTTATTTTTTTTATTATTATTTTTTGCTTTGCGTAGACCCTTAATTTTTTATCTAGTCTGGTTCAATATTTTTTATATAGTCCAAAATAATTTTTGTGGATTAAATAATATTTATTTTAATATTTATTATTTTTAATTTTTAATAAAAAATAAAAAAGGTAATATTAGTAAAGTTAAAAAAATAATAATAAAAATAAATAAATAAATAAAAATTGGAGACGAAAAAATCGGAGACAAAAAATTTTATTGCCGAAATTGAATTGGCTTGAGCCAATTTGCCGCAGGAAATTCCTGCAGCGAATTGGCTGGATGCCCCAGCTTTCGCTCGCAATTTTCATAGCACGCAACAGTTTTTTTGCCAGCGTAATTTTTCAGCACAGTTTTTTCCGAAACCGAATTCTATTTGGTTTTGATTTCTTTTCCTAAATGGTTTTAATTTCCTTGGACAATTAGAAGTAGGTTTTTATTTTTCCTATAAATAACTATGAGTGGAGATTTTCGCCCCCACTCTCGGTAGAATGGTTCTTTCGATTTCAGCACTGTTTAGCCTCGGGGCCTTAGAGATCACGGGCCTAAGCCAGGAGAAAATGGAGTTGCCACCCGGATGGGCTGAGAAAAAGAAAGGAGTGGATGACTCGATTCCTAAGGAATCCCCAACCCCCTAATGGGTTTGGAAAGTTGGGTACGTATGGGGAAGGTGAGAAATGGCCCAGCACCCCCACAACGCCGGTTCATTGGAACCGGCTTCCTTTGCAGGTCTTAATATTATAAAATTCTTAAATACAACAATATTATCCATACTACATGCAACAATTAAAATAAAGCATCATTATATTAAAATTAAGGCAATGCCAAACAAAATAAATAAATGGACACACATCCGAGGATGGAAACATGTCCTTACATCGTTCATGTCTAAAACTAAATAGGACACCTATCAAAAAGTGGAAACATTTCCTTTACATTGGTCTAAAATATAAAAGTAATTTAAATTACATAAAATTTAACTAATTAGGTACCCACAAAGTGGAAACATACCTCTTACAATTTTAATACCAAAACAAACAAATAATAATCATAATAATAAAGAAAATATCCATCAATGATAAATTAAATAAATCAAGCATTGAAATTAAATAAATCAACCAGCAAAATATATAATAAATTACGTAATCAATCTAAAAATAAATAAAGCAAATAAAGATACAAATTTAGATTTATGTCTCAATTTAGGACTCTTTAATTAACATTTAGGGTTTTGGGATTTTGGAATTATTATTATTATTTAGGCTACTGTGAGGGTTTATGGAAAAATGGATTTAATTAGGGTTTTATAATTCTAAGAAAGTAGTAAGGTTTTTAGTTAATCAAATTAGGGTTTAGGGATAACATCATGAAATTATTTGGAATCTTAAGACATTAGAGTTTATAATTCATGGTTACTGGATTATGATTTTAGGTTTACTGGATCATGGCTTTAGAATTTAGATTTACTAGATTGGATTTTTAAGTTCACTGGATTAGGGTTTAAGGTGTTGTTGAATTTGTCATAAAGTTTTGATGCTTTGAGAATTTAGGGTTTAGGAAAACTAGAGTTTACTGTATTTGGTTTTGAGAGAATTAGGATTTTTTTGATATTTTGGAAAACATATTTGATTTTAGGATTTAAGAAAACAGTTTAGAGTTTTATAAAAATAATTATGATTCTTAGAAAACATAAAGAAGATTAGAGTTTGGAGATTTAAGAAAACATTTAAAATTTTTTTTAAAAAAAGTTAGAGTTTAGATGAAAATAGTTTGAGGAAAACAGTTTAGGGTTTTAAAGCTTTTGGAAGCAAAAGAATAGTTTTAGGGTCTTAAGGTTTTTGGAAACAAAAGAGGTTTTTGGAAACAGAAGAGTAATTTAGGGTTTTTGAAGTTTTGAAAATGGGAGAGAAATACTTTAGGGTTTTAAGGTTTCTGAAAAGAGAAGAATAGTTTTAGGGTTTTGAAGTTTTGATCACTGATTAAGGTTATTGGATGAACATATTACCAAGTTTAATGATTTAAGTTACTGAAACAAAAATCAATGATAGCTGAACTTAAAAGAAAATATGGCCATAACATTGTAAACATAATCGAAGCAAAGATTTATAATCAAAACTCCGTTCGTTGGTTCCACAAAAATTGATTTCTGGATGAACAATGACAAAGGTAGTATTGCTTCCTTTGAATGGATTGTTGATTGCTTCTTGTTGCTAATGTCGCTTGTGTTAGGGTTTTTTTTGTCTCTTTTTTCCACTAGTAAAAACCAATTTTCAATCCAATCAAAGTCCCTTAATTATGTGTTTTAATGTGGTATTCATTGGAAAATCATAAACCTACTTCTAATTGTTTAAGGAAATTAAAACCAATTAGGAAAAGAAACCAAAACCAAATAGAATTTGGTTTCAGAAAAAACTGCGTTGGAAAATTACGCTGGTGAAAAAATTGCTGGCGAAAACTGCGAGCGAGTGAGCTGCTGCGAGCGGGCACTGGGTGGCCAGTAAATTCGCCGCAGGAATTTCCTGCGGTGAAATGGCCTAAGGCCATTTCGCCCACATGAAATTACTGTGGGCGAATTGACCTGGCCAATTCAACATTCGGCGATGATTTTTTTTCGTCGTCGATTTTTATTTTTATTTTTATTTTTTTTATTTTATTAACTTTACCATTTTTATTTTTATTAAAAATTATAAATAATAAATACTAAAATAAATATTTTTTAATTAAAATGCCACAAAAATTATTTTGGACTATATAAAAAATATCATACCAGACTGGGTAAAAAATTAAGGGTCTACACTTGGTCTTGTCTCATGCCCATGTCACCCTCTGCCTTGATTTCTTTGAGGGGACACGGCCAAGCTTGCTTTGGCTTGGCCATTTCTTGCTTGATTCATGCTCTTCCATCACTGTTTTGATCCATCCAAGGGAGATTTTTCACTTTAACCTAAAACAAACACTTCAAACAAACTTTAAACAAAAATCAATTGAAACATTAACTAAAAACACATAATATTACTCTAAAAATACAATCATAAATGATCAAAACAAATACCCCACACTTAATTCCTTGCTTGTCCCCAAGCAAGGTTAAAATCAAAACAAACTAAACAAGAAAAGTTTTAGTCAAGTTCAAGAGTTATAAGGATGTATCAAGACTTCCCTATCCCTAAATCCGCAATCAATATCAAATCGAACAAAATCGATACCCATGCAATTAAGTGGCTTTCAATGCATAACCAATATTGTCACTCCCTCATCAACTCTTAAAAGTGTTTGATCATGGTGGTATTTACAATCATAATAATCAATGAAAAATTATCACCATAGGCTTGCTTATCAATCAAATCTCCACCACCTAATTACAATCAAGCATTAATCAAAAGGTCTTTCTTTGGGTTGTAATGGGGCTAAGGTAAAGGAATGATATTTAGGTAATGTGAGCTTAATCATTAAGTTCAAGAGCACTTCAAGAATGAAGTAACCGATCATATGTATAACCCAACAATTCCAAAACACCTTCATCTCACCTACCCCTTGACATTAAAGAGCTTTTCAAGGGAACTCACTTATTAAATTTTGCAATGATTATTCCCAAACTTATTCTAACCCTTTCAACAAGAACAATAATTATTCTTATTATATTTTTTCCTTTTTTTATATTTTTTATTTTGCAACTAAAGAACATAATGGTTTGCAATCTTAAACCTACTAAATTTAACCCCACACTTAATTCAACACAACACTCGATCATAAATGCTTTTAAAATGTTCTTGACCTAATGAAAGGGTAAGAGACAAAATAGCATGAGTCAAAGTTAGTAGTGTTGCGAAAAAGAAAGAAAAGGAGAAACGAAATAGGCTCAAAATTGGCTAACTAAGGTTGAATATAGGGTTGGTCTTTTTAAACCAAAGTGGGTTCACCTAATTGCCTTAATCATCTTGATGCCTAATTGAAATTCTTATATAGTCTCAAAATGCATGTCAAAGCAAGTTCTAACAATTCATCAATCAAAGATGTTCACACATAAAAAGAATGACAAGTTGATGGCTCAATTCCTTACTAATTTAAAGTTGATGCAAAGAATAACCATCAAAATTGACAATAAGTACCAATTCTACTCAATTCTCAAATTCATGCTTCAAAAATTCAAAGGTCATCTATCAACAATCTTATAACAATTAAACTTTTCAAAATTCATTTATTTAAAGAAAAACAAGAAAAAACATTAACTAAACTTAAAGAAAGATAAATTAAAAGTGAAAACACAAAATGCACCGCACACTTAAAGATTCACATTGTCCTCAATGTGAGCATGCATAAATTAATAGAGAGTTCAGATGAAACCTGATTTCCATCGTTCCCATATGTGATATGTAGTTCTCCTTCCATCCTTAATGTAATTGTCACCCATGTTTGAGAGGATGAACATCATGCAACTTCAAAAGGTACCCAAAGTATTGCAAAGCCTAGGTAGCATCCTTGGAAGAGCAATTATCCAAAGGGAATGAGTGAAGGTTGTTTTGGGATGATCCTCCAATGCTATAAGATCTTGGTAAAAATATTTTTTAGTATGCAACATGGTTATATACATTTTTTGCTCATTCTCACCACCGAGAGTGGGAGAGGTGATCATTTGTTGCATACTGTTCTCCCCAACCAAAACATCTTTCAAAATTTTTGGGGTCTTTTTGAGTTCAACTAAGTTTGGTTGAATCTCTTCCTCAAACGTTTTAGCAATTTAAAGTCCCCTCTCAACATCCTCATCATTTAAGATTAATTTGCTCTTCTCAATTTCTAAATTGAAAATATTAGGCTCTACTTCCAAGGTAATGGCCATCTCAAGATTATCTATACTATTTTCATTATAGGGCATGTCATAGAGTTCAGGAATTTGCATACCTTATTTCTCTTCCTTCAGCCTACTTAGGAATGGAATTAATGGCATATAAGGATTTGGAGGTTCATGAAATTTTGTTGTAGTTGATGCTTCCAAATTCTCCTCCTCCTTTGATTGACTTAGCTCCTCTATATTGGATTGGATCTCCTTGCCACTTTCTTCTTGATTAGCACCTGCATCAAAAAAATCACAAACTTTGTTATGTATTACCTTTTCACTCCTCAAATTTGTGATTGCATTGACTTGCTCTAATTGGCTAGGAAATTCCTCTTTTTGGTGTGCTTGGAGTTGATTTGCCAATTGCCCAGCTTGAGTTTCAAAGTTCTTCAATGATTCCTCCAAAGAATCAAACCTCTTATTGCTCCCTTCCTAATTTTGTGTGCTAATTTGAAGGTAAGCATTCAAATAATCTTCCACTATGGATTGCTTGCATTGAGCTTGATTTTGTGCGTTAATTTGAGTGAAGGCATTCAAACTATCTTCCAAAGTGGGTTCTTTAAGTCGATCTTTTTTTTTGTGCTAATTTGAATGAAGGCATTTAAACTATCCTCCAATGTGGATTTCTTAAGATGATCTTGATTTGAAAATTGTCCTTGAAAGTAAGGACCTCTTTGGTAAGGTTGAAAAAAAAAATTTAAGGTGGAATGTGCTGCTGATTTTCCCAAGAAAAATTTGGGTGGCTTCCCCAGCTTGGATTATAAGGATTGGAATATGGGTGATTTCTACCCATTTGCTGGAAAGGTTCAAAGACATATGCTTGCTCTTTCTCCTCTTCGTATTGTCCAAAACCCATTGAACACATGTTTGCACTATGTCCTGCAATTCCACATGCTGCACATATCTCTTGGCTTGGCATTGGTACTCTTCCTTTTGCATTTAGCATCTTAAGTTGATTCGTTAATTCTGCTAATTGCCATGCCATTTCAGAATCAGAATTATCATCATAAACTCCTATGTACCTTGAAAACTGCATCTTTACAAAAAAAAAGTTAACAATTTAAAGAAACAACAAAAAAAATAAATAAATCAAACTATTACTACTTAAACAGCATTCCCTGGCAGCGGCGCCAAAAACTTGTTGCACTCGAATTAAGTACTACTACAAGTAGCACTCACAAGTATGCGAGGCTATTGCAGCAAAGGTGATTGCCCCAAGGTTGTCTCAATTAAAGCAATTAATTTAAAAGCAATAAGAGTGTGTTGTTTGGAATGGTGCAAGAATAATTTAAACCTAAAAGTAACATGCGTAATCATTAACGTGTGTGATGGTTGTACAAGATCGATTAAATTCTAGGGATGGCGCCAAGGTTGTAGGTCAATTCAATTAAAGATCAATTCTCAAATTATCCATTAACATAACCTTGTAAATTAATTTGTTCCTTAAGGTTAATTAGTCAATTACCAATTCATTAGTTTTCACATTCATGAATTAACAATAACCAATTATTTTAAATTTGCAAATTATTGAAACCCTAGAACTTATATTTCTAATTCATTCATAGGGTGGTTAATTGTATAGTTCCGATATCGAATTTCACCTCTCGGTCCGTCATCCAATATTAAAAGATTAATAGGTAGCTAATCTATCAACCTAACATTCAATATAATACAATCAACCAATAACAAGGTACATTAATGGAAATAACAAATCAAGGCATTCAATCAAATCTACTACAAACCCTAGGCATGGGTGATTTAGCTCAACATCATCAATTTAAAACAATCATTAATCTCAATATAAATCAAATACAAATTGTTCATTATAATATCAATTCTCTTAATAAAACAACAACGATATAGAAATGAATTAAAAGAGAGAATAGAAAAACCCCTTGTGAAGATGCCAATAGTAGGACTACTAGTCTTCCTCCTAGCTCCACTTTGATGTATGATGAAGAACTCAAGCCCTCTTCAATTGATTATTCACCCTTTGAAATATGGAATGGAGCTTTCTCAAGTCACCAAACTTCAATTGATTATACCTTTAAAAGATGGAATGGAGCTTTCTCAAGTCACCAAACCTTCAATAAAGCTTTCTTCAAACACCAATCTTCAAGAGCTTGTTAACCCAATTTATCCCAAAGAACCAAACTAAAGCTTGTCTATGGAAGATGGAGAGGATGGAAATGGAGGATGAAGATGAAGAACCAAGGAGAGTGTCACCCTCGCCAACGTGTTTCCCTTCCATTCCTTTCCTTCTCTTTTTAATTCCTTCAAAATTCAAACCCATGCCTTCCAACTCACACCACTCTCTCTTGTCTCTCACTCTTTTCTTTGTTTAATATTACTTTTGGCAAAAACAAGACCTTTGTCCCCCACTTATCCTCCACTTTATGAAAATAATTCAAATATGCAAGGTTGACCAAGGGTGACACAGCCAAGTTAGTGGTCGTGTCTCTCACCTTGCTTGGGACACGGCCAAGCTTGCTTGGCCATGTTACTTGCTGCCATTTCTTTCCTTCTTTTCTTGTAGGTGACACGGCCTCCTTTGTTCTTTGGCTTAAAATGCGACACGGCCAAGCTCCTGGCCGTGTCATGTGACACGCCAGTGGCTTGGCCATGTCACTTGCCAGTGTCAAGTTCTGCCTTCTTTTCTTTTCTTTCTTGGTTTTGCTCTTTAGGTGAGATACGACCAGTGGCTTGGCCATGTCTCATACCCATGTCATCCTCTGGCTTGATTTCTTTGAGGTGACATGGCCAAGCTTGCTTTGGGTTGGCCATGTCTTGCTTGATTCATGCTCTTCCATCACTGTTTTGATCCATCCAAGGGAGTTTTTGCACTTTAACATAAACAAACACTTAAAACAAACTTTAAACAAAAATCAATTAAAACATTACCTAAAAACACATAATATTACTCTAAAAATACAATCATAAATGATCTAAACACTTCACTTAATTTTTCTCAAATATTTTTAGCAGTAGCTTGTTTATTCCAACTCAAAGCTTTGATCATTATTTTTATAAATTCCAAAACCCTAATTTATTTCTTCCTAAACCCTAATTGCATAGTATGAGCCCTAAACCTTAATTAATTTTACTTTTCAAAATCTTTACAGTAGCCTAATACTTAAAAAATAATTAAAATAATATTAATTTTTCCAAACCCTAAAAACCCTAGTTTTTGAATCTAAACCCTTAAAAATTTAGAACCCTAATCCTATTTTTAAAAAAAGAAACCCTAAACTCTAATTGTATTTTCCTAAACCATAATTCATAAAACCCTAGCTTGTATATTTGGTCTTTAATTGTTATTTGAATCCTGCTTTACATACTGTATTCTTAGTTTATATCTTCATATCTTTATCTTTATTTGACTTATAATGAATGGTTTACTTTCATGATAAATGGTTGAATGTCTTTTATTGGTTTATTTTATTTTTAATTATGTAAGAGGTATGTTTCTACCTTATGGATACCTCATTAATTAAGCTTCATGTAATTTAAATTGTTTTAATATTTTAAGATTAATTTAAATGATACGTTTCCATCTTTTGGTGGGTGTCATATTTAGTTTTAGACATTGGATGATGTAAAGGCATGTTTCCATCCTTGGGTGGGTGCCCACTTATTTGTTTTGTTTCGACATTGCTATGATTTTTAATAAAGTATTTATTTATTCTTATGATCACGTGTAGTATGGATAATGTCATTATATTTAAGAATTTTATAATATTAAGACCTGAAAAGGAGGTCGATTTCAATGAACCGGGCGTTGTGGGGGTGCTGGGTCATTCTCACCTTCCTCACACATACCCAACTTTTTGAACCCAATTGGAGGTTAGGGATTTCTTAGGAATCGAGTTATCCACCCCTTTCTTTTTTTCAGCCCGTCTGAGTGGCGACTCCATTTTCTCTGGGTTTAGGCCCGTGTTCTCTAAGACCCTAAGCCTAATAGTGCCAAAGTCACAAGAACCATTCCATGTGGGAGTGGGGGAGAAAATCCTCGCTCACATCAAGTCATCCACGCCTTTCTATCTTCCCCAACTATCCAAGTAGAAACTCCATTTTCTCCAGGTCTAGGCCTGTATTCTCTAAGGCCTTGAGCCTAATAGTACAGAAGTCACAAGAACCATTCCACATGGGAGTGGGAGCGAAAATCCGTGCTCATAGTTGTGACTCCACTAGGGATAATAGAAGTTAATTTCTTTAGTCTTTGTATTATTTTATTCTTTCTTATTATGATATTGTCCATTGCATCATTTAGCCTGTATTATGTGCATGAGTTAGGATGCCCTATGAACCCACGTTATGTTTTATGGGGCAAACCGTAGACTCTTAATTTTTGACCCAGTCCGGTCCAATATATTTTGTTTAGTCCAAAATAATTTTTGTGTTGTCTAATATATTTTAATTGGTCTAAAATGATTTTTGTTATCTTAATTAAATAATTTTTTACTTTATTATCTAATTTTTATTAATAAAAAATAAAAATAATAAAATCAAAATTAAAAAAAATAAAAATAAAAATCGGCGACCAAAAAATCGGCTCCAAAAATTCCAGCGCGGCCTTGGCCGTGGGCCATTTCTCCTGCAGGATTTTACTGCTGCGGGTGAAATGGCCCGCAGGCCGATTTCCAGCCCCTTGCCGCAGCCAACTGCGGCAAATTTTTTCACCAACACAATTTTTGCTGCGGCAAATTTTTTCGCCAGTGCAATTTTTTCGCAACAGTTTTTTTTTCGCAAGCGAAATTTTTCCGATGCAAAATTTTCAAAACCTTATGCAATTAGGTTTTGGTTTCCTTTTCTTAATAAATAATGTATGTCGAGAGCAACTAGGAAAAAACCACAAAAAAAATCTATAAATAAGGAGGTAGACAGCACAAAAATCAATGGGAAATTAGGACGAAAATTGGGAGAAATGGAAATCGAATCAGTGAAGGATAGGTAGCAAATCAATTTGACTTTTTGAGAGCAACAAGCAAAGCATTAACAAACGAATCAAAGGCAGCAACTGTCTTTATTTTTGTTCATCCAAGAAGAATTATTTTTTGGAGGAACTATCAAAATGAGGTATATATTAAATTCTTTTGTTTTTCACAGTAGCTAAAATTATTAAATTGTGTTTGTCAAAATCAAAAACCCTAGCACTTTAATTTAGTTTTTTCTAAAGTTAAAAACCTTATTTCGTTGGTTTACTTTCTAAAAGACATAAAATTGTTATTTTTACTTCTTCAAAACTCCAAAACCCTAATTAAACATGTTTTTCATCAAAACCAAAATTTTATTCTGTTTCTTTCAAAACTTTAAACTTGGTTCTATTTCTTTCAACAAACCTTAACAAATATCTTTTCTATTTATGTAAAGTTAAAATCGTTTGTTTATTTTCATAAACTTCATGAAAATTGAAAATTGTCTTTCCAAATCCTAAAATAAATTCATTACCTGAAACTCTAATTCAAAAGCCTTAAAACCCTAATTCAATTCCAAAACTCAAAATAGTAAACCCTAACCCCTTTAAAACCTTAAAACCTAACTTTTTCTAAACCTTAGTCTTCTAAAACCTTAAAAATCATATAAACACAAATATTTTAATTTTACACAGTAAGCTTGAAATCATCATTTAAAACCACAAATTAAAAGTATTTTAAAGTGTCCAAAACCCTAGTTTCATGATTTCACCATTCAAACCTTAATTTGGTTAATCAAAGTGTCTTACCAACCTTTTAAAACATAAAATCCTTAATCTATTTTAATTCTTTAAAAAGTCACAATAGCTTAAACCCATGAAAATCCAAAACCCTAAACACATGAAATAAAGGATCCTAAATGGAAATAGTAGCTATAATTTGGATTTTTTATTTGCCTTATTCAATTCTATATTTGATTATGCTTTGATTTATTTAATATGCTTTAATTTTTTTAAGTTCAATGCTTGGTTTATTTAATTTATCATGGATGGATGTTTACTTTCTATTTAATATCTTTGATGAATGATTTATTTATTATGGATGGTTATTTACTTTTATCAATTTATTTAGATTTTCAAATGTTGTAAGAGGTATGTTTCCACTTGTTGGGTACCTCATTAGTTAAATATCATGTAATTTAAATTGCTTTTCTATTTTAGAACCAATGTAAAGGACATGTTTCTACCTTTTGGTGGGTGTCCTATTTAGGCATGTGATGTAAGGACACGTTTCCATCTTCGGATGGGTGTCCATTTATTTGTTTTGCTTGGACTTTGCTTTGATTTTAATATATTGATGCTTCCTTTTAATTATTGTGTGTAATATGGATAATGTTGTTATACTTAAGAATTTTATAATATTAAGACCTGTAAAGGAGGCCGGTTCCAATGAATCGGGCATTGTGCGGGTGTTGGGCCATTTCTCACCTTCCCCACATGTACCCAACTTTCTGAACACATTAAGGGGTTGGGGATTCCTTAGGAATCGAGTCATCCACCATATTCTTTTTTCTCGGCCCATTCGGGTGGCGACTCCATTTTCTTCGGACTTAGGTCCGTGTTCTCTAAGGACCCGAGCCTAAACAGTGCCGAAGTCGCAAGAACCATTCCACCGGGAGTAGGGGAAAAAATTCTCGCTCACAGTGGTGACTCCACTGGGGATAAGAGAAGTTGATTCCGTTGGTCTTTATATTATTCTATTCTTTCTTATAATGATATTATCCATTGCATCATATTAGATTGCATTGTGTGTGTGAGTTAGGACGCCTGTGTTACCCGTGTTATGTTATGTAAGGGATACCATACTTTCACTCAATGTATGGAGATCGAGCATGGCATAACCACTCATAGCCTCGTACCATTTGGTATTTACTTGCTATGGGAACCTAAGCCTTTTAACCCAAAGACTAAAGCTCATGTAATTGGCCTAGTTACTTTCCTTAGGTTTTACCCCAAATGCATGTTGTTTGACCATGGTTAGTTTATCTTAGTCTAAATCATGACTTATTTGGTTTGTTCTTTTTCTAATATGACCTAAGTATACTGTAAGCTCAAAATAAACTTTTCTTTAAAGTTCAAAAGACCAAAGCTATTTTCAAAATTTTTCAAGATGGTCTTGGACATAAGACTTTTCTAAAAACAAATAAAAAATTCTTTGGCCCATGGCCCAAATACTAGGCCCAAAATTCATTTTTCTAAAATCTTTTTACAATGGGCTTAGAAACAATATTATTTTCATCCAACCTTTTCTTACAAAGAGCTTGCAAATATATTTAGGTCAATTATAAAAATACGAAAAATTAATTGTGAGCCTAGTTTATTCTAAGAATAATTAATCATGGGTTTATTTTTGGCATGAATCATTAGTTACCTTTTTCAAGTGAGAAATCTATTTATAATAAACCTCTTAATTTAGTGGATTAAAACCTAATTAATGGGAATTAATATGAATGGACTTCCATTTTCGAAAATATAACTATTGGTTAAAACGTCCGAGGGAATTATTCAAAAACAAGATGCCCCATGTTGGTATTTTGTTAACCATATACCTAGGAAAAGAGACTCGCCATTCGTGTGTGGATGTTATAAGGTTGGACGGAACATCCTAATTATCCTTGTTTGTTGATTATTTGTGCATACATGCATACATGCATACATTTGCATCTCATATCATTGATCCTCTCTGGCTCACAGCCCTGGATTAGGATAGTTCAAAAGCTTACAACAATCCAAATTATGCCGGAGACGAAGTGTCCAACAACAACTCAATCATTTGCTCACCAAAAACAATGGAGCCCGAACAAAATCAAAGGATGGTGGATGAGGCCCTCAACGCCAAAATGGAAGAAATAAAAGAGGCCCTAGCTGAGACCATGAAGAACAAATTGACTACAATCTTAGAGAATCATGCCAAGGCATCTGCTAGCACTAAGAAGCCAAGGGACAAAGGGAAGACTAAAGTTAGTGAAGTGGTTTTTGATGATGAAAAAGTGATCATTGATGATGATGATGATTGGGCTCAATATTACCAAGATGTTCAAGAGAAGAAGAAAGAATCGAAGGTTGTTGAGAAAGCAATTATTAAAAAGACCGAGACATCCGGTGTTGAAAAGATGATTGCTGATTTAGAAAAGAAATTTGAGAAGAAGATGAAAACTGAAGAGATGTCTGAGATCGATAAACTATTTAAACAAGATGAAGAAGTCTCGTACAAGTTCAAGATGCCATCCTTTGCAAAGTACAATGGCGCTGGAAATCCTCATCTCCATGTGAAGCAATATATCACTGCTATGTAATCTGCCCGAGCTACTAAGGCTCAAACTCTAAGATACTTCATGCACTCATTGGACCCCGTTGTCCAAAATTGGTTCAATACCTTAGATGATGGAACACAAAAGAGCTGTGATCTACTTTACAAAGCCTTAATCCAACAATATGGATATAATGTCGAGATGGAAGTTACCTTAATGGAAGTGGAGTCCATTAGGCAAAGGTCGAATGAGAATTTTGTGGATTATGTGAAAAGATGGAGAAACAAGGCTGCTTTACTCAAGAAGAGGCCTAATGAATCCGATCAAATAAGGATGATTGTGAGAGGGGTGTTGCCTAGTCTACGTGAAAGGATGTCTCATACACTCATCCGTGATTTCAAAGACCTTCTCCAAGCAGGTTTGCAAATTGAAGAATGGGAAAGGGAGAAAAGCCACTTTGCAACAAAAAGGAATGAGAAAGGGAGCTATCAATCTGGTAGCCAAAGCATGCAAAAGGCCATCGGTGTTAATGCTACTAACCAAGGAATGAGGAGACAATTTTTGGAATTGGGGAAACCAATGTCTTGGGTTCTCAACAAACTTCAAAGAAAGGGATTGCCACAACCCTTAAATCATCGTCCTTTGCCTAACCCTCTCCCACCTAATTTTGACACTAAAGCATTCTGTCAATTTCACCAAATGCAAGGGCATGACACGAATAGATGTATCAGGTTGAGACATGAGATTCAAAATCTAATTGATAATGGGAAGCTACCCGAGCCCAATAAGCCAAACACCAAAGACAACCCATAGCCAAAATTCAATAGGGTACCACCACCGGCAACCTTCATGATTGGAGGAGGTTTGCATGAGGATTTTTTTATGTCTTCTTTTTAAGATGTGGGTGGAGAAGCAACCAAAGAGGAAGAGGTATTTGGTGAAATTAAAGAAGTTATTGTGAGTAAAGAGGTAACAATTTGTGTTGTCGACGGGTTTTGGGATTCAAGTGATAGTGATGATGATATTGTACCCAAGAAGGGGGAGTGGACTTGGTCCGAGCCCGAAGAAGATGAGGTGATAAACACTAGATCTGGTAGGCCTTATGCAAGGCCACCACCTAAGGAGGTAGAAATTAATAAGGGTAAGGAGGTTGAAGTAGAAGAAGATGATGCTGTGCTCAAGCAATTGAAAAGAACCCAAGCAAGTGTTAGCATTTGGGACTTATTAGCTACTTCTAAAAAGCACCGAGAAACTATGGCCAAAGCTTTAGCTAGCATGCCAATTTATACCTCCACAACACTGGAGGAGTTGATCAACTTCATAAAAAATGGGAAAGTAATGAAATGTGAAGAGATTCAAGAAAAGAGTGAAGTTAATATGGGAGCATTTTCTTTTTCGGATGTGGATTTACCGGAGGAGGGGAGAGACCACATCCGCCCTCTCTTTATCAAAATAGAAGTCAAGGGGAAGAGGACTCCATGTGTAATGGTCGATGATGGGTCTGCTATAAATGTTTGTCCACTTAAGATATTGCCAAAGCTAGCCTTGTCCACAAGAGATCTAAATCCAACCGAGGTAACAATTTGTGCTTATGACAACACTAAGAGACATGCCGAAGGGACTTTCAAAGTGGCTGTCAAGGTTGGTCCAATTGAATCTATTATTGAGTTTGTTATTTTTGACATACCAGTTACCTTCGCCTTGCTCTTGGGGCAACCATGGTTTCATCCTCTTGGTGGAGTTCCTTCCACCCTTCATCAAAAGATCAAGTTCCCCAACGGAGATGAGACAGTGGTCATTGAAGCTGAAGACAATGAGATTGTTAATGCTCTAATGATTGAGAGGCCTCTCAATGGTTTTCAAGTAGCTGCAATTTCTAATGATGAATTAGTGGACCCCAAAGTCTTGAATATGATGAAGAACATGAACTACCTTCTCGAAGCTGGTCTTGGAAAAGGTAAGGCCGGTTTGACAAAGTTGCCAGGTTTTAGAACTCAAATATCCAAGAAGGGGTTAGGATATGATGAAGACAATGATGTCCAACCAAAGAAGAGTGAGAAGATGAGCTTCCCTCCACTTGAAGAGATCTTTGTCAAGGCTCCAGATATGGGACCACTCCAAGGAAAGCCCGAGCCGATCATGTTCATGGGTAAGTTAATCCCATGTTTTGAAATTTTTGCAGATGTTGCGGAGCTAGTGGAGCAAGTGAAGAAAGAACTCATCCTGTCAGCCAACAAAGAATCCAATCCAAAGGAGAAGAAGGAAGCTATCCTGAAAGCCGAGAAGCTTCCGAAGGAGATTGCTACCCTGGTTGAAGAAAAGTTTGAAGACATCCTGCTTTATAATTCTGAGAACAATGATCTTGATTTTGATTTTAATTTGTCTGCTTTGTATGAGGATGATGACGTTTTCTTTTTTAAATAAAGTCTGATTTTGCTTACTTGTGTGATGTTTCTCCTAATGGTTGCATACATTCAAATAGCAGTTACATGAGCATCTTTAATATATATTTTGTTAACACACAATCATTAAATTTGGGAACAACTGAAAATCCTAAAAACATTAGCATAGCATCCAACCTTACTCCTGATGAGAGAGAGATTTGAAAAAATATTCAAAAAAATATGAAGAAGTGTTTGCTTGGTCTTATGAGGATATGCCTGGAATAGATTGAGACATAGCCGAGCATCATATTCCTACTTACACTCACATAAATCCTATCAAGTAAAAGCTTAGGATGGGATAAGTGAAGTTCCCTGAGTGGGCTGAATTGGTTAAAGAAGAGATCACTAAGCAAATACAAGTGAATTTCCTTGAAGTGATAGAATATCCAGATTGGTTAGCCAATATAGTACTCGTGCCAAAGAAAGATGGAAGGATAAGGGTCTGTGTGGACTATAGAGATTTGAACAAGGCTTTCCCTAAGGATGATTTTCCTTTACCTCATATAGATGTTCTCATTGATAGTGCAGCCTCTAGCGTGCTACACTCATTTGTAGATGGATTTTCCGGATACAACCAAGTGTTAATGGCCCAAGAGGATAAAACCAAAACTGCTTTCATTACTACATGGTGTATATTTTGTTATAGGGTGATGCCGTTCGGTTAAAGAATGCTAGAGCAACCTACAAAAGGATGGCCACCACACTATTTAATGACATGATGTTGATGATATGATGGTTAAATCAGACACAAGGGAGCAACAATTCCAAAACTTAGAATTATTCTTCGATAGACCTTTGAAATATAAGCTAAGATTAAACCCAAAGAAGTGTGTATTCGATGTTACTTCAGGCAAATTGTTGGGACATGTAATTGGTCCAAATGGCATTGAGATTGATCCTGACAAAGTCAAAGCAATCAGGGATATGCCAGCCCCTAAGACGGAGAGAGAAGTTCGGGGATTTATTGCTAAATTACAATATATTAGCAGATTCATAGCAAAACTCACAACAATTTGTGAGCCTATCTTCAAATTGCTTAAAAAGAATCAGCTGGTCATATGGAATGAAGAATGTCAAAAGGCCTTTGAGCAAATAAAAGAGTATTTGTTGAATCCACCTGTTTTAAAACAACCTAAACCCGGCAAACCTTTGTTACTATACTTAGCAGTGGAAGAAGAGTCAATAGGAGCGATGCTAGCCCAAGCAGATGAGTCAGGGATTGAGCATGCAGTTTACTATTTGAGTAGAAAGCTCCTACCTTATGAAATTAAGTATAGTATCATTGAAAAGACTTGTATAGCTATGGTTTGGTCTTCTAAGAAGTTGAGTCATTACTTTCAATCGTATAGTGTGCAAGCAATTTCTAGGTTGGATCCAATGAAGTACTTAAGGGAGACACCCTCTTTGATTGGGAAATATAGTCGATGGTTGATAATATTAGAAGAATTTGAGATTGAGTATGTAACCAAGAAAACAATCAAAGGTAGAGCGCTGGCAGAATTCCTAGCCCAACAACCATTACCAGAAAGGAAAGAGGTAATCTTGGAATTTTAGGATGAACATTTAGAAGCAATTGAAGTACAAGGGTGGAAAATGTATTTTGATGGAGCAGTAAACAGGAAAGGAACAGGTTTGGGAGTAATACTAGAATCGCACGAAAGAGAACTTATCCCTTTAGCCAAAAAGTTGAAATTTAGGGTAACCAATAATATGGTGGAGTACGAAGCTTGTATTTTCGGCTTGGAAATCCTAATGATTATGAAGGTGGATAAGGTGGAAGTTTATGGCGATTCACTACTAGCAGTATCCCAAGTAAATGGAGAGTGGGAGTTGAAAGAAGAAAAATTAAAACCATACCACCATTACTTGACCATGATGAAGAAGAACTTTAAGGAGTGTAGGTTCGTACACCTGTCAAGAGAAGAAAATCAGATGGCTGATGCCCTAGCCACATTGGCTTCGGTATGGGAAAACCCTGTCAGCTTATTCCTTAAACCTCTAATCTTGACCAGTTCATCAACTCCTTGCTATGAATATGAGACAATCATGGAAATTGACACAGATCATGATGCGTGGTATGATACTATAAGGCAATTTTTGGAAGAAAGAGAATACCTGCTGGGGGCAACAAAGAAAGAAAGATGAGCCATAAGGCAGTGGTCTTTGCAATACATCACATTCCATGGAGAGTTATATCGAAGATGGCCTGATGGGGTGCCATTTGAGATGTTTAAGAAAGCCTGAAGTGGAGCGTATCATGTCAGAAATACATGCGGGAAGTTGTAGTCCGCACATGAGTGGTTTGGCCCTAGTTAAGAAGATTATTCGACAGGGTTACTACCAATTGACCATGGAGAGAGATTGTATTGAGTTTGTAAAGAATTGCTAACAATGTCAGATGTATATTAACTTGAATCACATGCCTCTTGAAGAATTGCATTCTATGTCTTCACCCTGGCCATTTGCCACCTGGGGTATCGACATTATAGGTGAGATACATCCGGGAGCCTCAAACGGTCACCGTTTCATTATGGTAGCAGTAGATTATTTTTCAAAATGGGTTGAAGCCGAATCCTTCAACAAACTGGGTGCAAGCCAAATGGCTAGATTTATTGAAAAGAATCTCATCTACAGATACGGGGTCCCACACAGTGTGATATCAGACAATGGGGTACAGTTTCAAGGAGCAGTTAAGGATTTATTCTCGAAGTACCAAATCCATCAGCATAGATCCTCTCCTTATAGACCAAAGGCTAATGGTGCAGTGGAAGCAACAAACAAAACAATTAAGCAAATTCTATCCAAGATGACCAAGACTTACAGGGATTAGTCAGAGATGCTTCCCTTTGCTTTGTGGGGATATAGGACAAGTGTGCGAACACCTACTGGAATGACACCGTTCTCTTTGGTTTATGGGATGGAAGCAGTATTGCCAATTGAAATAGAAATCAAGTCATTAAGAGTAGTCTTGGAAGCTGAACTGCCTGAAATGGAATGGGTAGCAAGCAGATACACACAGTTAGCTCTGCTATAAGAGAGAAGGTTAAAAGCACTATACCATCACTAACTGTATCAAAAGAAGATAGCTCGGGCCTATAATAAAAGGGTTAAAATCAAAAAATTCAGAGTTGGGGATTTGGTGTTGAAGCAGTGTAAGCCTAATATATCTGATCCAAGAGGGAAGTTCAGACCTAGTTGGGAAGGGCCATATGTCGTGAAACAAGTCATGAACAAAGGTGCGGTGAAGTTGTCAGACATGGACAAGAACAAATTTAGTGAGCTAGTAAATATTGACAGGTTGAAGAAGTTTTATGTATGAAAAATAAAAAGAAAAGAGCTCGCTAGGTTCCCAAAAAAGGCAGCCTAGGCAAAAGTTAGAGCAGTCCGCTTGTTCCAAAAACCCAAAAGGGCGGGCTAGGCAACAATTAGGGCTAAAAGAGAGAAAATAGTCAATTAGAAAACCTGAAAAGGCTAGTTGGCAACAAGAGTGATCTTGTGTATGCTGGCTTTATGTTTGGTTGTTCCCCAATTTAATATGAAAATAATTTAAATTAATCTTAAAATATGAAAATAATTTAAATTACATGAAGCTTAATTAATGAGGTATCCATAAGGTGGAAACATACCTCTTACATAATGAAAAATAAAATAAACCAATAAAAGACATTCAACCATTTATCATGAAAGTAAACCATTCATTATAAGTCAAATAAAGATAAAGATATGAAGATATAAACTAAGAATACAGTATGTAAGGCAGGATTCAAATAACAATTAAAGACTAAATATACAAGCTAGGGTTTTATGAATTATAGTTTAGGAAAATACAATTAGGGTTTAGGGTTTCTTTTTTTAAAAATAGGATTAGGAAAAAATTAGATGGATAATGTCATTATATTTAAGAATTTTATAATATTAAGACCTAAAAAGGAGGTTGATTTCAATGAACCGGGCGTTGTGGAGGTGCTGGGTCATTCTCACCTTCCTCACACATACCCAACTTTTTGAACCCAATTGGAGGTTAGGGATTTCTTAGGAATCGAGTCATCCACCCCTTTATTTTTTTCAGCCCGTCCGAGTGGCGACTCCATTTTCTCTGGGTTTAGGCCCGTGTTCTCTAAGACCCTAAACCTAATAGTGCCAAAGTCACAAGAACCATTCCATGTGGGAGTGGGGGAGAAAATCCTCGATCACATCAAGTCAACCACGCCTTTCTATCTTCCCCACCTGTCCAAGTAGAAACTCCATTTTCTCTAGGTCTAGGCCTGTATTCTCTAAGGCCTTGAGCCTAATAGTACAGAAGTCACAAGAACCATTCCACATGAGAGTGGGAGCAAAAATCTGCGCTCTTAGTTGTGACTCCACTAGGGATAATAGAAGTTAATTTCTTTGGTCTTTGTATTATTTTATTCTTTCTTATTATGATATTATCCATTGCATCATTTAGCCTGTATTATGTGCATGAGTTAGGATGCCCTATGAACCCACGTTATGTTTTATGGGCCAAACTGTAGACTCTTAATTTTTGACCCAGTCCGGTCCAATATATTTTGTTTAGTCCAAAATAATTTTTGTGTTGTCTAATATATTTTAATTGGTCCAAAATGATTTTTGTTATCTTAATTAAATAATTTTTTGCTTCATTATCTAATTTTTATTAATAAAAAAAAATAATAAAATCAAAGTCAAAAAATAAAAATAAAAATAAAAATCGGCGACCAAAAAATCGGCTCCAAAAATTCCAGCGCGGCCTTGGCCGTGGGCCATTTAACCCGCATGATTTTCCTGCTACGGGTGAAATGGCCCGTAGGCAGATTCCCCGCCCCTTGCCGCAGCCAACTGCGACAAATTTTTTCGCCAACACAATTTTTCCTTCGGCAAATTTTTTCGCCAGCGCAATTTTTCGCAACAGTTTTTTTTTCGCCAGCAAAATTTTTTCGATGCAAATTTTTTGAAACCTTATGCAATTAGGTTTTAGTTTCCTTTTCTTAATAAATAATGTATGCCGTGAGCAACTAGGAAAAAACCACAAAAAAAAACCTCTATAAATAAGGAGGCAGACAACACAAAAATCAATGGGAAATTAGGACGAAAATTGGGAGAATTGGAAATCGAATCTGTGAAGGATAGGTAGCAAATCAATTTGACTTTTTGAGAGCAACAAGCAAAGCATTAACAAACGAATCAAAGGCAACAACTGTCTTTGTTTTTGTTCATCCAAGAAGAATTATTTTTTGGAGGAACTATCAAAAGGAGGTATGTATTAAATTCTTTTGTATTTCACAGTAGCCAAAATTATGAAATTGTGTTTGTCAAAATAAAAAACCCTAGCACTTTAATTTAGTTTTTTCTAAAGTTAAAAACCTTATTTCGTTGGTTTATTTTCTAAAAGACATAAAATTGTTATTTTTACTTCTTCAAAACTCCAAAACCCTAATTAAACATGTTTTTCAACAAAACCAAAATTTTATTCTGTTTCTTTCAAAACTTTAAACTTGGTTCTATTTCTTTCAACAAACCTTAACAAATATCTTTTCTATTTATGTAAACTTAAAATTGTTTGTTTATTTTCATAAACTTCATGAAAATTGAAAATTGTCTTTCCAAATCCTAAAATAAATTCATTACTCGAAACTCTAATTCAAAAGCCTTAAAACCCTAATTCATTTCCAAAACTCAAAATAGTAAACCCTAACCCCTTTAAAACCTTAAAACCTAACTTTTTCTAAACCTTAGTCCTTTAAAACCTTAAAAATCATATAAACACAAATATTTTAATTTTACACAGTAAGCTTGAAATCATCATTTAAAACCACAAATTAAAAGTATTTTAAAGTGTCCAAAACCCTAGTTTCATGATTTCACCATTCAAACCTTAATTTGGCTAATCAAAGTGTCTTACCAACCTTTTAAAACATAAAATCCTTAATCTATTTTAATTCTTTAAAAAGTCACACTAGCTTAAACCCATGAAAATCCAAAACCTTAAACACATGAAATAAAGGATCCTAAATGGAACAGTAGCTATAATTTGGATTTTTTATTTGCCTAATTCAATTCTATATTTGATTATGCTTTGATTTATTTTATATGCTTTAATTTTTTTAAGTTCAATGCTTGGTTTATTTAATATATCATGGATGGATGTTTACTTTCTATTTAATATCTTTGATGAATGATTTATTTATTATGGATGGTTATTTACTTTTATCAATTTATTTAGATTTCCAAATGTTGTAAGAGGTATGTTTCCACTTGGTGGGTACCTCATTAGTTAAATATCATATAATTTAAATTGCTTTTCTATTTTAGAACCAATGTAAAGGACATGTTTCTACCTTTTGGTGGGTGTCCTATTTAGGCATGTGATGTAAGGACACGTTTCCATCTTTGGATGGGTGTCCATTTATTTGTTTTGCTTGGACTTTGCTTTGATTTTAATATATTGATGCATTCTTTTAATTATTGTGTGTAATATGGATACTGTTGTTATACTTAAGAATTTTAAAATATTAAGACCTGTAAAGGAGGCCGGTTCCAATGAACCGGGCGTTGTGGGGGTACTGGGCCATTTCTCACCTTCCACACATGTACCCAACTTTTCGAACCCATTAAGGGGTTGGGGATTCCTTAGGAATCGAGTCATCCACCCCATTCTTTTTTCTCGGCCCATCCGGGTGGCGACTCCATTTTCTCCGGACTTAGGTCCGTGTTCTCTAAGGCCCCGAGCCTAAACAGTGCCGAAGTAGCAAGAACCATTCCACCGGAAGCAGGGGCAAAAATTCTCGCTTACAGTGGCGACTCCACTGGGGATAAGAGAAGTTGATTCCGTTGGACTTTATATTATTCTAGTCTTTCTTATAATGATATTATCCATTGCATCATATTAGATTGCATTGTGTGTGTGAGTTAGGACGCCTGTGTTACCCGTGTTATGTTATGTAAGGGATACCATACTTTCAATCAATGTATGGAGATCGAGCATGGCATAACCACTCATAGCCTCATACCATTTGGTATATACTTGCTATGGGAACCTAAGCCTTTTAACCCAAAGACTAAAGCTCATGTAATTGGCCTAATTACTTTCCTTAGGTTTTACCCCAAATGCATGTTGTTTGACTATGGTTAGTTTATCTTAGTCTAAATCATGACTTATTTGGTTTGTTCTTTTTCTAATATGACCTAAGTACATTGTAAGCTCAAAATAAACTTTTCTTTAAAGTTCAAAAGACCAAAGCTATTTTCAAAATTTTTCAAGATGGTCTTTGGACATAAGACTTTTCTAAAAACAAACCAAAAATTCTTTGGCCCATGGCCCAAATACTAGGCCCAAAATTCATTTTTCTAAAATCTTTTTACAATGGGCTTAGAAACAAAATTATTTTCATCCACCCTTTTCTTATAAAGAGCTTGCAAATATATTTAGGTCAATTATGAAAATACCAAAAATTAATTGTGAGCCTAGTTTATCCTAAGAATAATTAATCATGGGTTTGTTTTTGGCATGAATCATTAGTTACCTTTTTCAAGTGAGAAATCTATTTATAATAAAACTCTTAATTTAGTTTTAATCCAATATAGCATAAAAGCTGCTATAGTTGGTTGAATGGATTAAAACCTAATTAATGGGAATTACTATGAATGGACTTCCATTTTTGAAAATATAACTATTGGTTAAAACGTCAGAGGGAATTATTCGAAAACAAGATGCCCCATGTTGGTATTTTGTTAACCATATACCTAGGAAAAGAGACTCGCCATTCGTGTGTGGATGTTATAAGGTTGGAAGGAACATCCTAATTATCCTTGTTTGTTGATTATTTGTGCATACATGCATACATTTGCATCTCATATCATTGATCCTCTCTGGCTCACAGCCCTGGATTATGATAGTTCAAAAGCTTACAACAATCCGACCTACGCCGGAGACGAAGTGTCTAACAAGGACTCAATCATTTGCTCACCAAAAACAATGGAGCCCGAACAAAATCAAAGGATGGTGGATGAGGCCCTCAATGCCAAAATGGAAGAAATAAAAGAGGCCCTAGTTGAGACCATGAAGAACCAATTGACTACAATCTTAGAGAATCAGGCCGAGGCATCTGCTAGCACTAAGAAGCCAAGGTAAAAAGGGAAGACTAAAGTTAGTGAAGTTGTTTTTGATGATGAAAAAGTGATCATTGATCATGATGATGATTGGGCTCAATATTACCAAGATGTTCAAGAGAAGAAGAAAGAACCGAAGGTTGTTGAGAAAGCAACTATTAAAAAGACCGAGACATCCGGTGTTAAAAAAAAATTGCTGATTTAGAAAAGAAATTTGAGAAGAAGATGAAAACTGAAGGATGTCTGAGATCGATAAACTATTTGAACAAGATGAAGAAATCCCGTACAAGTTCAAGATGCCATCCTTTGCAAAGTACAATGGCGCTGGAAATCCTCATCTCAATGTGAAGCAATATATCACTGCTATGCAATCTGCCCGAGCTACTAAGGCTCAAACTCTAAGATACTTCATGCTCTCATTGGACCCCGTTGTCCAAAATTGGTTCAATACCTTAGATGATGGAACACAAAAGAGCTGGGATCTGCTTTACAAAGCCTTCATCCAACAATATGGATATAATGTCGAGATGGAAGTTACCTTAATGGAAGTGGAGTCCATTAGGCAAAGGTCAAACGAGAATTTTGTGGATTATGTGAAAAGATGGAGAAACAAGGTTGCTTTACTCAAGAAGAGGCCTGATGAATCCGATCAAATAAGGATGATTGTGAGAGGGGTGTTGCCTAGTCTACGTGAAAGGATGTCTCATACACTCATCCGTGATTTCAAAGACCTTCTCCAAGCAGGTTTGCAAATTGAAGAATGGGAAAGGGAGAAAAGCCACTTTGCAACAAAAAGGAATGAGAAAGGGAGCTATCAATCTGGTAGCCAAAGCATGCAAAAGGCCATCGGTGTTAATGCTACTAACCAAGGAATGAGGAGACAATTTTTGGAATTGGGGAAACCAATGTCTTGGGTTCTCAACAAACTTCAAAGAAAGGGATTGCCACAACCCTTAAATCATCGTCCTTTGCCTAACCCTCTCCCACCTAATTTTGACACTAAAGCATTCTGTCAATTTCACCAAATGCAAGGGCATAACACGAATAGATGTATGAGGTTGAGACATGAGATTCAAAATCTAATTGATAATGGGAAGCTACCCGAGACCAAGGTTGAGACATGAGATTCAAAATCTAATTGATAATACGAATAGATGTATGAGGCTGTCAAGGTTGGTCCAATTGAATCTATTGTTGAGTTTGTTATTTTAGACATTCCAGTTACCTTCGCCTTGCTCTTGGGGCAACCATGGTTTCATCCACTTGGTGGAGTTCCTTCCGCCCTTCATCAAAAGATCAAGTTCCCCAACGGAGATGAGACAGTGGTCATTGAAGCTGAAGACAATGAGATTGTTAATGCTCTAATGATTGAGAGGCCTCTCAATGGTTTTCAAGTAGCTGCAATTTTTAATGATGAAGTAGTGGACCCCAAAGTCTTGAATATGATGAAGAACATGAACTACCTTCCTGGAGCTGGTCTTGGAAAAGGTAAGGCCGGTTTGACAAAGTTGCCATGTTTTAGAACTCAAACATCCAAGAAGGCGTTAGGATATGATGAAGACAATGATGTCCAACCAAAGAAGAGTGAGAAGATGAGCTTCCCTCCACTTGAAGAGATCTTTGTCAAGGCTCCAGATATGGGACCACTCCAAGGAAAGCCCAAGCCAATTATGTTCATGGGTAAGTTAATCCCAGGTTTTGAAATTTTTACAGATGTTGCCAAGCTAGTGGAGCAAGTGAAGAAAGAACTCACCCTGTCAGCCAACAAAGAATCCAATCTAAAGGAGAAGAAGGAAGCTATCCTGAAAGCCGAGAAGCTTCCGGAGGAGATTGCTACCCTAGTTGAAGAAAAGTTTGAAGACATCCTGCTTTATGATTTTGAGAATAATGATCTTGATTTTGATTTTAATTTGTCTGCTTTGTATGAGGATGATGACATTTTCTTTTCCAAAATAAAGTCTGATTTTGCTTACTTGTGTGATGTTTCTCCTAATGGTTGCATACATTCAAATAGCAGTTACATGAGCATCTTTAATATATATTCTGTTAACACACAATCATTAAATTTTGGAACAACTGAAAATCCTAAAAACATTAGCATAGCATCCGACCTTACTCCTAATGAGAGAGAGATTTTAAAAATATTCAAAAAATAAAGAAGTGTTTGCCTGGTCTTATGAGGATATGCCTGGAATAGATCGAGACATAGCCAAGCATCATATTCCTACTTACACTCACATAAAACTTGTCAAGCAAAAGCTTAGGATGGGATAAGTGAAGTTCCCTGAGTGGGCTGAATTGGTTAAAGAAGAGGTCACTAAGCAAATACAAGTGAAGTTCCTTGAAGTGATAGAATATCCAGATTGGTTAGCCAATATAGTACCCTGCCAAAGAAAGATGGAAGGATAAGGGTCTGTGTGGACTATAGAGATTTGAACAAGGCTTCCCCTAAGGATGATTTTCCTTTACCTCATATAGATGTTCTCATTGATAGTGCAGCCTCTAGCATGCTACACTCATTTGTAGATGGATTTTCCGGATACAACCAAGTGTTAATGGCCCAAGAGGATAAAACCAAAACTGCTTTCATTACTACATGGTGTATATTTTGTTATAGGGTGATGCCGTTCGGTTAAAGAATCCTGGATCAACCTACAAAACGGTGGCCACCACACTATTTCATGACATGATGTTGATGATATGATGGTTAAATCAGACACAAGGGAGCAACAATTCCAAAACTTAGAATTATTCTTCGATAGAGCTTTGAAATATAAGCTAAGATTAAACCTGAAGAAGTGTGTATTCGGTGTTACTTCTGGCAAATTGTTGGGACATTTAATTGGTCTGAATGGCATTGAGATTGATTCTGACAAAGTCAAAGCAATCAGGGATATGCCGGCCCCTAAGACGCAGAGAGAAGTTTGGGGATTTATTGGTAAATTACAATATATTAGCATATTCATAGCAAAACTCACAACAATTTGTGAGCCTATCTTCAAATTACTTAAAAAGAATCAGCTGGTCATATGGAATGAAGAATGTCAAAAGGCCTTTGAGCAAATAAAAGAGTATTTTTTGAATCCACATGTTTTAAAACCACCTAAACCCGGCAAACCTCTGTTACTATACTTAGCAGGGGAAGAAGAGTCAATAGGAGCCATGCTAGCCCAAGCAAATGAGTCAGGGATTGAGCATGCAGTTTACTATTTGAGTAGAAACCTCCTACCTTATGAAATTAAGTATAGTATCATTGAAAAGACTTGTATAGCTGTGGTTTGGTCTTCTAAGAAGTTGCGGCATTACTTTCAATCGTATAGTGTGCAAGCAATTTCTAGGTTGGATCCAATGAAGTACTTAAGGGAGACACCCTCTTTGATTGGGAAATATGGTCAATGGTTGATAATATTAGAAGAATTTGAGATTGAGTATGTAACCAAGAAAACAATCAAAGGTAGAGCGGTGGCAGAATTCCTAGCCCAACAACCATTACCAGAAAGCAAAGAGGTAATCTTGGAATTTTTGGATGAACATTTAGAAGCAATTGAAGTACAAGGGTGGAAAATGTATTTTGATGGAGCAGTAAACAGGAAAGGAGCAGGTTTGGGAGTAGTACTAGAATCGCACAAAGGGGAACTTATCCCTTTAGCCAAAAAGTTGAAATTTAGGGTAACCAATAATATGGTGGAGTACAAAGCTTGTATTTTCGGCTTGGAAATCCTAATGATTATGAAGGTGGATAAGGTGGAAGTTTATGGCGATTCACTACTAGTAGTATCCCAAGTAAATGGAGAGTGGGAGTTGAAAGAAGAAAAATTAAAACCATACCACCATTACTTGACCATGATGAAGAAGAACTTTATGGAGTGTAGGTTTATACACCTGTCAAGAGAAGAAAATCAGATGGCTGATGCCCTAGCCACATTGGCTTCGGTATGGGAAAACCCTATCAGTTTATTCCTTAAACCTCTAATCTTGACCAGTTCATCAACTCCTTGCTATGAATATGAGACAATCATGGAAATTGACATAGATGATGATGCGTGGTATGATACTATATGGCAATTTTTGGAAGAAAGAGAATACCCGCTGGGGGCAACAAAGAAAGAAAGAAGAGCCATAAGGCTGTGGTCTTTGCAATACATCACATTCCATGGAGAGTTATATTGAAGATGGCCTGATGGGGTGCATTTGAGATGTTTAAGAAAGCCTGAAGTGGAGCGTATCATGTCAGAAATACATGCGGGAAGTTGTAGTCCGCACATGAGTGGTTTGGCCCTAGTTAAGAAGATTATTAGACAAGGTTACTACTAGTTGACCATGGAGAGAGATTGCATTGAGTTTGTAAAGAATTGCCAACAATGTCAGATGTATGTTAACTTAAATCACATGCCTCCTGAAGAACTGCATTCTATGTCTTCACCCTGGCCATTTGCCTCCTGGGGTATCGACATTATAGGAGAGATACATCCGGCAGCCTCAAACGGTCACCTTTTCATTATGGTAGCAGTAGATTATTTTTCAAAATGGGTCGAAGCCGAATCCTTCAACAAACTGGGTGCAAGCCAAATGGCTAGATTTATTGAAAAGAACCTCATCTGCAGATATAGGGTCCCGCACAGTGTGATATCAGATAATGGGGTACAGTTTCAAGGAGCAGTTAAGGATTTATTCTCGAAGTACCAAATCCATCATCATAGATCCTCTCCTTATAGACCAAAGGCTAATGGTGCCATGGAAGCAACAAACAAAACAATTAAGCAAATTCTGTCCAAGATGACCAAGACTTACAGGGATTAGTCAAAGATGCTTCCCTTTGCTTTGTGGGGATATAGGACAAGTGTGCGAACACCTACTAGAATGAAACCGTTCTCTTTGGTTTATGGGATGGAAGCAGTATTGCCAATTGAAATAGAAATCAAGTCATTAAAAGTAGTCTTGGAAGCTGAACTGCCTGAAATGGAATGGGTAGCAAGCAGATACACACAGTTAGCTCTGCTAGAAGAGAGAAGGTTAAAAGCACTATACCATCACTAACTGTATCAAAAGAAGATAGCTCGGGCCTATAATAGAAGGGTTAAAATCAGAAAATTCAGAGTTAGGGATTTGGTGTTGAAGCAGTGTAAGCCTAATATATCTGATCCAAGAGGGAAGTTCAGACCTAGTTGGAAAGGGCCATATGTCGTGAAACAAGTCATGAACAAAGGTGCGGTGAAGTTGTCAGACATGGAGGAGAACGAATTTAGTGAGCCAGTAAATATTGACAGGTTGAAGAAGTTTTATGTATGAATAATAAAAAGAAAAGAGCTTGCTAGGTTGAAAACCCAAAAAGGGCGGCCTAGGCAAATGTTAGAGCAGTCCGCTAGTCCCGAAAACCCAAAAGGGCGGGCTAGGCAACAATTAGGGCTAAAAGAGAGAAAATAGTCAATTAGAAAACCTGAAAGGGCTAGTTGGCAACATGAGTGATCTTGTGTATGCTGGCTTTATGTTTGGTTGTTCCCCAATTTAATTAAACAGAATTAATGTTAAAATTGTTCTATGTGCACTATTATAAGTATTTGACCAGATATGGATGAAATGAATAAACACAATTGCAAAAGGTGATGACAAATTATAAATGGAAAAGAAGCATCTTTTATTACTTTAATTATGTTTTCATCCTAACAATACACTTTCTAAATTGACAATTGTAAGATCTATGGTAGTTGATAAGTGTAACGTGCAGGCCAGCTTTGCCTCAGCAGATCCAAGCAGGCTTCAGTCAAGCAAGGCATGTCTATGTTGGGAGCAAAGTCAGAATCACGAGGCTTAACTCCATACTAACGGCCAAGTTGGCGAGGATCATAGCATGTACCTTGATGAAGAGCAGCAAGGGGAACGTTCATCAAGTATGTCCGCATGGTGATACGAGAAATCTTCCACCAAGGTACCAACCAACGGATATTGACTTCGAAGCGTGAGTGGAACCAGTTAATCTAGTCAGCATATGAAGAGGCAGGATGGAGTATCTTCCTAGCAGAATGATGACGTGACAGGTATCTGGTAAAATCCATGGATGGAGTATCAACCAAGCAAAGACACTCTTGAAGCCAAATATGTGGAAAAAAGAATTAAATTAAAAAAAGAAGGTCCGCTAAGATGAAAACCAGCAAGGGCAACTTAGGCAAAAATTAGGACAGCTCGCTAGTTCCGAAAACCCGCATTGACGGACTAGGCAAAAGTTAGAGCAATAAAGAAAAGAAAGAAAAAAGAAAACCTAAATTGAAAACCCGAAAGGGCAGTTTAGGTAATTACCTAAAGCAACAACGAACTCCCAGTCAGTCTCTTTGACAATCCTGATTTAAATCGGTCTAATCCAACTAAGGTCTCGGCTAAGATCACAGGTACCGGCGACAAGCCTCCTTCTATTTTGTCCATAATATCCAATACTCATAGATCAATATCGCCGTCAGGATAAACAAGCAAGAATTGGCCGAGTAAGCAAAGACAAAGCATGCGTCCCTATACCTTAGTAGGGGCCAAATGAGAGAAACAAAAGCCAATCAAAGGGGCAAGTAGAATTTTTTCACCTCTCATCAACCGAAGAACTTCGGGTTTTGGAATTTGAAATAACATCTGCATCTTCTGTTGAGCCTTGGAAATCAATGTGGGTAATGCCATTTGTTGATTATTTGGACATCCAAGGATGGCCTCAAATTCTTCAATCAAGGGACATATTTCAAAACCATTAATTTTAAATACTCTGATATCCGTCTTCCAAAAGGAAGCTAATAAGAGTGTTTTTATACTTGTTTTTAGTATGATTTCTATGTGTTTTTAGCTAATGTTTCAGTTGATTTTGGTTTAAAGTTTGTTTTAAGTGTTTATTTTAGGTCAAAGTGCAAAAACTCCCTTGGATGATCAAAATAATGAAGAAAAAGCATGAAGCAAGCAAGACATGGCAAAGCCAAAGCAAGCCTGGCCGTGTCCCTCAAATTTATCTCAAGACAGTAGCTGACACGGCCAGGTGACACGCCCAAGTCACTGGCCATGTCTCTCCCAAAGAGCAAAAAACCAAAGAACCAAGCAAAGAAGGAAAAATGAAGAACAGAAGCTGACACTGGCAAGTGACACGGCCAAGCCAGTGGCCGTGTCACATGCCCAGCCAAAGAACAAAAGAAGAAAAAAATAGGCAGAAGGTGACACGGTCAAGTGGCTTGGCCGTGTCCCAAAGAAAAGCATGAGACACGGCCAAGCCACTCATGGCTTGGCCGTGTCACCCCATGAAGCCAAAGAGAAAAGAAAGAAAGGAAGGAAGGCAGTGATGGACACGGCTAAGTGACTTGGCCGTGTCCCAAAGAAAAAAAATGAGAGACACAGCCAAGCCATTCAAAGCTTGGCCGTGTCACCTAGAAGGAAACAAGGAAAGAGAGGGCAGAAGTTGACACAGCCAGCAAGCTTGGCCATGTCACCTAGGACAACTTTGAAACATTCAAATTCTTTTGCAGACAAGTGGGAAACAAAGACTAGTTTTGGTCAAAAGTAACATTAGACAAAAGAAAAGCTTGCCTAATTTGAGGAAAAGAAAGATTGAACAAAGGGAATGTGGGAGACAAGGTGAGTTGGAGGTGAGTTGGAAGATTGACTTGAGCTTTGGAGGGAAATAAAAAGAGAAGAAGAGGGAGTTTTTGAGGGGACTTTTGCTGGAGCTGGAAATGGGAAGGCTGGAACAAGGGAGAAGGAGCCAACAACTGAAGCAAAGAGGAGGGTTTTGAGCTGAGTTTGAAGAAGGAGATACATCTTGTACAAGCCCTAAACCAAGAATCAAGGATTGAAGTGAAGAAATACAAATTATTTATCATGGATTGTTTGGTTTCTTTTACTAATTTATCTTGCTCTGTTTTTCTAGTTTTGAACATGAACTAATTCCTTCTCTATCTAGATATTGATGAACCCTAGCTTATTTGTATGGATTGAATAATTATATTTAGTTGAATCATTTGATTGAGTTGTTTTATTCTTATGATGCTTAATGATTTATTTCCAATTGATAATAGCATGCTTATTGATTGGTTGCAATTTTCATATTATTGACTTGAGAAAGCTTGATATGAATTGATTACTCATAAGGGTTGAGGATTGATTGGGGTGCTAGAGATAGACTTACAAGATCCTTTGGTATATAATTCCTTGGTCTTAATGCATGATCTATTTACTTGTGTTTTGAGAAGAGATTCTGACACTCTACTTAGTGATTAGGGATTAATTCACTCGAGAGAGCTTTTAGTCTAAGTTAGAGGAATGCCAACTCAACTCTATTGAATGATTTAACTGAATTGATTGTTCATAAATATCATTGAGGCTAGGGGGATTCAATATCTGGATAGTATTATTATCATCAATCCTATTTGTATAACATTTAATTTGTCCTTACTTCCAGTCATTAAATTAGTTGTTTTTAATTACAAAGCATCACACAACTATTAATTTGCTAAACAATGGTTAAGGTTTGAACTAGTACTTGGCCTTGTCCCCAGTGGAATGATAACTCACTCACTACTATATTACTTGGGCGACCCGTGCACTTGCGGTATTGCTATAGCACATAGCGGCACGCACTAGAAGCCATGGCATGTAAAAAGGAGTGGTCCAATTTGACATTTTGAAAACATTTTAAAACATCAAGTTTTGACCATGAAATTTGCTTCCAATGAGTGGCATCCATATTCTTCAATAGAATTTTTATTCTCTTTAAATGATGCTCGGTCATGGTGAATGAATGAAGAAAAAATTAAATTTGCTAAAGGGAGTCTTCATGTTGAAAGTGAAAGAATTTTGGTTTATGTATTAAAATATGGCATGAAGAGTGATTTATATAGAAGAAACAAACCTTTTCCTAAAGTGAAAAGGAAAAGGTGATGGGAAAGGGTAAGACCATATGGCATAAGGAAAGGAATTAGCAATGAAATTCCTTTATCACGTTGGATTGGGTTTAGCAAATGATATGTATTATAAAATTATGATGTACTATAATAATAATAATAATAATAATAATAATAATAATAATAATAATAAAAATAATAATAATAAAAGGGAGTTACCGTAAAGAGGAAAATTGTATTTTTTATTATTGTACATGATTTTACAATTGTTACAATGTTTACATATCACTAAGAGGGTGATGGTAGATCATCAACTAAAGACTTGAAAAAATTGTCGCCTGTTGGAGGAGGGGGCAAATCACTCGTCCCGAGTCTGCCCGAAGCGGGAGCACTAGAAGCAGAAGAAAGGATCTCATGGTCATCAGTCTGGGGGCCTCTTGATGAAGAAGCACCGGGATCCCTCATCCCCTGAAATCGAAAATCTCGAAAATGTTGTTCAGATTGATGATATAAATTTTCAAAATGAGAAGCCTGCTGACGACTTGTCGCCAGCTCTTCTTGAAGTTTCCTATTTTGTTCTTCAAGCATCCGCTGTGAGCCAAAGAGTAAAAGGTAAGAACATACATAATCATGCATACATATAGCATAAGTTACCATGAAATAAGGAACGTACCAGGTAATTCAAATCAATACCCTGCGGATGAGATTGCAAATCTGGCGGGCTAGAATGAGCAAACGAAGGGGCAGTAAAAGAAGGTCCAGCCTCATGACCAAATGAGCCAACAGCCTCCAACAATCATTGAAGAATCAAAGAAAGAAAAAAGTTGCAAGGGAAAAGTGGTTAAAGTGCAAAAATTCCCTTGGAAGATCAAAACATGGAAAGAAGAGCATGAATCAAACAAGACATGGCCAAGCCAAATCAAGCTTGGCCGTGTCACCTCAAATGAAATCTTAGCAGAACATGACACGGGCAGGAGACACGGCCAAGCCACTGGCCGTGCCTCACCTAAAGGGTAAAGTCAAGAAGGACCAAGCAAAGAAAGAAAAGAAACAGTAGGTGACATTGGCAGGCAACACGGCCAAGTCACAGGCCGTGCCACATGACACGGCCACAAGCTTGGCCGTGTCCCATCCTAAGCCAAGAACAAAAAAGAACCAAAGAAAAAAACACAGAAGCTAACTCACCCAGGAGACATGGCCAAGCCACTAGCCGTGTCACTCTCATCTTCAAAGAACAAAGAAGACCAAAAGGGACACAGAAGCTGACACACTCAGCAGACACTCTCATCTTCAAAGCAGCTTCAGACCGACAGAAATCTTATGCAGATCTGAAAAGGAGAGATATAGAGTTTAATGTTGGAGATAAGGTATTTCTGAAAGTGTCTCCTTGGAAGAAGATTTTGAGGTTCGGTCGGAAAGGAAAATTGAGTCCTCGTTTCATTGGACCATATGAAGTGTTAGAAAGAGTTGGGCCAGTGGCGTATTGACTTGCTTTGCCACTTGAGTTGGATCGTATTCATAATGTATTCCATGTTTCTATGTTGAGGAGATATAGGTCGGATCCATCTCATGTGTTGCCATTTGAGTCTATTGAAGTGAGCCTAGAATTGACATTTGAAGAGGAACCAGTTGCTATCTTGGCACATGATGTGAAAGAATTGAGAAACAAACAAGTGCCATTGGTGAAGATTCTTTGGAAGAATCATGCAAAAGAAGAAGCGACTTGGGAGAGTGAACGATCCATGTGAGAGCAATATCCGCAGTTGTTTCAGCTTTGATATCAGGTAATTTCGAGGACGAAATTTTCTTTTTAGAGGGGGAGAATTGTAATATCCCTATGCATGCCCTAGAAGTTTTGTTGTTGTTGTTGTTGGTTTGAATTGAGAAATGGGAAAAGAATGTTTTTGTATGGTGGTTGGGAAAGAAAAGAGGGTTTAGAGATAATTGTATATGTTGCTTATATGGTGATATATATAACATATAAAGTGGTCAAAATGGAAAGTCAAGGAAAGAGGATATTTTTGTGTTGGTTGTGAATTACTTAAATGGGTATAGATATGACAAAAGCTTAGTTAAATGGATGAGGGTATTATAGTAATTTTCTTTTGGATGGGTATTTAATGCCTATTGACTTTGTGTTTCTTCATCATTTCTTCTTCTTCTTGTTGTTGTGTGGCCGACTCATCAAAGAGAGAAGAGAGCAAGAGAACAAGTGATGGTTTTGATGATTTCAAGTTCAAAGTGAAGGAAGTTTTCAAAGTTACAAGTTGGAGTTTCAAGGAAATTCATTATTTAGTAAGTTTGCTCTTGTTTACTCTTGTTATTTTTGAAGTTATGCTTGAGTTGAGTTGTGATTTGATGATGGTATGATTAAGTTGCTTATGGTGTGATTTTAAGTATTGATTTTGCTTGATAGATGAGAAGTTGGGTTGGTGTTGGTGATGGAAGAGTAAGAGTTGTGTTTAGTGAAATTGTTTCTGTTCTACAATTAGTAAAGGCTGTGATTTGTATGATTTTTAATTAATTATAGAAACATGTTCTTGAAGTGAATTTTTGATATGTTGTGCCTCTATGAGTCTACAATGACTGAAAAATATGTTGATTCGATTTTGGATAGGTTATGAGTTTAGAAAGATTATTTTTATTAGACCTGTTCCAGCAGGTACCTTAACTGAGACAGCTCTATTTCGGGATTTTTAATAAAATGTAGAAAAATCATATTCAATTGAATTTTGGATATGTGTTGCTTAGTGAGTCTAGTATTTGAGAAAAATAATTTGGAACCACGTTGATTGAATTTGATTTATGGAATTCACAAAGTTCAGAACTGCTGCCAGAATGCAGGGCAATTGGGGCAGTCTGGTTAGGTGAACTATTTGACCAAGATTTTGTGTTCCGTTTGATCTGAAATTTTAAAGGAATGATTTTAAGATACAAAACTAAATTCTGTAAAAATTTTAGAATTTTTAGTCAAGTAGATTATTTTATACAATTTTTCAAAATAAGGATATCATGGAGTCTAAAAACCAGAATGTACTATTCATATGGTCATTTTGCTAATATTCCTTTTGGATTAGGTTGTGAAGAGGTGGAATTGCCCTAATTGCATTGTTGAGATTGAATAATGTTATGTTATGCATTGTGAATGGTAATGTGTTTCATGAGTAATGCACATTGAAATGTTATACCAAAGATGTTATAGTGATTCAAATGAAATATGATTGAAGCATGCATTGATGATAGGATTGAATAATAATGTGAGTGTTTAGATAATGTAATGAATATTGTATATAATTATTGCTTAACTTGCTTGTGAAAAAGAAATGAATTGAAAAGGTATTGATAAGTTTAATGAACGGACCTATCCGTCTCCTGCGGAACCATGCGGACCCAGTGGGTTGGGCAACCGATCTTGGACTACCGATCTGGTAGGAGGAAGGTTCGATATAGTCAGTATTATACGTACCTATTTGCCTCCTGCGGAACCATGCGGACCCATTGGAATGGGCAACCGAACTTGGACAACCGACCTGGATGGGGAAAGGTATGTTACTGATAATGTTATTCGTGCCTATTTGCCTCCTGCAGACCCTTGGGATTGGAGGGCAACTGACCTGGTTGGGAAAGGGTACGTATATAAAGTCATAGTTGTTGGCTATAATGATAAATTTAAATGAGTATAATGAATGGTGCTATTATATGAATATTGATGTGACATTGAACAAAGCAACATATTGAATAGATAATATACTTTTGATTGATATATGTAATTAATTTGTGACATTGCATTTTAGCATGAATTATCTTACTAAGCCCTTGGCTTAGCGCGATAGTGTTTAATCGCGCAGGTAATAGAGCTGATAGAGTCGATCCCGAGAGTTCATCCAGACCAAGTGAGAGTAGACCTTGAAGAGTTGATTTTGGGAACTTAAAGATCAGAAGAGAATTGCCAATCATGTATACTTCTTTATATTTTGTAAAGTAATGTTTATAATGTAAAAATATGGATATATTTAAATATGTACTCAAGTGTTTGTAAATATGTACATATTTTATAACTTCCGCTGTGTAATATTTAAATGTATATATATATATAACTAATATGTTTTGTTTTATAAGTAAATGACCTACTTTTCTATAATGTATAATGATAAGGGTATTGTATCAAGTTTAAAGTGTTTTGAATATTAAGAAAACCGTAGCATCCCTATGTTTGATGCACTTATGCTACATTGTTGTGGTTGTAGTGTGTGGGCATTGGATATGGGGGTGTTACAAGAAGTGTAAATCCTTTTTGCAGGTTGTAGTTGAGGGTATAAGGGGGATTTATTGGAAGTGTACTGAGAATGATTTTGTTTGCATTGGTTTGTGTAAAATGTTTTAAAAATCAGAAAAAAAAACTAGTTTTGTCGACACTTGGGACTCAATTTTTAGACGAAACTATGGCAAAATTTCTATTAAAATTGGAACTAAAATTTGACTAAGTAAAATTGGTAGCAACATTAGGTTAGTGTAGCACCTCTACTCAGCTTACACATGTAGGTCGGGAAGGGGTGTTACAAAGGATTGAAGTGATAGTTAAATGAAAGCACGTGAATGCATCAAAACTATTGTATAAGTGAATATATTAGATAACAGGCCTAAAACTTATTTAAATGTTTCTAGTGTCTTCTATTGTTTTCTAAAACATCATCAAAGCAAAAGATTGAAAAGGAAAGTAATGGAAGAGTATTGGTAAAGAGGCTAGTGCTTGAATACCACTTAGTGTGGTATTTATTGAAATAATCTTGATTTTTATTATGGAAAGAGATTTGTGAATTGATAAAACACCATTACTTGTGAAAGATTTGGTGTATTAAATAATTGAGAAAAAAATATGAGTATAAAATTTTACTTCTATGATAGTAAAGTTTGCAATATGCAAATGTGTATTTAACTAGAACAATGATTAAATCTATCATTGAATCATTTATGAGTTAATATAAAGTTACGAAAGAAAATAAGGTTGAAAGATTTTAGGGTTATGGAAATTGAGATTTGAATTTGATTGTGCTTTGAAGAGTTGGATCTTGTTTCCTTAAAGTGTATGAGTTGCATTCTTCATAAGAAAAGAAATTCTAGTAGTGATACGCATGATTATTTGTATAGTCATGCATATGCTTGTGTAAATTTCTATTCTTCAAAACTTTACAAATAATTGAAACAGTGATGTGCATGATCACTTGCATGGTCATGCATTTGTTTATGCATATTTCTACCATCTTATTCCTTCATAAAGTAGAGTTTATGGGCGAAATTAGTAGTAGATTATTGAATACATCTTGGATGGAACATAGTTATAAGTGACAAAAGATTGCTTATAAGATTAAAATGAAATCAATCCAGTAAATGATGAAACTGAGATGTGAAGAAAACATGAGGAAAGTATGGATAAATGTAATGGGATATATGAAAGAAGTGTAAAGGTAGAGAAAAGATAAAAGACAATTACCAGTGATTAGTGGATTTAACATCTTCATGATGAAATAAGATAATTTCTGAAGTAAGGTGAGAAGCATGATATATTGATAAATCAGTAATGATTGTACATAATTTGAAGAGCAAGTTAAAGAAACTAAAGAAGTATATACAAAGTGATTGAGTAATTAAAGTAAGAATGTGAAATTTACATATTGTGTACTTATGAAATACGTGATAATAACATTATTTGGTGATTAAAGCCAAGGTATAAATTATATATATAGAAGTGTTAAAGAGTTACTTAATACTGATTGATTGCAAATGGAAAGAAAGGAATTGATAATGTAAAACGAAAAGAATGTAGTGAGATTTGAAGGTAGTGAACCCTTCTAGTGAAATGATGTATAGTAGAATAAATTAGAAATATATACATATATGTGTATGTGTGTGAATGTGTGTATGAGACATAGAGCATAAAGTATAAATGTACATGTACTCTTAAAGTGAAAGAGTAGTTATAAATTCTTAATATGTTAAGAAAAGAATTAAACAAGTAAAGAGTGGAAATCTTTGTAGATTTCATTATTACAGTGGAAACATGAAATGATTTGAAAAAGATAAAGATTAATGAATAAAGAAAATCAGTCGAACTAATCAAAAATACATGTGATGTGTATATATGATCATATGATACATGTGTTTGACATAATTGTTTATATCTTCTAAATAAAGTGTTATATTCCATTCAAAGAGAAAGCGTTATATTTCAAAGGACAGTATAATTGACAATACTTTGTACCATTGAAATAAATGATACTGATGTTAAATCTAGTTTCCGGATTAGCTAAAGGGTAAATATTCAAAGTGATAGTGGTCCTTTTATGCCATATTGAAAGTGGGCACTCAGTGCCATAGAGGACACTTATGTCCCATATTGAAAGTGGGTATTTTGTGCCATAGAGGAGTATAGATTCAATGAAATGATCCTATATGTGAACGTGAAAAGGAAGACTTATGGAAAAACAAAATAAGCGTATTGTGAATAATGTTATCAAATGAGAAAGCAAGTCTTAAATAAAATGATTCTTAACAAGACAAGTTACAGTACCGAAAGTATTGTATTACATGATAACTTTTATAAGGTACAACTATTATTTTGTGTAGTCCGCATGGTATGTTGATTTGTTACTGAAATTAGTTCATATATTGAAATACTTCTTAAAACTAGGTGTTACTACTATATTTTCATAAGTATTTTTCTTTAATATTAAGTGATAAAATATGTGTATACAAGCACCACTAAGCTTTGCTTAGCGTGTTAAAATTGTTTTCTGACACGCAGGTATCAGGACATCAGAGCAAGATAAGAACAGATGAAGATCTTGTGTATATTGTATTCATAAGTGATAAATGTATATAGATACTTCAGTTTGGCTATTTGAGAGATTGTATAAATTTATAACATGAAAGAAATACATGTATTTAGAGAAGGAGGTTTGATATTCTAGTGAATGATTATCATGATAGAAATGTATTGTTTATTTATTTGATTTGATGAACTTATGGTGTTTATATGATTTATAATTTCTATTCAGATTATTGGAGATATTGGAAATTGGTCTAAATGTTGGACCTATAAGTGTTGTGATATGCAGATATTATTATTATTTGAAAGTTTTTATTTATGAAGAGAGTTTTCTCTGAATTGATTGGAGCGCAAACATTATATCGAATAACATTCTCTGATAGTTTTTATATAAGAATTGTCAGAGGATGTTACATAAAAACCTTATTTCGGTTGTTTATTTTCCAAAAGACATAAAATTTTTATTTTTACTTCTTCAAAACTCCAAAACCCTAATTGAACATGTTTTTCAACAAAACCAAAATTTGATTCTGTTGCTTTCAAAACTTTAAACTTGATTCTATTTCTTTCAACAAACCTTAACAAATATCTTTTATATTTATGTAAACTTAAAATCTTTTATTTATTTTCATAAACTTCATTAAAATTGAAAATTGTCTTTCCAAATCCTAAAATAAATTCATTACCCGAAACTCTAATTCAAAAGCCTTAAAACCCTAATTCAATTCCAAAACTCAAAATAGTAAACCCTAACCCCTTTAAAACCTTAAACCCTAACTTTTTCTAAACCTTTGTCCTTTAAAACCTTAAAAATCATATGAACACAAATATTTTAATTTTACACAGTAAGCATGAAATCATCATTTAAAACCACAAATCAAAATTATTTTAAAGTGTCCAAAACCCTAGTTTCATGATTTCACCATTCAAACCTTAATTTGCTTAATCAAAGTGTCTTACCAACCTTTTAAAGCATAAAATCCTTAATCTATTTTAATTCTTTAAAAAGTCACAGTAGCTTAAACCCATGAAAATCCAAAACCCTAAACACATGAAATAAAGGATCCTAAATGGAAACAGTAGTTATAATTTGGATTTTTTATTTGCCTTATTCAATTCTATATTTGATTATGCTTTGATTTATTTTATATGCTTTAATTTATTTAAGTTCAATGCTTGGTTTATTTAATATATCATGGATGGATGTTTACTTTCTATTTAATATCTTTGATGAATGATTTATTTATTATGGATGGTTATTTACTTTTATCAATTTATTTAGATTTCCAAATGTTGTAAGAGGTATGTTTCCACTTGGTGGGTACCTCATTAGTTAAATATCATGTAATTTAAATTGCTTTTCTATTTTAGAACCAATGTAAAGGACATGTTTCTACCTTTTGGTGGGTGTCCTATTTAGGCATGTGATGTAAGGACACGTTTCCATCTTTGGATGGGTGTCCATTTATTTGTTTTGATTGGACTTTGCTTTGATTTTAATATATTGATGCTTTCTTTTAATTATTGTGTGTAATATGGATAATGTTGTTATACTTAAGAATTTTATAATATTAAGACCTGTAAAGGAGGCCGGTTCCAATGAACCGGACGTTGTGGGGGTGCTGGGCCATTTCTCACCTTCCCCACATGTACCCAACTTTTCGAACCCATTAAGGGGTTGGGGATTCCTTAGGAATCGAGTCATCCACCCCTTTCTTTTTTCTCGGCCCATCCGGGTGGCGACTCCATTTTCTCCGGACTTAGGTCCGTGTTCTCTAAGGCCCCGAGCATAAACAGTGTCGAAGTTGCAAGAACCTTTCCACCGGGAGTGGGGGCAAAAATCCTCGCTCACAAATACCATACTTTCACTCAAGGTATGGAGATTGAGCATGGCATAACCACTCATAGCCTCATACCTTTTGGCATATACTTGCTATGGGAGCCTAAACTTTTCAACCCAAAGACTAAAGCTCATGTAATTGGCCTAGTTACTTTCCTTAGGTTTTTACCCAGATACTTGTTGTTTGACAATGATTGATATATCTTGGTTTGAATCATAGCATGTTTAGTTTGTTCTTTTTCTAATATGATCTAATTATATTGTAAGCTCAAAATAGTTTTATTCCTTTAAGCCCAAAAGGCCAAAATTATTTTCAAAATTTTTAAGATAGTCTTTGGATATAAAACTTTTCTAAAATGGGTCAAAAATTATTTTCTACCTCATGGCCAAAGTGTAAAGCCCAAGATTCTATTTTAAACAAACATTTTTACAATGGGCTTCGAAACAAAAAAAAAATTCACTTCTTTCAAATTACAACTTTTCTTAACCTTTTTCTTAAATGGGCTTACAACTATTTAGGTCAATTATGGAATACTAAAAAATAAATTGTGGGCCTAATCTGTACTAAAAATTATTAATCATGGGCTTGTTTGTAACATGAATCATTAGTTGCTTTTCCAAATGGGAAATATATTTATGATAAGCTCTTTAATTTGGTTTTAATCCCAAATATAGCATAAAAGTTTTCCCTTTGTTGGCCCAATGGATTAAGACTTAATTAATGGGAATTGTCATGGACAAAATTCTAAGTTTAAAAACACAAATACTTTCCTTAGTCCTGGACACATAGTAGCCAACATAAGACATCCTATGTCATTGGAATCATCTACATGCTTCTTATGCTTACTCTTAGCAGCATTAGAAGCATCGGCAGGAGGTGGGTCAGGGATAGCTTCATCAAGCACGTAGGACTTTTTCTCTTGTTTGAGAACAATTCTCAGGTTCCTAAACCAGTCAACAAAATTAGTCCCACATTCTTTCAGTTTTTCCTTCTCAAGGATAGATCGCAGTGATAAGGTGGAATTGTTATTAGCAGCCATCTGTTGATAAATATGCAAAGTCAAATTTTAATTAATAATGAGGTTAAAATTATTTAAACTCCTACTAAAAAATATAACCCTCTAAAGAAATATTTTAGTAGGCTAAGATCCGTATTTCACTTAATTCTAAACTCAGCTTTGGCGTGACGCTTAAAATCAAGTTATTTAGGTAGGTAACATCTTTACCAATTACATCTCATGTAACTCTTAGTAATTATGGAATATTGACATCATATATCATAGCATGTTGAATTCCATCTAATGCCTTAGGCCCAAAACCATTTTGATAGCCTAATTAAGTCTAACCAATTTTAAAACATATGAGTAGCACTATTACTCATCCTACTTAGCTAGGAATGTTTAAAGCATATTGCTTTGGCAATACCTACTTTAATACAATCTTAGTTTTGATAGGTGTTCAAAACGTGGATGGCATTTAGACTTAAATTATTAATGAGGGTTCAACTAAATTATTATCATGTCTTGCATTACATATCATTATATTTTAGCATCCTATATGCATATATATAATTTATCACATAAGCATCATATACCAAATGACAAAATACGTAAACGTGACATAGCATGGCCAAACTAAATATGATCTTCAAGAGACCAAATGAAGATCATAAAGGCAACCCTAGGTGAAAAACCTATCTATTACAACACTTGCAATATTACATATCTTCAAAACTTGAGCTTGTGCTTCCATCACCATGGAACCATCTTCTCCTTGGTATGAATCTCCATCACAAACATTGTAGCTTGAATCTTCATATATTACAATAAAAGAAAATCTAACTACTAGTAAAATAAATTACAACAAAATAAACGACACGCAGGCCGTATTTACCCAAAATAAAGATATGAATAAACCAATCACATAGGTCATAAGGCCATGCTATGCACCATGCCAAGACATCAAACAAACATAACATATTCATCACCAACATGTTAAATAGAAACAAATATATTGACATTCTTAATGTCGCGGTAACGAACTATAGGGCGCGAACATACGGCGGTCCCGCTAGCCGGTTAGCGGGCGGGGGGCTCCCGCTGGCTGGTCAGCGGGCGGGGTCGAGGGGCAGCGCCCCTCGAAGCCAAACAGAAACGTTAATCTCATTAACATTTTTCTTTGGCGAAACCCTAAAACAGAACCGTTAATCTCATTAACCTTCTTACTGTTTTATTTCGAATATGTACAACCCATTACAGAATCATTACCAAATGTTTATATCACATATAAACTTAATTGTTTTCATCATATGAAAATCATTTTAATCAACCAATCATATATACGTGATCATCTCATGAAAACGAAATTAAAAACACCAATCCTTTCTCATCATATGAAAAACGAATTAGGGTTTTACAGAAACGAAACCAAAAACCAATCCTTTCTCATCATATGAAAAACGAATTAGGGTTTTACAGAAACGAAACCAAAAACCAATCCTTTCTCATCATATGAAAAACGAATTAAGGTTTTACAGAAACGAAACCAAAAACCAATCCTTTCTCATCATATAAAAAACGAATTAAGGTTTTACAGAAACGAAACCAAAAACCAATCCTTTCTCATCATATGAAAAACGAATTAAGGTTTTATAGTTAACATGCCATACGAAATCAATATATCTCATGTAATCATATCAACATGGCATTTTCGACTTAAACGAAAACAACAAGTGGCTCTGATACCACTGTTAGGAAATTAAGGAGATCACTGCAAACAAAAACACGCAGCGGAAAAATATTTGATCTCTGATTTCCCACCAGGATCCATGCTGTTCGTTTAATTCGACAAAAGTGTTCAAAGAACTAACCTGTTGATGATTCGAAATCACAGTTTTGAAGAGATGCCTCGATCGCGAAACACCCTCTATCGCGTATCCACACGAATGCTACCGTTTGGAGTGCTAGCTCTCTGCAACAGCGAAGGCTGGAAAAACGTTTTCTCTAAAAACGTATTAGGGTTACCTTTTTCGTTCCTCTTTGTTTTTATTGTTACCTCTGAGAAGGCTTAACGTCTGGAGTGAATATAATCACTCCAGAATCCAATTCAAAATTGGATACGGAAAGTCAAATTCAGAATCCAAGTCTAATTAGGATTCTGAATACATTATCTAATAATAAATATAATTGGATAAGGTAAGTCAAATTCAGAATCCAAATCTAATTAGGATTCTGAATATATTATCTAATAATATATATATATAAAAACGAAAATAATAATAATAATAAATATTAATATCTAATATTAATATTATTAATATTATATCCAGCCCAAAACGCATTCTTGTGTGTGACCCGATAGGCCCATATTAATTGGCAGTCAATTTAATCTCTATTAAATCAACAAGTCATAATTGGCCTCTAGCAAGGCGTTACAACTACCCAATTAATATAAGGAATGTCCAATTTGCCTAATAATAGTATATGCATTAATCCCTTTGTCACACGATATCTAGCTTGAACATAAGTCATGGTCAACGTCATACTTATATTGTCCAAACTTATGATTACTCGATCTCCAAGTAGACTGATAAAAACAAATGAAATTGATCACATTATCAATTCATTTGAGCACGGCCATGCATTTCACAGTCTCACTTATCGAGGGGCCCAAAAGATATCTCTCTCAAAGAGAGGGACAAATTCTATCTTGATTGTTCATTATCCTCTACATAATTTCTATCATATATGAACATAACCTTTATTACTATCCAGTTACGGATAATGTTTGATCATGTCAAAATATAATAGTCCTTATATTGGAAACTATGACAATCTCAAGTCAAAGAATTATTACATAACTATCATGAGATTTACTTATGACACTAACCCATGTAGTAATCTCATGATGGGTCTATCCAATACATTGTTCTCTAACAAGTATTTATGAAATTGATTTGTATCACTATACACATAACCATCTGATGATCATCAAATCAATGTTCATACTGGTTAAGAATTATTTATTTTTTTTTATCTCTATAACAATAATAAACCAGGGACAAATATCAAAATTGTGTAACATGCAAACAACAATAATGATAATAAAACCTCATTTATTAATAATGAATGTATAACATAAAGATCCAAACAAATGGCCTAGGGCATATACACTAACAATCTCCCACTTGCACTAGGCCTACAAATTTCTAAGACCCATAGATCTAGTGTGCTGATCATGCTTGACCCGTGAGAGAGGCTTTGTTAATGGATCTGCTATGTTATCATTTGTGTCAACTTTGCATATCTTGATATCTCCTCTATCGATAATGTCTCGAATGAGGTGAAAACGCCTGAGTATATGCTTAGATCTTTGATGAGATCTAGGCTCTTTTGCCTGTGCTATGGCACCATTGTTGTCACAATAAATGTCCACAGGATTTGCAATGCTAGGCACCACTCCTAGCTCAGTGATGAATTTCTTCAACCAGACTGCTTCCTTAGCTGCATCTGATGCTGCTATATACTCAGCCTCTGTTGTAGAATCAGCCACAGTGCTTTGTTTTGAACTCTTCCAACTAACAGCTCCACCATTCAATGTGAATACAAAACCTGACTGCGATCTAAAATCATCTATGTCAGTTTGGAAACTAGCATCTGTGTAACCATTTACAACTAGCTCATCTTCCAAACCTCCATAAACCAAGAATACATCTTTAGTCCTTCGAAGGTACTTAAGAATATTCTTGACAGCTGTCCAGTGACCTTCACCAGGATCAGCTTGAAATCTACTAGTTGCGCTTAATGGATATGAGACATCTGGTCTAGTACATAACATGGCATACATAATAGATCCTATAGCAGAAGCATAAGGAATCTTATTCATTCGATCTCGCTCATCAGATGTCATAGGACATTGACTCTTGCTGAGATGAATGCCATGAGACATAGGCAAGAATCCCTTTTTGGAATCTTGCATGTTGAACCTCTTCAACACTTTATCTATGTATGTACTTTGACTCAGGCCAATTATCCTTCTAGATCTATCTCTATAGATCTTTATACCAAGGATATAGGCAGCCTCACCTAAGTCTTTCATTGAGAAAGAATTCCCTAACCAAGTCTTAACATTTTGCAAGGTAGGGATATCATTCCCAATGAGTAATATGTCATCCACATATAAGACTAAAAACACTACTGCACTCCCACTAACCATCTTGTAAACACAAGGTTCATCTTCATTCTTGATGAAACCAAAGTTCCTAACTGTTTCATCAAAACGAAGATTCCAGCTTCGAGATGCTTGCTTCAATCCATAAATGGATCTTTGAAGCTTGCAAACCTTTGTAGAATTCTCAGGATTTACAAAACCCTCAGGTTGTGTCATATACACATCCTCAAGCAAGTTTCCATTAAGGAAAGCGGTTTTGACATCCATTTGCCATATCTCATAATCATAGTATGTTGCAATGGCAATGAGAATTCTAACAGACTTAAGCATAGCAACTGGTGAAAAGGTTTCATCATAGTCTATACCATGAGTTTGCTTGAAACCTTTTGCAACAAGCCTTGCTTTATAGGTCTGCACATTCCCATCCATGTCAGTTTTCTTCTTGAAAACCCATTTGCAACCAATAGTCTTAATACCCTCTGGAGGATCAATTAAAGACCAAACCTGGTTGTCAAACATAGATTGCATCTCAGATTTCATGGCTCCAAGCCATTTGTCTGAATCTGGACCTGACACAGCTTCTTGATAGGTAGTAGGCTCATCTTGATCTATGAGCATTACTTCACTATCATCAGTCACAAGAAATCCATATCTCTCTGGATGACGACGTGTCCTATCAGACCTGCGAGGGATTTGTGTTACATCTTCAGACTCCACAACTATTTGTGGTTCTGAAATAGGCTCTATAGACGGCTCAATGATTTCTTGTGGTACTTGAGTTTCCTCAAGTTCTACTATACTCCCACTAGTTCTCTTAGAAAGAAATTCCTTTTCCAAAAAGATCCCATTTCGAGCAACAAACACTTTGTTCTCTGAAGGAGTATAGAAATAGTATCCTTTAGTTTCCTTAGGATACCCCACAAAATTACATTTGATAGACTTTGGAGCTAACTTATCTGAAACTGGTCTTTTCACATAAGCTTCACAACCCCAAATCTTAAGAAAAGACAAACTAGGTGTCTTACCTGTCCATATCTCATATGGTGTCTTTTCAACCGCCTTAGATGGTACACGGTTCAGAATGAATGCAGCTGTCTCCAAGGCATAACCCCAAAAAGATAAAGGAAGATCCGCTTGACTCATCATTGATCGAACCATATCTAATAGAGTTCGATTTCTCCTTTCAGAAACTCCATTCCACTGTGGAGTTCCTGGAGGAGTCAGTTGTGAAACAATTCCACAATCCCTTAGATGATCATCAAACTCTTGGCTCAAATATTCACCACCTCGATCTGATCGAAGTAGTTTAATTGTTTTACCAAGTTGATTTTGTACTTCATTTTGAAAAGTTCTAAACATTTCAAAAGACTCATGCTTATGTTTCATTAGGTAGACATAGCCATACCTACTGAAATCATCAGTAAAAGTAATGAAGTATCGAAATCCTCCTCTGGCACTAATGCTAAAAGGACCACATACATCTGTATGTATCAAGCCCAATAAATCATTAGCCCTTTCACTATGACCAGTAAAAGGATCCTTTGTCATCTTACCAAGCAAACAAGACTCACATGTTTCAAATGATTCAAAATCAAATGAATCTAATAATCCATCTTGATGGAGCTTAGAAATGCGTTTCTCATTTATATGGCTAAGGCGACAATGCCATAAATAAGTAGGGTTTAACTCATTTGGCTTAGTTCTCTTAGAAGTTATGTTATAGATATAATTACCATTAGAATCATCAAGATTAAGGATATAAAGGTCATTATAAGAATTTGCAATACCATAAAGCAGATCATTTTTATCAAAAATAGAACATTTCTTATTCTTAATAAAAAATGAATAACCTTCATCATCCAAAACAGATACTGAAATAAGATTCCTACTCATAGTAGGAACATAAAAGCAATTGTTCAAAATTAACAAAAACCCATTGGGCATAACAAGCTCATAAGTTCCTACAGCTATAGCAGCAACTCTTGCTCTATTGCCAACACGTAGGTCCACTTCGCCCTTCTTCAGCATCCTACTCCTTTTGAGTCCCTGCATATTTGTACAAATATGAGATCCACATCCGGTATCTAATACCCAGGAAGAAGGAATAGATAAATTAATTTCTATAACATAAATACCTGAAGATGTAGTCGCACTACCCTTCAACTTCTTTAACTCATCCAAATAGAGTTGACAATTTCTCTTCCAATGCCCAGGCTTGTTGCAATGGAAACAAGTCCCTTCCTTAGGAACTTTAGCCTTAGGTACAGGTTTTGGTTTAGCTTGTCCCTTGGACCCTTTAGCACCTTTTGCCTTACCCTTGCCTTTAGTATCTTTGGCTTTCTTTTTCATTTGTTTAATATTGACATTCAATATTTGGGTAGGCTTTTTGATATTCCCCTCAGCAGTTTTGAGCATACCATGTAGCTCAGGAATGGATTTCTCCATGTCATTCATGTTATAGTTCATGACAAACTGTGAGAAACTGCTAGGCAATGAATGTAGGATCAAATCCGTGGAGAGTTCTAAACTCAGGGGATATCCAAGTCTAGCAAGGTGATCTAGATAGCCTTTCATCTTCAAAACATGAGCACTAACAGATTCACCTTCAGACATTTTGCAGTCAAATAATGCAACAGCGGTGTTAAACCTATCTTGCCTAGCCTGTTGTTGGAAAGCTTGTTTGAGATGCACACTCATCTCATAAGCCTCTAAGTGTTCCAGATCCTTCTGAAGTCTTGGACACATAGTAGCCAACATAAGACATCCTATGTCATTGGAATCATCTACATGCTTCTTATGCTTACTCTTAGCAGCATTAGAAGCATCGGCAGGAGGTGGGTCAGGGATAGCTTCATCAAGCACGTAGGACTTTTTCTCTTGTTTGAGAACAATTCTCAGGTTCCTAAACCAGTCAACAAAATTAGTCCCACATTCTTTCAGTTTTTCCTTCTCAAGGATAGATCGCAGTGATAAGGTGGAATTGTTATTAGCAGCCATCTGTTGATAAATATGCAAAGTCAAATTTTAATTAATAATGAGGTTAAAATTATTTAAACTCCTACTAAAAAATATAACCCTCTAAAGAAATATTTTAGTAGGCTAAGATCCGTATTTCACTTAATTCTAAACTCAGCTTTGGCGTGACGCTTAAAATCAAGTTATTTAGGTAGGTAACATCTTTACCAATTACATCTCATGTAACTCTTAGTAATTATGGAATATTGACATCATATATCATAGCATGTTGAATTCCATCTAATGCCTTAGGCCCAAAACCATTTTGATAGCCTAATTAAGTCTAACCAATTTTAAAACATATGAGTAGCACTATTACTCATCCTACTTAGCTAGGAATGTTTAAAGCATATTGCTTTGGCAATACCTACTTTAATACAATCTTAGTTTTGATAGGTGTTCAAAACGTGGATGGCATTTAGACTTAAATTATTAATGAGGGTTCAACTAAATTATTATCATGTCTTGCATTACATATCATTATATTTTAGCATCCTATATGCATATATATAATTTATCACATAAGCATCATATACCAAATGACAAAATATGTAAACGTGACATAGCATGGCCAAACTAAATATGATCTTCAAGAGACCAAATGAAGATCATAAAGGCAACCCTAGGTGAAAAACCTATCTATTACAACACTTGCAATATTACATATCTTCAAAACTTGAGCTTGTGCTTCCATCACCATGGAACCATCTTCTCCTTGGTATGAATCTCCATCACAAACATTGTAGCTTGAATCTTCATATATTACAATAAAAGAAAATCTAACTACTAGTAAAATAAATTACAACAAAATAAACGACACGCAGGCCGTATTTACCCAAAATAAAGATATGAATAAACCAATCACATAGGTCATAAGGCCATGCTATGCACCATGCCAAGACATCAAACAAACATAACATATTCATCACCAACATGTTAAATAGAAACAAATATATTGACATTCTTAATGTCGCGGTAACGAACTATAGGGCGCGAACATACGGCGGTCCCGCTAGCCGGTTAGCGGGCGGGGGGCTCCCGCTGGCTGGTCAGCGGGCGGGGTCGAGGGGCAGCGCCCCTCGAAGCCAAACAGAAACGTTAATCTCATTAACATTTTTCTTTGGCGAAACCCTAAAATAGAACCGTTAATCTCATTAACCTTCTTACTGTTTTATTTCGAATATGTACAACCCATTACAGAATCATTACCAAATGTTTATATCACATATAAACTTAATCGTTTTCATCATATGAAAATCATTTTAATCAACCAATCATATATACGTGATCATCTCATGAAAACGAAATTAAAAACACCAATCCTTTCTCATCATATGAAAAACGAATTAGGGTTTTACAGAAACGAAACCAAAAACCAATCCTTTCTCATCATATGAAAAATGAATTAGGGTTTTACAGAAACGAAACCAAAAACCAATCCTTTCTCATCATATGAAAAACGAATTAAGGTTTTACAGAAACGAAACCAAAAACCAATCCTTTCTCATCATATAAAAAACGAATTAAGGTTTTACAGAAACGAAACCAAAAACCAATCCTTTCTCATCATATGAAAAACGAATTAAGGTTTTATAGTTAACATGCCATACGAAATCAATATATCTCATGTAATCATATCAACATGGCATTTTCGACTTAAACGAAAACAACAAGTGGCTCTGATACCACTGTTAGGAAATTAAGGAGATCACTGCAAACAAAAACACGCAGCGGAAAAATATTTGATCTCTGATTTCCCACCAGGATCCATGCTGTTCGTTTAATTCGACAAAAGTGTTCAAAGAACTAACCTGTTGATGATTCGAAATCACAGTTTTGAAGAGATGCCTCGATCGCGAAACACCCTCTATCGCGTATCCACACGAATGCTACCGTTTGGAGTGCTAGCTCTCTGCAACAGCGAAGGCTGGAAAAACATTTTCTCTAAAAACGTATTAGGGTTACCTTTTTCGTTCCTCTTTGTTTTTATTGTTACCTCTGAGAAGACTTAACGTCTGGAGTGAATATAATCACTCCAGAATCCAATTCAAAATTGGATACGGAAAGTCAAATTCAGAATCCAAGTCTAATTAGGATTCTGAATACATTATCTAATAATAAATATAATTGGATAAGGTAAGTCAAATTCAGAATCCAAATCTAATTAGGATTCTGAATATATTATCTAATAATATGTATATATAAAAACGAAAATAATAATAATAATAAATATTAATATCTAATATTAATATTATTAATATTATATCCAGCCCAAAACGCATTCTTGTGTGTGACCCGATAGGCCCATATTAATTGGCAGTCAATTTAATCTCTATTAAATCAACAAGTCATAATTGGCCTCTAGCAAGGCGTTACAACTACCCAATTAATATAAGGAATGTCCAATTTGCCTAATAATAGTATATGCATTAATCCCTTTGTCACACGATATCTAGCTTGAACATAAGTCATGGTCAACGTCATACTTATATTGTCCAAACTTATGATTACTCGATCTCCAAGTAGACTGATAAAAACAAATGAAATTGATCACATTATCAATTCATTTGAGCACGGCCATGCATTTCACAGTCTCACTTATCGAGGGGCCCAAAAGATATCTCTCTCAAAGAGAGGGACAAATTCTATCTTGATTGTTCATTATCCTCTACATAATTTCTATCATATATGAACATAACCTTTATTACTATCCAGTTACGGATAATGTTTGATCATGTCAAAATATAATAGTCCTTATATTGGAAACTATGACAATCTCAAGTCAAAGAATTATTACATAACTATCATGAGATTTACTTATGACACTAACCCATGTAGTAATCTCATGATGGGTCTATCCAATACATTGTTCTCTAACAAGTATTTATGAAATTGATTTGTATCACTATACACATAACCATCTGATGATCATCAAATCAATGTTCATACTGGTTAAGAATTATTTATTTTTTTTTAATCTCTATAACAATAATAAACCAGGGACAAATATCAAAATTGTGTAACATGCAAACAACAATAATGATAATAAAACCTCATTTATTAATAATGAATGTATAACATAAAGATCCAAACAAATGGCCTAGGGCACATACACTAACATTTATGATAAGCTCTTTAATTTGGTTTTAATCCCAAATATAGCATAAAAGTTTTCCCTTTGTTGGCCCAATGGATTAAGACTTAATTAATGGGAATTGTCATGGACAAAATTCTAAGTTTAAAAATACAACTATTGTTTAGTCTCCAAGTTTCTGAGTGAATTTTTCAAAAAAAAAGATATCCCATGTTGATGTTTTGTTAACCATATACGTAGGAAAAGAGACTCGCCATTCGTATGTTAGTGATATAAGAGAATTAGTCCACTCTAGCCAAAGATTCAAATAAAATCAGAGAATTAGGGGAAAGACCATCTTTCATTTTATCTAACATAGCTCCAAGTCAGCAATATTGAAAGTCTTAGACTTGATATTCCAAAAAGGGAAAAGCATGAAAAGAAAGAGAAAGAAAAAGGGTGGTCTAAAGATCAAGATAATACTAATTGGATCAAGATTTCTACCAAGAAGATGGAAGGACATTCAAGCTTTGTATTTTCATGAAGTCAAAGTGAAATGGTGCCCAAATGTTAAGAATACCCCTAACAACAATAAGAAGTTTATAGTGTGAAGGTTTGTTAGTAGTGTCACATTAGCTCCAATTTGAAAATGACCTTCATTTAACCCATATCAATTATTGACCCCATTTCAAGCCTATTAAAGACCTGTTGATCTCTCTTAGTAGGTGGAGTCTATTAGTGGAGATTGTTTGGATAAGCATGCATATGCGATAGACAATATTTAAACTCATTGAGACCTTTGGCAAATTAATGAGCATGTGCCTATCTGAAGTGCAACAGTTCTTGCTTAAATGGAAATGATTCCTGAGTTTAGTATGTTAACTAGGGTTGTAATGTTATAGATATGTTAATTTGGAAAAATCAAGCCCTAAGAAACATTGATACTAATTTGACAAAGCCAACATTTTAAAATAAAAATGGTATTTTTCTTATTACATAAACCTTCAAGTTGAGGGAAGTATGTTGCATTGTCGAACCCCAAAGGACATATTGGGCAAAAGAGGGTTAATGAAAGGATCATTCACAAGGTCATGGAGAAGTTATAAATTAATGTGTTGAATCACTAGCTAAAATGAGCACCTCCTATGCCTTTGACTACCTTGCTTAGGCCTCCACTACTCATGCTTCATACACATGGAAGATAAAACCATAGGTGTGAAGTCTTCTATTATTTTAAGCAAGCACCTGGAAGGAACCAATGGGAGCAATTTAGCTTATCACCTCAATCTATGAGTTAATAGAATCACTGTAAGTACCACTCATGCATTTCATGCATACACGCATACATGAGGATATCACGCTATATTTTTGTTGTCTTAAGTTATCTTTTCTTTGTTAAAGTAAACAACAGATACCCTATGAAATAAACAATCAAAAGTAGACATGGAATCAGGGGGCATAAAAGGCTCATTGCTTGAGAAAGATCCAGTCACTTTCCAAAAATAGAGATACATGCTTGTGCAAGGAACCAAATAAAATGTAAGCATCAATCAGGGCCTACATGGGGCAAAATTATTGCATTCTATACAAGGGCAAAACCTCTCCTTTTCAAATTTTAAATTTATGAGTGTACAAAATATTTTGACTCATTTTTAATATTTTGACACATAGGAAGAAAAGAAAGGATATGAGGGCTAGCTAAAAAATACTTGAACATTTTACAAAATGGAACACCAGCTAGAAGAAAAGCCAAAACTCTCAGATGACAGAAGGCTAGTATAATCCATTGAAGAATTGAACACCCACTAGAAGAAAGCTACAACTCTCGGATGACAAAAGGTTAATAGCATCCATTGAAGAATAGAACATGTGGCTAGAAGAAAGCTAATTCTCTCATATGACAAAAGATCAATCCAATTAGAAGAGCTGAAGTCGATCCATTGAAGAATGGAATAGGTGACTAGAAGAAAGTCCGCAACCTCAAATGATAGGAGGTCAGTCCAGCTAGAGGAGTTGGAGTTCCATCCCCAAGAATAGAGAATCAATAAAAAAGATACATTTTTATAAAAGTAGACATTTTCAAAGCAGATTTGTTGAAGCATCCAAAGCCTATATCGAATTTGGTAAATTATCTTGATGGCACACCCCCAGCCTATATCAGATTTGGTGAAGAATCCTAACGGCACAATCTTTAGCCTATATCAGATTTGGTGAAGTATCTTGACAGTACAATCTATTCCCTATATTGGATTTGGTGAAGTATCCTAACGACACAATCCATAGCCTATATCAGATTCGGTGAAGTATCCTGATAGAACACTCCTAGCCTATATCAGATTTGGTGAAGTATCCTGACGGCATAATCCCCAACCTATATCAAATTTTGTAAAGTATCTTGACAGCATAATGTCCAGCCTATATCAGATTTGGTGAACTGTCCTGACAGCACAATCTCTAGCCTATAATAGATTTGGTGAAGTTTCTTTACGGCATAATCTCTACCCTATATCGGATTTATCAAAGTATCAATCTCTAACCTATATTGTATTTGTTAAAGTATCCTAATGGCACAATCTGCAGACCAAATCAAATCCAGTCTTGGGTCATAATGAAATCCAGTCTCGCGTCTAAGTACCAAGTCAAACTAGTATTGGGTCCAAAACCCAACCAATCCAATCTCAGGTCTAGAACCCAATCCAATCTTGGGTCTATAATCTAATCCAGTCTCAGGTCCAAAACCCAACAAATCATATCTCGGGTCCAGAACCTAAACCAATCTTAGGTCAAGAACCCAATCCAATCTCGGGTTTAGAACCCAACCTGTCAAATATCGGGTTCAAAACCTAAACCAATCCTAGATCTAGAACGCAATCCAGTCTCAGGTCTAAAACCAAAACCAGTCTCTGGTCTAGAACCCAATTCAGTCTCTAGTCCAAAACCTAACCAACCAGTCTTGGGCCCCGAACCTAAACTAGTCTCAGGTGCAGAACCCAAAAATTCCAATCTTGAGTCTAGAATCCAAATCAATCTTGGGTTCAGAACCCAATCCAGTCTAAGGACCAGAACCCAACCATTCATTCCTTGGGTTCAAAACACAAACCAATATCGGGTATAGAACCCAATCCAGTCTCAAGTCCAGAACCCAACCAACCACTCTAGTATCCAAAACCCGACCAATCCAGCCTCCGGTATAGAATCTAACCAATCAAATCTCGGGTCTAGAACTCAACCAATCCAATCTCGGGTCCATAACCCAATCTAATCTCGAGTCTAAAACCAAAACCAATCTCAGGTCCAGAACCCAATCCAGTCTCGGGTCCAGAACCCAACCAATCCAATCTCACATCCAAAAACCAAATCAATCCCCGAATCGAAAAACCATCCTTATCCAAAATTAGCTCAAAATCATGTTTCTTTTCACTCTCTAAATAAATTCAAGATCGTTCAAACATGGGGCAAACTGTAGACTCTTAATTTTGGCCCTAATATAAGTCTGATCTCAATTAAGGAAGGCCTAGTCAAGATTGATCCATTCTTAATGGCTTAAAACTAGTTTAAAGCTTTTAATTAGATTGGTCCAATTTCATAAGGCCTAAAATATTCTGGTTCAACTTTTAAAGCCCTAAAATGGTCCGATCAAATTTTTAAATGGGTTTAGTTCAGTTTAATTGAATATGGGTTAACACAATGTCAAATTAGGCCCGCAGTTTGATATGGACTCATCCAATTCAATATGGATGGCTCTTATCGAATTGGATGCCATCCAATTCGATATGGGTGGCCTTCATATTGAATTGGATGCCATCCAATTCGATATGGATGGCTCCTCCAATTTGATATGGACACCATCCATATCAAATTGGATGCAATCCAATTCAATATGAATGTTGGTCCATGTTGAATTAAATGAGTTTTAATTCAATATGGCCTTGGTATCACATCAAACTTATAACACTTTAATTCGATATGATTCTTATTTTGGGTCTTAATCCAAGCCATGCTTAAATTTGAAATCAGAATTAAGCTCGATTGTGTACTGGCTTTAACCTAATTTGTTCCTATAAATACAAGTTTAAAAATTAAATAGAGGGACTTCGGCAGTTATAATTATCAAAGCAACAATAACCAAAGAAAAGAAACGTACACAGAATGCCATCAACCTAGCAAACAATATAAAGGCAGTAGCTACTGTCTTTATTTAGCTCAACTAAGATTCAACACCGGTGCAAGCAGAAAGCATGTATCTATGTATAAATATTGGTGGAGCCAACAAACGGAGGTTTAATTTCTTTAACCCTTTAAATTCACAACAAGTTTCTTTTATCATTAGTTCAATTTATATTAGTTTCATTAAAGCATGTCCAGTAGCTCAGTTTCATTTGTTTCAAAGTCACCGTAGCTTAATTCATTTAACTTTGTCCTGTCCAATAGTCTAGTTAGATGACTTTTAATTATTTTAGGTTCACAGTAGCTTAAGACTTAATTTAAACCATTAATTTAATTACCTAAAACCCTATTGGCATATTTTGAAAAACTAAAATCTTAAATTATAGTTTTAAAACCCTAATTCTAAACAAAAACCCTAATTATCATCCTCAAACCCTAAATCATATTTTAACCCTAAAAATCCTATTTTTATCTCCAAAATCCTAATTGTCATTCTAAAACCTTAAAATCTTATTTTAACCCTAAAAATCCTAGTTTTATTTCCAAAACCCTAATTTTCATTTATCAACCCTAATCATATTTTCCAAAACCTTAAAACCCTAATTTAGCATTCTAAACTTTAAGAAACCCTAATTCATATATTAAAACCCTTATTTTGTATATCTATTACTTAATGTAATATTAAAACCTAGATTTGATCATTTAATTTCTTAATGTATGTTTGTGATGGATGATTTACTATTTTTTTTATCGATAATGAATGGTTTAATGCTTTTATTGGTTTATTTTGATTTCAAGGAGGTAAGAGGTACGTTTGCACTTTGTGGGTACCTCATTAGTTAAGTTCAATGTAATTTAATTAATTTTAAGTTTTGGTTTAATGTAAATGACATGTTTTCACCAAATAGTGGGTGTCCTACTTTATTTAGTATAACACCCTTATACCATATATACGTATAGTATTTACACCCCGTATATGATATAAGAATGCCACAATGCGTTTTAATAAAAATTTTCACTTTACCAATTTAAATTTTCAAATACTTTAAAATATATATAAATAGTAATAAAATATTCTTTATTTATTATAATTTCCATATTAACCATTTTACATAAAAATCTCTGGAAAAAATTTGCTAGAATTTTATCTGCAATTTGGACAATCCAAAAAAAAACCAATAAATGCAACATGCATAAAACAAGCACTCCCAATAATATCAAACCACCATTTCATCACTACTTTTCAATTCCTCCACATTTTCTCAAAATATTTATCCATATACACGTATATTTATCAAAAAACATATATAAAACCCACATTATAAAATTTTTCAACACATTCTTTTTAAGTTACAATATATACATTAAAACATAACATAATATACATAATATCAAAATATAATATAAACATAAACATGCTAGCAGTGTCTCTAATCTTGATGCCCAAAATCAACTCTACTAGCAAAAACTCAAATCTAAACCCGACTTGGTCTAAAAGAACTCTCCGGCTCAATCGGATCGCCCATGTCACCTGCGCGATGAGTTATAAATGCGCTAAGCTAAAAGCCTAGCAATACAAACTTTGATAACGAATAAACTTAAATATAATTCCTATGCAATATGCATTTATGTTATGTTACAATGTGGCATCCAAGCTCACTTTTAAACTTATTCTTTCACTATTCAATAACTCACACAAGAACAAACATAAACATGGGCCCAAAAGATCTAATATGCCATTCAAATCCCAGAGTTACTGTTTTGGTCCAAATTGACACCATGTGTCTAGCCCCAAAGGCAAATCATAGTAATGCTCAAAAGATAGCTCCGAAGGCAAATTATATCACAGTGACACCAAGCGTCTAGCCCCAAAGGAAAATCAAAGTAACTAATCAAAAGCTAACCCTGAAGGCAAATAATCTCAAAGTACCATCCTTCTTCTTCATAAACAAAATAGGTGCTCCCCACGGAGACACACTAGGGCGGATGAACCCTTTATCAAGCAACTCCTGCAACTGCACCTTCAACTCCTTCAATTCTGTAGGTGCCATCCAATAAGGGGTAATAGAGATGGGAGTGGTACTGGGTATTAGATCAATACCAAGCTCCACCTCTCTCTTAGGAGGTACCCCTAGCAACTCATCATGGAAAACATCTAGAAACTCAGTAACTATAGGTATACTGTCAAGCTGGGACCCCACTACTCTAGTATCTACAACATGAGCAAGATATGCCTCACATCCCTTTTGAATAATCATCCTAGCTGAAACAGTTGAAATAAACATGGATGAAAGATGTCTCTGCTCATTAGATACCGTCACATCTCTAACATCACGTGTTCTCAGGGTAACATATTTTCGCTGATAGTCTATCACAACCCCATGGCTAGATAACCAATCCATGCCCAAAATTAGATCATATTCCCTAAAAGGCATCTCAATTAGGTCACATAGAAACTCCTCATCCTGAACCACAACTGGACTATCCTGGTGCACCCTGCTAACCACAACACTATGCCCTAAAGGATTTATGACCAAAACATCAAATCCTAAGGACTCAGGATGCAAATCACTCACACACAAGATGGATGCACTGATGTATGAATGAGTTGACCCAGTGCACATCAATACAAGAATAGAAGTACTAGATAAAGTAAAAATACTGGCTATGACAGCTAAAGCATCCGGCTGCCTCTGCATCACATAGACCTGCTGTGATGGCCCTGCACATCTGGTCTACTCCTATCAATTGAACCTTTTCTCTAACCAGTCCTAGATCTACCACCTCTATCAAAACCTCTATCACCATGACCTCTTCTACCACTGGGTCTAGAAGCTACTGTATTTGCCTATCTATCATCTGGTGGCTCTAGACAATCTCTGATAAAATGGTATGGTAACCAACATCTGTAACACACTGTTGGTGCACCTATCCTCTAGCAGACACCCCCATGTGCCCTTCTACAATGAACACAGGTGGGTGGAGTAGGCCTCTGAGCCACTGGGTCGGGGCACTAACCACTGAGGCTACAGGTCTCTGTCTCTGCCTCTGCTGTTGTGCTGACCTGCCATACTGACCATGGCTCCTACTGAACCTCTGAGGATAACCCCCTCAACCTCTCTTCACTGATAAAGACCCTGCCTCACCCTGAGGTCTCCTAGCTCTACTCTTCTCAGCTCTAGCAGCTACTGTAAGACCCTATGCCTTCTTTACACTCCAGACAACTGCAAGCAATTGAGAAAAATCTTAGTACCGGGAACCTGCCACAAGACACATGATAAAGGGTCTCAACCCCTCCTCAAACCTCCAGCACTGGTCAATCTCATCAGAAATAATCCCTCTAGCATACTGACTCAACTGGATAAACTTAATCTCATACTCTGTCACTGACTTGGTGTCCTACCTCAAACTCAGGAACTCCATCTTCTTCTCATATTTATACTCCCTCAGAGTATACTTCTTCTCAAATTCTCACAAGAAATCGTCATAAGTCAACACTGGTGAATCAGCTGTACCATGGGGAACAGCCTTTCACCACTCATTGGCATCCTTCTACAGAAAAGATCTAGCATAATCAAACATCTCCTCTAGACTAGCCTGTAGCTGGATGAACACCCTCTGGACCCTGTCCAGCCACTACTCTGCTATAGTAGGGTCTATAGTACAAATAAAATTCTCGGCTCCAAACTTCCTCAACGTATCCAATTTTCGTGTTGGCAGTTGCAGTTCATTAACTGGAGCCTGCCTCAATAACTCTACCATATACTATACCCAGCCAGGTGAAACCTCATTAACTACTGGTCTAACAGGCACAAAAGCAGATGCCTCTCTAGTAGACACACTACCAGCTCTAACTCTTCCCTCATCAGGAGCTACACTCTCTGCACAACCCTCTACTGACTGATGCATCCAAGATACCATAACTAGATATCTGCAAAACATAGCAGATATTGCCACATCAAAGATCAGAAACTGCCAGTGCCAATGCATGTATCATAATTGAAAACCATATTTTAAATCCCCATTTTCTCTATCTAACAACCCACCTAGGTTGAGAATCCCAAACATAGGCTCTGATACCAAAATAAATGCAACACCCTTATACCCTATATACATATAGTACATACACCCCGTATATGTAAAATATGCGTATACAGTATAAGAATACCACAATCCGTTTTAATAAAATTTTCACTTTGCCAATTTAAATTTTCAAATACTTTAAAAAAATATATAAATAGTAATAAAATATTCTTTATTTATTATAATTTCCAAAATAACCATTTTGCATAAAAATCTCTGGGAAAAATTTGCCAGAGTTTTATCTGCAATTTGGACAATAAAAAAACAATAAATGCAACTTGCATAAAAAAAAAGTACTCCCAATAATATCAAACCACCATTTCATCACTACTTTTCAATTCCTCCATAGTTTCTCAAAATATTTATACATATACCATATATTTATCAAAAACACATATATAAAATTCACATTATAAAATTTTTCAACACATTCTTTATAATTTACAATATATACATCAAAACATAACATAATATACATAATATCAAAAAGTAATATAAGCATATAAATGCTGGTAGTGTCTCTGATCTTGATGTCCAAAAATCAACTATACTAGAAAAAACTCAAATATAGACCCAAACCAGTATAGAAGAACTCTCCGGCTCAACAGGATCGCCCCTGTCACCTGCGTGATGAGTTACAATCGCGCTAAGCTAAAAGCCTAGCATTACAAACTTTGATAACAAATAAACTTAAATACAATGCCAATGCAAATGCAATTATGCTATGTCACAATGTGGTATCCAAGCTCACTTTCATATATATTCTTTCATCATTCATTAATTCACACAAGAACAAACACAAACATGGGCCCAAAAGATCTAATATGCCATTCAAATACTAGAGTTACTGTTTTGGTCCAAATTGACACCATGTGTCTAGCCCCAAAGGCAAATTATAGTAATGCTCAAAAGTTAGCCCCGAAGACAAATCATAACACAATGATGCCAAGCATCTAGCCCCGAAGACAAATCGAAGTAATTACTCAAAAGCTAGGCCCAAAGGCAAATAATGAGGATAACCTCATAGGCATGCTGCCAAACACAAAACTCTAAAAATTGAATAACATACTAGGCACATAATTATTTCATATTTTCCATTATCAATTTCTTTTTCATTTTGTCGTAATAACCTAGGCACGTTGCCTCTTTTCTCATTATCAATTAGGCACATTGCCTCATTTTCTTATTTATCTTTTTCATATCAATACCAATTCACTGTAATTCATCTTATTTCATCATTTTATCACATTGTATACACATTTCTCTTTAAAAACACATCATCCAAATATTTTGGGTAATTTTCACATAACTCATATAAATCATATTTTATGCAATATAGCCATTAAAAATGGCTTTTCGCAATGCCTTTATTGCATGTATAACAAATCACATTACCCAAACACTTTGGGTCATTTTCACATAATGCACATATTTCACATTTTATTCAATTTAGCCATTAATAATGGCTTTTTATAATGCATTTAATGCATATATAACATTACACATGTCATAGCACAATGTTCATGAATCATGAATGCATCAAGTAGCTTAACATATTTTCCAACTAAAATATGTTAAGCCCAAATGTAATTCAATTATGCCACATTACACATGTCATAGCACACCCCTGCACCCCATATACGCACACCGCATACACACACACAGCACGCGATATACGTATACCGGATATAGGGGTGTCACGGTCCATTTTAAACAAACAAAACTTTAATATTTAACATATAGTCATCATAAGTCAGTCCGAGTAAACTTAAAACACTTAACTTATATTATAAATAGTATTAGATAAAACATTCCTTCGTTAAAATACATATATATATATCATCATTACCCAAAAGTTTATCCAAAATATTTGTTTAATAAGCAGCAGAAAATGCAGCGCAGTATATATATGTATATATCAAAATCAATGTTTACAAAAATATGAAATTTATACATGCTGGCAGTTCGTCTCTGATCTTGATGTCCACAACTCAACATTGCTCCACAAACTCAAGCCTAGACTTGACTCGATCTAGACGAGCTCTCCGACACAATCGGATCTGCCCTGTCACCTGCGCGATGAACCACAATCGCGCTAAGCAGAAAGCTTAGTGGTACAAACTTTGATTCAATATAGATCAATGCGATGCTCATGCACAATATATATGAATATATCAACTCATTGTGTCATATCTCAACATTTTAATCATTTGCATCACATTTCATAATTCACATCAAAACAAAGACAAACATGGGCCCAAAATGAAACTAATATGCTATTCAAAGTTCAGAGTTAGTGCTTTGGTCCATATTGACACCTTGTGTCTAGCCCCGTAGGCAATATATATCCATGGATAATGTAACAGACCTAGTCTCTTGGACCTCAATCCGGCAAGACCCTTGGGCCCCAGTATCTTGGTCCTCAACCCGGCTAGACTATTACAGTTTTTGAGGCTTACGACCCGGTCTTTTCACCAGCCCAGCAATTCATAGGCATGCCGCCAAACCCAGAACTCTGAAAATTGAATAACATACTAGGCACACGATTTATTCATTTATCTCATTATCAATTTCATAATTCCATTCTCATTTCATTACTCATAATCAAACTAGGCTCATTGCCTTAGTATATCATCTTTTCTCATTTTTCCCATTCCTCTATTTTATCTCAATATCGATTGGTTACATTATGTTTTCATGTATCTCATCATGTTATTCCACATTCCCTTTCATTTCTAACACATTACTCAATTGCTTTGATACAACAACATAATTCACATTATACATATCATACCATGTAATTCATTCATCAACGATATAACAAGTAACTTAACACATTTCTCAACTAAATGTGTTAAATTTCAATGTCATGTAAATGTATGCAATCATTCAAAGTTTGTACTTACCTCTTAAAGCAACAACACCACTCTATCAACTTCCTCTTCCAAGATATCACTCAAACCTTGGCTTGGGTAACTCAATTCTCTTCAAAACCTAATCCAAAGGTGATCATACACACTCACTTAGAGGTACACATAAGAAAATAAGGATAAGAACTATCCAGGGCAAATTCTACATTAGACAAGCTCAAAAATACAGGCGTGTCCCTGACCGTGCCCTAAATCAACAACACAAAAGCTATGACAAGCTCAATGACATGGGCGTGTCACTGACGTGTCAATCTTCCAACAACACAGTAGCTATGACACGCTCAGTAACATAGGCATGTCACTGGCCGTGTCAATACTACTACTACACAGAACCTATGACATGCTCAGTGACATGGGCGTGTCACTGCTCATGTCACCAACCCAGAAAATAGAATCAATAACAAGCCCAAGGACATGGCCGTGCTACTAGGTGTGTCAGGCCAAAAACCCTGAAATCGACACCACAATACCATATCCAACAATATCCTTCCAATAACCATATCAAAAACACACAAACTCAATCAAAACCATCAACAACCCATATAATACTTGAGAAAACCTTAAAACAACTCAATTACAAATGTCAAAACACAATATCAACCATATCTCATAACTCAAACTTAAACAATCCACAACACTTGTCTCTTTCACTAAACTTAACCTTTTTCTCTTCAATCCAATCCCACAATCAAATTTAACAAAACAACACAACCTCAAATATACTAAAACAACCATAAACACATCTACAACAACCATTCACCAAACTCATAAGCATAACTCAAAAGAAAACAAAGAAACAAGTTGGAAACTTACCAAAAAAAAAATAAAGAAAATCCTTAAAACTCCTACTTGATCTCTTGAAAACCTTCAATCTCTTGAGTTTGGAAGCAACAAAATCCCTTTACTTTGGTTGATAATGGTGGCTGGCTCACTAGAAAAAGAAAGAAGAAGATGAAGAGGAAAGAAGAAGAAGAAAGAAAGAAAGTCAACTTCTCACACTCTTCTCTTTAACCAAACCTCTTTTCCCCAAATCACTCTCCACCATACATTACAATAATATAATAATAACCCAAAACATCATCTTCCACTAACTTAAATAAATCCATTTAATTAATCAAAATATCTCTTTTGACTTATAAAACCCATTCACTTGTATATAATATATATCTCTTCATATATACAACATATACACATCTCCTCTTATTCCATTAGTCATATATACACTTTAAATTATTTAATCCAATTCTCACAAATAAACATTCCAAAATTTTAGGGTATAGTTTGGGATATTACAAGTTCAAACTATCACATTTAGTCTTTAGCAATCAATTAAGAAAACCGAGTCAACTTCAACAAAAAATTGTTGTTTGTTAAATCAATCATTATTTTAAGGAAAAGAGGAACCATTTCACTTCATATTATAATAGCGATCTATTTTACTTGAACCCAAAAATAAAATCAAAGAAACTAAATGAGACAAATGCAACAAATGGCAAGAATGAAAACAAAAGCTCAATCTATAAAATATGCCTCTCCCCCACACTTAAGACGCACATTGTCCCCAATGTGTGTAAAATAATAAGAAGAACAAAAGAGAGAGAACTGCCCTGACATGTCCTGAATTGACATATATAAATAGGGTTCCAAAAGCATTAGGATGTCGAAGGAGCTATAGGACAAAAGAATGGACATAGAGAATGTTGAAGGTTCAAAGACATGCATAAAAAAATAATAAATAAATAAATAAAAAAACACAAACATGGAAATATTAAAGATGAAATGTACAGTCATTCATAAGAAAATAAAAAGAAGCATAAAAGAAAAGAAAATAAATAAACAAAATGAGCTAGTCGGTCATGGGATCAGCACTGGAATCATTAGTAGCGCCGATATCATCCCCGCTGGCACTAGCATCATTGCTATCATCGTCGTCCAAAACATCAACATGGGGCACTGAAGGCTGGTACTGTGGTGGTGTGGGTACGAAGGGCTAAATCCCTGATGTCTCCAAAACTCTAGCATAAACTGCTCGAGCCATTGCCTCCTCAGTATCTCATGATCCAGTTGCGCTGGGAAGGATGAGTAGTGCTACTTTATGGAACGATGGATCTGATCCTGTTGAGTCAATTATTTATTCTGGTTCAACTCGATGTTTCCAATTTTTCCTTCTATCCTGCATATTTGGCATTCAAACTCAGTTGGTTTTCGGTCATCACCCGACTCAACATTCACAGAATGACGCCAATCTCTGAAGGTAGGAGCTGAAGTAAAAGACGGGCCAGCTGAAGAAGATGGTCCAACAGTGGTGGATGGGCCAGGGACGTCTCTCGATGGAGGTACATCAGAAGTTGGAGTAGGAGGAACTGGCTCAAAATCCGTGGGTGGCAATGGCATAGAATTCATGGGTGGCACCTGCAGCTCCACCACCTTCTCCCAATTTAACCATTTCAAAGTATCCAAGCCCAAAAGTTAGTGGAGTCCATCCAAAGTCATCGGGAGGCATCCATCTAACACCCCTAAACTGTGAGCAAGTCTCGTGACATACATGCCACCATGCAAGTTACCCAGTGCCCCTTTCCCAAACTGCTCATAGAAAAGTGAGTGATAGCATGAGCTACATTGTACCGAATCTTATGGACCATGCATTTCAAGAAGAATAGCTTCCTCAAGCCAACAACTCCCGTACTACTAAGTTGAGCCACAATGGTGTGAACCAACAAATTATGTACTACTCGACAAGGGAAGGACTCAAATTTTGATGCCTTGGATACCTTTGGCTGATACTTGGTGACATTCGGTGCAAACATGCTCCAAATCCTGGGAGGAATGACATCATACTCCTCAAAGTCTATCTCAAAGTTAAGATACTCTATGGTCTGCACCTCCTCGGTAGTAAATAAACCCAAATGCATGCCAAGTTAGTTGATGCTCATGTGGAATCGCTGACCGCCCAACCAGAACTTCATCATTGGCTCGATGATGGAGATCTTATTTTTCTCAAATTGAAAAGTGCAGAAGAACTCTAGGGTTAACTCTCTATGAAGGCTCATTGATGGAGAAGAGTTGTTCCCATCTCGGTCGGTTGATCAATTCTCGGACTTCAGTAAGTATGTTGGCTCGCTCCATGGCACCCCAATCCAAAACCTTAGGTGGTGACCAATCCTTAATCCCTAATAGTTCAAACTGCTTTTGCTCATCCGCAGTTGAAAATCAAAGACACTTGTGGCCGGCCATAAATTTCGAGATGGGATTGGTAGCAGGTCGGCTTGAGCTACCTTCACCTCTAGCCTGCTTAGTTGGTAATGTAGACGGCACTTTTTGCGAGGACTCATGATCTGCAAAACAAATAAGAATAGTCTAAAAAAAAGTACACCAAACAATCCAATAAGAGCAACACAATAGACCAACCCAATGAAACCAACAATAGTAATGCATTATCAAACAATAAAAGTAATGACACTAAACCAATGAGAGAGCAATGACCCAATTCTCAATAAAGGTAACTTTTTTTTTCTAATCCATGCAATAGTCAATCTTCATACCAAGCATTGCCCCAATTCAATAGGATTTCCCCAATTCAATATCGCCATAGCCCAACGCAACAAAAATAAAAGATGTCAACTCATTATGCATAAATAATCAAAACTAGTGTGTCAATATATGCAACTCGATTCAAACCATAGAATCTTCAAAAACACAATGAGTAAATCACAAAACATCCATAAAACTCAAAATCCCATAGGAAAAAAAATTGAAATCCCTAGAAACTAGCTATGACAAATAAACAAATCCATAATAAAATAGAATAGAGTCTCTAGAATCCAACTAAATAAAACAAATCAAACAATATACTGAACTCAGATTCCCTAAACAAATTGCAAGAATCTCCAAACAAATCCCAAAAAGCAAAATAAAATTTCAAAAGTTTAGAGTGTGTACCTAAATAGCATGAAGAATGCGATAAAAGCGAAGGAAAAATGATTAAATCCCCTGCAAACCATGAAATAGAAGTTGAAATCCCTTTTATGATGAATGGGTATGTGATTTCAATTGTGAGAGTGTGAAAATTTGACAGAAAATAAAAAAAGAGGGTAAGAGGAGAGGAGACATTATGTTTGATCCAAAATCGGCACAACTTAAAAACCCATGGACACGCCCATTGACACGGCCATTTCTATAGGCATGTCATAACTACTATTTCTGAACAAAATGACATGCTCAATGACACGGGCATGTCAGTGGGCATGTTGTAGCTACTGTGACTCATTTAAATCAACACAACTAGTGACATGGGCATGTCACTGAGCATGTGGTTGCTACTGTGAATCTCAAATTTAACCAAAACAACATGACCAATGACATGGTTGTGTCAATGGGCATGTTGTAACTACTGTGGTGCCATCTAAATGACATGTCCAGTGACACGGGCATGTCTCTGGTCATGTCATAGCTACTGCCTATGAAAATAAATGACACACCCACTGACTCGGGCGCGTCCCTAAATAAGCTCGAGTTACCCCTCAAAAGAAAATTTCCCTCTATAAGTTCAAATGAATTCAAGGCAAACACACCACCAACCAATGATAGAAAAATCAAAAACCAACAAAACAAACTAAAAGCTTGAAAATTAAAGAAACAAATATTGAAACAAATAAAACAGTGTGTTGCCTCCCACCCAACACTTCTTTAACTCCGTATTAGTTGGACATTTAGGATTGGTTCATCTTTAGTCTTGGAGCTATAAAACCTCCTTTTACTCACTCAAGTCCCCCTAAATACAATTTAAGCCTTTGCCCATTAACCTTAAAATTCCCTTTCTCTGGTTGAGTAATTTCAATTGTCCAATAGAGAAAAACTTCTTTGACTGCAAATGGACCAGACCATCTTAATTTCAACTTACCTGGAAAAAGTCAAAGCCTCAAATTGTACAATAATACCTGATCACCAACTCGAAACTCTTTTCATTTCTTAATGTGAGCATCATGCCATCTCTTAGTCTGCTCCTTATACATCCTTGCATTATCATAAGATTGTAATCTCCATTCATCCAGCTCATTGATATGCAATTTCCTCCTGTCACCTGCACTAGCTAGATCAAGGTTAATCTGTTTTATAGCCCAATAAGCATTATGTTCAATCTCCACAGGTAAGTGGCAAACCTTTCCATATACTAGCCTAAATGGCATAGTACCCAGTGGAGTTTTGAATGCAGTCCTAAGGCCCATAGAGCATTGTCTAATTTCTTATACCAATCCTTACAGGATCACTCTACAGTTGTGTTAAGGATCCTTTTTATTTCTTTATTCATGTTCTCAACTTAGCTACTAGTTTAGGGATGGTAAGGAGTAGAAAACCTATGCGTAACACCAAGCCTTTAGAAAACTTTCTCAAGCTGCATGTTACAAAAGTGAGTACCCCTATCACTTATTATCGCTTTTGGTGTACCAAATTGAGAAAACAACTTTTTCAAAAACCTCATCACTACCTTAGCATCATTTGTTGCTAAAGCTTGGGCTTTAGGCTATTTAGAAACATAGTCTATAGCTACAAGAATATATTTGTTATCAAAAGAACTAGGAAATGATCCCATAAAGTTGATCCCCCATACATCAAAGACTTCATACACTAGAATTCAATTTTGGGAAATCTCATCACGAGAGGAGATGTGTGAGCGGGGATTTTCGCCCCCACTTCCGGTGAAATGGTTCTTGCGACTTCGGCACTATTTAGGCTCGGGGCCTTTGTTTAGATCATTTTTGTACTAGTTTTTAGTGTGATTTTTATGTGTTTTTAGTTAATGTTTCGATTGATTTTTGTTTTAAGTTTGTTTAAAGTGTTTGTTTTATGTTAAAGTGCAAAAACTCCCTTGGATAATCAAAACAATCAAGAATATTGAAGAAAGAGCATGAATCAAGCAAGACATGGCCAAGCCAAAGCAAGCTTGGCCATGTCCCTCAAAAGAATTCCAAGACAGTAGCTGACACACCAAAGAGACACGGCCAAGCCACTGGCCGTGTCTCACCCAAGGAAAAGAAACCAAGAAAGAAAAGAAATAGAGGCAGTACTTGACACACTCACAGACATGGCCATGTCTTTGCCCATGTTTGATAGACATGGCCATGTCGCTTGAAGCTTGCCCATGTCTGATCGTCTTGGCCATGTCACTTGAAGCTTGCCCATGTCTGATCGTCTTGGCCATGTCACTTGAAGCTTGGCCATGTCTCATTATTTTGGCCGTGTTCCATTCTAAAATAGAAGCAATATTGACACACTCACATGACATGGCCATGTCGCTTGAAGCTTGGCCATGTCACTTAAAACTTGGCCGTGTCTAAGGAAAAATTGGTAAACATGGCCATGTCGCTTGAAGCTTGGCTGTGTCTCTCATCAAAAGAAGAAGAAATCAAAGAAAACTATGAGACACAGCCAAGCTTGTCATAGCTTGGCCGCGTCCCTCATCAAAAGAAGAAGAAATCAAAGAAAAACATGATACACGGCCAAGCTTTTCATGGCTTGGCCGTGTCCCTCAAGCAAAGCTTGTCCATAAGCAAACACGATCATGAGACACGGCCAAGCCACTGGCCGTGTCTCACCAAAAGAGCAAAATCCAAAGAATGAAAAGAAAGAAGGCAGAAGGCGACACTGGCAAGCGACATGGCCAAGCCACTGGCCATGTCACATGAGACACGGCCAAGCCACTCTTGGCTTGGCCGTGTCCCCTCCTTGAAGAACAAAGAAAAGAAAGAAAGAAAGAAGAAGGCAGTGAAGGAAACGGCCAGCAAGCTTGGCAGTGTCCCAAAGAAAAATGAGAGACACGGCCAAGCCAAATCAAGCTTGGCCATGTCACCCTTAATATCTATTTAAGTTCTTTCGCATGACAGAGAAAAGGGGGGAGACGGCTAAGGTTTGAGGAAAGAGAGAAAAGAAAAGAGAAGGAGGGAGCAAACACAATTTGGGATGAGGAGAGAGTGACACTCTCCTTGTCCCTTCATCTTCATCCTCCATCTTTATCTTCTCCATCTTCCATTCATAAGATCTTTGAGGTTCTTTGGGATAAGTTGGGTTAACAAGCTCTTGAAGGTTGAAGAAGCTTTATTGAAGGATTGGTGACTTGAGAAAGCTCCATTACATCATCCAAAGGCATAATCATTGAAAGGCTTGGTGCCTTGAGAAAGCTCCATTCCATATTACAAAGGGGAATCAACCATTGAAGAGGGCTTGAGTTCTTCATCATACATCAAAGTGGAGCTAGGAGGAAGACTAGTAATCCTACTCTTGGCATCTTCACAAGGGGTTTTTCTATTCTCTCTTTTAATTCATTTCTTATTATTATTGTTGTATTAAGAGAATTGATATTGCAATGGACAATTTGTATTCGTTTTATATTGAGTTGAATGAATGTTTTAAATTGATGATGTTGAGCTAAATACCCATGCCTAGGGTTTGTAGTATATTTGATTTAATGCTTTGATTTGATATTTCCATTGATGTACCTTGTGTTGGTTGATTGCATTGGATTGTATGCTAGGTTGATAGATTAGCTACCTATTGATCTTTGAATATTGAATGAAGGACCGAGAGGTGAAATTTGATATCGGAATTATGCAATCGACTATCCTATGAATGAATTAGAAATATAAGTTCTAGGGTTTCATTAATTTGCAAATGTAAAATAATTGGTCATTGTTAATTCATGAATGTGAGAACTAATGGATTGGTAATTGACTAATTAACTTTAAGGAACAAATTAATTACAAGGTTATGTTAATGGATAATTGAGAATTGAGCTTTGATTGAATGGACCTATATCCCTAGGCACCTTCCCAAGAATCGATTTGATCTTATACACTCATCACACTCTTCAACCCTATGCACGTTAATTTTAGGTTTAAATTATTCTTGCACCATCCAAACACAACAATCTTCCGCATTTACGATTCCAGGTTAATCTTAGGTTTAAATTGTTCTTTTACAATTCCAAACAACAAACTCTCGCTTTTAAATTACTTGCTAATCAAGCTATTACGAACTAGACCTTCTTGTGGAAACGACCTTGGGGCGATCACCTTTGCTACAGTTACCTCGTATACTTGCGAGTGACACTTGTAGTAGAACTTAATTCGAGCGCAACAGCGTTTGAGAACACGGACCTAAGTTTGGAGAAAATGGAGTCGCTGTTTTATTAGTTTTTGTTATAGATTTGTATCTTATTTGTTATGATAATTATTGTTTTCTTTAGGTATTTTGGTAGATTCAATCGGTTTATTTAGTATTTTTATTTTTTGGTAGTTTTAATTTATTTCAGTGTTTTTGTCATTTTTGTCCTAGTTTTTAGTGTGGTGTTTATGTTTTGTTGGTTAATATTTATTTACTTCTTGTTTAAAGTTTGTTTCAAGTTTTGTTTTAGGTTAAAAAGCCAAGGAACCAAGAAGAAGGAAAAATTGGACAGTAGTTGACACATGCAGGGGACACGGCCAAGCTTGTGGCCGTGTCCCATACCAAGTTAAAGAGGAAGACCAAGACATAGAAGGTGACACAAGCAAGGGACATGGCCAAGCTTGTGGCCGTGTCCCTCCAAAAAAGCTCAAACATGGCCAAGTTGTGTTAGCTTGGCCGTGTCTCACTTAAGTCCAAAGCAAAAGAAAGATGAAAATCAAGCAGTAGAAGACACCTTCAGGGGACACGGCCAAGCTTGTGGCTGTGTCCCTCCAAAGACCTCAGACACGTCCAACTTCCTTTAAGCCTGTCTATGTCACTCATGGATTAATGAAGACGTGAATTTTTAGTTTCGTATAAATATTAAAATTAGGTTTTTTAAAAGAGTGGAGAGTTGGAGTTTGGTTTTAGCCGTCAAAGAACATTAGGGTTTTCATATCTTGTTTTCTTTGATCTTTTGATTACACTTTGATTAAACTAGCCTAGATTAGAGTTGTTCTCGCCATTGATACATTCTTCGAGCAAGTTCTGAACAAGAGATTCTTCAAGAGCTAAGAAGTTTGTAATTTGGTTTTGTTCTCAAACTTTATCTCTTTAATTTCATTGGAATTGTATTTAAGAATATTATCATGTCTCAATTGATTTCTTTGGATATTAATGAGATGAGTATGTTTGATAGCAATTTGATCTAGTCTAGGGTTTGTATGGATCTGCTATGATTGTATGAATTGGTTATTCTCTTAACTAATAATTTCTTTAGCCATGATTGAATGGATTATTGTTAATATATAATTGATTGGCCACCAATTATGTGTTTTAAGGTATTAGATGATGGATTGAGAGATGAAGTTTAATGCTGGAACAATTCAATTAGGGACTTAGGTGAATTAGAGATATAACCTAGGAAAAGATTATTTCAATTGTAACAAGATTATTTGAGAAAGGTTTGAATGCGAGAGCTTATTTCCTTTATTCAATTAATTAAGTTGCTTGAGATTTAATCTTTGAAATTAAATTGGTTAAGAGGAATAACCGTTCATACATATAAGTAGTAGAGAAGTGCAAACCCTAGACCATTCTATTAAGTGAATCAATACATCAGTCCAGTTTACTTTTATTTGTTTTAAACTTCAATCAATCTTCCTCATTAGTTGCTAGCAATTTAAATTTATTAATCACTTGATATTAAAATTTGATAATCAATTAGCTACTTTAACTTCCTTGCGAGACGACCTTGGGGCGATCACCTTTGCTACAGCTACCTCGTATACTTGCGAGTGACGCTTTGTGGTAGAGTTAATTAGAGCGCAACAAGTTTTTGGCGCCGCTGCCGGCGAAGCTAATTGGCAAAATTGTTTATTAGTCATAGACACTTTAGATTATTTTTCATTGTTTACTTTTGATTTTATTTGTCTTTTGCTTTTAATAATTCCTTTTTCTAGAAATTTTATTTATGCAAGGCATGAGATCACTCGAAGGAGAGCTACATCCATTTATTCTAGAAATTCAGAGAGTGAAAAGGAGCAGAGAAGAGTTTGAACTTTATACCGGATTTGATACCGAGGAAGACACTTCTGATTTTGAGTCAGACACTGCACAATCTGTCAATATGGGAGAAGAAAGACAAAGAACTATGAGAGACTTTGCTAGACCTGTCATTGGAACTTCCACTTCTTGCATAAGATTGACAGATGCAGCAAGAAATTATGAGTTGAAAAACATTCATTACAACATGCTGCCATCATTCTATGGAATTCCAAATGAAGATCCTTTGAACTTTATTCGGGATTTTTATTCTACCCTCAACACTTTTCCATTGGGAGGACTAACTGAGGATCAGTTGAGGATGAGTTGTTTCCCATATACATTCAAGGATAGAGCTAAGAGCTGGTTAATGATGTTGCCCGAAAATTCTTTGACAACTTGGGAGCAAGTTTATAATAAGTTCATGGGCAAGTTTTACTCACATCAGAAGACAACTGAATTGAGAGGGAAGATTGCTACATTCTCTCAATTTGAAGGAGAGCCATTTCATGAGGCTTGGGACAGATTTAAGATTTTATTGATCCAGTGTCCACATCATCACTACCCACTTCAACTTCTTAATCAGTTTTTCTACGATGGTCTAACCCAGCAATTTCAGAACACTGTTGATAACGCAGCTGGGGGAGCTATGGGAGAAAAGACATCTGATGAAACTTATGAGATCTTTGAGATGTTGGGAGCTAATTCTCAACAGAAAAGTGTAAGGGGAAGAAGTAAAGGGGTGAATCAACTGGAAGCCAATAGTGAAATGGTCAATCAGATAGCTGAATTGACAAGGCAAGTGCAGATGCTGAATATGAAAAACAACACTTCTTCATCCACTCAAGAAGTGTGTAGAATTTGTGGGACTTTCGGGCATGGAGCAAATATTTGCCCCTCTGCATATGAGTCTTATGGTACTGAAGCTGAGCAAGTCAATGCTATGGGGGGATATCAACCAAGGGCCCGGAATGATCCTTACTCCAATACTTACAATCTTGGTTGGTGGAGTCACCCAAATTTTTCCTGGACAACAAATAATTCTCAACAGCCTTTCCATTTGCTCCAGAGACAAAACCAACAGCAGGGTCAATCTTCAAATCAAGGGCAGCCTAAGAGAGAGAGTTTGAGTAAAGTTTACAGGCTTTTATCCAAGTAAGTGCTAAAAATCAAGAGATGAACAACAAGAGGCTGGATTCCTTAGAAGCATCTTTTAAGAAAGTGGAGACACAAGTGGGACAACTTGCACAACAGATGCAGATTCAACAAAAGGAGAAATTCCCAAGTCAACCTGAGCAGGCACAATCAGTGACTGTTCTTAGAAGTGGCAAGGTAATTAATAATAATATTGAAAATAATTCTGTGATTGCAGGTGAGCAAGAAAACAAAAAGGAAGGAGAACCAGAGAACAAAGGTACTGGAGAAAGATCAATGGAGAAGTCTCCTATAGCAGATTTACATAAGGCAAGCAATCCATACCGGCCTCCTATACCATTCCATAGTAGGTTGAAGAATGATAAACAAGATAAACAATTTTCAGATATCTTCAATATGCTGTCTAAGGTAAGTATTAACTTACCCTTACTTGAAGCAATAAAGAATATGATGGCTTATGCTAAATTCTTCAAAGAACTGAATACCAAGAAAAAGAGGTATGAGCGGAATGAAAAGGTAATAGTGTCAGAGGTAGCTAGTGCTGTTTTGCAGCATAAACTACCTCCCAAGCTAAAGGATCCTGGTAGTTTCATCATTCAAATTACTATGGGGAATGGAAAGGGTACTGATGGCATGTGTGACTTAGGAGCCAGTGTGAATTTAATGCCTTATTCTGTGTACCTTGAATTAGAACTAGGGGAACTTAAACCAACCAAAATGGTGTTGCAATTAGCTGATAGATCTCTTAGATTCCCGAAAGGGGTTATAGAAGATGTGTTAGTTAAGGTTGGAGGGTTAATAGTACCTGTGGATTTCATAGTTCTTGACATGGAAGGGAGTAGCCCTGCAACATCAGCACACACTATTCTGCTGGGTAGGCAGTTTATGGCGACTACCAACACTTTGATAGATGTTAAAAATGGTAAATTATCAATGACTGTCTTGGGACAAACTGTTGAATTTTCTATTTTTAACACTTCTCCTATTCCTACAACTGCTTTATATGAGGATTGTTCTTTAATTGATTGTATTGATGCAGCTGTTTCAGATGTTTTCTTGCAGACAGGTTCCTCAGATAAATTGGAGCTGGCACTGACCTTAGATGGTGGTTTAGATATTTTAGATTCAGAAATAGCCAGTTGCCTTGAGACATTAGAGAGTGTTGAAATAGAGGAACTTAAGGAGGACCCAGTATGTGAACTTCCCTCCATTCAAAAAGAAGAGAAGAACCCTTCACTTGAGTTAGAGCTGAAAGAGTTACCTAAAAATCTGAAATATGTGTTTTTAGGAGATCACAATACCTTGCCTGTGATAATATCTAGTGAACTTAGTGAAGAGGAGGAGATGAGGTTGGTAAGTGAGCTTATAAGATTGAAAAGAGCAATAGGATGGGGATTGAGTGACATCAAAGGTATTAGCCCTTCAATGTGCATGCATAGAATCACCTTAGAAGAGGGAGCTAAACCTGTAAGGGAAACCCAAAGGTGCCTCAACCCAAATATGAGTGAAGTGGTTAAGAAGGAAGTGCTCAAATTGTTGGTTGGAGTAATATATCCAATTGCTAATAGTGAGTGGGTAAGCCCAGTACATGTAGTTCCTAAGAAATCAGGAATCACTGTGGTGAAAAATGAGAATAATGAATTGGTTCCTACTAGGACTACTACTGGGTGAAGGATGTGCATCGATTATAGGAAGTTGAACAATGCTACAAAGAAAGATCATTTCCCTCTTCCTTTTATTGATCAGATGTTAGATAAACTTTCTGGACACTCACATTATTGTTTTCTGGATGGCCTTTCAGGTTATTATCAGGTGCCAATATCACCAGAGGATCAATCCAAGACTACCTTTACTTGCCCTTTTGGGACTTATGCATTTCGACGTATGCCCTTTGGCTTGTGCAATGCACCTGCAACATTTCAGAGATTCATGATGTCTGTCTTCTCAAACATGATAGATGATTTTATTGAGGTATTTATGGATGACTTTTCTATTTTTGGTAGTTCTTCTGATAATTGCCTCAACAAACTTGTTCTTGTACTTGAGAGATGCATTGAATGTAACCTCACTTGGAGTTGGGAAAAGAGTCATTTTATGGTTACTCAGGGCATTGTCTTAGGTCATGTGGTGTCAAGTAAAGGGATTGAGGTGGACAAGGCTAAAGTTGAATTGATTGCTAAGTTACTCCCACCTACCTCTGTTAAGGGAATAAGAAGTTTTCTAGGGCATGCAGGTTTTTACAGGAGGTTTATTAAAGATTTTTCTAAAATAAGCCAACCATTGTGTCATTTGCTGGGGAAAGATGTTCCATTTGAATTTACAGCACAATGCATGCAAGCCTTTAATTCCCTTAAGGAAAAACTGACTAGTGCACCGATTATTGTAGCTCCTGTGTGGTCTTTACCCTTTGAAATTATGTGCGATGCCTCTAATCATGCAGTAGGAGCTGTTCTTGGGCAAAGGGTTGATAAATTCTTGAGAGTAATATATTATGCTAGCTTGACCCTAAATAGTGCACAAATGAATTACACAACAACTGAGAAGGAAATGTTAGCTGTTGCTTTTTCTTTAGATAAGTTTAGAGCATATTTAATTGGGTCGAAAATTATTGTTCATTCTGATCATGCAGCTCTAAAATATCTTTTAACAAAACAACATGCTAAACCGCGCTTAATTAGATGGGTGTTGTTATTGCAAGAATTTGATTTCCAAATCAAAGACACTAAGGGGAGTGAAAATGTTGTTGTTGATCATTTATCTAGATTACCCTTCTTTAGTGAAAATCTTGCATCTGATAGCATTCATAAAAATTTAGAAGCATTTCCTGATGAACAGCTGTTTGTGGTAATTAATGCACCTTGGTTTGCAGATATTGCTAACTATCTTGCCTGTGGTATTTTGCATTCTAACATGTCATTTCAGGAAAAGAAAAGGTTTTTACACTTGAGTAAATTTTATTTTTGGGATGAACCTTACTTATTCCGGATTTGCAAAGATGAGATAGTTCGCAGGTGTGTATCTGAGGAAGAACAACTGAGTGTTCTTCAATTTTGTCATGACCTTCACTGTGGTGGTCATTTTGGAGGAAGAAAGACTGTAGAAAAGGTGCTCCAAAGTGGTTTTTACTAGCCTACTCTATTTAAGGATGCTCAAGAGTATTGTAAGCACTGTGACCGCTGTCAGAGAGTAGGTAACATTGGGAGAAGGAATGAAATGCCCCTTCAGTCATATATTGTTGTTGAACTGTTTGATGTGTGGGGAATAGACTTTATGGGTCCTTTCCCCAAATCTTTTAATTATGAATATATTTTAGTTGCTGTTGATTATGTTTCAAAATGGGTGAAGGCAATTCCCACCCGTACTAATGATGCTAATGTGGTTGTTAAATTTGTGAAGGAAAATATTCTTAGCGGATTTGGCACGCCAAGGGTGATAGTCAGTGATGGGGGAAGCCATTTTTGCAACAAACGTTTTGAGAAGTTAATGCACAAATCTGGTGTAAAGCACAAGGTGGCAACCCCATACCATCCATAGACTTCTGGACAAGTTGAAACATCCAACAAGCAGATAAAAGGAATTTTGGAGAAAACAGTCAACTTATCAAGGAAGGATTGGGCGAGTAGATTGCATGATGCACTATGGGCATATCGGACTGCTTTCAAGACTCCTCTGGGTATGATTCCATACCGATTGGTCTTTGGAAAAGCTTGTCACTTACCAGTGGAGTTGGAGCACAGAGCATATTGAGCAATCAAGACTCTGAATTTGGACTTGGACAAAGCGAAGAGAGAACGATTTTTGTAAATTTCAGAGTTAGATGAGCTGAGGAATGAGGCATATGAGAGCTCTAGGATTTACAAGGACCGCACTAAAGCACTTCATGACAGAAATATAGTGCAAAAGACTTTGAGTCCAGGTATGAAAGTTTTACTTTTTAATTCTCGACTCCGTCTGTTTCCAGGTAAACTCAAGTCTCGATGGAGTGGTCCTTTCGAGATAACTCAGGTATATCCTTCTGGTGCCATTGAATTGCTTAACTCTTGAACGAATGAGACTTTTAAAGTAAATGGATAGAGAGTTAAACCATACAATGAAGGATTACAAGAAGTGAGGATCATTGACAGCACTTTGATCCACGATCCCTAAGTCTTGCAGTGATGTCCAGCTTTATGACATTAAAGAAGCGCTAAATGGGAGGCAACCCATCAGTTTGCATTTCTTTTTCATAGTTATAATTTTAAATTTAGCAATTTTGATTTTATGTTTGGTTTAAATAAATGGAATGGGTGCTTTAATCGGTTTTTATTTTGTGTTTCAGGGTTGTTTAAAGAAGAAGGTTTGCAATATCTTTAAGAATTGAATTTAAAAAAAAGTTTCAAATCACAGTAGAAGACACGGCCAACAAGCTTGGCCGTGTCCTTGGCCGTGTCACATGGGACACGGCCAAGCTTCACAAAACAAACTCCATTTCTTTTGTTTTTGAAAAATTTTCACAGTAGGTGACACGGCCAAGGAGCTTGGCCGTGTCCTTGGCCGTGTCACATGGGACACGGCCAAGCTTCGCCCCATGTCTCTTGTCTTTGTTTTTGCAAACTTTTCCTCATAGTATCAAACACACCCTTGGGACATAGCCAAGTCATTGGTCGTGTCCCTCAAAACACATCAGACATGGCCGTGTTTCCCCCAACTTGGTCATGTCCCTTCACTTTTGCTCTTTAAAAAACACGATTTCTGCACTTTTTCCTCATTCAATCCCTAATTTTCTGTTTGTTCTTTCTCTCACTCTCTCGTCTTCTCTCTCTCGCAAAACTCCATTGATTGTGTTTCAAAGCTTCAAAACCTCCATTAAATCTCAATTTTCTTCACCAAAAATAAAATTAATCCATTAAATCTTCTTCTTCTCTCACAAAAGATCAATTTAATCGGTTTAAACTTCAAATTTTTTCAGATCTTTCAAGATGCCAAGAACGAAGATAGTTTCCCACCGCAAGAAGAAGAGACCTACAACTAAAGGTGCATCTTCATCTTCATCGGTTTCATCTTTGAAGAGAGCAAATCTTTTGGCTCGGGGTTTCTTCCCGATGAGGTATGTCAATGATGAATCCCTTAATGCTCTTAATATTAGGGATAATTTTTATCGATATGTTCAAATCCTTGGGTGGGAGAACCTAGTCTCCTTGTGACCTTTGCAGTTTCAGGAGCTGACTTTGGAATTTTTAACATCTCTTAAGGTTGAAAGAGATGAAAAAAAAATTTTCTCTAGGTTGAGTTTTAAATTGCTTGGGAAATCATTTGTGATTAATATTGAACAATTGAATGGTATATATGGTTTCCATCAACATGGTGAAAGGTCAGTACCTAAGGAGTTTAAACAACAATTTGCTTGGGGAGCATTAAGCTCGGGGACTTATGTGGCCAAATCTGCCAAAGCAACTAAATTGAGAAATCCTGCTTTGAGGTATTTGCATCGTTTTATGTCCTGCGGATTCTTTGCTAGGAAGGAGAGCCCGGGTGTAGTGTAACTGAGTGAACTATTTTTCTTAAATTGTGTGGTTAATGCAGTGTCTATTAGTTCCGACTATTGGTTACCCGATATTTTTGATAGTGTGGCCAATAAAAAGAGGGGGGCAATTTGTATTGGAGGATTAGTTACTACATTGGCAGTAGCCCTTCTTGATGATTTTGACCCGAGTACCAGTCGCATGACTAGAATTTTGGGTAATGATTCATTGGATTTGGCCACATTAGAGAAGATGCATATGGTGGTGCACAAGAGAGGGGCTTATATGATGGCTTCAGCTGAGCCAGAAGTACCGGGGGACAGACAGAAGAGAGCACAGGTTCAAGAGGATTCTGACTCGGATTCTCTTGGTTTAGATGAAGATGCTCCAGTTTCAGATAATCAGGAGATACTCAATAGGATTGAGGCACTGGAGGCAAGGTGGACCGTAACCATGCTACGGTCTTGCAACAGTTTGAACAGATTAATAGCAACCTTGCAAAGATTTTGAGTCTTCATCCCTCGGCTGCATCATCTTCACATCCGCCTTCACCGTAGATTTTGAGTTCCTTGCTTTATTGTGTTTAGTGTATTTTTGTTATTATTTTTCGTTTTTAATGTTAACGTTTTATATTTTGGATATTTTATTCTTATATATTGTATTTTATTTTTAAACATTTGCTGTTTGTGATGGAAAGTTAGGTTTTGCCTCACCAGGATACGTTGGAAAATAGGTTGCACCTTAACTCTTTATCTTTATTATTCTTGTTTTCCATTGAGAACAATGTAAATTCTAAAGTGTGGGGTAATCTTTTAGCTTTTCTTTAATTTTTGTTTTGTTTGTCTTTGTTTGTTATATTGTGTGCTGTGCATGGCATAATTGTTGAAAACTTATTGATCTTTTCTGTGATTCTAGCATATAGTTGAGACTTTAGTATCAGCATAGAGATTAGCATTTCAATTCATTCAGGATCAATTTTCACATTCTGCAATTCATGACATATAAATCTTTGAGAAACCACCTTTGTGAGTTTTGAGCCTCATGGATTGAATATTATTGTCAATTGAATTTCTTTTCTTAAGTGTGCACCTTCATGATTTTGCATCTCTAGAGCTTGTTTTTGCATACTAATTGAACTCACATTATGATTTTATCTCAAGTTTTAAAATGATGAAGGCAAATTAGGTTAGCCCTTTAGCTTAAAAAGACCTCCCTTAATATTGAAATCCTTAGTGAGCCAAGTTGAGCCTTTGACCTTTTATTGATTGATCAACACAATTCACAACTCAACTTTCTCTTATTATCATCATACCTACATTAAGGAATGGAGTTTCTTATGATATGACAATAGGGTGGTTCGATTCAAAAGTGTGGGGTAAGCAATTAAAATTAAAAATAAAATTGTATTGTTATTTGGGGTTGAAATGCATACTTTGCACATTGTATTTCCTAAGAGTTGGTTATTCTTTTCCTCTTCCTTTTAAGCTAGATGTTCCATGCAATTTCATATTTTGTAAATATATATATATATATATAAAGAAAGAAAGAGAAATATAAAAAAAGAAAAAGAAGAAAAAAAATAATAAATAAAAGGAAATAAAGAAAAGATATATATACATACATACAAAATTCATATATTTTCTAGCATTAGAGGAATGTTGACTCATGTATTTTTCTTGAAGTATGCAAGTATGTGAAAGTATCAAGGGATTGGTGAGTATGCCATTTGAAGGAGTTATGAGTTTCTTAGCAAGAGTATTGTCTAATTTAGATACTCCATTTATTGATGCTCCAGCTTAAATGTCTTTTCTCACACCTTCACCTTAGCCCCATTATGTAACACCCCTATACCCCGTATACGTATACAACATGCTAATACGATCGTGATATACGTATACTGAATATAGGTATGCCACGGTTTATAAAACATACAAATAATTCCTTTTCAATAATATGAATAAAATTAAAACATTTAAGGGAATTTATAAAACTTAATAGATAAAATGTTTATTCATAACGCAGCGGAAAATATAACAAATATTTACAAATACATATACATCAAAACTCAAGTTTTACAAAACATAAAATATATATACATGTTTGGCATTATGTCTTTGATCTTTAAGCTCCACTATCAACACCTTAAAATCTAGACTTTACTCGGCCTAGAGGAACTCTCCGGTTCTTCCCTGTCACCTGCGCGATAAACCATAATCGCGCTAAGCCAACGGCTTAGTGGTACAAACTACAATAATATTATGCTTTGATGCAATGCCAATGTCACACAATCAAGTTTTATAAACAATTCAAAAGACGATTTCATTTCAAAGTCTTACATTACTCAATATAACTTTCCAAGCCACATTCATTCTCATCCAGTTAATCATGTATTATAATCATCTCATAATATTATATCTCACTCCATAGTTCATATTAAAGCAAAGATAAACATGTATCACATTATTCATTTGTTTCACCATTCAAGAATCACATTTAACAAAGACAAACATGGGCCCAAAGACACTAATATGCCATTCAACTTTCAGAGTTAATGTTTTGGTTCAATTATCACATTTATCATTATCATTATCCCAACTAGGCTTCAAGGATTTAGGTTCAACCAAGCTTCAAGGGGAACAAAGCATGCTAAGTATCAACCCAACTTGGCTTCAAGACCCAAGCCCAACCTAGCTTCAAGGGTTGTAACATCTCAATTAGGCTTCAAGGACTAGACCCAACCAAGCATCAAGGGGAGTTAAGCATGCTAGACTTCAACCCAACTTGGCTTCAAGGATCAAGCCCAACCTAACTTCAAGAGATTATTACTATAGGCATGCCACCAACAACAAAACTCTGAAAATGGAATAACACATTAGTCACACAATTCATTCATTATTTAATTATCAATTTCCTTCCCATTTTCTCATCATCATTAGGCAAACATGCCTCAATCATCTCATTTGCATTATTTTAGCCAACAACCATGGCTCCATATCTCATCAAGAGAGTATATATATATATATCCTCAATTGCATTGAACATCATCTAGGCAAACATGCCTCAATTATGTCATTTACATCATTATAACCAACTACATTGGTTTCACATCTCATTTCACATTAAGTCAATTCATCATTTAGGTGTACATAATCAATGGCATTAACACACATTTTAGATGCTCATCAATCATTCACATTATACCAAACATAACATTTATCACATAAATGAACAATGTAATCAATTACTTAACATATGTACAATCAAATATGTTAAGTATCAAAATCATGTAGTTTGTACTTACCTTAAGCACCACTCACACAAATTTATACACTTCCTCTTCCAACACTACTTCACCACTTGAATTAGGGCAAATTATCTTCTTCAAGATCTAATCCAAAAATGATAAAATACATCAATTCCAATACAAATATTCACTTAATAACCTCTTACTAGGCCCTTAAATCACAAATTACAAATCAACATCTCCCTCTAGGACCCCACGGTCGTGGCTTCCCAACCCCCATGGGCGTGGGTTAGAAAATGGTTCTGCCTCCCTTGCTCCAAACCTCCACGGCCATGGCTTCAAATGGCCATGGTCGTGGCAACCAAGGGCCACGGGCGTAGCATCCAAGATGCTTCTGTTTCAGACCAAATTCACATTTTCTATGCTTACAACTCCAACAAACACAAATATCATGAAGATTAACAAAAACAATTAACCAAACTCAATATCTACAACAAAAATCACCAATACAAAACCCTAACACAAACACAACTTAACTTCTTATCTTTAACTCAATTCCAACACAAACAAACACACCACAATCAAACCTAATCATACTATCAAATATCCACAATCCACTCAAACACAACTTCAATTAAAACAAGAGAAATCAAGAGAGAACTCACTAAAGTTGATGAAACTTCACAATTTTCCAACTTAATCACTTGATTCTTCCTTCAATTTGCTCTTAGAAATCAAAAACCCTCTCTTTCTCTCTTTTGTCTTTGGGTGAGCTGGCCAACAAATGGAGAAGAAGAAAATGAAGAAGACAAATGAAGCAAAGTCAAATATTTTGTCTCCTCTCAAATCTCCACCAAGTGTTTTAATAATATAATATTCAAATTTTCTCTCTTCCATTCATTTATTTTTCCTTTTTAATTAATTTTATTAATAATAAAAATAAATATCTTCTTTGACTTTAACTCACTTTGACTTGTGTATATGTTGTATATATTTCCATATATGCAACATATACACTCTCTTCACTTCTTTCTCTTTCCAATTACACATATACATTAAATCCAATTATAACAAAAATTCCAAGACTATTAGGGATTGATTTTGATTTAGGTACTTGGACCCGAGATTAGATACTTGGACCCGAGACTGATTTGATTTGGGTACTTGGACCCGAGATTGGATTGAATTTGGGTACTTGGACCCGAGATTGATTTGATTTGTGTACTTGGACCCGAGAATGGGTACTTGGACCTGAGAATGGGTGCTTGGACCCGAGATTGAGTTTGACTGACCTTTTATCATTTGAGAAGTTTGACTGCTCCGGCTGTTTTATGCATTGTGATTCTTCACCCTCAAAATGGATCTTCATCCTTTGAGATCGGGTCTTCACCCTTGAAAATGGATCTTCATCCTTTGAGATCAGGTCTTCACCCTTGAAAATGGATCTTCATCCTTTGATATCAGGTCTTCACCCTTGAAAATGGATCTTCATCCTTTGAGATTAGGTCTTCACCCTTGAAAGTGGATCTTCATCCTTTAAACTTTGGGTCTTCACCCTTTGAAATTGGATCTTCATCATTGGAATCAGGTCTTCACCTTTGAAAAATGGATCTTCATCCTTTGAAATCAGGTCTTCACCCTTGATAATGGATCTTTATCCATTAGAGATTGAGTCTTCACCCTTGTAAATGGATCTTCATCCTTTGAGGTCGGGTCTTCACTCTTGAAAATGGATTTTCATCCTTTGAGCTGGATCTTCATCCTTGTATTTTGGTCTTCACCCTTGGAAAATGGATCTTCATCCTTGGAGCCCTTATAAATGGATCTTCATCCTTTGAGGTCGGGTCTTCACCCTTGAAAATGGATTTTCATCCTTTAAGCTGGATCTTCATCCTTGTATTGGGTCGTCACCCTTGAAAATGGATCTTCATCCTTTGAGATCGGGTCTTCACCCTGGAAAATGGATCTTCGTCCTTTGAGATTAAGTCTTATATTGGCTTCAACTCTTTTAGCTAGACTGATCTTTTGTCATTTGCGTCATCATTCTTTTGATAGTTCTAATGTTCCATTATTTTTGTTCTTCCTTTGTAAAAATTCAGCTATTTTAATTGGACCTTATATCCTCTCCTTTTCCCCCATGATTTTTCTATGCGGACTCTGATTGATGTTGTTATTGTCTAGTTCTTCACACAAGCATGTATTTCTTCTCTTTGCAAGATTACTAGAGCTTTCTTGAGCAATGGGCTTTCTCTGCCCTCCTGATTTGATATCTTCTTTTGATTCTTTACTTCGCAAGATGTTTGCTGTTCATTTTGCCAAGAACTAGACAACACAAGACAAGAAAGTGCAATGTGATATGCTCATGTATGCATGATATGCATGAATGAAACTTACAGTGATTTTATTGACTCATAGACTGAGGTGATTAGCAGAAGTGTTCTCATTGGTTCCTTTTTGACACTCGTTCAAGTCTTGCATTGGAATGATCAAAAGCTTTGCATTTGTGTCTTTTATCTTCAAGATGTTGAAAACACGAGTGGTGGAGATCCCAAGCAGCAGAGTCAGGGATTCATCTATTTCGAACTATGTCTCAGCATGTGTAGACCCTTAATTTTTGACCCAATCCGGTCCAATATGTTTTATTTAGTCCAAAATGATTTTTCTTGTCTAATTGGTCCAAAATAATTTTAATTAAATAATTTTTGCTTTATTATCTAATTTTTATTAATAAAAAATAAAAATAAACAAATAAAAGTAAAAAAATAAAAATAAAAATCGAAGTCGGAAAAATCGGCGACGAAAAAATCGTCGTGCGGGCCCGTGGGCACTGGCCTGTGGGCATTTCGCCCGCAGAAGAATTCTGCGTGCGAAATAGCCCAGGCCATTTCGCATGCAGAATTTTTCTGTCTGCGAAATGGCTATGGGCCCGTTCTGAGCGCGCTGCCGCAACCAACTGCGGCAGATTTTTTTTGCCAGCGCAATTTTTCCTGCGGCAATTTTTTCTGCAGCGCAATTTTTTCCGACGCAAATTTTTCGAAACCTAATTCAATTAGGTTTTGGTTTCTTTTTTTATTAATATTACTTACCTTAACTAATTAGGAATAAACCACATTAAACCATTGTAAATAAGGACCAAAGGCAATTTAAAAAGGGGTGCCGAAATCCAACAGTAGCTTGGAAAACGAAAATCCAAATCCATAAAGGAAAAGGCTTGAATTCAATTGATTTTAAAAGAAGCAGAAACACGATTTAAGAGATTAAAAAGGCAAAAAGGCTGGTCTTTTGAGCTTGTTCATCCAAGAAGCAATTTTGGTGCAACTTACAAAAGAAGGTATGAAATTCTAATTTCTTTATTTTTTTTACACAGTAGCTAAAACTATGAATTTGTTTTTTTCTTTTTTTTTTTTCAAAATCTAAAATCTTAGAATTTTAAATTAGTTTTTCTAAAGTTAAAAGCTTTATTTTGTTGGTTTATCTTCCAAAAGGCTTAAAATTGTTATTTTTACTTCTTAAAAATCTTAAAACTCTAATTGAACATATTTTTCAACAAAACTAAGATTTAAATTCTGTTTCTTTTAAATTTTTAAAGAAGGTTCTATTTCATTCAAAAAGCCTTAAAAAACATCTTTTCTACTTATAATAACTTTAATTTGTTTGTTTAAATTCATAAAACTTCATGAAATTATCAAATTAATTTCCAAATTCCTAAAAATTAATTCACCACCCGTGATCCTAAATTCTAAAAATACTAAACCCAAATTTAACTTCCAAAATTAAAAATAATGAACCCTAATCCTTTTAAAAATTTAAACCCTAATTTTTATGAACCCTAATCCTTTTAAAACATTAAAAACCATAAAACCATAAATAGATTAAATTTGCACAGTAGCTTAGAAACACAATAACCGAAAATCATAAATCAAAGTATTTTAAAGTGTCTAAAACCCTAGTTTCATGATTTCACCATTCAAACCTTAATTTGTTTAATCAAAGTGTCTTACCAACCTTTTAAAAACATAAAATCTTTAATCTATTTTAATTCCATAAAAGTCATAGTAGCTTAAATTCATGAAATTTCCAAAACCTTAACACATGAGATAAAGAATCCTAAATGGAAATACTAGCTATAATTTGGACTTTTTTATTTGCTTTATTCAATTCTATATTTGATTATACTTTGATTTATTTTATATGCTTTATTTTATTTAATTTCAATACTTGATTTATTTTATTTATCATGGATGGATGTTTACTTTCTATTGATATTTAATACCTTTTATGCATGATTTATTTATGATGAATGATTATTTACTTTTATTAATTAATTTAGATTTCCAAAAGTTGTAAGAGGTATGTCTCCACTTGGTGGGAACCTCATTAGTTAAATATCATGTAATTTAATTTGCTATGTAAAGGGCATATTTCTACCTTTCGGTGGGTGTCCTATTTAGGCATGTGATGTAAGGACATGTTTCCATCTTTGGATGGGTGTCCATTTATTTGTTTTGTTTTGTTTGGACATTGTTTTTATTTTAATATAATGATGCTTTCTTTTAATTATTGTGTGTAATATGGATAATGTTGTTATATTTAAGAATTTTATAATATTAAGACCTGTAAAGGAGGCCGGTTCCAATGAACCGGGCGTTGTGGGGGTGCTGGGCCATTTCTCACCTTCCCCACACGTACCCAACTTTTCAAACCCATTAGGGGGTTGGGGATTCCTTAAAAATCGAGTCATCCAACCCTTTCTTTTTTCCTGGCCCGTCCGAGTGGCGACTCCATTTTCTCCGGACTTAGGTCCGTGTACTCTAAGGCCTCGAGCCTAAACAGTGTCGAAGTCGCAAGAACCATTCCATCGGGAGTGGGGGCGAAAATCCCTGCTCACAGCATGTCAGTTGATAGCTCCTTCATGACCTTGCCAATAATCATTTCCTTTGCTCAATGTGTCCTTTGGAGGTTCAACGTACTTCCCTTAACTTGAAGGCTTTGTATGACACAACTTTTTTTTTTAATTTTTGAATTTTAATTTTGAAATCAAATGTTTGTTTTGCCAAATTAATGTCAATATACTTCAGGACTTGATTTACCAAATTAACATATCTATAACTTGACAACCCTAGTTACTGTACTAAACTTGGGAATCATTTCTATTTAAGCAAGAACTGTTGCACTTCAGATAGGCACATACACATTACTTGGCCAAAGGTCTCATTTGAGTTTAAATATTATCTATCTCATATGCATGCTTATCCAAACTATCTCCACTAATAGATTCTGCCTAACAAGAGAGATCAACAGGTCTTTGATAGGCTTGATATGGGGTCTATAAGGGACATGGGTTAAATAAAGGCCATTTTGAGATAGGAGATGATGTGACACAATAGACAAACCCTCACACTTTAAATTTCTTGTTTAAATTTTAGGCAGCTTGGAGGCAATTTTGCTAGACTCCAAATTCCTTCTATCTTCTTGGCATTAATCTGGTTCTTGATTAGGATATTCTTTGCCTTTCCAAAAAGTTTGGTTCCCAAATTTGTTTCATTTCTTCTTCTCCCTTTTCTTTCTTTTTTATTTTTCTTACTCTTCCTTCTTCTTTCTCTTTCCTTACTCTTCCCTTTCTTTGAGCATTTTATCATTTTGTCCTTCTTCCTTGTAGGACTATTAAGTACAGAACTTTCAAGAACTGAATGGTCTTCCTCCTTTTTCTCTCATTTTGATTGAATCTTTGGTTGGGTTGGACCAATTCAAGTCAAACCGTCCTTATGGAAGCCTTTTGCTGCTTTAGGTAAAAGAGAACTCAGTTGGCTTTCTGAACCGCCTTTTTAGGTTTTATCTTTTTTCTTTTCATTTCCTTTTTCCTTTTTTTTTCTTTTTTATTTTGTTTGTTTGTTTGCTTTTTTTTTTATCCTAGCTCAAACAAAGTTGTCTTGTTTGTACCGACTTGGGCTTCCAATAATGGAGTAACATAGATCTTCTTTAACAGGGATAAATCATTTGTTACTCTGATGTTGTCTTGATATATTGGAGATATTAGAGAAACTTCAACTACCCTTATAGTTTTGAGAACTTCAACTACTCTTATGGTCTTGAGAACTTCACCTATCCTCATGATCTAGAGTAATCATTATTTTCTTTGAACTTCTTGCCTCTTCATCTTAGTGATCATAAGACTTGTTAAAAGTATCACAACAGCTCAGGGTAGGTTGTTGGGGTTATATGCCAATGAAAAGAAAGCTAAAATTTTATAAATGCTCAAAGGGACAACTAGGGATTGATATTTAATTGGGTGGATACTAGTTGTTGGCTAACCAAACAATGCCTAGATCATCTCTCCCTTAAATAAGTAGAGTTCAATTTCACCTCGAAAGTTTGATAAATCATGTTCTAAGACTGACTAGGACCTAGACAAAGATAATTATGCAGGAGCCCTCTCTAAGTAAGCATACACAATTCAATGTTATAGAGCAATTCCCTCATCTAGTAAAGTCATTCAAGTCATGATACCTAGACACATTAATTCATGAATTAGCAAGCTAGATTCCTCATTGGTTGAACACTATAATGAACAAAGACCAATAGAAATTTTTGATAAAAGTAATTTATTCAAACAAATTTAAATTTGAAAAAAAGATTGTTCCAATTAAATATTAAAGAAAGTAAATTTGAAAAGCAACATTCAAGCTAAGGAAAGTTCGTTGAGTTTAAGCTTCTTTCCCTTTCACATCTTCAACATTCCCATCTTGAAAAGAGGATAAAACAAAATCTTTTTCCAATCCTTTTCCCACCATGAAGGTTGCTGGTGGTGGCACTCTTCCAATTTTAGGCAAAGGGTTGTTCTTGGTATTGGGCTTATCCGGCTCGGGTAGCTTGCCACTATAAATCAAATCTTGGATCTCATGCCTTAATCGGGTACATCTATCAGTCTCATGTCCTTGAGTCTGATGAAATTGACAAAAAGCCTTAGTATCAAATTTTGGGGGTAATGGACTAGGCAAAGGTCGAGGAGCTAACGGTTGTAACAACCCTGTAATATCCCGGAATATACCCTAAGAGTTTTGGAGTTATTGTTGTTGTATTTGGATTTGATGTATATGTATATATGGGAAATATAAAGATAATATATAAGACATATACATATACATGGGATATAATATGGTGTAGGAAAAGTGAATTGTATATATATATATTTGTATAGTTAATTAATAATAATGATAGTAATAAGGACAAAAAGAGTAGAGAAGAAGAAAGTCAAAGAAAGATTATGTGGTGGAGATTTAAAGTATTGTTATTGTTATTGTTATTATTATTATTATTATTATTATTATATATATATATAGATGATAAGAACGAAAGAAAGAATGAGAACTTTCTTTCTTCTTCTTCTGCTCCTTCTTCTTCGTGTGTCGAGAGAGAGAGAGATAGAGAGAGAGAGAGAGAGATGGTGATTTTGGAGAGAATTGAAGATTTTTATTCAAGATTTGGTAAATAATCAAGTAAGTATTCATTCCTTTGCATTGATTTCTATGGTTTGAGTTTGGATTTGATGTGGTTATTGGTGAGGATGATGATGAATTGTTGGGATTATTGAGTAAGGGTTTAGTGTTAATGAATTGGGGATTTGAGTAATTGATATATGAGTGATGTATGTTGTGTTTAAGGAAGTTAAGAATATAAAATATATGAGTTTGATAATTGAATATGTGCATTGGAATTTAAGTATCTTATTATTTGATTTGATTTAGGTTGTGAAGGAAATGGATTGCTCTAGTTAAAGTGGTGAAGAGCTCTTGGAAGGTAAATTGAATAGATTTGAGAATGATTTTTAAGGTAAGTAAACTATCTAAATTCATATATTAATATGATGTTGAAACTTAACACATATTCATTTGTAAATGTGTTAAGGAATCAAATGTGTTGTTGATGTGTTTTGGTAATGTAAATATGGATGTGCATGTGAAATAAGTGTTAGTGATGTTGATTAAATTCATTGGAAGGATAGTATGATGTGTATGAAGTGTTTAGGTGCAATCAAAGGAGACTTGTAAAGGTTTGGGGTTTAAATATAGGAGTGACACGGCCAAAAATAAGGAGAGACACAGCCAAGTCAAGGAAAATTGGATGTGTTGAATTGATTTTGGGAGAGACACGGTCACAGTCTCAGCCGTGTCCTCTGCCCGTGTTTGTTACTGCCTGATTTTTGTGGAGAGACACGGCCGTGTCCCTTGCCCATGTCTGTGATTGTATGATTTTTGTTGTGAGACACGGCCACTGGCTCAGCCGTGTCCCTTGACCGTGTCACCTACTGCTTGAAATTGTGTTGAGAGACACGGCCGTGTTGCATGCTCGTGTTCACTACTGTCAATTGTGGTTGAGAGACACGGCCACAAGCTTGGCTATGTCCCTCAAATGGTGTTGGCCGTGTCCCTCAAATTTGTTAGTTAATGATTCTTATTCTTGATTATTCTTGTCTTGTTGGATTCTCTAAAGGCATTATGGTTTCTACATTTCAAATATATGTGAAACAAATGTATGTGGAGGATTCCAAATCTAAGAATAAGGTAAATTATATATATATACATCAATGATGATCATTCTTGATGAATGTTTAATGTGCTTGATTATGAAGTATTATAATGTGAAGTGAGACTAAATGAAATGTGATGTTTTTGTGATTGGTAATGATGATATATGAAATGTGTAATATATGAGATAGATGATTGTGTATTTGAAAGATGAAATGCTATGATATTAATTGATGATCTAAATGATATATGAAGCCATTGTGATTGGCTATGATGATCTAAATGATATATGAAGCCATTGTGATTGGCTTTGATGATCTAAATGATATATGAAGCCATTGTGATTGGCTATGATGATTCAATTGGAAATGAAATTGATAATGAAATCATGAATGAATTGTGTGTCTAATATGTTATTCATTTTCAGAGTTTTGTTGTTGGTGGCATGCCTAATAGTAACAATCTCTTGAAGTTAGGTTGGATTTGATCCTTGAAGCCAAGTTGGGTTGAAGTTTAACATGTTTTACTCCCCTTGAAGCTTGGTTGGGTCTAATCCTTGAAGCCTAATTGAGATGTTACAACCCTTGAAGCTAGGTTGGATTGGTTCTTGAAGCCAAGTTGGGTTGATACTTAGCATGCTTTGTTCCCCTTGAAGCTTGGTTGAACCTTAATCCTTGAAGCCTAGTAGGGATAATGATAAATGTGATAATTAAACCAAAACATTAACTCTGAAAGTAGAATGGCATATTAGTGTTTTTGGGCCCATGCTTGTGTTTGTATATATATGTGATTCCTGAATAATGGAACAAATGAATAATGAGATACATGATGATAGCTATGGATTGAAATATATGATGATAATCATGGAATGAGATGCATACAATACATAAGTGAATTATTGAAGATGAGTATAGCTTGAGAAGCTATGTGGAATGATGAATTTATGATGTGTAAATTGTATATGATGATATATGATGTGTGAAATGTATATGAATGTGGAAATAGTGGATATTGTTTCATGAAGACTTTGATAAGTCATTGGATTGTGAATTACTGAAATAAAATGTATGAATATGTATATTGGTAAAACACTAGTAGAAGTATATATATATATATATATATATATATATATATATGAAAAGTATAGCCAAAAAGAGAAAAACCTGGAAAGAAAAATATGGCATAATAAGTTAAAATGAAAATATGATTTTCTCTATTATATGTGTATATGATTTAATTGTATTACTAAGCTCTCGGGCTTAGCGCGGTTGTGTGATAGCGCAGGTGATTATGCGGTTGATCGGGAAATCAAGCAGTTATGCCACGAGAAGGGTAAGAGTGTTCTGAGACCAACTAGAAGGTGATGCATGTTGCGCTATAATTAAGTACTACTACAAAGCGTCACTCGCAAGTATACGAGGTAGCTGTAGCAAAGGTGATCGCCCCAAGGTCGTTTCCCCAAGAAGGTGTGGTTCGTAATAGCTTGATTGACAATTTATTTAAATGCGAGAGTTTGTTGTTCGGAATGGTGCGAGAATAATTAAAGCCTAAGATTAAGGAGTGTGGAATTGATGTGTGTGATGGTTGTTCAAGATCAAATCGGTTCTTGGGAAGGTGCCTAGGGTCATAGGTCCATTCAATCAAAGCTCAATTCTCAATTGTCCATTAACATAACCTTGTCATTAATTTGTTTCTTAAGATTAACTAGTCAATTACCAATCCATTAGTTTTCACATTCATGAATTAACAATGACCAATTCTTTTACATTACCAAATTAATGAAACCCTAGAACTTATATTTCTAATTCATTCATAGGGTGGTCGATTATATAGTTCCGATATCGGATTTCACCTCTCGGTCCATCATCCAATATTCAAAGATCAATAGGTAACTAATCTATCAACCTAGCATTTAATGCAATACAATCAACCAATCAACAAGGAACATCAATGTAAATATCAAATCAAAGCATTCAACCAAATATGCTACAAACCCTAAACATGGGTATTTAGCTCAACATCATCAATTTATAATATCCATTCAACTCAATATAACACAAATACAAATTGTCCATTGCAATATCAATATTCTTAATACAACAACAACAATAGAAATGAATTAAAAGAGAGAATAGAAAAACCCCTTGTGAAGATGCCAAGAGTAGGATTGCTAGTCTTCCTCCTAGCTCCACTTGATGTATGATGAAGAACTCAAGCCCTCTTCAATGGTTGATTCCCCTTGCAATGTGGAATGGAGCTTTCTCAAGTCACCAAACCTTTGGATGGAGCTTTCTCAAGTCACCAACCTTCAATTGATTTGCCTTTGGAAGATGGATGGAGCTTTCTCAAGTCACCACCATTCAATGTATCTTCTTCAACCTTTGAGAGCTTGCAACCCAATTTATCCCAAAGAACTTCAAAGATCCCTTCAATGGAAGATGGAGAAGGTGGAGAGGATTGAAATGGAAGTTTGGAGGTGAAAGGACAAGGGAGAGTGTCACTCTCTCCCTCTCCCACGTTTTTTTGCAGAAATTGTTGAAGAAGCAAGAACCAAAAACTCCTCTATTTTCCTCTTCAATCCCTTTTAATTCATTCAAAAATCAACACCCATGCCTTCCAACTCACACCATTTCACTTTGTTCCCCACTAAATATTTGTTTAGTATTACTTTTGGCAAGCAAAAAGCAATGTTCCCCACTTTGTTCCCCACTTTCTGTAAAAGAAATCAAAATATTTTTGGGTGACACGGCCAAGCCAAGACAAGCTTGGCCGTGTCTTTCCTGATTTTTCATGGGACACGGCCAAGTCAGCTGGCCGTGTCCCTTACTGCCTGTCTTTCTTTCTTTGCTTTCTTTCTTTGGTCACAAGGGAGACACGGCCAAGCTTGTGGCCGTGTCAGGTGGGTGTGTTCGCTACTATCTCTTTTCTTTCCTTCTTTGCTTGCTCCTTGGATGTTTGGCATGAAATGGGACACGGCCAGAGGCTTGGCCGTGTCACCTGGGCGTGTCTGCTTCTGCGTGATTTTCCTCTCTTTTCCTTTGGAGTGTGACACGGCCAAGCCAGGGTCAACTTGGCCGTGTCTGGCATTTTTGGGGGGACACGGCCAAGGACACGGCCGTGTCCTCTGGGTGTGTCACCTTCTGCCTGATTTTTGCTTTTTCTTGCTTTGTTCTTTGGTTTTGCTCATCAGGTGAGACACGGCCAGAGGCTTGGCCGTGTCTCTTGGGCGTGTCAGCTACTGTTTCTTCATTTTTGCTCTGTTTTCCACTGTTTTGATCTTCCAAGGGTGTTTTTCCACCTAAACCTAAAAACAACACTTAAAACACACTTTAAACAAAAATTAATCAAACATTAACTAAAACACACATAAAATCATACTAAAAACTAGTACAAAAATGGACTAAACAAATACCCCACACTTAAATCATTGCTTGTCCCCAAGCAAGGCTAAAACCAAAACACATTAAACAAGATGAATTTTGTTAAGTTCAAGAGTTATAAAGATGCATCAAGACTTCCCTATCCCTAAATCCGCAATCAATATCGAATCAAACAAAATTGACACTCATGCAATTAAGTGGTTTTCCATGCACAACCAATGTTATCGCTCCCTCACCAACTCTTACAAGTGTTTGATCATGGTGGTGTTTACACTCATAACAATCAATGAAAGATTATTACCATAGGCTTGCTTATCAATCAAATCTCCACCACAAATAGCAATCAAGCATCAATCAAAAGGTCTTTATTTTGGTTGTAATGGGGCTAAGGTAAAGGCATGGCATTTAGGAATGTGAGCTAATCATTAAGTTCAAGAGCACTTCAAGAATGAAGTAACCATTCATATACATAACCCAACAATCCCAAAACACATTCCTCTCATCTACCCCTTGGCATTAAAGAGCTTTTCAAGGGAACTCACTTATTACATCTTACAATGATACATTCCAACCCTTTCAACAAGAACAACAATTATTCTTATTATTATATATATATTTTCTTTTTTTTTCTTTTTTTTATTATTTTGCTTTGCAATCTTAAACCTACTAAATTTAACCCCACACTTAATTCAACACAACACTCGATTATAAACGCTCTTAAAATGCTCTTGACCTAATGAAAGGGTAAGAGTTAAACAACAAGGTCCAAGCTAAAGGTGTTGTGAAAAAGAAAGAGAAGGAAAAATAAAATAAGCTCAAAATTGGCTAACTAAGGTTAACAATAGGGTTGGTCTTTTTACGCCAAAGTGGTTCACCTAATTGCCTTAATCATCTTGATGCCAAATTGAAATTTTTATGTAATCTTAAAATGTATGTCAAAGCAAGTTCTAGCAACTCATCAATCAAAGATGTTCACCCACAACAATAATGATAAGTTGATGGCTCAATTCCTCACTAGGTTAATGGCAATGCAAGGGAAAACCAACAAAATTGACAATAAACACCAATTCTACTCAATTCTCCAATTCATGCTTCAAAAATTCAAAGGTCATCAATCAACAATTTTATAACAATTGAACTTTCTAAAACTCATTTATTCAATGAAAAACATTCAAAAACATTACTAAACATAAACAAAAATAACTTAAAAGTAAAAACACAAAAAGCAATTAAAAGTAAAAATACAAAACACAAACTGCATTTAAAAATAAAAACATAAAAACACAAAATGCACCCCACACTTAAAGATTCACATTGTCCTCAATGTGAGCATGCATACAACAGGGAGTTTAGATGATACCTGATTTCCATCGTTCCCATATACGATGTGTAGGGCTCCTTCCACCCATAATGCAATTGGAGCCCATGTATGAGAGGATGAACACCATGCAACTTTGAAAAGTGCCCAATGTATTGAAAAGCCTAGGTAGCATCCTTGGATGAGCAATTGTACAAAAAGCATATGTGAGGGTTGTCTTAGTTTGATTCTCTAATGCTATAAGGATGTGGTAAGAATTTTTTTTAGTTTGCAACGTGGTTATATATGGTTTTTGCTCATTCTCACCACCAAGGGTGGGAGAGATTATAAATTGTTGCATACTATAATCCCCAACCGAAACATCTTTCGAAATTCTTGGGGTCTTTTTAAGTTCAACCAAGTTTGGTTGAATCTCTTCTACATCCTCTTTAGCAATTTGAAGTTCTCCCTCAACAATCTCATTATTTATTAGTAAATTGCTCTCATCAATTTTTAAATTGGAAGAATTAGGCTCTACTTCTATGGTCATGGCTACCTCAAGCTTATCTACACTATTTTCACAATAGGGCATGTCATGGAGTTCAGAAAGTTGCATACCTTGTTTCTCGGCATTAAGCTTACTTGGGAATGGGAGTGGTGGCATACAAGGGTTTGGAGGTTCATGCAATTTTGTGGAAGTTGATGCTTCCAAATTCTCCTCCTCCTTTGATTGAATTAACTCCTCTATGTTTGATTGTATTTCCTCGCCATCTTCTTCTTTGTTAGTTCCTGCATCAAAGGAATCACAAAAATCGTTATATATCACCTGTTCTTTATTAAAATTTGTGATTACCTCTATTTGCTCCAATTGGCTAGAAAATTCGTCCTCTTGTTGTGCTTGGAGTTGATGTGCCAGCTGCTCAACTTGAATTTCCATCCTCTTCAATGATTCTTCCAAAGAGTCAAATCTCTCATTGCTCCCTTCCTGAATTTCTGTGCCAATTTGAAGGTAAGCATTCAAATCATCTTCCACTATGGATTTCTCGAATTGATCATGGTTTTGTGAGCTAATTTGAATGAAGGCATTCAAGCTATCTTCCAAAGTGGGTTCCCTAAGGCGATCTTGGTTTCTTGTGCTAGTTTGAATGAAGGCATTCAAACTATCTTCTAATGTGGGTGGCCTAAGGTACTCTTGATTTGAATATTGTTCTTGAGAGTAAGGGTTTCTTTGGTAAGGTTGAAAAAAATTTTGAGGTGGAATGTGTTGCTGATTTTCCCAAGAAAAATTTGGATGGCTTCCCCAGCTTGAATTATAAGGTCTGGGATATGGGTCATTGCCACCCATTTGCTGGAAACTTTCATAGGCATATTCTTCCTCTTGCCTCTCTTGATATTGTCCATAACCAAATGAACACATGTTTGCGCTATGTCCTGCAATGCCACATGCTGAACATACTTCCCGAGTAGGCATAGGTATTCTTCCTCTGGCATTTAGCATCTTAAGTTGGTTCGTTAATTCTGCTAATTGCCCTGCCATGTCAGAAGCAGGGTTATCGTCATAAACCCCTGCGTACCTTGAAAATTGCATATTTACACAAGGCACTTAGCAACTTAAATAAAACAAACAAATAATTAAATTGAAAGAAAAATAAAACAAACAATTAATTCACAGAAAATAAACAAACAATGAAAAGAAAAATCAAACTATTACTACTGCGATAGCCTTCCCCGGCAGCGGCGCCAAAAACTTGTTGCGCTATAATTAAGTACTACTACAAAGCGTCACTCGCAAGTATACGAGGTAGCTGTAGCAAAGGTGATCGCCCCAAGGTCGTTTCCCCAAGAAGGTGTGGTTCGTAATAGCTTGATTGACAATTTATTTAAATGCGAGAGTTTGTTGTTCGAAATGGTGCGAGAATAATTAAAGCCTAAGATTAAGGAGTGTGGAATTGATGTGTGTGATGGTTGTTCAAGATCAAATCGGTTCTTGGGAAGGTGCCTAGGGTCATAGGTCCATTCAATCAAAGCTCAATTCTCAATTGTCCATTAACATAACCTTGTCATTAATTTGTTTCTTAAGATTAACTAGTCAATTACCAATCCATTAGTTTTCACATTCATGAATTAACAATGACCAATTCTTTTACATTACCAAATTAATGAAACCCTAGAACTTATATTTCTAATTCATTCATAGGGTGGTCGATTATATAGTTCCGATATCGGATTTCACCTCTCGGTCCATCATCCAATATTCAAAGATCAATAGGTAGCTAATCTATCAACCTAGCATTTAATGCAATACAATCAACCAATCAACAAGGAACATCAATGTAAATATCAAATCAAAGCATTCAACCAAATATGCTACAAACCCTAAACATGGGTATTTAGCTCAACATCATCAATTTATAATATCCATTCAACTCAATATAACACAAATACAAATTGTCCATTGCAATATCAATATTCTTAATACAACAACAACAATAGAAATGAATTAAAAGAGAGAATAGAAAAACCCCTTGTGAAGATGCCAAGAGTAGGATTGCTAGTCTTCCTCCTAGCTCCACTTGATGTATGATGAAGAACTCAAGCCCTCTTCAATGGTTGATTCCCCTTGCAATGTGGAATGGAGCTTTCTCAAGTCACCAAACCTTTGGATGGAGCTTTCTCAAGTCACCAACCTTCAATTGATTTGCCTTTGGAAGATGGATGGAGCTTTCTCAAGTCACCACCATTCAATGTATCTTCTTCAACCTTTGAGAGCTTGCAACCCAATTTATCCCAAAGAACTTCAAAGATCCCTTCAATGGAAGATGGAGAAGGTGGAGAGGATTGAAATGGAAGTTTGGAGGTGAAAGGACAAGGGAGAGTGTCACTCTCTCCCTCTCCCACGTTTTTTTGCAGAAATTGTTGAAGAAGCAAGAACCAAAAACTCCTCTATTTTCCTCTTCAATCCCTTTTAATTCATTCAAAAATCAACACCCATGCCTTCCAACTCACACCATTTCACTTTGTTCCCCACTAAATATTTGTTTAGTATTACTTTTGGCAAGCAAAAAGCAATGTTCCCCACTTTGTTCCCCACTTTCTGTAAAAGAAATCAAAATATTTTTGGGTGACACGGCCAAGCCAAGACAAGCTTGGCCGTGTCTCTCCTGATTTTTCATGGGACACGGCCAAGTCAGCTGGCCGTGTCCCTTACTGCCTGTCTTTCTTTCTTTGCTTTCTTTCTTTGGTCACAAGGGAGACACGGCCAAGCTTGTGGCCGTGTCAGGTGGGTGTGTTCGCTACTGTCTCTTTTCTTTCCTTCTTTGCTTGCTCCTTGGATGTTTGGCATGAAATGGGACACGGCCAGAGGCTTGGCCGTGTCACCTGGGCGTGTCTGCTTCTGTGTGATTTTCCTCTCTTTTCCTTTGGAGTGTGACACGGCCAAGCCAGGGTCAACTTGGCCGTGTCTGGCATTTTTGGGGGGACACGGCCAAGGACACGGCCGTGTCCTCTGGGTGTGTCACCTTCTGCCTGATTTTTGCTTTTTCTTGCTTTGTTCTTTGGTTTTGCTCATCAGGTGAGACACGGCCAGAGGCTTGGCCGTGTCTCTTGGGCGTGTCAGCTACTGTTTCTTCATTTTTGCTCTGTTTTCCACTGTTTTGATCTTCCAAGGGTGTTTTTCCACCTAAACCTAAAAACAACACTTAAAACACACTTTAAACAAAAATTAATCAAACATTAACTAAAACACACATAAAATCATACTAAAAACTAGTACAAAAATGGACTAAACAATGCATACATGTATGATTTAAGTATGATGTATAGTTCATAATACAATATTTATATGTAATAAGGAAATTTTGGTAATTCAGATTAATATCATTGAAAGTATAATGATTTTGTTAATGTTATTCAAGTTAAGGTAATATTGTTTGAACTTGATTAAAGGTATTGAAATTTAAAACTGAAAGTGATATTCCTATATTCTATATACATATTGTATGTATACTAGGTATATGTATAATACTTATACAGAGCATGGGGGTGTTACAAACCCTTTATTTTGTAGCTTGCTAAAATCCAAGATAGCGGTTTCCCCAATTTTGAAAAATGCCTCATTCCTCCTTGACTAGTGGTATTAACATCAACTTCTTTTTGTGTGCTTTGATTGCCCGACTGGTAGTTCCCTTTCTCATTCCTTCTTATTAAAAAGCGATTCTTCTCCCTTTCCCATTCTTCAATTTGCAGACCAGCTTGGAGAAGATCTTTGAAATCCCTTATAAGGGTGTGAGACATCCTTTCATGGAGATTAGGCAGGACACCTCTCACTATCATCCTTATTTGATCAGATTCATCGGGCCTCTTCTTGAGCAAGGCAGCCTTATTTCTCAATCTTTTGACATAGTCCACAAAATTCTCATTTGGCCTTTGTCTAATGGACTCCACTTCCATTAAGGTAACTTCCATCTCGACATTGTATCCATATTGTTGAATGATGGCTTTGTAAAGAAGATCCCAACTCTTTTGTGTTCCTTCATCTAAGGTATTGAACCAATTTTGGACAACAGGGTCCAATGAGAGCATAAAGTACCTTAGAGTTTGAGCCTTAGTAGCTCGAGCAGACTACATAGCAGTGATATACTACTTTACATAGAGATGAGGATTTCCAGTACCATTGTGTCTAGAAAAGGATGGCATCTTGAACTTATAAGGGACCTCCTCATCTTGATCAAATAATTTGTCGATCTCGGACATCTCTTCGGTCTTTAGTTTCTTCTCAAATTTCTTTTCTAAATCAACAATCATCTTTTCAACATCTGATGTCTCGGTCTTTTCAATAGTTGCCTTCTCAAAAACTATTGGCTCCTTTTTGTCTTGAAGATCTTGGTAGTATTGAGCCCAATCGTCATCATCAATGATCACCTTATCATCATCGAAAGCTACTTCATCAACTTTAGCTTTTCCCTTGACTTTCTTGGTGCTAGAAGATGCTTTGGCATTGTTTCCTAAAATTGCAGCTAGTTGATTCTTTATGGTCTCGGCCATGGCCTCTTTTATTTCTTCCATCTTGGCATTGAGCGCATCATCCACCATTCTTTGAATTTGTTCGTGCTCCATTGTTTTTGGTGAGCAAGTGATTGAGTTGTTGCTAGATACTTCATCTCCGGCGTAGGTCAGATTGTTGTAAGCTTTTGAACTATCGTAATCCAGGGCTGTGAGCCAGAGAGGATCAATGACATGATATACAAATGTATGCATATATGCATATATGCACAAACAATCAATAAACAAGGATAATTAGGAAGTTTCCTTCCAACCTTATAACATCCACACACGAATGGCGAGTCTCTTTTCCTAGGTATATGGTTAACAAAATACCAACATGGAGTATCTTGCTTTCGAATAATTCCCTTGGACGTTTCAACCAATAGTTATATTTTCAAAAATGGAAATCAGTTTATAATAATTCCCATTAATTAGGTTTTAATCCATTCAACCAACTATAGTAGCTTTTATGCTATATTGGATTAAAATTAAATTAAGAGGTTTATTATAGATAGATTTCTCACTTGAAAAGAGTAACTAATGGTTCATGCCAAAAACAAGCCCATGATTGATTTATTCGTAGTGTAAACTAGGCCCACAATTGATTTTTGTTATTTGTTAATTGACCTAAATATTTTTGCAAGCTCTTTGTAAGAAAATAGTTTTGTTTCTAAGCCCATTGTAAAAGATCTTAGAAAAAATGGATTTTGGGCTTAATATTTGGGCCATGGTCCAAAGAATTTTTGATTTGTTTTTAGAAAAGTCTTATGTCCAAAGACCATCTTGAAAAAAATTTGAAAATAGCTTTGGTCTCTTGGACTTTAAAGGAAAATTTTATTTTGAGCTTACAACGTACTTAGGTCATATTAGAAAAAGAACAAACCAAATAAGCTATGATTTAGACTAAGATAAACTAACCATAGTCAAACAACATGCATCTGGGGTAAAACCTAAGGAAAGTAACTAGGCCAATTACATGAGCTTTAGTCTTTGGGTAAAAAGGCTTAGGTTCCCATAGCAAATATATACCAAATGGTACGAGGCTATGAGTGGTTATGCCATGCTCAATCTCCATACCTTGAGTGAAAGTATGGTATCCCTACATAACACAACACAGGTAACACGGGAGTCCTAACTCACACACACGATGCAATATAAGATGATGCAATGGATAATATCATTATAAGAAAGAATGGAATAATATAAAGACCAACAGAATCAACTTCTATTATCCCCAGTGGAGTCGCCACTGTGAGCAAGGAATTTTTCCCCCACTCCTGGTGGAATGGTTCTTACGACTTTGGCACTGTTTAGGCTTGGGGCCTTATAGAACACGGACCTAAGTCCGAAGAAAATGGAGTCGCCACCCGGATGGGCTAGGGAAAAAGAAAGGGGTGGATGACTCGATTTCTAAGGAATCCCCAACCCCCTAATGGGTTCGAAAAGTTGGATACATGTGGGGAAGGTGAGAAATGGCCCAGCACCCCCACAATACCTGGTTCATTGGAACCGGCCTCCTTTACAGGTCTTAATATTATAAAATTCTTAAATATAACAACATTATCCATATTACACACAATAATTAAAAGAAAGCATCAATATATTAAAATCAAATCAAAGTCCAAGCAAAACAAATAAATGGACACCCATCCGAAGATGGAAACATGTCCTTACATCACATGCCTAAATAAGACACCCACCGAAAGGTAGAAACATGCCCTTTACATAGGTTCTAAAATAGAAAAGAAAATTAAATTGCATGATATTTAACTAATGAGGTACCAACCAAGTGGAAACTTACCTCTTACAACATTTAGAAACCTAAATAAATTGATAAAAGTAAATAATCATTCATCATAAATAAATCATTCATTAAAAGTATTAAATATCAATGGAAAATAAACATCCATCCATGATAAATTAAATAAACCAAATATTAAACTTAAATAACTTAAAGCATATAAAATAAATCAATGCATAATCAAATATAGAATTGAATAAAGCAAATAAAAGTCTAAATTATGGCTACTGTGAGTTTTTTAAGAAATTAAAATATATTAAGGTTTTATGTTTTAAAAGGTTGATAAAGCTCTTTGATTAACTAAATTAATATTTGAATGGTGAAATCATGAAACTAGGGTTTGAACACTTTAAAATATTTTTGATTTGTGGTTTATGGCTATTCATTGAATTATGGTTTCAAGCTTATTGTGTAAAATTAAATATTTGTATTTATATGGGGTTTTAAAGTTTTAAAGGATTAGGGTTTAGAAAAAATTAAGGTTTAAGGTTTTAAGGAGGTTAGGGTTCACTATTTTAGGTTTTGGAGTTGAATTAGGGTTTTAGGATTTTTGAATTTAGGGTTTCGGGTAATGAGTTATTTTTAGGATTTGGAAAATCAATTGATAATTTTATGAAGTTTTATGAAAATAAACAAACGATTTAAAATTTATAAAAGCAAAAAAGATGTTTCTAAGTCTTTTGGAAGGAAACAAAATACTATTTAGAGTTTTGAAAATTTGGAAAATAAATTTTGGTTTTGGGGTTTTGAAGAAACAAAACTAACAACTTTAAACTTTTTGGAAAACAAAGCAACGAATTAAGGTTTTTAAACTTTAGAAAAAGTGAATTGAGGTTCTAAGGTTTTTGAATTAAAAGACAAAATTTGATAATTTAGCTACTGTGACCAAATAAAAGAAATTAAGAATTCAAACCCTATTTTGTAAGTTTCACCAAAAATTGCTTCTTGGATGAACAAGGTCAAAGACAAGCTTTTTGCCTTTGAATTGCTTGAATTGATTTTCAGCTCTCTCAAAAAATAAGCTTGGTTCCAGATTTTCCTTCTCAGATTCGGTTTCCACTTTTGTTTAAGTTTCTGTCCAATTTTCTTCCTTATTTTCTCCTCTCTTTTTTTGTGTTGTTTAGTCCATATGTATAGAGGTTTTATATCCTTCATTCATAATTATTCACGGCATCTTTATTGAATAAGAAAAGGAAACCGAAACCTAATTGTATTAAGTTTCAAAAAATTTGCGTCGCAAAAATTTTGTTGGCAAAAAAAAACTGCTGTGGAAAAACTGCGCTGGCAAAAAACCTGCAGCAGCTGGCTGTGGCAGCGCGCGTGGAATGGGCCCGTAGGCCATTTTGCCCGCACTAACTTTCGGTGCCGATTTTTTCGTCACTGATTTTTTGTTATTTTTTATTTTTTATTATTTTTGAATTTTTATTCATTTCACCATTTTTTACTAAAATAAATATTAAAATTAATTAAGATACCATAAAAATTATTTTGGACTAACTAAAATATATCGGACAACACAAAAATTATTTTGGACTAATTAAAATATATTGGACATGATCGGGTAAAAAATTAAGGGTCTACAAGATGTTTCTAATTCTTTGACAATGATCATAACATTTCACAAAATCATAGCTTTCCCTAAATAGGGTGGGTAAATAAAATCCTGATTCGAGAACCTTTTGAGTAGTCCTATTGGCTCCCATATGACCACTAGCTGGTTCAGCAAGACAATGATGAAGAATATTCATTGTTTCAGGCCGTGCCACGCAACGCCGGATCATGTGGTCCTTACATAACCTAAACAAGAAAGGATCCTCCCAGAGGTAATATTTCAAGTTAGAAAAGAATTTCTTCTTCTCTTGATAAGTCGTTTGGGGAGTTCCCCAGCAGCCAAGTAATTAGCAAATTCTGCAAACAAAGGTAGATCAAAAGTTGAAACACTTACCTCACTTACCATGGCATAAAGCTGCTCATCAGGGAAATGATCATCAATGTTCCCTTCTTCGAACTTCTCCAAGGTTGGGTTCTCTAAGCACGAAAGATTGATCTGCTGCCAGATTTTCAGCTCCCTTTTTGTCTTGAATCTTCAAATCAAATTCCTGCAATAACAAAACCCAACGAATTAGCCTAGGCTTTGCATCTATTTTGGCAAATAAATACCTCAAAGCAGAGTGATTCGTATACACAATCACTTCAGACAAGATCAAATATGATCTAAATTTGTCAAAAGCAAAAACTACAGCTAGAAGTTCTTTCTCTGTAGTTGTGAATTGGCCTGGGTTGAGTTCAGCATCTTGCTTGCATAATAAATGGGCTGAAAATGCTTTTTTTGTGTTGACCCAAAATTGCCCCCACTGCAATATCACTTGCATCACACATTAGTTTGAATCATAAATTCCAATCAGGAGCTACCATGATTGGAGCATGGGTCAATTTCTCCTTAAGAGTTGTGAAAGATCTTAAACATTCTTCGTCAAACACAAAATTAACATCCTTCTCAAAGAGTCTTGTTAGAGGACGAGCTATCTTAGAAAATTTGCTTAGAAACCTACGATAGAAGCCTGCATGTCCCAAAAAGCTTCTGATAGCCTTGACTGATATGGGGGGTGGCAGTTTTTCAATGGTTTCCACCTTAGCTTGGTCCACCTCAATACCCTTGCTTGAAATCTTATGTCCCTCAATACCCTTGCTTGAAATCTTATGTCCCAACATGATTCCTTCTTGAACCATGAAATGGAATTTTTTCCAATTAAGTACCAAGTTTATTTCCTCACATCTTATCAAGACCCTCTCAAGGTTTTCTATATAACCTTCGAATGAGATGCCATAAACCGAGAAATCATCCATGAACACCCCCATAATATCCTCAATGAGCTCATCAAAGATTGCCACCATACACCGTTGAAAAGTTGTAGGCATTGCATAATCCAAATGGCATCCTTCGATAAGCAAATGTCCCATATGGGCAGGTGAATGTAGGTTTTTCTTAGTCTTCCGAGGCAATGGGAATTTGGAAATAACCTGAAAGGCCATCCAAACAGTAGTAATACTCATGCCCAGATAATCTCTCCAACATCTGATCAATGAAGGGCAAAGGAAAATGGTCCTTCCTAGTTGCATCATTCAACTTCCGGTAGTCGATGCAAACCCTCCAACCGATAACTGTTCATGTTGGAATTAGCTCATTATTTTCATTAGGAACCACCGTTGTCCCTCTTTTCATTGGTACTACTTGAACCGGGCTCACCCAAGAGCTATCTGAAATTGGATATATAATTCCAGCATCAAGTAGCTTGATTACTTCAGCTTTAACTACTTCTTTCATCTTAGGGTTTAGTCTTCGTTGTGGCTGCACCACTGGCTTGAACTCATCCTCCATCAGTATTTTATGAGTGCAATAGGATGGACTAATACCTTTGATGTCTGCTATCTTCCAAGCTATAATCTATTTATGTTTTTGTAATAACTCAATGAGTTTTACCTTCTGCTTAGAAGATAGGTGGGAACTCAAAATAATTGGCAATTTATTCTCCTCTCCCAGGAATCCATACTCAAGATGATCCAGAAGGATTTTAAGTTCTAAATTGGGTGGATCAATCACAGATGGTTATGGCTTCTATTTTTTTGGCATTTTAATGGTTTCATATGCCTGACTCTTAAATGATTTGCTTGCTTCAAGATAAGTAAGCTGCTCCAATGCTTCATGATCCTCAACATTATCCTGCAATAAACACAACTCAAGGGGATCCTTAGAAACAACGTTAGTAACATAATTTAATATTTCATGCTCAATGATATCATTGCATGAATCCACCTCATTGAGTGTAAGTGGGTGCTTCATAGCATAATGTATATTTAAAACAACTTTCTCATTTCCCACTCTTAAGGTCAATGTGCCATCATAGACATCGATAAGGACATGAGCTGTATTAAAAAATGGCCTACCAAGGATAAGCAAAACATCTGCATCCTCATCTACATCAATGACAACAAAATCATTGGGGAAAATGAAATCCCTAACTTTTACCAACACATCCTCTATAATGCCACGAGGGTTAACTACTGACTTATCAGCAAGTTGAATGGTCATGAGTGTTGGTTTAGGTTCTTCGACACCTAACTCTTCAAACATCTTGCAGGGCATAACATTTATGCTAGCCCCCAAGTCAGCCAATGCACTTTGGACTTCAAGATTACCTATCAATCATGGAATAGTAAAACTACCAGGATCTTTTAATTTCTTAGGCAACCTCTTCTGCAAAATTGCGGAACTCTTTTTTGATAATTGCACCAAAGATGCTTCCTTAATTTTCCTTTTGTTAGAAAGGGTATCTTTCAAAAATTTAGCATATTTGGCATCTGCGATAAAGCTTCAGCAAATGGAATATTAATGTGGAGTTGTTTAAAGAGTTCAAGGAACTTACCGAACTGAGCATCCATCTTGTCCTTGTTCAACCTTGCTGGATATGGTACTCAAGGTTGGTATTCCTTCACTGCTGGACTTTGTTTATTGAGGTTGATTTCCTTTCTTATTTTCCACTGAAGCCTTCTGACTCGAAGTGACAGTAGGGTTATCTTTTTCTTCTTTCTATGTCTCAACCTCTTTTGCTTGTGACTTAGCTTCTTTTTCAACCACACCACCCTTAATTTCCTTTACACTCCTTAGAATAATTTCCTTCAGCTGCTCCTTTGGGTTTGCCTCAGTATTGCTAGGTAAACTCCCTTGTGGACGTTCACTGAGTAACTTGGTAATTTGCCCCACCTGATTTTCCAAATTGTGAATGGAGGCTTGTTAATTTCTGAGGGTAGTTTCCGTTGATTGGAATCTAGTTTCTGAAGCTGCTATAAAATTCTCCATCATTTCCTCTAAATTGCTCTTTCTTGGAGGGGAAGCCTGTTGATGTTTAGTCTATTGAAATCTAGGGGGAGGCCTTGGATTATTCTAATTATTCTAGGAGAAATTAGGATGATTTCTCCACCCTAGATTATATGTGTTGCTGTAGGGGTTGTTCTGCTATTGGCTAGGCATGTTTCCAACATAATCCACCTATTCTTTTCTAGCAAACATATTGCCACTTTGGCAATCTTGACTTTGATGTCCACCCCCACGCCATTCACAAGACATCACTTGCATTGATTTCCCCGAAGATGAAGCTAAAGAATCAATCTTTTTATTCATTGCTTCCAACTATGCTACCAAAGCAACCACGGGATCCAATTGATGTGAACCAATGCCCTTAATTTTCCTTGTTCCTTTGGAGTTTGCCACTAATAATTGGTAAGGGCCAGATCTTCAATCAAATCCCTTGCTTGTTCAGTTGTCTTATTATTTATGGTACCTCTGCCAGCTGCATTGATGGACTGCTTACTTGCATAATTCAATCCATTGTAGAAAGTTTGAATCTGTAGCCATAACAGAAGCCCATGATGAGGATGCCTTCTCAATAAATCTTTGAACCTTTCCTAAGCATCATAAAGAGTCTCACCATCTATCTAGAGAAAAGATGAAATATCATTCCTCAACTTGGCAGTCTTGGACGACGAAAAATATTTTTCTAAGAATTTTTCTGCCAATTGACCCCATGTGGTGAAAGTGTTTGGGGGGAAATATTTCAACCATTTCTTCAGTCGATCTCTAAGCATGAATGCGAACAACCTTAGCCTAATTGCATCTTCGGAGACATTCTGTATCTTGAACGTGTCACATATTTCCAGAAAAATCTCAATATGTGCATTAGGATCTTCATCTGGGAACCCATCAAACTGACAAGTCTATTGCACCATTTGAATTACATTTGTCTTTATCTGGAATTTGTTTGCAGCAACTACCGGTCTCTATATGCTCGAATCTGCCCTATTAAGAGTGGGCCTAGTAAATTCTTGCATTATCCTTGGCTCATTTCTTGCCATCACTTCAAGTTCTTCTTCTGAGCTAAGATCTTTAAAGTTTAGTTCTATTTCTATCAGAACTACTTTCCCTTCTTCCTTTCATTTTCTCCTCAACATTCTCTCCTACTCTTGATCTAATTAAAGTAATTGGGAAGAGCTAGCTCGGGTCATAAACGAGAAGAAGTACCTAGAATAACAATCAACAAGCAAGAACTAATGTTAAAACAAATAAAATGAAAACTAAATCAACAGTCTTGATTATATTACTAATATTGAAAATTGTTGTCCCCGGTAACGACGCCAAAAACTTGATGGTGAATCTATGCTATCGCAGTGTTACCGCAAGTGCACAGGTCACTCAAGTAATAAAATAGTAAGTAAGATATCATTCTACTAGGGACAAGGTCAAATATTAGTACAAACTTCAATTGTTGTTTAGCGAATCAATAGTTTATGTGATGATTAAAATAAAGGACGAATTGCTTAATAAACTGAAGTGAAGAAAAATTGAATATTGTGCAGCAAAAGTTGATGATGAAAATAATATCCAAATATTGAATCCCCCAAGCCATAAAAAGCATTTATGAATATCAATTCAATTAAATCAAATAATATAGCTGAATTGGCATTCCCCTAAATTAGATTAAAACCTCTCTCAAGTGAATTAATTCCTAATCACTAAGTAGAATGCTAGGAATATCTTCTCAAGCATAATTAAATAGATCTTGCAATAAGAACAAGGAACTTTAAACCAAAGGGTCTTGTAAGTCTATCTCTAGCACTCCAATCCACCTTCAATCCTAATGAGCATTCTATTCATATCAAGCTTTCTCAAGTCAATAATATGAAAATTGCAACCAATCAATAAACATGTTATTATCAATTGGAAATAAGAAATTAAGAATCAAAAGGATAAAACAACTCAATCAAATGATTTAATTTAATAAGAACTATTCAATCCATACAATAAAGCTAGGGTTCATCAATATCTAGATAGATAGAATGTTTAGCTCATGTTCATAACCAAAAAACCAAAATAGAGGAAATAAGTAAAAGAATTCAAACAATCCATAATGAACGATTTGTGTTTCTTCACTTCAATCCTCGAATATTGGATTAAATCTCGCATGAATTGGGTCTTCATCTTCACTCTTAGCAGCCAAAAACTCTCTTTTTCTCAAGAGGTCAGCTCTAAAAAAAACTGGATCCCTAATTTACTCTTTAGCTCATATTTTATAGCCTAGAGATTTTTGCCTGACACACCCATTGACACGCCCATGTTTGTGGGCGTGTCAACGGTAATGTTTCAAACTTTAATGACATGGGTAGTGATATGCCTATGTCCTTGGGCATGTCGTTGCTATTGTAATGTTGAATTAGGGGCACGGTCAGGGATGTGCACGTGTCATTGGGCGTGTCACAACTTCTGTAAGTCAAGAGTAATGGCACATTTAGTGACACACCCTTGTCTCTAGGCGTGTCGAAGCTTCTGTAAAGTAGTTGACTGACACGCCGACATCACTGGGCATGTCACTTAAAGAATTTTCCCAAAATAGCTTATTTCCTTATCTTTTCGTCTGTGATTCCAGCTTAAATAACCTTAAGGTCCTCACGTGCCAAAAGTTCCTGGAATTAACCCTAATAAACACTTGAACAAACAAATTAAACTCAATTTGACAATAAATATATTAAGAAGTAGGGGTAAAAATATCATCAATTATATACTTATCAACCAACCTTCACAACAGCTTTGGAAGTCCCTTCAGTGTGCCTTTTAGTATTGTCATAAGCCCTAATGGTCACTTCAGTTGGTCTTAGATCTCTTGTTGACATAGCTAGCATTGGCAAGATTTTAAGTGGGAAAACATTTATGGCGGACCCATCAACAACCATCACACTTGTAGTATTTTTTCCTTTGACTTCTACTTTGATAAAGAGAGGGCGGATGAGATCTCTCCCCTCTTCTGGCAAATTCGCATCCGAGAATGATACCATTCCCATATCAACTTCACTCTTCTTTTGAATATCTCCACATTTCATCTCTCCTCCAAATTTCACAAAGTTAACCAGCTCATTCGGTGTTATGTAAGTGGAAATTGGCATGCTAGCTAAAGCCTTGGCCATAGTTTCATGTGCTTCTTGGAAGTGGCCAATAGGTCCCAAATACTAACACTTGCTTGGGTCCTCTTCAATTGCTAAAGAACAATGTTGTCTTCTTCTTCTTTATTCCCAACTTCTACTTCCTTTCCTTTATGAGCTTCTACTTCCTTTGGCGGTGGCCTTGCATAAGACTTACCATATCTAGTGTTCATCACCCCATCTTCTTTAGGCTTGGACCAGGTCCATTCCTCCTTTTTGGGTTCAAGACCATCATCATTATCGCTTGAGTCCCAAAATTCATTCACAAAATAGATTGCTACTTCTTTACAAACCATAGCTTATTCAATTTTGCTAAACACCACTTCTTCTTTGGTTGCTTCTCCATCTACATCTTGGAAAGAAGACATGACAACTTTCATGCAAACCTCCTCCAACCATGAAGGTCGCCAGTGGTGGTACTCTATTAAATCTTGGAAATGGATTCTCTTTGGTGTTTGGCTTGTTGGGCTCTGGCAATTTCCCATTATCAATCAAATTCTAGAATTCATGCCTCAACCTCAAACATTTATCCATGTCTTGTCCTTACATTTGATGAAATTAACAAAATGCCCTAGTGTCAAAGTTAGGTGGAAGAGGATTAGGAAAAAGATGAGGATTCAAGGGCTGCAATAATCCCTTCTTGTATAGCTTATTGAGAACCCAAGATAGCAGCCTTCCCAATTCTAAAAACTACCTTCTTCCTCCTTGGCCAGTGGCATTAACATCAACTGCCTTTTGCATGCTTTGGTTACCAGAATCGTAGTTTCCTTTTTGTTCCTTCTTGCCGAAAAACGATTGTTCTCCCTTTCTCACTCTTCAATTTGCAAAAGGTCCTTGAAATCCTGGATAAGTGTATGAGACATCCTTTCACGAAGGCTAGGCAACACCTCTCTCATAGTCATTCTAATTTGATCAGATTCATCGGGCCTCCTTTTGAGCAATCCAGCCTTATTTCTCCACCTCTTCACACAATCAACAAAGTTCTTGTTCGGCCTTTTTTTAATGGACTCCACCTCCATTAAAGTAACTTCCAATTCAACATTGTATCCATATTGCTGGATGAAGGCCTTGTATAGTAAATCCCAGCTCTTTTGAGTACCATCATCTAAGGTATTAAACCAACTTTGGATAATGGGATCCAATGAGAGCATAAAGTATCTTAGATTTTGAGCCTTAGTTGTAATATCCCAAAGTATACCCTAAAAGTTTTGGAATATTTTATTGTAGTATTTGGATTAAATGTATATGTTTAAGTGAAAAGAGATAAAAGATAAGAAGAGAAGAGTGTATATGTTGTATATATAGAGATATATACAACATATACAAGTCAAATTATTAAATGGTCAAAAGAAGAAATAATTAATTTTAATTAATTAAAATGGAAATTAAGTGGAAAGTGGATGATGATATTTGTAATATTATATTAATATAATTGCTTGGTTGAGAACAAAAGAGAGATTGAGTGGTTAAGTGAAGAGGGAGAGTTGATTTTGCTCTTTTCTATTCATCTTCTTCTTCTTCTTTCTTTGGTTGGCCAACCCTCACAACAGCAAGAGAGGAAGAGAGTTTTTGATTTTCCAAGCTCAAGATTGAAGGATGTTTCAAGTGATCAAATTGGAATTCTAAGGGTTTTCATCACTTGTGGTAAGTTTTCCACTTGATTCCCTTGTTTTCTTTTAAGTTGTGTTGTGGGTTTGGTGTTTGATTGTTGATGGTATATGTATATTTGATTATGGTGTATTTGAGGGTGTGTAAACTTCTTGGTGTTGATTTTTGGGGTTGGATTGAAGAGAAAGTGTTAGGTTTGGTGGAAGAGCAAGTGTTGTTGTAATATCCCAAAATGTGCCCTAGAAGTTTTGATCTAATGGTTGTTTTATTTGAATCAATGTATATGTGTAATTGGAAAGGAAATGATTGTATGGAGAGAATGTATATGTTGTATATATGGCAATATATCTAACATATATACAAGTCAAAATGAGTGGTCAAGGGAAGAAGATATTTAAATTTGTTGTTTGTGAAATTACTAAAAAGGGCATGTGGATAAAAGGAAGCTAAAACAAATAAGGAAAGGGTATTTAAGTAATTGTCTTGTTAGAATTGCTTGGTGGAGATTTAAAGAAGAAGAGAAGTTTGACTTGTCTTCATTTTCTCTTCTTTTCATTAGAGTGGCCGGCTACCAAAGGAAAAAGAGAGCAAGAAAGGTGTTTTAATTTCTAAGATCAAATTGAAGGAAGAATCAAGAGATTAAGTTGGAGATTTGTAAATTTCCTTAATTTTTGGTAAGTTCTCTCTTGTTTTTCTTTGTTCTTTTTGAAGTTGTGTTTGGGTTAAGTTATGATTTGTTGATATCATGATTAGGTGTGTTTGTGATTTGTTTATAAGTGTTGAAGTTGATTTTAAAATGAGAAGTTAAGTTGGTGTTTGAGTTGAAAGAGTAAGTTGTGTTTGTATTAGGGTTTTGAAGTGATAAGTGAAGTGTAACTTGAGTTTGATCAAGTATTTTTTATAGATTTACATGTTTTTTGTGTTTGTTGAAGTTGTAAGCTCAAAATATGTGATTTTGATGGAAGGCAATAGCATTCTGGATGCCACACCCGTGGCCCTTGGTTGCCATGGCCGTGGCCATTTGTAGCCATGGCCGTGGAGGTTTGGAGCAAGGGAGGCAGAACCAATCTCTAACCCACGCCCGTGGGGGTTGGGGTGGCCATGGCCGTGGGCTTTAAAATGTGATGTTGAGTGATACTTTGTAATCTAAAGGTCTAAGATGAAGTTAATAAGTTATAAATTGTATTGAAATTCATGTATTGTATCAATTTTTGGATTAGGTTTTGGAAGAAAGTGATTTGCACTAATTTAAGAAGTGAAGAGCTTTTGGAAGACGAAGAAGAAGAGTATAGAGTTTTGTTAGTGTTCTTGAGGTAAGTACAAACTACATTATTGCATACATTTGTAAGGTGTTGAGGCTTAACTCACACTTGCTTGTAATTGTGTTGAGAAACCTAATGCATTGTTGATGCATATTATTAATGTTATGTTGGTATAATGTGAATGTTGTGATGAGTATGTGAAATGTATGTTAAGATAATTGGGTGTGTACATTTGTATAATGAATTGAGATATGATGAAATGTGAAACCAATGTGAATGTTTACAATGATGTAAATAGGATGGTGAAAGTATGTTTGCTTATATGGGAATGAAATGCAATATGACATGTGAAAGATATGATGAATTGCTCTAATGTGATATGAGATAGGATGCAAAATAATTGTGATTGGCTATAATGGTTCCAAATGAAATGTGAGGCCATTGTGATTGGCTAATATGTTTCAATTGAAATAAATGAGGCATGTATGCCTAAATGATGATGAGAATGGAGAATGGAATTGATAATGAGATAATAAATCAATTGTGTGTCTAATATGTTATTCATGTTCAGAGTTTTGTTGTTGGTGGCATGCCTAATAGTAACAATCTCTTGAAGTTAGGTTGGGCTTGATCCTTGAAGTCAAGTTGGGTTGAAGTTTAACATGTTTTACTCCCCTTGAAGCTTGATTGGATCTAGTCCTTGAAGCCTAATTGAGATGTTACAACCCTTGAAGCTAGGTTGGGTTGGTTCTTGAAGCCAAGTTGGGTTGATACTTAGCATGCTTTGTTCCCCTTGAAGCTTGGTTGAATCTAAATCCTTGAAGCCTAGTTGGGATAATGATAAATGTGATATTTAAACCAAAACATTAACTCTGAAAGTTGAATGGCATATTAGTGTGTTTTGGGCCCATGCTTGTCTTTGCTTTTAATGTGGTTCTTGAATGGTGAATTCAATGAATAATAAGTTTGTTGAAATTGCATAAATGTGTTATTAAGAATAAATGTTTGATATGATCTTAAGCAAAGTATGATATTGAATTATAATCTTTCTTATGAATAGTGTATGGAATTGATTGTGTGACATTGGCATTGCATCAAAGCATAATATTATTGTAGTTTGTATCACTAAGCCGTTGGCTTAGCGTGATTATGATTTATCGCGCAGGTAACAGGGAAGAACCAGAGAATTCCTCTAGGCCGAGAAGAGTCTAGATCTGTGGTGTTGATAGTGAAGCTTAAAGATCGAAGAGATACTGCCAAACATGTATATATATTTTATGTTTTTGTAAACTTTGAGTTTTGACGTATATGTATCAGTGAATAATTGTTACGTTTTCCGCTGTTTCTAAATAAACATTTTATCTTTTGTTCTTGATAATTTCTTTTATATAAATAACATTTGTTTTTATGTTTTTAAAAGGGATGAGTCATTTGTTTAGTATCAGTGATATTTCTATATCTGGTATACGTATATTACGATCGCAATAGCATGCTATGTACGTATATGGGATATAGGGGTGTTACAATTGTGTTTGAGTTGTGTCTATCTGATGGTTGTGAATTGGTGTTTGATGTATGTATTGAATTGTTTTGGTGTTTTTGCAAGTTATTATGGTTTATGGGTGTGTTTAGTTAAGTTTGTTTGAAGTGGAAAATGGTGGAAGTAAGAGGTTTGTTGGATGTGTTGTTGTTGTTGTCGGAATCAAGATTTTGGCCTGACACGCCCATGAGCACGGCCTGGTCTTTAGGCGTGTCAATGATTCTATTTTTTGGATGGGTGACACGAGCAATGACACACCTATGTCACTGAGCGTGTCACAGCTTCTGTGTCATAGTGCATTGACACGGCCAGTGACACACCCATGTCACTGAGCGAGTCGTAGCTACTGTGATGTTGGTGGATTGACACGGCCAGTGACATGCCCATGTCACTGAGTGTGTCAAAGCTTCTGTGTTGTGAGTTTAGGGCACGGTCAGGGACACGCCCGTGTTGTTGAGCGTGTCATGTGTAGAGTTTGCCCTAGTTGGTTCTTAGCCTTATTATCTCATGTGTATCTCTAAGTGAGTTTGTTTTATCACTTTTGGATTAGGTTTTGAAGAGAGATTGAGTTTCCCTAATCCAAGTGTTGAAGAATTCTTGGAAGAGGAGTTTGGTGTTGTATGAGTTGCTCTTGAGGTAAGTACAAACTTACATGGTTGCATACATTTACATGACTTTGAGACTTAACACATTTGGTTGTAAAAGTGTTAAGTAAGTTATTACATTGTTAATACATTTGATTAATGTTATGATTTGCATAATGTGAAAGATATGATGATCATTTAAAATGTATGTCCAATGCAATTGGCTATGTATACTTTAATGATGAGATGTGAAGCCATTGTGTTGGCTATAGTGATGCAATGAAATAATTGGGGCATGATTGCCTAGTTTAATTATGAGAAATGAAATGAGGAATGAATTGTGAAAGAGATTGATAATGAGATAAATGAATTAATTGTGTGCCTAGTATGTTATTCAATTTTCAGAGTTTTGGGTTTGGCGGCATGCCTATGAATTGCTGGACAGGTGAAAAAACCGGTTCGTAAGCCGAGTCCAGCTGATAAATGTGAAAAATAATATTTTTGAGGTGAAAAGACCGGGTCGTAAGCCTCAAAAATAGTAACAGTCTAGCCGGGTTGAGCACCAAAAGACTAGGGCCCTAGGGTCTAGCCGGGTTGAGGTCCAAGAGACTGGGTCTATTACATTATCCATGGATATATATATATATATATATCGCCTACGGGCTTGATGAATGTGATTATGGACCAAATCAGTAACTCTGAATTTTGAATAACATATTAGATCCTTTTTGGGCCCATGCTTGTCTTTGTTTCAATGTGAATCTTAAATAGTGAAACAATTGAATAAAATAATGAAATGTAATGTTATGAATTATAGCATTTTGAATATGATCTCTATTGTTGAAAGTATGACATTGTAATTGCATTAAAGCATATTGTTATTGTGGTTTGTACCACTAAGCCTATGGCTTAGCGCGATTGTGGTTCATCGCGCAGGTGACAGGGTAGAACCGGAGAGTTTAGCTAGACCGAGTCGAGTCTAGACTTTGAAGTGGGCTTAAAGATCAGAGACAAACGGCCAAACATGTATAAACTTTATGTTTTGTAAACATGGATTTTGATGTATTTATATATGTAAATACCACTACATTTTCCGCTGCATAATGAATAAATGTTTTATTTAGTATAGTTTATAATATATTATGAAGTGTTTTAAGTTTCTTATATTATTGCAGAAGAGAAAAGTTGGGTTATCTAATATAAACCATGGCACTCCTGTATTCGGTATACGTATATTCAAGGTGTAGTAGTATGTAGTGTGCGTATACGGGGTACAGGGGTGTTACAAATGTTTTGGTATCAGAGCCTAGGTTTGAGATTCTCAACCCAGGTGAATATTAAGAAAAAGAAATTTTTTATTTTAAAATATGATTTTTGAATAAGATACTTGTTTTGGCACTGGCAGTCTCTAATCTTTGATGAGGTATTTTCTGCTGTGTCTGTAGATATAGGTAGTGATGGCGTCTCAGTCATGTCAGTCCGTAGAAGGTAGTGCTGAGAGTGTAGCTCCTGAAGAGGGTAGAGATGGAGCTAGGATTGAGAGAGCTGGAGAGGCACCTGCTCCTGTGCAAGAGAGATTAGTTGCTGATGAGATTCTGCCAGTTTGGTTACGACATGTGGTAGAATTGTTCAGGCAATTTCCAGTGCAGCCACCGCCACCACAGCCACAAGTACCGGTGAGGCATTATGATAAATTAAGGAAATTTGGGGCTGAAGATTTCTTTGGTACTATAGATCCTGCAGTAGCTGCGCAATTGTTAGATAGAGTTCAGAGGGTATTCATCCAGTTGCAAGCCACTCCTGAAGAGAAGTTTTATTATGCTAGATCCCTTCTACAGAAAGATGCTTATGATTGGTGGAAGACGGTTCCTCAAGCCATGGATGATCCACCGACTTTGTTTTATAGTGATTTTCTGCGGGAATTTGAGCAGAAATATACTCCGAGGGAGTATAAGGATGTTAAGAAGATGGAATTTCTAAATCTGAGACAAGAGAACCGGACAGTGACAGAGTATGAGATTGAGTATATTCGATTGAGTCATTATGCAGGTGGAATTATTTAGATGAGATTGATCGGTGCAGGAGATTTGAGGAGGGATTGAGGCCCTCTATTATGTGTATTGTTGCTGGTTCTCGGTACCAAGACTTTTCTCAGTTAGTTGCCGCAGCTAGAAGTGTTGATAGAGCACAGGGTATTGCAGCAGCTGCTACCGAGGAGGAGACCAGAGTTAGGAGATCCCAGTTTGAGGCAGGGTCTTCGTCTATGAAGAGAGGCCGAGGAAGTTTTATTCCGAGAGTCAGTAGGAGCCTCAGGCAGTCGGGTAGGTCAGTTCAGTATCAGAGGCAGAGGCCGAGACCTATAATTTCTGTAGCTAGAGCTTCGACTCCAGTGGTTTAGAGGTCTACTCCACCTACATGTGTCCATTGTGGTAGGATACATGGGGGTGTTTGTTGGAAGATTGGTGGATCAGCTGTGTATTTCAGATGTGGATCGCCTGACCATTTCATTAGAGATTGTCCTGAGATGCAGGAGTATAGGCAGGCAGATTCTGCAGTTTCTCGACCTAGTGTGAGAGGAGGTCGAAGTGGCTAAGGTGTTAGTAGAGATGGTCGACCTGGGATCAGTCAGAGAGGAGGCTCTACATCCGGAGGCAGTAGGCCAGATGAGACTGGGTCTTCTCAGCGAGTGTATGTGATGCAGAGGCAACCGGATGCTTCAGCAGTCATTGCGGGTACATTTTCTTTATTTGGCATTTTAGTTCTTGCTTTGATTGATCCAGGATCTACTCATTCATACATAAGTGCATCTATCTTGCCTGTGTCTGAATTGCATTCAGAGTCCTTAGGATTTGATGTGTTGGTGACAAATACTTTAGGGCATAGTGTGGTAGTTAGCAAGGTGCATCGTGATAGTTCAGTTGTGGTACAAGGTGAGGAGTTTCTTGGTGATTTGATTGAAATGCCTTTTAAAGAGTATGATTTGATTTTAGGTATGGATTGGTTGTCTAAGCATGGAGCTATGGTAGACTGTCAAAAGAAGTGTGTTACCTTGAGAACCAGTGATGGTAGAAGTGTGATGATATCTAGTGAGCAGAGACAACTTGCATCCTTGTTTGTGTCAGCTGTTGCAGCTAGAAAGTTGATTAGAAAAGGGTGTGATGCTTATCTTGCTCATGTTATGGATACCAGAGTAGTGGGTTCTCAACTTGATAGTATACCCACAGTTGCGGAATTTCTAGATGTTTTTCCGGAGGAGTTGCCAGGGTTACCCCCTGAAAGAGAGGTTGAGTTTGGTATCGATTTGTTGCCTGGTACCACTCCCATCTCTATTACTCCATATCGAATGGCACCTGCTGAGTTGAGAAAGTTGAAGGTGCAGTTGCAGGAGTTGTTGGATAAAGGGTTTGTTTGCCCTAGTGTTTCTCCGTGGGGAGCTCCTGTTTTGTTTGTAAAGAAGAAGGATGGTACTTTGAGGTTGTGCATCGATTATAAGTAATTGAATAAGGTAACCATTAAGAATAAGTATCCTTTGCCTCGGATTGATGATCTCTTCGATCAGTTGAAGGGAGTAGTAGTGTTTTCCAAGATTGATCTGAGATTATGGTACCATCAGTTGAGAGTCAGAGCTGAAGATGTTCCTAAGACAGCTTTTCGCATAAGGTATGGGCATTATGAGTTCTTGGTGATGCCTTTTGGGTTGACGAATGCACCTACAGCTTTTATGGATTTGATGAATAGGGTGTTTAGACCCTATCTGAATCAGTTTGTGGTGGTCTTTATTGATGATATTTTGGTATATTCACATAATAAGGAGGATCATGACAAGCATCTGCGGATTGTGTTGCAGACCTTGAGAGAGAAGCAATTATATGCTAAGCTGTCAAAGTGTGAGTTTTGGCTTGATCAAGTGACTTTTCTAGGTCATATAGTTTTAGCAGATGGTATAAGAGTTGATCCGAATAAAGTTAAGGCCATTTTGAATTAGAGTCCACCGAAGTCTGTAACTGAAGTTAGAAGTTTTTTGGGTTTGGCAAACTATTATCGACGCTTTGTGAAGGGTTTTTCTTTGATAGCTACTCCACTCACCAGATTACTTCGGAAGGGAGTTAGATTTGTGTGGACAGATTAGTGTCAAGCAAGCTTTAAGCAGTTGAAAGAAATGTTGACTCAAGCTCCTGTTCTTACTTTGCCTGTGGAAGATAAACCATATGTGATTTACAGTGATGCTTCACATAATGGTTTAGGTTGTGTTTTGATGCAAGAGGGTAAAGTCATAGCTTATGCTTCTCGGCAGTTGAAGCCACATGAGCTTAATTATCCGACGCATGATTTGGAATTGGCAGCTATAGTTTTTGCTTTGAAGATTTGGCGACATTACTTGTATAGGGAGAAGTGTGTCATTTACACGGATCATAAGAGTTTGAAATATTTGGGGGTTCAGAGAGAGCTTAATCTTCGACAAAGACGATGGTTAGAGTTGATTAAAGATTATGACTGTTTCATTGATTATCATCCTGGTAAGGCAAATGTTGTTGCGGATGCCTTGAGTCGGAAGTCTTTGGCAGGTTTGACTGTTTATTCGCTCTCGTTGCTTGTTGAGTTGAGAGCGTTGCATGATAGTTTTGAATTATGTGATGATTGTGCATTGTTAGCTCAGTTGCATTTGAGACCGGTGTTGTTGGATCAAATTAAAGAGGCTCAATTGGCAGATGAGAAAATTCAGAAAGTTGTGTCAGATTACCAAAATGGGGAGAGCCGAGATTTCCATGTGAGAAGTGATGGTAGCCTTTGGTTCAAGGATAGATTGTGTATTCCTGATGATGCAAGATTGAGAAAGATTATTTTGGAGGAAGCACATCAGTCAGTTTTTGCTATGTACCCTGGGAGTACCAAGATGTATCATGATTTGAAGCAACATTACTGGTGGTCAGGTATGAAGAGGGACATAGCGGAGTTTGTATCTAAATGTCTCACTTGTTAGAAGGTGAAAGCTGAGCATCAAGTTCCAACAGGGTTGCTTCAACCTTTATCAGTGCCTGAAAGGAAATGGGAACATGTGACAATGGATTTTGTGTCTAGTTTGCCATTGACTCAGAAGAAGCATGATGTTATTTGGGTGATTATTGATCGGTTGACGAAGATAGCTCATTTTCTTCCAGTTAGAATGGATTATCCTCTGGAGAAGTTGGCTGAGCTATATATCAGTGAAATTGTAAGATTGCATGGAGTTCCAATTTCTTTGGTGTCTGATCGAGATCCTCGGTTTACTTCAAGATTTTGGAAAAGTTTACATGGTGCTTTGGGTTCTCGATTGCACTTTAGCACTGCTTTTCATCCGCAGATAGATGGGCAGTCAGAGAGAGTGATACAGATTTTGGAGGACATGTTGAGAAGCTGTGTCATTGAATTCTCTGAAAGTTGGGACAAATTTTTCCCATTAATGGAATTTTCTTATAACAATAGTTATCAGTCTAGTATTAAAATAGCACTTATGAGACATTGTATGGTAGAAGATGCAGAACGCCTCTATGTTGGAATGAAGTTGGATAAGGCAAATTGGTTGGTCCTGATTTGATTAAAGAAACAGAAGAGAAAGTGAAAATAATTCGGGATCGATTGAAAGAAGCTTCAGATCGACAGAAATCTTATTCAGATTTGAAGAGGAGAGACATAAAGTTTGATGTTGGAGATAAAGTATTTCTAAAAGTGTCTCCTTGGAAAAAGATTTTGAGATTTGGCAGAAAAGGGAAGCTAAGTCCACGTTTTATTGGACCTTATGAAGTATTAGAAAGAGTTGGACCAGTTGCTTATCGAATTGCTTTGCCACCTGAGTTGGATAGAATTCATAATGTCTTCCATGTTTCTATGCTGCGGAGGTACAGATCAGACCCATCTCATGTTCTGTCCGTTGAATCTATTGAGGTGAGTCCGGATCTAATATTTTAGCACATGGAGTAAAAGAGTTGAGACATAAGAAAGTACCACTTGTCAAGGTTCTTTGGAAGAATCATGGTAGAGAAGAGGCAACTTGGGAGAATGAGCAAGCGATGCGAGATCAGTATCCCCAGCTGTTTCAGACTTAAGATCAGGTAATTTCGAGGATGAAATTTCTTTTTATAGGGGGAGAATTGTAATATCCCAAAGCATACCCTAAAAGTTTTGGAATATTTTATTGTAGTATTTGGATTAAATGTATATGTTTAAGTGAAAAGAGATAAAAGATAAGAAGAAAAGAGTGTATATGTTGTATATATAGAGATATATACAAGTCAAATTATTAAATGGTCAAAAGAAGAAATAATTAATTTTAATTAATTAAAATGGAAATTAAGTGGAAAGTGGATGATGATATTTGTAATATTATATTAATATAATTGCTTGGTTGAGAACAAAAGAGAGATTGAGTGGTTAAGTGAAGAGGGGGAGTTGACTTTGCTCTTTTCTATTCATCTTCTTCTTCTTCTTGCTTTGGTTGGCCGACCCTCACAATAGCAAGAGAGGAAGAGAGTTTTTGATTTTCCAAGCTCAAGATTGAAGGATGTTTCAAGTGATCAAATTTGAATTCTAAGGGTTTTCATCACTTGTGGTAAGTTTTCCACTTGATTCCCTTGTTTTCTTTTAAGTTGAGTTGTGGGTTTGGTGTTTGATTGTTGATGGTATATGTATATTTGATTATGGTGTATTTGAGGGTGTGTAATCTTCTTGGTGTTGATTTTTGGGGTTGGATTGAAGAGAAAGTGTTAGGTTTGGTGGAAGAGCAAGTGTTGTGTTTGAGTTGTGTTTATGTGATGGTTGTGAATTGGTGTTTGATATGTATTGAATTGTTTTGGTGTTTTTGCAAGTTATTATGGTTTATGGGTGTGTTTAGTTAAGTTTGTTTGAAGTGGAAAATGGTGGAAGTAAGAGGTTTGTTGGATGTGTTGTTGTTGTTGCCGGAATCAGGATTTTGGCCTGACACGCCCATGAGCACGGCCAGGTCTTTAGGCATGTCAATGATTCTGTTTTCTGGATGGGTGACACGAGCAGTGACACGTCCATGTCACTGAGCGTGTCACAGCTTCTGTGTCATAGTAGCATTGACATGGCCAGTGACACGCCCATGTCACTGAGCGTGTCATAGCTACTGTGATGTTGGTGGATTGACACGGCCAGTGACACGCCCATGTCACTGAGCATGTCAAAGCTTCTGTGTTGTGAGTTTAGGGCACGGTCAGGGACATGCCCGTGTTGTTGAGCGTGTCATGTGTAGAGTTTGCCCTAGTTGGTTCTTAGCCTTATTATCTCATGTGTATCTCTAAGTGAGTGTGTATTATCACTTTTAGATTAGGTTTTGAAGAGAGATTGAGTTGCCCTAATCCAAGTGTTGAAGAATTCTTGGAAGAGGAGTTTGGTGTTGTGTGAGTTGCTCTTGAGGTAAGTACAAACTTACATGGTTACATACATTTTCATGACTTTGAGACTTAACACATTTGGTTGTAAATGTGTTAAGTAAATTATTACATTGTTAATACATTTGATTAATGTTATGATTTGCATAATGTGAAAGATATGATGATCATTTAAAATGTATGTCCAATGCAATTGGCTATGCATACTTTAATGATGAGATGTGAAGCCATTGTGTTGGCTATAGTGATGCAATGAAATAATTGGGGCATGATTGTCTAGTTTAATTATGAGAAATGAAATGAGAAATAAATTGTGAAAGAGATTGATAATGAGATAAATGAATTAATTGTGTGCCTAGTATGTTATTCAATTTTCAGAGTTCTGGGTTTGGCGGCATGCCTATGAATTGCTGGACAGGTGAAAAGACCGGGTCGTAAGCCGAGTTCAGCTGATAAATGTGAAAAATAATATTTTTGAGGTGAAAAGACCGGGTATTAAGCCTCAAAAATAGTAACAGTCTAGCCGGGTTGAGGACCAAGAGACTGGGGCCCTAGGGTCTAGCTGGGTTGAGGTCCAAAAGACTGGGTCTGTCACATTATCCATGGATAGATATATATTTATATATATATCGCCTACGGGCTTGATGAATGTGATTATGGACCAAAGCAATAACTCTGAACTTTGAATAACATATTAGATCCTTTTTGGGCCCATGCTTGTCTTTGTTTCAATGATCTCTATTGTTGAAAGTATGACATTGATATTGCATTAAAGCATATTGTTATTGTGGTTTGTACCACTAAGCTTATGGCTTAGCGCGATTGTGGTTCATCGCGTAGGTGACAGGGTAGAACTGGAGAGTTCAGCTAGACCGAGTCGAGTCTAGACTTTGAAGTGTTGATTGTGGGCTTAAAGATCAGAGACAAACTGCCAAACATGTATAAACTTTATGTTTTGTAAACATGGATTTTGATGTATTTATATATGTAAATACCACTACATTTTCCACTACATAATGAATAAATGTTTTATTTAGTATAGTTTATAATATATTATGAAGTGTTTTAAGTTTCTTATATTATTGTAGAAGAGAAAAGTTGGGTTATCTAATATAAACCGTGGCACTCCTGTATTCGGTATACGTATATTACAGGTGTAGTAGTATGTAGTGTGCATATACAGGGTATAGGGGTGTTACATTAGTAGCTCGAGCAGACTGCATAGCAGTGATATATTGATTTATATGGAGGTGAGGATTTCCAGTTTCATCAAACTTTGTAAAGGATGACATCTTGAACTTGTACGAAACCTCTTCATCTAGCTCAAACAACTTGTTGACCTCAGATATTTCTTCAGTTTTCAGCTTCTTTTCAAACTTCTTTTTTAGGTTAGCAATCAACTTCTCAACATCTGAAGTTTCAATCTTTTCCATAGCTGATCTTTCAACAACCTTCATCTCCTTCTTATCTTGAGGATCTTGAAAGTATTGAGCCCAGCCGTCATCATCATCAATGACTACCTTGTCATCATCAAAAGCTACTTCACCAACTTTAGCCTTCCCTTGTCTTTCTTGGAGCTTGTGGATGCTTCAGCAGTGTTCCCAAATATTGTAGCCATTTGACTCTTCATGATCTCAGCTGGGGTCCCCTTTAATTCTTCCATCTTGACTTCAAGGGCATCATCCAACATCTTTTGAATCTGCTTAGGTTCCATTGCTTTTAGTGAGAAGCTAATTGAGTTGCTACCGGATTCTTCATCACCGGCATAGGTTAGATTGCCATAGGCTTTTGAACTGTTGTAATCCAGGTCTGTGAGCCAGAGAAGATCAATGATATGAGATACAAATGTATGTGTGCATGTGTGAGCAGGGATTTTTGCCCCCACTCTCAGTGGAATGGTTCTTATGACTTCGGCACTATTTAGGCTCGGGGCCTTAGAGAACATGGGCCTAAGCCCGGAGAAAATTGAGTAGCCACTCGGACGGGCAGGGAAAAAGAAAGGGGTGGATGACTCGTGTGGGATGAGATTTTTGCCCCCACTCCCGGTGGAATGGTTCTTGCGATTTCGGCATTGTTTAGGCTCGGGGCCTTAGAGAACATGGACCTAAGCCCAGAGAAAAATGGAGTCACCACCCGGACGGGCCGGGAAAAAGAAAGGGGTATATGACTGGATTCCTAAGGAATCCCTAACCCCCTAATGGGTTCGGAAAGTTGGGTACGTGTGGGAAAGGTGAGAAATGACCTAGCACCCCCACAACGCCCGGTTCATTGAAACCGACCTCCTTTGCAGGTCTTAATATTATAAAATTCTTAAGTATAACAATATTATCCATATTACATGCAACAATTAAAATAAAGCATTGTTATATTAAAATCAAAGCAATGTCCAAATAAAGCAAATAAATGGACACCCATGTAATATCCCAATGTATGCCCTAGAAGTTTTAAATACAATTGTTGTTTGATTTGAATTAAATGTATATATGTTTTTGCAAAGGAAATGATTGTGTTAATGGAATGTATATGTTGTATATATATAACATATAAGTTGGTCAAATGGAGAGTCAAGGGAAGAAGATATTTTAATTTGGGATGTGTGAAATTGCTAAAGAGGGCAAGAGTTTTAAAGGATGTGGGAACAAATGGAAAAGGGCATTTAAGTAATTTTGCTTTGTTAGAATTGCTTGGTGGAGATTTAAAGAAGAAGAGAAGTTGACTTGTCTTCATTTTCTTTTCTTCTTCTTCTATTTCTCTTATGGTGGCCGGCCCTCCAAAGCCAAAGAACAAGAGTGATTTTTGTTGATTTATAAAACCAAATTGAAGGGAGAATCAAAGGATTAAGTTGGAGATTTGTGAGATTTCTTCAATTTAAGTAAGTACTCTTTTGTTTTCCTTTGTTATTTTGAAGTTGTGTTTGTGGTGAGTTATGAATTGTTAGTATTATGATTAGGTGTGTTTGAGATGTGTTTATAAGTGTTGAAATTGGTTGTAAGTCAAATTGGTGTTGGTTTTGGTTTGAAGATGGTAAGTTGAGTGGATATTGGAATTGAAAGAATAAGGGTAATGTTGGTTTTAGGGTTTGAAGTGGTAAGTGATTGAATGTATGGTTGATATAGTGTTAATGTGAATATTGTGATGAATATGTAAAATAAGTGTTAATGACATTGATTATATTCATTTGAATGAGGTTAAGTTGTGTATAATGTGTTCTTGATTAAATTAAAAGAGTTTTGGCTATGTTTAGGGTTTATTCATGAGAGACACGGCCAAACCTAAGAAGAGACACGGCCAAAACTAAATATTTTTGGGAGACACGGCCAAGTCTATGGAAATTTGGCCGTGTTGGACACATTTTGGAGAGACACGGCCGTGTCCCTTGCCCATATTCGCCACTTTCTGATTTTTGTTGAGAGACACGGCCGTGTTCCTTGCCCGTGTTTGCCTCGGTTTGATTTGGTGTTGAGAGACACGGCCACAAACTTGGCCGTGTCCCTTGAGTGTGTTGGCTACTGTGATTTTTCCTTGCTCTTCTTACATGGTTGAGATTGAACTTACATTTGATAATGCATATGATACTATATGAATAAGGTTATGTATTATGTGCATGATGAATCTTGTGAATGGTAATGTGTTATATGAATAACGTACTTTGAAATGTTATACCAATGATGCTATATGTAAAATATGAATTGAGATATGAAATGATAAGAGGCCATTGTGATTGGCTATGATGATTCATTTGAAAAACATAAGGCATGTTTGCCTAATTGATTATGAGAATGGAGAATGGAATTGATAATGAGATAATAAATGAATTGTGTGTCTAATATGTTATTCATTTTCAGAGTTTTGTTGTTGGTGGCATGCCTAATGGTAACAATCTCTTGAAGTTAGGTTGGATTTGATCCTTGAAGCCTAATTGAGATGTTACAACCCTTGAAGCTAGGTTGGGTTGGTTCTTGAAGCCAAGTTGGGTTGATACTTAGCATGCTTTGTTCCCCTTGAAGCTTGGTTGAACCTAATCCTTGAAGCCTAGTTGGGTTTATGATAATGATAAATGTGATAACAAAACCAAAGCATTAACTCTGAAAGTTGAATGGCATATTAGTGTTCTTGGGCCCATGCTTGTCTTTGTATTTAATGTGATTCTTGAATGGTGAAATTAATGGAACTATGAAAGTATAATATGAATGTTGTTAAGACATTGAACAAAGTATGATGTGGAAATGTGATATTCTTTTAAATGATGTATGAGATTAATTGTGACCTTATATTATATTCAAGCATAATGTTAGTATACTTTGTACTACTAAGCCGTTGGCTTAGCGCGATATTGTTTGATCGCGCAGGTGACAGAGTTGAACCTGAGAGTTCTTCGAGATCGTGTGAGAGTAGACATTGAAGAGTTCATTTTGGGACTTAAAGATCAGAGAAGAGCTGCCAATCATGTATATATTCTATGTTTTGTAAACTTTGATTTATAACATATTTGTAATAACTTCCGCTGTGAGTTGATAAACATTTTTATATATGGTGTCTTTTGGATTTCTTTAAAATGTTTGATATTGGTTTCATTTATTTACAAAGATATTTGTTGTGTTTTCTTTTTAAACTGTGGCATTTACTATATTCAGTATACGTATATTACGATCGTTTAAGCATGCTTGGTACGTATATGGGATATAGGGGTGTTACAACCCATCCGAAGATGGAGACATATCCTTACATCATCTATGTCTAAACTAAATAGGACACCCATCGAAAGGTGGAAACATGTCCTTTACATTGGTCCAAAATATAAAAGAAATTTAAATTACATAATTTTTAACTAATGAGGTACCCACAAAGTGGAAAATACCTCTTACAATTTTAATACTAAAACAAACAAATAATAATCATAACAATAAAGAAAATAATCTTCCATGGTAAATTAAATAAATCAAGCATTGAAATTAAATCAACCATCAAAATATATAATAAACTACATAATCAAATCTAAAATTAAATAAAGCAAGTAAAGGTATAAATTAGGGTTTACTGTTTCAATTTAGAGTTCTTTAATTAACATTTAGGGTTTTGGGATTTTAGAATTATTATTGTTATTATTTAGGCTACTGTAAAGATTTTGGAAAATTGGAATGAATTAGGGTTTTATACATTTAAGAAGTAGTAAGGTTTTTTTGGTTAATCAAATTAGGGTTTAAGGGTAACACCATGAAATTAGGGTTTTGGAATCTTAAGACATTAGAGTTTATAATTCATAGTTACTGGATTATGATTTTAGGTTTACTGGATTGAGTTTTAAGGTTTAGATTTATTTGTCATAAGATTTTGAGGTTTTAAGTATTTAGGGTTTAGGAAAACTAGGGTTTAGTGTATTGGGTTTTGAGAGAAAATTAGGGTTTTTAATATCTTGGAAAACATATTTGATTGTAGGATTTAAGAAAACAATTTAGAGTTTTATAAAAATAATTATGATTTTTAGAAAACGTTGAGAAGGTTAGGGTTTGGAGATTTAAGAAAACATTTGGAAATTTTGGACAAAAAGTTATGGTTTAGATGAAAATGGTTCGAAAAAACAATTTAGGGTTTTAAAGCTTTTGGAAGCAGAAGAATAGCTTTAGGGTTTTTAAGGTTTCTGGAAAAAGAAAAATAGTTTAGGGTTTTGAAGTTTTTGGAAACAAGAGAGAAATGATTTTAGGGTTTTAAAGTTTTTGGCAAGAGAAGAATAGTTCTAGGGTTTTGAAGTTTTGATTACTGAGTAAGGCTACTGGATGAATGTATGATTTAATGTAAAATATATTACTAAGTTTAATAATTTAGGTTACTGAAACAAAGATCAATGATAGATGTATTTAAAAGAAAATATGGCAATAACATTGTAAATATAATCAAAGCAAAGATTTATAATCAAACCTCCGTTCGTTGGTTCTGCCAAAACTAATTTCTGGATGAACAATGACAAAGGCAGTGTTGCTACCTTCAATGGATTATTGATTGCTTCTTGTTGCTAATGTCTCTTGCTTGCTAGGCTTTTTCTGTCTCTTTTTTCCTCAGTCAGAAGTCAAAAGTTTTCCTCCAGTAAAACTAATTTTTCGATCCTCTAATTCTGAGTTTCAATGTGTTATTTATAGGAAATATCATAAACCTACTTCTAATTATTTAAGAAAATTAAAACCAATTAAGAAAAGAAACCAAAACCAAATAGAATTTGGTTTTAGAAAAAATTGCGTTGGAAAATTGCGCTGGAGAAAAATCTCCTGCGGGCCAAGAATTGCGAGCGCTGAAAATTACTGCAGGCAAAAACTTGAGGGCAGGCACAAATTCTCCGCAGGAAATTCCTGCGGGGAATTGGCCCAAGGCCATTTCTCCCGCAGGAAATTCCTACGGGCGAATTGGCCTGGCCGATTCAACCTTTGGCGATGAATTTTTCTAGTCGCCGATTTTTATTTTTATTTTTATTTTTATTATTTATTTAACTTTACCATTTTCTTAATTAGTTAAAGTACCCACTAAGTTTGTTGATGGCCGGCAGATCGCAGGACTCCTCTGCTCGCTACTGGCTCCTTGCTAATAACCTACGAGTTTAGAAGAAACTAAACTCGCTAAGCATTGCTTAGTGGGTACTTTAACTAATTATGGAAAATAAATAATAAAAGTATAATGCACTTTTAAAAGCAATGAGTCGTATTGAAAAATAATATCACAGTAAAAACAATCCATACATGTCATATATTCAGTTATTATAATTTTATCAGTTCGCTCCACAAGGTAATTTGGTAGACTAACGTATGGTAAGGAACTAACTGAAACAACTGTATATATATTCTGTGGCTATGGCCCTAAAAAATTGCAGACCAACCCCTATGGAATCTGTGGCCGAAGCCCTCGGACCGGAGTCCTATATAACTCGGGCGATTGCCCTATATAACTCGGACCAAAGTCCTATATAGCTCGGGTCGTCACCCTATATAACTCGAACTGAAGTCCTATATAGCTCGGGTCGTCACCCTATATAACTCAGACCGAAGCCCTATATTAAAGCAGCACTGCATATAGTATGATATATCATACCCTTACCCTACTCAGTACTATCCCAGATACCTAGTGGAGCCAAAATTCTCATGCCATTTCTTAATCGAATATGCATTATACAATTATCGACTTATGGTTCTTATATTATTTCAACGTGAAATATCATATTTTTTCATTTTAATAACAGATTATGCTCATTTATATGCATAAGGAATCAATTGGATTACTTTTGAAAAATGACCAAATGAATATTAGCAAAATGACCATATGAATAGTAAATTCTGGTTTTGGACTCAACTTGATCCTTATTTTGAAAAATTGTATAAACTAATCTACTTGAATAAAAACTCTAAAATTTTTACAGAATTTAGTTTTACATCTTAAAATCATTCCTTTAAATTTCAGATCAAACTGGACACAAAATCTCGGTCAAGTAGTTCACCCAACCAGACTGCTCCAGTTGCCCTGCATCCTGGCAGCAGTTCTGAATTTTGTGAATTCCATAAATTAAATTCAATCAATGTGGTTCCAAATTATTTTTCTCAAATAATACACTTACTAAACAACAACATATCCAAAATTCAATTGAAAAACATTTTTCTATATTTAATTAAAAATCATACAAGTCACAGCATTTCACTAATTCTAAAACAGTAAAATTTCAAGAAAATGAACAAACAATTAGTTAAAGTACCAAACCTTGCTTTTCTTTGCTCTTCTTGCCTATTTTACTTCCTTTCCTCTCTAATCTCCTTGATTTCCTATGAATTTAACATGTCACATATGTAAGAACAAACCCTAGATATGAACATGATGCTACCTTATGATTTTCTAACAATCCTTTACTTATTCTTACTAATAATCACCATTTTCATCATTTCCTTTAAGTAGTTTATCATTTTTCACCATAATCATCAACTTAATAATACTTTCCAAACATGAACATAATATCAAATCTTCCTAAATATAGCCTAATACCTAATTCTAATGAAAGAATAAGACTCAGGATGGTATCTTACCTTATTTCCTATTGAATTTCACTTGAAAAAATGGCTTAGACTTGAAAATTTTCTCCTTGAAAATGGAAGGGAGGGGGAGCACGACCTAAGAAAGAAGAAAAGTGGTGATGGTGGTGTTTTTTTATCCTTTACTTGTGTTTGGAAGACCAAAATTAGTTGTTTATAATTTAATTTCCATTTAATTAATTTGTTTATTTTCAATGGCCATGATTTGTCCAATCCATTTGGACTTAATGGCTAGGATTTGGCCACTTGAAATTGGCTTTTTGTTCTTTTAAATTTTTCCCCCAAAGTTATATTTAATTACAAAATCGCCCCTCCAGTAGAAATGTCCAAAATGCCCTTGTCGGAAAATCGCCCGTAACATACAAACCGTGCGTTTTTGGGAAAAATTTTGCACCACCATTATGACTCGATTAATCCCGAGAACACATTCATGGCATCTGTTAGGGTCACTATTAAGAACCGACACAACTTTTTGGAAAATTACTCTTAGGTCCTCGGCCTTTTTAAAAATTACCTTTAGGTCCAGTCGACTTCACAGGCCTCCTTTGCACACCGATTTTGGTTTTGACTATCTCGAGCCTCTATTTGACCACTTATTTATGTCATTCTTGCCTAATACTCGACTACCTAAACTTTGGGATGTGACAGTTGAGTTTTAGAGAAAATGCATGCTTCAAGATTAGGAACTCGATCTAATGCTGAGTTATTAGAGTTTATTCGATGGCATGAAGATGGAAATATAAGTCTACTAGCCGGGATGTCGCTTCATCTTAGTTCAAATCAAAAGAGCAAGGTAATTATTTAATTATTTATTTTAACTGCAAATTATTTTTATTTTTTATTTTTTATTTTGTGTTGTGTTTTTATTATTTTTTGTGTGTTTGTTTTTTCTTCTTCTTTTTTCTTTTTCTTTTTCATTTTTGTTTTCTGTTTCTTTTTTTTTATATATTTTTTGTTTGTTTTCTTTTTCTTTATATATTTTCTGTCTTCTTTTTATTTTTTGTTTTTGTTTTTATATTTTATATTTTATATTTTTTGTTTGTTTTTTTTAGAAAATCTAGGAAAAATAAATTAATTAGATGAATATATTGAAGAAATTAAGTAAATGGATAGACTAAAAATAGAATATAAATTAATTTGGCCTAAAAATCGGTGGTATTGGTATAATGATATACTTACCTCGTGTTGACTTACCTAGCTCCGTGTTAGCATGATCGTTGCGTTATTTGGGGCGAAGGGTGTGTCTACAAAGTCCAACAATGGTATGATGTAGCACCTTCTCGGGTAAGGCAGATTATCCGAGATTACAATTTTGAGAGCTTCATCTTGCAATTACCATCCGAGGAGTATCCGATAGACCGGAGTGTGGTTCAAGCATTGTCAGAAACGTGGATGGACACAACTCATACTTTTCATTTGCCCATTGGAGAGATGACAATATGTCTGGTTGACTTTGCTGCTATAACCAGCATTCGGTATTACGGCCTTCCGGTACCTCTTACCAATGATATTTTGACATTTGAAGAAATTCAACAGTTAATTGGTATGGAGCTATCATTTAAAGGGCCTTTCAAGATAAAAATTGAGCCAATTTGTAGTTATTGGATGAACTACGAAGGACAGGTTCACAGAGACACAGCCAAACAGTATGCTCGAGGATTTTTATTGTATTTGCTTGGGTCAACCATTTTAGGCAACACCGAATCTGCCATCCATTTGTCAGTGTTGAGAACCCTTACTAATATGTGGATGGTACCGCTTTATAGCTAGAGTGAAGCTGGTCTTGCCTGTCTTTACCATGGTCTTGACAAAATTTGTAGAAATAAAAAGTCTTTTGTCAGCTTTATGGTGGTTGTCGAGGTATTTTTCTTCCACCAATGTCAATTCCATTCTTTTCTTGTATGAATTTGATTTTTATGATCGTTGTAGGCATGGGCATATGAGCACAATCTTGCGAGGGTGCCTGGTATTTCCCGAGAGAGAGTCGGGTATCCGAGATTAAATTTCTGGTTGTCAGATCACGTAGAAGTTCCTGGCTCTCACCATGTGCACAGACAACACTATTTCTTGAGATACCTAACCTGGGCTGTGTGAGCCGGGATTTTCATCCCCACTCTTGGTGGAATGGTTCTTGCGACTTTGGCACTGTTTAGGCTCGGCGCCTTAGAGAACATGGACCTAAGTCTGAAGAAAATGGAGTCGCCACCCGGACGGGCTAGGAAAAAAGAAAGGGGTGGATGACTCGATTCCTAAGGAATTCCCAACCCCTTAATGGGTTCGAAAAGTTGGGTACGTGTGGAGAAGGTGAGAAATGGCCCAGCACCCCCACAGCGCCAGATTTATTGGAACCGGCCTCCTTTACAGGTCTTAATATTATAAAATTCTTAAATATAACAATATTATCCATATTACACATAATAATTAAAAGAAAGCATCAATATATTAAAATCAAAGCAAAGTCTAAGCAAAACAAATAAATGGACACCCATCCAAAAATGGAAACATGTCCTTACATCACATGCCTAAATAGGACACGCACCGAGAGGTAAAAACATGTCCTTTACATTGGTTCTAAAATAGAAAAGCAGTGCCATTCTTTTCTTGTATGAATTTAATTTTTATGATCGTTGTAGGCATGGGCATATGAGCACAATCTTGCGAGGGTGCCTGGTATTTCCCGAGAGAGAGTCGAGTATCCGAGATTAAATTTCTGGTTATCAAATCGTGTAGAAGTTCCTGGCTCTCACCATGTGCACAACCAACACTATTTCTTGAGATACCTAACCTGGGCCATGTGAGCCGGGATTTTCGTCCCCACTCCTGGTGGAATGGTTCTTGCGACTTTGGCACTGTTTAGGCTTAGGGCCTTAGAGAACACGGACCTAAGTCTGGAGAAAATGGAGTTGCCACCCGGACGGGCTGGGAAAAAAGAAAGGGGTGGATGACTCGATTCCTAAGGAATCCCCAACCCCTTAATGGGTTCGGAAAGTTGGGTACGTGTGGAGAAGGTGAGAAATGGCCCAGCACCCCCACAATGCCAGGTTCATTGGAACTGGCCTCCTTTACAGGTCTTAATATTATAAAATTCTTAAATATAACAATATTATCCATATTACACACAACAATTAAAAGAAAGCATCAATATATTAAAATCAAAGCAAAGTCCAAGCAAAACAAATAAATGGACACCCATCCAAAAATGGAAACATGTCCTTACATCATATGTCTAAATAGGGCACGCACCGAGAGGTAAAAACATGTCCTTTACTTTGGTTCTAAAATAGAAAAGCAATTTAAATTACATGATATTTAACCAATGAGGTACCCACCAAGTGGAAACATACCTCTTACAACATTTGGAAACCTAAATAAATTGATAAAAGTAAATAACTATTCAAAATAAATGAATCATTCATCAAAGATATTAAACATCAATAAAAAGTAAACATCCATCCGTGATAAATTAAATAAACCAAGCATTGAACTTAAATAAATTAAAGCATATAAAATAAATCAAAGCATAATCAAATATAGAATTGAATAAGGCAAATAAAAAAAATCCAAATTATAGCTACTGTTTCCATTTAGGATCCTTTATTTCATGTGTTTAGGGTTTTTGATTTTCATGGGTTTAACCTACTGTGACTTTTTAAAGAATTAAAATAGATTAAGGATTTTATGTTTTAAAACACTTTGATTAACCAAATTAAGGTTTGAATGGTGAAATCATGAAACTGGGGTTTTGGACACTTTAAAATACTTTTGATTTGTGGTTTTGAATGATGATTTCAAGCTTACTATGTAAAATTAAAATATTTGTGTTTATATGATTTTTAAGGTTTTAAAGGACTAAGGTTTAGAAAAAGTTAGGGTTTATTATTTTGAGTTTTAGAATTGAATTAGGATTTTAAGGCTTTTGAATTAGAGTTTCAGGTAATGAATTTATTTTAGGATTTGGAAAGACAATTTTCAATTTACATGAAGTTTTATGAAAATAAACAAACGATTTTAAGTTTACATAAATAGAAAAGATATTTGTTAAGGTTTGTTGAAAGAAATAGAACCAAGTTTAAAGTTTTGAAAGAAACAGAATCAAATTTTGGTTTTGTTGAAAAACATGTTCAATTAGGGTTTTGGAGTTTTGAAGAAGTAAAAATAACAATTTTTTGTCTTTTGTAAAATAAACCAACCAAATAAGATTTTTAACTTTAGAAAAACTAAATTAATGTGCTAGGGTTTTTTATTTTGACAAACATAATTTCATAAATTTAGCTACTGTGAAAAAACAAAAGAATTTAATACATACCTCCTTTTGATAGTTCCTCCAAAAAATAATTCTTCTTGGATGAACAAAAACAAAGATAGTTGCTGCCTTTGATTCCTTTGTTAATGCTTTGCTTGTTGCTCTCAAAAAGTCAAATTGATTTGCTGCCTATCCTTCACAGATTCAGTTTCCAATTCTTTCAATTTTCCTCCTAATTTTTGATTCCCCTTTTGTGTTGTCTGCCTCCTTATTTATAGAGGTTTTTTTTGTGGTTTTTTTGTAATATCCTCATTTGTGGTCTAGAAGTTTTGATTATGTTATTGTTATTGTTGTTATTGTTGTTGTTGTTGTTGGTTTAAATTGAGAAAAGGAAAGTATATGTATATGTGTTTTGGGAAGAAATAGGGTTTAGAGACAAGTTTATATGTTGTGTATATGGTGATATATATAACATATAAAATGGTCAAAGAGAGAGAGTCAATGCAAGAGGAGATTTTTATATGGCATGTGAAATTACTTAATTGGGCTTATAAGAGACAAAAGCTAAGTTAAATGATGAGGGGTATTTGAGTAATTGCTTGAAGTGGAATGCATGGTGGAGATTAAAAGAAGAAAAGGTGTTTGACTTGTGCATTTTCTTCTTTCTTTCTTGAAGAGGCCGGCCATTGAAGAGAAGAGAGAGCAAGAGAGGTATTCATGGTGCTAGAAGCAGATTGAAGAAGCAATCAAAGGATTTGACAAGAGAATTGTGGAATTTCTTCATCTTAGGTAAGAAATCTCTTGAATTCCTTTGGTAATTTTGAGGTTATGTCTATATTGAAGTGTGATTTGTTGATGTAATGATTTGGAGTATTTGATATGTGTTTGCAAGTGTTAGAATTGATTTAAAGTTAAAAATTGGAATTGGTGTTGGTTTGGTTGTGATTATGGAAAAATAAGTGAAGATTGATAGTGGAAAATCAAGAGTAAAGTTTGAGTTAGGGTTTCGAGATGGTTTGTGTTCAAATGTGTTGTTTAAGTGGTTATTGTGATGAATATGTGTTATGACATGAGTTATATCCATTTGAGTGAGTTTGTGTTGGGAATTATATGTTAAAATGCATTTGGAAGAGGATTGGTTACATTTAGGGTTTTGGTGATGAGTGACACGACCAAAGGAAAGGAGAGACACGGCCAAGCCAAGGAAATTTGGGCGTGTTGGTTGAGTTTTTGAGAGACACGGCCGTGTCCCTTAGCCGTGTTCACTACTGGATTTTGGTTTTGGGAGACACGGTCACAAGCTTGGCCGTGTCCCTTGCCCGTGTTGCTTACTGTCCAAGTGGGTTGAGTGACACGGCCATAAGCTTGGCCGTGTCCCTCAAGTGGCTGCCCGTGTCCCTCAAATGTGTGGGTTAGGGTTTTTATACTTTGTTCTATTTGCATTGTTTTGGTCCTTTTAAGGTAAGTTGGTACCTTAACCTAAACCTAAACACATTTAAACAATGATTGACCTAAACAAATGCATATGGAAGATCTTAAAGCTATGAATGATATAAATTATTCTTTGCCCTAATTGCATTGTTGAGATTGAACAATGTTATGTTATGCATTGTGGATGGTTATGTGTTTCATGAATAATGTATATTGAAATGTTATATCAAAGATGCTATGATGATTCAAATAAGAGGTGAAATGTGATGTAAAGCCATTGTGATTGGCTATGATGATGATATTGAAAGAAAGAAGGCATGTTTGCCTAAATGTGATGAGAATTTGAGAATGGAAATGGTAACTATATAATAAATGAATTGTTTGTTTAATATGTTATTCAGTTTCAGAGTTCTGGATTTGGGTGGCATGCCTAAGAAATGATGAAAGGTAACAGTCTTGCCGGGTTGAGGATCTCCTCATATGTGTTGAGTTGATGGTCCAAGAGACTGGGTCTGTTACACTATGAGAATTGTGAATATGAGATATATGATTTGTAACAGTCTTGCCGGGTTGAGGATCTCCTCATATGTGTTGAGTTGATGGTCCAAGAGACTGGGTCTGTTACACTATCCATGGATAGAGATACATGTATATACATTGCCTACGGGCGTGATTATTGTGACTATGAACCAAAGCAGTAACTCTAAACTCTGAATATCGTATTAAATACTTGTTGGGCCCATAGGTGTCAAGGTTATATGAATGTCCTAAATAATGTTATGAGTTAATGAAATGAGATGTTGTTTATTGAGTATGATTGATTAATGTTGAATGTGGAAAGATGTTGAAATGTGGTATGCTCATATGACTATGATTTGTGAAATGCATAATTATGTGGTTAACTTTATATTTATGATGTTGATCTTATCAATAACATATGTGGCATTGCATTACATTAAAGCATACCATTAGCATGTTTTATCTTACTAAGCCGTTGGCTTAGCGCGATAGTGTTTAATCGCGCAGGTAATAGAGTTGATAGAGTTGAACCCGAGAGCTCTTCTAGACCAAGTGAGAGTAGACATTGAAGAGTTGATTTTGGGAACTTAAAGATCAGAGGAGATTTGCCAATCATGTATAACTCTTTTATATTTTGTAAAGATTTTGTTTATATTGTAAATATATATGTAATGATAAATATGTACTCAAATGTTTTCATATGTGTAAATATTTTATAACTTCCGCTGTGTACTACTTAAATGTATTTATATATCTATAATGTATATTGAGAAAGATGATGGTATTATATAAAAATGTTTTGAATATTGATGAAAAGCCGTAGCACTCCTATGTTCGGTGCACATATGCTATATTGTGGTGTTGTAGTGTGTGTGTACTGAATGTGGGGGTGTTACATTTTTTTTCTAGTTGCTCATGACATAAATTATTTATTAAGGAAAGGAAACCAAAACCTAATTGCATTAGGTTTCAGAAAATTTACGTCGAAAAATTTCGCTGGAGAAAAAAAACTGTTGCGAAAAATTGCGCTGGCGAAAACATTTGCCGCAGGAAAAATTGCGCTGGCAAAAAAAAACTATCGCAGTTGGTTGCGGCTGGGGGCGGGGAATCAGCCTGCGGGCCATTTCGCCCGCAGGAATCTCCTGCGGGCAAAATGGCCCACGGCCAAGCCCGCGCTGGAATGATTTTTATTTTTATTTTTATTTTTTGATTTGTTTATTTTTATTTTTTATTAATAAAAATTAGATAAGAAAGCAAAAAATTATTTAATTAAGATAATAAAAATCATTTTGGACCAATTAAAATATATTAGACAACACAAAAATTATTTTGGAGTAAACAAAATATATTGGACCGGACTGGGTCAAAAATTAAGGGTCTACAGACCAGGTAAAATATCATTAGCATACTTTAAAATTTATATAAAAGTTCAGTTACCTTATGTCTTTTTGTAGGTGAATTTGTCCTGGTGGAATACAAAAGAGTGGTCGAACTGGACTTCCTCTATGAATGCTGCACTGCCTTTTCCACATACCCGTCTAGTCATTGCCGACCCTGTGTCTAGTGGTTGGTTTCCCGGAGAGAGAGTATACGGGTGGTTTCTTGGTCCCGAGCATGGGAGGATCCTGATGCATTGCTCGGAGTATACCTTAAATATCACATCAATGTCGGAGAATGCATGGTGGTTGGTTTAGCACAGTTATGATGTTGAAACATTTCTCTATCCACCGGGTGCATCTTATACCCAGTTTATTCAAATAGGGCTCTTGAACTTTAACGTATCTACTGTTAGTGTACGGGAGATTCTCGAGGAAAATGATGATAGAGATGAAGAAGAACATCATGAGAGGGCAGAGAGTTTGTTCCACATCTCGGGGCTAGCACTTCTCAGGTAAATTTTACCATTTTTTCATTGTAATCGCTTCTTTCTTAACTTGTTTTGACTTTTTTAATGATTGTTGCAGGCTGCTGGGCCATTTGATCATGGGGATGGACTTTCTTTTACTGCTCCTTCATTTGCTCATTCTAGCCCACCAAATATGTCATCTCATCCACAGGGTATTGATATCAATTACCTGGTAAGTTTTCTTGTTTCATGGTAATTTATGCTATATGTATGCATGATTATGTATGCTCTTACGCTTTTCCTTTCTGGCTCACAGCGGATGCTTGAAGAACAAAATAAGAATCTTCAAGAAGAGTTGGCCGCTAGTCGTCAACAGGTTTCCCATTTTGAAAATTTGTACCATCAATCAAAGCTAAATTTTTTAGACTTCCGGTTTCAGGGGATGAGAGATCCTAGTGCTTCTTCATCTAGAGGCCCCCAAACTGATGACTATGAGATCCTTTCGTCTACTTCTGATGAGGAGCGTTATAGATTGAAACTCCAAGGTAATAGAGATTCTGGTGCTCCTGCTTCGGGCAGACTCGGGAAGGGTGATATGCCTCCTCCTCCAACAGGCGATGATTTTTGCAGAGCTTTATTTGATGATCTACCACGTCCTTCTTAGTAATGTATGAATATTGTATCAATTGAGGAAACATTGTATAATAAGTATAAAAAGAATAATGATGATATATAATTTTTATTTTTACTGCAACTCTTCTCTTCTTTTTTTATCATCATCATTTCCTTGCCCAATATGTCCTTTGAGGTTCAACATACTCCCCTTAACTTGAAAGCTTTGTATGAAAAAAACATTTTATTATTATTTTTTTTAATTTTGATTTTGAAATTAAATGTTGACTTTGCCAAATCAATGTCAATGTACCTTAGGACCTGATTTTTTAAATTAACATATCTATAACATCACAACCCTAGTTACCGTATTAAACTCGGGAATTACTTCTATTTAAGCAAGAATTGTTGCACTTCAGATAGGCAATACACATTACTTGGTCAAAGATCTCATTTAGTTTAAATATTATCTATCTCATATGCATGCTTATTCAAGAGAGATCAACAGGCCTTTGATAGGCTTGAAATGGGGTCTATAAGGGACATGGGTTAAATGAAGGCCATTTGTAAGTTGGAGCCGATGTGATGCAATGGACAAACTTTCACACTACAAATTTCTTGTTTGAACTTTGGGCAGCTAGAAGCAATCTTGCTAGACTCCAAATTCTTTTTATCTTCTTGGCATTAATCTGGATCTTGATTGGGATAGTCTTTGCCCTAGCATAAAGTTTGGTACCCAAATTCGTTTCTTTTCTTCTTCTTCCTTTTCTTTCTTTTTTATTTTTCTTGCTCTTCCTTTCTTTGAGCATTTTATCATTTTGTCCTTCTTCTTTGTAGGACTGTCAGGTACAGAACTTTTAAGAACTGGATTGTCTTTCTCCTTTTTCTTTGATTTTGATTGAATCTTTGGTTGGGTTGGACCAATTCAAGTCAAACTGTCCTTATGAACCAAATCGAAGCCTTTTGCTATTTTAGGTAAAAGAGAACTCAGTTGGTTTTCTGAACCACCATTTTGGGTTTTTTCTTTCCTTTTTTTTCTTTTCTTCTTCTTTTTTTTTCTTTTTTTTTGTGTGCATTTTTTTCTTTTCTTTTCTTTTTCTCTTTTTTTTTGGTTCTAGCTCTAAAAGAGTTGTCTTGTTTGTACCAACTTGGGTTTCTCATAATGGATGAGTGGAGTGACATAAATCTCCTTTAACAGGGATAAATCATTAGTTACTCTGATGTTATCTTGATGGATTGGAGATATTAGGAGAACTTTAACTACCCTTATGGTCTTGATAACATCAATTATCCCCATGGTTTTGATAGCATCAACTATCCTTACTGTTTTGGCTATGCATTCCTTTCTTTGATCTTCTTGCCTCTTCACCTATAAGACTTGTCAAAAGTATCACAACAGCTCAGGATAGGTTGTTGGGGTTATATGCCAATGAAAAGAAAGCTAAAATTTCATGAAGGCTCAAAGGGACAACTGGGGATTGATATCTAATTGGGTGGATACGAGTTGTTGGCTAACCAAACAATGCCTAGATCATTTCTCTCTTAAATAAGCAGAGTTCAATTTTGCCTCAAAAATTTGTCAAAGCATGTTCTAAGACTGATTAGGACCTAGACAAAGGTAATTATGCAGGAGCCCTCTCTAAGTAAGCATACACAACTGAATGCTATAGAGTAATTCCCTCACCTAGTAAAGTCATTCGAGTCATGATGCATAAATATATTAATGCATGGATCATCAAGCTAGATTCCTCATTGGTTGAACACAAAAATGAACAAAGACCAACAAAAATTTTGATGAAAGTAATTTATTCAAACAAACATAATTTAAATTTGAAAAACACGATTGTTCCATAAAACACCAAATAAAGAAAATAAGAAAAACAAACAAGCCAAGGGAAGTTTGTTGAGTTAAGCTTCTTCTCCTTTCACATCTTCAATTTTTCCATCTTGAAAGGATGATAAAATAAAATTTTCTTCCAATCCTTCCCCCACCATGAAGGTTGTCGGTGGAGGTACTCTTACAAACTTTAGCAAAGGATTGTTCTTGGTATTGGGCTTGTCGGGTTCGGGCAACTTCCCACTATCAATCAAATTTTGGATCTCATGCCTCAGCCTCACACATCTATCCATGTCGTGTCCTTGCATTTGATGAAATTGACAAAATGCCTTAGTATCGAAATTAGGTGGGAGAGGGTTAGGCAAAGGATGAGGATTTAAGGGTTGTAACAATCCCTTCTTTTGTAGCTTATTGAGGACCCAAAACAGCGGTTTCCCCAATTCTGAAAACTGCCTTTTTATTCCTTGGCTAGTAGCAATAACACCAACTTCTTTTTGCGTGCTTTGATTTCTAGACTGGCAGTTCCCTTTCTCATTCCTTCTTATCGAAAAACGGTTCTTCTCCCTTTCCCATTCTTCAATTTGCAGACCAACTTGGAGGAGATCTTTGAAATCACGGATGAGTGTATGAGACATCCTTTCACGAAGACTAGGCAACACCCCTCTCATAATCATTCTTATTTGATCAGATTCATCAGGCCTCTTCTTGAGCAAAGCGGCCTTATTTCTCCATCTTTTCACGTAGTCCACAAAATTCTCATTTGGTCATTGCCTAATGAACTCAACTTCCATTAACGTAACTTCCATTTCAACATTGTATCCATATTGTTGGATGAAGGCCTTGTATAGCATATCCCAACTCTTTTGTATTCCTTCTTCTAAGGTATTGAACCAATTTTGGATAACAGGATCCAATGAGAGCATAAAGTACCTTAGTGTTTGAGCCTTAGTAGCTCGGGCAGGCTACATAGCAGTGATGTACTGCTTCACGTGGAGATGAGGATTTCCAGTACTATTGTACCTAGTGAAGGAAGGAATCTTGAACTTATAAGAGACCTCCTCATCTTGTTCAAATAGTTTGTCGATCTCAGACATCTCTTCGATTTTTAGTTTCTTCTCAAATTTCTTTTCTAGGCCAGCAATCATCTTCTCAACATCAGAATTTTTAGTATTTTCAAAAGTTATCTTCTCAACAACTTTTGGCTCCTTTTTGTCTCGAGGATCTTGAAAGTATTGAGCCAATCATCATCATCATCAATGATCACCTTATCATCATCAAAAGCTACTTCACTAGCTTTACCCTTCCCTTTGTCCTTTGGCTTATTGGAGCTAGCAGATGCTTCGACATTATTTTCTAAAATTGCAGCCAATTGGTTCTTCACAGTCTCAGCTAGGGCCTCTTTTCTTTCTTCCATCTTGGCATTGAGGGCATCATCCACCATTCTTTGAATTTGTTCGGGCTCCATTGCTTTTGGCGAGCAAGTGATTGAGTCGTTGCTAGATTCTTTATCTCCGACGTAGGTCGGATTGTTGTAAGCTTTTAAACTGTCATAATCCAGGGCTGTGAGCTAGAGAGGATTAATGATATGAGATGCAAATGTATGTATGCATGTATGCACAAATAATAGACAAAGAAAGATAATTCGAACGTTCATTCCAACCTTATAGCTTAAACACATGGATGGCGAGTCTCTTTTCCTAGGTATATGGTTAACAAAATACCAACATGGGGTATCTTATTTTCGAATAAATCCCTCAGACATTTCAACCAATAGTTATATTTTCAAAAATGGAAATCAGTTTATGATAATTCCCATTAATTAGGTTTTAATCCATTCAACCAACTAAAGTAGCTTTTATGCTATATTGGATTAAAACTAAATTAAGAGGTTTATTATAAATAGATTTCTCACTTGAAAAAGTAACTAATGATTCATGCCAAAAACAAGCCCATGATTAATTATTCTTAGCATAAACTATGCTCACATTGACCTAAATAATTTGTAAGCTCTTTTAAAGTATGAAAATAATTTTGTTTCTAAGCCCATTGTAAAAAGATTTTAGAAAAAATGGATTTTTGACTTTGTGTTTTGGTCACAAGAAAAGAATCTTTGATTTTGATTTTAGAAAAGTTTTATATCCAAAGACCATCTTAAAAAGTTTTTGAAAATAGTTTTGGTCTTTTGGACTTTAAAGAAAAATTTATTTTGAGCTTACAATGTAATTAGGTCATATTACAAAAAGAACAAACCAAATAATCCATGATTTAAACCAAGATAAATTAACCATAGTCAAACGACAAGCATTTGGGGTAAAACCTAAGGAAAGTAACTAGGCCAATTAAATGAGCTTTAGTCTTTGGGTTAAAAGGCTTAGGTTCTCATAGCAAGTATATTCCAAATGGTACAAGGCTATGAGTGGTTATGCCATGCTCGATCTCCATACCTTGAGTGAAAGTATGGTATCCATTACATAACACAACATAGGTAACACGGGAGTCCTAACTCACGCACATAATGCAATCTAATATGATGCAATGGATAATATCATGATAAGAAAGAATAGATTAATAAAAAGACCAATGAAATCAACTTCTCTTATCCACAGTGGAGTCGCCACTGTGAGTGGGGATTTTGGCCCCACTCCTGGTGGAATGGTTTTGGGACTTCGGCACTGTTTAGGCTCAGGCCTTAGAGAACACGGACCTAAGCCCGAAGAAAAATGGAGTCGCCACCCAGACAGACTGGGAAAAAGAAAGGGGTGGATGACTCGATTCCTAATGAATCCCCAACCCCCTAATGGGTTTGGAAAGTTGGGTACGTGTGGGGAAGGTGAGAAATGGCCCAGTACCCCCACAACACCCGGTTCATTGGAACCGGCCTCTTTTGCAGGTCTTAATATTATAAAATTCTTAAGTGTAACAATATTATCCATATTACATGCAACAATTAAAATAAAGCATCATTATATTAAAATCAAAGCAATGTCCAAACAAAGCAAATAAATGGACACCCGTCCGAAGATGAAAACATGTCCTTACATCATCTATGTCTAAACTAAATAGGACACCCACCGAAAGATGGAAACATGTCCTTTATATTGGTCAAAAATATAAAAGAAATTTAAATTACATGATTTTTAACTAATGAGGTACCCACAAAGTGGAAACATACCACTTACAATTTTAATATTAGAACAAACAAATAATAATCATAACAATAAAGAAAATAATCATCCATGGTAAATTAAATAAATCAAGCATTGAAATTAAATCAACCATCAAAATATATAATAAACTACATAATCAAATCTAAAATTAAATAAAGCAAGTAAAGGTATAAATTAGGGTTTACTGTTTCAATTTAGAGTTCTTTAATTAACATTTAGGGTTTTGGGATTTTATAATTATTATTGTTATTATTTAGGCTAAAGTAAAGATTTTGAAAAATTGGAATGAATTAGGGTTTTATACATTTAAGAAGTAGTAAGGTTTTTTTGGTTAATCAAATTAGGGTTTAAGGGTAACAACATGAAATTAGGGTTTTGGAATCTTAAGACATTGGAGTTTATAATTCATGGTTATTGGATTGTGATTTTTGGTTTACTGGATTGAGTTTTAAGGTTTAGATTTATTTGTCATAAGATTTTGAGGTTTGAAGTATTTAGGATTTAGGAAAACTAGGGTTTACTGTATTGGGTTTTGAGAGAAAATTAGGGTTTTCAATATCTTGGAAAACATATTTGATTGTAGGATTTAAGAAAATAATTTAGAGTTTTATAAAAAACATATTTGATTGAAGGATTTAGGAAATTCCTGCGGGCGAATTGGCCTGGCCGATTCAACCTTCGGCGACGAATTTTTTTCATCGCTGATTTTTTCGTCGCCGATTTTTATTTTTATTTTTTATTTTTGTTATTATTTTTTATTTTTTATTTAACTTACCATTTTTATTTTTTTAAATTATAAATAATAAATATTATAATAAATATTATTTAATTAAAATACCACAAAAATTATTTTGGAGTATATAAAAAATATCGGACCAGACTGGGTCAAAAATTAAGGATCTACAACTCAATTCCTAAGGAATCCCCAACCCCCTAATGGGTTCAAAAAGTTGGGTACGTGTGGGGAAGGTGAGAAACAACCCATCACCCTCACAATGCCCGATTCATTGGAACCGGCCTCCTTTGCAGGTCTTGGTATTATAAAATTCTTAAGTATAACAATATTATCCATATTACATGCAACAATTAAAATAAAGCATCATTATATTAAAATCAAAGCAATGTCTAAACAAAATAATTAAATGGACACCCATCCAAGGATGGAAACATTTCCTTACATCATTCATGTCTAAAACTAAATAGGATACCCACCGAAAGGTGGAAACGTGTCCTTTACATGGGTCTAAAAACTTTAAAATAATTTAAATTACATAATATTTAACTAATGAGGTACCTACAAAGTGGAAACATACCTCTTACAATTTTAATACTAAGGCAAATAAAAGAATATTTGATTATCTAATTATAAATAAAAGCGAACCATTCATAAAATAAAATAAACCATTCATCATTAACATATAACAAATCACATAATTAAATAAATAAATAAAATTAGAATTTAATCCATTAAATAAACAAAGTTAAGGTTTAAGGTTTAGGATTTAAGAAATTAGAGTTCTGGGATTTAAAGTTTTTGAGTTTTTGGTTTTATTTATGGCTTTAGGCTACTGGGGGTACTAGATGATGTTTTTATGATTTCTAAATTTCAGTTTTGAAGAATTAAGGTTTTGGCATTTAGAATTAGAGTTTTAAAGAATTAGGATTCGAGAAAAAGGATTTAGGGTTTTTGTCAAAACATGATTATTATAAAACTCTAAGACTATTTTAACATGGATTTTTGATAAATACTTATATGTAATATAACTACTAGACATTTAAAACATTATTAAAATAATCTAATACTATAGTGATTTAATGGAATAGGCCACTATAATGATAATAAATAATAATTGATTAAGGTTTTAACTAAATAAGTTAGGGTTTAATTTAAATTAGAATTAGTGTTTCTAAGAAAACTAGCACTATCATATTCAATTTTGAAAGAGAAGGCTACTGTAAAGATTTTTGAAAATTGATTTGATTAGGGTTTTTAAGAAAACAGATTATTACAGTTTTTAGAAAAGTGTAATTAGGGTTTGTGATTTTAAAAATATGCGTTACGGGCATTAAGGCATTAGGGTTTTGGAAAAACTTTTTCTAGGATTTTTAAATAAAGTTTGGATAATAAGCATAACCATTGATCAAGTAATAAAAATATGCATGCTTGAACAATTTATCAAATTGTATAATGAAGTTACTGTGAATATAAGCAAAGAAATAAAGATTCAAACCTTCGTTGTTGGTTCCACCACAATCTTTGAATTCTGGTTGAACAATAATAAAGACAATGTAGGTTGCCTTTGATGGATTGGTGTTGCTTCCTCACTACCTTTTGCTTCTTCAAGGTTTTCTTCTGGCCGAAAGAATTCAAGAGTCCTAAGTCCAGTTAAAAATTTTAGCTCTAGAATTTCCTCCCTTTTTTTCTATATTTTAATGTGGTATTTATAGAAAAAATAAAAAACCTACTTCTAATTGTCTCAGGAAATAAAACCATTTAGGAAAAGAAATAAAAACCAAATAGAATTGGGTTTCGAAAAAAACTACACTGCAAAAATTGCACTGGTGAAAATTGTTGTGGACTACGGGCAGGCCAGCTATGAGAATCTGCGAGAATTGTGTGTCAGCTGCGAGAATCTTCGGCTATAAAAATTTTTCATCGCCGATTCTTCCATCGCCGATTTTTATTTATTTATTTATTATCTTTTTTTACTGTTACCCTTTTTATTTTATTAAAAATAAATATTGTAAGTAATGAATATTAAAATAAATATTATTTAATTAAAATACCACAAAAATTATTTTGGACTATTTTAAAAAATATTGGACTGGACTGGGTAAAAAATTAAGGGTCTACAGTTTGCCCCCTGCTTGAGCTATCTGAGACTACAACAAAAGAGAGTGAAAAGCAATGTGATTTTATACTGGATTTAGAACCATACTGGACTTCACACCCAAGGTTGGTTTGAGCTCAAGACTCAAAAATAATTTGTGTTCTGGACCCAAGGTGAATTTAAGATTTGGTTTTTGGACCCGAGGTATGTTCTGGACTTAAAAATAATTTGGGTTCTAGACCCAAGGTGAATTTAAGATTTGGGTCCTGGACCAGATGTAAGTTTTGGATTTAAAAAATAATTTGAGTTCTGGACCCAAGGTGAATTTAAGATTTAGGTTTTGGACTCGAGATAAGTTCTAGACTTAAAAATAATTTGGGTTCTAGACCCGAGGTAAGTTCTGGACTTAAAAATAATTTGGGTTCTAGACCCAAGGTGAATTTAAGATTTGGGTTCTGGACCTGAGGTAAGTTCTGGACTTAAAACATAATTTGGGTTTTGGACCCGAGTTGAATTTAAGATTTGGGTTCTGGACTCGAGGTAAACTTAGAATTTGGCGAAGATATGGTTAGTTTGGTGAAGAAAACAAGAGTTGTGGATTGTGTATGTGTTGAGTTGTAAAATATGGTTGTGATTGTGTGTTGATGCATATAATTTAGTTGTTTTGATGTTATTCAAGTTTATTATGGTATATTGATGAATTTGGTTAAGTTTGTTTGGAGTGGAAAGGGGTAAAAGAAATATGTTTGTTGGATGTGGTGTTTTTAGTGTCGATTTTAGGGTTTTGCCCTGACACGCCTAGTAACAGGGCCATGTCTTTGGGTGTGTCGTTGGTTCTATTTTTTGTATAGGTGGCACAAGCAGTGACATGCCCATGTCATTGAGCGTGTCACAGCTTCTGCGTTGGAGTAGTATTGACACGTCCAATGACATGCCCATGTCACTGAGCGTGTCATAGCTACTATGTTGTTGGAGGATTGACACATCCAGTGACACGCCCATGTCACTGAGCGTGTCATAGCTTCTGTGTTGGAGGAGAATTGACACGTGCAGTGACACGCCCATGTCACTGAGCGTGTCAAAGCTTCTGTGTTGTGGGTTTAGGGCACGATCAGGGACACGCCCGTGTTGTTGAGTGTGTTATGTGTAGAGTTTGCCCTAGATAGTGCTTTTCCTTATTTTCCTATGTGTATTACTAAGTGAGTATGTATAATCACATTGGGATTAGGTTTTGAAGAGATTTGAGTTGTACCAATCCAAGTGTTGAAGGATTCATAGAAGAGGAGGTTGATAGAGTGGTGTTGTTGCTCATAGAGGTAAGTACAAACCTTACATGATTGCATACATTTATATGACTTTGGGACTTAGCACATTTGGTTGGAAAATGTGTTAAGTTACCTATCATATTGTTGATGTTTGAGAATGGTGCTTTGATTTGCATTATGTGAACTATGTGAAATATATGTTAAGGATTTAAAATATATGAATAATGTAATTTGTTATGTATACCCTAATGATGATATGTAAAGCCATTGGAGATGGCTATATTGATATAAATGGGATGTGTGAGGCATTGTGTTTATGATGATCATGAGAAATTGAGAAGCGATTTGATAATGAAATAATGAAAGAATTGTGTGCCTAGTATGTTATTCATTTTTCAAAGTTTTGTTGTTGGTGGCATGACTAAAAGTAACAATCCCTTGAAGCTTGATTGGGCCTAGTCCTTGAAGCCTAGATGGGATGTTCCATATGAGGTAATCCTCATTATGATAATGATTCACCTACGGGCTTGATAAATGTGATTATTGGACCAAAATAGTAACTCTGGAATTTGAATGGCATATTAGTTTCTTTTGGGCCCATGCTTGTCTTTGCTTTAATGTGAATCATGAATAATGGAACAATTGAACTATATAATGAGATTTAATGTTATGAAATACGGTATCCTTGTTTATTGTTTCTAATTCTTAAAAGTTTGACATTTGCATTACATTTGAATCATATTGGTATCTAGGGTTGTACCACTAAGCTTTTAGCTTAGCACGATTGTGATTTATAGCGCAGGTGACAGGGTATATTTGGTTGAACCGGAGAGTTCTGCTAGACCGAGTCGAGTCTAGGTTTGCGATCCCTTGTGGAGTGTTGATTTTGGACTTCAAGATCAGAGACGAACTGCCAAGCATGTATAAACTCTATATTTTTGTAAATATTGATTTTGATGTATACATATGTATATTCCGCTGCTTATTAAACAATTATTTTGGATAAACTTTTGGGTACTAATGTTAGATATATATATATATATATGTTTGTTTTAATAAGGAATGTTTTATCTATTACTTTTTGTAATAAAAGTTAAATGTCTTTAAGTTTACTCAAATTTTAGAAATGATGATTTGATGTTAAGTTTATGGATTGGTTTGTTTTAAATAGACTGTGACATTCTTATTTTCGGTATACGTATATTATATATGTGGGTGTATGTGGTGTACTTATATGGGGTATAGGGGTGTTACAATTATTTTGTTCTCAACCTAGGTGAATTGTAAGAAAAAAAAATTTTGGTTTTTAAAATATGGTATTTGAATAATATACATGCATTGGCACTGGCAGTTTCTGATCTTTGATGAGGTAATTTTTTGCTGTGTTTGTAGAGATAGGCAGTGATGGCATCTCAATCACGTCAGTCCATAGAAGGTAGTGCTGAGAGTGTAGCTCCTGATGAGGGTAGAGATGGAGCTAGGGTTGAGAGAGTTGGAGAGGCACCTGCTCTTGTGTGAGAGAGACCAGAAGCTGATGAGATTCTGTCAGTTTGGTTACGACATATGGTGGAATTATTGAGGCAGGATCCAGTGCAGCAACCGCTACTACAACCGCAGCCACAGGTATCAGTGAGGTAGTATGATAAATTGAGGAATTTCAGAGCTGAGGGCTTCTTTGGTACTACAGATCCTGCAGTAGCTGAGCAGTGGTTAGATAGAGTTCAGAGGGTATTCATCCAGCTGCAAGCTACTCCTGAGAAAAGTTTGATTATGCTAGATCCCTTATGCAGAGAGATGCTTATGATTAGTGGAAGATAGTTCCACATGCATTGGATGATCTGCCAGCCTTGACTTATGGTGATTTTCTGCGGGAGTTTGAGTAGAAGTATACTCCGAGGGAGTATAAGGATGCAAAGAAGATGGAGTTTATGAATCTGAGACAGGATAACCAGACAATGACGGAGTATGAGATAGAGTTCATCTGGTAGAGTCATTATGCCAGTGGGATTATTTCAGATGAGATAGATCGGTGTAGGAGATTTGAGGAGGGGTTGAGACCTCTATCATGTGTATTGTTGCAGGCTCCAGGTATCAAGATTTTTCTCAATTGGTTACAGCTGCTAGGAGTGTTGAGAGAGCATAGGGTATTGCTGCAGCTGCTACTGAGGGGGAGATGAGAGCTAGGAGACCCCTGAGTGAGGTAGAGTCTTCGTCTGGGAAGAGAGGAAGAGGAGGCTATTTTCTAAGGTTCATTAGGGGCCAGAGGCAGCCTAGTAGGTCAGTATAGTATCAGAGGCAGAAATCGAGACCTACAGTTTCTGTGGCAAGTGCACCGACCCCAGTGGTTCGGAAGCCCATTTCTTATACACGTGTTCATTGTGGTAGGGAACATGGGGGTGCTTGTTGGAAGATTGGTGGACCAGTAGTTTGTTATAGATGTGGGTCACCAGATCATTTCCTCAGAGATTGCCCTGAGCTACCAGAAGATAGACAGACTGATAGTGCAGCTTCTCGACCCAGTGTTAGAGGAGGTCGAGGGGGCAGAGGTTTTAGTAGAGGTGGTCGACCTAGGATTAGTCAAAGAGGAGGCTCTACATCCAGAGGCAGTAGGCTAGATGAGGCTGGGCCATCTCAGCGAGTGTATGTGATGAAGATGCAGCCTGATGCTTCAGCATTCATTGCAGGTACATTTTCTTTATTTGGCATTTATTTCTTCCTCTAATAGATCCTGGATCTACTCATTCTTATATAAGTGCATCTATCTTACCTGTGACTGAATTGCATTAAGAGTCCCTAGGATTTGATGTCTTGGTGACAAATCCTTTAGGGCATAGTGTGGTAGTTAGCAAGGTGCATCGTAATAGTTCAGTTGTGGTGCAAGATGAGGAGTTTTTGGATGATTTGATTGAAATGCCTTTTAAGGAGTATGATCTGATCTTAGTCATGGATTGGTTGTCCAAGCATGGGGCTGTGGTAGACTATCAGAATAAGTGTGTTACCCTGAGATTTAGTGATGGTAGAAGTCTTATGGTATCTAGTGAGCAGAGACATCTTGCATCCATGTTTGTTTCAACTGTTGCAGCTAGGAGGTTGATTCGAAAAGGGTGATGCTTATCTTGCTCATGTTGTAGATACCAGGGTAGTGGGTTCTCAACTTGATAGTATACCCATAGTTGCTGAATTCTCAGATGTTTTTCCTGAGGAGTTGCCAGGGATACCTCCTGAGAGAGAGGTTGAGTTTGGTATCAATTTATTACCTGGTACCACTCCCATCTCTATTACTCCTTATGGAATGGCACCTGCTGAATTGAGAGAGTTGAAAGTGCAGTTGCAGGAGTTGTTGGATAAAGGGTTTGTTCGCCCTAGCGTGTCTCCGTAGGGAGCACCTATTTTATTTGTGAAGAAGAAGGATGGTACTTTGAGAGTGTGCATTGATTATCGGTAGTTGAATAAGGTGACTATCAAGAATAAGTATCCTTTGCCTAGAATAGATGATCTCTTTGATCAGTTGAAGGAAGCAGCAGTTTTCTCCAAGATTGATCTGAGATCAGGGTACCATTAGTTGAGAGTCAGAGCTGAAGATGTAACTAAGATAGCTTTCCACACAAGGTATGGGCATTATGAGTTTTTAGTGATGCCTTTTGGGTTGACGAATGCACCAGCAGCTTTTATGGATTTGATGAACAGGGTGTTTAGACCCTATCTAGATCAGTTTGTGGTAGTTTTTATTGATGATATTTTGGTGTATTCACATAATGAGGAGGATCATGATAAGCATTTATGGATTGTATTGCAGACTTTAAGAGAGAAGCAATTGTATGTTAATCTATCGAAATGTGAGTTTTGGCTTGATCAAGTGACTTTTCTCTGTCATGTAGTTTCAGCATATAGTATTAGAGTTGATTCGAGTAAAGTTGAAGCTATTTTGAATTGAAGTCCACCAAAAAATGTGATAGATGTTAGAAGTTTTCTGGGTTTGGCAGGCTATTATCGACGGTTTGTGAAGGGTTTTTCTTTGATAGCTACTCCATTCACCATATTACTTCGAAAGGGAGTTAGATTCGTGTGGACAGATCGGTGTCAAGTAAGCTTTGAGCAGTTGAAGGAGATGTTGACTCAAGCTCTTATTCTTACTTTGCCTATGGAAGGTAAACCATATGTGATTTACAGTGATGCTTCACATAATGGTTTAGGTTGTGTTTTGATGCAGGAGGGTAGAGTCATTTCTTATGCTTCTCGATAGTTGAAGCCGCATGAGCTGAATTATCCGATGCATGATTAGGAGTTGGCAGCCATAGTTTTTGCTTTGAAGATTTGGCAACATTACTTGTATGGGGAGAAGTGTTTCATTTATATGGATCACAAGAGTTAGAAATACTTGGGTGTTCAGAAAGAGTTGAATCTTCGGCAGAGACAGTGGTTGGAGTTGATTAAAGATTATGACTGTTTGATTGATTATCATCCTGGTAAGGCAAATGTTGTTGCTGATGCCTTGGGTAGGAAGTCTTTGGTAGGTTTGACTGCTTATTCGCTCTCATTGCTTGTTGAGTTGAAAGCGTTGCATGCTAGTTTTGAGCGTTGTAATGATGGTGCTTTGTTGTCTTAGTTGCAATTGAGACCGGTGTTGTTGGATCATATTAGAGAGTCTCAGTTGACAAATGAGAAAATTCAGAAGATTATTTCGGATTGCCAAAAAGGAGAGAGCTGAGATTTCCATGTGAAAAGTGATGGCAATTTATGGTACAAAGATAGATTGTGTATTCCTAATGATGCAAAATTGAAAAAGATTATTTTGGAGGAAGCACATCAATCGGCTTTTGCTATGCACCCTGGGAGTACTAAGATGTATCATGATTTGAAGCAACATTATTGGTGGTCTAGTATGAAGAGGGACATAGCAGAATTTGTATCCAAATGTCTCACTTGTTAGAGAGTGAAGGCCGAGCACCAAGTTCCTTCGGAGTTACTTCAACCTTTAGCAGTATCTGAATGGAAATGGGAGCGAGTGACGATGGATTTTGTGACTGGGTTACCTTTGACTCAAAAGAAGCACGATGCAATCTAGGTGATAGTTGATCGGTTGATGAAGACAGCTCATTTTCTTCCAATTCGAATATACTATTCTCTTGAGAAGTTGGCTGAGCTGTATATTAGTGAGATAGTGAGATTGCATGGAGTCCCAATTTCATTGGTGTCTGATCGAGATCCCCAGTTTACTTTAAGGTTTTGGAAAAGTTTGCATAATGCTTTGGGATCTCGGTTGCATTTTAGCACTACTTTTCATCCTCAGACAGATGGGTAGTTAGAGAGGGTGATACAGATTTTGTAGGATATGTTGAGAAGCTGTGTCATTGATTTCTCTGGGAGTTGGGATAGATTGTTGCCATTGATTGAATTTGCTTATAACAATAGTCACCAATCCAGTATTAAAATGGCACCTTATGAGGCATTGTATGGTAGAAGATGCAAGACGCCTCTATGTTGGGATGAAGTTGGAGAAGGTAAGTTGGTTGGTCCTGATTTGATTAAAGAAACGGAAGAGAAAGTGAAGATAATTCGGGATCAGTTGAAAGAAGCTTCAGACCGATAGAAATCTTATTCAGATTTGAAGAGGAGAGACATAGAGTTCAATGTAGGAGATAAAATATTTTTAAAAGTGTCTCCTCGGAAGAAAATTTTGAGATTTGACCGTAAAGGGAAGTTAAGTCCTCGTTTCATTGGACCTTATGAGGTACTGGAGAGAGTTGGACCAATTTCTTATCATCTACCTCTGCCGCCTGAATTGGATAGAATTCACAATGTCTTCCTTGTCTCTATGCTACGGAGGTACAGGTCAGACCCATCTCACATGTTTTTCATTGGAATCTATTGAGGTGAGTCCAGATCTAACTTTTGAAGAAGAACCAGTGGCTATTTTGGCACATGAAATGAAAGAGTTGAGAAATAAGAAAGTGCCACTTGTGAAGGTTCTTTGGAAAAATCATGCTAAGGAAGAGGCTAAGGAAGAGGCAACTTGGGAGAGTGAGCAAATGATGCGAGATCAATATCCTTAGCTTTTTCAAACTTGAGATCAGGTAATTTCGAGGATGAAATTTATTTGTAGAGGGGGAGAATTGTAATATCTCAAATGATACCCTAAAAGTTTTGGAAATATTAATTGTTGAATTGAATTAAATGAATTTAAAGTGTATAATTAATTAAGTGAGAAGATAAAAGAAGGAGTGTGTATATGTTGTATATATAGAGATATATACAACATATACAAGTCAACAAGTAGAGTCGTCAAATGATATTTTGTTTATTTAAAATAGAATTTAGATGAGAGTGGAAGATGATATTTATATTATTATAATATTTAATTGCTTGGTGGAAATTAAAAGAGAGTTTGTGTGGTTTAAGAGGTTTGAGAGTAGTGTTTGGGTTTGACTTTTATCATCTTCTTCTTTCTTCTCCAAGAACCGGCCACCACCATCAGCAAAAGGGAAAGAGAGGTTTTGTTGATTCCTAACTCAAGCAATTGAATGATTTCAAGAGACCAAGTTGGAGTTTTAAGGATTTTCTTCACTTTTGGTAAGTTTCCAACTTGTTTCTTTGTGTTCTTTTGGAGTTTGTGCATTTGAGTTTGGTGGATAGGATGGTGTAGTTGTGTGTATGGTTGATTTAGGTGTGTTTGAGGTTGTTTGGTTTAATTAACTTTGATTTTGGGGTTGGATTGAAGAAAATGTTAAGTTTGGTGAAGAAAACAAAAGTTGTGGATTGTGTATGTGTTGAGTTGTAAAATATGGTTGTGATTGTGTCTTGATGCATATAATTGAGTTGTTTTGATGTTATGCAAGTTTATTATGGTATATTGATGAATTTGGTTAAGTTTGTTTGAAGTCGAAAAGGGTAAAAGAAATATGTTTGTTGGATGTGGTGTTTTTGGTGTCGATTTTAGGGTTTTGGCCTGACACACCCAGTTACACAGCTGTAGACCCTTAATTTTTGACCCAATACGATCCAATATGTTTTATTTAGTCCAAAATGATTTTTGTTGTCTAATTGGTCCAAAATAATTTTTGTTAAATAATTTTTGCTTTAGTATCTAATTTTTATTAATAAAAAATAAAAATAAACAAATAAAAGTCAAAAAATAAAAATAAAAATCGGAGTAGGAAAAATCGGCAAAAAAAAATCGTCACGCGGGCTCGTGGGCATTTCGCCCGCAGGAATTTCCTGCGGGCGAAATAGCTTTCCTGCGAGCGAAATAGATCACGCTATTTCGCCCGCAGGAAAAACCTGCGGGCAAAATGGTCGCCGGCAGGAATTTCCTATGCGCGACGCCCCAGCCCGCCCACTGCCACAATTTTCTACGGCAGTTTTTTTTCGCCAGCGCATTTTTTCCTGCGGCAGTTTTTTTCAGCAGCGCAATTTTTCCGACGCAAATTTTTTGAAACCTAATTAATTAGGTTTTGGTTTCTTTTTTTATTAATATTACTTGTCGTGACTAATTAGGAATAAACCACATCAAACCACTATAAATAAGGACCAAAGGCAATTAAATTTAAGGGTGGCTGAAAATCAAAGAAAATTGGACAATGGCTTGGAAAATTGGAAACCAAATTAGTGAAGGAAAAGTAATAATTCAATTCAATTGATTTTTAAAGGAGCAGAAACATGATTTAAAGAATTCAAAGGCAAAAAAGGCTTGCCTTTGGAGCTAGTTCATCCAAGAAGAATTATTTTTGGAGGAATCATCAAAAGAAGGTATGTATTAAATTATTTTTTATGTTTTTACAGTAGCATGAAATTATTTTCTTTTAATTCAAAAATCCCAGAACCTAATCCCTTTTGTTCAAAGTTAAAAACATTAATCTGTTGCTTTATTTCCCAAAGAATTTAAAGTTATTAATTTTATTTCTTCAAAACCCCAAAACTCCAATTTACTTTCCAAATTACGTAAACTCTTAAAACATATTCTGTTTCTTATAAAAAACCCTAAAATACTTTTTCCAATTATATAAATCTTTTCTATTGATAAAAACTTTGATCCGTTTGCTTAAATTCATAAAACCTCATGAAATCATCAAATTGTTTTTCCAAATCCTAAAATCAACAAATCACTCGAGACCCCTAATTTTAAATCCTAAAACCCTAATTCAACTTCTAAACCTAAAATATTAAACTTTAACTCCTTTAAAACCTTAAATCTTAATTTTTTCTAAGCCTTAATCCTTTAAAACATTAAAAACCATAAAAACATAAATACTTTAAATTTTACACAGTAGCTTGAAATCACCCTTTAAAACCACAAATCAAAATAATTTCAAAGTGTCTAAAACCCTAGTTTCATGATTTCACCATTCACATATTAATTTAGTTAATCAAAGAGTCTTACCAACCTTTTAAAACATAAAACTCTAATTAGACTTTTATTTGCTTTATTTATTTGATTATGTTTTGATTTATTTTATGTGCTTTAATTTATGTAAGTTCAATGCTTGGTTTATTTTATTTATCATGGATGGATGTTTACTTTCTATTGATGTTTAATTGCTTTGATGAATGATTTATTTATGATGAATGATTATTTACTTTTATCAATTAATTTAGATTTCCAAAAGTTGTAAGAGGTATGTTTCCACTTGGTGGGTACCTCATTAGTTAAACATCATGTAATTTAATTTGCTTTTCTATTTTAGAACCTATGTAAATGGCATGTTTCTACCTTTTGGTGGGTGTCCTATCTAGGCATGTGATGTAAGGACATGTTTCCATCTTCGGATGGGTGTCCATTTATTTGTTTTGTTTGGACATTGCTTTGATTTTAATATAATGATGCTTTCTTTTAATTATTGTGTGTAATAAGGATAATATTGTTATATTTAAGAATTTTATAATATTAAGACCTGTAAAGGAGGCCAGTTCCAATGAACCGGGCATTGTGGGGGTGCTGGGCCATTTCTCATCTTCCCCACACGTACCCAACTTTTCTAACCCATTAGGGGGTTGGGGATTCCGAATCGAGTCATCCCCTTTCTTTTTCCAGGCCTGTTCGGGTGGCGACTCCATTTTCTCCGGACTTAGGTCTGTGTTCTCTAAGGCCCCGAGCCTAAACAGTGCCGAAGTCGCAAGAACCATTCCACCAGGAGTGGGGGCGAAAATCCCTGCTCACAGTGGCGACTCCACTGGGGATAAGAGAAGTTGATTCCGTTGGTCTTTTTATTATTCTATTCTTTCTTATAATGATATTATCCATTACATCATCTTAGATTGCATCGTGTGCATGAGTTAGGACACCCGTGTTACCCGTGTTGTGTTATGTGAGAGTTATTATACTTTCACTCAAGGTATGGAGATCGAGCATGGCATAACCACTCATAGCATCGTACCATTTGGTATGTACTTGCTATGGGAACCTAAGCCTTTTTACCCAAAGACTAAAGCTCATGTAATTGGCCTAGTTACTTTCCTTAGGTTTTTACCCCAAATGCATGTTGTTTGACTATGGTTAGTTTATCTTGGTCTAAATCATGGCTTATTTGGTTTGTTCTTTTTCTAATATGACCTAAGTATATTGTAAGCTTAAAATAAATTTTTCTTTAAAGTCCAAAAGACCAAAGCTATTTTCAAAACTTTTCAAGATGGTCTTTGGACATAAGACTTTTCTAAAAACAAATAAAAAATTCTTTGGCTCATGGCCCAAATACTAAGCCCAAAATCCATTTTTCTAAAATCTTTTACAATGGGCTTAGAAACAAAACTATTTTCACCCAACCTTTTCTTATAAAGAGCTTGCAAAAATATTTATGTCAATTAGGAAATACCAAGAATCCATTGTGGGCCTAGTTTACACTAAGAATAAATTAACCATGGGCTTGTTTTTGGCATGAACCATTAGTTACCTTTTTCAAAGTGAGAAATCTATTTATAGTAAACCTCTTAATTTCGTTTTAATCCAATATAGCATAAAAGCTACTATAGTTGGTTGAATGGATTAAAACTTAATTAATAGGAATTATCATGGATTGATTTCCATTTTCGAAAATATAACTATTGGTTGAAACATTCGAGGGAATTATTCGAAAGCAAGATACCCCATGTTGGTATTTTGTTAACCATATACCTAGGAAAAGAGACTCGCTGTTCGTGTGTGGACGTTATAAAGTTGGAAGGAACGTCCTATGTATCCTTATTTGTTGATTGTTTGTGCATACGTGCATACATGCATACATTTGCATCTCATATCATTGATCCTTTTTGGCTCACAGCCCTGGATTACGATAGTTCTAAAGCTTACAACAATCCGACCTACGCCGGAGACGAAGTATCTAGCAACGACTCAATCACTTGCTCACCTAAAATAATGAAGCTCGAACAAATTCAAAGGATAGTGGATGAGGCCCTTAATGCCAAGATGAAAGAAATCAAAGAGGCCCTAGCCGAGACCATGAAGAACCAGTTGACTGCAATCTTAGAGAACCATGCCAAGGCGTCTGCTAGCACTAAGAATCCAAAGGAAAAAGGGAAGACCAAAGTTAATAAAGTGGTTTTTGATGATGAAAAGGTGATCATTGATGATGATGATGATGATTGGGCTTAATACTACCAAGATGTTCAAGAGAAGAAGAAAGAACCAAAGGTTGGTGAGAAAGCAACTATTGAAAAGACCGAGACATCCGATGTTGAAAAGATGATTCCGGATTTAGAAAAGAAATTTGAGAAGAAGCTGAAACCAAAGAGATGTCTGAGATCGACAAACTATTTGAACAAGATGAAGAGGTCCCGTATATGTTCAAGATGCCTTCCTTTGCTAAGTACAATGGCACCGAAAATCCTCATCTTCACGTGAAGCAATACATCACTGCCTTGCAGTCTGCCCGAGCTACTAAGGCTCAAATCCTAAGGTACTTTATGCTCTCATTGGATCCTGTTGTCCAAAATTGGTTCAGTACCTTAGATGATGGAACACAAAAGAGTTGGGATCTACTTTACAAAGCCTTCACCCAACAATATGGATATAATGTTGAGCTAGAAGTTACCTTAATGGAAGTGGAGTCCATAAGACAAAGGCCAAATGAGAATTTTGTGGACTATGTGAAGTGATGGAGAAACAAGGCCGCTTTGCTCAAGAAAAGGCCCAATGAATATGATCAAATAAGGATGATTGTGAGAGGTGTCCTGCCCAATCTTTGTGAGAGGATGTCCCATACACTCATACGTGATTTCAAAGACCTTCTCCAAGCTGGTCTGCAAATTGAAGAGTGGAAAAGAGAGAAGAATCGCTTTTCATTGAAAAGGAAGGAGAAAGGGAGCTATCAACCTGGTAGCCAAAGCACACAAAAAGATGTTGATGTTAATGTGACCGGTCAAGGGAATAAAAGACAATTCTCAGAATTGGGGAAACCTCTATCTTGGGTTTTTAGTAAGTTGAAAAAGAAAGGGTTGTTACAATCTTTAGCTCCTCGACCTTTACATAATCCATTGCCACCAAACTTCAATGCCGAGGCCTTCTGTCAATTTCATCAAATGTGAGGACATGAAACAGATAAATGTGCTCGTCTAAGGCATGAGATCCAAGATTTGATTGATAGTAGCAAGCTCTGAGCCGGATAAGCCCAATACCAAGAACAACCCTTTGCCTAAGTTTGGAAGAGTACCTCCACCGGCAACCTTCAAGGTGGGAAAAGGATTGGGAGAAGATTTTGTTTTATCATCCTTTCAAGATGGGGATATTGAAGATGTGAAGGGAAAAGAAGCTTAAATTCAACAAACTTTCCTTAGCTTGAATGTTGCTTTTCAATTTTACTTTCTTTAATATTTAAATTGGAATGATCTTGTATTTTAAAGTTGCTTGAATAAATTACTTTCATCAAAAATCTTGTTGGTCTTTGTTCATTTTGGTGCTCAACCAATGAGGAATCTAGCTTGATAATTCATGAATTAATATATTTATGCATCATGACTTGAATGACTTTACTAGGTGAGGGAATTACTCTATAGCATCGAGTTATGTATGCTTACTTAGAGAGGGCTCCTGCATAATTATCTTTGTCTAGGTCTTAGTCAGTCTTAGAACATGCTTAGACAAACTTTCGAGGTGAAATTGAACTCTGCTTATTTAAGAGAGAAATGATCTAGGCATTGTTTGGTTAGCCAACAACTAGTATCCACCCAATTAAATATCAATCCCTAGTTGTCCCTTTGAGCCTTCATAAAATTTTAACTTTCTTTTCATTGGCTTACAAACCCCAATAACCAACCCTGAGCTGTTGTGATACTTTTGACAAGTCTTATGATCACTATGATGAATAGACAAGAAGATCAAAGAAAGCAATGATTAATCAGGATCATGAGGATAGTTGAAGTTTCAAGACCATGAAGATAGTTAAAGTTCTCAAGACCATAAGGGTAGTTGATGTTCTCAAGATCATAAGGGTAGTTGAATTTTTCAAGACCATAAGGGTAGTTGAAGTTCACTTAATATCTTTAATATATCAAGACAACATTAGAGTAACAAATGGTTTATCCCTGTTAATGAAGATTTATGTTGCTCCCCTCATCCATTATTGGAAGCCCAAGTTGGTACAAACAAGACAACTCGGTTTGAGCTAAAAAAAATGAATCAAACAAAAAATAAGAAGAAAAGAAAACAAAAAAAGAAAAAAGAAAAGGAAAAAAAAGGAAAAAAAAGGAAAAAAGAAAAGAAAAGAAAAAAGAAAAGAAAACCTAAAAAGGCAGTTCAAAAAGCCAACTAAGTTCTCTTTTATCTAAGACAACAAAAGGCTTCCATTTGGAAAGTTTGACTTGAATTGGTCCAACCCGACCAAAGATACCACAAAATCAGAGGAAAATGAGAAAGACCATCCAGTTCTTGAAAGTTCTGTACTTGATAGTCCTACAAGAAATAAGGACAAAATGATAAAAGAAAGGAAAGAGTAAGGAAAGAGAAGGGAAGAGTAAGAAAAAAAAGGAAAGAAAAGGGAAAAGAAGAAAAGAAATGAATTTGAGTCTTAAATTTTTTGCAAGGGCAAAGACTATCCTAATCAAGATCCAGATTAATGCCAAGAAGACAAATAATTTAGAGTCTAGCAAGATTGCTCCCAACTGCCTAAAATTCCAACAAGAAATTTTGTAGTGTGAGGGTTTGTCCATTGTGTCATACCAGCTCCAATCTCAAAATGGCCTTCACTTAAACCTGTGTCCCTTATAGACCCCATTTCAAGCTTATCAAAGACCTATTGATCTCTCTTGGTAGGTAGAGTCTATTAGTGGAGATAGTTTGGATGAGCATGCATATGAGATAGATAATATTTAAACTCAATGAGACCTTTGGTTAAGTAATGTGTATGTGCCTATCTGAAGTGCAACAATTCTTGCTTAAATAGAAATGATTCCCGAGTTTAGTACGGTAACTAGGGTTGTCATGTTATAGATATGTTAATTTGGAAAAATCAAGTCTTGAGGTACATTGATATTAATCTGGCAAAGCCAACATTTGATTTCAAAATAAAAAATTCAAAAAATAAAATAAAATAAAATTTTTACAAAGCCTTCAAGTTAAGGAAAGTATGTTGAATCTTCAAAGGGCACATTAGGCAAAGGAAATGATTATTGGCAAGGTCATGAAGAAGCTATCAACTGACATGCTGAAATATAGTTTGAAATAGATGAATCCTTGACTCTACTATTAGGGGTCTCCACCACTCATGTTCTTAACATCTAGAAGATAAAAGCCACAAATGATAAGTGTTTGATCAATCCAATGCAAGACTTGAACAAGCGTCAAAACGGAACCAATGAGAACACTTCTGTTGATCGCCTCAGTCTGTGAGTCGATGGAACAACTGTAAGTATTATTCATGCATATCATGCATACATGAGCATATCACATCGCACTTTCTTGTCTTGTATTGTCTATTCTTTATCAAAGTGAACAGCAAACACTCTGTGAAGTGAGCAATCAAAAGAAGATATCAAATCAGGGGGGCATAGAAAGCCCATTGCTTGAGAAAGCTCCAGTAATCTTGCAAAGAGAAGAAATACGTGCTTGTGTGAAGAACTAGACAACAACAACATCAATCAGAGTCTGCATAGAAAAATCATGGGTTTGAGCCTACACAGGGGGCAAAGTTTCTCCTTTTCAATTTTTTGAGTTTATATACCAAATATTTTTAAACTCACTTACAAATATTTTGCCATGCAGGGGGAAAAGGAGAGGATATAAGGTCCAATTAAAAATAGCTAAATCTTTGCAAAAAGGAAGAACAAAAGAATAGAACGTTAGAACTCTCAAAAGAATGAAGATGCAAAAGACAAAAGACCAATCCAGCTAAAAGAACTGAAGCCAGGGTAAAGACCCGACCTCCAATGGATAAAGACCCATGTTTCAAGGGTAAAGACCCAATCTCAAAGGATGAAGATCCATTTATAAGGGTGAAGACCCGATGTCAAAAGATGAAGATTCATTTGCAAGGATGAAGACCCGATCTCAAAGGATGAAGATCCATTTTGAGGGTGAAAAACCACAATGCATGGAATAATCTGAGCAGTCAGATTTCTCAAATGTTAAAAGGTCAGTCAAACTCAATCTCGGGTCCAAGCGCCCATTCTCGGGTCCAAGTACCCAAATCAATTCAAGCTCAGGTCCAAGTACCCAATCTCTGGTCCAAGCACCCATTCTTGGGTCTAAGTACCCAAATCAATTCAAGCTCAGGTTCAAGTACCCAATCTCGGGTCCAAGCACCCATTCTCAGGTCTAAATACCCAAATCAATTCAAGCTCGGGTCCAAGTACCCAATCTCGGGTCCAAGCACCCATTCTCGGGTCCAAGTACCCAAATCAATTCATGCTCGGGTCCAAGTACCCAAATCGAATCCAATCTTTGCTCCAAGTGCCCAATCTCGGGTCCAAGTACCCAAATCAAATTAATTTAGGATTGAGTATCCCAATCCAATTTAGGATCGAGTATCCGAATCCAGTTAGGATCGAGTATCCCAATCCAATTTAGGATCGAGTATCCAAATCCAGTTAGGATCGAGTATCACAATCTAGTTTAGGATCGAGTATCTGAATCCAGTTAGGATCGAGTATCCAAATCCAGTTAGGATTGAGCATCCAAAGCCAATCCCAATCCAATTTAGGATCGAGTATCCAAATCCGGTTAGGATCGAGTATCACAATCCAATTTAGGATCGAGTATCCAAATCCATTTAGGATCAAGTATCCGAATCCAGTTAGGATCGAGTATCCGAACCCAATTTAGGATAGAGTATCCAAATCCAATTTAGTATCGAGTATCCAAATCCTAATCCAAATCTAGTTATGATCGAGTATCTGAATCTACTTAGGATCGAGTAACCGAGTCTAGATTAGGATCGAGTATCCAAATCTTTTGGGTCCAGAACCCAAAATGCCTTTAGGTCCAGAACTTAGAATTATCCTTGAGTCAAGAACTCGAACCGGGTCCAGAACCCAAATTTTCCTTAGGTCCAGAACCTAGATTATCCTTGAGTCCAGAACTCGAACCGGGTCCAGAACCCAAATTTTTCTTAGGTTTAGAACCTAGAATTTATCCTTGAGTCCAGAATTCAAACTGGGTCCAGAACCCAAAACTTCAACCATCTCAAAAATTAAGTCTTATTGCTTTTCACTCTCTTTCACTAAGGTTTCAGATCATTCAAGCAGGGGGCAAACTGTAGACCCTTAATTTTTGACTTAATCCGGTCCAATATGTTTTATTTAGTCCAAAATGATTTTTGTTGTCTAATTGGTCCAAAATAATTTTTGTTAAATAATTTTTGCTTTAGTATCAAATTTTTATTAATAAAAAATAAAAATAAACAAATAAAAGTGAAAAAATAAAAATAAAAATAAAAATGAAAATCATAGTGCGGGCCCGTGGGCATTTCGCCCGCAGGAATTTCCTGCAGGCGAAATAGATCACGCTATTTCGCCAGCAGGAAAATCCTGCGAGTTGCGGGCGACGCCCCAGCCGCAATTTTTTTTTGCCAGCACATTTTTTTCCTGCGGCAGTTTTTTTTGGCAGCGCAATTTTTTCGACGCAAATTTTTTGAAACCTAATTTAATTAAGTTTTGGTTTCTTTTTTTTATTAATATTACCTGCTATGACTAATTAGGAATAAACCACATCAAACCACTACAAATAAGGACCAAAGGCAATTAAATTTGAGGGTGGCCGAAAATCAAAGAAAATTGGACAGTGGCTTGGAAAATTGTAAACCAAATAAGTGAAGGAAAAGTAATAATTCAATTCAATTGATTTTTAAAGGAGCAAAAACACGATTTAAAGAATTCAAAGGCAAAAAAGGCTTGCCTTTGGAGCTAGTTCATCCAAGAAGAATTATTTTGAAGGAATCATCAAAAGAAGGTATGTATTAAATTATTTTTTATGTTTTTACAGTAGCATGAAATTATTTTCTTTTAATTCAAAAATCCCAGAACCTAATCCTTTTTGTTCAAAGTTAAAAACATTAATCCGTTGCTTTATTTCCCAAAGAATTTAAAGTTATCTTTTATTTCTTCAAAACCCCAAAACTCCAATTTACTTTCCAAATTATGTAAACTCTTAAAACATATTTTGTTTCTTATAAAAAAAAACCCTAAAATACTTTTTCTAATTATATAAATCTTTTCTATTGATAAAAAATTTGATCCGTTTGCTTAAATTCATAAAACCTCATGAAATCATCAAATTGTTTTTCCAAATCCTAAAATCAACAAATCACCAGAGACCCTTAATTTTAAATCCTAAAACCCTAATTCAACTTTTAAACCTAAAATATTAAAGTTTAACTCCTTTAAAACCTTAAATCTTAATTATTTCTAAGCCTTAATCCTTTAAAACATTAAAAACCGTAAAAACATAAATACTTTAAATTTTACACAGTAGCTTGAAATCACCCTTTAAAACCACAAATCAAAATAATTTCAAAGTGTCTAAAACCCTAGTTTCATGATTTCACCATTCACATATTAATTTAGTTAATCAAAGAGTCTTACCAACCTTTTAAAACATAAAACTCTAATCTATTTTAATTCCATAAAAAGTCACAGTAGCTATAATTGGACTTTTATTTGCTTTATTCAATTCCTTATTTGATTATATTTTGATTTATTTTATGTGCTTTAATTTATGTAAGTTCAATGCTTGGTTGATTTTATTTATCATGGATGGATGTTTACTTTCTATTGATGTTTAATAGCTTTGATGAATGATTTATTTATGATGAATGATTATTTACTTTTATCAATTAATTTAGATTTCCAAAAGGTGTAAGAGGTATGTTTCCACTTGGTGGGTACCTCATTAGTTAAACATCATGTAATTTAATTTACTTTTCTATTTTAGAACCTATGTAAATGTTATGTTTCTACCTTATGGCAGGTGTCCTATCTAGGCATGTGATGTAAGGACATGTTTTCATCTTTGGATGGGTGTCCATTTATTTGCTTTGTTTGGACATTGCTTTGATTTTAATATAATGATGCTTTCTTTTTATTATTGTGTGTAATATGGATAATATTGTTATATTTAAGAATTTTACAATATTAAGACCTGTAAAGGAGGCCGGTTCCAATGAACAAGGCGTTGTGGGGGTGCTGGGCCATTTCTCACCTTCCCCGCACGTACCCAACTTTTCGAACCCATTAAGGGGTTGGGGATTCCTTAGGAATCGAGTCATCCACCCATTTCTTTTTCTTGGCCCGTCCGAGTGGCGACTCTATTTTCTCCGGACTTAGGTCCGTGTTCTCTAAGGCCCCAAGCCTAAACAGTGCCGAAGTCGCAAGAACCATTCCACCTGGAGTGAGGGCGAAAATCCCCGCTCACAACGGCCATGTCTTTGGGCTTGTCGTTGGTTCTATTTTCTATATGGGTGACACGAGCAGTGACATGCCCATGACACTGAGCGTGTCACAGCTTCTATGTTGGTGTAGTATTGACACGTCCAGTGCCCATGTCACAATAGCTATGACACGTCCAGTGACACGCCCATGTCACTGAGCGTGTTATAGCTTATGTGTTTGAAGAGAATTGACACGTGTAGTGACATGCCCATGTCACTGAGCATGTCGAAACTTCTGTGTTGTGGGTTTAGGGCATGATCAGGGACACGCCCGTGTTGTTGAGCGTCTCATTTGTATAGTTTGCCCTAGATAGTGCTTTTCCTTATTTTTCCTATGTGTATTACTAAGTGAGTATGTATAATCACATTTGGATTAGGTTTTGAAGAGATTTGAGTTGTACCAATCCAAGTGTTGAAGGATTCTTGGAAGAGGAGGTTGATAGAGTGGTGTTGTTGCTCATAGAGGTAAGTACAAATCTTACATGATTATATACATTTACATGACTTTGGGACTTAACACATTTGGTTGGAAAATGTGTTAAGTTACCTATCATATTGTTGATGTTTGAGAATGGTGCTATGATTTGCATTATGTGAACTATGTGAAATATATGTTGAGGATTTAAAATATATGAATAATGTAATTTATTATGTATACCCTAAGGATGATATGTAAAGCCATTGGTGATGGCTATATTGATATAAATGGGATGTGTGAGGCATTGTGCTTATGATGATCATGAGAAATTGAGAAAGGATTTGATAATGAAATAATGAAAGAATTGTGTGCCTAGTATGTTATTCAATTTTTAGAGTTTTTGTTGTTGGTGGCATTCCTAAAAGTAACAATCCCTTGAAGCTTGGTTGGGCCTAGTCCTTGAAGACTAGTTGGGATGTTACATATGAGGTAATCCTCATTGTGATAATGATTCACCTACGGGCTTGATAAATGAGATTATTAGACCAAAACAGTAACTCTGGAATTTGAATGGCATATTAGTTTCTTTTGGGCCCATGCTTGTCTTTGCTTTAATGTGAATCATGAATAATGGAACAATTAAACAATATAATGAGATTTAATGTTATGAAATATGATATCCTTGTATATTGTTTCTAATTCTTAAAAGTTTGACATTTGCATTACATTTGAATCATATTGGTATCTAGGGTTGTACCACTAAGCTTTTAGCTTAGCACGATTGTGATTTATAGCGCAGGTGACAGGGTATATTTGGTTGAACCGGAGAGTTCTGCTAGACCGAGTCGAGTCTAGGTTTGCGATCCCTTGTGGAGTGTTGATTTTGGACTTCAAGATCAGAGACGAACTGCCAAGCATGTATAAACTCTATATTTTTGTAAATATTGATTTTGATGTATACATATGTATATTCCGCTGCTTATTAAACAAATATTTTGGATAAACTTTTGGGTACTAATGTTAGATATATATATATATATGTATGTGTTTTAATAAGGAATGTTTTATCTATTACTTTCTATAATAAAAGTTAAATGTCTTTAAGTTTACTCAAATTCTAGAAATGATGATTTGATGTTAAGTTTATGGATTGGTTTTTTTTAAATAGACTAAGACATTCTTGTATCCAGTATATGTATATTATATATGTAGGTGTATGTGGTGTACGTATATGGGGTATAGGGGTGTTAAAAGAAATTTGAAAAAAAATTTGCTATTTTTTACCATGCCTATATCTTCTTGCCCCCTGTGTGTAAAAATATTTTAAAAGTGTAAAAATAATTATATACATGAAAATATCTGAATAATTGAGTTTACTATTTATTCACTGTGTAGTTACTATTTATGCATTAGTCACTAACTATTTATTTACTATTTATCAATAGTAATATTTACTTTTTTTTCACGAGAATACTATTTTTCACTTATTTATTTTTATTTTTTTCCTTTGCAATTTTTCTATATAAACCTCGACTCATTTCTATCATATTCATCCAAACTCACATATTTTTATAAATTAATTAGAGAGTTTAGTATAGAGTTGAGGAGAAAATACATATTTTGAGATTAGGACCTCAATCCAATGCTGAGTTATTGGAATTTATCCGACGACATGAAAATGGAACTATAAGTCTACTAGCAGGGATGCAGTTTCATCGCAGTTCAAGCAAAAAAACTAAGGTAACAATACAATTATTTATTTTAACAACACAAATATGTTTATATTTTTGTTTTTGTTTTTGTTTTGGTTTTTGTTTTTTTTAAAGATTTATGAAAAATAAATTAATTAGAGGACTATATTTAAGAATTTAATAAACAAGTAAATAGATAGACTAAAATAGAACATAACGAATAAACTTAGTCTATAAATCAGTAGTATTGGTATGATGATATACTTAACTTGTGTTAACTTACCTGGCTCCGTGTTAGCGTGATCGTTACATTATCCGGGGCAGAGGATGTGTTTATAAAACCCGACAATGGTATGATGTAGCACCTTCTCAAGTAAAACGAATTATCCGAGATTGTAGTTTTGAAAGCTTTATCTTGCAATTATTATTTGAGGAGTGTTCGATAGACAGAAGTGTAGTTCAAGCATTGTCGGAGCAGTGGATGGACACAACCCATACTTTTCACCTACCTATAGGAGAGATGACCATTGGCCCAGTCGATTATACAGCCATAACTGGTATCCAGTACTATGGCCTTCCGGTCCCTCTTACCAATGATATTTTGACATTCGAAGAAGTCCAACAGTTAATCGGTATAGAACCATCATTAAAAGGGCCTTTTAAAATAAAATTTGAGCTAATTTGGAGTTATTGGATGAACTAGAAAGGACGGGTTCGTAGGGAAACAACCAAACAATATGCTAGAGGATTTTTACTGTATTTGCTCGGGTCGACCATTTTATGTAGCACCAAATCTGTCATCCATTTGTCGGTGTTGAAGGCCCTTATTGATATGAGTATGGTACCGCTTTACGGCTGGGGTGAAGCTGGCCTTGCCTGTCTCTATCATGGACTAGACAAGATTTGCAGAAATAAGAAGTCTTTTGTTGGCTTCATGGTGGTTGTCGAGGTACTCTTCTTCTACTAATGTCAATTCCATTCTTATTCTTGCATGAATTTGATTTTCATTATTATTGTAGGCATGGGCATATGAGCATAATCTTGTGAGGGTTCTTGGCATTTCTAGAGAGAGAGTCGGGTATCTGAGATTAAAATTTTGGTTGTCGGATCGTGTAGCAGTTCCCAGCTCTCACCATGTGAACACCCAGCACTATCTCTTGAGTTGTTTAACCTAGGGCCAGGTAAAATAGTATTAGTATACTTTAAAGTATTAGTATACTTTAAAATTAATATAAAAGTTCACTTACCTTATGTCATTTTGTAGGTCAATTTGGCTTGGTGGAACACAGAAGAGCGGATGAACTGGACTTCTTCCATGAATGTTGCATTGCCTTTTCAACATACCTGTCGAGTCATTGCCGGTCCTGTGTCTAGTGGTTGGTTTCTCAAGGAGAGAGTATATGAGTGGTTCCTTGGTCCTGAGCTACGGAGGATCCCGATGAGTTGCTCGAAGTATATTTTAAATATCACATCAATGCCAGAGAACGCATGGTGGTTAGCTCAGAACAGTTATGATGTTGAAACCTTTCTCTATCCACCGGGTGCATCATATATCTAGTTTATTCAAGTAGGACTCTTGAACTTTAATGTATCTCTTGTTGGCATACGGGAGATTCCTGAGGAAAATGAGGATAGCGATGAAGAGCTGAATCACGGAGAGGGAGGAGGGTCCATCCTGCATCTCGGGGCTATCACCTCTCAGGTAAACTTTTACCATTTTTCCATTGCAATTGCTTCTTCCTTAACTTGTTTTGACTTTTTAAGGATTGTTGCAAGCTGCTGGCCCATTTGGTCATGAGGCTGGACCTTCCTTTACCGCTCCTCCATTAGCTCATCCTAATCAACCAAAGATGCCATCTCATCCACAGGGCATTGATATAAATTACCTGGTAGGTTTTTGTGTTCCATGATAATTTATACTACATGTATGCATGATTACGTATGCTCTTACCTTTTTCTTTCTGGCTTACGACGGATGCTTGAGGAACAAAACAAGAATCTTCAAAAAGAGTTAGCTGTTAATCGTCAATAGGTTGCCCATTTTCAAAAATTGTATCACCGGTCAGAGCAAGATTTTTGAGACTTTTGGTTTTAGGGGATGAAAGATCTTGGTGCTTCATCATCTAGAGGACCCCAAGATGATGACCATGAGATCCTTTCATCTACTTTGGATGAGGACCGTTATAGATCTGAATTTCAAGGTAATAGAGATTCAGGTGCTCCTGCTTCGGGCAGACTCGGGATAGGTGATATGCCTCCTCCTCAAATAAGCGATGACTTCTTCAGGGCTTTATTTGATCATGATCCACCACTTCCTTCTTAGTGATCTATCATTATTGTATTAATTGATGAAATATTGTATAATAAAAATAATTATAAAAATAATAATGTGAATTCTAGGACATTTGAGATTAATGGCTTTGAGAAATGTCCCATGTTTGAAGAATTTGAGGCCATCCTTGGATATCCAAGCAATCAACCAATGGCGTTACCTATATTGATTTCCAAGACTCAACAAAAGATGCAAATGTTATTTCAACTTTCAAAGTCCGAAGTTCTATAGTTGATGAGAGGTGAGAAAATTCTGCTTCGTCCCTTAATTGACTTTTGCCTTTCTCACTTAGCTCCTACTAAGGCATGGGGACGTATGCTTTGTCTATGCTTACTTGGCCAATTTTTGCTCATTTCTTCTTATGGTGATATTGATCCATGAGTATTGGATATCATGGACAAAATGGAAGGAGGCTTGTCGCTGATACCCGTGATCTTAGCCGAGACTTTAGTTGGACTAGACCAACTTAAATTTAGATTGTCAAAGAGATTGGCTGGGAGTTCGTTATTGCTTTAGGAAATTACCTGAACTTCCCTTTCGGGTTTTCAATTTAGGTTTTTTTTTATTTTTTTATTATTATCACTCTAATTTTTGCCTACTCCTCCCTTGTGGGTTTTCGGAACTAGCGAGCTGTCCTAATTTTTGCCTAAGCTACCCTTGCGGGTTTTCAACTTAGCGAACCCCCTTTTTTTAATTCCTTTCTTGTGCTTATAGATTTGGCTTCAGGAGCTTCTCTGCTTGCTCGATACTCCATCTATGGATTTTGCCAGATATCTCTCGTGACATCACTCTGCTAGGAAACTACTCCACCATGCTTCTTCATATGCCGAATGGGTTGGCTGGATTCATTCTCGTACTGAAGTCAACATCCGTTGGTTAGTACCTTGGTGGAAGATTTCTCATATCATCATTTGGACATACTTGATGTATGTTCCTCTTGCTGCTCTTCGTCAAGGTACTTGCTATGATCCTCGCCGGCTTGACCGTCAGTATGGAGCTGAGTCTCGAGATTCTAATTTTACTCCTAATTTGGACATGCCTTGTCTGAATGAAGCCTACTTGGATCAGCTGAAGCTGAGCTGGCCTGCACATTACACTTATCATCTGCCATAGATTTTACATTTGTCAATTTCTTTAGAAAGAGTTTTGTTAGGATGAAAAAATAATAAAAGTAATAATAAGAAATGTTTCTTTTCCTTTTATAATTTGTCATCACCTTTTGCTATTGTGTCTATTTATTTTATCCATATCTAATCAAATACTTAGAACAGTGCAAATAGAACAATTTTAATATTAATTCTATTTTATTAAATTGGGAACAACCAAACATAAAGCCAGCATACACAAGATCACTCCCGTTGCCAACTCGCCCTTTCGGATTTTCTAATTGATGATTTTCTCTCACTTAGCCCTAATTATTACCTAGCCCGCCCTTTCGAATTTTTGAAACTAGCAGACTGCTCTAATTTTTGCCTAGGCCATCCTTTTTGGGTTTTCAACCTAGCGAGCTCCTTTTCTTTTTTTTTCTCTTTCTTTATACATAAAACCTCTTCAACCTGTCAATGTTTACTGGCTCACTAAACTCGTTCCCATCCATGTCTGATAACTTCACTGCACCCTTGTTCATGACTTGTTTCACAACATATGGCCCTTCCCAGCTAGGCCTAAATTTCCCTCTTGGATCAGATACGTTAGGCTTACATTGTTTCAACACTAAATCACTGAATTTTCTAATTTTAACCCTTGTATTCTAGGCCCGAGCTATCCTCCTTTGATACAGTTAATGATGATACAATGCTTTTAACCTTCTCTCCTCTAGTAAAGCTAATTATGTGTATCTGCTCACTACCCACTCCGTCTCAGGCAGTTCAGCTTCCAAGACTGCTCTCAATGATTTGATCTCAATTTCAATTGGCAACACTGCTTCCATCGCGTAAACCAAAGAGAACGGTGTCATTCTAGTCGGTGTTTGCACGCTTGTTCTGTATCCCCACAAAGCAAAAGGAAGCATTTTCGACCAATCCCTATATGTCTTGGTCATCTTGGATGGAATCTACTTAATTGTCTTATTGGTTGCTTCTACTACACCATTAGCCTTTGGTCTATAAGGAGAGGATCGATGATGATGGATTTGGTACATAAGTCCTTAACTGCTCCTTGAAACTGTATCCCATTATCTGATATCACACTGTGCGGGACCCCATATCTGCAGATGAGATTCTTTTTAATAAATCTAGCCATTTGACTTGCCCCCAATTTGTTGAAGGATTCAGCTTCGACCCATTATGAAAAACAATCTACCGCTACTACAATGAAACGGTGACCATTTGAGGCTGTCGGATGTATCTCTCCTATGATGTCAATCCCCCAAGTGGCAAAGGGCTAGGGTGAAGACATAGAATGCAATTCTTCAGAAGGCATGTGATTCAAATTACCTTACATCTGACATTGTTGGCACTTCTTTACAAACTCAATACAATCTCTCTCCATGGTCAACCAGTAGTAACCTTATTGAATTATTTTCTTAACTAGGGCTAAGCCACTCATGTGTGGACCACAACTTTCCGCGTGTATTTCTAACATGATATGCTCCACTTCAGGCTTCCTCAAGCATCTCAAGTGCACCCCATCGGGCCATCTTCAATATAACTCTCCATGAAAGGTGATGTATTGCAAGGACCACCGCCTTATGGCTCTTCTTTCTTTCTTTGTTGCCCCCAACGAGTATTCCCTTTCCTTCAAAAATCATCTTATGGTATCATACCATGCATCATGGTCTGTATCAGTTTCCATGATTGTCTCATATTCATAGCAAGGAGTTGATGAATGGGTCAAAATCAAAGGCTTAAGGAATAAATTGACAGGATTTTTCCATACCAAAGCTAATGTTGCTAGGGCATCAGCCATCTGGTTTTCTTCTCTTGGTAGGTGTATAAAACTGTACTCCTTAAAGTTTTTCTTCATCATGGTCGAGTAATGGTGGTATGGTTTTAATTTCTCTTCTTTCAACTCCCACTCTCCATTTACTTGGGATACTACTAGCAATGAATTGCCAAAGACTTTCACCTTATCCACCTTCATAATCGTTAGGGTTTCCAAACCAAAGATACATGCTTCTTACTCCACCATATTATTGGTTGCCCTAAATTTTGACTTTTTTGCTAAAGGGATAAGTTTCCCTTTGGGTGATTCTAATATGACTCCCAAACCTGCTCCTTTCCTATTCACTGCCCGTCAAAATACATTTTCCATCCTTGTACTTCAATGGCCTCTAAATGTTCATCCGAAAATTCTAAGACTGTCTCTTCGCTATCCGGTATGGTTGTTGGGCCAGGAATTCTGTCACTACTCTGCCTTTGATTATTTTCCTGGCTACATACTCAATCTCAAATTCTTCCAATATTATTAACCATCGTCCATACTTCCCAATCAAAGAGGGTGTCTCCCTTAAGTACTTCATTGGATCCAACCTGGAAACTGCTTGTACACTATAAGATTGAAAATAATGTCGCAACTTCTTAGAAGACCAAATCACAGCTATACAGGTCTTTTCAATGATACTATACTTAATTTCGTAAGGTAGGAGCTTTCTACTCAAATAGTAAACTGCGTGCTCAATCCCTGACTCATCTGCTTGGGCTAGCATAGGTCCTATTGACTCTTCTTCTACTGCTAAGTATAGTAACAAGGGTTTACCGGGTTTAGGTGGTTTCAACATAGGTGGATTCAGCAAATACACTTTTATTCATTCAAAGGCCTTTTAACATTCTTCATTCCACAGGACCGGCTAATTCTTTTTCAGCAATTTAAAGATAGGCTCACAGATTGTGGTGAGCTTTGCTATAAACCTGCTAATGTACTGTAATTTACCAGTGAATCGCCGAACTTCTCTCTCTATCTTAGGGGTTGGCATATCCTTGATTGCTTTAACTTTTTCAGGGTCAATCTCAATGCCATTTGGACCAATCACATGTCCCAACAATATACTTGAGGTAACCCCAAATACACACTTCTTTGGGTTTACTCTTAGCTTATACTTCAATGCTCTATCGAATAATAATTCTAAGTTTTAGAAGTATTGTTCCCTTATATCTAATTTCACCATCATATCATCAACATATACTTCGACTTCTTTGTGCATCATGTCATGAAATAATATGGTGGCCATCCTTTTGTAGGTTGCTCCAGCATTCTTTAATCCGAATGGCATCACCATATAACAAAATATTCCTCATGTAGTAATGAAAGAAGTTTTGGCTTTATCATCTTGGGCCATTAGCACTTGGTTGTATCCAGAAAATCCATCTACAAATGAGTGTAGCATGCTAGAGGCTGCACTATCAATGAGAACATCTATATGGGGTAAAGGAAAATCATCTTTAGGGGAAGCCTTGTTTAAGTCTCTATAGTGCACACAGACCCTAATTTTTCCATCTTTCTTTGGCACGGGTACTATGTAGCAGTCTGGATAATCTATCACTTTAAGGAACTTTACTTGTATTTGTTTAGTGACCTCTTCTTTAACCAATTCAGCCCATTCAGGTCTTAATCGCCTAAGCTTTTGTTTGACAGGTTTCATGTTGGTGTAAGTAGGAATAAGATGTTTGGCTATGTCTCGATCTATTCCAAGCATATCCTCATAAGACCAAGCAAATACTTCTTCATATTTTTTAAATATTTTTTCAAATCTCTCTCTCTCATCAGGAGTAAGGTCGGATGCTATGCTAATGTTTTTAGGATTTTTTATTGTTCGCAAATTTAATGATTGTGTATCAAAGAATAAATATTAAAGATGCTCATGTAACCACTATTTGAATGTATGCAACCATTAGGAGAAACATCACACAAGTAAGCAAAATCAGACTTTATTACATTCATTTTGGAAAAGAAAATGTCTTCATCCTCATACAATGTAGACAAATTAAAATCAAAATCAAAATCATTGTTCTCAAAATCATAAAGCAGAACATCTTCAAACTTCTCTTCAACTAGGGCAACAATCTCCTCTGGAGTTTTCATGGCTTTTGGGACAACTTCCTTCTTCCTTTCTGGATTGGGCTCCTTGTCGGCTGGCAGGGTGAGCTCTTTCTTCACTTGTTCAACTAACTCGGCAACATCAACAAAAGTTTCAAAACCCAGGATCAACTTTCCCATGAGCATGATTGGCTCGGGCTTTCCTTGGAATGGTCCCATGTCTGGAACTTTGACAAAGATCTTTTTGAGTGACGGGAAGCTCATCTTCTCATTCTTCTTTGGCTGGACATCTTTTCTAGCTTCTTCATTTTCCAACCCTTTCTTGGAAGTTTAAGTCTTAAAATCTGGAAGCTTTGTCACACCGGCCTTGCCCTTTCCAAGACCAGCTCTAGGAAGGTAGCTCATATTCTTCATCATGTTCAAGACCTTAGAGTCCACTACTTCATCATCAGAAATTATAGCTACTCAAAAACCATTGAGTGGCCTCTCAATCATTAGAGCATTAACAACCTCATTATCCTCAGCCTCGATGACCACCGTCTCATCTCCGTTAGGGAACTTGATCTTTTGATGAAGGGTGGAAGGAACTCCATCGAGAGGATGAAACCATGGTCATCCCAAAAGTAGAGCAAAGCTAACAGGCATGTCCAAAATAACAATTCAACAATAGATTCAATTGGACCAACCTTCACAGCAGCTTTGGAAGTTCCTTCGGCATGCCTTCTGGTGTTGTCATAAGCCTGAATGGTTACCTCGGTTGAGCTTAGATCCCCTATTGACATAGCTAGCTTTGGTAATCTTTTAAGTGGACAAACATTTATGGCAGACCCATCATCAACCATCACACATAGGGTCCTTTTTCCTTTGATTTCCACTTTGATAAAGAGAGGACGGATGTGATCTCTCCCCTCTTTCGGTAAATTCACATCTGAGAAAGATACCATTCCCTTATTAACTTCTCTCTTCTTTTGAATGTCTTCACATTTCATTACACCTTCAACTTTCATGAAGTTAATCAGTCCCTCTGATGTTGTGGAGGTGGAAATTGGCATGCTAGCCAAGGCCTTGGCCATAGTTTCTTGGTGCTTTTTAGAAGTAGCCAATAAGTTCCAAATGCTAACACTTGCTTGGGTTCTCTTCAATTGCTTAAGCACAGTATCATCTTCCTCTTCTTTATTTCCCACTTCGACTTCCTTTCCTTTATTAATATCTACCTCCTTAGATGGTGGCCTTGCATAAGGCTTACCAGATCTTGTGTTTATTACTTCATCTTCTTCAGGCTCAGACCAAGTCCATTCCTCCTTCTTGGGTACAAGATCGTCATCACTATCGCTTGAATCCCAATACTTATTCACAACATAGATTGCTACTTCTTTACCCACCATAGTTTGTTCAACTTTGCCAAGTACCACTTCTTATTTGGTTTCTTCTTCATCCATATCTTCGAAAGAAGACATGATAAAACTTTCATACAAACCTCCTCCAATCATGAAGGTTGTCGGTGGTGGTACTCTATTGAACCTCGGCAATGGATTGTCTTTGGTCTTTGGCCTGTTGGGCTCGGGTAGCTTTCCACTATCAATCAAATTTTGGATCTCATGCCTCAACCTCACACATCTATCCATGTCGTGCCCTTGCATTTGATAAAATAGACAAAATGCTTTAGTGTCAAAATTAGGTGGGAGAGGGTTAGGCAAAGGACAAGGATTTAAGGGTTGTAACAATCCCTTCTTTTGTAGCTTATTGAGGAACCAAGACAGTGGCTTCCCTAATTCTAAAAACTGCCTTCTTTCTCCATGGCCAGTAACATTAACACCAACTGCCTTTTGCATGCTTTGGTTACTAGACCGGTAATTTCCTTTCTTGTTCCTTCTTGTTGAAAAGTGGTTCTTCTCTCTTTCCCACTCTTCAATTTGTAGACCCACTTGCAAAAGGTCTCTAAAATCCCGAATGAGTGTATGAGACATTCATTCACGAAGGCTAGGTAACACTCCTCTCACAATCATCCTTATTTGATTAGATTCATCGGGCCTCTTCTTGAGCAATGAAGCCTTATTCCTCCACCTTTTCACATAGTCCACAAAATTCTCATTTGCCCTTTGTCTAATGGATTCAACTTCCATTAAGGTAACTTCCATCTCGACATTATATCCATATTGTTGGATGAAGGCCTTTTATAGCAGATCCCAACTCTTTTGTGTGCCATCGTCTAAGGTATTGAACCAATTTTGGATAATAGGGTCCAATGAGAGCATGAAGTACCTTAGAGTTTGAGCCTTAGTAGCTCGGCCAGACTGCATAGTAGTGATATAATGCTTCACATGGAGGTAAGGATTGATTCCATCAAACTTTGCAAAGGATGGCATCTTGAACTTGTACAGAACTTCATCGTCTAGCTCAAATAATTTGTCAACTTTGGACATTTCTTCGGTTTTCAGTTTCTTCTCAAATTTCTTTTCCAAGTCCGCAATCATCTTTTCAACATCAAAATTTTCAGTTTTCTCCATAGCTGGTCTTTCAACAATCTTCGGTTCTTTCTTCTTGTATTGAGGATCTTGGAAGTATTGAGCCCAACTGTCATCATCATCAATGATCACCTTATCATCATTAAAAACCACTTCACCAACTTTAGCCTTCCCCTTGTCCTTTGGCTTCTTGATGCTAGCAGATGCTTCGGCATTGTTTCCTAAAATTGCAGCCAATTGGTTCTTCATGGTTTCAGCCAGGGCCTCTTTTATTTCTTCCATTTTGACATTGAGGGCGTCATCCACCATTCTTTGAATTTGTCCAGGCTCCATTGCTTTTGGTGAGCAAGTGATTGAGTCGTTGCTAGATTCTTCATCTCCGGCATAGGTCGGATTGTCGTAAGCTTTTGAACTATCGTAATCTAGAGCTGTGAGCTAGAAAGGATTAATGATATGAGATGCAAATGTATGCATGTATGCACAGATAATAAACAAACAAGGATAAATAGGGCGTTCCTTCCAACCTTATAACTTCCACACACGAATGGCGAGTCTCTTTTCCTAGGTAATATGGTTAACAAAATACCAACATGGGGTATCTTGTTTTCGAATAATTCCCTTGGACGTTTCAACTAATAGTTATATTTTTAAAAATGAAAATTAGTTCATGATAAGTCCCATTAATTAGGCTTTAATCCATTCAACCAACTAAAGTAGCTTTTATGCTATATTAGATTAAAAGTAAATTAAGAGGTTTATTATAAATAGATTTCTAACTTGAAAAAGTAACTAATGATTCATGCTTAAAACAAGCCCATGATTAATTATTCTTAGTATAAACTAGACTCAATTGATTTTTGGTATTCCATAATTGACCTAAATAATTTGTAAGCTCTTTGTAAGAAAAGGTTGGATGAAATGCAAAAATAGTTTTGTTTGAAAAACCCATTGTGAAGAGATTTTTGAAAAAAAAAATGGATTTTGGGCTTTATATTTGAGTCTTAAGAAAAGAATTTTTTAATTTATTTTTAGAAAAATTTTTATGTCCAAAGATCTTCTTGAAAAGTTTTAAAAATAACTTTGGTCTTTTGGATTTAGAGGAAAAAATTATTTGAGCTCACAATATAATTAGGTCATATTAGAAAAAGAACAAACCAAATAAACCATGATTTAAGCCAAGATAAATTAACCATAGTCAAACAACAAGCATTTGGGGTAAAAATCTAAGGAAAGTAACCAGGCCAATTACATGAGCTTTAGTCTTTGGGTTAAAAGGCTTAGGTTCCCATAGCAAGTATATACCAAAAGGTACGAGGCTATGAGTAGTTATGCCATGCTCGATCTCCATATCTTGAGTGAAAGTATGGTATCCCTTATACAACACAACACAGGTAACACGGGCGTCCAAAATCACACACACTATGCAATCTAATATGATGCAATGGATAATATCATGATAAGAAAGAATAGAATAATATAAAGACCAACATAATCAACTTCTCTTATCCCCAGTGGAGTCACCGCTGTGAGTGGGAATTTTTGCTCCCACTCCCGGTGGAATGGTTTTTGCGACTTTGGCACTGTTTAGGCTCGGGTCCTTAGAGAACACAGGCCTAAGCCAGGAGAAAATAGAGTCGCCACCCGAACGGGCTGGGAAAAAGAAAGGGGTGGATGACTCGATTTCTAAGGAATCCCCAGCCCCCTAATGGGTTCAGAAAGTTGGATACGTGTGATAAAGGTGAGAAACGACCCAACACCCCCACAACGCCCGGTTCATTGGAACCGGCCTCCTTTGTACGTCTTAATATTATAAAATTATTAAGTATAATAATATTATCCATATTACATGCAACAATTAAAATAAAGCATCATTATATTAAAATCAAAGCAATGTCCAAACAAAACAAATAAATGGACACCCATTCAAGGACGGAAACATGTTCTTACATCGTCCATGTCTAAAACTAAATAGGACACCCACTGAAAGGTGGAAACGTGTCCTTTACATTGGTCCAAAAACTTTAAAATAATTTAAAGTACATAATATTTAACTAATGAGGTACCCACAAAGTGAAAATATACCTCTTACAATTTTATTACTAAGGCAAATAAAAGAATATTCGATTATCTAATTATAAATAAAAGCAAACCATTCATGAAATAAAATAAACCATTCATCATTAACATATAATAAATCACATAATCAAATAAATAAATAAAATTAGAATTCAATCCATTAAATAAACAAAGTTAAGGTTTAAGGTTTAGGATTTAAGAAATTAGGGTTCTGGGATTTAAAGTTTTTGAGTTTTTGGTTTTATTTATGGCTTTAGGCTGCAGGGGGTACTAGATGTTATTTTTATGATTTCAAAATTTTAGTTTGAAGAATTAAGGTTTTGGCAGTTAGAATTAGTGTTTTAAAGAATTAGGATTCGGGAAAAAGGATTTAGAGTTTTTGTCAAAACATGATTATTATAAAACTCTAAGACTATTTTAACATGGATTTTTGATAAATACTTATATTAATATAACTACTGGACGTTTAAAACATTATTTGAATAATCTAATACTATAGTGATTTAATGGAATAGGCCACTGTGATGATAATAAATAATCATTGATTAAGGTTTTAACTAAATAAGTTAGAGTTTAATTTAAATTAGAATTAGGGTTTCTAAGAAAACTATCACTATCATATTCAATTTTGAAAGAGGAGGTTACTGTGAAGATTTTAGAAAATTGATTTGATTAGGGTTTTTAAGAAAACAGATTATTATAGTTTTTAGAAAAATGTAATTAGGGTTTGTGATTTAAAAAATATGTGTTACAAGCATTAAGGCGTTAGGGTTTTGGAAAAAACTTTTCTAGGATTTTTAAATAAAGTTTGGATAATAAGCATAACCATTGATCAAGTAACAAAAATATGCATGCTTGAACAATTTATCAAATTGTATAATGAAGTTACTGTAAATATAAGCAAAGAAATAAAGATTCAAACCTCCGTTGTTGGTTCCACCACAATCTTTGAATTCTGGTTGAACAATAATAAAGACAGTGTAGGCTGCCTTTGATGGATTTGAATAATCTAATACTATAGTGATTTAATGGAATAGGCCACTGTGATGATAATAAATAATCATTGATTAAGGTTTTAACTAAATAAGTTAGAGTTTAATTTAAATTAGAATTAGGGTTTCTAAGAAAACTATCACTATCATATTCAATTTTGAAAGAGGAGGTTACTGTGAAGATTTTAGAAAATTGATTTGATTAGGGTTTTTAAGAAAACAGATTATTATAGTTTTTAGAAAAATGTAATTAGGGTTTGTGATTTAAAAAATATGTGTTACAAGCATTAAGGCGTTAGGGTTTTGGAAAAAACTTTTCTAGGATTTTTAAATAAAGTTTGGATAATAAGCATAACCATTGATCAAGTAACAAAAATATGCATGCTTGAACAATTTATCAAATTGTATAATGAAGTTACTGTAAATATAAGCAAAGAAATAAAGATTCAAACCTCCGTTGTTGGCTCCACCACAATCTTTGAATTCTGGTTGAACAATAATAAAGACAGTGTAGGCTGCCTTTGATGGATTTGAATAATCTAATACTATAGTGATTTAATGGAATAGGCCACTGTGATGATAATAAATAATCATTGATTAAGGTTTTAACTAAATAAGTTAGAGTTTAATTTAAATTAGAATTAGGGTTTCTAAGAAAACTATCACTATCATATTCAATTTTGAAAGAGGAGGTTACTGTGAAGATTTTAGAAAATTGATTTGATTAGGGTTTTTAAGAAAACAGATTATTATAGTTTTTAGAAAAATGTAATTAGGGTTTGTGATTTAAAAAATATGTGTTACAAGCATTAAGGCGTTAGGGTTTTGGAAAAAACTTTTCTAGGATTTTTAAATAAAGTTTGGATAATAAGCATAACCATTGATCAAGTAACAAAAATATGCATGCTTGAACAATTTATCAAATTGTATAATGAAGTTACTGTAAATATAAGCAAAGAAATAAAGATTCAAACCTCCGTTGTTGGTTCCACCACAATCTTTGAATTCTGGTTGAACAATAATAAAGACAGTGTAGGCTGCCTTTGATGGATTAGTGTTGCTTCCCCAATACCTTTTGCTTCTTCAAGGTTTTCTTTCGGCCGAAAGAATTCAAGAGTCCCAAGTAAGGTTAAAAATTTCAGCTCTAGAATTTTCTTCCTTTTTTTCTTTGTTTTAATGTGGTATTTATAGGAAAAATAAATAACCTACTTCTAATTGTCTCAGGAAATAAAAATCATTTAGAAAAAGAAATAAAAACCAAATAGAATTGGGTTTCAAAAAAAACTGCACTGGTAAAAATTGCTGCGGGCTACGGACGGGCCAGCTACGAGAATCTGTGAGAATTGCATGCGAGCTATGGGCACGGGCCAGCCAATTTGCTTCAGGAATTTCCTGCGGTGAATTGGCTTGTGGCCAATTCGTCGCAGGTTTTTCCTACGGCGAATTGGTAATCAAATTAAGTGGTTAACAAAATACCAACATGGGGTATCTTATTTTTGAATAATTCCCTCAGACATTTCAGCCAATAGTTATATTTTCAAAAATGGAAATTAGTTCATGATAATTCTCGTTAATTAGGCTTTAATCCATCCAATCAACTAAAGCAGCTTTTATGCTATATTGGATTAACACTAAATTTAGAGGTTTACTATAAATAAATTTCTCACTTGAAAAAGTAACTAATGATTCATGCCAAAAATAAGCCTATGATTAATAATTCTTAGTATAAACTAGGCTCACACTTGATTTTTGGTATTTTCATAATTGACCTAAATATTCATAAGCTCTTTAAAAAGGTTGTGAAAATAATTGTGTTGCCCATTGTAAAAAGATTTTAGAAAAAATGGATTTGGGCTTTGTATTTGTGTTATGAGAAAATAATTTTTAGAAAGGTTTTTGGAAAAGTTTTATGTCCAAAGGCCAATTCAAAAAATTTAAAAATAGTTTTGGTCTTTTGGTTTTAGAGGAAAACATTATTTGAGCACACAATGTAATTAGGTCATATTAGAAAAAGAATAAACCAAATAAGCCATGATTTAAACCAAGATAAATTAACCATAGTCAAACAACAAGCATTTGGGGTAAAACCTAATAAAAGTAACTAGGCCAATTATATGAGCTTTAGTCTTTGGGTTGAATGGTTTAGGCTCCCATAGCAAGTATATACGAAAAGGTACAAGGCTACGAGTGGTTATGCCATACTTGATCTCCATACCTTGAGTGAAAGTATGATATCTCTTACATAACACAACAACGGGCGTCCTAACTAATGCACATGATGCAATCTAATATGATGCAATGGATAATATCATGACAAGAAAGAATAGAATAATATAAAAACCAATAGAATCAACTTCTTTTATCCCCAGTGAAGTCACCACTGTGAGTGGGAATTTTTGCCCCCACTCTCGTGTGGAATAGTTTTTATGACTTCGGCACTGTTAGACTCAAGGCCTTAGAGAATACGAGCCTAAGCCTGGATAAAATGGAGCCGCCACCCGGACGGGCAGGGAAAAAACAAGGGGTGGATGACATGATTCCTAAAGAATTCCCAACCCCTTATTGGGTTCGAAAAGTTGGGTATGTGTGGGGAAGGTGAGAATGACCCAGCACCCCCACAGTGCCTGGTTCATTAGAACCGGCCTCCTTTTCAGGTCTTAATATTATAAAATTCTTAAATATAATGACATTATCCATACTACATGCAATCATAAGAATAAATAAATACTTTATTAAAAATCATAGCAATGTCCAAACAAAACAAATAAATAGACACCCTCCAAGGATGGAAACATGTCCTTACATCATCCAATGTCTAAAACTAAATAGAATACCCACCAAATAGTGGAAATATATCCTTTACATTAATCCCAAAATATGAAAATAATTTTAAATTACATGAATCTTAATTTAATGAGGTACCCATAAGGTGGAAACATACCTCTTACATAATGAAAAAATAAAGTAAACCAACAAAAGACATTCAACCATTCATCATGAAAGTAAACCATTCATTATAAGCCAAATAATGATCAAGATATGAAGATGGAAACTAAGTATGTAAAGCAAGATTCAAATAAGGATTAAAGACTAAATATACAATATAGGGTTTTATGAATTATGGTTTAGGAAAATACAATTAGGTTTTAGGTTTTCTTCTTTTTTTAAAAAAATAGGATTAGGGTTTTAACTTTTTAGGGTTTATATTCAAAAACTAGGGTCTTAGGGTTTGGAAAAACTAATATAATTATAATTATTTTTAAGTATTAGGCTACTGTAAAGATTTTAAAAAATAGAATCCATTAGGGTTTTGGAATTTATAAATTAGAGTTTTGGAATTTATAAATTAAGGTTTGGAAAAAATAATGATCAAGCTACTGTTAATAATATTTGGGAAAAATTAAGTGACATCACGAAAACTTTAAACAAAGTCATTGTCATGCTAATTACTGGATTCAATTTGGAAGAAGTTATACTAATAGGCTACTGGATTCAATTTTAAATAGAAATCTTGCATGTTCCACGTTAAAACTATCAAAAACATTTATAATAAATTGATTAAGAAAATACCGTCATTTGTTGGCTCCACCACAAATGCACTGTTGGAATTATGGGGAAGCTTTGATCAAGACAACATAGCCTTGTTGCCTTGGGGATGGGAGTGTTCTTTTTTTGTTCTTGGCTACTTCGAGTTGCTTCAAAGTTCAAAAGTCCAATAGTAAATCTGGAGTAATTTTTTCCATCCTTATTTCTTTGTTTAAGACTACTATTTATAGAATTTAAAATAAAACCTAATATGTTAAGGAAGTTAAAACTATTTGGGAAATTAATTGATGTTTTTGAGTAAAAATAGAATTTTGGTAAAAATCGGCCAATGCACTGGCACAGGCTGCTGAGACACGAGCAATGAGGCTGGGACGCGAACAATAGAGCAAGCGCCTGCGAGGCACTGCCCAATTTGTCTCAGCATGCACCTGCGGCAAATTGGCCCAAGCCAATTCATCATAGGTTATGCCTGCAGTGAATTGGCCCAAGCCTATTCATCGCAGGTTATGCCTGCGGCGAATTGGCCCATGCCAATTCCCCCAGGCCACTACCTTACCACGTGTCGTTCACCGATTGGTCAGTCCAATTTTTTATTTTTTTTATTTTCTATATATATTTTTTAAAAATAAATAAAATAAATAATAAATATTAAAATAAGTATTAAAATAAATAATAAAATAAAATAAAAAATAAATACAACAAAAATTATTTCAAACTTATTTTAAAATATTAACCTTGATGAAAAGTAGGCGAATCTAAAGCTCGAATCTACCAGAAGAGATAAGAGATTTGAGCCATTTGAAATAAGTTTGAAATAATTTATTTCTGGTAGATCAACATTTGAAAATGACACCATTCCCACATCAACCTTGTCCTTCTTCTGAGCATTGTCACCTTTCTTTACTTCCTCAGCCTTGTTTACCCCCATGAAATTAATCAGTTCATCTGGTGTGACAGAAGTGGAAATCTACATACTCGCCATAGCTTTGGCCATAGTTTCTCGATGCTTTTAGATGTAGCTACTAAATCCTAGATACTAATATTAGCTTGAGTTCTTTTCAACTGCTTAAGAACAACATTGTCTTCCTCTTCTTTACCCCCTGTTTCAACATATTTTCCATTATCGACTTCTACTTATTTTGATGGTGGCCTCGCATAAGGCTTACCAAAGTGAGTAATCATCACTATATCCTCTTCAAGCTTGGACTAGGTCCACTTTTCTTTCTAAGATTTTTTCTTTCTAAGATTTTGACTCACCATCACTATCGGTTGAATCCTAAAACTTGATCAAGTGGATTATTTCAAGAGTTGTTATTAACATATGCTAGTTGGTCAATCAACCTCATTACCACCTAGACATATTTGATGTAAGTTCCACTTGCTGCTCTTTACTAAGATATTTATTTTGATCCTCGCCATCTTGGTCACTAGTATGAAGCTCAACCTTGGGATTTTGATTTTATAGCCGACCTGAACATGCCTTTGCTAACTGAAGCTTTCTTAGATCTCCTAAGGCATATCTAGCCTGCACGTTACACTTACCAGCTTCCACGAATTCTGCAATTATTAATCATTAAATAAAATAATGTTAGGATGAAATATATATTTTTTATTTAATTTTATCACTTTTTGAAATATTATGTAATTTATTTTAGCCTTTTGGTCTTTATTCAAAATGGTGCACATAGAACAATTTTATTATTAACTCTATTTTATTAAATTGGGAACAACCATAAACATATAGCAAGCATACACAAAATTACTCATGTTGCCAACTAACCCTTTTAAGTTTTCTAATTAGCAAATTTTGCTAATTTTTTAGCCTTAATTGTTGCCTAGCCTGCCCTTTTAGATTTTTAAAATTAGAGGGCCTAAGGCACCCTTTTGGGTGTTTAACTGGTGGCAAATTTGTGCTGTTACAATATTACCGCAAGTGCACGGGTCGCGCAAGTAATAAAGTAGTAAGTAAGATATCGTTTCACTGGGGACAAGGTCAATTACTAGTGCAAATCTCAACTATTGTTTAGCAAATCAATAGTTTTTGTGATGATTAAAATAAAAGATGAGTTACTTAATAAATTAAAGTAAAGAAAAATGAATATTGTGCAGAAAGAGTTGATGAGGAAAATACTATCCAGATATTGAATCCCCCTAGCCATAAGAATATTTATGAATATCAATTCAATTAAATCACATAATAGAGCTAAATTGGCATTCCTCTAAATTAGACTAAAACCTCTCTCAAGTGAATTAATTACTACTATAATGTTGGGTTAAGGACACAATCAGTGACATACCCATGTCCTTAGGCGTATCAGAACTTTTGTAAGGCAGGATCAAAAACACGGAAAGTGACATGCCCATGTCCCTGGGTGTGTCGAAGCTTCTATAAAGTTGAATGACACGGCCATTGACACACCGATGTCATTAGGCATGTCACTTGAAAAATTTGCCCAAAATAGCTCTTTTCCTTGTCTTTCAACTGTGATTTCGGCCTAAATAACCATAAGGTCTCAAAGTGTAAAAGGTTCTTAGAATCAACCCTAATAAACACTTAAACAATCAAATTAAACTCAATTTGACAATAAATATACTAAAAAATAAGGCCAAAAATATCATTAACTATACACTTATCAAATTTCCCCACACTTGAGTTTTTGCTTGTCCTCAAGCAAACTAAATCACTATAATAAGCATCAATAAAGGACCCCTCTATATCCAAAAAGAAAATAAAAGTTTTACAATACTTGAATCAACATTCTCAACCAAAAAGTAATTCACAAACATGACAGCTGAATCAAGAAGTTTCCAAACAAAAATTTCACAGACCTAAAACTTAAAAATCCAGAGTTAAAAGATTGAGCATAAAATTCCAGAAACTCAAAAGTCATGAACAAAGTAAGAAAGTGTAGATTTTCTCTTAAGTTCTTTGACACTTTTTATTTATTTATTTATTTTGTTATATATATATATATTAAAGAAGCCCGACTTGTTTGAACTAATACTAACTTTTTGATGTGAAGATAAACAATTATGATGCCGACCCCGGTTACTCAGTTAGAATCACCATCCAAATGGTTACTAGCACTATTCCTGATTCCAACTCCGTCGTTTCAATTCAAGAGTTAAAATCAGCAGAATATGGATTAATTTTCAAACCTCCTTATTATATTTTTTTTATTTTTTTATTTTTATCAATAATATTCAAGTGGTCAAGAACTTAAGATATTAAGTATGTCCTCCTAAGTTCGACTAAGTATCTAAGGAATTTTAACATGCTCAAAAATATAACTAAGGTTTCAAACTTCAGATGTGCAATTCTCATCAATCAACTACCTAATTCGAACTATCACATTCAGCCCTTAACAATTGATTATGAAAGTCGAGTCAACCTCAACAAGATATTGTCATTTGTTAAATCAACCATTAATTTAATATAAAGAGGAACCATTTCAATTCATACTATTATGGCAATCTAGTTTACTTGAACCCAAAAACAAGTTGAAGAAACTAAATGAGACAAATGAATCAAATGACAAGAATGAGATAACAAAAGCTCAATCTAGAAAATATACCTCTCCCCCACACTTAAGATGCACATTGTCCCCAATGTGTGTAAAATAAGAAAAAGAATAAATAGAAAGAGAGAAATTCCCTGCCATGTCCATGAATCGACATATATGAATATGGTTCCAAAAGCATTGCAAAGTCGAATTAGCTACAAGACAAAAATTGACATGAAAAGAAAAAGAAAAGAAACAAAAATATAAATGGGTTAAAAGTATAGTCATCCAAGAAATTAATTAAATAAGAAAATAAATAATCCACTAGATGAGAGAGGAAAGGTGGGCTAGTCAGACATGGTGCAGCACTGGTATCATCACCGCTGGTATCCTCACCACTGGCACTAGCATCACTATCCGAAACATCGATATGAGGCACCGAGGGCTAATATGGTGGAGGCGGTGGTTGCGAAGGAGTAAACCCCTGAGACCTCCAAAACTCAAGCATGGATTGCTTCAGCCATTGCCTTCACAAAATCTCATGATCAACTGCACTTAAAAGGAAGATGCACGTTGCTCCATGTAATGTTGGATATGATCCTACTGAGATAATAACTTGTTCTGATTTAACTCGATGTTCCCTAATTTTCCCTTTATCCTACAAATCTGCCGCTCAAAATCAGTGGACTTCCTATCATCATCCCACTCAACATTAACCGAATGGTGCCAGTCTCGAATGGTAGGGGCTAGGGTAAAGGATGGTCCAGCTGAAGAAGAAAGTGTAGCAGTGGTGGATGGTCCTGGAAAATCTTTTGGCGGAGGTGGAGACATATCAGAAGTGGGAACAAGAGGAATCGACTCAGAATCTGTAGGTGATGCCTGCAGCCCCACTACCTTCTCCTTGTCTAATCTCTTTAAGGCATCCATACCCAAAAGCTTAGGGAACCAATCCACCGTCATCAGGAGGCATCCATCCAACACACCCAAACTATGAGCTATCCTTGTGACATACATGCCACCATGTAAATTACCTGGTACTCCTTTTTTGGACTGCTTGCAGAAGAAATGTGTAATGGAATGAGCTATATTGCTTCGAATCATCTAAACCATTCAGTTTAAGAAGAATAAATTAGGCAAGCTAACCACCCCTGTTCTACTTTGCAGAGTTGTAAGTGTCACATCTGTGATTTTGGAGATATAAAATTTTATAAATACTCAATATATATATCTAGAGTATATATAACATATACATATGGTATATTAATTGTATATGTTGGATTCATACATTACATACTTAACATATTTAATACACATATAAGGTACATTTGATATGTATATAAGATACACATTACTTGTGCATGTGTGTAACATCCCAAATTTTTTGAAAAGTTCTAATTTTGGAAAATTTAATAAAATAAATTATAATTTAAATGGATAAATTAAATTAATGCTTTTAAATGAAAAAAGAAGGGATTTTAAATGAAAAAGTGGAATATATAAGTGATATATATGTAAACTATATACAACATATAAAAGTCAACACTTTTTAAAAGAAAAGTCAAAGTAAAAGGGTATTTTGGTAATTAAATCTTAGAAATTTAAAATTAATAAAATAATTCAAAAATAAATAATTTTGGATGGAAGATAATATTTTGGGATTTTAATTAATTAATTAAAAATATATTAAAATAATAATATATATAAGGTTGAAAATGTGAGTGGGATGAAAGAGAAAATCACTTTTTTCTCATCATCTTCTTCTTCTTTCCTTCAAGGCCGATTTTCATGGCTTCAAGAGAGGGATTTGCTTGTTCCAAACTCATTTAATTGAAATATTTACAAAGTTTCAAGTGGATTTTTAAGGTTTTCCTATTTAATTAGTAAGTTTACTCACTTTTTCTTTGGATTTCCATGAAAGTTTGAATATGTGTGTTTTGGGTTTTTGAAGTTCTAAGATTTAATTATCTATTTGGATATGGATGAAGTTATTTTAAGTGATGAACAATGATTTTAAGGTTAGATTTAAGAAATGGTTGAATTTAAGTTGAGTTTGGTGAAGAGAGAGAATTTAGGGTTATGGAACATTTGAGTTTTTGAAATCATGAGTTTTAATTGTAAAAATTGGTTCTAAATGTGTTGCTTTGATGCATAAACAAGGATTTTAAAATCAAATGATGGATTTAGTTAAGTTTGGATAGAGTTTGAAGATGGTAGTATTGATTTAGGGTTTTGGAAAAGAGAATTTTCAAAGAATGATTAATTGTTTGATTTTAATGTTTAAATCATGTTATTTAAAGATATAAGTAGTGGACATAAGATTGAAATGATAATTGGATTGAGTTGGAATGGAGATCCTTCAATGGTGAAGGTTATGCCATTTTAGGGTTTTTAACATAAGCATGTGGTTAATTAATGTAATTGGTTTAAACTTGTTAAAATATGTTTGTAATGATATAAATAAACTCAAAACAATAATTTATTGGGTTAATATGGATTTCCTAAGTTAAAGTAAGGAAATACTTAATTTTTGAAATTTTGTTGGAGTGTTGTTAAATTAAGGTTTGATGTTGAGAATGTCTTATGTGATATTAAATGATTGTTTATTATCACATTTGATATAGGCATTGAGGGAGGTTGAATTGCTTCATCCAAGTGGTGAAGGGCAAGTTGGAAGGATAGGATTGGAGGTTGTTTTAAGCTTGCTTTGGGTTGCTAGTGGAGGTAAGTACAAACTTTGAATGACTGCATATATTTACATGACATTGGGACTTAACACATTTAGTTGAGAAATGTGTTAAGTTACTTAATATACTGTTGATGAATGTGAATTATGTTATGATATGCATAATGTGTATTATGTTGAAGTACCAAGGTAATGTGTTGAAAATGAAAAGAAATGTGGTATAATGTGATGAGATATGTGAAAACAAAATGTAATGAATTGATTTTTATATAAAAGAGAAAAATGAGAAAAGTGAAAAAAAAAGATGATATAATAAGGCAATGTGCCTAGTTTGATCATGAGAAAATGAGAAAAGTTTTAATAAAGGAATTATGAAAGAATTTGATAATGAGAAATATAAATAAATTGTGTGCCTAGTATGTTATTCAATTTCAGAGTTCTAGGTTTGGTGGCATGCCTATGAATTGCTGGGCAGGTGAAAAGACTGGGTCGTAAGCCGGGCCACCTGATAAATATGATGTTTTTGGAGTGAAAAGATCGGGTCGTAAGCCTCAAAAATAAATCCTTGAAGCTAGACTGAGTGAAAAGACTGGGTCGTAAGCTCAGATCTAGTTGGATTATCCATGGATATATTGCCTACGGGGCTAGACACAAGGTGTCATTATGGACCAAAGCAGTAACTCTGAAATTTGAATAGCATATTAGATCCTTTTGGGCCCATGCTTGTCTTTGCTTTAATGTGAATCATGAATTGTGATACAATTGAGCAATATAATGAGATATAATGTTATGAGTTGTGATATATATGTGTGTTGTGCTTTGACATTACATTTGGACTATATTGTTATCAAAGTTTGTACCACTAAGCTTTGATAACAATATAGTCCAAATGGTACTGGATTGTGCTCGCTGGCTCTCTTAAGTGGGAGGTCAGGTGTTCGATCCGGGGAGGCGACTCCTTAGGGAGCCAAATAAACAAATCCTACTGGAGGGCCCTTGAGGGCAGTCCAGTACTGTAGCGAGTGCGGCCTCCTGTGGACCCATGTCGCTTACGAGTGCTAGTTGGGCAACTGACCTGGTCGGGGGGTTCATTACAGTAAGAGTGTGAACCAAAAGATTATGCACCACCCAGGAAGGAAAAGATTCAAAATTGGATGCCTTTGACACCTTAGGCGGATATTTATCTATATTGGGTGCAAATGTCCTCCAAACCTAAGGAGGAACAACTTCATATTCTGTAAAATCTACCTTAGAGTTAAGATAATCGGATGTCTGCACCTCCTCCACAGTAAATAACCCAAGATGCATTCCAAGGTCGTTGATACTCATGTGGGATCATTGGCCCCCCAACCAAATTTTCATTGTTGGCTTTTTAATTAAAATCTTATTCTTCTCAAACTGAAAAGTACAATAAAATTCCAATTTGAATTTCTATAGGATGGCTCACTGATGAAGAAGAGTTGCTCCCATCCCGGTTGGTTTATCAAATCCCAAATTACAGTCGTAATATTGGCTTGTTCCATGGCTTCCCAATCCAAAGCCCTAGGTGGAGACCAATCCTTGTTTCCTAATAGTTCAAACCACTTTTATTCCTCGAAATTCAAGAATCTAAGGCACTTGTGGTTGACCATGAATTTGGAGGTCTGTCGTGTAGCGGGTTGGCTTGAATTGCCTTCCCCTCATTCTCATTTGGCAGGTAACTTGGAAGATGGTTATTTACGAGGTCCCATGATCTGCAGAATAAACAAGAATATCCTAAAAATAATAATAATGCAAAACACCAACATTAGATAGGGTTACCAAAACACATACATTATAACAATAGAGCACAACACATAATTGTGAGCGAGGATTTTTGCCCCCACTCCCACGTCGAATGGTTCTTGCGACTTCGGTACTATTAGGCTCAGGGCCTTAGAGAACACGGGCCTAAACCTAGAGAAAATAGAGTCGCCACCCGGATGGGCTGTGAAAATAGAAAGGGGTGGATAACTCAATTCCTAAGGAATCCCCAACCCCCTAATGGTTTCAGAAAGTTGGGTACGTGTGGGGAAGGTGAGAAATGGCCCAGCACCCCCACAATGCCCGGTTCATTAAAATCAGCCTCCTTTTCAGGTCTTAATATTATTAAATTCTTAAATATAATGATATTATCTATACTATATGCGATCATAAGAATAAATAAATAATTTATTAAAATCACAACAATGTCCAAACAAAATAAATAAATGGACACCATCCGAGGATGGAAAAATGTCCTTACATGGTCCATGTCTAAAACTAAATTGGAAACCCACTGAAAGGTAGAAACATGTCCTTTACATTAATTCCAAAATATGAAGATGATTGAAATTACATAAAGACTAATTAATGAGGTACCCAATCATGGAAACATGCCTCTTATAATTTTTTGAAACCAAAATAAATTAATAAAAATAACAATCATTCATCATAAATAAATTATTCATCAAACATATAAATCAAAGATATAAATAAACCATTAATCAAAACATATAACAAACATCCTTCTAACTTAAATAAAGCAAATAAAGATACAAGTTTATGTTTATGTCTCAATTTAGGATGTCTTAATTAACATTTAGGGTTTTGGGATTTTAAAATTAACATAATTATTATTATTATTTGAAATACTTAGCCTACTATAAGGAATTTGGAAAAATATAATTGATTAGGGTTTATAGTTTTAAGAAAGTAATAGGGTTTTTGGTTAACAAATTAGGGTTTAGGGCTAATACCATGCAATTAGGGTTTTTAGAAAGAAATAAATTAGGGTTTGGTATTTTTAAAAAATAATGTTTGTAGCTTAAGATTCTACATGAATTAGGGTTTAGCATTCATAAAAAACTAATCCAAGTTTAGAGGTTATGTGAACTATGAATATGTTTAAAGAGATTAGATGCTACTATGAAGTTTTATATGAAAAACCTTAATGTGATTTTGAGTAATATATTGATTAATAGGTATAAGATAAAAAACAAATAAACAATTTGTGTCAAACAAGTCTACTGGTTATAATTGTTATGAGTTATCAAAATAATAATTTGCACTTCACATAAACTAACGTATGAACTAATTTTAGAAGAAGTTGTATACTGTAACTTTAATTAAATGAAGAATGGACTCATTCAATATTTAAAACAAATAAAACATATAGTATTTATTTAACTTAAAGCATACCATCATTTGTTGGCTCCACCAAAATTATTTGAACGAGATTCTGGATGAGCTTTGGCAAAGACAATGAATAAACTGCCTTTGTAGAGTTTTGTGTTGTTGATCTTCCTCATCTATCCTTGCTATTTGTTTTTGTTTATCAAGCTTACTAGGGTTCATTGGTTGATTACTGAATTTCCAGAGTTCCAGCAGCCAACCAAAAGCTAAAGGTTCCAAAGCTCTAATCCTTCTTCAGGTTTTTAACACCTGCGTTTATAATCACTCTATGAAAGTTTTTCATGTTTAAGAATGGTTTGTTCTAATGCATGTTGAATTCATGGGTTAGACATAAATCAAGACCATCTCGAATTACAATTACTTGAATTCGATATAGATTGAGTCTATCTCAAATTCAAATGACTTAATTTTGACAAAATCTGAGCCCATATCGAAGTATATCTCCGGATTCATAATGGAATTGAAAAAACTTGCCCCATATCATACTGGGAGAGCCCTATTTCGATATGGGGCTACCCCATATTGAAATGGTGCTTCCCCATTTTGATTTGGGGCTGCCCCATATTGAAATGGGACCCCATTTCAATATAGGGCAACCCCATATTGAATTGGGAGGCCACCAATTGGATTTGGGGCTTCCTCATGTCATATTGGATGCCCTAATTTGACATGGGACACCCCTATTGACTAAAAACCATCTGGATTAAGTGAAAAAGCAACCAAAACTTCAAATTGAACCCGTTTTAGTGTTTAGTGCACCGGTATCATGAAAAAACCAACCAAATCGTCTAAAATAGACCCAATTAGGGTTTTAAAAGTTTAATTAGCTTATTTTAGGTCCTATTAAAATGTCTAATCAAAGGTTTGGAATTAGCACCGGACTATCCAGGGCTAAAATCAAGGGTCTACAGTTTGCCCCCTGCTTGAATGATCTTGAATTTATTCAAAGAGTGAAAAGCAATATGGTTTTGAATTGATTTTGGATAAGGATGATTCTGGACTCCGAATTGGAATTAGTTTGGATTCTGGACCTAAATTGGTTTGGATTCGGGATTCTAGGTGAGTTCTGGACTCAAAAAATGATTTGGGTTCTAGACCCGGAGTGAGTTCTAGACTCAAAAATGTTTTGGATTTTGGTACTTAAACCCAAAATTGGGTACTTGGACCCGAGATTGAATTGATTTTGGATACTTAGACCCAAGACTTGATTTGATTGACCTTCTATCAATTTGAGAGTTCTGGCTTTCTTCTAGGTGATTGATTTTCTATCATGGCTTTCTTCTAGCCACTTGCTCCATTCTTCAATGGATTAACTCTAGCTCTTCTAGCTGGACTGACTTTCTGTCATCTGGGAATTTTGGCTTTCTTCTAGCCAATTGTTCCATTCTTCAATGGATTATGGGTCTGCACCCTCAAAATGGATCTTCATCTTTGGACCTTGGATCTTCATCCTTGGCATTGACTCTTCACCCTTGAAAATGAATCTTCATCCTTGGAGATCATGTCTTCACCTTTGAAAGTGAATCTTCATCTTTGGCGTCGGGTCTTCACCCTTGAAAACTGACCTTCATTCTTTGAAATTGGGTTTTCACCTTTGAAAATGGATCTTCATCCTTGAAAATCGGGTATTCACCTTTGAAAGTGGATCTTGATCTTTGGCGTTGGGTCTTCACCCTTGAAAACAAACCTTCATTCTTGGAAATTGGGTCTTCACCCTTAAAAATGGATCTTCATCCTTTGGACTTCGGGTCTTCACCCTTTAAATTGGATCTTCATCCTTTAGACTTCGGTTCTTCACCCTTTAAATTAGATCTTCACCCTTTTAGACATTTGTCCTATATTAGCTTCAGCTCTTCTAGTTGATTGATCTTTTGTCTTCTGCATCTTCATTCTTTTGATAATTCTAATGTTCCATTCTTTTTGTTCTTCCTTTTGCACTTTTGCAAAAAAATTAGCTATTTTTTAGCTGGCCCTCATATCTTCTCCTATTAAAATGGATCTTCATCATTTGGACTTCAGGTCTTCACCCTTTAAATTGGATCTTCATCCTTTAGACATCAGGTCTTCACTCTTTAAATTGGATCTTCATCCTTTTGGACATTTGTCCTATATTGGCTTTAGCTCTTCTAGTTGATTGATCTTCTATCTTCTGCATCTTCATTCTTTTGATAGTTCTAATGTTCCATTCTTTTTATTCTTCCTTTTGCACTTTTGCAAAAAAATATTTAGCTATTTTTTAGCTGGCCATCATATCTTCTCCTTGCCCCCTGCGTGGCAAAATATTTGAAAGTGAGTTTGAAAATATTTTATACACGCATAAGCTCAAAAATTTGAAAGGAGAAACTTTTCCCCCTATGTAGGCTCAAACCAACGATTTTTCCCATGAAGGCTCATATTGATGCTTGTGTTGTCTAGTTTTTCGCACAAGTGTGCATTTCTTCTTCTTTTTCAAAATGGCTGAAGCTTCCTCAATGGGCTTCCTATGTCCCCTGATTCAATATCTTCTTTTGATTCTTTACTTCATATGGTGTTTGCTATTCACTTTGACAAATAATAGGTAACACAAGATAACTAAATGCAATGTGATATGCTCATGTATGCATGATATGCATGAATAATACTTATAGTCGTTCTATTGACTCACAGACCAAGGTGCTCAGCTAAAGTGTTCTAATTGGTTTCTTCCAGATGCTCATTCAGGTCTTGCATTGGAATGACAAAATGCTTTGCATTTATGGCTTTTATCTTCGAGATATTGAAAACATGAATTGTGAGGCCCAAGCAATATAGTCAGGGATACATCCATTTCAAACTATGATTCAGCATGTCAATTGGTAGCTTCTTCATAACCTTGCAAATAATTCTTTACTTTGCCCAATGTGTCCTTTGAGGTTTGACTATTCAACATACTTCCCTTAACTTGAAGGCTTTATATGACAAAAACACACATTTTTTCTTAATCTTAAAATCATATTTTGGCTTTGTCAAATCAATGTCATTATACCTTAGGGCTCAATTTTTCAAATTAATATATCTATAACATAACACCTAGTTATTGTACTAAACTCGGGAATCATTTCTATTTAAGCAAGAACTGTTGCACTTCAAATAGGTACATACACATTACATGGTCAATGGTCTCATTGAGTTTGAATATTATCTATCTCATATGCATGCTTATTCAAACTTTCTCCACTAATAGACTCTACCTACCAAGAGAGATCAACAGGTCTTTGATAGGCTTGAAATGGAGTCTACAAGGGACACGGGTTAAATGAAGGCCATTTGTAAGTTGGAGGCATTGTGACACTATGGGAAAATCCTCACACTACAAATTTCTTTTTTGAACTTTTAGGCAGTTGGAAGCATGAAAAGATAGAGCTTTGAACGTTCTCTCATCTTCTTGGCATTAATCTAGATCTTGATTGGGATAGTCTTTTCCCTTACAAAAAGGTTGATACCCATATTCCTTTCTCTTTTTTTTTTTTTTTGCATTTCATCATTTCATCCTTTTCCTATGTAGGACTGTCAAGTAGAGAACTTTCAAGAACTAGATGACCTTTCTCCTATTTCTCTGATTTTGGTTGAGTTTCTGGTTGGGTTGGACCAATTTAAACCAAACTATCTTTGCTTTCTACTACTTTAGGTGAAGGAAAATTCGGTTGTCTTTCTAAACTATCTTTTGTGTTTTATTCTCTTTTCCTTTTTCTTCTTCTTCTTCTTCTTCTTCTTCTTCTTCTTCTTCTTCTTGTTTCTTTTCTCTTCTCTTTTCTCTTTTTTCAATTTTTATTTTCTTTCTTCCTTTTTTTCTATGTTGTTGAGTCCTAGCTCAAAAAGAATCATCTCGATTGCACCATTCTATACTTCTGTTTATGGATGAGTGTAGTTGAGTGAGCCTTATTTCAACAAGGATAAATCATTTCTTATTCTAATGTCATCTTAGTGTGTAGCACCCTTATACCCTATATACGTACAATACATATTTTCAGAATACGTAAAATACGCATATATGGTATAAAAATATCACAGACCGGTTTAATAAAAAATTTTATATTTCTGATTTAAAATTTGAGATATTAAATATATAAAATTAATTAGTATAAAAATATTCTTTACTTGTTATAGGAACCCAAAATAAACATTTTATATGAAAATCTCTGGAAAAAGTTCGCTAGAGTTTTGTCTGTAATTTAGACATCCCAAAATTTATCAAGTACACTACCTGCATCAGAAAACACTCCTAAATAATTTCAAATCACCATTTCACCCATACTCCTCAATTTCACTAAGTTTCTCAAACATTTATATATATATATATAATTTAGAACACATTTAAACACCCATTTCAAAAAACTTAACCCAAACATTCTTTATAGTTTACAATACATAAACTCCAAAAAATGATATAATATGCATAATACCCAAAATATACAATAACATAAAATATATACATGCAACTAATAGTGTTTCTGATCTTGATATCAACTCTATAAGCACAACCACAAGTCTAGAACTGAGCTAGTCTAGGAGAACTCTCCGGCTCAGCTGAATCTATCCTATCACCTGCGCAATGTAAAGAATTGCGCTAATCCAAAAGCCTAGTAATACAAACTTGATAACAATAAAACTCAAATGCAATGCCAATGCACAATGCATATGGATATCGCATCATTCCATTTTCTCATATTTTTCAAATATTTCACAATCCGCAATTCACATAAAAACAAACACAAACATGGGCCAAAAGATAACTAATATGTTATTCAAATTCCAGAGTTACTATTTTGGTCTATAATGACACCATGTGTCTAGCCCCGTAGGCAAAATGTCAATGTAATAGTCCAACTAGGTCTGAGCTTATGACCCAGTCATTTCACCCAGCCCAGCTTCAAGGACTTGTTTTTGAGGTTTATGACCCGGTCATTTCACCTCAAAAATATTTTCACAGTGACGCCCAGCGTCTAGCCCGTAGGCAAATCATAGGTATGCTGTCAAACACAGAACTCTAAAAATTGAATAACATACTAGGCACACAATTTATTCATATTTCTCATTTATATCAATATCAATTCATTTCATTATGTTTCCACATATCTCATTACATTATACCACATTTTTTTTTGCATTTATAACACATTACCCAATTACTTTGGGTATTTCCACATAATTCACATATTAATCACATTTAGTGTAATCTAGCCATTACCAATGGCTTTTTAACAATGCACTTAAGACATATATGACATTAAAAATGTCATAGCACATTATTCATACATAACCAATGTATGAAGTAGCTTAACACATTTTTCAACCAAAATGTGTTAAGCCTAAATGTCATGCAAACATAACAAATGTATTCAAAGTTTGTACTTACCTCAAATAGCAGCCAAAACAAGCTTAAAACAACCTCCAATCCTATCCTTCCAACTTGCCCTTTACCACTTGGATGAAGCAAATAAACCTCCCTCAATGCCTAAACCAAATGCGATAGCAAATAATCATTTAGTATCACATTTAATGGCATTTTCAATATTAAACCATAATTAAGCCCCATCCAAGTAAAAATCCAAAATTTAAGGCTAACCTCACTTTAACTTTGGATTCTCATACTAGGCTATTCATTTTAATATATTAAGTTTATTTATATTATTAGAAACATATTTTAATACATTTATACCATATACATTACAAAAACGCACTCTTATATACAAAACCCTAAATGGCATATTCTTTCCCCATTGAAGGTTTTCCATTCCAACACAATCCATTAATCATTTTAAGCTTATTGTAGACCTTTAATTTTTGACCCAGTCAAATCCGATATTCCAAAATAATTTTTGTGATATTTTATTTATTTTAATAATATTTTAATTACTAATAATATTTAATAGTTATTTTTAATAAAAATAAAAATATAAAAAATATTAAAATAATAAAAAATTAAAAAATAAAAAATCAGACGGATTTTTGAGCGACGCGCTACAGGGCAATTCGCTTGCAGAAAATTTCTGCGGCGAATTGGGCAGTGATAACAATCAGTGGCGAATTGGGAAGTGCCCAGTTCTACGACGAACTAGCTTGCCCAGCTATCCCACCACTGATCCTCACAGTAATTTTTGCCAGCGTAGCCCGCGGGCCCGGCATCCCGTACGCGCTGCCTATATTTTGACCAAACCTTGTTTTACACGATTTTGTAATTTTTTCTAAATAGTTAGTGTTTTCTTATTAAAATAGGATTAGTTTTTTTTATTTTTTTTTCTATAAATACCATATTAAACACACTAGAAAGGTGGAGAAAGAACAAAGAAAAAAACCCTAGAGACAGAAGGAAATGGAGAAAAATCCTAAGGACAAGGATAGAGAGAAAAACCATTCGGGGAAGGAAAGAAACTTTGGACTTTGATTTTCCAAGGAGACTTGGGAACTTTTGGGGCTTTCAACAAACCCTAGCAAGCAAGAAGAAATTAAAAACAGCAACCAATGGAGGCAACAAAAAAATCATCTCCAGATTGCTTTCCTCAACCAAAACCAAATATGAAGCAGGCAGCAACTTGGTTCAATTTCCTCAATTTGGTGGAGCCTTCAAATGTAGGTAAGTTCTCTGAATTCAGTTTCTTAAATCAAAAATCACTTCCACTTTCAAACTCTCATCACAACATACTGATTACTCAATTTCTTTTTTAATTCAATTTATATAGTAGCTAAGGTTTTAATTAAAGTGAATAATACAATCATTCAAAACTCAAATCTAATTTCTTAAACCCTAAATAATTCAAACCTTATTTCTTAATTAATTTTATTTTCAAGCCTTCACAGTAGCTATTTTGTTATAATTTTATTCAGTGAGTTATTTTAATCTTTCAACAATAAATTTGGCTTTCTATATTTGTTTCACCTAAAAATACATAAGTACCTGGTATAGTCAATATTAAAACCATACTCAATTTTAATCACGGCAAAGCATCAAATCCTAAATTAAAAATCATAATCTACAAAATCAAGTTTTCAAACCATAAAACCCTAATATCTTAACCGTGAGTCCTAAACCCTAATATCTTAAGGTTCCAAAACCCTAATTTCATGATGTTAGCCCTAAACCCTAATTTGATTAACCAAAAACCTTATTACTTTCTTAAAATTATAAAACCCTAATCAAGTCCATTTTTTCAAAAACCCTCACAGTAGCCTAAATAATAATAATAATAATTCCAAAGTCCCAAAACCCTAAATGTTAATTAAAGAACCCTAAATTCAGACATAAACCTAAATTTGTATCTTTATTTGCTTTATTAAATTTTAGATTTAATTATGTAGTTTATTATATGTTTTGATTTATTTAATTTCAATGCTTGATTTATTTAATTTATCATGGATTGATATTTTCTTTATTATTATGATTATTATTTGTTTGTTTTGATATTAAAATTGAAAGAGGTATGTTTCCACTTTGTGGGTACCTCATTAATTAAATTTTATGCTGCTTTTATATTTTGGACTAATGTAAAGGACATGTTTCAACCTTTCGGTGAGTTTCCTATTTAGTTTTAGATATGGATGATGTAAGGACATGTTTCCATCCTCGGATGGGTGTCCATTTATTTGCTTTATTTGGACATTGCTTTGATTTTAATATAATGATGCTTTATTTTAATTATTGCATGTAAAATGGATAATATTGTTATACTTAAGAATTTTATAATATTAAGACCTGCAAAGGAGATTAAGGGGTTGGAGATTTTACAATAATGTGGGGGTATTGGGCCATTTCTCACCTTCCCCACACGTACCCAATTTTTTAAACCCATTAGGGGGTTGGAGATTCCTTAGGAATCGAGTCATTCACCCCTGTCTTTTTTCCAGCTTGTCTGGGTGGCGACTCCAATTTCTCTGGGCTTAGGCCCGTGTTCTCTAAGTCCCTAAGCCTAAACAGTGCCAAAGTCGGAAGAACCATTCCACCGGGAGTGAGGACAAAAATCCCGCTCACAGTGGCGACTCCACTGGGGATAAGAGAAGTTGATTCCGTTGGTCTTTATATTATTCTATTCTTTCTTATCAAGATATTATCCCTTGCATCATATTAGATTTACATTGTGTGCGTGAGTTAGGACGCCCGTGTTACCTGTGTTGTGTTATGTAAGAGATACCATACTTTCACTCAAGGTATGAAGATTGAGCATGGCATAACCACTCATAGCCTTGTACCTTTTGGTATATACTTGCTATGGAAACCTAAGCCTTCTAACCCAAAGACTAAAGCTCATGTAATTGGCCTAGTTACTTTCCTTAGGTTTTACCCCAAATGCTTGTTGTTTGACTATGGTTAATTTATCTTGGATTAATCATGGCTTATTTAGTTTGTTCTTTTTCTAATATGGCCTAAGTACATTGTAAGCTCAAAATAAATTTTTTCTTTAAAGTCCAAAAGACTAAAGCAATTTTCAAAATTTTTCAAAATGGTTTTTGGATATAAAACTTTTCCATAAACAAATTCTTTTCCCATGACTCAAATACAAAGCCAAAATCCATTTTTTCTAAAATCTTTTTACAATGGGCTTAGAAACAAAATTATTTTCATCCAACCATTTCTTACAAAGAGCTTGCAAATTTTTAGGTCAATTATGAAATACCAAAAATTAATTGTGAGCCTAGTTTATATCAAGAATAATTAATCATGAGCTTGTTTTTGGCTTGAATCATTAGTTACTTTTTCAAGTGAGAAATCTATTTATAATAAACCTCTTAATTTAGTTTTAATCCAATATAGCATAGAAGCTACTTTAGTTGGTTGAATGGATTAAAACCTAATTAATGGGAATTATCATGAACTGATGTGCATTTTAAAAGAAGAAGATACCCCATGTTGTTATTTTGTGTTAACCATATTACCTAGGACAAGAGACTTGCCATTCGTGTGTGGAAGTTATAAGGTTGGAATGAACGTCCTAATTATCTTTCTTTGTTTATTTTTTATGCATACATGCATACATACATTCGCATCTCATATAATTGATCCTCTCTGGCTCACAACCCTGGATTATGATAGTTCAAAAGCTTACAATAATCCGACCTATGCCAGAGATGAAGAATCTAGCAACTACTTAATCACTTTCTCACCAAAAGCAATGGAGCCCGAACAAATTCAAAGAATGATGGATTACACACTCAATACCAAGATGGAAGAAATAAAAAAGGCCTTGGCTGAGACCATGAAGAATTAATTGGCTGCAATTTAAGGGAACAATGCTGAAGCATCAGCTAGCACCAAGAAGCCAAAGGACAAAGGGAAGGCTAAGGTTGGTGAAGTGGCTTTTGATGATGACAAGGTAGTCGTTGATGACGATGATGATTGGGCTCAATACTTCCAAGATCCTCAAGATAAGAAGAAAGAGTCAAAGGTTGCTGAAAGATCAGCTGTGGAGAAAACTAAAACTTCAAATGTTGAGAAGATGACTGCGGACCTGGAAAAAAAATTTAAGAAGAAACTAAAAATCGAAGAGATGTCCGAAATTGACAAACTATTTGAACAAGATGAGGAGGTCCCTTATAAGTTCAAGATGCCATCCTTTACAAAATTTGATGGAATAGAAAATCCTCACCTCCATGTGAGGCAGTATATCCTTGCTATGCAGTCTGCCAGGGCTACTAAGGCTCAAACTCTAAGGTACTTCATGCTCTCATTGGATCCTATTATCCAAAATTGGTTTAATACCTTAGATGATGGCACTCAAAAGAGTTGGGATTTTCTATGCAAGGCCTTCATCCAATAATATGGATACAATGTTGAATTGGAAGTTACTCTAATGGAGGTGGAAACCATTAGGCAAAGACCAAATGAGAATTTTGTGGACTATGTGAAGAGATGGAGGAACAAGGAGGTTTTGCTCAAGAAGAGGCTCGATGAATTAGATCAAATCAGAATGATAGTCAGAGGTGTCCTGATATCCTTCATGAGAGGCTATCTCACACCCTTATAAGGGATTTCATAGATCTTCTCCAAGCTGGTCTACAAATTGAAGAGTGGGAAAGGGAGAAGAATCGCTTTTTCTACAAGAAGGAATGAGAAAGGGAACTACAAGTCGGGTAATCAAAGCACGCAAAAGGAAGTTGATATTAATATCACTAGTCAAGGAGGAATGAGGCAGTTTTCAAAATTAGGGAAGCCGCTATCTTGGGTTCTCAATAAGCTACAAAAGAAGGGATTGTTACAACCCTTGACTCCTCATCCTTTGCCTAATCCTCTTCCACCTAACTTTGATACTAATGCATTTTGCCAATTCCATCAAAGGCCTGGACACGAAACGGACAATTGTATGAAGTTGAGGCATGAGATCCAGAATTTAATTGATAATGGCAAGTTGCTTGAGCCAGATAAGCCCAATACCAAGAGCAATCCTTTGCCATGGTTCAACAGGAAGCCACCACCAGCAACCTTCATGGAATGAAAGGGATTAGAAGAAGATTTTATTTTATCCTCTTTTCAAGATGGAAATATTGAAGATGTGAAAAGAAAAAAAAGCTTAACTCAACAAACTTTCCTTAGCTTGAATGTTGCTTTTCAATTTTGCTTTCTTTAATATTTAATTGGAACAATCGTGTTTTTCAAATTTAAATTTTTTTGAATAAATTACTTTCATCAAAATTTTTGTTGGTCATTGTTCATTTTGGTGTTCAACCAATGAGGAATCTAGCTTGATGTTCATAAAATAATGCATCTAGGCATCATGAATTGAATGACTTTACTAGGTGAGGGAATCGTTCTATAGCATTGAATTATGTATGCTTACTTAGAGAGGGCTCCTGCATAATTACCTTTGTCTAGGTCCTAGTAAGTCTTAGAACATGCTTTGACAAACTTTTGAGGCAAAATTGAACTCTGCTTATTTAAGGTAGAGATGATCTAGGCATTGTTTGACGAGCCAACAACTACTATCCACCCAATTAAATATCAATCCCTAGTTATCCCTTTGAGCCTTCATAAAATTTTAGCTTTCTTTTCATTGGCATATAACCCCAACAACCTACCCTGAGTTGCTGTGATACTTTTGACAAGTCTTATGAACACTAAGGTGAAGAGGTAAGAAGATCAAAGAAATGAATGAATAGTCAAGATCATAAGGATAGTTGATGTTCTCAAGACCATAAGGGTAGTTGAAGTTCACCAAATATCTCCAATCTATCAAGATAACATCAGAGTAACAAATGATTTATCCCTCTTAAAGGAGATTTATGTCACTCCACTCATCCATTATTAGAAACCCAAGTTGGTACAAACAAGACAACTCTTTTAGAGCTAGAACCAAAAAAAAAACAAAAGAAAAGAAGAAGAAAAGAAAAAGAAAAGAAAAGAAAAGAAAAAAGGAAAAAAGAAAAGAAAAAAGAAAAGAAAAAAAGAAAGATAAAACCTAAAAAGGCGATTCAGAAAGCCAACCAAGTTCTCGTTTACCTAAAGCAACAAAAGGCTTCCATTTCGTTTATAAGGACAGTTTGACTTGAATTTGTCCAACCCAACCAAAGATTCGATCAAAATCAGAGAAAAAGGAGAAAGACCATCCAGTTCTTGAAAGTTCTGTACTTAATAGTCCTACAAGGAAGAAGGATAAAATGATAAAATGCTCAAAGAATGGAAAGAGTAAGAAAAATAAAAAGAAAGAAAAGGGAGAAGAAGAAAAGAAATGAATTTGGGTACCAAACTTTTTGCAAGGGCAAAGACTGTCCTAATCAATATCTAGATTAATGCCAATAAAATAGAAGGAATTTGGAGTCTAGCAAGATTGCTCCCAGCTGCCTAAAGTTCAAACAAGAAATTTGTAGTGTGAGGGTTTGCCCATAGTGTCACAACGGCTCCAACTTACAAAAGGCCTTCATTTAACCCATGTCCCATATAGACCCCATTTCAAGCCTATTAAAGACCTGTTGATCTCTCTTGGTAGGTAGAGTCTATTAGTGGAGATAGTTTGAATAAACATGCATATGAGATAGACAATATTCAAACTCAAATGAGATCTTTGACTAAGTAATGCGTATGTGCCTATCCGAAGTGCAATAGTTCTTGCTTGAATAGAATTAATTCTCGAGTTTAGTACGGTAACTAGGGTTTTCATGTTATAGATATGTTAATCTGAAAAATTAAGTCCTAAGGTAAATTGACATTGATTTGGCAAAGCCAACATTTGACTTCAAAATCAAAATTCAAAATTGAAAAAAAAAAGAAAAAAAGAAATTTTATAAAGCCTTCAAGTTAAGGGGAGTATGTTGAACCATCCAAACTTGAAGAACACATTGGGCAAAGAAAATGATTACTGGCAAGGTTATGAAGAAGCTACCATTTGACATACTGAATCATAATTTGAAATGGAAGTATCCCTGACTCTGCAACTTGGGGTCTCCACCACTCATATTTTCAATATCTCAAAGATAAAAGCCATAAATGCAAAATTTCCTTTCATTCGAAAGGAAGAACTGAACAGTCATCTGGAAGGAATCAATAAGAACACTTCAGTTGATCACCTTGGTTTGTGAGTCGACGAAACTACTGTAAGTATTGCTCACTCATATCATGCATACATGAGCATGTTACATTGCATTTTTTGTCTTGTGTTCTTTGTCAAAGTAAACAACAGATGCTCTATGAAGCGAATATTAAATCAGGGGGGGCAGGGAAAGCCCATTGCTTGAGGAAGCTCCAATAATTTTGCAACAAGAAGAAATGCGTGCTCGTGCGAAGAACTAGACAACAAAAACATCAATCAAAACTTGCATGGAAAAAATCTTTGGTTTGAGCCTACACAGGGGGCAAAGTTTCTCCTTTTCAATTTTTTGAGTTTATATACCAAACATTTTCAAACTCACTTGCAAATATTTTGCCACGCAAGGGGCAAGGAGAAGATATGAGGGCCAACTAAAAATAGGTGAATTTTGCAAAAGGAAGAACAAAAGAATGGAACAACAAGTTAAGCCTGAATCCCCAACTGATAAAAGGTCAGTGAAATCCAATTCAATCTCGGGTCCAAGTACCGAAATTAGATTCAATCTCAGGTCCAAGTACCCAATCTCGGGTCCAAGTACCCAAATCCAATTCAATTTCGAGTCCAAGTACCCAAACCCAATCAAGTTTCGGGTCCAAGTACCCAAATCCAATCTAGTTTTGGGTCCAAGTACCCAGTCTCGGGTCCAAGTACATAATCTTGGGTCTAATTATCCAGTCTCGGGTCCAAGTACCCAATTCAGCCATGGGTCCAAGTATCCAGTCTCGAGTCCAAGTACCCAAATCCAATTCAATCTCGGGTCCAAGTACCCAATCTCGGGTTCAAGTACTTAATCTCGGGTCCAAGTACCCAAATCAAATTTAGTCCTGGGTCCATGTACCTAATCTCGGGTCCAAGTACCCAATCTCGTGTCCAAGTACCCAAATCCAATTCAATCTCGGGTCCAAGTATCCAGTTTAGGGTCAAAGAATCCAAATTCAATCTAGTCTCGGGTCTAAGTGACCCAATCTTAGGTCCAAGTACCCAAACTCAATCTCGAGTCCAAGTACCCAAATTCAATTTATTCTCGGGTCCAAGTACCCAAATCCAATTTAGTCTTGGGTCCAAGTACCTAGTCTCGAGTCTGAGAACCCAAATTCAGTCCAGCCTTGGGTCCAAGTACCTAATCTTAGGTCCAAGTCCAATCTTGGGTCCAAGTATCCAAATTCATTTCAGTCTCAGGTCTAAGTACCCAGTCTCAGGTCTAAGTACCCAATTCAATCTCGGGTCCAAGTACCCTAATCAGATTCAATCTCGGGTCCAAGTACCCAAATCCAATTTAATCTCGGGTCCAAGTACCCAGTCATGGGTCCAAGTACCTAAATCCAATCCAGTTTTGAGTCCAAGTACCCAATCACGGGTCCAAGCACCCAAATTCAATTCAGTCTCGAGTCTAAGTTCCCAATCTCGGGACCAAGTAACCAAATCCAATTTAATCACTGGTAGAAGTACCCAAATCAAATTCAATCACGGGTATAAGTACCAAAATCAAATTTAATCTCGGGTCCAAGTACCCAAATCGAATTTAGTCTTGGGTCCAAGTAGCCAAATCAAATTTAGTCTCAGGTCCAAGTACCCAATCTCGGGTCTCAGTACCCAAATCCAATTCAATCTTAGGTTCAAGCATCCAATCTCGGATCCAAGTATCTAATCACGGGTCTAAGTACTCAAATTGAATCTAAGTACCCATCCTCATCCAAAATCTATTCAAATTCATGTTGCTTTTCACTCTCTTCTATCAAGTCTCTGATCGTTCAAGCAGGGGGCAAACTGTAGACCCTTAATTTTTGACCCAGTCAAATTTGATAGATCAAAATAATTTTTATAGTATTTTATTTATTTTAATAATATTTTAATTACTAATAATATTTAATAGTTATTTTTAATAAAAATAAAAATATAAAAAATTAATAGAAAATTAATAGAAAATGAAAAAAATAAAAAATAGGATGGATTTTCAAGCGACGCGCGGCAGGGCAATTTGCCAGCAGAAAATTTCAGCGGCGAATTGGGCAGGGTTTGCCCAATTCTGCGATGAACTGGCTTGCCCAGCTAGCCCACCACCGATCCTTGTAGCAATTTTTGCCAGCGCAGCCCGCGCACGCTGCCGATATTTTGACCAAACCTTGTTTTACACGGTTTTGTAATTTTTCCTAAATAGTTAGTATTTTCTTATTAAAATAGGATTAGGTTTTTATTTTTCTTCTATAAATACCACATTAAACACACTAGAAAGGTGGAGACAGAACAAAGAAAAAACCCTAGCGACAGAAGGAAACGGGAAAAAACCCTAAGGACGAGGACAGAGAGAAAAACCCTAGGGGAAGGAAAGAAACTTTGGACTTTGATTTTCGGAGGAAAGTTGGAAACTTTTGGGGCTTTTAACGAACCCTAGCAAGCAAGAAGAAATCCAAAACAGCAACCAAAGGAGGCAACAAGCAATCGTCTCCAGATTACTTTGCTCAACCAAAACAAAATCTGAAGCAGGCAGCAGCTTGGTTCAATTTCCTCAATTTGGTAGAGCCTTCAAATGTAGGTAAGTTTTCTAAATTCAGTTCGCTAAATCAAAAATCACTTCCACTTTCAAACTCTCATCACAACATACTGATTACTTAATTTCTTTTTTAATTCAATTCATACAGTAGCTAAGGTTTTAATTAAAGTGAATAATATAATCATTCAAAACTCAAATCTAATTTCTTAAACCCTAATTAATTCAAACCCTATTTCTTAATTATTTTTATTTTCAAGCCTTCACAGTAGGTATTTTGTTATAATTTTATTCAATGAGTTATTTTAATCTTTCAACAATAAATTTGGCTTTCTATATTTGTTTCACCTAAAAATACATAAGTAGTTGTTATAGTCAATATTAAAACCATACTCAACTTTGATTACCGTAAAGAATCAAATTCAAAATTAAAAATCATAATCTGTAAAATCAAGGTTTCAAACCATAAAACCCTAATATCTTAACCGTGAGTCCTAAACCCTAATATCTTAAGGTTCCAAAACCCTAATTTCATGATGTTAGCCCTAAGCCCTAATTTGATTAACCAAAAACCTTATTACTTTCTTAAAATTATAAAACCCTAATCAATTCCATTTTTCCAAAAACCCTCACAGTAGCCTAAATAATAACAATAATAATTCCAAAGTCCCAAAACCCTAAATGTTAATTAAAGAACCCTAAATTGAGACATAAACCTAAATTTGTATCTTTATTTGCTTTGTGAAATTCTAGATTTGATTATGTGCTTTATCATATGTTTTGATTTATTTAATTTCAATGCTTGATTTATTTAATTTATCATGGAAGGATATTTTCTTTATTATTTTGATTATTATTTGTTTGTTTTGGTATTAAAATTGTAAGAGGCATGTTTCCACTTTGTGGGTACCTCATTAGTTAAATTTTATGCTTCTTTTATATTTTGGACTAATGTAAAGGACATGTTTCCACCTTTCGGTGAGTGTCCTATTTAGTTTTAGACATGGACGATGTAAAGACATGTTTCCATCCTCGAATGGGTATCCATTTATTTGCTTTGTTTGGACATTGCTTTGATTTTAATATAATGATGCTTTATTTTAATTGTTGAATGTAATATGGATAATATTGTTATACTTAAGAATTATATAATATTAAGACCTGCAGAGGAGGCTGGTTCTAATGAATTAGGTGTTGTGGGGTGTTGGGCCATTTCTCTCCTTTTTCACACCTACCCAACTTTCCGAACCCATTAGAGGGTTGGGAATTCCTTAGGAATCGAGTCATCCATCCCTTTCTTTTTCCCGGCTCGTTTGGGTGGCAGCTCCATTTTCTCTAGGCTTAGGCCCGTGCTCTCTAAGACCCCGAGCCTAAATATCGCCAAAGTTGCAAGAACCATTCCACCGGGAGTGAGGGTAAAAATCCCCGCTCACACATATATTCATCACTTATATCACCAAACAACAAGATTAAACCAATAAAATCATACAATTCAACAACTTTGGAAAAATCATTTTCCAAAACCCTAAATCACACTTCCATTCTAAAACTCCAACCAAACTTAACCAAATCTACCATTTGACTTTAAAATCCTTGTTTATGCATCAAAACAACACATTTGGAATCAATTTGCACAATTAAAACACATGATTCCAAGAATCCAAATTTTCCATAACCCTAAATTCTCTCTCTTCACCCAACTCATCCCAAACTTAATTCTTTCTTCCATTTAACTTGAAAATCATTAATAATGAATCAAAATAGCTTCATTCATACCTAATTAAACAATTAAATCATGCTAATAGAAAATCCTAAAATCCACATATTCATACTTTCATAGAAAATCAAAAATTAAGAAAAGAAGCTTGCTAACCTATTGGAAATCTACAAAAACTTCAATTAATTCCTTAAAATTCTTGTCAAAATGAGTATTTGGATGAAGAAAAATCACTCCCATGGCCATGGAATTTCATTTTTTTTTTTGGAAGAAGAAGAAGACTAATTTTAATTTTCTTTTTCTTTCCACTTAAAAAAAATATAACCATATATAAATATTATTTTATTTTAATAATTAATTATTTATTTATTTTAAAACCCAAATTACCTCTTCCAATCATAAATAATTTATTTAAATAATTTTAAGTTTATAATATATAATTACCATCTTGCCCTTAGACTTTTGACTTTTCTTTTAAAAGAGTTGACTAATGTATATGTTAAGTATATGTTAGGCATATTTCACATATACATTCTACTTTTTCACTTAAAATCCTTTCATTTTCCATTTAAATCATTAATTTAATTTATCCAATTTAATTATAATATATTTTTTTGAATTTCCAAAAATTAGAAATTTTTTTAAAAAAATTTGGATATTACAATTATCTTCCCCTAAAATAAATTTCATCCTCAAAATTACCTGCTCTCAAGTATGAAACAATTGGAGAAACTGACTCTGCATTGTCTGCTCACTCTCCTATGTCACCTCCTCAGTGGCATGATTTCTCCAAAGGACTTTCACAAGTGGCACCCTTTTATTCCTCAATTCTTTAACCTCTCGTGCCAAAATCGCCACTGGTTCTTCCTCGTAAGTCAGATCTGGACTCATCTCAATAGACTCCACTAATAGGATATGAGATGGGTCAGACCTATATCTCCAAAGCATTGAAACATGGAAGATATTATGAATTCGATCCAACTCAGGTGGCAAACCTAGTCTATAAGCCACTAGACCAACTCTATCCAACACCTCATATGGTTAGTCCTATGAAACGAGGACTCAACTTCCCTTTTCGACTGAACCTCAGAATCTTCTTCCATGGAGACACCTTCAGAAGTAATTTATCTCCCACATTGAACTCTATGTCTCTTCTCTTCAAATCTGAATAGGATTTCTGTCAGTCTGAAGCTGCTTTTAAATGACCCTAAATCACCTTCACTTTCTCTTTTGTTTCCTTAATCAAATCAGGACCGACCAATTTTCCTTCTCCAACCTCATCCCAACACAAAGGTGTCTTGCATTTTCTGCCATACAAGGCCTCATAAGTAGCCATCCCAATACTGGACTGATGATTGTTGTTATAAGCAAACTCAATTAGTGATAAAAATATATCCCAATTCCCGGTAAAATCAATGATACATCTCCTCAACATATCCTCTAGAATTTGTATCACTCTCTCTGACTGCCCATCTGTCTGAGGATGGAAAATAGTACTAAAATACAATCGAGAACCCAAAGCATCATGCAAACTCTTCCAAAACCTCAAAGTAAATCGAGGATCTTTGCTGCTGTACTGAACTGCCAAACTGCCCCTGGCTCCTACTACACCTCTGAAAATATCCCCCTCGGCCTCTCTTCACTGATGAAGGCCCTACCTCACTCTGGAGTCTCCTAGCTCTAGTCTTTTTAACCCTTGCAGCTGCTGCAAGACCCTGTGCTCTCTCTACACTCCTAGCAGCTGCAACCAACTGAGAAAAATCTTGATACCGAGAGCTTGCTATGATAAACATGATAGAGGGTCTCATTCTCTGCTCAAATCTCCAGCATCTGTCAATCTCATCAGAAATGATCCCACCAGCATAATGACTCAACGGATAAACTCGATCTCATACTCTGTCACTGTCCTAGTATCCTGTCTCAGACTCAGGAACTCCATCTTCTTTGTATCCTTATACTCCCTCAGAGTATACTTCTGCTCAAATTCCCATAGGAAATCATGATAAGTCAGGACTGGTGGATCATCTAGAGCATGTGGAACCGTCTTCCACCAATAATATGCATCCCTCTGCAGAAGAGATCTGGCATAATCAAACTTCTCTTCCGGACTAGCTTGTAACTGAATGAATGTAACACCCCTTCCCGACCTACATGTGTAAGCCGAGTAGAGGCGCCACACTATCCAAATGTTGCTACCAATTTTACTTAGTCAAATTTTTGTTCCGATTTTACAGAAATTTTGCCAGAGGTTCGCCTAGAAATTTGGATCCCAAGTGTCGAAAAAACTTGTTTTTCTGATTTTTGAAAACATTTTACACAGACCAATGTGAATACAATCAGTTTCCAATATACTCCCAATGAATCCACCTTATACCCTCAACTACAACCTGCAAGAAAAATTCAGACTTCTAATCCAGAATAAAGTAGAGATTTATTATTATTACATACCAATAACGTACAATATCACATACTGACTCTCAATCTTATATACATATACATGCCACAACTAGTTAACTCATAATGGAAACTAAAGGCTACTCTGAGGTGCTGCGCTGTGTTGTGCTGCTCGATGCTAATCACCGAAATCTACTGCTCCAAACCTACGAGTCAAGAAAACTCAACTCGCTGAGCGTTGTCGCTCAGTGGGTACTTTACCAATAAAAATAAAAATAGTATATGAAAGTATTCAAAATCAAAGGAAATAATTAAATCAACAATCAACCCACTTTATACCAATAGAAATCATGGTACATTCAATGTGATATGCTTTCAATAACGTAAATCATAATTCAAACTCATTGGCATTATATAGTTCAACGAAAAATAATATGTCTTTGATTCAGGCTCTACTAGTATATAGGGAACCATAGTGATAAGGCAGTGGGCCTCCCCACTGTAACATAGGTGACCCTCACCACCGATATCAGATCACAGGAATGGGCCTCCCCATCCTGGTTAACCAATGGGCCTCACCACTGAATAAAATATCATATCACAATAATGAGCAGTACTGCATGCGTTAGTATAGTGCACCATACCCTTATCTACCACTCCCACTATCCAGTAGAGCAAAAAGGTTAAAATGATTCAATTTAAGTCTCAAACCTCATTTTAGAATGACTCGCGAAATCATTTTAAATTCCCATCGCACTTTGCCATTTATGCCGCGCAACACATTCTTCAGTCAAACCATTCCCCTTTTTCGCATATTTAATATCCACAATAAACATATTAAACATTTCAAAGCATTCCTCAAAATATCCCAAATTGACCAAATGAATAGTGTTGCGGCGAGAAAAATCGGCAACGCAAAATGGCATGACCAAATGAATAGTAAAATCTGGATTTTCGTCAAAATTTCAGTCCACTTCAGTCATGCATTTGACCAAGTAAATGATCTTATTTTTGGCTGAAATTTTACAGAAATCTTATTTCATATGTTGAATAATTGCATGTAAAATTTTGTTGAAAAATTCATTCGTTTGCTGCCCCAAACAATTGCCACAAAAATAGTCCAGAAGCTGTCACTTTGGGACCATTTCGGCCCAAACATTTGAAATGCATAGGATAGTTTATTTTTCTTTTGAAAATCAATATTAAGGCTTCTTTAATAGTAAAGTGAAGATTCAAACACTTCCTTTTAACTATTTTTGCATGTTTAACTCAAATCAAACTAATTAAATTCCAAACAACTTACCAAATCAACTTGCCAAATTTTCTCAAAACATTTGGTTTCAATTTAATTTAACAACCCAATTGCCATAAGAAATCAAGAACATAACTCAAATACTTAATTTAAACTCAATCAATATATTTAAACATCAACTTCAAAACTTCCATAAACCAAAGTTTGTAAGCAAATAGAATTTCTTTTATGGTAAAGCACCAAATCAAAATTAATTATTCAAAGGTAAAGTACCAAACCTTATTTCTTTAACTTCTCTTAGCTTTTCCTTCTTCTCCTTCTTTAATTCTTTATTTCTCCTTCAATTAATTCAAAATACAACATAAACCTTAAAATTTCAAAATAATAAATTATCCTCCATTTCTTTTCCAACCGAAACCCCTAATCCAATCTTATTTATCTTTCTACCTCTTGATTCTTCCATTTAATCAATTAATCTCATCACTTACTTAATATATTTTTTTTCCAATTCCATATAAAGACTCTAATTCCCAATCTTCCAATAAATATATAACTACCTAAAATTAATACTAAAATTAAAGTCTACTTACTAGAAAACCTTAAAAACTTACCTTAAAAATCAAATTTTGAAGAAACTTGGAAGGCCTTTGGTGTTTCCCTTTGTTGGCCGAAATTTGTAAGTGGAAAAGAGAGAAATTGGTTCTTCATTTCACATATATTTATATACAAAGGAAATGATGATCACCTTATGTGTTGGTTGAACCCTTTAAGACCACTTGTCCACCTTTCTCTTTCTTCATTTATTACACATGCTAAATGGTTACTTTTGATTGGCCAACATTAGATTTTTATAGTTTTCTTTTCCTTTACTTCTTTCCACTTGTCCCTCTTCCCATAGGATATCATAAAGTTGCCCCGGGTTACCCATCCGGTCCCGACACGAAACCGGGCCCACTTTACGTTTCAGCAATTAATCGATCATATCTTTTAAACCGTACAGTTTCACGAGTCAAACTACATATAGTTTTGATCCTTTCGACCTCTACTTTCTATTTATAAGGTCTATTTTAGGTTTCCAAGTCATTTGGAAAAATTACCAATAAGCCCTCGACTTTTTATTAAATTCCCTTTAGGTGCTATTTTTGCTCGGGTTTTCTCCGGCTCCGTTTCTACTGACGATCGTTTCATATTTAACCCCTCGCCATTCTCTACGTACTCATGTCTTTATTTCCTACCCTAAATTCATGTATAACTTTAATTGGTAATGACCAAAATGCCCTTAGTCAACATTTCTTCATTTTTCTTTAACGGGACATTTCCTGGAAAAACCGTTACACGTCGTTGCGATCCGATTTTTCTCTACATTCCATTTTTGGAATATGTTATATGCACTATTAAGAACATCAGGTGCAACTTTCTTTGAAATTACATCTACGTCCCCAAAACTTTTTAAAAATTACAATTAGGTCCCTTTGGTCATACAACCTTATCTAGGGCTGTTATAAAAAATTATCTTCTCCTTTCCCCTTCTCTCGCTATACACGTGACTACACTGCATAATTGCGGTAGGCGGATGTGACAATGAACACTCTCTAAACCCTGTCTAGCCACTGCTCTGCTACAGTAGGGTCTATAGTACCAATGAAGTCCTCAGCTCTGAACTTCTCAGCTTATCATACTTCCTCACCAGCAACTGCGACTGCGACTGTGGCGACAGCGACTGCTGAACTGGAGCTTGCCTCAACAACTCTACCATATGCCGTACTCAGCTAGGCAAAATCTCATCAGCTGATGGTCTTACAGGCATAGAAATAGATGTCTCACTAGCAGACACAACTCTAGCTCCATCTCTGCCCTCATCAGGAGCCACACTCTCTACACTACCCTCTGCAGACTGATGCGTCCAAATGCCATAACTATCTATATCTGCAAACACAGCAGAAATTTCTATTTCAGAGATTAGAAACTGCCAGTGCCAATGCATGTATTACAATTGAAAATTAGTTTCAAATCCCCCATTTTCTCTCTCTATCAACCCACCTAGGTCGAGAACCTCAAACCTAGGCTCTAATACAAAAATAAATGTAACACCCTTATACCCTATATATGTATAATACATATTTTCAGCATATGTAAAATACGCATATACGGTACAAAAATGTCATAGACCAGATTAATAAAAATTTTCATATTTCTGATTTAAAATTTGAAATATTAAATATATAAAATTAATTAGTATATAAATATTCTTTACTTGTTATAGGAACCCAAAATAAATATTTTATATGAAAATCTTTATGAAAAATTTGCCAAAATTTTGTCTGTAATTTGGACATCCAAAAAATTATCACGTACACGACCTGCATCAGAAAACACTCCCAAATAATTTCAAATCACCATTTCACCCATACTCCTCAATTTCACCAAGTTTCTCAAACATTTATATATATATATATATATAATTTAGAACACATTTAAACACCCATTTCAAATAACTTAACCCAAACATTCTTTATAGTTTACAATACATAAAATCCAAAAACATGATATAATATGCATAATACCCAAAAACACAATAACATAAAATATATACATGCTACTAATAGTGTTTCTGATCTTGATATCAACTCTACAAGCACAACCACAAGTCTAGAACCGACCTCGTCTAGGAGAACTCTCCGGCTCAGCTGAATCTAACCTATCACCTACGCGATGTAAACAATCACGCTAAGCCAAAAGCCTAGTAATACAAACTTGATAACAATAAAACTCAAATGTAATGCCAATGCACAATGCATATGGATATCGCATCATTCCATTTTCTCATATTTTTCAAATATTTCACGATCCATAATTCACATAAAAACAAACACAAACATTGGCCCAAAGATAACTAATATGTTATTCAAATTCTAGAGCTACTGTTTTAGTCTATAATGACACCATGTGTCTAGCCCGTAGGCAAAATATCAATGTAATAGTCCAACTAGGTCTGAGCTTACGACCCGGTCATTTCACACAGCCCAACTTCAAGAACTTGTTTTTGAGGCTTACGACCCGGTCATTTCACCTCAAAAATATTTTCACAGTGACGCCCAGCATCTAGCCCGTAGGCAAATCATAGGCATGCCGCCAAACACAGAACTCTAAAATTGAATAACATACTAGGCACACAAATTATTCATATTTCTCATTTATATCAATATGGATATCAATTCATTTCATTATGTTTCCATATATCTCATTACATTATACCACATTTTTTGCATTTACAACACATTACCCAATTACTTTAGGTATTTCCACATAATTCACATATTAATCACATTTAATGTAATCTAGGCAATACCAACGGTTTTTTAACAATGCACTAAACAAATATATGACATTACAAATGTCATAGCACATTATTCATGCATAACCAATGTGTCCAGTAGCTTAACACATTTTCCAACCAAAATGTGTTAAGCCCAAATGTCATGCAAACATAACCAATGTATTCAAAGTTTGTACCTACCTCAAATAGCAACCAAAACAAGCTTAAAACAACCTCCAATCCTATCCTTCCAACTTGCCCTTCACCACTTGGATGAAGCAAATTAACCTTCCTCAATGCCTAAACAAAATGTGATAGCAAATAATGATTTAGTATCAGATTTAATGACATTTCCTATATTAAACCATAATTAAACCCCATCCAAGAAATCGAAAATTTAAGGCTAACCTCAATTTAACTTTGGATTCTCATACTATGCCATTCATTTTAATATATTAAGTTTATTTATATTATTAAAACATATTTTAATACATTTAAACCATTTACATTACAAAAACACACTCTTATACACAAAACCCTAAAATGACATAACCTTCCCCTATTGAAGGTTTTCCATTCCAACACAATCCATTAGTCATTTTAAGCTTATATTCATCACTTATATCACCAAACAACAAGATTAAACCAATAAAATTATACAATTCAACAACTTTGGAAAAATCATTTTCCAAAAACCTAAATCACACTTCCATTCTCAAACTCCAACCAAACTTAACCTAATCTACCATTTGACTTTAAAATCCTTGTTTATGCATCAAAAAAACACATTTGGAATCAATTTGCACAATTAAAACACATGATTCCAAGAATCCAAATTTTTCATAACCCTAAATTCTCTCTCTTTACCCAACTCATCCCAAACTTAATTCTTTCTTCCATTTAACTTGAAAATCATTAATAATTAATCAAAATAACTTCATTCATACCCAATTAAACAATTAAATCATGCTAATAGAAAATCCCAAAATCCACATATTCATACTTTCATAGAAAATCAAAAATTAAGAAAAGAAGCTTACTAACCTATCGGAAATCCATCAAAACTTCAATTAATTCTTGAAAATTCTTGTCAAAATGAGTATTTGGATGAAGAAAAATCACTCTCATGGTCATGGAATTTCATTTTTTTTTTTGAAGAAGAAGACTAATTTTAATTTTCTCTTTCTTTCCATGTAAAAAAATATGACCATATATAAATATTATTTTATTTTAATAATTAATTATTTATTTAATTATTTTAAAACCCCAAATTACCTCTTCTAATAAAAAATGATTTATTTTTAATTTTAAGTTTATAAGATATAATTACCATTTTGCCCTTAGACTTTTGACTTTTCTTTTAAAAGAGTTGACTAATGCATATGTTAAGTATATGTTAGGTATATTTCACATATACATTCTACTTTTCACTTAAAATCCTTTCATTTTCCATTTAAAGCATTAATTTAATTTATCCAATTTAATTATAATATATTTTATCAAATTTCCAAAAATTATAAATTTTCAAAAAAAATTTGGGATATTACATAGTGAAGTTGAGATATCAGGTCGAACATCAACTGAACTTCAACTACCCTTATGATCATGACTATGCTTTCCTTTCTTTGATCTTATTGCCTCTTCACCTCAGTGATCATTAGATTTGTAAAAAGTGTAACAATAACTCGAGGTATGTCATTAAGCTTATAAGCCAATAAAGAGAAAGCTAAAATCTCATAAAGGCTCAAAGGGACAACTAGGGATTGACAATTAATTGAATGGATTCTAGTTGTTGGCTTACCAAACAATGCCTAGATCATCTCTCCCTTAAATAAGCAGAGTTCAATTTTGGCTCGAAAGTTTGTCAAAGCATGTTCTAAGACTTACTAGGCAAAGGTAATTATGTAGGAGCCCTCTCTAAGTAAGCATAAACAATTCAAGGCTATAGAACAATTCCCTCACATAGTAAAGTCATTCAAGTTATGATGCATAAATATATTAATTCATGAATTATCAAGCTAGATTCTTCATTGGTTGAGTACTAAAATGGACAAAGGCCAATAATAATTTTGATGAAAGTAATTTATTCAAATATTCTTATTTGAAAAACATAATTATTCTAATTAAATATTAAAGAAAGCAAAATTAAAAAGCAACATTCGAGCTAAGGGAAGTTCATTGAGTTAAGCTTCTCCTCTCTTCACATCTTGAATACTCTCATCTTGAAAAGAGGATAAGACAAAATCTTCCTCCAATCCTCTTCCTACCATGAAGGTTGCTGGTGGTGGCACTCTGTTCAACCTAGGCAGAGGATTATCCTTTGTATTAGACTTATCGGGCTCAGACAGCTTACCACTGTCGATCAGATCTTGGATTTCATGCTTCAATCGGGTGCATCTATTTGTCTTTTGTCCTTGAGTCTAATGAAATTGACAAAAAGCCTTGGTATTGAAATTTGGTTGTAAAAGATTCGGCAAGGGTCAAGGATCCAAGGGTTGTAATAACCCCTTCTTTTGTAGTTTGTTGAAAACCCAAGATAGAGGTTTCCCCAACTTTGAGAACTACCTTCTCCCTCCTTGACCTGTTGCATTAACATTAACATCCTTTTGCATGCTTTGATTACCTGACTGGTAGTTCCCTTTTTCATTCCTTTTTGCCAAAAAGTAGTTCTTCTCCCTTTCCCACTCTTCAATCTGTAGACCAGCTTACAAAAGGTCTTTGAACTCTCGGATGAGTGTATGAGGCATCCTTTTGAAAAGGCTAGGAAACACCCCTCTCATAATCATTCTAATTTGATCGGATTCATCATGCCTTCTCTTGAGTAATGCAACCTTATTCCTCCACATCTTCACAAAGTCCATGAAGTTCTCATTTGGCCTTTGCCTAATGGACTCCACCTCCATTAAGGTAACTTTCAATTCAACATTATACCCATTTTGTTGGATGAAGGCCTTGTATAGTAGATCCTAGCTCTTTTGAGTGCCATCTTATAAGGCATTGAACCAATTTTGGATAGCAGGATCCAATGAGAGCATGAAGTACGTTAGTGTTTAAGCCTTAGTAGCTCGGCCAAACTGCATAGCAGTGATATATTGCTTCACATGGAGGTGAGGATTTTCAGTTCCATCAAACTTTGTGAAGGATGGCATCTTTAACTTGCATAGAACTCAGCTTCTTTTCAAATTTCTTTTCTAGGTCAGCAATCAACTTCTCAACATCTGAAGTTTTAGTTTTCTCCACAGCTGATCTTTTAAAAACCTTTAGCTCCTTCTTCTTATCTTGAGGATCTTGGAAGTACAAAGCCAAGTCATCATCATCAACAACAACTACCCTGTCATCATCAAAAGCCACTTCACTAACTTTAGCCTTTCCCTTGTCTTTCTTGGTGCTTGCGGATGCTTCAGCAGTGCTCCCAAACATTGTAGCCATTTGACTCTTCATGATCTCGGCTAAGGCCCCCTTTAATTCTTCCATCTTGACTTCAAAGGCATCGTCCAACATCTTTTGAATATGCTCAAATTTCATTGCTTTTGGTGAGAAGCTAATTGAATTGCTGCTGGATTCTTTGTCACCAGTGTAGGTTAGATTGTCGTATACTTTTGAACTATTGTAATCCAGGGCTGTGAGCTAGAAAGGATCAATGATATGAGATGCAAATGTATGTATGCATGTATGCATAAACAACAAACAAAGATAGGCAGAACATCCCTTCCAACCTTATAACTTCCACACACGGATGGCGAGCCTCTTTTCCTAGGTTTACGATTAACAAAATACCAACAAAATACCAATATGGGGTATCTTATTTTTGAATAATTCCCTTGAACGTTTCAACCAATGGTTATATTTTCAAACATGGAAATCAGTTCATGATAATTCCCATTAATTAGGTTTTAATCCATCTAATCAACTAAAGCAACTTTTATGCTATATTGGATTAAAACTAAATTAAGAGGTTTATTATAAATAGATTTCTCACTTGAAAAAGTAACAAATTATTCATGCCAAAAACAAACCCATGATTAATAATTCTTAGCATAAACTAGGCTCACAATTATTTTTTGGTATTTCCATAATTGACCTAAATATTCGTAAGCTCTCTTGAAAAGGTTGTGAAAATAATTTTGTTTCTAAGCACATTGTAAAAAGATTTTAGAAAAAAATGGATTTTGTATTTGGGTCATGAGAAAAGAATTTTTGACTTATTTTTAGAAAAGTTTTATATCCAAAGACCATTTCAAAAATTTTGAAAAAAGTTTTGGTCTTTTGGATTTAGAGGAAAAAATTATTTGAGCTCACAATGTAATTAGGTCATATTAGAAAAAGAACAAACCAAATAAGCCATGATTTAAACTAAGATAAATTAACCATAGTCAAACAACAAGCATTTGGGATAAGAACCTAAGGAAAGTAACTAGGCCAATTACATAAGCTTTAGTCTTTAGGTTGAAAGGCTTAGGTTCCCATAGCAAGTATATACCAAAAGGTACAAGGCTATGAGTGGTTATGCCATGCTCGATCTCCATACCTTGAGTGAAAGTATGGTATCCCTTACATAACACAACACGGGTAACATAGGCATCCTAACTCACGCACACGATGCAATCTAAATGATGCAATGGATAATATCATGATAAGAAAGAATAGAATAATATAAAGACTAACGGAATCAACTTCTCTTATCCCTAGTGGAGTCATCACTGTGAGCGGTGATTTTTGACCCACTCCCACGTGGAATGGTTCTTGCGACTTTGGCACTGTTAGGCTCAGGGCCTTAGAGAACATGGGCCTAAACCCAAATAAAATGGAGCCGCCACCCGGACATGCCAAGAAAATAGAAAGGGGTGGATGACTTGATTCCTAAGAAATCCCTAACCCCCTAATGGGTTCAAAAAGTTGGGTACGTGTAGGGAAGGTGAGAAATGGCCCAGCACCCCCATAACGCCCAGTTCAATAGAACTGACCTCCTTTTCAGGTCTTAATATTATAAAATTCTTAAATATACCAATATTATCCATACTACATGTGATCATAAGAATAAATAAATACTTTATTAAAATTACAACAATGTCCAAACAAAATAAATAAATGGACACCCATCCGAGGATGGAAACATGTCCTTACATTAATTCCAAAATATGAAGATGATTGAAATTACATAAAGACTAATTAATGAGGCACCCAATCATGGAAACATACCTCTTACAATTTTTTGAAATCAAAACAAATCAATAAAAATAACAATCTTTCATCATAAATAAATTATTCATCAAACATATAAATCAAAGATATAAATAAACCATTAATCAAAATATATAACAAACATGCTTCTAACATAAATAAAGCAAATAAAGATACAAGTTTAGGTTTATTTCTCAGTTTAGGGTTTCTTAATTAACATTTAGGGTTTTGGGATTTTGGAATTAAAATAATAATAATTATTATTTGAAATACTTAGCCTACTGTAAGGAATTTGGAAAAATAGAATTGGTTAGGGTTTTATAGTTTTAAGAAAGTAGTAGGGATTTTAGTTAATCAAATTAGGGTTTAGGGCTAATACCATGCAATTAGGGTTTTTAAAAAGAAATAAATTAGGGTTTGGTATTTATAAAAAATAATGTTTGTAGCTTAAGGTTCTACATGAATTAGGGTTTAGCATTCATAAAAAACTAATCAAAGTTTAGAGGTTATGTGAACTATGAATATGTTTAAAGAGATTAGATGCTACTGTGAAGTTTTATATGAAAAACCTTAATGTTATTTTGAGTAATATATTGATTAAATAGGTATAAGATAAAAAAAAATAATAATCTATAATGGTCATAATTTTAAATATGGAACTTTATAACTAATATTGATAATTGATCATGTATAGTGATAAAAGTAATGTGGATAAATGCTATAAGCAGAGAATAGTGAATAATATATCTCAAAATTTGCTAAAGAAATTATTTTTACTGTTTTACAAGATTAAAAATCGATTTAGAATTAACAGTTAAGAATGAGAGTGCATTATAGTTATTATGAGCATTCCCTCACTTGATTAAACTATATATATGTGTGTGTACATGTGTGTGTGTCTGGAAACTTCTCATTTCTTCTTCCATCTCCCACGCCATCTTCCCCCATCATCACCATCTTCTCTATTTTCTTCTTCCTTTCATCAAATTAATCAAGGATTAAGAGAAAATAAGATATAGGTATAGATTTTTAGAAGAATAAGCTAGAAAAGGCAAGATTATCAATAAGTAATCAAAGGGAAAGAGATAAAAAGAAAGAAAAAGAGGAATTTTGAAGAGGTATGTGCTTTTTCTATTATAATTTGTTAATATATGAATTTTTATGAGTTTTAATGTTTGAATTGATTAATTGAGTTATTTATAATGAAATATTTCTTGAAAGTATTGATTAAATAGATTAATGAGTGAAAAATAACTTTTATATGATGAGTCTGATTCTTAATTTAACCCTTATGAGAATTGACTGGTTTGATGTTGTTTTTATCCATATGAAATAGCTGAAAGTTTGATTAAGTGAAGTTTTAGTAAATTATTTGAAATGAATTCTTTTTATGTCAATACTTTAATTTTGATACATTTTTGTCTTAGATCTTCAATATGTTTGTATTTTATGAAGTTAAAAGTGCAGAATACATGATTTTGGGATGCCACGGGCGTGGCTTAAAGGTGCCATGGGCATGGTATCAAAGTTGGAACTGCTGGAGGAAGAATTACTCTTAAAACAGACCCAAAATCAATGCCACAGTTATGGCAATTGCCTCAATCGTGGCAATTGAGTGCCACGACCGTGGGGTTGAAAGTGTGGTTGTTTCTTTAAAAATTTTGATAAAACAATGTTGTTTTGGATGCCATGCTCGCGGCCCTTGAATGCCACAATCGTGGGGATCTCTAAGGCATGTGACAATTTCATTTCGTGTCCCACAGCCATGGGATTGAGATGCCACGGCCGTGGGGTAGCTGGATAATTTTTTGGCTTGTATTTTGTGATATACAGGCCTAGTATGAGGCTAATATGTTTATGTTTCTTACTTTTGTATTGAGAATTCATGTGTATGTGTTAAAAGTATGGAAAAGAGTGATAAACTTTGGATATGTGACAAATATATATAATACTAAATGTTGATAAAAAGTATTGTACCATTGAAATGATATACACAATTTAGTGTTAATCAAAACTAATGAATTTCCCAGATCATACTGACTTTAGATCTAGCTTTGGATACAATAGCTAACCAGAGGAAGGATAGCCATAGTGATAGTGGGCATCTTGTGCCATTAATGGACACATTGTGTTATCAGTGACAGTGGGCATAATTGCCATTATATATATTCTTGAGACTTGGCATTTGTAATATCCCGGAATAGACCCTAAGAGTTTTGGAGTTAATGTTGTTGCATTTGGATTTAATGTATATGTATGTATGGGAAATATAAAGATAATATATATATATAAGACATATACATATACATCACATATACATGGGATATAAAATGGTGTAGGAAAGTGAGTTGTGTATATATATTTGTATAATTAGTTAATAATAATAATAATGATAATAAGGACAAAAAGAAAAGAGAAGAAGAAAGTCAAAAGTTGGAAAATTATGTGTGGTGGAGGTTATTTGAGAAATATTAAGTATTATTATTATTATTATTATTATTATATATATATATATGAGAGAAACGAAAGAAAGAACGAGAACGTTCTTTCTTCCTCTGCTTCTTCTTTTCCTTTGTAAACGAGAGAGAGAGAGAGAGAGAGAGAGAGAGAAGCTAGAAAGAGAAAGATGATTTTGCTTCTAGTTACACCAAAGATTAAGGATATCAAGATGTTTGCAAGTGGATATTGAAGATTTAGCAAGCTATTCAAGTAAGTACTCCCTTTTGAGTTGATTTTATTGATTATATGTATATATCTAAATTCTTATCTTCTTGTTTTGAATTCTTGTGGATTGAGGTTATGTTTGGTATAATTAGTGTGAAAAGTGAAGATAATGAAAGAGTGAAGTATGTAAAGATGTTGAATTGATATTTAAGTGATGATAAGTTGAGAAAATTGTGAGGTAAATGATGAAATGTTGAGGTTGGGTTTGGGTTAGATGAATTTGGAAGTGTTTGGCCTTTAATTCATTGAAGAACACGGCCAAGTCATGAGAGACACGGCCAAGTTAGGGCAAACTCGGCCGTGTTGGATGATTTTTGGAGAGACACGGCCGTGTCCCTTGCCCGTGTCTGCTACTGGATTGTTGTGTTGAGAGACACGGCCACTGGCTTGGCCGTGTCCACTGCCCGTGTTTGCTACTGCTTGAATTGGATTGAGAGACACGGCCACTGGCTTGGCCGTGTCCTTTGACCGTGTTTGCTACTGGATGTTTGGATTGAGAGACACGGCCACAAGCTTGGCCGTGTCCCTTGAGGGTGTTAGCTTGGGTGTTTGTTATTTGTTCTTCATACATTGTTGGATCTTCAGAGGTCTTTTATACCTAAACACACTTAAAACAATAATGATCCAACCAAATGTATATAGAAGATTCTATATTCATGTATAATGTAAATTGTTTTGTATATAACAATGATGATATAGGAAATGTGGAAGATATAATGATCATGGAAAAAGGTATGTGCAATGCCATTGATTATGTATTGTTGAGTGATGAATTGATCAATGTGATATGATGATAACAATGATGTTTAAGATACTATATGAACAATGTTATGTTTTATGTATTGTGAACTTTGTAAATTGTAATGTGTTATGTGAAAGATGTGATGTTGTGATGAAAGATGAAATGAGAATTGAAATCAAATGAAATGAGAAGCCATTGTCATTGGCTATGATGATTCAAATGAAATATGAAGCCATTGTCATTGGCTATTATAACACAAATGTGATGTAAAGCCATTGTGATTGGCTATGATGATTCAATTGTGATAAATGAGGCATGTTTGCCTAGATTATGATTCAATTGAGAATGAGATGGATAATGAAATAATAAATGAATTGTGTAACTAATGTGTTATTCAATTTCAGAGTTCTGGGTTTGGAGGCATGCCTATAAAATGAAAGGTAACAGTCTTGCCCGGTTGAGGATCTCTTTAATTTGAGATGAAATGAGGTCCAAGAGACTGGGTCTGTTACACTATGATAATTATGATTATGAGATATATAATTGGTAACAGTCTTGCCGGGTTGAGGATCTCCTCGAGGTTAGTCGAGTTGATGGTCCAAGAGACTGGGTCTGTTACAGGTAACAGTCTTGCCGGGTTGAGGATCTCCTCATGTGGAGTTGATGGTCCAAGAGACTGGGTCTGTTACACTATCCATGGATAGAGTTATTGATACATGATGCCTACGGGCTTGATTATTGTGATTATGAACCAAAGCAGTAACTCTGAACTTTGAATAACATATTAGTGTGTTGTTTGGGCCCGAGTCTGTCTTTGTTGTCAATGTGATATTCAAATGTTGAAATAAATGAGTAATGAGATCTATAACTACCTTTATTGGAAGTATGATTCATGTCTGATGAATTGTGGATAAAATAATGTTATAAAGTATGATTTTGCAATATGTGCATTGATGTATTGAAGGTGAATATGTTTGAGGGACTTTGTTGATATATGATTTTATAAAAATATAGTATGATGTGTAGAATATATATATGAATAAGGAATGTGTGAGAATTGCTTTCATAAAGGTGTTGAATAGGTCGTTGAATGGTATTTTGGTTGAAATGATGTATGTTTATATGCATATGAGATAGAAAGGGAAAGTACTGTGTTGTAAAGGCTTTATATAATTATGTATAATAATTGTGAAATTTGGGAACATATGAAGAATGCATTGAGAAAGGAAAACGTGGTAAGAGAACCATAAAACATAATGCTAAAAATATAAGGTATGATTCTTATGGTAAAATGTGTTTTAGTATTTATTTGTACTACTAAGCTTTCGGGCTTAGCGCGGATGTTTAATCGCGCAGGTATGTATGCGGTTGATCGGGAAGTCTAGCTGCTATGCCACGAGAAGGGTAAGGGTGTCTCGAGACCAACTAGAAGGTGATGCATACATGTGTAATTTTAAATTATATTGTATTTTTGAGTTAATATATATATTTATATGGATGAATGAAGTTTTGATAAATAAGAATACTGACTTTTGTAAATGTGTTTTAAATTTATGTATAATTTGATGAACTTGGATAAAGGTTTTTTTTTTAAATTGAATCTAAAAGTAACATTCTTATACTTTATATACGTATTGTATGTATACTAGGTATATGTATAGTACTTATATGGAGTATCAGGGTGTTACAACATTAAAATTTCTACACTAACCTGTTATCCAAACCTATGATCTAAGTTCAGTATGTATGGGCATATTTAATGAAGTTATCCAAATTGAAAATATATTTGAATATGATGTTGTGAATAATTGAAGAAATGCAAAATAATATTATAAGTCAATTACTTAAAATTTACTTACTGTGTTACAATGTGAAAGTGATTGTAATATATATATTAATGTTTACAAGTGAAAGTTCTAATGCATGGAATAGAAATGTTATGCTCAAGTTATTCAATTGATCAATAACTTTCTATGTGTTATAGTGATTGAAAGTGTATATAATGATATAAGATACAAAGTTCTCCAAAGTATAGTACTAAATTTAAGTGCTGAAAATTATAGATTGAATGAAATTATCCTATATGTAAAATTGAAAAGTAAGACTTACTGAAAAACAAAATAAGCGTATTGTGAGCAATGCTGTCAAATGAGAAAGCAAGTCTTAAATAAAATGATTCATAAATAGAAAAGTTGCAATACCGAAAGTATAGTATAACATGATGACTTTTATAAAGTTAAAGTTATTATTTTATGTAATCAAAATATTATGTTGATTTGATATTGAAAATAGTTAATATATTGAAATATTTCTTAAAGCTAAGTGTTATTACTATATTTACATAAGTATTTTTCTTTAATATTAAGTGACAAAATATGTTATACAAGCACCACTAAGCTTTGCTTAGCATGTTAGAATTTTTTTTTGACATGCAGGTATCAGGTCATCGGAGCAAGTTAAAAGTGGAATTAAGGATCTCAGGAAATTATCTATAGTACAAATAGAGATCTTTTATATATTGTACTCATAAATTATGAAATGTATATATACAATTTAGTTTAGCTATTTGAGAGATTGTACAAATTTGTAAACATGAAAGGAATATATGTATTTAGAGGACGAAGTTTGAGATTCTAGTGAATGATTATCAAATAAAGGAATGTATTATATATTCATTAGATTTAACAAACTTACTATAGTTATCTGGTTTATAATTAGAATTTGGATTATTGGAGATTGGTCTAAATGTTGGACTTATAAATATTGTATTATACAGATTATATTATTATTTGAAAATTTTTGTTAGTTGGAAGAGAACTTTGTAAATGAATTGATTTGAGTACTGACAGTATATCGAGTAACATGGTCTAATAGTTCTAATGAGAATTGTCAGGGGATGTTACACATTCTATGTCAAACAAGTCTACTGGTTATAATTGTTATGACTTATCAAAATAATAATTTTCACTTCACATAAACTAACGTATGAACTGATTTTAGAAGAAGCTGTATACTATAACTTTAATTAAATGAAGAATGGGCTCATTCAATATTTAAAACATTCAAAGCATATAGTATTTATTTAACTTAAAGCATACCATCATTTTTTGGCTCCACCAAAATTGTTTGAATGAGATTCTGGATGAGCTTTGGCAAAGACAATGAGTACACTGCCTTTGTAGAGTTTTGAGTTGTTGATCTTCCTCGTCTATCCTTACTGTTTCTTTTTGTTTATCAACCTTACTAGGGTTCATTGGTTAATCACTGAATTTCCAGAGTTCCAGTAGCCAACCAAAAGCCAAAGGTTCCAAAGCTTTGATCCTTCTTCAAGTTTTTAACACCTATATTTATAATCACTCTATGAAAGTTTTTCCTATTTAAGAACAGTTTGTTCTGATGCATGTCAAATTCACAGGCTCGACATAAACTGAGACCATCTCGAATTACAATTACTTAAATTCAATATAGATCGAGTCTATCTCAAATTCAAATGACTTAATTTCGACAAAATCTAAGCCCATATCACAGTATATCTCTGAATTCTTCATGGAATTGAAAAAACCTGCCCCATATTGGACTAGGAGAGCCCTATATCAATATGGGGCTGCCCCATATCCAAATGGGGCTTCCCCATTTCGATATGAGGTTGTCCCATATCGAAATGGGACCCCATTTCAATATGGGGCTGCCCCATATCGAATTGGGAGGCCCCCAATTGGATATGGGGCTTCCCCATGTCAGATTGGATGCCCTAATTTGACACGGGTCACCCTTATTGACCAAAAACCATTCGGATTAAGTGAAAAATCAACCAAACCTTGGAATTGAACCCTTTTTAAGATTTAGTGCACCGATATCATGAAAAAACCAATCAAATCTTCTAAAACAGACCCAATTAGGGTTTTAAAAGTTTAATTAGCTTATTTTAGGTCCTATTGAAATATATTAGTCTAATCAAAGGTTTGGAATTAGCACTGGACTAGCCAGGGCCAAAATCAAGAGTCTACAATAATTCAAGAAAATAATACCAAGTACGCCAACACAATTAAACCAATAATAGCAATGCATTTAAACAACGAAAGCAATGAAACTAAAGCAACAAGAGCGATGAAACAATTCTAAACAAGAGCAATTGTTTAAATTCACACATTAAAAAGTGTCTCCATAACATGTATCACTCCAATTCTATATGTCTCCATAGCCGAACACATTAAAACAGAGAAATTCAAGATGGGTGCATAAACAATCAATAAACTGTGCACAAATATGTTCAACTCAAACCTAGCCATAGAATCCCCAAAAGCATAATGAGTAAATCACAACACATCCTCAAAACTAGGGTCAAAACCTAAAATCCCTAGAAATTCCTTAGATTTGCAAGAAATCTCGAAGTAATTTCAAGAAAACAAGACAAAAATGAAAAAGTTAGGGTACATACCTAAAATCAGGAGTGAAGGATGTGAGAAAATCGAACAAAATGCAATGAAATCCTCTCCAAATCTTGAAATGGGAATCGAAATACCCTCTAGACTGATTAGGTGTGTGATTTCAAGTGTGAGAGTGTGAGAAATTTGAGAGAAAATCAACAAAGAGGGAGAGAAAAGAGTGAAAAGTCAGTTTAATTGGGAGTCAGCACATTTTTAAAAACCGTTGACATGCCCACAGACACACACGTATCAATGGGCATGTCAATGCGACTGCATATGCAATAATACAACACATTCAATGACACGAGCGTGTCTATAGGCATGTTGTTACTATTGTGATTGGAACAAAATGACATGCTCATCAACATGGGCGTGTCGTTGGGCATGCCATTGCCACTGTGACTCCTCAAATTTATGCAAAATGGCATGACCAGTGACACTGGAGTGTCACTAGGCGTGTTATAGCTACTGTGGTGCAAGTTAAATGACATGTACAGTGACACGGGCATATTACTGGGCATGTTACAGCTACTATCTTTGAAAATGAATGACACGCCCAATGACATGGGCGTGTCTCTAAATCAAGCTCAAGTTCCCCCTTAGAAGAAAAAAATTCCCTCTACATATTCAAGTGAACTCAAAACAACACACTACCAACAAATAATAGAAGAATTAAAAATCAACGACATAAATTGAAAACATAAATATTAAAGAAACAAATATTAAAAACAAATAAAATGGTGGGTTGTCTCCTACCCATCACTTCTTTAACATCGTATTAGTTGGATGTTCAGGGGTAATTTCACCTAGTCTTTGTGGTATAAAACCTCCTTTAACTTCTTCAATTCTCCCCCTAAATACAGTTTGAGCCTTTGCCCATTTACCTTAAAATCCCTTTTTTCTGGTTGAGTAATTTTGATCGTCCCATAGGTAAAAACTTCTTTGACTATAAAAGGACCAGACCATCTTGATTTTAACTTACCTAAAAATAGTTGAAGCCTCGAATTGTACAATAATACCTGATCTCCAGCTTGAAACTCTTTTTGTTCCTTAATGTGAGCATCATGCCATCTCTTAGTCTGCTCCTTATATATCCTTGCATTATCATAAGCTTGCAATCTCCATTCATCCAGCTCATTGATTTGCAATTTCCTCCTTTAACCTGCACTAGCTAGATCAAGATTAATCTGTTTTATAGCCCAATAAGCATTTTGTTCAATTTTTATAGGTAAATGACAAGCCATTCCATATACTAGCCTAAATGGCATAGTACCCAAAGGAGTTTTGAATGCAGTCCTAACAGCCCATAGAGCATTGTCCAATTTCTCAGACCAATCCTTTCAGGATCGCTCTATAGATTTTTTAAGAATTCTTTTTATTTTCCTATTTGTGTTCTCATCCTGGCCACTAGTTTGGGGATAGTAAGGAGTAAAAAACCTATGTGTAATGCCTAGCCTTTTGAAAATTTTCTCAAGCTGAGCGCTACAAAAGTGAGTACCCCTATCACTTATGATCACTTTTGGTGTGCCAAATTGAGAAAATAATTTTTTTCAAAAACTTCATCACTACCCTAGCATCATTCGTTGCTAAGGCTTAGGCTTTAGGCCATTTAGAGACATAGTCCAAAGCTATGAGAATATATTTTGTTACCAAATGAAATAGGAAACGATCCCATAAAGTTGATGACCCATACATCAAATACTTCACACACTAGAATTCCATTTTAAGGCATCTCATCATGAGATGAGATGTTTTTAGTTCTTTGACAATGATCACAACATTTCACAAAAGTCATAGCTATCCCTAAACAAAGTGGGCCAATAAAATCATGATTCTAGTACCTTTTGAGCAGTCCTATTAGCTCTTATATGACCACCAGCTGGTTTGGTGTGATAATGACAGAGAATATTCACCATTTCGGGCCATGCTAAATAATGACAGATCATATGGTCTTTACATAGCCTAAATAGGAAAGGATCCTCCCAAAAGTAATATTTCAAGTCGGAAAAGAATTTCTTCTTTTCTTGATAAGTCATATCTTTAGGGAGTTCCCTAGTAGCCAGGTAATTAGCAAAATCTATAAACCAAGGCATTTCAAAGTTCAAACTACTTACCTCACTTACCAAGGCATACAACTGCTTATTGGGAAAATGATCTTCAATGCCCCCTTCTTCAAATCTCTGTAAGGTTGGGTTCTCCAAGAGAGAAAGGTTTTCTTCTGCTAGATTTTTAGCTCCCATTTTATCTTAAATCTTCAAATCAAATTCTTGCAATAAGAAAACCTAACGAATTAGCCTAGGCTTTGAATCAATTTTTGCAAATAAATACCTCAAAGTTAGTGGTCTATATAAACAATCACTTTTGACAAGATCAAATATGATTTAAACTTGTTAAAAGCAAAAATCACAGCTTGAAGTTCTTTCTATATAGTTTTGTAATTAGCCTGAGTTGCATTCAGAGTCTTGCTTGCATAATAGATGGGCTAAAAATACTTCTACTTACATTGACCCAAAATTGCCCCCACTGCAAAATCACTCGCATCACACATTAGTTCAAATGGTAAATTCCAATCGGGATCGACCATGATTAGAGCATGGGTCAATTTCTCATTAAGAGTTGTGAAAGCTCTTAAACATTCCTCGTCAAACACAAAATCAACATCCTTCTCAAGGAGTCTTGTTAGAGGGCGAGCTATCTTAGAAAAATCTCATATGAAACTTCGATAGAAGCATGCATGTCCTAAAAAACTTCTGATGGCCTTAACTAATGTGGGTTGTGGTAGTTTCTCAATGGTTTTCACCTTAGCCTGATCCACCTCAATACCCATGCTTGAAATCTTGTGTCCCAACACGATTCCCTCTTGAATCATGAAATGACATTTTTCCCAATTAAGCTAGGTTTGTTTCCTCACATCTTATCAAGACCCTCTCAAGGTTTTCCAAACATCCTTCGAATGAGCTACCGTAAATCGAGAAATCATCCATGAACACCTCCGTAATATCCTCAATAAGCTCATCGAAGATTGCCACCATGTACCATTGAAAAGTTGCAGGTGAATTGCATAGCCCGAATGGCATTCTTTGATATGCGAATATCTCATATGGACAAGTGAATGTAGTTTTCTCTTAGTCTTCTGGGGTAATAGGAATGTGGAAGTAGCTTGAAAGACCATCCAAAAAGTAGTAATATTCATGCCCGAATAACTGCTCCAACATCTGATCAATGAAGGGCAAAGGAAAATGGTCCTTCCTAGTTGCATCATTCAACTTTTGGTAGTCGATGCAAACCCTCCAACCGATAACTGTTCTTTTTGGAATTAGCTCATTATTTTTATTAGGAACCACCATCATCCCTCCTTTCTTTAGTACTACCTGAACCGAGCTCACCCAAGAGCAATCCAAAATTGGATATATAATTCCTGCATCAAGTAGTTTGATCACTTCAGCTTTCACTACATCTTTCATCTTTTGGTTTAGTCTTCATTATGGTTACACTACTGGCTTGAATTCATATTCCATCAATATCTTATGAGTGCAATAGGATGGATTGATACCCTTGATGTCTGCTATCTTCCAAGATATAACTTTCTTATGCTTTTGTAACACCTCAATGAGCTTTACCTTCAGATCAGAAGATAGGTGGGAACTTAGGATGATGGGCAATTTATTTTCCTCTGTCAGGAATCCATACTTAAGATGATCCAAAAGGGTCTTGAGTTCCAAATTGGGTGGATCAATCACAGATGGTTGTGGCTTCTGTTCTTTTGGCATCTCAATGGTTTCATAAGCCCGACACTTGAATAATTTGCTTGCTTCAAGATAAGCAAGTTGCTCCATTGCTTCTTGATCCTCAACATTATCTTGCATTAAACACAACTTAAGAGGATCCTTGGAAACAATGGTAGTAACACAATTTAAGGTTTCATGCTCAATGATATCATTGCATGAATCCACCTCATTGAGTGTAAATGGGTGCTTCATGGCATAATGTATATTAAAAACAACTTTCTTGCTCCCCACTCTCAAGGTCAACATGCCATCATGGGCATCGATGGGCACGGGTTGTATTCAAAAGTGGGCTACCAAGGATAAGCGTAACATTTGCATCCTTATCTATATCAATGACAACAAAGTCATTGGGGAAAATGAAATCCCTGACTTTTACCAACACATCCTCTATAATACCACGAGGGTAGACTACTGGCTTATCAGCTAGTTGAATGGTCTTGAGTGTTTGTTTAGATTCTCCAATACCTAACTCTTTAAACATCTTATTGGGCATAACACTTATGCTAGCCCCCAAATCAGCTAATGCACTTTTAACTTCAAGATTACCTATCAAACATGGAATAGTAAAACTACCAGGATCTTTTAACTTCTTAGGTAACCTCTTTTGCAAAATTATTGAAATCTTTTTTGACAAATGCACCAATGATACTTCCTCAAGTTTCCTTTTGTTAGAAAGGAGATCTTTCAAAAATTTATCATATTTGGGCATTTGCGATAAAGTTTTGGCGAATGGAATATTAATGTGCAATTGTTTAAAGAGTTTAAGAAACTTACCGAACTGAGTATCCATCTTGTCTTGGTTCAATCTTGCTGGGTATGGCACTCGAGGTCGGTATTCCTTCACTATTAGATTGGGCTTTTGTGATTCGTTCCCTTCCTCATTTTCTACTACACCCTTTCTCTCCCGAAGTGATAATAGGATCATCTTCTTTTTCTTTTTCTTATGCTTCAACCTCTTCCTCAATCACTTCTTCTCTTCTCTCAACCACACCGCCTTTAGGTTTCCTTCCACTCCTTAGAGTGATTGCCTTTAGTTGCTCCTTTGGGTTTGCCTTAGTATTGCTAAGTAAACGCCCTTGCAGTCTTTCACTGAGTAACTTAGAAGCTTGTTGATTTCTAAGGGTGATTTCAGTTGATTGAAATTCGATTTCCAAAGCTGCTATGAACTTCTCCATCATGTCTTCCAAATTGCTCTTTGTTGGAGGGGCAACTTATTGGTGTTGATGATGTTGAAATCCAGGGGGAGGTCTTGAATTGTTCTGATTACTCCAGGAGAAATTTGGATGATTTCTCCACCCTAGATTATATGTGTTGCTATAGGGATTGTTCTGCTGTTGCCTTGGCATATTCCCAACATAATCCACCTGCTCCTGTCTAGCAAACATATTTCCATTTTGGCAGTCCTAACCTTGATGTCCACCCCCACACCATTCACAAGACATCACTTGCATTGATTTCCCCGAAGATGAGGCTAAAGAATCAATCTTTTTATTCAAGGCTTCTGATTGTGTTGTCAAAGCCACCACAGGATCCAATTGATATGAACCAGTGACTCTCAGTTTTCCTTGTTCCCTTGGAGTTTGCCACTGATAATTGGTAAGGGCCATAACTTCAATCAAATTCCTTACTTGTTTAGGTGTCTTGTTATTTATGGCACCCCCGGCTGCTGCATTAATGGATTGCTTGCTTGCATAATTCAATCCATTGTAAAAAGTTTGAATCTAAAGCCATAGGGGAAGCCCATAATGAGGACACCTTCACAATACATCTTTAAACCTCTCCCAAGCATCATGAAGGGTCTCACCATCCTGCTAAAGAAAATATGAGATATCATTCCTCAACTTAGAGGTTTTGGATGGGGGAAAGTAATTTTCTAAGAACCTCTTTGCCAATTGATCCCATGTGGTGAAAGTGCCCAGGGAAAAAGATTTTAGCCATTTCTTTGGTCTATCTCTAAGTGACAATGGGAACAACCTCAGCCTAATTACATCACTTGAAACATTATTTATCTTGAACATGTCACATATCTCCAAAAAATTCTCAAGATGTGCATTAGGATCTTCATATGGGAACCCATCAAACTGGCAAGTCTGTTGTACCATTTGAATTACATTTGCCTTTATTTCAAAGTTATTCACAGCAATTGCTAGCCTCCTTATGCTAGAATCAGCCCCATCGAGAGTGGGCTTAGCATATTCCTGCATCGTTCTTGGCTCACCTCCTTCCATCACTTCATGTTCTTCTTCTGATCTTGAATCTTCCAAGTATATTTCTTCCAAGTTTGTTTCCATTTCTGTTAAACTACTTCCCTTTATTCCTTCCACTTTCTCCTCAATGTTCTCTCTAGTTCTTGATCTAATTCAAGTAATTGGGAGGATCTAGCTCGGGTCATAAATGGGAAGAAGTATCTAAAATGATAGACAACAAGCAAGAACCAATGTTAAAACAAATAAAAATAAAAACTAAATTAATAGTCTTGATTATATTACTAATATTGAAAACTGTTGTTTTCCGGCAACGATGCCAAAAAACTTGGTGGCAAATTTATGTTATTGCAATATTACCGCAAGTGTACGGGTCATACAAGTAATAAAGTAGTAAGTAAGATATCATTCCACTAGGGACAAGGTCAATTACTAGTGCAAATCTCAACTGTTGTTTAGCAAATCAATAGTTTTTGTGATGATTAAAATAAAAGACAAGTTATTTAATAAATTAAAGTAAAGAAAAATTGAATATTGTGCAAAAAGAGTTGATGGTGAAAATACTATCCAAATATTGAATCCCCCTAGCCATAAAAATAATTATGAATATCAATTCAATTAAATCAAATAATAGAGTTGAATTGGAATTCCTCTAAATTAGATGAAAACTTCATTCAAGTGAAATAATCCCCAATCACTAAGTAGAATGTGGGAATCTCTTCTCAAACATAATTAAATAGATCTTGCAATAAGAACAATGATTTCTCAAACATAATTATAAACCAAAGGATCTTGTAAGTCTATCTTTAAAACTCCAATCAACCCTCAATTATAATGAGAATTCTATTCATATCAAGCTTTATCAAGTAAATAATATGAAAATTGCAACCAATCAATAAGCATGCTATTATAAATTTGAAATAAGAAATTAAGAATCAAAAGGATAAAACAACTTAATTAAATGATTTAATTTAATAAGAACTATTCAATCCATATAATAAAGCTAGGGTTCATTAATATCTAGATAGAGATGATTTAGTTGATATTCATAACCAGAAAACCATAATAAAATAAATAAGTAATAGAATTCAAACAATCCATAATGAATGATTTGTGTTTCTTCACTTCAATCTTTGATTATTGATTTAAATCTTGTTTAACATGAATCTTCACCTTCAATCTTAGCTGCTAAACTCTTTTTCTTTCTAAGGAAGTTAGTTCTAAGTGATAAAAACTAGATCCCTAATTCGTACTTCAATTCATCTTTTATAGCTCAGAAAATTAGGCCATGTCTCTGGGCATGTTAATGATGTTGTTTTTCACCGTTGATGACATGGGCAGTGACACGCCCATGTCCTTGGGCATGTCATGGCTACTGTTATGTTGGGTTAGGGACACGGTCAGTGACATGCCCATATCCTTGGGCGTGTCACAGTTTCTGTAAGGTAGGATCAATGGCATGGCATGTGACATGCCTATGTATCTGGGCGTGTCGAAGCTTCCGTAAAGTAGTTGAATGACACAGCCAATGATACGCCCATGTCATTGGGCATGTCACTTGAAGAATTTGCCCAAAATAGCTCTTTTCCTTGTCTTTCATCTGTGATTCTGGACTAAATAACCATAAGGTCTCAACATGTAAAAGGTTCCTGGAATCAACCCTAATAAACACTTGAACAAACAAATTAAACTCAATTTGACAATAAATATACTAAGAAATAAGGGCAAAAATATCATTAACTATACACTTATCATTAACCTAATGAGCTTCATCATTTATTTTTCTCTCTCTTTTCTTTTTTATTTCAAACATAGAACTTCTTTAACCTGTCAATATTCACCAGTTCACCAAATTCATTCCCATCCATATCCGACATCTTGACTGCACCTTTCATCATTACTTCCTTCACAAGATAAAACCCTTCCCAACTTGGTCTGAACTTCCTTGTTGGATCTGAGGCATTAGCTTTCCAATGTTTTAACACTATATCACCAACCTTAAGTCTTCTAACATGGACTCTTTTATTGTAAGTCTAAGCTATCTTTCTTTGGTAATGCTAGTGATGATATAGTGCTTTCAGCATCCTTTCTTCTAATAAAGCTAGTTACGCATATCTACTCAGTACCTATTCTATTTCTGGCAACTTAGCTTCCAAGACTACCCTCAAGGATTTGATCTCAATCTCAATCTCAATAGGTATTAGATCTCAATCTCAATCTCAATAGGGATTTGATCTCAATCTCAATCTCAATAGGGGTTTGATCTCAATCTCAATAGCCTCCATCCCATAGACTAGAGACAGGTGTCACCTCGGTTAGAGTTTGAACACTTATCATGTATCACCATAAAGTGAAGGGAAGAATTTTGGACTAATCTCTGTATGTTTTGGTAATCTCAGAAAGGATCTGTTTAATTATCTTATTAGCTACCTCCATTGCACCATTTGCTTTTGGTTTGTATGGAGAGGATCCATGGTGAAGGATTTGATACTTGGCAAATAAATCCTTAATAACTCCTTAGAACTGTACCTCATTATGTGATACTGCACTATGTGAAACTCCATATCTGCATATAAGACTTCTCTCAATAAAACCGAGCCATTTGCCTTGCTTCGAGCTTATTGAATGAAATGACTTCAACCAAATTTGAAAAGTAGTTGACTAATACCACTATGTATCAGTGGCCATTTGAACTTGTTGGATGGATCTCCCCAATAACATCTATTCCTCAAGTTGTGAACAACCAGGGCAAAAATATAGAGTGTAACTCCTTTGGAGATAAATTATTCAAATTTCCATATAGCTGGCATTGCTAACATTTTCACATAAAATCAATACAATCTTTCTTCATGGTCAACCAGTAGTAGCCTTGTCAAATTATCTTGTTAACCTGAGCTAGACCATTCATGTGAGGCCCATAAGTTCCTGCATGTACTTTTTACATGATTTGTTCAACTTCAGACTTCTCAAACACCTCAAGAGTACCCTGTCTGGCCATCATCGATATAACACCCCTTGAAAAGTGATGTACTATAGAGACCACCATCTTATAGCTCTTCTCTCTTCTCTTATTGCCCTCAGTAAATAGTCTCTACTTTCCAAAAACTATTTAATGGTGTCATACAATGCATCATGATTTGTACCAGTCTCCATGATCATTTCATATTCATAGTAAGAAGTTGATTAACTAGTCAGAACTAGTGGTTTAAGGAATAATTTGACCGAGCCTTCTTATATTGAAGCCAATGTGGCTAGGGCATCAGTGTGCTTTAGCTTCTCCTCTTTCAACTCCCATTCTCAGTGTGCTTGGGATATTTCCAGTGATGAATGACTAAAAACTTGCACTCTATCAACCCTCATAATCATCAAGGTTTCTAAGACAAAGATGCATGCTTAAAATTCAACCATATTGTTGGTTACCTTGAATTTTAACTTCTTATATAAGGGGATGAATTCTTATTTGGGTGATTCCAATATAACTCCTAATCTAGCTCCCTTTCTATCCACCGCTTCATCAAAGTACATCTTCCATTCTTGCACTTCTATGGCCCTTAAGTGTTCATTTGGGAATTCAAAAGTTACTTCCTCATTTTTAGGCAGTGGTTGTTGAGCCAAATATTATGCTACTACTCTTCCTTTAATTATTTTCCTATTTATGTATTGAATTTCAAATTCTTCTAAGATTATCAATCACCGGCCATACTTCCCAATTAACAAGGGCATCTCTCTTAAGTATTTAACTAGATTCAACCTGGAAATTACTTGCACACTATTAGATTGAAAGTAATGCCATAACTTCTTAGATGACCAAACCACAACAACACATGTTTTTTTAATGATATTGTACTTGATCTCATTAGACAAGAGTTTTTTACTCAGGTAGTAAATTGCGTGCTCAACTCCTGATTCATCTACTTGGGCCAACATTGCCCCTATCGATCCTTCTTCTACCGCTAAGTATAGTATCAATGGTCTACCAAGTTTTGGTGGTTTTAGAATAGGTGGATTCAACAAGTATCCTTTTATGTTCTCAAAAGCCTTTTGGCATTCACAATTCCATTCTATGGGTTGGTTCTTCTTAAGCGGTTTATAGATGGGTTCACAAATTGTTGTGAGTTTTGCAATGAATCTACATATATATTGTAACCATCCAATAAACCTCCTAACTTCCTTCTCTGTCTTAGGGGTCGGCATATCCCTGACTGTAGCATCTCTTAATTGCTAAGATTTAAATTAAATTAAATAATTTAAGAGATAAATGATGAGTTAGAAGTGAGAAATAGGTAATTTATATGTGAAATACAAGGGAAATATACATTATATATAAAGTCAAACATGAGTTAGAAAAAAATCAATGGTTAAATAGTAAAAGAAGGGTAAAATGGTAATTTTACTTAAAAATAAATTAGTTAAAAATTCAAAAATAATTTTATTTTTGGGTGGAAGAAGGAATTTAAAGAATTAAAAATATTTAAATAATTAATTAATTTAAAATAATAAAATATATACAAATAGTTTTAAAATATGAAAAAGAAAAAGAAAAGTGAAAATTTCACTTTCTTCTTCCTCTCTTCTTCTTCTTTGGCCGAACCACCATGGGAAGCCATGGATGATTTTATTTTCTTCCAAAAAATCAATTTTGAGTAGAATTTCAAGAATCAAAAGGAGTTTTGGTGATTTTTCAACAAATTGGTAAGTTTTCTTTAAGAAAATTATAGATTTCTTTGAAATTTTGATTATGTGAAAATTTAAAATTTTATATAATTTGTTATAATTGTTAAAATGGGTATGTAAGGTGTTGTTTTGATGAGGAGGTAAAGATTTTATGGTTGTTTGGTTGATTTGTCTAGGTTTGGTGGTAGTTTGGATGAGTAGTGAATGATTTAGGGTTTTAGAATATTAAACACAGAATGGATGATTATTTGATTTTATAGTTTAAATCATGTTATTAAATGATGTTAATGATCAAAATGAACTTAAATTAACAATTAGAATTGGTTAGAATGAAAAACTAAAATTAAAGTGGCTTAGGAAAAAATTTTAGAATTTTGAAGAAAATTTGATACATTGTATTTTTAATGCTTAAAATGTGTTAAAATATAATGAATTAGATATATTTAAGCTTAAAACTCAATTTGGAAATTGTTAGAATGATTTTTCAAAGTTAAAGTACATTATGGTAAAAACTTGGAAAATTGTAGAATTATGCCTTAGTTTTTATTTTAGGCTCTAAATACCTAGAAATGTAATCTAAATTGATTATGTTCATTCACATTTGGTATAGGTGTTGAGTATATAGGATTTCCATCAACTTAGTGGTGAAAGACTTTTGAGTGTATTAAAAGTGGAGTGGAGTTTTAACTCCATTTATTGCTTTAAAGAGGTTAGTACATACTTTATTCATAATGTGTGTGATTGTATTGAATTTCAGCATAACATATTACATATGTTAAATGTATGATGTATATGGCATTGTTTGAAGTAATAATGCTTAATTTGTATTGATTGTGGCATGATAAGAATAGCTAAATGAATTGTTTGTGCAAAACGTATAGAGTGCAAGTTGTGCACTAACATGAGGAAGTAAATGTCATTGGCATTATTTATGATAATGAGTTGTGGAAACCATGATATGTGTAGGGATGTAAAAACACATTGAAAAAGGAATGTCTTTTATTTGTACCTTATATATTAACTAGTTTCTAGAAGATTGCGCTTGGATGTTGGTATATCATAAACCAAAATGGATGAGACACTAGGTGTCACAGAGATGTGCCTATGCCTGAGTGAGACACCAATAATAGACCAAGGCAATGAGCCTGGGACTAGATAATTGTATAAGGTGTTGGGCCCAGTGTATGTGGATGTTTAGCATGTTGTTTAATGTGTATAAACAATGATTGGCATTTTTAACATGTTGCAAATATGGCATTATATATGCATGGTATCATTTCTAATTTTTATTAAAGTATGTACTACTAGGAAATATGCTTAGCGCAATTAAATTTTATTGTGCAGGTGATAGGGTAGAAGCAAGAGATCCGGAGAGTGTTACTAGACAACCGCAGGTTTAGGTTTTGTGTGTGAAGATCGTTGAGCTACCGCGAACCAGTGCCACTTGCATATCATATATACACTTTAAACTTTTAAAATACATTTGAGTATGTACATTATATATATAATCATGTATGTGGTGTAAATTATAAGTTTTTCCTTTTCTGTAATATATCGTAAAAAAAAGAGACTTATATTCATATATATATGGATGTGTTTTTGGAAAAATATTGGTGGTTTGAGCCATTGGGCTATTTTGGAGGAATGTATGTATTAAATAAATAATTGGGAGTGTATTTTAAATTGTAGGTTGTGATGTTTGAAATTTGGGATTATCCAAAATACAGATAAAACTCTAGTGAATTTTTTCAAGAGATTTTCTATTTAATATCTTTTTACTTTTCAAATTACTAATGGTTATTTTTATTTATTTATTAAAATACATTTTAAGTGTTTTTAAATGGTTACCATAAATTTAAGAAAATTTGCAAACAGACCGTAATATAACATATTTATATCCTATATACATATTTTATATGTATCGAGTGTATATATTATACATATATAAGGTATAAGGGTGTTACACTGACTATCTTAACCATGTCAGGGTCAATCTCAATGCTATTTAGGGTAATGACATGCCCTAACATCTTGCCTAAGATAACTCTAAACACACAATTCTTTGGATTTAACCTAAGGTTATACTTAACTGCTCTTTCAAAGAAGCTCTCCAAGATTTGGAAATGTTGATCTCTTGTTTCTGATTTTACCATCATATCATAAATGTATACTTTAACCCCCTTATGCATCATATCATGAAACAAGGTAGTGGCCATTCTTTGATAGGTTGCTCTATATTCTTCAATCCAAACGGCATTACCTTATAGCAAAATATACCCCATGTAGTTATGAAGGCAGTTTTAACTTTATCCTCTTGGGCCATTAATGCTTGATTGTATCTAGAAAATCCATCTATAAATGAGTGTAGTACGCTAGAGGTTGCACTATCAATTAGGATATCTATATGAGGTAAGGGAAAATCATCTTTAGGGAAAGCCTTATTTAGATCTTTTTAGTCGACATAAACTCTCATTCTTCCATCTTTCTTTGGCACAAGGACAATATTGGCTAACTAGTCAAGGCATTCTATTACCTCTAGAAATTCCACTTGCATCTTCTTGGTGACTTCTTCTTTTATCAGTTCTTCCCATTCTGGCCTTAGGTGCCTCAACTTTTACCTAACAGGCTTTATGTGGGTGTAGGTTGGAATTATGTGTTCAACTATATCTCAATCAATTCCTAACATATCTTTATAAGACCAGGCAAAAATCTCTTCATATTTTTTGAGTATTATTTCAAATCTCTCTCTTTCTCTCTCTTCAGGAGTAAGGTTGGATGCCATGATAATATTTTTAGGATTTTTAGGTGTTCCCAAATTTTATGATTGAGTATCAATAGAGTTAATATTAAAAATGCTTATGTAATCATCACATGAATGAATACAACCATCAGGAAAAACATCATACAAGTAAGCAAAATCAGACTTTATTCCACTCATTTTAGAAAAGAAAACATTATCATCCTTATAAAGAGTAGACAAATCAAAATTAATGTTCTCATAATCACATACTACAAGATTTTTAAATTATTCTTCAATGAGAGTAGCAATCTCCTCTGAAGTCTTCGGATTCTTAGGCCAGATTCCTTGTTCTCTTCTTGACTATCTTTCTAGTCAGTTGGCGAGATGAGCTTCTTTTTCACTTGTTTAGGAAGTTCAACAACATCAACAAAGATCTCAAAACATGGAATCATCTTTCCCATGAACATGAATGGCTCTGGCTTTACTTGTAGAGGTCCCAATTTCTAAAGCTTTAATAAATAACTTCACTAGTTGAGGGAATTCCATTTTCTTATCTCCCTTTAGAATATTTCCATTTATTCATTCATAGCCTAGTCACTTTCTAGATACTTGAGTTTTGAAATCCATAAGCTTTGTCACTCATGTCTTTCCCTTCCCAAGTCCAGTTCCTAATAGACAATTCATCAGCTTCATCATGGTCAAAACCTTAGAGCCTACTATCACATCTTCAGAGATACTGGCCACTTGAAGACCATTGAGAGGTCTTTCTATCATAAGAGCATTAACCACTTCATTGTCCTCCACCTCAATCACCCCCATCTCATCCTTGTTTGGAAACCTGATCTTTTGATGAAGCGTTGAAGGAACTCTACCAAGGGAGTGAAACCATGGGCGCCCTAACAGCAATGCAAAGGTAACTAGTATATCTAAGACCACAAACTCTACTAGAGATTCAATAGGACCCACCTTTACCATGGCTTTGAAAATTCCTTTAGCTTGCCTCTTAGTGTTATTATAAGCCCGGATTGTGGTCCCTTGTAGACATGATCGGTTTTGGTAGAATTTTGAGTGGGCATACATTTATAGCTGATACATCATCAACCATGGGGGAGCGGGGACTTCGCCCCCACTCCCATGTGAAATGGTTCTTACTACTTCTGCATTGTTAGGCTCAGGGCCTTTGAGAAAAATAACCTAAATTTGGAGAAAATGGAGTTGCCACTCGGATGGCCTGGGAAGATAGAAAGGGATGAATAACTCAATTCCTAAGGGATCCCCAACCCGTTATTTGGGTTTAAAAAGTTGGGTATATATGGGGAAGGTGAGAATGAACCAGCACCCCTATAATGTTCGGTTCATTGGAACCGGGCTCCTTTTTAGGACTAAATATTATTAAATTCTTTAAATTATTAAAATATCATCCATACTACGTGCAATTTAAAATAAATAAATATTCAACATCTTATAAAAGCAAACAAAATAAAATGGACACCCATACAAGATGAAAACATGCCCTTACAACCATGTCCAATGTCCAAAACTAAATAAAGTAGGGCGCCCACTATTTGGTTGAAACATGCCCTTTACATTAATCCCAAAACATAAACTAAATAAAATTATATTTAACTAATGAGGTACCCATAAAGTGAAAATATACCTCTTACATCATTGAAATCAAAATAATCGATATCAAAATAATTAAGAAAATAAATTAAACCATTCAAACATTCGCAATAAATCATCCATTATAACCCAAATAAAATATATTATCCATCATAAGCAAATAACAATGAACTAAATAATTAAATCTAAGGTTTAATCTTATGTAAAGCATAAAATATACAAATTTAGGGCTTACGTACTAAATTAGGGCTTATAAGATTTTTAAAAAATGGTCTTAGGATTTTCAAACAAAACTAGGGATTTAAAATAAAAATTAGGATTTCAGGGTTTCTTAAAATAAAACTAGGGTTATAGATAAAAATTAGGATATTAGGGCAAAACTAAGTTTTAGGGTTTTGAAAATAAGATTAGGGTTTTTTAGGTGAAAATTAGGATTTTATTATTGAATTAGGGTTTTGGTGTTTTGAAAATAAAATGATGATTTTTGGGATGAAATTTAGGGTTTTAGTGTAAGGATTTGAGTTTTAAGGTTTTTAAAACAAAACTAGGGTTTTTTGTAGTTTTAAAAATTGGTTTAAGGTTTTAGAAATATGATTTAAGGTTTTGATGCTTTAGTTTGTGTTCGAAGCTAATAATTGAATTGCTACTGGATTACTTAAGCATTGAATTAAAATTAGAACATTTAAATCAAGTGTTCAAAACATCCAAAGCTACTAGAAATAAGTTAACTAGTGGACTAAAATAATTTCACAACTTTTAAATCTTTTAATAATATTTCTTAAAAGAAAACACATCTACTGGATATTTAAATAATTGTAATTCAATGGATGAAGCTTCTATGAATTAAACAAATTTAATGATAAAGCCAAATCTCCATTTGTTGGTTCCACCAAAGTTGAATATATTGATCCAAGCTTTCTAACTTGCCTGCACCAATTTTATTTTTGGCCGAAGACTGCATTGTTTGTTTGTTTACTGTCTCTGTGTTGCTCTCTTGGCTGCTAGCTTCTCAATAATAATTGTCATCCCTTGTTTAATTTGTTAAGCTCCTATTTTTAAGAAATAAGCTAGGTCAAAATAAGTCAATCCAAGCTTAATCCGGATTTTCAAATTAATAAGTCCTAAATAGTAACCATATTAGATTAAAACACAATAAGCTTGACATGAAACAGTGTCCATGTCGAATTAAAATCAAATTAATTCGATATTGAATAAAATTAGAAGTCCTAATTCGAGATGGAAGTGGTCCATATAGAATTAAAATTTGTTTAATTTGATATGGACCAACTTTCATATTGAATTGGAAGGTCAATTCGATATGGCTACTTTTAGTTCGATATGGAAGTGGTCCACATAGAATTACAATGCATCTAATTTGATATGGATGCTTCCATATCAAATTAGACTTATTCTAATTCAATATGGATCATACATATTGAATTAGATAAGTCCAATTCGATACCTAAAACAAACCTACTTAAATCATCAAATGGATCGTTTCAGGGCTTTTAAAGTTGAAACAAATTATTTTAGACCTTCTAAAATTGGTATTAATAGTTTTAAAGAAGGTTTAAGCTATTAAGAATAGATCGATCATGATTTAGGCATTCTTTAATTGGGACTGGACTAGCTTAGAGCCAAAATTAAGTGTCTACAGTTTGTCTCTGCTTGAATGATGTTAAATTTATTCAAAGAGTGAAAAGCAACATGGCTTTGAGCTAATTTTGAATAAGGATGGGTTTTAGACCCAGGGATTGATTTGGGTTCTGGACCCAAGGTTGGTTTGGGTTCTGGATCCGAGGCTGGATTGGGTTTTAGACCTGAGACTAGATTGGGTACTGGAACCGAGATTGAATTTGTTGGGATCTAGACCCATGATTGGATTGTGTTCTGGACCTAAGATTGGTTTAGGTTTGGGTTTTAAACCTGAGATTGGTTTGGATTCTAGACTCGAGACTAGATTGGCTACGTTCTGGACCCGAGACTGGATTTGGTTGTATTCTAGACCTAAGACTAGATTGGATTTTGGACCTGAGACTGGATTGGGTTCTAAACCCAAGACTGGATTAGGTTCTAGACCCAAGATTGGTTTGGGTTTTGGACACAAGATTGGTTTGGGTTCTAGACTCGAGATATGATTGGTTGGGTTCTGGACTTAAGATATGATTGGTTGGGTTCGGGACCCGAGACTGCATTTGATTTAGGTACTTGGACCTGATACTAGATTTGATTTGGGTACTTGGACTCGATACTGGATTTGATTTGGGTAATTGGACCCGAGACTAGATTTAGGCAACTCTAATATCCCAATAAGTTCATCAAGCGACTTAAATATCCTGATGAAATGACAAAGTGACAAAATCATTGAGTAACTATAACATCTCAATGGGTTAATGGGCAACTCTAATATCCCAATGGGTCTATCGAGTGAATTTAATATCTTGATAAAATCACCAAGCAACTCTAATATCTTGATGAGTGAAAACAATCATCGGGTGACACTAATATATCTTGATGAAATTCACAAAGCAACTCTAATATCTTGGTAAATCAAAACAATCATCAAGCGACTATAATATCCCGACAACAACTACCAAGTGAATCTAATATCTTGGTGAGTGAAAATAACTATCGAGCAACTCTAATATCCCAATGAAATCTACCAAGTGACTCTAATATCTTGGTTAGTGAAAATACCCATCGAGCGACTCTAATATACCAAAGAAATCTACCAAGTTACTCTAATATCTTGGTAAATCAAAATAGTCATCGAGCGACTCTAATATCCCGATGAAATCCACCAAGTGACTCTAATATCTTGCTAAATCAAAACAGCCATCGAGCAACTCTAATATCCCAATGAAAACCACCAAGCGACTCTAATATCTTTGTAGGATAGTGAGATACTCTAATATCTCACTTGAAACAAACCTATATACTTCAACATATCAAGGCAAACTGCACCGTCAGGATACTTCAACATATCCAATATAGGCTGGGTGATGATTTTTTAATGTAATTTCCTTCGGACATGCTCATTCTTCGGCTGATTAATGTTGATAAGGCATGCTTGCCCTATCTTTGGACATGCTCATCCTTTGGTTGATTGTTGACCTTCTGTTATCTGAGAGTTCTGGGTTTCCTCTTGTTCCATTCTTAAATTGATTCTTCATTTTATACTTTTCCAAAAAATTCAGCTATTCTACCATTTTTAGCCATCATGTCCTCTCTTTACTCCCTTCATGGCAAAGCATTGAAGGTGAGTCTGAAAAATATTTTTTATATATAAAATAAAAAAATGAAAGGATAAACTTAGCCCCTTGTATAGGCTCAAACCAACACAGGCTCTAACTAGTGTATGCATCTCTTCTTTCCTTTGCAATGGCCCTTTCTTGCCCTTTGATTTCATATTTGTTTTGGTCGTTACTTCATAAAGGTGTCTGTTGTTCACTTCAATAAAGAATAGCAACACAAAATAAAAACACATTGTGATATGCTCATGTATGCATGATATGCATGAGTGATACTTACAATGGTTCTATCAATTCACGGACTGTGGTGATTAGCTGAAGCACCCTGATTAGTTCCTTCTAGATGCTTATTCAAGTCTTGCATTAGAATGATAGAAGACTACATATTAGTTCCTTCTAGATGCTCATTTAAGCCTTACATTAGAATGATAGAAGACTGCACATATATGTCTTTATTTTAAAGATGAAAACATGAGTAATAGGGGCCCAAGCAGCATATTTAGAGGCACAAAAGGCATCCATTTCAACACATTTGATTGGCAACTTCTTCATGACCTTGCAAATGATCCCTTCATTATCCCACTTTTGTCTAATATGTCCTTTGCGGTTCGACAGTTCAACACACTTTCCAAAACTTGGAGGCTCATATGATAAAAACACTTTTTTTTAATTTTCAAATCACATTTCAGATTCATCATATCAGTGTCAATATAACTCAGGGCTCAATTTCCCCAAATTAACATATTTATAACGTGACAACTCTAGTTATTGTACTAAATTTGGGAGTCCATTCTATTTGAGCAAGAACTATTGCACTTCAAATAGGTACATACACATTACTTGGCCAAAGGTCTAATTGAGTTTAAATATTGTCTATCTCATATGCATGCTTATTCAAACAATCTCTACTAATAGATTCTACCTATCGTGAGAGATCAACAGGTCTTTGACAGACTTAAAATGGGGTCTACAAGGGACATGGGTAAGTGAAGGCCATCTTTAGATTAGAGCTTATGTAACACTATAGACAAACCTTCACACTATAAACTTTCTGTTGGAACTGTAGATAGTTGGAAATATTAAACTCTAGACTTCATTTTCACCTTTCAGACATCTTGTTTTCTTGCTTCATGGAAAGACAAAACTTGAAATCTTGCTTCATGAAAGGATAGAGCTTATCTTCTTGCTATAAATTCGAATTTAATTAGTACAATCTTGATCTCTTTCTTTCGTAGAAACTCAGGACCATCATTCTGCCCTTTTCTCTTTTTGAAATATCAAATCTAAGACTTTCAAATTTGCAAATTTGGAGCTGTATGGGATGAAAGATAGTTTTCCCCTATTTTATGGTTTTATTTAAGTCTTTGGCTAGGTTGGACCAATTCAAGTCAATCTATTCTTATAAACTGAGTGGAAGTTTTTTGCTACTTTAGGTAAAAAGAATTCTGTTAACTTTTTGAACATCCCTTGTTGGGTTTTATTTTCTTTCCTTTTCCTCCTTATTTTCTTCCTCTTTTCTCTTTTCTTTTCTTTCCTTGTTTCTTTTTTTCTTTCTCTTTTTTTTTTTTTTACTTTTTTGTTGTTGTTGCTGTTGTTGCTGTTGTTGTTGTTTTTATTTCTTTTTTTTGTCCTCGCTCTAAGAAAGTTGTCTTATCTGCACCATTGTATGTTTCTGACTATGGATGAGTAGAGTAGAGTGATTTTGCTTCAACAAGGATACATCATTTGTTGCCTTGGTGTTATCTTAATAGATTAGAGATATTAGGTCTAATATCAGGTGAACTTCAACTATCCTTATGGTCTTGACTATGCATTCCTTTCTTTGATCTTCTTGCCCCTTCACTTAAGTGATCATTAGACTTGTCATAAGAGTCACAATAGCATAGAGTAGGTTATCGGGCTTACAAGCCAATAAAGAGTAAGCTAAAATCTCATGAAGGCTCAAAGGGACAACTAGGGATTGATATTTAATTGGGTGGATTCTAGTTGTTTGCTTACCAAACAATGCCTAGATCATTTCTCCCTTAAATAAGCAAAGTTCAATTTCAGCTCAAAAGTTCATCAAAGTATGTTCTAAGATTCACTAGGACCTAGACACTCATAATTATATAGAAGCCCTCTCTAAGTAAGCATACACAGCTCAATACTATAAAACAGCTCCCTCACCTAGTGAAGTCATTCGGATCATGATGTATAAATACACTAATTTATGAATATCAAGATAGACTCATCATTAGTTGAGCACCAAAATGAACAAAGACCAACAAAATTTTAATGAAAATAATTTTTTCAAACAATCTTAATTTGAAAAACATAATTGTCTAGAAAACTCCAAAAAAAATGAAACAAAAACCAAATAAGCAAAGGGATGTATTATTGATTTGAAGTTGAAAGAGCTTTCTCTACTTGGACATATCAAGGGCAAGGATCATCAATGATAGTTTAGTGCCTCCTCTTTAGTAGCTTCTCCATCCATATCATGATAAGATGATAAGATAAAACTCTCCTCCAATCCTCCCTCTGTCATGAAGGTTGCAGGAAGTGGCACCCTTCTGAATTTAGGCAGAGGATTATTCTTGGTGCTGGGCTTATCACTCTCAGGTAGCTTTCCACTATCAATCAAAACTTTGATCTTGTGCCTTGAGCAAACACATCTATTTGCCTCATGCCCTTACACTTGATGGAATTGACAAAAGGCCTTGGCATCAAAGCTTAATGTTAGAGGATTCAGCAAAGGTTGGGGAGCCAATGGCTGTAATAGTCCATTCTTCTGCAACTTATTGAAAAACTAAGACAGAGATTTCCCCAACTTTAAAACTATCTTTTATTTGGTTGACCATTTGTTGTATTGACATCCACTGACTTCTGTGTACCATGACTGCCAGACTGATAACTTCCCCTATCACTTCTTCTTCTAGAAAAATAACTCTTCACTCATTCCCATTCTTCTATTTACAAGCTAGCTTGAAGGAGATCTTTCAAATCCCTTATGAGAGTGTGAGACATCTATTCATGCAGACTAGGTAGGACACTTCTCATTATCATCCTAATCTGGTTGGACTTATTTGGTCTCTTTTTGAGCAATGCAGCCTTGTTTCTCCACCTTTTATATAATAAACAAAATTCTCATTTTGTTTTTGCCTGATTGGTTCAATCTCCATCAAATTTACTTCCAAATCAACATTGTACCCATACTGTTGCATAAAGGTCGCATATAATGAATCACAGTTCTTCTAAGTACTATCCTTTAAGGTATTGAACCAAATTTACACAACAGAATCCAATGAGAGCAAAAAGTGCCTTAGAGTTTAATCCTTGGTTGCTCGAGCAGACTGCATGGCAGTGATATATTGCTTGGCATGGAGATGAGGGTTGCCAGTTCCATCAAAATTGGCAAAAGAAGGCATTCTAAACTTGTAAGGCATTTTGAACTTGTAAAGGCATTTGAATTAAAATCAAATTAATTCGATATGGACCAGAATTAGAAGTTTCAAATTGATATGGAAGTGGTCCATATGAAATTAAAATTTGTTTAATTCAATATGGACCAACTTCCATATAGAATTGGAAGGCCAATTCAATATGGCCACTTCCAATTAGATATGGAAGTGGTCCACATCGAATTAGAATGCATCTAATTCTATATGGATGCTTCCATATCGAGTTAGACTTGTTCTAATTTGATATGGACCATCCATATCAAATTAGACAAGTCCAATTTGATATGGCATGCTCCATACCTAAATGGACTATTTCAGGGATTCCAAAGTTGAATCAGATTATTTTAGGCCTTATAAAATTAGACAATCTAATTAATAGCTTTAAAGTAGATTTAAGCCATTACGAATGGACCGATCACGACTTAGGCCTTCTTTAATTGGGACCAGACTAGCTTATGGCCAAAATTAAGAGTCTACATTATGACATATGGTGTTCTATTTCCTTTAACCTCTACCTTAATAAAAAAAAAAGTGGACAAATGTAATCTCTTCCCTCTTTTGGTAAGTCAGCATTGGAAAAAGATACCATCCCAATCTTAACTCTATTTGCCTTCTAATTATCTTTGCCCTCCTTCTCTTCTTCATCATTCTTTGCCCCCATAAAATTAACTAACTCCTCCGGTGTTGCAGAAGTGGAAATCTATATGCTGGCCATGGCCTTGGCTATAGTCTCATGATGCTTTTTGGATGTTGCAATTAAATCTCAGATACTGATACTTGCTTGGGTCCTCTTTAGTTGCTTAAGGACAACATAATCTTCTTCTTCTGTTCTTTCTATCTCAGCATCTTTCCCCTTATTAGTCTCTACTTCTTTTAGAGGAGCCCTACCATAAGGCTTGCTAGAGCAAATATTTTATACTTTTTCTTCCTCGGGTTCAAACCAAACCCACTCTTTTTCTTTATGTTCTGATCCATTATCACTATTAGTTGAGTCCCAAAATTCATTCATAGCAGAAAATGGTCAATGCCTTCTCATCTATACCGAGCAAAACTTCTACTTTTGTAGTTTCTTCATCTACATCTTGAAAAGATGACAAGAGAAACTTTTCTTTCAATCCTTCCCCTATCATGAAAGTTGCTGGAGGAGGTACTCTGCAAAACTTAGGCAAAAGATTATTCTTTGTCCTAGGTTTATTAAGCTTGGGCAGCTTACCACTATCAATCATATCTAAAATATCATGTCTTAATCTAACACACTTAGTTGTTTTATACCTCTGTATTTGATGAAATTGATAGAATGCTTTGGTGTCAAAGTTTGGTGGTAGTGGATTTGACAGAGGTCAGGGGCCAATGGTTGTAATAGTCATTTCTTTTATAACTTGCTGAACATCCATGATAGAGGTCACTCCAAATTTGAAAATTGCCTCCTATTCCCTTGGCCAATAGTTTCATTGACATCTACCTCTTTCTATGTACTCTGACCACCAAATTGATAATTCCCCTTCTCATTTCTTCTCCTAGAGAACTGGTTCTTCTCTCTTTCTCACTCTTCTATTTGTAAGCCAGCTTGGAGAAGGTCTTTGAAATCTCTGATAAGAGTATAAGATAGTTGTTCATGGAGGTTAGGCAGAACATCTCTTACTATTATTCTAATATGGTCATACTCATCAGGCCTCTTTTTGAGAAAAGCAACCTTATTCCTCCACCTTTTCACATAATTAACAAAATTCTCATTCTAATTTTGTCTGATAGTCTCTACCTCCAGCTCAGTATTGCGCCCATATTGCTGAATGAAGGCTTTGTATAGCAAATCCCAGTCTTTTGGGTGTTTTCTTCTAAAGGATTAAACCAGTTACGCACAACAAGATCTAGAGAAAGTATGAAATACCTTAGGTTTTGAGCCTTAATGGCTCTAGTAGACTGCATGGCAATAATTTATTACTTGACATGTAAGTGGGAATTCCCTGTTCCATCAAACTTAGTAAAAGGAGGCATCTTGAATTTCTAAGGGATTCCTTCATCATCTTCAAATAGCTTGTCCACTTTTGACACCTCTTTTGTCTTCAGCTTCTTTATAAACTTCTTTTCTAAGTCAGCTATCATCTTTCAACATCAGTAGATTCAATCATCTCTACAACCTTCATTTCTTTCTTCTTCTCTTGTTGGTTTTGGAAGTATGTATCCCAGTCATCATCATCATCAATCACCACATCATCAATCACCACCTTTTCTTCATTAAAGGCTACCTCGGCTACCTTTGCCTTTCCTTTATCCTTCTACTACTTAGTACTAGCAGATGCCTCAGTAGTGTTACTTTCCAATAGTGTAGCTAACTGAATTCTTACAAACTCAACTAGGATCCCCTTTAATTCTTTCATCTTTGAGGTGAGGGTCTCATTCACCATGTTCTAAACTTGCTCATGATCCATTGGTTTTGGTGTGAAGTTAACTAAACCTTCAGTAAGTCACTAACATAGGTCAGGTTTCCATAAGCTCTTGAACTATTGTACTTCAGGTCTTTGAGCCAGAAAGGATCAATGTGATTTAAGTATGCATATGTGTATCAAACAAACAAATAAAGTTAGGATATTTCTTCCAACCTTATATCTTCCACACACAAGTGGCGATTCTTCTTTTCTAGGTGTTACGATCAACAAAGATATCAAAAGAAAATATATTATTTTTGAGGATCTCTTAGACAAATTGACCATTAATTATATTTTCAAACATAGAAGCTAGTCTATGATAATTCTCATTAATTAAACCTTAATCCTTTAGGTCCACTGAAAAATTTGAGAAATATTTCTGCCATATTTTTATTAAAACTAAATCAATATGTTTATTATAATAGACTTCTTATTTGGAAAAGCAACTGTGAGCGAGGATTTTTGCCCCCACTCCTGGTGGAATGGTTCTTGGGACTACGACACTGTTAGGCTCTAAGCCTTAGAAAATATGAGCCTAAACCTGGAGAAATTAAGTCACCACCCGGACATGCCGGGAAAATAAAAAGGGGTGGATGACTCAATTCCTAAGGAATCCCTAACCCCCTTATTGGGTTGCAAAGTTGGGTACGCATAGGGAAGGTGAGAATGACCCAGCACCACCACAATGCCCGGTTCATTGGAACCAACCTCCTTTTCAAGTCTATACATTATTAAATTCTTAACTTATTATAGTACCATCCATATTACATACATTTTTAAAGAAATAAATACTCATCATATTATTAAATCGATCAAACACAATGGGGACCCATCCGAGGATGGAAACATGCCTTTACAAATGTCCAAATGTTATTATAATTTAAATAAAATGGGACACCCACTGAAAAGGTGAAAATGTGTCCCTTACATCAATCCAAAATTAAAATAAGCTATTAAAATAAATTAAGGCACTCACAAAGTGAAAACATGCCTTTTACAAATACTCATAATCCATATTAATCAAATAAAAATAAACCATTCATGGAAAACATTCAATCCATCATAAAAGTAAATCATTCATCATAATCATATGACAACAAATTAAATAATGAAATCTAAGGTTCAATCTTAGGTTAGGCATTGATCATACAACATTAGAGTTTTGCATACGAAATTAGGGTTTATTGCTACAATTTAGGGTTTTAGGGTTTTAACCATAAAACTTAGGGCCTAATATAATGGATTAGTGTTTCTAAATGAAACTAGGGTGTTTGGGGATAAAAAATAGGGTTTTGGATTATGGTTTATAGAATTATGGTTTTTAGGAATTTGGAATTAGGGTTTATAAAGTTAGGTGTTAAAAATTAGGGTTTGGTATTTGGGATAAGGGTTTTAAAGATTGGGGTTATGTGTTTGGGTTATATGTTTAGGGCTAGGGTTTTTGAAACAAGGTTTAAGATTTATACAAAATAAGTTAGAGCCAAATTACTAGTGCTTATAAAATTACAACCATGATTATTTAACTACTGAAAATAAACAATCTTCAAAATATATACTACTACTGGAATCAAATTAACACTTTCATTGTTACTGTATTAAAATAACTTCCTAATATGCAACTCATTTAATGATACTATAATGGATGAATATATCTACTGGATGATTAAAATAAATTAAGCTTAGAAAACTAAATCTGCATGTTGGCTCCTCCAATATCAATATGTTGAATCATACCCGTACTACTGCCTAACCAGCTTTAGAATGAAGCAAGCTTGAGACAATGTGGCTACTGCCTCATTGGTTGTTGTCTTTAAATTGTCTTTGTTGCTAATCACCGTCCTTCGTTTGTATTTTTTTTTGGTGTTTATAAGTTCAGCTTTTAATTCTTCCAACCTCCTTTTTCCTTGTTCTCTTGCCTTCTATTTATAATGTGTATGGTTCCAAAATTTTACTAGTTAAATGTAATTAGGATTCCTAAATAGGCTAAATTCCTTCAAAATTAGGGTTCATATCGATTTGGATTGTCCAAATTGACATGGGTTCAACTCATGTCGATTTGGAGTAGTCAAATCGACATGAGCTACGGTATCCAAATCAACATGAGCTAGGCTCATGTCAATTTGGACACTCCAAATCAACATGAGCACTAGCTCATTTTGACTTGGACCCATTCTGACTCAGACTGAATCCAAATGTTTTAGTTTTCAAATCGAACCTTTTTCACAAATTTAATTTGGGCTATTATGAATTGGACCAATTTAATTTCAAGCTCTTAAATTAGTTTTAGGCTCTTTAAAATTATAACAGACTAGGTTAAGCTTCTTGAATTTAATCCAGACCAAAATTAAGGGTCTACTATTTTTTCCTTACTTAAACAATCTTGAATTTATTCAGAGAGTGAAAAGCAATTTATTTTGAGTTAATCTTAGACATTCTGATTTGATTTGAAAAAATATAACCAAGTTGTCTTGGCATATTGGGTTCTGGACCCAAAATTTGTATTGGGTTTTGGACTTGAAAATTTAGTTTTAGGTGTTGGACCTAACAATTAGTTTTTTGGGTTCTGGACTCGAAAATTTGGTTTTGGGTTCTGGGCTTAAAAAATTGATTTGGGTTATGGACCTGAAAATTTAGTTTTGGGTTCTGGACCTAAAATTTTGATTTTGGCTTCTGGACCCAAAATTTTGGTTTTGGGTTTTAGACCCAAAAATTGATGCAAAAAAATTAGCTATTTTTTTAATCATATTTAGGACTAATTTTAATCCCTATTTAATCTTGTCCCCTACGTGGAAAAAATATTTTGCTACCATAATGGGCCTCCAATGTCATGGGATCCCTGTCTCTTTAACCAGCAATAAATTAACCAATGATGAAACTTGATAGTTGATCGACATTAAGCCCTATTTTAGAAGACCTTATAAAATCAAATATGAGCCCATGTGAGAGTACTGGATAAAGTATACTTGACCCATGCAAGATGAGAAGGTGAAACAATATACATGGGGTTCTTATTATATCTACTTAGGACGACCATTTTGGGTAGCACTGAGCCTACCATCCACTTGTCGGTGTTATGTGCCCTTGCCAAATTTGAGCGTATGCCTCATTACTCATGGGGAGAGGCTGGCCTCCTTGCCTTTATCATGGTTTTGATGTAATTTCTAGGAATAAAATATCATTCACTTGTTTTAAGGCTGTTGGCGAGGTATCTCTTTCCGCATAAACCGTTGATCCAAATAATGCTTGTGTAAGGATTTTGATCTTCCCTTTTTATGTATAGTTTTGGGCATATGAGCACAACCTGGTGAGGATTCCTAACATTACTAGGCCTCAAGTAGGATATCCAAGGCTAAGCTTCTGGCTATCGAGTTGTAGAGAGGTGCCTAAAAGTCAATTAATTTGGAACCAAGCAAGGAAAATGTTAATATGAGAAAAACAACTGGACTGCCTGTATGAATGATGCACTGCCCTTATAAGATTCTCGTTGGATCATTGTCGGACCAATTTCTTATGGCTAGTTTCTTAGTGAATGAGTATATAACTGGTTCCTCAGTCTTGACCAGCGGAGGGTACCAACAGACATCCCATCATTTGTGTTGAACACCATATCCATGCTCGAACCTATTGGAGTAGTGCTCATAATGGCTTTGATATTGGGGCCTTTCTGCTTTCATCGAACATGTCATATGTCCAGTTTATTTGGGATCAGCTTCTAAATTTTGAATTTTCTCCTGTTAGTGTTTGGGACTTCCTTAGGAAGAAGAAGAGAAAGAGGAAGAAGAAGAAATGAAAGGGGATGAGGATGAAGAAGGACAAGAAGAAGAAGATGAGGAGGATGAGAGGGAGCCTTCTTCCTATTTGAGTGGCGACTCTAGGGTCGACGCTTCTCAAGTGAACGCTTAACATTTTGCCATTACAACTGCTTCTTCTTAATTTGTTCTGACTATCTTTCATGATCATTATAGGTTATTGGTTCATTTGATCCTAAAGCCAGGCCATCATATGCTACCCCGGTTCAATGACAATCTTCTCCATTTGCTCCTTCTTTTGTTTGCCTCCTTATCTTGATGCGTCGTTTTATCCTCAGAGCTTCAATTTGAATCACTTTGTCTGTAGTCCTATTTCAATATTGATTTATGTTGTATGTATGCATAATTATGTATGTCTTTACCTTTTTATGGCTCACAGCAAATGCTTGATCAGCAAAATAAGAAGTTGTAGGAGGAGTTAGCAGCCAGTCACCGAGAGTTGGATGCCAACCATCAAGATACTACTCATTTTCAAGATTTATATCATCGATCAGAACAAAGCTTACAAGACTTTTGATTTTAGGGCATGAGGGATCCTAGTTCATCTTCTTTGAGGGGACCCCAGGCCGATGATTCCGTCCATGATAGGTCTCCTTCTTTTTCAAGTGGCGACCATTTTAATGCTGACTTTTTAGATTATGGATATCCTATCGCTTTTCATCAAGTAGACCTTGGCCCGATGATGTGCCTTCCCCTCCATCAGGAGATGATTTTCTTAGAGCATTATTCACTTATAGGTCACCTCCCCCTTCTCAGTGATTTAATTATATTGTATCGGACATGTAAAATAAACAGAACACAATTAAATAATTTAATTAAATTTTAACTTTTCCAACATTCAACTCTTTTTACTTGATTCTTTTTTCTCTTTTTGTAACTCCTTTTTTATATACAGTGTTCACATCAAATTCAAAATTAAATTCGACATGGATTGAAAATATTTACAAAACCCAAACCAATACATAAGCAAAAAAATTTTCTTTTACAAAACCAAAACAAATTCTGAATTTGACATGAATTGAAAAGCCATAACCGATTAGGCCATATCAAATCTGAAACCAATTTAGCATTATAAACACATACTAGTCTTTCTAGTGTGGCTCGTACATCAAATGTCACCTATTTAAACCATCACTTTGGCCTTTCCCTTCATCCACTCAAATAATTTTCAAATCGAGGCCAGCGATCTTTGATCTTTGCAATTTTTAATTCAATTTGTAGCTATCCAAAACAAGTAAATTGTGAGTTGCATTCTCAACAAATCAAGCAATTTTTATAAATCTAACTATGACTAAAGCCAATTTAAAGAAGATGAAAGATTTTTTCAAGAGCCTTAAAGTTATATAATGGGAATAAAATTCTAGGTCTCAAATCGATACTCTTAAGTGCTTTCAAAATATCAAATTGAATCAACCCTTTTTGCATGCCATGGCTTCTTTCTGGAATGTGGAATCTAAGACTTTTAAAATTAAGAGTTTCAAATTGGGCCTCATGATTGAAGAATTTGAAGTCATACTTGGATATTCGAGTGATCATCATGTAGCATTGCCCATATTGATTTTAAAAACCCATCAAAAATGCAGATGTTATTCCACCTTTCAAAGCCTGAAGTTCTTCAATTGACTAGAGGTGAGAAAATTCTTCTTGGTCCTTTAATTGATTTCTGCACATCCCATTTAGCTCCCACTAGAGCATAGGGATGCATGTTCTACTTGTGCCTGCTTGGTCAATTTTTATTTGCTTTTGCTAATGGCAACATTGATCCACGACTTTTGGACATTGTGGACCAAATAGAGGGAGGATTGTCACTAATACCTTTGATTTTAGGTGAGACCTTTGTCGAATTGGACTAATTCAAGATTGGCTCTTTGAGAAGGTTGACTAAAAGTCCTCTGCCACTCCAGCTAATTACCTAAAATACCCTTTTGGTTTTTCAATTTAGGCCAACATTTATTTATTGCTCTAACTTTTGTCTAGCCTTCTGTAGACCCTTAATTTTTGACCCAGTCTGGTCCAATATTTTTAAAATAATTTAAAATATTTTTTGTGGTATTTTAATATTTAATATTTATAATTTTTAATAAAAATAAAAAAGGTAATATTAGTAAAGTTAAATAAATAATCAGCGACGGAAGAATCGGCGACAAAAAATTTCATCGCTGGCAAAATTGGCTTGGGCCAATTCACCGCAGGAAATTCCTGCAGCAAATTGGTTGGCCCGCGCCCCAATTCACGTGCAACTCTCACAATTCTCATGCTGTCCTACCCTTAGCCCGCAGCAGTTTTTACCAACGCAATTTTTTTTTTGAAACCGAATTCTACTTGGTTTTTATTTCTTTTCCTAAATGGTTTTGATGTCCTTAGACAATTAGAATTAGGTTTTGATTATTTTCTATAAATACCACATTAAAACATACAATCAAGGGGGACAGAACTAGGATCTCTTGAACTGAAATTTTGAACCGAACTTGGGACTCTTAAATTCTTGCGGCTAAAGGAAAACCCTAGCAAGCAAGAAGAAATCCAAGACATGGCAACCAAAGGAGGCAACAAGCAATCGTCTCCAGATTGCTTTGCTCAACCAAAACCAAATCTGAAGCAGGCAACAACTTGGTTCAATTTATTCAATTTGGTGGATCCTTCAAACGTAGGTAAATTGCTCTAAATTCAGTTTATTAAATCATTAATCATCTTCATCTATCAAGACATCATCACACTGCCTTAGTTATTTAATTCTTCCTTTTATTTAGTTACTGCAGTAGCATAAATTAATTCATACAATACCTAAGGTCTTAATTAAAGTAAATAATATAATCATTTAAAACACAAATCTAATTTCTTAAACCCTAAGTTATTTAAACCCTAAATCTTAGTTAATTCTATTTTCAAACCTTCACAGTAGTTTTTATAATTTTATTCATTGAGTTATTTTTAATCTTTCGATAATTAATTTAGCTTTCAATGTTTGTTTCACCTAAAAAATACTTCAATAGTTATTACAGTCAATATTAAAAGCACACTCAACTTTGATCATGGAAAAGCATCAAATTCAAAATTCAAAATCATAATCTACATAATCAAGATTTCAAACCATAAAATCCTAATATCTTAACCGTAAAACCCTAAAACCTTAATAGCCTTAAAAACATGTTTTTCAAATCTCAAGTCCTAATTACACCTTTCTAAAAACCAAAACAACAATTTGTTTGCTTAAAACCCTAACCAAACCTATTTCTTAATCACAATAGCATTATTTTTATAAAAACATCCAAAACCCTAAATCTTTAAAACATCAAGTAGCTATATTATTTCTTTAAAATATTTCTCAACTAATCAAACTAGTATATGCAAAACCCTAGTTATTAAACATAAAACCCTAGAAACCCTAATTGATGCATGAACCCCTAAAGTTAATATATTTACTGTTTTATTTAAATTGGATGAATGTTTATTATATATTTTGATTGATATTTGATGTCTTTGATGAATGATTTATTTATGATGAATGGATTTTTACTTTTATTGATTTATTTTGATTTCTAAATATTGTAAGAAGTATGTTTCCATATTTTTGGGTACCTCATGTCATGAGCATCATGTAATTTATTTTATTTTAAAGTTTTTGGACTAATGTAAAGGATACGTTTCCACCTTTCGGTGGGTGTCCTATTTAGTTTAAGACATGGACAATGTAAGGACATGTTTCCATCCTCGGATGGGTGTCCATTTATTTACTTTGTTTGGACATTGCTTTGATTTTAATTTAATGATGCTTTATTTTAATTGTTGCATGTAGTATGGATAATATTATTATACTTAAGAATTTTATAATATTAAGACCTGCAAAGGAGGCCGGTTCCAATGAACTGGGCATTGTGGGGGTGTTGGCCCATTTCTCACCTTCCCCACACGTACCCAACTTTCCAAACCCATTAGGGGGTTGGAGATTCCTTAGGAATCGAGTCATCCACCTCTTTCTTTTTCCCGAACCGTCCGAGTGGCGACTCCATTTTCTCCGGGCTTAGGCCCGTGTTCTCTAAGGCCCCGAGCCTAAATAGTGCCTAAGTCGCAAGAACCATTCCACCGGGAGTGGGGGGCAAAAATCCCCGCTCACAGTGGTGACTCCACTGGAGATAAGAGAAGTTAATTTTGTTAGTCTTTTTATTATTCTATTCTTTCTTATCATGATATTATCCATTGCATCATATTAGATTGCATTGTGTGTGTGAGTTAGGATGCCCATGTTACCCATGTTATGTTATATAAGGGATACCATACTTTCACTCAAGGTATGGAGATTGAGCATGGCATAACCACTCATAGCCTTGCACCATTTGGTATATACTTGCTATGGGAACCTAAGCCTTTTAACCCAAAGACTAAAGTTCATGTAATTGGCCTAGTTACTTTCCTTAGGTTTTACCCCAAATGCATGTTGTTTGACTATGTTTAATTTATCTTGGCTTAAATTATAGCTTATTTGGTTTGTTCTTTTTCTAATATGACCTAATTACATTGTGAGCTCAAATAAATTTTTCTTTAAAGTCCAAAAGACCAAAGCTATTTTCAAAACTTTTCAAGATGGTCTTTGGACATAAAACTTTTTCTAAAAATAAATCAAAAAATTCTTTTCTCAAGACTCAAATATAAAGCCCAAAATCCATTTTTTCTAAAATCTTTTTACAATGGGCTTAGAAACAATTTTCATCCAACCTTTTCTTATAAAGAGCTTGCAAATTATTTAGGTTAATTACGAAATACCAAAAATCAATTGTGAGCATAGTTTATACTAAGAGTTATTAATCATGGGCTTATTTTTTGCATTAATCATTAGTTACTTTTTCAAGTGAGAAATCTATTTATAATAAACTTCTTAATTTAGTTTTAATCCAATATAACATAAACGCTACTTTAGTTGAATGGATTAAAGCCTAATTAATGGGAATTATTATGAACTGATTTCCATTTTCGAAAATATAACTATTGGTTGAAACGTCCGAGGGAAATATTCGAAAACAAGATCCCCATGTTGGTATTTTATTAACCATATACATAGGAAAAGAGACTCGCCATCCGTGCGTGGAAGTTATAAGGTTGGAAGGGATGTTCTACTTATCTTTGTCTATTGTTTGTGCATATATGTATACATGCATACATTTGCATCTCATATCATTAATCCTTTCTGGCTCACAGCCCTGGATTACGATAGTTCGAAAGCTTACGATAATCTGATCTATGTCAAAAATAAAGAATCTAGAAATGACTCAGTCACTTGCTCACCAAAAGCAATGGAGCCTGAATAAATTCAAAGAATGGTGGATGATGCCCTCAATGCCAAGATGGAAGAAATAAAAGAGGCCCTAGCTGAGACCATGAAGAACTAATTGGCTGCAATTTTAGGAAAAAATGCCGAAGCATCTACCAGCACTAAGAAGTTAAAGGACAAAGGGAAGGCTAAAGTTGGTGAAGTGGTTTTTGATGATGATAAGGTGATCATTGATGGTGATGACGATTGTTGTAAGATACTTCCAAGATCCTCAAGACAAGAAGAAAGAACTGAAGATTGTTGAAAGACTAGCTATGGAGAAAACTAAAAATTCTGATGTTGAAAAGATCATTGCGGATTTGGAAAGGAAATTTGAGAAGAAGCTGAAAACAGAAGAAATGTCCGAAATTGACAAATTATTTGAGCTAGATGAAGAAGTTCCATACAAGTTCAAAATGCCATCCTTTGCAATGTTTGATGGAATTGAAAATCCTCACCTTCATGTGAAGCAGTATATCACTGCTATGCAGTCTGCTCGAGCTACTAAGGCTCAAACTCTAAGGTACTTCATGCTCTCATTATTATTCAAAATTGGTTCAATACCTTAGACGATGGCACACAAAAGAGTTCGGATATAATATGGATACAATGTCAAGATGGAAGTTACCTTAATGGAAGTTGAATCCATTAGATAAAAGGCAAATGAGAATTTTGTGGACTATGTGAAAAGGTGGAGGAATAAGGCTTCATTGCTCAAGAAGAGGCTCGATGAATATGATGAAATAAGGATGATTGTGAGAGGAGTGTTACCTAGCCTTCACGAAATAATGTCTCATACACTCATTTGGGATTTTAGAGACCTTTTGCAAGCGGGTCTACAAATTGAAGAATGGGAAAGGAAGAAGAAGCGCTTTTCAACAAGAAGGAATGAGAAAGGAAACTACCAGTCAGGTAACCAAAGCATGCAAAAGGTAGTTGGTGTAACATCCTAAAATTTTATGAAAATTTCTAATTCTTGGAATATTTGATGAAATAAATTATAATTTAAAAGGATAAATTAAATTAATGATTTTAAATGAAAAATGAAGGGATTTTAAATGAAAAAGTGGAATATATATGTGATATATATGAAAAATATACATAACATATAAAAGTTAATATTTTTTTAAAAGAAAAAGGTATTTTGGTAATTAAATCTTATAAATTCAAAATTAATAAAATAATTCAAAAACAAATTATTTTTGAATGGAAGAGGGAAATTAGGACTTTTAATTTATTAAATAAATAATTAAATAAATAATTATTAAATTATTTTAATATATATATATATGGTTTAAAAAAAGATGAAAAGGAAAAGAAATATTAAAAAAGTCTTCATCTTCTTCTTCTTCTTCTTCTTCAAGGGCCGAATTCCATGGGAGATAGACCAAGGATTTTACTTCTTCCATACTCCATAAATTGAAGGATTTAACAAGTTTCAAGTAGACTTTTGGTGATCTCCACCAAAATTAGTAAGTTTCCAACTCTTTTCTTTGAATTCCTTGGAAATTTGGATTATGTGAGTTTTAAAATTTTGATGTAGTATGTTATAATTGTTGGAATTGGTATGTATGAAGTTATTTTGAGTAGTTAACAATGATTCAAAGGTTAGATTGAAGAGATGATGGAGTTTGGATAAAGAATTGTGAAGAGAGAGAATTTAGGGTTATGGATTTTTGGGGTTTTGAAAACATGAACTTTAATTGTGCAAATTGATTCCAAATGAGTTTTTTTGATTCATAAACATGTATTTTTAAGTCAAATATTGGATTTGGTGGTGTTTGGTTGGAGTTTGAGAATGGAAGTGGAGATTTAGGGCTTTGGAAAAGTGATTTTCCAAAGTTGTTGAATTGTGTGATTTTATTTATTTAAGCATGTTGTTTAGTGTTAAAAGTGATGAATATAAGCTTGGAATGAGTAATGGATTGTGTTGGAATGAAAAACCTTCAATGGGGGAAGGTTATGCCATTTTTGAGATTTTGTGTATAAGAGTGTATTGTTATAATGTAAATGATTTAAATGTATTAAAATATGTTTTTAATAATATAAATAAACTTAAAACACTAATTTAATTGTAGTAGAATGGAATTCTAATGTTAAAGTAAGGAAAGGCTAAATTTTTGGAAATTTGTAGGAGTGATATGTAATTATGGTTTAATGTTGGAAATACCAATAAATGTGATACTAGATGATTATTTACTATCACATTTGCTTTAGGCATTGAGGGAGCTTGATTTGCTTCATCCAAGTGGTGAAGGGCAAGTTGGAAAGATTGGATTGGAGGTTATTTTAAGCTTGCTTTGGGTTGCTAGTGGAGGCATGTACAAACTTTGAGTTTAATGTTTATATTTGCATGACATTTGGACTTAACGCATTTTAGTTGGAAAATATGTTAAGTTACTTGGTTCACTGATTGTGTATGAATAATGTGCTATGACATTTGTAATGTCATATATGTGTTAAATGCATTGTGAAAAGCCATTGATAATGGCTAAATTGTGTAAAGTGTGAAATATGTATATTATGTGAAAATGCCCAAAGTAATTGGGTAATGTGTTGTGAATGCAAAAATGAGATATGTGGAATAATGAAATGAATTGATATTGATAAAAATGAGAAAAGTGAGAAAAAAATGTGCAAATAAGGCAATGTGCCTAGATTGAATATGTGACAATGAGAAAGAGATTAATAATGAGAAAATTGAATAAATTGCGTGTCTAGTATGTTATTCAATTTTTAGAGTTATGGGTTTGGCGGCATGCCTATGATTGCCTACGGGCTAAACGTTGGAATGGTGAAAAGACTAGGTCGTAAGCCAGGCCAACTGATAAATATGATGTTTTGGGGGTGAAAAGATTGGGTCGTAAGCCTCAAAAACAAATCCTTGAAGCTAGACTGAGTGAAAAGACTAGGTCGTAAGCTCAGATCTAGTTGGATTATACATGAATATATTGCCTACGGGGCTAGACACATGGTGTCATTATGTACCAAAGCAGTAACTCTGAAATTTGAATAGCTTATTAGATCCTTTTGGGCCCATGCTTGTCTTTGCTTTAATGTGAATTGTGATTTTGATACAATTGAGCAATATAATGTGATATAATGTTATGAGTTGTGATTATGAAATATTTGAAAAATATAAGAAAGTGGAACGATGTGACATTTATATGCATTGTGCATTGACATTGCATTGAGTTTTATTGTTATTATCAAAGTTTGTACCACTAGGCTTCGGCTTAGAGCGATTGTTTCCATCGCGTAGGTGACATGGTAGACTCAGCTGAGCCAGAGTGTTCTTCTAGACCAGGTCGGGTCTAGACTTGTAGTTGAGCCTGTTGAGTTGCTATCGAGATCAGAAACACTGTCAGCAGCATGTATATATTTTTATGTTATTGTACATTTTGAGCATTATGCATAATATATTATGTTTTGAATTTTACATATTGTATATTATAAAGAATGTTTGGGTCAATGTATTTGAAATGGGAGAGTAAGTGTGTTTTAAATTATATATATCTATATATATAAATGTTTGAGAAACTTGGTGAAATTGAGAAGTATGGTTGAGATGGTGATTTGAAATTATTTGGAAGTGTTTTCTTTTTGCACGTTGTGTTTTGTTAAATTTTGTGATGTCCAAATTATAAACAAAACTCTGGCGAATTTTCCCCAGAGATTTTCATATATAATATTTATTTTGGGTTCCTATAACAAGTAAAGAATATTTATATGCTATTTAATTTTTTATAATTAGAATTTTAAATTTTAAATTGAAATGTGAAAATTTATTTTTTATTAAATCGGTCTTTGACATTTTTATACCGTGTATGCGCATTTTACATATGTTGAAAATATGTATTGTACGTATATAGGGTGTAAGGGTGTTACATTTGTTTTGGTATCAGAGCCTAGGTTTGAGGTTCTCGACCTAGGTGGGATTATAGAGAGAGAAAATGGGGAATTTGAAAATAGTTTTTAATTGTAATACATGTATTGGCACTGGTAGTTTCTAATCTCTGATATAGTATTTTCTGCTGTATTTGTAGATATAGGTAGTTATGGCATCTCGGCCGCATCAGGCTGTTGAGGGTAGTGGAGAGAGTGTGGCACCAAATGAGGGTAGTGATGGAGCTAGAGTTGTGTCTACTGGTGAGACATCTATTTCTGTGCCTGTGAGACCAGCAGCTGATGAGATTTCACTTGGCTGGGTATGGCATATGGTAGAGTTGTTGAGACAAGCTCCAGTTTTGTAGCCGCCATAGCCACAGCCGCAACCACAGTTGCCGGTGAGGCGGTATGATAAACTGAGAAAGTATGGAGGTGAGAACTTTGTTAGTACTACAGACCCTGCTGTAGCAGGGCAGTGGCTAGACTGGGTTCAGAGGGTATTCATTCAGCTACAGGCTAGTCCAGAAGAGAAGTTTGATTATGCCAGATCTCTTCTATAGAGGGATGCATATGATTGGTGGAAGACGGTTTCACATGCTTTGGATGATCCACCAGTCCTGACCTATGATGATTTCCTGCGGGAATTTGAGCAGAAGTATACTCCATGGGAGTATAAGGATGCAAAGAAGATGGAGTTCCTAAGTTTGAGACAGGATACCAGGACAGTGACCGAGTATGAGATCTAGTTTATCCGGTTGAGTCACTATGCTGGTGGGATCATTTCTGACAATAATATCAAATTATGCTGGTGCAAAATCATGAAGGTGCACACTTAAGAAAAGAAAATCAACTGATAATAATATCAAATTATGAGGCTCAAAACTCACACAGGTGGGTTTACAAAGATTTATATGTCATAAATTGCAGAATGTGAAAATAGATCCTGAATGAATTCAACTGCTAATTTCTATGCTGATACTAAAGTCTCAACTACAAAGCTAGAATCAAAGAAAAGATCGATAAATTTTCAACAATTATGCCATGCATAACACAATAAAACACACAGCGACAAACAAAACACTAATTAAAGAAAAACTTAAAGAGTACCCCACACTTAAAATTTACATTGTCCTCAATGAAAAACAAGAATAAAAATAAAAAGAGTTAAAGGACAACCTGTCTTCTATCGTACCTGGTGAGGCAAAAACCCTAGCTTTCCATCACAAACACAAAAATTCAAAAACAAAAGTACAATATATAAAGATAAAATGTCCAAATATAAAACGTTAACATGAAAACAAAAACGGAAAATAAGAACAAAAATACATTAAACAAAATAAAACAAGGAACTCAAAATCTATGGAAAAGGCGGGCGTGAAGATGATGCAGCTGAGGGATGAAGACTCAGGATCTTGGTAAGGTTGCTGTTAATCTGATCCATCTGTTGCAACATCTCAACATGGTTTCGGTCCACCGTGCCCCCCAGACGATCTACCTTTTCCTCCAATCGATCTACCTTGCCCTCCAGGGCCTCAATCCTCAAGAGTACCTCTTGACTTTCCGAAATCGGAGCATCCTCATCTAGGTCAAGAGAATCCGAGTCGGACTCCTCTTGGACCCGTGCTCTCTTCTTCCTGTCCCCCGGTGCTGCAGGCTCATCTGAAGGCATCACATAAGTCCCTCTCCTATGCACCACCATGTGCATCTTCTCAAGTGTAGCTAAATCCAATGAGTCATTACCCAAAATCCTAGTCATGCGACTGGTACTCGGGTTAAAATCCTCAACAAGGGCTACTGGTAATGTGGTAATCAACCCCCCAACACAAATTGCCCCCTTTCTTTTGTTAGCCACAGAAAAAAAAAATATCGGCTAACTAATAACTGGCACTAATATGCATTGCATTCAAAGCACAATCCAGGAAAAATAATTCACTCACCTCAACCACACCCGGGCTCTCCTTCCGAGCAAAGAATCCGCAAGCCATAAACCTATGCAAATATCTCAAAGCGGAATTTCTTAACTTAGATGCCTTGGCCGATTTGGCCACATAAGTACCCGAGCCTAAAGCTCCCCAAGCAAATTGTTGTTTAAATTCTTTGGGTACCGACCTTTCCCCGTGCTGACGAAAACCATATATATCATTTAACTGGTCAATATTAAGCACAAATGATTTACCCAGCAATTTAAACATCATTCTTTTGCAGATTTTCTTATCATCTCTTTCAACCTTGAGAGATGTCAAAAATTCTAAAGTAAGCTCCTCAAACTGCAAAGGTCTCAAGGTGACTAGAGTCTCCCATCCAAGAAATTGCACATATCTATCAAAATTAGTCCTAATTTGCAGGGTATCAAGAGATTAGTAATTAACATACCTGGTCAGGAAAAAACCCCGAGCCAAAAAACCTGCTCTCTTCAAAGATACAGATGATGAAGAGGAAGAAGCTCCTTCGGTTGTAGCCTTCTTCGTCTTGCGGTGTGAAATAGTTTTAGTTCTTGGCATCTTGAGATCTGAAAAATTAACACCCAAAACTTGATTAAATCAGAATTATATGAACAACGAAGAAGTTTTAAGTGATAATCTCTAGTTTTGGTGAAGAAATTTGATGCTTGAAGGAAGATTTGAGCTTAGAATGAAAAATTATGGAGATGGCAATACAGAGAGAGCGAGAGAACGAGAGACGAAGAACAGGAAATTAGGGATCTAATGAAAAGAAACTGGGCAAAATTGGGTTTTTTAAAGTGTAAAAATGAGGGACACGGCCGTGTTGGGGTGAACTTGGCCGTGTCATGTGGTTTTTGAGGGACACGACCAGTGACTTGGCCGTGTCCCTTGGGCGTGTTCGTCTCTGTGAAGAAAGGTGCAAAATAAAAAACAAAAAGAAAAGTAATGAGGCTTGGCCGTGTCCAAGTGACACGGCCAAGGGACACGGCCGTGTTCCCTGGCCGTGTCACTCACTGTGACAAATGCAGAAAATAAAAACATGTGGCTTTGTTGAGGCTTGGCCGTGTCCAAGTGACATGGCCAAGGGACACGGCCAAGTCCTTTGGTCATGTCTCCTTCTGCCATTTCAACTTCTTCTTTTTTATTTATTCATTTATTTATAAATCACCAAATATCAAAGAAATCGCACCCTCTTCTCCGATCAACCCTGAAACACATTAGAAAGATAAAACCAATCAAAGCACCTGTTCCATTTATTTAGACTAAACATAAAATCAAAACTTGCTAAATTTAAAATTACAACTATGAAAAATAAATGCAAACCAATGGGTTGCCTCCCATTTAGCGCTTCTTTAATGTCATATAGCTGGACATCATGCAAGGCCTAGGGATCATGAATCAAAGTGCTGTCAATGACCTTCACTTCCTGAAATCCTTCATTGTATGGCTTAACTCTCTGTCCATTCACTTTGAAAGTCTCACTTGTTCGAGAGTTAAGTAATTCAATGGCACCATAAGGATACACCTGAGTTATCTCGAACGGACCACTCCATCGAGACTTGAGTTTACCTGGAAAAAGACGGAGTCGTGAGTTAAAAAGTAAAACCTTCATACCTGGACTCAATGTCTTTCACACTATAATTCTGTCATGAAGTGCTTTAGTGCGATCCTTGTAAATTCTCGAGCTCTCATAGGCCTCATTTCTCAGCTCATCTAACTCTGAAATTTGTAGAAATCGTTCTCTCTTCGCTTTGTCCAAGTCAAAATTCAGAGTCTTGATTGCCCAATATGCTCTGTGCTCCAACTCCACTGGCAAGTGACAAGCTTTTCCAAAAACCAATCGGTAGGGACTCATACCAAGAGGAGTTTTGAAAGCAGTCCTATATGCCCATAGTGCATCATGCAATCTGCTTGCCCAATCCTTCCTTGATGTGTTGACTGTTTTCTCCAGAATTCCTTTTAGCTGCTTGTTTGATGTTTCCACTTGCCCAGAAGTCTGTGGATGGTATGGAGTTGCCACCTTGTGCTTCACACCAGATTTGTGCATTAACTTCTCAAAAAGCCTATTGCAAAAATGACTTCCCCCATCGCTGACTATCACTCTTGGTGTGCCAAATCTGCTAAAAATGTTCTCCTTCACAAATTTAACAACCACATTAGCATCATTAGTACGGGTGGGGATTGCCTCCACCCATTTGGAAACATAATCAACAGCAACTAAAATATATTCATAACCAAAGGACTTGGGGAAAGGACCCATGAATTCTATTCCCCACACATCAAACAGTTCAACAACAATATATGACTGAAGGGGCATTTCATTCCTCCTCCCAATGTTAACTACTCTTTGACAACGGTCACAGTGCTTACAGTACTCTTGAGCATCTTTAAATAAAGTAGGCCAGTAAAAACCACTTTGCAACACCTTTTCTGCAGTCTTCCTTCCTCCAAAATGACCCCCACAGTGAAGGTCATGACAAAATTGAAGAACACTCAGTTGTTCTTCCTCAGCTACACACCTGCGAACTATCTCATCTTTGCATATCCGGAATAGATAAGGTTCATCCCAAAAATAAAACTTACTCAAGTGTAGAAACCTTTTCTTTTCCTGAAAGGACATGTTAGATCGCAAAATACCACAAGCAAGATAGTTAGCAATATCTACAAACCAAGGGGCATTAATTACCACAAACAGATGCTCATCAGGAAATTCTTCTAAATTTTTATGAATGTTATCAGATGCAAGATTTTCACTAAAGAAGGGTAATCTGGATAAATGATCAGCAACAACATTCTCACTACCCTTAGTATCCTTAATTTGGAAATCAAATTCCTGCAATAATAACACCCATCTAATTAATCGCGATTTAGCATGTTGTTTTGTTAACGGATATTTAAGAGCTGCATGATCAGAATGCACAATTATTTTTGACCCAATTAAATATGCTCTAAATTTGTCTAAAGCAAAAACAACAGCTAACATTTCCTTTTCAGTTGTGGTGTAGTTCATTTGTGCACTATTCAGGTTCAAACTGGCATAATATATTACTCTCAAGTATTTATCAACCCTTTGCCCAAGAACAGCTCCTACTGCATGATTAGAGGCATCACACATGATTTCAAAAGGTAAAGACCAAACAGGAGCTACAATCACTGGTGCACTAGTCAACTTTTCCTTAAGAGAATTAAAAGCTTGCATGCATTGTGCTGTAAATTCAAATGGAACATCTTTCCCTAACAAATAGCACAATGGTTGGCTTATTTTGGAAAAATCCTTAATAAACCTCCGGTAAAAACCTGCATGTCCTAAAAAACTTCTTATTCCCTTAACAGAGGTAGGTGGGGGTAACTTAGCAATCAATTCAACTTTAGCCTTGTCCACCTCAATCCCTTTACTTGACACCACATGACCTAAAACAATGCCCTGAGTAACCATAAAATGACTCTTTTCCCAACTTAAAGTGAGGTTACATTCAATGCATCTCTCAAGCACACGAACAAGTTTATTGAGGCAATTATCAAAAGAATTACCAAAAACAGAAAAGTCATCCATAAATACCTCAATAAAATCATCTATCATGTCAGAGAAGATAGACATCATGCATCTCTGAAAAGTTGCAGGTGCATTACACAAGCCAAAGGGCATACGCCAAAATGCATAAGTCCCAAAAGGGCAAGTAAAGGTAGTCTTGGACTGATCCTCTGGTGCAATCGGCACCTGATAGTAACCTGAAAGGCCATCCAGAAAACAATAATGTGAGTGTCCAGAAAGTTTATCTAACATCTGATCAATAAAAGGAAGAGGGAAATGATCTTTCTTTGTAGCATTGTTCAACTTCCTATAATCGATGCACATTCTCCACCCAGTAGTAGTCCTAGTAGGAACCAACTCATTATTCTCATTTTTCACCACAGTGATTCCAGATTTCTTAGGAACTACATGTACTGGGCTCACCCACTCACTATTAGCAATTGGATAAATTACTCCTTCATCCAGCAATTTGAGCACTTCCTTCTTAACCACTTCACTGATATTTGGGTTAAGGCGCCTTTGAGTCTCCCTCAAAGGTTTAGCTCCCTCTTCTAAAGTGATTCTATGCATGCACATGGAAGGGCTAATACCCTTGATGTCACTCAATCCCCATCCTATTGCTCTCTTTAATCTTTTAAGCTCACTCACCAATCTCATCTCCTCCCCTTCACTAAGTTCACTAGATATTATCACAGGTAGAGTGTTGTGATCTCCTAAAAACACATATTTCAGGTTCTTAGGTAACTCTTTCAGCTCTAACTCTAGTGAGGGGTTCTTCTCTTCTTTTTTAATGGAGAGAAGCTCACAAACTGGGTCCTCCTTAAGTTCCTCTATTTCAGCACTTTCTAAGGTCTCAAGACAACTGGCTATTTCTGCATCAAAAATTTCCAAATCATTATCCAAAGTCAATGCCAGCTCCAATTTATCAGAGGAACCTGTCTGCAAGAAAACATCTGAAACAACTACATCAACACAATCAATGAAAGAACAATCCTCATATAAAGCAGTTGTAGGAATAGGTGAAGTGTTAAAAGTAGAAAATTCCACAGTTTGTCCCAAAACAGTCATTGATAATTTACCATTTTTAACATCTATCAAAGTGTTGGTAGTCGCCATAAAAGGCCTACCCAGCAGAATGGTGTGTGCAGATGGTGAAGAATTACTTACTTCCATATCAAGAACAATGAAATCCACAGGTACTATCAAACCACCAACTTTAACTAAAACATCTTCTATAACCCCTTTCGAGAATCTAAGAGATCTATCAGCTAATTGCAACACCATTTTTGTTGGTTTAAGTTCCCCTAGTTCCAAATTAAGATAAACAGAATAAGGCATTAAATTCACACTAGCTCCTAAATCACACATGCCATCAGTACCTTTTCCATTCCCCATAGTAATTTGAATAATAAAGCTTCCAGGATCCTTTAGCTTAGGAGGTAGTTTATGCTGCAAAACAACACTAGCTACCTCTGAAACTATCACCTTTTCATTCGGCTCATACCTCTTTTTCTTGGTATTCAGTTCTTTGAAGAATTTAGCATAAGCCAGCATGTTCTTAATAGCTTCAAGTAAGGGTAAGTTAATACTTACCTTAGATAGCATGTTGAAGATATCTGAAAATTGCTTATCTTTTTTATCATCCTTCAACCTGCTGGGGAATGGTATAGGTGGCCGGTATGGATTGCTTGCCTTGTGCAAATCTGCTGTAGGGGACTTCTCCATTGATCTTTCTTCAGCACCTTTGTTCTCTAATTCTCCTTCCTTTTTATTCTCTTGCTCACTTGCATTCACAGAATTATTTTCAACATTGTTATTAATTACCTTGCCACTCCTAAGAACAGTCACTGATTGTGCCTGCTCAGGTTGACTTGGGAACTTCCCCTTTTGTTCAATCTGCATCTGTTGTGCAAGTTGCCCCACTTGGGTCTCCACCTTCTTAAAAGATGCTTATAAGGAATCCAGTCTCTTGTTGTTCATCTCTTGGTTTTGAGCACTGACTTTGATGAAAGCTTGTAAACTTTCCTCCAAACTCTCTCTCTTAGGCTGACCTTGATTTGAGGATTGGCCCTGCTGTTGGTTTTGTCTCTGGAGCAAATGGAAAGGATGTTGAGCATTATTTGTTGTCCAGGAAAAATTGGGGTGATTCCTCCAACCAGGATTGTAAGTGTTGGAGTAAGGATCATTCCTGGCTCTTGGTTGGAATCCCCCCATAGCATTAACTTGCTCAGCTTCATTCCCAAAAGACTCATATGCAGAGGGACATATATTTGCTCCATGACCAAATGTCCCATAGATTCCACACACTTCTTGAGTAGATGAAGAAATATTGTTCTTCATATTTAGCATCTGAACCTGCCTTGTCAATTCAGCTATTTGACTGACCATTTCACTATTGGCCTCCAGTTGATTCACCCCTTTACTTCTTCCCCTTACACTCTTTTGTTGAGAATTAGCTCCCAACATCTCAAAGATCTCATAAGTCTCATCAGCTGTCTTTTCTCCCATGGCTCCCCCAGCTGCATTGTCAACAGTGTTCTGAAATTGCTGGATGAGACCATCATAGAAAAACTGATTAAGAAGTTGAAGTGGGTAGTGATGATGCGGACACTGGATCAATAGCATCTTAAATCTGTCCCAAGCCTCATGAAATGGCTCTCCTTCAAATTGAGAGAATGTAGCAATCTTCCCTCTCAACTCAGCTGTCTTTTGGTGTGAATAGAACTTGCCCATGAACTTGTTATAAACTTGCTCCCAAGTTGTCAGTGAATTTTCAGGCAACATCATGAGCCAGCTCTTTGCCCTATCCTTCAAAGTATAAGGGAAACATCTCATCCTCAACTGATCTTCTGTTAGTCCTCCCAAAGGAAAAGTGTTGAGGGTGGAGTAGAAATCCCGAATAAAGTTCAAAGGATCTTCATTTGGAACTCCATAGAATGATGGCAGCATGTTGTAATGAATGTTCTTCAACTCATAGTTCCTTGCTGCATCTGTCAGTCTTATGCAAGAAGTGGAAGTCCCAATGACAGGTCTAGCAAAATCTCTCATGGTTCTTTGTCTTTCTTCAGCCATTTTAACTGATTGTGCAGAATCTGACTCAAATTCAGAAGTGTCCTCCTCTGTATCAAATCCGGTGTAGAGCTCAAACTCTTCTCTACTCCTTTTCACTCTCTGAATTTCTGGAATGAATGGATGCAGCTCTCCTTCGACTGATCTCCTGCCTTGCATAAACAGAAATTTTCTAGAAAAAGAAACAATTAAAAGCAAAAGACAAAATAAAATAAAATGAAAATAGTGAAAAATAATCTAAAATATTTTTTTTAATAAACAATTATGCCAATTAGCTTCCCCGGCAACAGCGCCAAAAACTTGTTGCGCTCAAATTAACTCTACCACAAAGCATCACTAGCAAGTATACGAGGTAGCTGTAGCAAAGGTGATCGCCCCAAGGTCGTCTCATAAGGAAGCTAAAGTGGCTAATTGATTATCAGATTATGAATAACAAGTAATGAAGAAAATTTAAATTGCTAACTAAAGAAGAAGATTGATTTAAGTTTAAAACAATAAAAGTAAACAAGAACTGATGTTTTGATTCACTTGATAAAAGGGTCTAGGGTTTGCACTTCTCTACTACTTGTATGTATGAATGGTTATTCCTCTTAACTAATTCAATTTCAAAGACTAAATCTCAAACAACTTAATTAATTGAGTCAAGGAAATAAGCTCTCGCATTCAAACCTCTTACAACTAATCTTGTTATAATTGAAACAATCTTTTTAATAGGTTATATCTCTAATTCACCTAAGTCCTTAATTGAATTGTTCCAGCATTCGACTTCATCTCTCAATCCATCATCTAATACCTAAAACACATAATTGGTGGCCAATCAATTATATATTAACAATATTTAATTCAATCAAGGCTAAAGAAATTATTAGCTAAGAGAATAACCAATTCATACAATCATAGCAGATCCATACAAACCCTAGACTATATCAAATTAGTTCATGATGCAATCAAACATACTCATCTCATTAATATTCAAAGAAATCAAATTAGACATGATAATATCCATTAATACAATTTCAATGAAAATAAGAGAATAAGTTCAAGAACAAAACCAAGTTACAAACTCCTTGAAGCTCCGAAGAATCTCTTGATCAAATCTTGCAAGAAGGATGAATCAATGGCATGAACAATCTAATCTAAACTAGTTTGATCCAAAGTAAAATCAAAGTAAAAGAAAACAATTGTTAAAACCCTAGCTCCACTCTCTGACGGCTCAAACTCTGCTCCAAATTGTCAACAGTCCTATCAAACCCTAGCTTCTTTTTCCTTTTATATGAATCGTCCGTTAAAAATCCGCTGCGGCTTTGGTTCATGATAGACACGGCCAAGTTGAATGTGACTTGGCCGTGTTGGTGATCTTTGGAGGGACACGACCAGTGACTTGGCCGTGTCCCTTGCATGTGTTCACTTCTGTCTGCTTTCGATCCTTTTTCTTCTTTGGTTGAGTGACACGGCCAAGTCAGAGGTGACTTGGCCATGTTGCACCATTTTGGAGGGACACGGCCACAAGACTTGGCTGTGTCCCTTGCCTGTGTCTTCCACTGTGAGATTTGCAATTTCATTCCCTTTGGAACTAAGTGAGACACGGCCAGGTTGGATTGACTTGGCCGTGTCTGGGCTTCATTGGAGGGACACGGCCACTGACTTGGCCGTGTCCCTTGCTTGTGTCTGCTACTGGGACTTGCTCTTCCTTTTTCACTTGGTATGGGACACGGCCAGTGACTTGGCCGTGTCCTCTGCCTGTGTCAGCTACTGCCTTTCTCCTTTAATTTGCTTCCTTGCTTTTTTAACCTAACATAAAAACTTGCAAACAAAACTTAAACAAGAAATAAATAAACATTAACCAATCAAAACATAAACACATACTAAAAACTAGATAAAAAACGACATAAACACTGAAATAAACTAAAACTACACAATTAAAGAAAACACTAAACAAACCCATAAAAACTAACAAAATACCTAAATAAAACAATAATTTTCATAATAAACAAGACACAAATCTATAACAAAAACTAATAAAACAGTTTGCTGGTCATTAAGACAAGAAAGTGCGATGTAATATGCTCATGTATGCATGATATACATGATAATTCTCACAGTGGTTTTATTGACTCATAGACCAAGGTGATCGGCAAAAATGTTCTCATTAGTTCCATTTTGATGCTCGTTCAAGTCTTGCATTGGAATGATCGAAAGCTTTGCATTTGTGGCTTTTAACTTCTAGATGTTGAGAACATGAGTGGTGAAGACCTTAAGCAGCAGAGTCAGGGATGCATCCATTTCAAACTATTTTTCAGCATGTCGGCTGATAGCTTCTTCATGACCTTGCCAATAATCATTTCAACAGACTTTCCTTAGCTCAAAGGCTTTGTATGACAAAACATTTTTTTTTTGAAATTTTTGAATTTTCATTTTGAAATCAAATGTTGTCTTTGGTAAATTAATGTCAATGTACCTCAGGACTTGATTTTTCAAATTAACATATCTATAACATGACAACCCTAGTTACCGTACTAAACTCAGGAATCAATTCTATTTAAGCAAGAATTGTTGCACTTCAGATAGGCACATACACATTAATTGGCCAAAGGTCTCATTTGAGTTTAAATATTGTCTATCTCTTATGCATGCTTATCCAAACTATCTCCACTAATAAACTCTACCTACCAAGGGAGATCAACAAGTCTTTGATAGGCTTGAAATGGGGTCTATAAGGGACATGGGATAAATGAACGCTATTTTAAGATTGGAGCTGGTGTGACACAATGGACAAACCCTCACACTATAAATTTCTTGTTTGAATTTTAGGCACTTGGGAGCAATCTTCCTAGACTCCAGATTCTTTCTATCTTCTTGGCATTAATCTGGATCTTGATTAGGACAGTCTTTGCCCTTGCAAAAAGTTTTAGACCCAAATTCATTTCTTTTCTTCTTCTCCCTTTTCTTTATTTCTCTTACTCTTCCCTTTTCTTTCTCTTTATTTTCCTTACTCTTCCCTTTCTTTGAGCATTTTATCCTTCTTCCTTATAGGACTGTCAAGTACAGAACATTTAAGCACTGGATGGTCTTTCTCTTTTTTGATTTTGATAGAATCTTTGGTTGGGTTGGGACCAATTCAAGTCAAAATGTCCTTATGAACCAAATGGAAGCCTTTTGCTGCTTAGGTAAAAGAGAACTCAGTTGGCTTTCTGAACTGCCTTTTTAGGTTTTCTTTTCTTGTTTTTTTCCTTCCTTTCTTTTTCTTTTTCTTTTCTTTTTTCTTTTTTCTTTTTCTTTCTTTTCTTTTTCTTTTGTCCTTTTTCTTTTTCTTTTTCTTCTCTTTTCTCTTCTCTCTTTTTTTGTTTATTTTTATATTTTTTTTGTTTGGTTCTAGCTCTAAAAGAGTTGTGTCGTTTGTACTAGCTTGTGCTTCCAATAATGGATGAATGGAGTAACATAAATCATCTTTAGCAGGGATAAATCATTTGTTACTCTAATGATGATGTTGTTTTGATATATTGGAGATATCAAAGGAACTTCAACTACCCTTATGGTCTTGAAAACATCAACTATCTTCATGGTCTTGATAACTTCAACTGTCTTTATGATCTTGACCAATCGTTGTTTTCTTTTATCTTCTTGCCACTTTATCTTAGTGATCATAAGACTTGTCAAAAGTATCACAATAGCTCAGGGTAGATTATTGGGGTTTGTAAGCCAATGAAAAGAAAGCTAAAATTTTATAAAGGCTCAAAGGGACAACTAGGGATTGATATTTAATAGGGTGGATACTAGTTGTTGGCTAATCAAATAATGCCTAGATCATCTCTCCCTTAAATAAGTAGAGTTCAATTTTGCCTCGAAAGTTTGTCAAAGCATGTTCTAAGACTAATTAAGACCTAGACAAAGGTAATTATGCAGAAGCCCTCTCTAAGTAAGCATACACAACTCAATGCTATAGAGCAATTCCCTCACCTAGTAAAGTCATTCGAGTCATGATGCACAAATATATTAATTCATGAATTATCAAGCTAGATTCCTCATCGATTGAGCACCAAAATGAACAAAGACCAACAAAATTTTGATGAAAGTAATTTATTCAAACAAATTTAAATTTGAAAAATACGATAGTTCCAATTAAATATTAAAGAAAGCCAAATTGAAAAGCAACATTCAAGCTAAGGAAAGTTCATTGAGTTAGGCTTCTTTTCCCTTCACATCTTTAATATTTCCATCTTGAAAGGATGATAAAACAAAATCTTCTTTCAATCCTTTTCCCACCATGAAGGTTGCCGGTGGAGTACTCTATTGAACCTTGGTAATGGATTGTCTTTGGTGTTGGGCTTCTGGCTCGGGTAGCTTGCCACTATCAATTAGATCTTGGATCTCGTGCCTTAGACGAGCACATTTATCTATTTCATGTCGTCGCATTTGATGAAATTGACAGAAGGCCTCGGCATTGAAGTTTGGTGGCAATTGATTATGTAAGGGTCGAGGAGCTAACGGTTGCAACAACCCTTTCTTTTGCAACTTGCTAAAAACCCAAGATAGAGGTTTCCCCAGATCTGAGAATTGTCTTTTATTCCCTTGACCGATTACATTAATATCAACTTCTTTTTACGTGCTTTGATTACTAGGTTGGTAATTCCCTTTCTCATTCCTTCTTATTGAAAAGCGATTCTTCTCTCTTTCCCACTCTTCAATTTGCAAACCAGCTTGGAGAAGGTCTTTGAAATCACGGATGAGTGTATGAGACATCCTCTCATGAAGACTAGGCAACACCCCTCTTACAATCATCCTTATTTGATCGGATTCATCGGGCCTCTTCTTGAATAAAGCGGCCTTATTTCTCCATCTCTTCACATAGTCCACAAAATTCTCATTTGGCCTTTTGTCTAATGGACTCCACTTCCATTAAGGTAACTTCCATCTTGATATTATATCCATATTGTTGGATGAAGGCCTTGTAAAGCAGATCCCAACTCTTTTGTGTTCTATCATCTAAGGTATTGAACCAATTTTGGACAACAGGGTCTAATGAGAGCATGAAGTACCTTAGGATTTGAGCCTTAGTAGCTCGGGCAGATTGCATGGTAGTGATGTACTGCTTCACATGGAGATGAGGGTTTCTGGTTCCATTGTACCTAGCGAAGGAAGGCATCTTGAACTTAGAAGGAACTTCTTCATCTTGTTCAAATAGTTTGTCGATTATGGACATCTCTTCGGTTTTCAGCTTCTTCTCAAATTTCTTTTCTAAATCAGCAATCATCTTTTCAACATCGGATGTCTCGGTCTTTTCAATAGTTGTTTTCTCAACAGCCTTCAGTTCTTTCTTCTTCTCTTGAACATCTTGGTAGTATTGAGCCCAATCATCATCATCATCAATGATCACCTTTTCATCATCAAAAACCACTTCACTAACTTTGGTCTTCCCTTTGTCCTTTGGTTTCTTAGTGCAAGCAGATGCCTTGGCATGGTTCTCTAAGATTGCAGTCAACTGGTTCTTCATGGTCTCAGCTAGGGCCTCTTTGATTTCTTCCATTTTGGCGTTGAAGGCCTCATCCACCATCCTTTGAATTTGTTCGGGCTCCATTATTTTTGGTGAGCAAGTGATTTAGTCGTTGCTAGATACTTCATCTCCGGCGTAGGTTGGATTGTTGTAAGCTTTTGAACTATCGTAATCCATGGATGTGAGCCAGAGAGGATCAATGATATGAAATGCAAATGTATGCATGTATGCATGTATGCACAAACAATCAACAGATAAGGATAAATAGGATGTTCCTTCCAACCTTATAACATCCACACACGAATGGCGAGTAACTTTTCCTAGGTATATGGTTAACAAAATACCAACATGGGGTATCTTGCTTTCGAATAATTCCCTCGGACATTTCAACCAATAGTTATATTTTCAAAAATGGAAATCAATCCATGATAATTCCCATTAATTAGTATTTCTGCTATGGGCCAAAGAATCTTTGATTTGTTTTTAGAAAAGTCTTATGTCCAAAAACCATCTTGAAAAATTTTGAAAATAGTTTTGGTCTTTTGGATTTTAAAGAAAATTTTATTTTGAGCTTACAATGTACTTAGGTTATATTAGAAAAAGAACAAAACAAATAAGCCATGGCTTAGGCTAAGATAAAACAACCATAGTCAAACAACATGCATTTGGGGTAAAACATAAGGAAAGTAACTAGGCCAATTACATGAGCTTTAGTCTTTGGGTTAAAAAGGCTTAGGTTCCCATAGCAAGTATATACCAAATGGTACGAGGCTATGAGTGGTTATGCCATGCTCGATCTCCATACCTTGAGTGAAAGTATGGTATCCCTCATATAACACAACACAGGTAACACGGGCATCCTAACTCACGCACACGATGCAATCTAAGATGATGCAATGGATAATATCATTATATGAAAGAATAGTATAATATAAAGACCAACGGAATCAACTTCTCTTATCCCCAATGGAGTCGCCACTGTGAGCGGGGATTTTTCCCCCACTCCCAGTGGAATGGTTCTTGCAACTTCAGCACTGTTTAGGCTCGGGGCCTTAGAGAACACGGACCTAAGTCCGGAGAAAAAAGGAGTCGCCACCCGGACGGGCCGGGAAAAAAGAAAGGGGTGGATGACTCGATTCCTAAGGAATCCCCAACCCCCTAATGGGTTCGGAAAGTTGGGTACATGTGGGGAAGGTGAGAAATGGCCCAGCACCCCCACAACGCCCAGTTCATTGGAACCGACCTTCTTTACAGGTATTAATATTATAAAATTCTTAAATATAACAATATTATCCATACTACACACAATAAAAAGAATGCATCATTATATTAAAATCAAAGCAATGTCCAAACAGGGCAAATAAATGGACATCCATCCAAGGATGGAAAAATGTCCTTACATCACATGCCTAAATAGGACACCCACCAAAAGGTAGAAACATACCCTTTACATAGGTTCTAAAATAGAAAAGCAAATTAAATTACATGATGTTTAACTAATAAGGTACCCACCAAGTGGAAATATACCTCTTACAACTTTTGGAAATCTAAATTAATTGATAAAAGTAAATAATCATTCATCATAAATAAATCATTCATCAAAGCTATTAATCAAAATATAAAATAAACATCCATCCATGATAAATTAAATAAATCAAGTATTGAATTAAATAAATTAAAGCATAAGAGATAAATCAAAGTATAATCAAGTATGGAATTGAATAAAGCAAATAAAAGTTCAATTATAGCTACTGTGACTTTTTATGGAATTAAAATAGTTTAGGGTTTTATGTTTTAAGAGGTTGGTAAGACTCTTTGATTAACTAAATTAATATTTGAATGGTGAAGTCATGAAACTAGGGTTTTAGACACTTTGAAATACTTTTGATGTGTGGTTTTAAATGGTGATTCATTGTATTTTTTTAAGCTACTGTGTAAAGTTGTAAAATTTGTATTTTTATGGTTTTTAATGTTTTAAAAGATTAAAGTTTAGAAAAAGTTAGGGTTTAAGTTTTTAAAGGGTTTATAGCTTATTATTTTAGGTTTAGAGTTGAATTTGGATTTAGTGTTTTTAGAATTTATGGTTACGGGTGATGCATGGAACTTTTAGGATTAAAAATCAATTTGATACTTTTATGTGATTTTATGAAAATAAACCAAACAAATCAAAGTTTTTATAAATAGAAAAGATTTATATAATTCGAAAAAGTGTTTTTAGAGTTTTTTTTTGTGAGAAACAGAACATGTTTTAAGCTTTTATAAATTTAAAAAACAAATTTTGGTTTTGGGGTTTTGAAGAAATAAAACTAATAACTTTAAATTCTTTGAGAAATAAAGCAACGGATTAATGTTTTTAACTTTAGAAAAACTAAATTAAAGTTCAAAAGTTTTTAATTTTGAATAACACAATTTCCTAATTTTAGCTACTGTGTAAAAAACAATTAAAGAAATTCAATTAACACATACCTTCTTTTGATGATTCCTCCAAAAACAATTCTTCTTGGATGAACTAGCTCCAAAGACAAACTTTTTTTACCTTTGAATTACTTAAATCGTGATGCTGCTCCTTTAAAAATCAGTTGAATTGAATTTATTACTTTTCCTTCACTGATTTGGTTTTCCAATTTCCAAGCTACTGCCAAAAATTTTCCTCCCCTAATTCAGTTGCATTTGATCCTTATTTATAGAGGTCTTTCTATGTATAATCCTAATTAAACACCGCAAATAATATAAATAAGAAAAGGAAACCAAAACCTAATTAAATTAGGTTTCGAAAATTTTGCGTCGGAAAAAATCGGGCTGCCGAAAAAATTACCTCGAGAAAAAATGCGCTGGCAAAAAAAAACTGCAGCAGTTGGGCGGGTTGGGGTGTCGCTCGCAGGAAATTCCTGTGGGAGAGCTATTTCACCCGCAGGATTTTCCTGCGGACAAAAATTCTATTTCGCTCGAAGGAATATCCTGCTAGCGAAATAGAACAATTATTTCGCCTGCAGGAATTTCCTACGGCCGAAATAGCCCACGGGCCCGCACGACTTTTTTTTGCCGCCGATTTTTCCAACTCTGATTTTATTTTTATTTTTATTATTTGATTTTTATTTGTTTATTTTTATTTTTTATTAATAAAAACTAGATGCTAAAGCAAAAATTATTTAATTAAAATTATTTTGGACCAATTGGACAACAAAAATCATTATGGACTAAATAAAACATATTGAACCGGATTAGGTCAAAAATTAAGGGTCTACACCTGGCAAGGCAAATGTTGTTGTTGATACCTTGAGTCGAAAGTCTTTGGTAGGTTTGACTACTTATTCGCTCTCATTGATTGTTGAGTTAAGAGCATTGCATGCTAGATTTGAGTCTGCTGATGATGGTGCTTTGATGGCTCAGTTGCAGTTGAGGCCAATCTTTTTGGATCATATTAAGGAGGCTCAGTTGGCAGATGAAAGAATTCAGAAAATTGTGTTGGTTTGTCAAAAAGGGGAAAGTCGAGACTTTTATGTGGGGGATGATGGCAGTCTATGGTACATAGATTGATTGTGTATTCCTGATGATGCAGAATTGAAAAGAATGATATTAGAGGAAGCACATCAGTTGTCACATCCGCCACCGCATTTATGCATGGCAGGCACGTGCACAGTAGAGAAGGGGAAAAGAGAAGTCAATTCCTGACAACAGCCCCAAATAAGGCTATAGGACCAATGGGACCTAATTGAAAAAAATACAAAGTTTTGGGGAGGTGATTGTAATTTCCAAAAAAGTTTTGGGGAGGTGACTGTAATTTGCAAAAAGTTTTAGGGAGGTGACTGTAATTTCCAAAAGTTGTACTGGAGGTTCTTAATAGTGCACATAACAGACTCCAAAAATAGAGAGTAGAGAAAAATCGGGTCACAACGACGCGTAACGGTTTTTCTAGGAAATGCCTCGTTAGAGAGAAACGAAGACATGTAGACTAGTGCCATTTTGGTCATTATTAATTAAAATTTATACATAAATCCAAAGTAGGAAATAAACACACGAGTGCGTAGAGGACGTCGAGGGGTTGAATATGAAACAATCGTTAGTAGAAACGAAGCCCGGGCAGAACCCGAGCAAAGAAAGGACTTAAAGGGAATTTTGTGAGGGCTTATTGGTAATTTTTCAAAACGACTTGGAAACCTAAAATAGACCTTAAAAATAGAAAGTAGAGATCGAGAGGATCAAAACCATATGTAATTTGCCTCGTGAAACTGTACGGTTTAAAAGTTATTATCGATTAATCGTCGGAACAAAAAATGGGCCCGGTTCCATCTAGGTACCATATGGATGACATGGAACAAATTGGGGTACCAAATGGGAAAAGGGACAAGTTGGAGGACTTAATTGGAAAGAAAAATATAAAAATCTTTTGATGGCCAATCATAATTAGCCATTTAAAAGTCATAAAAAGAAGAAAAGATAAAGGTATGGACAAATGGCCCTAAAGCATTCATCCAACCCAAAAGTGGACATCATTTCCACTATATATATCATAGCAAGAAGAACAAAATCTCTCTCCCACAAACACTCCAAACCGTCGGCCTCCATAGGAAGAACACCAAAGAATTTCTAATTTTTGTCAAGTTTGATTCAAGTTCAAGGTGAGTTTTAAGGTTTTAAAGTATGTAGAATTCAATTCTCGTATCAATTTTAAGTATTTATATATCTATTGGAAGATTGGAAATTAGGGTTCTTATGGTGGATTTGGGGAAAATTTAAGTAGTGATGATATTGATTAATTAAATGGAAGAATCAAGGTTTCTAAGGTTTAATAAGGTTAGATTAGGATTTAGTTTGAAAAGAAATGGAAGGGTAGTGCATGTTCTAAATTTCTAAGGCTTATGTTTAAGGTTGTGTTCTTGAATATCTTGAAGGAAAAACAAAGATTAAGGAAGGAGAAGAAGGAAAAGCAAAGGGGAATTAAAAGAACAAGGTTTGGTACTTTACCATAAAAGGAATTTTATTTTTCTTACAAACTTTGGTTTATGGAATTTTTTATGTTGATGCTTAAATGTATTGATTGAGTTTAAATTAAATGTTTGAGTTATGTTCTTGGTTTCTTATGGCAATTGAGTTGTTTAAATTTAATTTAAACCAAATGTTTTGAGAAAAATTAGGCAAGTTGATTTGATGAACTTTAATTAGTTGATTTAAGTTAAATATGCAAAAGTTGTCAAGGGGAAGTGTTTAAATCTTCACTTTATCATTAAAGAAGCCTTCATATTGATTTGGAAAAAAAAAATAAACTATCCCATGTATTTCATATGTTTGGGCCGAAATGGTCCCAAAATGGCAGCTTTCTGGACTTTTTTTGTAGCAGTTGTTTGAGGTAGCAAATGAATGAATTTTTCAACGAACTTTTACATGCAATTAGTAAACATATGAAATAAGTTTCCTGTAAAATTTCAGCCAAAAATAAGATCATTTACCTGGTCAAATGCATGACTGAAGTGGACTGAAATTTTGACAAAAACCCAGATTTTACTATTCATTTGGCGCTTGCCTTTTTCGTTGCCGATTTTACGCGCCGCGACACTATTCATTTGGTCAATTTGTGACCTTTTGAGGAATGCTTTGAAATGGTTGATATGTTTATTGTGGATGTTAAAAATGTGAAAAAGGGTAATAGTTTGACTAAAGAATGTGGTGCGCGGTGTAAATGGCAAAACGCGACGGGAATTAAAATGTTTTCTCGAGTCATTCTAAAATGAAGTTTGAGACTTAAATTGAATCATTTTAACCTTTATGCTCTACTGGGTAGTTGGGAGTGGCAAATAATGGTATGGTGCACTATACTAACTTATGCAGTACTGCTTGATATTGTGATTGAATTGTTATGATCTGAACTCAATGGTGAGGGCCATTGAAGCCAGTGGTGAGGGCCATTGGTTATAACCAGGATGGTGAGGGCTATTCCTGTGATATGATAATGGTGGTGAGGGCCACTGCCTTATCGCTATGGTTCCCTATATACCAGTAGAGCCAAAGTCCTGTTTTTTTAAACTACGTAATGCAAAATGAGTTTGAATTATGGTTTTTACATTTGTTGAAAGCATATTTACACTGAATGTACAATAACTTCCATTGGTTTAATGTTGGTTGATTTTTGATTTAATTATTTCCTTTTATTTCAAATGCTTTCATGTTCTACTTTTATTTCCATTGGTAAAGTACCCACTGAGCGACATTGCTCAGCGAGTTAAGTTTTCCTTGACTCGTAGGTTCGGAGCAGTAGCTAACTCTTGGGAAGCAACGACCAGACCCACAGCATATCAGAGTAGATCTCTTAGTTTCCATTTTGAGTTATCTAGTTGTGGCATGTATATGTATATATAAGTTTGAGAATTACTATGTTATACTGTATGTTAGTAGTATGTAATAATAATAAACCTCTACTTTATTTGGTACTAGAAGTGTGAATTCTTCTTGCAGGTTTGTAGTTGAGGTTATAAGGTGGATTCATTGGGAGTGTATTGAAACTGATTGTATTCACATTGGTTTGGGTAAAAATGTTTTCAAAAATCAGAAAAACCACTTTTGTCGACACTTGGGACCCAAATTTCTAGGCGAACCTCTGGCAAAATTTTTGTAAAGCCGGAACTAAAATTTGACTAAGTAAAATTGGTAGCAACATTAGGTTAGTGTGGCGCCTCTACTCGGCTTACACACGTAGGCCGGGAAGGGGTGTTACAATTTTTGGTATCAGAGCTCCGGTTTAGCCGATTCTGGGTAGTTAGTTGAACTAAACCTTAAATGTATGACACATAGGATTAGGTTAGGGGTTCTAAATATGTAACTATACATGTGTGTAGTATTGTTAGTTATGATATTCTAATTATAACAGGAGAAATTATGGGTAATCGAAACAGGAGGGCCATTGGTTATAACCAGGATGGTGAGGGCCATTCTTGTGATATGATAATGGTGGTGAGGGCCACCTATGTTACAGTGGTGAGGGCCACTGCCTTATCGCTATGGTTCCCTATATACCAGTAGAGCCAAAGTCCTATTTTTTTAAACTACGTAATGCAAAATGAGTTTGAATTATGGTTTTTACATTTGTTGAAAGCATATTTACACTGAATGTACAATAACTTCCATTGGTTTAATGTTGGTTGATTTTTGATTTAATTATTTCCTTTTATTTCAAATGCTTTCATGTTCTACTTTTATTTCCATTGGTAAAGTACCCACTGAGCGACATTGCTCAGCGAGTTAAGTTTTCCTTGACTCGTAGGTTTGGAGCAGTAGCTAACTCTTGGGAAGCGATGACCAGACCCATCTCATGAAAGCATCTCATATCTTGATGCTTTGGAGATACAGGTCTAACGCATCTCATATCTTGTCAGTGGAGTCCATTGAGGTGAGTCTAGATCTGACTTACGAGGAAGAACCAGTGGCGATTTTGGCACGAGAGGTTAAAGAATTGAGGAATAAGAGGGTGCCACTTGTGAAAGTCCTTTGGAGGAATCAAGCCACTGAGGATGCAACATGGAAAAGTGAGCAGGCGATGCATAGTCAGTTTCCCTAATTGTTCCAGACTTGAGGACAGGTAATTTCGAGGACGAAATTTGTTTTAGGGGAAGAGAATTGTAACATCCTAAAATTTTTTGAAAATTTCTAATTCTTGGAATATTTGATAAAATAAATTATAATTTAAAAGGATAAATTAAATTAATGGTTTTAAATGAAAAATGAAGGGATTTTAAATGAAAAAGTGGAATATATATGTGATGTATATGAAAAATATACATAACATATAAAAGTCAAAATTTTTTAAAAGAAAAGGGTATTTTGGTAATTAAATCTTATAAATTCAAAATTAATAAAATAATTCAAAAATAAATTATTTTTCAATGGAAGAGGGAAATTAGAAATTTTAATTTATTAAATAAATAATTAAATAAATAATTATTAAATTATTTTAATATATATATATGGTTTAAAAAAAGATGAAAAGGAAAAGAAATATTAAAAAGTCTTCTTCTTCTTCTTCAAGGGCCGAATTCCATGGGAGCTAGACCAAGGATTTTACTTCTTCTATACTCCATAAATTGAAGGATTTAACAAGTTTCAAGTGGATTTCTGGTGATCTCCACCAAAATTAGTAAGTTTCCAACTGTTTTCTTTGAATTCCTTGGAAATTTGGATTATGTGAGTTTTGGAATTTTGATGTAGTATGTCATAATTGTTGGAATTGGTGTGTATGATGTTATTTTGGGTAGTTAACAATGATTCTAAGGTTAGATTGAAGAGATGATGGAGTTTGAATAAAGAATGGTGAAGAGAGAGAATTTAGGGTTATGGATTTTTGGGGCTTTGAAAACATGAACTTTAATTGTGCAAATTGATTCCAAATGAGTTGTTTTGATTCGTAAACAAGTATTTTTAAGTCAAATATTAGATTTGGTGGTGTTGGGTTGGAGTTTGAGAATGGAAGTGGAGATTTAGGGTTTTGGAAAAGTGATTTTCCAAAGTTATTGAATTGTGTGATTTTATTTGTTTAAGCATGTTGTTTAGTGTTAAAAGTGATTAATATAAGGTTGGAATGAGTAATGGATTGTGTTGGAATGGAAAACCTTCAATGGGGGAAGGTTATGCCATTTTTGATATTTTTGTGTATAAGAGTGTATTGTTATAATGTAAATGATTTAAATGTATTAAAATATGTTTTTAATAATATAAATAAACTTAAAACACTAATTTAATTGTAGTAGAATCGAATCTAATGTTAAAGTGAGGAAAGGATAAATTTTTGGAAATTTGTAGAAGTGATGTGTAATTATGGTTTAATGTTGGAAATGCCATTAAATGTGATACTAAATGATTATTTGCTATCACATTTTGTTTAGGCATTGAGGCAGCTTGATTTGCTTCATCCAAGTGGTAAAGGGCAAGATGGAAAGATTGGATTGGAGGTTGTTTTAAGCTTGCTTTGGGTTGCTAGTGGAGGTATGTACAAACTTTGAGTATAATGTTTATATTTGCATGACATTTGGACTTAACACATTTTAGTTGGAAAATGTCTTAAGCTACTTGGTTCATTGATTGTGTATGAATAATGTGCTATGACATTTGTAATGTCATATATGTGTTAAATGCATTGTGAAAAGCCATTGATAATGGCTAAATTGTGTTAAGTGTGAAATATGCATATTATGTAAAAATACCCAAAGTAATTGGGTAATGTGTTGTGAATGCAAAAATGAGATATGTGGAATAATGAAATGAATTGATATTGATAAAAATGAGAAAAGTGAGAAAAAAATGTGAAAATAAGTCAATGTGCCTAGATTGAATATGTGACAATGAGAAAGAGATTAATAATGAGAAAAATGAATAAATTGTGTGTCTAGTATGTTATTCAATTTTCAGAGTTCTGGGTTTGGCGGCATGCATATGATTGCCTATGGGCTAAACACTGGAATGGTGAAAGGACTGGGTCGTAAGCCAAGCCAGCTGATAAATATGATGTTTTTGGGGTGAAAAGACTAGGTCATAAGCCTCAAAAACAAATCCTTGAAGCTAGACTGAGTGAAAAGACTGGGTTGTAAGCTCAGATCTAGTTGGATTATCCATGGATATATTGTCTACGGGGCTAGACACATAGTGTCATTATGGACCAAAGTAGTAACTCTGAAATTTGAATAGCATATTAGATCCTTTTGGGCCCTTGCTTGTCTTTGCTTTAATGTGAATTGTGAATTTTGATACAATTGAGCAATATAATGTGATATAATGTTATGAGTTGTGATTATGAAATATTTGAAAAATATAAGAAAGTGGAATGATGTGACATTTATATGCATTGTGCATTGATATTGCATTAAGTTTTATTGTTATTATCAAAGTTTGTACCACTAGGCTTCGGCTTAGCGTGATTATTTCCATCGATTAGGTGACAGGATAGACTCAGCTGAGCCAGAGAGTTCTTCTAGACCAGGTCGGGTCTAAACTTGTAGTTGAGCTTGTTAAGTTGCTATCGAGATTAAAAACACTGTCAGCAGCATGTATATATTTTTATGTTATTGTACATTTTGAGTATTATGCATAATATATTATGTTTTGGATTTTACGTATTGTATATTATAAAGAATGTTTGGTTCAATGTATTTGAAGTGGGAGAGTAAGTGTGTTTTAAATTATATATATCTATATATATAAATATTTGAGAAACTTGGTGAAATTGAGAAGTATGGTTTAGATGGTGATTTGAAATTATTTGGGAGTGCTTTCTTTTTGCAGGTTGTGTTTTGATAAATTTTGGGATGTCCAAATTACAGACAAAACTCTGGCGAATTTTTTCCAGAGATTTTCATATATAATATTTATTTTGGGTTCCTATAACAAGTAAAGAATATTTATATTCTATTTAATTTTATATAATTTGAATTTTAAATTTTAAATTGGAAATGTGAATTTTTTTTTATTAAACCAGTCTGTGACATTTTTGTACTGTGTATGCATATTTTACATATGCTGAAAATATGTATTGTATGTATATAAGGTATAAGGGTGTTACAATTGTGTTAATGCTACTGGCCAATGAGGAAGGAGGCAGTTTTTAGAATTAGGGAAGCCACTGTCTTGGGTCCTCAATAAGCTACAAAAGAAGGGATTGTTACAACCCTTAAATCCTTGTCCTTTACCTAATCTTCTCCCAGCTAATTTTGACACTAAAGCATTTTGTCAATTTCGTCAAATGTAAGGGCATGACACGGATAGATGTGTGAGGTTGAGGCATGAGATCCAAAATTTGATTGATAGTGGGAAGCTGCCCAAGCCCAACAAGCCAAACACCAAAGATAATCCTTTGTCGAGGTTCAATAGAGTGCCACCACCGGCGACCTTCATGATTGGAGGAGGTTTGCATGAAAGTTTTGTCATGTCTTCTTTCCAAGATTTGGGTGAAGAAGTAACCAAAAAAGTGGTATCTAGCAAAGTTGAACAAACTATGGTGGGTAAAGAAGTAGCAATCTATGTCATGAATGAGTTTTGGAATTCAAGCGATAGTGATGACGATCTTGTACCCAAGAAGGAGGAATAGACCTGGTCCAAGCCCGAAGAAGATGAAGTAATGAACACAAGATCTGGTAAGCCTTATGCAAGGCCACCACCTAAGGAGGTAGAAGTTAATAAAGGAAAGGAAGTTGAAGTAGGAAACAAAGAAGAGGAAGATGATACTGTGCTTAAGCAGTTGAAGAGAACCTAAGCAAGTGTTAGCATTTGGGACTTATTGGCCACTTCTAAGAAGCATCGTGAAACTATGGCCAAGGCCTTGGCTAACATGCCAATTTCCACCTCTATAACATTGGAGGAACTGATTAACTTCATTAAAGTTGAAGGAGTAATGAAGTGTGAAGAAATTCAAAAGAAGAGCGAAGTTGACATGGGAATGGTATCTTTCTCGGATGCGGATTAACCAAAAGAGGGGAGAGATCACATCCATCCTCTCTTTATCAAAGTGGAAATCAAAGGAAAAAGAACTCCATGTGTAATGGTTGATGATGGGTCCTCTATAAATGTTTCTCCACTTAAAATATTGCCAAAACTAGCTATGTCAATGAGAGATTTAAGCCCAACCGAGGTAACAATTCAGGCTTATGACAACACCAAGAGGCATGCCGAAGGAACTTTCAAAGCTACTATGAAGGTTGGTCCAATTGAATCTATTGTTGAATTTGTTGTTTTGGACATACCTATTACCTTTGCTCTACTTTTGGGACGACCATGGTTCCATCCTCTTAGTGGAGTTCCTTCCACCCTCCATCAAAAGATCAAGTTCCCTAACGGAGATGAGACGATGGTCATCGAGGCCGAGGATAATGAGGTTGTTAATGCTCTAATGGTGGAGAGGCCTCTCCATGGTTTCCGAGTTGCTATATTTTTAGATGAAGAAGTAGTGGACTCTAAGGTCTTGAACATGATGAAGAACATGAGCTACCTTTCCGGAGCTGGTCATAGAAAGGGCAAGGCCGGTGTAATAAAGCTTCCAGATTTTAAGACTCAAACTTCCAAGAAAGGGTTGGGGTATGAAGAAGCCAACAAAAATGTCTAGCCAAAGAAGAATGAGAAGATGAGCTTCCCACCACTTGAAAAAATCTTTGTCAAGGCTCCAGACATGGAATCACTCCAAGGAAAGCCCGAGCCAATCATGTTCATGGGAAAGTTGATCTCGAGTTTTGAAATTTTTGCTGATGTTGCCAAGTTAATGGAACAAGTGAAGAAAGAGCTCACCCTGCCAGCCAACAAGGAGCCCAATCCAGAAAAGAAGAAGGAAGATATCCCGAAAGTCGAGAAAACTCTAGAGGAGATTGCTGCCCTAGTTGAAGAGGAGTTTAAAGATTTTATGCTTTATGATTTTGAGAATAATGATTTTGATTTTGATTTTAATTTGTATGCTTCGTATGAGGATGATGATGTTTTCTTTTCCAAAATGAATGCAATAAAGTCTGATTTTGCTTACTTGTGTGATGTTTCTCCTGATGGTTGCATACATTCAAATAGTGGTTACATGAGCTTCTTTAATATTAACTCTATTGATACACAGTCAATAAATTTGGGAACAACCAAAAATCCTAAAAACATTAGCATAGCATCCGACCTTACTCCTGATGAGAGAGAGAGATTTGAAAAAATATTTAAAAAATATGAAGAAGTATTTGCTTGGTCTTATGAGGATATGCCTAGAATAGATTGAGACATAGTTGAACATCTCATTCCTAATTACACTCATATGAAGCCTGTCAAATAAAAGCTTAGGCGTTTGAGGCCAGAATGGGTTGAATTGGTTAAAGAAGAGGTCACTAAATAAATACAAGTAAAGTTCCTTGAAGTGATAGAATATCCAGACTAGATAGCCAACATAGTACTCGTGCCAAAGAAAAATGGAAGAATTAGGGTATGTGTGGACTATAGAGATTTAAACAAGGCTTCCCCTAAAGATGATTTTCCTTTACCCCATATAGATTTCCTTATTGATAATGCAGCCTCTAGCGTGCTACACTCATTTATAGATGGATTTTCCGAATACAACCAAGTGTTAATGTCCTAAGAGGATAAAGCCAAAACTTCTTTCATTACTACATGGGGAATATTTTGTTATAGGGTGATGTCGTTCGGATTAAAGAATGCTGGAGCAACCTACCAAAGGATGGCCACCACATTATTTCATGACATGTTGCACAAAGAAGTCAAAGTATATGTTGATGATATGATGGTGAAATTAGATACAAGGGAACAACACTTCTAAAACTTAGAATTATTCTTCAATAGAGCATTGAAATATAAACTAAGATTAAACCCGAAGAAGTGTGTGTTCGGGGTTACCTCAGGCAAATTGTTATGACATGTGATTGGTCCAAATGGCAATGAGATTGAACCTAACAATGTTAAAGCAATCAGGGATATGCCAGCCCTTAAGATGGAGAGATAAGTTCAAGGATTCATTGGTAAATTACAATACATTAGCAGGTTTATAGCAAAGCTCACCACAATCTGTGAGCCTATCTTCAAGTTGCTTAAAAAGAATCAGCCGGTCCTGTGGAATGAAGAGCATCAAAAGGCCTTTGAACAAATAAAAGAGTATTTGCTGAATCTACCTATTTTGAAACCACTCAAACCCGGTAAACCCCTATTACTATACTTAGCAGTAGAAGAAGAGTCAGTAGGAGCCATGCTAGCCCAAGCAGATGAGTCAGGGATTGAGCATGCAATTTACTATTTGAGTAGAAAGCTCCTACCTTATGAAATTAAGTATATTATCATTGAAAAGACCTGTATAGCTGTGGTTTGGTCTTCTAAGAAGTTGCAGCATTACTTTCAATCTTATAGTGTGCAAGCAATTTCCAGGCTGGATCTAATGAAGTACTTAAGGGAGACACCCTCTTTGATTGGGAAGTATGGGCGATGGTTGATAATATTGGAGGAATTTGAGATTGAGTATGTAACTAGGAAAACAATCAAAGGAAGAGCAGTGGCAGAATTCCTGGACCAACAACCATTACCGAATAGCGAAGAGGTAGTATTGAAATTTCCGGATGAACATTTAGAGGCCATTGAAGTACAGGGATGGAAAATGTATTTTGACGGGGCAGTGAATAGGAAAGGAGCAGGTTTGGGAGTCATACTAGAATCGTCTGAAGGAGAACTTATCCCTTTAGCCAAAAAGCTGAAATTCAGGGCAACCAATAATATGGTGGAATACGAAGCATGTATCTTTGGTTTGGAAACCCTAATGATTATAAAGGTGGATAAGGTGGAAGTTTTTGGCGATTCATTGCTAATAGTATCCCAAGTAAATGGAGATTGGGAGTTGAAAGAAGAGAAATTAAAACCATACCACCATTACTTAACCATGATGAAGAAGAACTTTAAGGAGTACAGGTTTATAAACTTACCAAGAGAAGAAAACCAGATGGCTGATGCCCTAGCCACATTGGCTTCGGTATGGGAAAATCCTGTCAATTTATTCCTCAAGCCTCTGGTTTTGACCAGTTCATCAACTCCTTGCTATGAATATGAGACAATCATAAAAATTGATATAGACCATGATGCGTGATATGATACTATAAGATGGTTTTTGGAAGAAAGGGAATACCCGTCGGGGGCAACAAAGAAAGAAAGAAGAGTCATAAGGTGGTGGTCCTTGCAATACATCACCTTCCATGGAGAGTTATATCGAAGATGGCCTGATGGGGTGCACTTGAGGTGCTTGAGGAAGCCTGAAGTGGAGCATATCATGTCAGAAATACACGCGGGAAGTTGCAGTCCACACATAAGTGGTTTAGCCTTAGTGAAAAAGATAATTCGACAAGGTTACTACTGGTTGACCATGGAGAGAGATTGTATTGAGTTTGTAAAGAAATGCCAATAATGTCAGATGTATGGTAATTTGAATCACATGCCTCCTGAACAATTGCATTCTATGTCTTCACCCTGGCCCTTTGCCACTTGGGGGATCGACATTATAGGAGAGATACATCCGACAGCCTCAAACGGTCACCATTTTATTATAGTAGCAGTAGATTATTTTTCAAAATAGGTCAAAGATGAATTCTTCAACAAATTAGGGGCAACTCAAATGGCTAGATTTATTGAAAAGAACCTCATCTGCAGGTATGTGGTCCCGTACAGTGTGATATCAGACAATGGGTGCAGTTTCAAGGAGCACTTAAGGACTTATTATTGAAGTACCGAATTTATCATCACCGATCCTCCCCTTATAGGCCAAAGCCAATGGTGCAGTAGAAGCAACAAACAAGACAATTAAGTAGATCTTGTCCAAGATGACTAAGACATACATGGATTGGTTAGAGATGCTTCTTTTTGCATTATGGGGATATAGAACAAGTGTGCGAACACCCACTGGAATGACACCGTTCTCTTTGGTTTACGGGATGAAAGCAGTGTTGCCAATTGAAATTGAGATCAAGTCATTAAGAGTGGTCTTGGAAGCTGAACTGCCTGAAATGGAATGGGTAATGAGCATATACACACAGTTAGCTTTATGAAAGGAGAGAAGGTTAAAAGCACTGTATCATCATCAACTGTATCAAAGGAGGATAGCTCGGGTACAATAGAAAATTAGAAAGCTCAAAGTCAGTGATTTAGTGTTGAAACAATGTAAGCCTAACGTATCTGATCCAAGAGTAAAATTTAGGCCTAGCTGGGAAGGACCATATGTTGTGAAACAAGTCATGAATAAGGGTGCAGTGAAGTTATCAGACATGGACGGGAATGAGTTTAGTGGGCCAGTGAACATTGACAGGTTGAAGAGGTTTTATGTATAAGAAAGAGAAAAAGAAAAAGAGCTCGCAAGGTTGAGAACCCAAAAAGGGCGGCCTCGACAAAAGTTATAGCAGTCCGCTAGTTCTGAAAACTCAAAAGGACAGCGAGGCAACAATTAGGGCTAAGCGAGAGAAAATCACCAATTAGAAAACCCAAAAGGGCTAGTTGGCAACAGGAGTGATCTTGTGTATGCTGGCTTTATGTTTGGTTATTCCCCAATTTAATAAAACAGAATTTTTATTAAAATTGTTCTATATGCACTGTTATAAGTATTTGACCATATATGGATGAAATAAATAAACACAATAGCAAAAGGTGATGACAAATTATAAAAGGAAAAGAAGCATCTCATATTATTACTTTTATTATTTTTTCATCCTAACAAATTGACAAATGTAAAATCTATGGCAGACGATAAGTGTAACGTGCAGGCCAGCTTTGCTTCAGCCGATCCAAGTAGGCTTCAGTTAGACAAGGCATATCTAAATCGGGAGTGAATTTAGAACCTCGAGGCTCAGCTCCATACTGTCGGTCAAGCCGGCGAGGATCATATCAAGTACCTTGACGAAGAGCAGCAAGTGGAACATACATCTTCCACCAAGGTACTAACCAACAAATGTTAACTTCAGCACGAGAACAGATCCAGTCAACCCAGTCAGCATATAAAGAAGCAAGGTGGAGTAGTTTTCTAGCAGAATGATGTCACGGCATATATCTGATAAAATCCATAGATGGAGTATCAAGCAAGTAGAGATGCTCCTAAAGCCAAATCTATAAGGAAAAATTAAAAATTAAAAAAAGGGTCTGCTATGTTGAAAACCCGCAAGGGCAGCTTAGGCAAAAATTAGGACAGCTTGCTAGTTCCAAAAATCCACATGGGCAGACTAGGCAAAAATTAGAGGAATATAAAATATAATAAAAAAAGGGGGAGTCCGCTAAGTTGAAAACTCGCAAGGGCAGCTTAGGTAAAAATTAAGACAACTCGCTAGTTTTGAAAACCCGCATGGGCCGACTAGGAAAAAATTAGAGCAATAAAAAATATATATACAAGAAAAAGAGAAAAACCTAAATTGAAAACCCGAAAGTGTAGTTTAGGTAATTACCTGAAGCAACAATGGATCCCCGGTCAATTTCTTTAACAATCCCGATTTAAGTTGGTCTAATCCAACTAAAGTCTCAGCTAAGATCACGGGTATCGGCGACAAGCCTCCTTCCATTTGGTCCATGATATCCAATACTCGTGGATCAATATCGCCATTAAAAGAAACAAGCAAGAATTGGACAAGCAAGCATAGAAAAAGCATACATCCCCATGCCTTAGTAGGAGCCAAATGAGAAAGGCAAAAGTCAATTAAGGGACCAAGCAGAATTTTCTCACCTCTTGTCAACTGTAGAACTTCGGGCTTTGAAAGTTGAAATAACATTTGCATCTTTTGTTGAGTCTTGGAAATCAATATAGCTAATGCCATTTGTTGATCACTTGGATATCCAAGGATGGTCTCAAATTCTTCAATCAAGGGACATATTTCAAAGCCATTAATCTTATATGTCCTAGATTTCACATTCCAAAAAAAGCCATGGCATGTAAAAAAGAATGGTCCAACTTAATATTTTGAAAACACTGCAAAGTATCGATTTTTGACCAAGATATTTATTTCCAATGAATGGCATCTTTATTTTTAAATAGAACTTTTATTTTCTTCAAATGGAGTTTGGTCATTATTGACAACTGAAGGAAAATTGAAATTGTTGATGCTGAAGTGAAAAATTTCCTAGCTTCTGCATGAGATCATGGCGTGAAAAGAGATTTATATGGGATGATTGACTATTCCAGAATTGGCAAGGAAAAGTATGAGACCGAGACGCGCAAGAATAAGAAATTGGCAATGAAAAGGTTTTGAGTTGCCGCGTTGCCTTTGGTTTTGTAAATTGGTGCTACTATAGAAATATTGAATGTGAAGAGGAAAGACCAATAATTGTAGCGTAGCAATAATAATGATAATAGAATAAAAAAAGAGTTGCTATAAAATTTAAATTATATATCGTCATTATTATTTTTATCATTATATTTATTATATAATATTTCCTCAATTGATAGATAGATCACTAAGAATGAGGTGGTGGATCATGATCAAACAAAGCCTAAAAAAAGTCATCGCCTATTGAAAAAGGAGGCATATCACCCATCCCGAGTCCGCTCGAAGTAGAAGCATCTGAATCTCTATTACCTTGGAATTCAAATCTATAACGGTCCTCATCCGAAGTAGACGACAGGATCTCATGGTCATCAGCTTAGGGTCCTCTAGATGACGAAGCACCAAAATCTCTCATTCCCTAAAATTGGAAGTCTCAAAAATCTTGCTCTGACGGGTGATATAATTTTTCAAAATGGACAACCTGTTGACGACTAGTAGCTAACTCTTCTTGAAGTTTCTTATTTTATTCCTCAAGCATCCACTGTGAGCCAAAAAGGGAAAAGGTAAGAGAATACATAATCATGCATACATATAGCATAAATTATCATGGAACAGGAAAACCTACCAAGTAATTCATATCGACGCCCTTTGGATGAGTTGGGATCTCCGGTTGATTAGAATGAGCAAACGGAGGAGCGATAAAGAAAGGTTCAGCCTCATGACCAAATGAGCTAGTAGCCTGAAAATAATCATTAAAATAGTCAAGACAAGTTAAGAAAGAAGTAATTATAATGGTAAGATGGTAAAAGTTTACTTGAGAAGTGCTAGCCCCGAGATGTGAGAAAGACTCTCCTCCTTCTCCGTGATTCTCCTCTTCATTGCTATCTTCATTTTCCTTGGGAATCTCCCATACACCAATAGGGGATACATCAAAGTTCAAGAGTCCTACTTGAATAAATTGGGTATAAGATGCACCCGGTGGATAGAGAAAGGTTTCAACATCATAACCGTGCCGAGCCAACCACTATGCATTCTCTGGTATTGATGTGATATTTAAAGTATACTTCGGACAACTCATCAGGATCCTTCGCCGTTCAGGGCCAAGGAACCACTCATACACTCTCTCCCCGAGAAACCAACCACTAGACACGGGGCCGACAATGACTCAGAGGGTATGCTGAAAAGGCAATGAGGCATTCATGGAAGAAGTCCAGTTCATCCTCTCTTATATGTTCCACCAAGCCAAATTGATCTACAAAATGATATAAGGTAAGTGAACTTTTATATAAATTTTAAAGTATACTAATGCTATTTTACCTGGCCTCAAGTTAAGCAACTCAAGAGATAGTGCCGGGTGTGTACATGGTGAGAGTCGAAAACTGCTACACCATCTGACAACCAAAAATTTAATCTCGGATACCCGACTCTCTCTCGGGAAATGCTTGTCACCCTCACAATATTATGCTCATATGCCCATACCTACAACAATAATGAAAATCAAATTCATGCAAGAATAAGAATGAAATTGACATTGGTGGAAGAAGAATACCTCGACAACCACCATAAAGCCAACGAAAGACTTCTTATTTCTGTAAATCTTATCAAGTCCATGATAAAGACAAGCATGGCCAGCTTCACCCCAGCCATAAAGCGATACCGTACTCATATCAGTAAGGGCACTCAACACCGACAAATGAATGGTAGATTCAGTGCTGCAAAAAATGGTCGACTCGAGCAAATACAATAAAAATCCTCGAGCATATTGTTTGGTTATTTCCCTATGAACTCGTCCTTCGTAGTTTATCCAATAACTCTGAATCGGCTCAATTTTTATCTTGAAAGGCCCTTTAAATGATGGTTCCATACCAATTAACTATTGGACTTCTTCGAATGTTAGAATATCATTGGTAAGAGGGACCGAAAGGCCATAGCACTGGATACCAGTTATGGTTGTATAATCGACTGGGCCAATGGTCATCTCTCCTATAGGTAGGTGAAAAGTATGGGTTGTGTCCATCCACTGCTCTGACAATGCTTGAACTACACTCCTATCTATCAAACACTCCTCGGATGGTAATTGCAAGATAAAGTTTTCAAAACTGCAATCTCGGATAATCCGTTTTACCCGAGAAGGTGCTATATCATACCATTGTCGGGCTTTATAGACACACCCTCCGCCTCGGATAATGCAACGATCGCGCTAACATGGAGCCATGTAAGTTAACACAAGGTAAGTATATCATCATATCAATACCACTGATTTACAGACTCAATTTATTCGTTATGTTTTATTTTTAGTATATCTATTTACTTGTTTATTAAATTCTTAAATATAGTCATCTAATTGATTTTTTTTCCCAAATCTTAAAAAAAATGAAAAATAATTTGCTGTGAAAATAAATAATTAAATTATTACCTTGGTTTTTTTACTTGAACTGCGATGAAACTGCATCCCAACTAGTAGACTTATAGTTCCATTTTCATGTCGTCGAATAAACTCTAATAACTTAGCATTAGATCAAGTTTCTGATCTCGAAGCATGCATTTTCTCCTCAACTCTGTGCTAAACTCTCTGATTTCACTATCAAAATATGTGTAAGTGTGGATGAAAAGAAAAGATGAGCCGAGGTTTATATAGAAAAATTGCAAAGGAAAAAGACAAAAATAAAAATGATAAAACAGTATTCTTGTAAAAAAAAGAAAAAAAAGAAAAAAGTAAATGTTACTATTGATAAATAGTAAATGAATAGTTGGTAAATAGTGCATAAATAGTGACTACACAGTGAATAAATAGGAAACTCAATTATTCAATTCAATTATTTAGATATTTACGTGTATATAAATATTTTTGCACTTTTAGAATATTTTTACATGCAGGGGGCAAGAAGATATAAGCATGGTAAAAAATAGCTAATTTTTTTGTAAATTCCCTTAGTATCCTACTAACTACAATTACTTTTTACAGATACTCAAATTATTTTTAAGTCCAAAACTTAGCTTAGGTCCAGAACCTAAATTCCCTCTTCAGTCTAGAACTTAGCTCGGGTCCAGATCCCAAATTCCCTCTTAAGTCCAGAACCAAATTATTTTTAAGTCTAGTCCAGAACCCAAATTACCTTTAAGTTCAGAACTTAGCTTAGGTCCATAACCTAAATTCCCTCTTAAGTCCAGAACTTAGCTCGGGTTTAGAATCCAAATTATTTTTAATTCTAGAACTTAGCTCAGGTCCACAACCCAAATTACCCTTAAGTCCAGAACTTAGCTTAGGTTCAGAACCTAAATTCCCTCTTAATTACAAAACTTAGTTCAATCTAGAACCCAAACTATCCTTAAGTCCAGAACTTAGCTTAGGTCCAAAACCCAAATTACCCTTAAGTCCAGAACTTAGCTTAGGTCTTGAACCTAAATTCCCTCTTAAGTCCAGAACTTAACTCGGCTCCATAACCCAAATTATTTTTAAGTCTAGAACTTAGCTTGAGTCCAGAACCAAATTACCCTTAAGTCTAGAACTTAGCTTAGGTCCAGAACCCAAATTAATCTTAAGTCTAGAACTTAGCTCGGTTCCATAACCCAAATTATTTTTAAGTTCAGAACTTAGCTTGGGTCCAGAACCCAAATCTCTCTTAAGTCCAAAACTTAGCTCGGGTCCAGAACCCAAATTACCCTTAAGTCTAGAACTTACCCTGGGTCCAGAACCCAAATTATTTTTTAGTCCAGAGCTCAAACCAACCTTTGGAGTCCAGTATGGCTCTAAACCCAGTCAAAAATCACATTGCTTTTCACTCTCTTTTGTTGTAGTCTCAGATCGCTCAAGCAGGGGGCAAACTGCAGACCCTTAATTTTTTACCCTGCCTGGTCCAATATTTTTAAAATAGTCCAAAATAATTTTTATGGTATTTTAATTAAATTTATTTTAATATTTATTATTTTTAATTTTTTATTAGTAAAGTTAAATAAATAAATAAATAAATAATTGGTGACGGAAGAATCGGCGATGAAAAATTTCGTCACTAGCCAAATTGGCTTGGGCCAATTCGCCGCAGGAAAAACCTGCGATGTATTGGTCTAAAGCCAATTCGCCACATGAAATTCTTGTGCCGAATTAGCTAGCCTGCACCCCAGCTTGAGCGCAACACTCGTAATTCTCATGCTGGCCTGCCTGTAGCCCGCAGCAGTTTTCGCCAACGCAATTTTTTCCAGTGCAGTTTTTTTCAAAACCGAATTCTACTTGGTTTTTATTTCTTTTCCTAAATAGTTTTGATGTCCTTAGACAATTAGAATTAGGTTTTTATTTTTTTCCTATAAATACCACATTAAAACATACAATCAAGGGGGACGAAACTGGGATCTCTTGAACTAAAATTTTGAACCGAACTTGGTACTCTTACATTCTTGCGGCCAAAAGAAAACCCTAGCAAGAAAGAAGAAATCCAAGACACAACAACCAAAGGAGGCAACAACCAATCATTTCCAGATTGCTTTGCTCAACCAAAACCAAATCTAAAGCAGGCAACAACTTGGTTCAATTTCTTCAATTTGGTGGAGGCTTCAAACGTAGGTAAATTTCTCTAAATTCAGTTTATTAAATCATTAATCATCTTCATCTTTCAAGCCATCATCACACTGCCTTAGTTATTTAATTCTTCCTTTAATTTAGTTTACGCAGTAGCATAAATTAATTCACACAATACCTAAGGTCTTAATTAAAGTAAATAATATAATTTCAAAACACAAATGTAATTTCTTAAACCCTAAGTTATTTAAACCCTAAATCTTAATTAATTTTGTTTTCAAACCTTCACAGTAGTTTTTATAATTTTATTCATTGAGTTATTTTTAATCTTTCGATAATTGATTTAGCTTTCAATGTTTGTTTTACCTAAAAAATACTTAAATAGTTATTACAGTCAATATTAAAAGCACACTCAACTTTGATCATAGAAAAGCATCAAATTCTAAATTCAAAATCATAATGTACAGAATCAAGATTTCAAACCATAAAACCCTAATATCTTAACCGTAAAATCCTAAAACTTTAATAGCCTTAAAAATATGTATTTCAAATCTCAAATCATAATTACACCTTTCTAAAAACCAAAACAACAATCGATTTGCTTAAAACCCTAACCAAATCTATTTTTTAATCACAATAGCATTATTTTTATAAAAACATCCAAAACCCTAAATCTTTAAAACATCCAGTAGTTATGTTATTTATTTAAAATATTCCTTAACTAATCAAACTAGTATATGCAAAACCCTAGTTATTAAACATAAAACCCTAGAAACCGTAATTGATGCATGAACCCCTAAAGTTAATATATTTATATTTTATTTAAATTGGATGAATGTTTATTATATGTTTTGATTGATATTTGATGTCTTTGATGAATGATTTATTTATGATGAATGGATTTTTACTTTTATTTGATTTATTTTGATTTCTAAATATTGTAAGAGGTATGTTTCCATATTTTTGGGTACCTCATGTCGTGAGCATCATGTAATTTATTTTATTTTAAATTTTTTGGACCAATGTAAAGGATACGTTTCCACCTTTAGGGGGGTCCTATTTAGTTTTAGACGTGGACAATGTAAGGACGTGTTTCCATCCTCGGATGGGTGTCCATTTATTTGCTTTGTTTGGACATTGCTTTGATTTTAATATAATGATGCTTTATTTTAATTGTTGCATGTAGTATGGATAATATTATTATACTTAAGAATTTTATAATATTAAGACCTGCAAAGGAGGCCGGTTCCAATGAACTGGGCATTGTGGGGTGCTGGGCCATTTCTCACCTTCTCCACATGTACCCAAATTTTCGAACCCATTAGGGGGTTGGGGATTTCTTAGAAATTGAGTCATCCACCCCTTTCTTTTTCTCACCCCGTCCAGGTGGCGACTCCATTTTCTCCAAGCTTAGGCCTGTGTTCTCTAAGGCCCCGAGCATAAACAGTGTCAAAGTCGCAAGAACCATTTCACCAGGAGTGGAGGCAAAAAATCCCACTCACACCTTTCCTTAAGGGTTTTTAAAACTAACGAGCCTTTATTATTTTGATTTTGGTCATAATTTTTGCCTAGTCTACCCTTGCGATTTTCCAGAACTAACATACTGCCTTAACTTTTTCCTAGGCTGCCCTCATGGGTTTTCAACCTATTTGACTTTCTTTTTTTTAAACCTTCTTTTCCTCATATTTGGCCCTATGAATGCTTTTGCCTACTTGATATCCCAATTGTAGATCATGAAAGGTAATTAGCTCGACACTATTTTGCAAGAAAGCTTCTTCGACCTGCTTCTTCATATGGTGAATGGATCTAGTGGATTAGTTCAAGAGTTGTTATCAATATTCGATGCTTAGTGCCTTGGTGAAAAATCAGCCGTATTACCAACCGAACATATTTGATGTACATTCTACTTACTACCCTTTGTCGAGGTACTTACTATGATCCATGTCGCCTTGGCTGCCAGTGTGGAGCTCAACCTCAGGATTCTAACTTTACTACTGACCTAGACATGCCCTTTCTTACTGAAGCCTTCCTGGACCGTCTAAGGAAAAGTTAGCCTTCACATTACACTTACCGATTGCCATTAATCTGCAATTATGAGTCTTTAAATAAAATGATGTTTAGGATGAAAGATATTTTCTATTTATTATGATTTGTCATCACTTTTCACTATTATTTTATCCTTTTGGTCAAATATTTGACATGATGCACATAGAAAAATTTTATTATTAAATATGTCTTATTAAATTGGGAACAACTAAAAACATGAAGCCAGCATACACAATATCAATCTTGTTGCCAACTAGCCCTTTCAGGTTTTCTAATTGACAAATTTCACTTATTTAGTCCTAATTATTGTCTAGCTTTCCTTTTCAAATTTTTGAAACTAACAGACTACTCTAGCTTTTGCCTAGGCCACCCTTTCAGATTTTTGACCTAGTGAACTCCTTTTTTTTTAAAAGATAGAATCTTTTCAGCCTGTCAATGTTCACTAGCTCACTGAACTCATTTCCATCCATGTCTAACAACTTGACCACGCCTTTCTTCATTACCTTCTTCACAACATAGGGCCCTTCCCAACTTGACCTAAACTTTCCCCATGGATCAGGAACATTTGCTTTGCACTATTTTAGAACTAGGTCACCGGCTCTAAACCCTTGATTTTGGCTCTAGCTAGTTTGATGCTAATTCTAAACCTTTGATTGGACTAATGTATTGCAATAGGACCTAAAATAAGCCAATTAAACTTTTAAAATCCTAATTAGGTCTATTTTAGTAGGTTTGGTTGGTTTTTAGAAGACACCGGTGCATTAAACCCTAAAATGAGTTCGATTCAAAGGTTTGGTCGCTTTTTCACTTAATTCGGATGATTTTTACAGTAGGGGTGTCCCATGTCAAATTAGGGCATCCAATTTAACATGGAGAAGCCCCAAATCGAAATGGGGCTCTCCCAGTTCGATATGGGCAATTATTTTTCAATTTCATGTTGAATCTGGATACTTACTTCGATATGGGTTCAATTTCTGTCGAAACAAAGTCATTTTAATTCGATATGGACTCGGTCCATATCGAATTCAAGTAATTGTAATTCGATATGGAATGGGTTTGTGTTGACGTGAATTCAACATGCATCAGAATAAACCATTCTTAAATAAGAAAATTTTTAGGTTTAACCTAAGAGAGTGATTATAAATATAGTTTTTAAAAACCTGAGATAGGATCTTTTTGGAACCTTTGGCTTTTGGTTGGCTACTGGAACTTTAGAAAATTCAACAATCAACAAATGAACCCAAGCAAGCTTGATAAACAAAAAAGAAATAGCAAGGCTAGATGAGGAAGATTAACAACACAAAACTCTACAAAGGCAGTTGTACTCATTGTCTTTGCAAAAAACTCATCGATAATCTCATTCAAACAATTTTGGTGGAGCCAACAAATGATGGTATGGTTTAAATTAAATAAATACTATATGTTTTGATTATTTTAAACATTGAATGAGTTTTCTCTTCATCTAACTGGAGTCATGGTATACAATTTCTTATTGTATCAGTACATGTTAGTTTGCATGGAGTGCATATTTTTGTTTTACTAAATCGTAACCTTTATAACCAATAAACTTGTTTGGCTTAGGATGTTTATTTGTTTTCTTTATCTTGTAGCTATTTAATCATTGTGTTACTTAGAAATCGCATTAGGGTTTTTTATATAAAAACTCAAAGTAGTCTTTAAATCTTTTTAAAAATATTATCAGTTCACATGATCTATACAATTTGATTAGTTTTTCAAAAACATTAAACCCTAATTCATTTAAAACATTAATGTCCAAACATTATTTTTTTATAAATACCAAACTCTAAATTATTCTTTCTAAAAACCCTAATTCCATAATGTTAGCCCTAAACCAATTTGATTAACCAAAAACCCTACTACTTTCTTAAAATTATAAAACCCCAATCAATTCCATTTTTTCAAAAACCTCCATAGTAGCCTAAATAGTAATAATAATTGTATTAATTCTAAAATCCCAAAACCCTAAATGTTAATTAAAGAATCCTAAATTGAGATATAAACTTAAACTTGTATCTTTATTTGCTTTATTTAAGTTTTAGATTTGATTATGTAGTTTATTATATGTTTTGATTATTGATTTAGTTAATTTCAATGTTTAATTTATTTAATTTATCATGGATGGATGGTTTCTTTATTATTATGATTATTTGTTTATTAAAATTGTGAGATGTAGGTTTCCATGATTGGATACCTCATTAATTAATCTTTATATAATTTAATTTAATTTATATTTTGCAATTAATATAAAGGACACATTTCCACCTTTCGGTGGGTGTCCTATTTAGTTTTAGATATGGATGATGTAAGGACATATTTCCATCCTTGGATGGGTGTCCATTTATTTATTTTATTTGGACGTTGCTGTGATTTTAATAAAGTATTTATTTATTCATATGATCGCATGTAGTATGAATAATATCATTATATTTAAGAATTTTATAATATTAAGTGCTGAAAAGGAGGTCGGTTCCAATGAACCGGGCATTGTGGGGGGTGCTGGGCCATTTCTCACCATCCCCATATGTACTCAACTTTCCGAACCCATTATGGGGTTGGGAATTTCTTAGGAATTGAGTCGTCCACCCCTTTCTTTTTCCCAGCCCGTTTGGGTGGCGACTCCATTTTCTCCGAGCTTAAGCTCGTGTTGTCTAAGGCACCAAGCCTAATAGTGCCAAAGTCGCAAGAACCATTCAACCGGGAGTGGGGGTGAAAATCCCTGCTCACAGTGGTGACTCCACTAAGGATCAGAGAAGTTGATTCAATTGGTCTTTATATTATTCTATTCTTTTTTATCATGATATTATCCATTGCATCATTTAGATTGCATCATATGCGTGAGTTAGTACGCCCGTGTTACCCATGTTGTGTTATGTAAGGGATACCATACTTTCATTCAAGGTATGGAGATCGAGCATGGCACAACCACTCATAGCCTTGTACCTTTTGGTATATACTTGCTATGGGAACCTAAGCCTTTCAACCCAAAGACTAAAGTTCATGTAATTGGCCTAGTTATTTTCCTTAGGTTTTTACCCCAAATGCTTGTTGTTTAACTATGGTTAATTTATCTTGGTTTAAATTATGGCTTATTTGGTTTGTTCTTTTTCTAATATGACCTAAGTACATTGTAAGCTCAAAATAAATTTTTCTTTAAAGTCCAAAAGACTAAAGTTATTTTAAAACTTTTCTAGATGGTCTTTGGACATAAAACTTTTCTAAAAAAATCAAAAATTCTTTTCTCATGACCCAAATACAAAGCCCAAAATTCGCTTCTTCTAAAATCTTTTTGCAATGGGATTAGAAACAAAATTATTTTCATAATCTTTTTAAAGAGCTTACGAATATTTAAGTCAATTATGAAAATACCAAAAATTAATTGTGACCCTAGTTTATACTAAGAATTATTAACCATGGCCTTGTTTTTGGCATGAATCATTAGTTACTTTTTCAAGTGAGAAATCTATTTATAATAAACCTCTTAATTTAATTTTAATCCAATATAGCATAAAAGCTACTATAGTTGGTTGAATGGATTAAAACCTAATTAATGAGAATTATCATGAACTGATTTCCATTTTTAAAATATAACTATTAGTCAAAACGTCCGAGAGAATTTTTTGAAAACAAGATACCCCATGTTGGTATTTTATTAATCATATACCTAGGAAAAGAGACTCGCCATTCGTGTATGGAAGTTATAAGGTTGGAAGGAACATCCTAATTATCTTTGTCTATTGTTTGTGAATACATGCATACATAAATTTACATATCATATCATTGATCCTCTCTGCCTCACAACCCTGGATTACAACAGTTCAAAAGCCTACGATAATTTAACCTACGCCGGTGATGAAGAATCCAGCAACAACACAGTTAGCTTCTCACCAAAAGCAATGGAACCTGAGCAGATTCAAAAGATATTGGATGATGCTCTTGAAGTCAAGATGGAAGAACTAAAGGGGGCCCTAGCTGAGATCATAAAAAGTCAGATAGTTGCAATGTTTGGGAACACTGCCGAAGCATCCGCAAGAACTAAGAAAGATAAGGGAAAGGCTAAAGTTGGTGAAGTAGTCTTTGATGATGATAAGATGGTTATGGATGATGATGATGACTGGGCCCAATACTTTTAAGATCTTCAAGATAAGAAGAAAGAGTCAAGGGTTGTGGAAAGAGAAACTGTGGAAAATACTGAAACTTTTGATGTTGATAAATAGATTACTGATTTGGAGAAGAAATTTGAGAAGAAGCTGAAAATCGAAGAATGTCCGAGATCGACAAACTGTTTAAACAAGATGAGGAAGTCCCCTATAAGTTCAAGATGCCTTCCTTCGCTAGGTACAATGGTACTGGAAACCCTCATCTCCATGTGAAGCAGTACATCACTACCATGCAATTTTCCAGAGCTACTAAAGCTCACACTCTGAGGTATTTTAAGCTCTCATTGGATTCTATTTTGCAAAATTAGTTTAATACCTTGGAAGAAAGTACCCAAAAAGATTGGGACATATTGTACAAAGCCTTCATTCAATAGTATGGGTACAATGTCGAGCTAGAAGTTACCTTGATGGAGGTCGAGACCATTAGGCAAAGACCATATGAGAACTTTGTTGATTATGTAAAGAGATGGAGAAATAACGTTGCTTTGCACAAGAAGAGGCCTGACGAGTCAGATCATATTAGGATGATTGCGAGAGGGGTGTTGCCTAGTCTTCGTGAAAAGATGTCTCATACACTCATCTGAGATTTCAAAGATCTTCTCCAAGCTGGTCTACAAATTGAAGAGTGGGAAAGGGAGAAGAACCGCTTTTTGACAAGAAGGAATGTGAAAGGGAACTACTAGTCAGGTAATCAAACCGCACAAAAAGAAGTTGATGTTAATACAACTGGTCAAGGAAATAGAAGACAGTTCTCAGAATTGGGGAAACCTCTATCTTGGGTTTTCAACAAGCTACAGAAGAAGGGGTTGTTACAATCGTTGGCTCCTCGACCGCTACATAATCCTCTGCCACCAAACTTCAATGTCGAGGCCTTCTATCAATTTCATCAAATGCAAGGGCATGAGATGGATAAATGTGCTCATCTAAGACACGAGATCCAAGATTTGATTGACAGTGGTAACCTACCCAAGCCGGATATGCCCAATACCAAAAGCAATCCTTTGCTTAGGTTTAACAGGGTGCCACCACCAGAAACTTTCATGGTAGGAGGAGGATTGGAGGAAGATCTTATCTTATCCTCCTTTCAAGATTGGAAATTTGAAGATGTGAAACGAGAAGAAGCTTAACTCAACAAACTTCCCTTGGCTTGTTTGTTTTTTTTTTGTTTTATTTTCTTTATTTGGTGTTTTATGAAACAATCATGTTTTTTTAAATTTAAAGTTGTTTGAATAAAATACTTTCATCAAAATTTTTGTTAGTCTTTGTTCATTTTAGTGCTCAACTGATGACGAATTTAACTTGATATTTATAAATTAGCATATCTATGCATTATAATTCGAATGAGTTTACTAGGTGAGGGAATTGTTCTATAGCATTGAGTTGTGTATGCTTACTTAGAGAGGGCTCCTACATAATGACCTTTGTCTAGGTCCTAGTCAGTCTTAGAACATGCTTTGACCAACTTTCGAGGTGAAATTTGAACTCTGCTTATTTAAGGGAGAGATGATCTAGGCATTATTTGATTAGCCAACAACTAGTATATACCCAATTAAATATCAATCCCTAGTTGTCCCTTTGAGCCTTCATAAAATTTTAAGTTTCTTTTCAATGGCATATAAACCCCAACAACCTACCCTGGGCTGTGTTGTGATATTTATGACAAATTTGATGATCACTAAGGGGAAGAGGCAAGAAGATTAAAAAGAAAGGAATGCATAGCCAAGACCATAAGGATAGTTGATGTTCTCAAAACTATAAGGGTAGGTGAAATTCACCTGAATTAGACCAAATATCATAGATAAAGTCAGGACTGAAGCAGATTAATACTACTCTACTCATCCATTACAAGAAATATAAGTTGGTACAAATAAGACAACTCTTTTGGAGCTAGGACCAAAAAAAAAAGAAGAAAAAAACACAAAAAAGGAGAAAAAAGAAGAAAGAAGAAAGAAAAAGGAAAAATAAAAAGAAAATAAAACCCAAAATGGTTTAGAAAGCCAAACGAGTTCTCTTTTACCTAAAGTAGTAAAAGGCTTCCATTTGGTTTAAAAGGATAGTTTAACTAGAATTGGTCCAACCCAACCAAAGATTTGATCAGAATCAGAGAAAAAGGAAAAAAGACCATCTAGTTTTTAAAAGTCCTATACTTAACAATCCAACAGAAAAGAAGGATAAAATGATAAAATGCTCAAAGAAAGGGAAGAGTAAGAAAAATAAAGAGAAAGAAAAGGGAAAAGAAGAAAAGAAATGAATTTGGGTACCAAACTTTTTGCAAAGGCAAAGACTGTCCCAATTGAGATCTAGATTAACGTCAAAATGAAAGAAGAATTTTCAAAGCTCTATCTTTTCATATTTCCAACTGCCTAAAGTTCTAACAAGAAGTTTGTAGTGTGAAGGCTTGTCCATAGTATCACATCAGCTCCAATTTCAAAATGACCTTCATTTAAACCATATCCCTTATAGACCCCATTTCAAGCCTATCAAAGACCTGTTGATCTCTCTTGGTAGGTAGAGTCTATTAGTGGAGATAGTTTGAATAAGCATGCATATGAGATAGACAATATTCAAACTCAAATGAGATCTTTGACCAAGTAATGTGTATGTGTCTATCTGAAGTGCAACAGTTCTTGCTCAAATAGAAATGATTCTCCAGTTTAGTAAAGTAATTAGGGATGTCATGTTATAGATCTGCTAATTCTAAAAATCAAGTCTTGAGGTACAATGACATTGATTTGACAAAGTCAACATTTGATTTAAAAAAAAACTATTTTCTTGTTATAAAAACCTTTAAGTTAAGGGAAATATGTTGAACAGTCGAACCTCGAAGGACGCATTGGGCAAATTAAGAATTATTTGCAAGGTTGCGAAGAAGTTACCTGTGAGCGGGGATTTTTGCCCCCACTCCCGGTGGAATGGTTCTTGCGACTTCGGCACTATTTAGGCTTGGGGCCTTAGAGAACAAGGGCCTAAGCCCGGAGAAAATAGAGTCACCACCCGAACAGGCCGGGAAAAAAGAAAGGGGTGGATGACTCGATTCCTAAGGAATTCCCAACCCCCTAATGGGTTCGGAAAGTTGGGTATGTGTGGAGAAGGTGAGAAATGGCCCAACACCCCCACAATGCCCGATTCATTGGAACCAGCCTCCTTTGCAAGTCTTAATATTATAAAATTCTTAAATATGACAATATTATCCATATTACAGGCGACAATTAAAATAAAGCATCATTATATAAAAATCAAAGTAATGTCCAATCAAAGCAAATAAATGGACACCCATCCGAGGATGGAAACATGTCCTTACATCATTCATGTCTAAAACTAAATAGGACACCCATCGGAAGGTGGAAATGTGTCCTTTACATTGGTCCAAAAACTTTAAAATAAAATGAATTATATGATGCTCACGACATGAGGTACCCAAAAATATGAAAACATACCTCTTACAATATTTTGAAATCAAAATAAATCAATAAAAGTAAACAACCATTCATCATAAATAAATCATTCATCAAAGACATCAAACATCAATCAAAATATATAATAAACATTAATCCAATTTAAATAAAACAGTAAATATATTAAATTTAGGGGTTCATGCATCAATTAGGGTTTCTAGGGCTTTATGTTTAATAACTAGGGTTTTGCATATACTAGTTTAATTAATTGAGAAATATTTTAAAGAAATAACATAGCTACTGGATGTTTTAAAGATTTAGGGTTTTAGATGTTTTTATGAAAATAATGCTACTGTGATTTAAAAAATAGGTTTGGTTAGGGTTTTAGGCAAACAGATTGTTGTTTTAGTTTTTAGAAAGGTGTAATTAGGATTTTAGATTTGAAAAACATGTTTTAATGGCTATTAAAGTTTTAGGGTTTTACGATTAAGATATTAGGGTTTTATGGCTTGAAATCTTAATTCTGTAGATTATGATTTTGAATTTTGAATTTGATGTTTTTCTGTGATCAAAGTTGAGTGTCCTTTTAATATTAACTATATCAACTTCTTATGTTTTTTTGGGTGAAACAAATATAGAAAGCCAAATTTGTTGTTGAAAGATTAAAATAGCTCACTGAATAAAATTATAACAAAATAGCTACTGTGAAAGTTTGAAAACAAAGTTAATTAAAATTTAGGGTTTGAATAGCTTAGGGTTTATGAAATTAGATTTTTGTTGAATGATTATATTACTTACTTTAATTAAGACCTTAAGTATTGTATGAATTAATTCATGCTACTGCCTAAACTAAATTGAAGGAAGAATTAAATAACTAAGGCAGTGTGATGATGGCTTAAAAGATGAAGATGATTAATGATTCAATAAATTGATGTTAGAGCAATTTACCTACGTTTGAAGGCTCCACCAAATTTGAAGAGATTGAACCAAGTTGTTGCCTACTTCAGACTTGATTTTGGTTGAGCAAAGCAATCTGGAGATGATTGCTTCCTTTGGTTGCTGTCTCTTGAATTTCTCCTTGCTTGCTAGGGTTTTCTTTTGGCTGAAAGAATTTTTGAGAGTCCCAAGTTTGGTTCCTAATTTATTTTTTTGAAAGATCTAAGATTTATCTCCCAAAAGTCCAAAGTCCTTTCTGAAGTGCTTTAATGTGGTATTTATAGGAAAAGATACAAACCTAATTCTAATTGTCTAAGGAAATAAAAACCATTTAGGAAAAGAAATCAAAATCAAATAGAATTTGGTTTCGGAAAAAATTGCGCTGGTGAAAAATTACTGCGAACCAGTACAAAAATTACGAGCGGGCCAGCCAATTCGAAAAATTGGCCCAAGCCAATTCACTTTCGGCGACAAAAATTTTTCATCTCCGATTTTTCTGTCACCGATTTTTATTTATTTATTTTTTAACTTTACGAATATTACCTTTTTATTTTTATTTAAAATTATAAATAATAAATACTAAAATAAATATTATTTAATTAAAATACCACAAAAATTAGTTTGGACTAAAAAAAAATATTGGACCAGATTGGATAAAAAATTAAGGGTCTAAAGTTTGCCCCCTGCTTGAGCGATCTGAGACTATGGCAAAAGAGAGTGAAAAGCAATGTGATTTTTGACTGGGTTTGGCGCCATACTAGACTCCCAAGGTTGGTTTGAGCTTTGAACTCAAAAATAATTTGGGTTCTGAACCCGAGCTAGATTTAGGATTTAGGTTCTGGATCCGGGATAAGTTCTGGACTTAAGAAAAGATTTGGGTTATGGACCCGAGCTAAGTTCTGAACTTAAAAGAGAATTTAGGTTCTAGACCTAAGCTAAGTTCTGGACTTAAAAATAATTTAGGTTCTGGACATAAGCTAAGTTTTGGACTTAAGAGAGAATTTAGGTTCTGGACCTAAGCTAAGTTCTAGACTTAAAAATAATTTTGGTTCTGGACCCGAGCTAAGTTCTGGTCTTAAAAATAATTTGGGTTCTGGACCCAAGGTAAGTTATAGACTTAGGAGAGAATTTACGTTTTGGACCTAAGCTAAGTTCTGGACTTAAAAATAATTTAGGTTCTAGACCTAAGCTAAGTTCTGGACTTAGGAGAGAATTTAGGTTCTAGACCTAAGCTAAGTTCTGAACTTAAAAATAATTTGGGTGGACCCAAAGGAAGTTCTGGACTTAAGAGAGAATTTAGGTTCTGGACCTAAGCTAAGAGAGATTTGATTATTTGTAAAAAATAATTGTAGTCAGTAGGATACTAAAGGAATTTGCAAAAAATTTAGCTATTTTTTATCATGCCTATATCTTCTTGGAAAAAATTTAGCTATTTTTTATCATGCCTATATCTTCTTGCCCCCTGCATGTAAAATATTTTAAATGTGCAAAATTATTTATATACATGCAAATATTTGAATGATTAAATTGAATAATTGAGTTTCCTATTTATTCACTGTGCAGTTACTATTTATATACTATTCACCAACTATTCATTTACTATTTGTAAATAGTCATTTACTATTTATCAATAGTAACATTTACTTTTTTTTCTTCACAAGAATACTATTTTTCTCTTTTTTATTTTTGTCTTTTTCCTTTGCAATTTTTCTATATAAACCTCGTCTCATTTCTTCATTTCATCCTTACTCATATATTTTTTATATCAGATAGTTTAGAGAGTTTAGCATAGAGTTGAGGAGAAAATGCATTCTTCAAGATCAGGAACTCGATCTAATGCTGAGTTATTGGAGTTTATTCGGCAGCATGAAAATGGAAATATAAGTCTACTAGCCGGGATACAGCTTCATCACAGTTCAAATCAAAAGACCAAGGTAATAATTCAATTATTTATTTTAACAGCAAATTATTTTTCGTTTTTGTGTTTTTTTTTCTTTCTTTTTTCTTTTCTTTTTCTTTTTCTTCTTTTTTTTTTATTTTTTTTGTTGTTTTGTTTTCTTTTTCTTAAGATTTAGGAAAAATAAATTAATTTGATGAATATATTTAAGAATTTAACAAACAAGTAAATAGATAGACTAAAAATATCATATAAATAAATTTAGCCTAAAAATCAGTGGCATTGATATGATGATATACTTACCTTGTGTTAACTTACCGGGCTTCGTGTTAGTGTGATCATTGCTTTATCCGAGGTGGAGGGTGTGTCTATAAAGCCCGACAATGGTATGTTATAGCACCTTCTCGGGTAAAACGGATTATCTGAGATTGCAATTTTGAAAGCTTTATCTTGCAATTACCATCTGAGGAGTGTCCTATAGATAGGAGTTTAGTTCAAGCATTGTTAGAGCGGTGGATAGACACGACCCATACTTTTCACCTACCTATAGGAGAAATGACCATTGGCCTAGTCGATTATACAGCCATAATTGATATCCGATACTATAGCCTTCCGGTCCCTCTTACTAATGATATTATAACATTCAAAGAAGTCCAATGGTTAATCGGTATGGAAGCATCATTTAAAGGGCCTTTCAAGGTAAAAATTGAGCCAATTCGGAGTTATTAGATGAACTACAAAGGACTGGATCATAGGGAAACAGCCAAGCGATATGCTCGAGGATTTTTACTGTATTTGCTCGGGTCGACCATTTTAGGCAGCACCAAATCTGGCATCCATTTGTCACTGTTGAGGGCCCTTAATGATATGAGTATGATACCGCTTTACGGCTAGTGTGAAGTTGGCCTTGCCTATCTCTATCATGGACTAGATAAGATTTGCAGAAATAAGAAGTCTTTTGTTGGCTTTATGGTGGTTGTCGAGGTATTCTTTTTCTACTAATGTCAATTTCATTCTTATTCTTGCATGAATTTGATTTTTATTATTGTAGGCATGGGCATATGAGCATAATCTTGTGAGGGTTCTTGGCATTTCCTGAGAGAGATTCAGGTATCCGAGATTAAATTTTTGGTTGTCAAATCGTGTAGAAGTTCCTGGCTCTCACCATGTGCACACCCAGCGCTATCTATTAAGTTGCTTAACCTAGGGCCAGGTAAAATAGTGTTAGTATACTTTAAAATTTTATATAAAAGTTAACTTACCTTATGTCATTTTGTTGGTTAATTTGGCCTGGTGGAACACAAAAGAGCAGACAAACTGGATTTCCTCCATGAATGCCTCATTGCCCTTTCAACATACTCGCCCTTTCAACATACTCGCCGAGTCATTGCCTGCCCTGTGTCTAGTGGCTGGTTTCTTGGGGAGAGAGTGTATGAGTGGTTTCTTGGTCCCGAGTAGTGGAGGATCCTGATGCATTGCCCGGAGTATACTTTAACACTACAAAAAAACATGTTATCTGCAATGGACAGAATCCGTCGCAGATCCGTCGCAAATCCATCGCAAATCAAGTCTTGCGACCGATCTGCGACCGATCTGCGACGGATAAGATCCGTTAATAAAAAAGCCATCGCAGTTTTCAATTTTGTGACAGGCCGTCGCAGATTGCGACGGATTTGCAACCACTCGGCGGTTGCAAATTTCGCGCTTAAATTTTCATGGGTAAAGGGCAGCCGTCGCAGATTTCGTCACAGATTTTTGAAATTCATTGCAGATTCCATCGCAGATTGCCGTCACAGATTCCGTCGCAGATTATCGTCGCAGTATCTGTCGCAGATTCCGTCATAGATTTCAAATATTCGTCGCATATTCGTAGCAAATCCGTAGTAATTTAATATTGATTTTTATTGGAACTATTTGTATTATCAATTAATTTTATGAGAACTTTATAAATACATTTGGAACATTTAAACACAATCTAAAAAAACACTAATTACGATGATAAAAATAATTCTTTTATTAATCTTCAATAGAATAAAATATTTTACAATTTAACTATACAAGTGTTAAGAACACTACTATAAATAATCTATCTTGAAAATAACAATATAGATCTTCAATTATCATTTTCCATTGAATCATGACTTGCATCATCATTATTAACCTGCAAATAATATTAAAAGAGTAAATGAAAAGAATAATATGATACACGTTAACAAAGTAATTAAACATACTAGATAAGTTTTCGGGATTCTTGACATAAGTGTTATAACCTGATTGTAAATAAACATACTAGATAAGAGAACAGCCAAAGAGAATATTTTAGTGCTATATGTCCCCTGCCAAGAGAAAAGATATGTCAACCAAGATTGCTAGCTGCAAAAAGTAACAGCTAATCACACATTATTCAAAAGATAAAAAAGAAAAAGTGCACAGTAATGATTGTAATTAAGCCACAAATGTTACAAAAAAAAAAAGAAATTTAGAACAAGTCAGCCAAGACCTAATCAAATAACCAAGAAGATGATTACCAATTAATTCTCATAAAAGGAAATGAAACTTACAGTTTGATTGTAAGCATCTATTCCTTCACTATCTAATAATAATAGATTGTACTCGGTTCCATCAAGAGCTGTTCTCTTTAAAGGTGCACTCCACAACCAAAGCCCTTTTGTACATGGCTTATAAGATGAATCCACTTGAAAACCACTGCTCCTGCCAAGAAGCTACAACACATAACCCAAATACAGGTCCTAGTTAAAAGAATTTAGAAATGACAAACTCAAAAGTCAAGTAATACATGTGAACATACAAATGTTAAACATAATCATCATAATTCTAAGCAACAAATAATAAAGGCTGTCAAAAAAAAGCCTCTGTTGAAAATAGTCTAAACTAAAGTAACAAGAAGAAGAAAAAATTTAATGTTTGAGTACCAAATTTAGCATGAAGCAGAACTAATGATGTCAGATTTCATAGAACGATGCTAGAAAATGAACAAGGCAAAAATATGAGAATTATATCTGTGTGGAAAGGAAAAATTGTTTGATTTATGTTACGTAAAATGAGTTCCAGGATTTTAAAATGACACAGTACTTTCCTACAGAAAGAAGATGGACAACAATATTTGTTACATCCTAGGACAAGAGAAAATTACATGAAGAAATAGGAATAAAAATAAACCACCACCAGTTTCTTAAATAACTCCAAAAATTAAATTTACAATGGAAGCATTCAGCCAGTTGAACTCGAGCCAAAGGACTTGACAATGTTGCTTACCCTTTCTGCAAAAGTATTAGAAGTAATCTTTTTGCCCGGCACATGAAATGGGTTTGAGACAGCATCTACATATGCAGCATGGAACTTCCGGAAAAACTACAGTAATTTCACCAAAAGACAACAAATACAAGTCAGGAAAACTCATTTCAAGAGAACATATCAAGTGATCTATGTAATCATTTAAATGATTCATGTAAAGTACACTAATTTTGTTACTAATACAGCAGTTAAATTGGCACTGGCAAAAAAAATCAATTAGTTCTCGTAGTTTACTTTTCTGTCTCAACCAAAAATGGCTACTGCACTATGATTGTGACACTATTTACATTCATTTTATCAATCATGGTTCCAAATACAAGCAGATAGTTGGAACTGCAAATATCAGCAATTGGAGTCTCCTTAAGTTGTAAGCCATGATGTGAGATGAACTAATTATATTAAAAAAAGCTTTTGATCAATAACCCTGACAAGCATATATTATGGCACTGAGCAGCTCTCTCCCTCCCTACCATTCACTTCTCTTGAAGAAGAACAACTCTTATTGTTCAAATTTAATCCATATGATCCAGATTGGGTGTTAGACAAATAGGCTAAAGAAAAATAGCCAATAGTAACCAATTCTTATCTCCACAGTGAGTAAACCAAAAAGCCTATTTGGTGATCCAAATGAAATAGAAGCATTATTATTTTGTAAATTCAGTTGGTTAGACCTCAGATATTGAACACCAACTCTACAAAAAGTCCAGTTCTTATATTTAAATAATATTGTAGCCGAACTTGCATCATATGCTTGCATCACATAAAATTTAATGAGAAACACAAAATAGCCACAAACAGCAGCTTCAAACTTGATGAAGTAATGCACCTCTTCAGCGCGCATTTAAGCAACTGACAAACATACAAATAGAATATAGCAGAATTCTAACCAAGATTCTACAAGCAATTAGGCCTAAACATGTCTGCATATTAATACTCACATCTCTCACATCTGCATCTCTGACATCTAAATCCGTTGTGACCAAAATGAATTTCACCTTTGTGTTAGTCAAATAGCCGTACCTGAAACCAACACATTGTATAAGGTAATGCAGATCTACAACAAAATGCATGGCACTGAAGCAGCTTCAACTGATATTTGACATAAACCAAAAAGACTGCGTACACTTTATAATTTTCAGTTGGATAAAGCAATCCAAGAAATGTCTCGTTCAGCGTCGGCCAAGATTTTTTTGGATTATTAACTGTCATGCATTTGCACTCCTAATAATCAAATATACAGATTTGAAAATCCACCAAAAAGAAATAAGAATGTAAATCAAATGAATCAAGAAACATAATTCCATGCTCAATTCAAAACAAGAAACAATACTGATCAACTAAATTTTCCAAATCTTGAACTCTAAGACCCAAAGTTTGTCAAAATATCCAGAAATCAAAGAAATAAACTACAATTCTTAAAAGTCAAAAACCACTCATGAACCCTGTAAATACAAGCCCAAAATCAAAACCCTTACACAGGAGAAAAACCCAATTAAAAATGATAAAAATAAAATTACATAAAAATTCCCATCAATTCCTCGAAATTTCACAATCCAATAATCAAAAGTGAACTATTATCTATGTAATATAGGCGTGGGACAGTACCTCGCTCGTCGACGACGTCGAGGGAACAGTGAACATTAAATTTTTAGAACTTCATTTTTAGAACAAGCTCGTTCTTCTCTTCCAACCATAACGAACTTCATTCCTAGAGTTGACAACCTAACGAAGCAGAAACAATGAATTCATTAATGATTTCCCTTCACATTATTGTTTCAATGGCAGAATCGATGAATTTAATAGCTTCAAAACCCACAAAACACAGCACCTTCTCTTCAAAATATCTAAATCAGAAACTGCCAACCACATCCCTCTTAAATTCTATATTACAAACCCTAAAGTTCAAAATACAAAGAGGAAACTAAAATTTACACTGCGTTTCTTCAAGTAGATGACAATGAGCAAAAAATCACCTGATTCAAAATGAAGCTTTTGCCCTGGCGAGCGCGGCCACAAACTGAAACGACGCCGATTGGTTCCTTAACTAGCTGAAGTGTTGCAACTGCTTCTGCATCCATCCAGAACTTTCCATTATCGTCGCAGTACACTAGTCTGATTGGTCTCGCCGGTCTGGTCACCAGAGACCCGGACAAAGAGGGCGATGTTGATTGGGATAAGGAAGTCAAGGAATGCGGTGAGGCATCGCTTGCCGTATCTTTCCCTCGGTTGAAAATTTTGAACATCCCGCTGCTGGTGGTGTTGTTGCTATCAGTGGCGGTCGGCGGTGCAGCTAGCGGTAGCGAATCTGTGATCTGTTATGCTTTTGTTTACTGCTCTCTGCTTGTACCCTTTTTGGTTTCTCCGTTTTCTTTCAACGTTTCTTTAGTCAGGTTTAAAATTGAAAAAGGGAAAGCGAAGCGCCTTAATCATGTTCCATAACTTTTATCGTGTCTCCATGGATAAATGAAATTACTGTAATGGGCTTAATGGAGAAGGCCCTATCTCTCAAAAAGAAGGGATAATTTCGATATTAAGTTGAGGCCATAAAATATAAGATTTATAATCAAAATATCAATATTCAATACCCATAACTAAAATATCAATATCCAACATTAACTTATTATAAATTTCAAATAAAATAATTTAAATACATAAAAAAAAGATAAATAAGTCAAAATTTGCAAAACTTCAAATGCTTTTTTTGAACTCACTCCCAGTAATTTAACAAAGTCATCGAACAGCAAACGAGCAAAGCTTTTCTGTACAAGCTGCAGTGGATTCAAGATGCCGTGTTAAGAATGACATTCTCAAATTAGTATACCAACTTTGGAATCACAACATTCTGATATTATGCATCAAACTAAGATTCAGGTGCTCCTACTTGGGGCGGACTCGGGATGGGTGATCTGCCTCCTTCTTCAATAGGCGATGACTTTTTTAAGGCTTTGTTTGATCATGATCCACCACCTCATTCTTAGTGATGTATCAATATTGTATGAATTGAGTATAATGATAATAATAATAATGATGATATATAATTTTAATTTTTACTGTACTTTTTTTTGTTTTTTTTTGTTTTTTTTTCTATCATCATTATTACTATGATACAATTTAATATTTCCACAGTATCACTATCCTACAAAAACAAAGGCAACATGGCAATTCAAGATCCTTTTGTCGCTAATTCCCTATCCTCGCACATCTCGATCTCACACTTTTCCTTGTCAATTTTGGAATAGCACAATCATCCCATATAAATCTCTTTTCCCGCCATGATTTCATACAAAAACCAGGAGATTTTCTACTTCAACATAAAAATTCCTTTTATCAATTCCAATTTTCCTTTAGCCGTCAACAATGACCAAACTCAATTTAAATAAAATAAAAGGTCTATTTAAAAATATGAATGACATCCATTGAAAATAAATATCTTGGTCAAAAATCGATACTTTGAAGTGTTTTCAAAATGTTAAATTGGACCATTATTTTTTACATGCCATGGCTTCTTTTTGGAATGTGAATTCTAGGACATTTAAAATTAATGGCTTTGAAATATGTTCCTTGATTGAAGAATTTGAGGCCATCCTTGGATATCCAAGTAATCAACAAATGGCATTACCTATATTAATTTCCAAGACTCAATAAAAGATGCAGATGTTATTTCAACTTTCAAAGCCTGAAGTTCTACAGTTGATGAGTGGTGAGAAAATTCTGCTTGGTCCCTTAATTGACTTTTGCCTTTCCCATTTGGCTCCTACTAAGGCATGGGGATGTATGCTTTGTCTATGCTTTCTTGGCCAATTCTTGCTTGTTTCTTCTGAGGCCGATATTAATCCACGAATATTGGATATCATGGACCAAATGGAAGGAGGTTTATCGCCGATACACGTGATCTTAGCTGAGACTTTAATTGGATTAGATCAACTTAAATCGGGATAGTCAAAGAGATTAGCCGGGAGTCCCTTGTTGCTTCAGGTAATTACCTAAACTGCCCTTTTGGGTTTTCAATTTAGGTTTTTCTTCTCTTTTTTTTATTGCTCTAATTTTTGCCTAGTCCGCTCATGTGGGTTTTCGAAACTAGCGAGCTATCCTAATTTTTGCCTAAGCTGCCCTTGTGGGTTTTCAACTTAGCGGACCCCTTCTTTTATTATATTTTATATTGCTCTAATTTTTGCCTAGTCCACCCATATGGGTTTTCGAAACTAGCGAGTTGTCCTAATTTTTGCCTAAGCTGCCCTTGTGGGTTTTCAACTTAGTGGACCCCTTATTTTTTAAAAAAAAATTTAATTTTTAACTTTTCCTCACAGATTTGACTTCAAGTGCGTCTATACTTGCTTGATACTCCATCTATGGATTGCCAGATATCTGCCACAACATCATTCTGCTAGGAAATTACTCCATCCTGCTTCTTCGTACGTTGACTGGGTTGACTGGATCCACTCACGCGCTGAAGTCAACATCCGTTGGTTAGTACCTTGGTGGAAGATTTCTCATATCACCATGCGAACATACTTGATGTATGTTCCTCTTGCTGCTCTTTGTCGAGGTACTTGCTATGATCCTTGCCGGCTTGATAGTTAGTATGGAGTCGAGCCTCAAGGTTCTGAATTCAGTCCCAATTTAGACATACCTCATCTGACTGGAGCCTACTTGGATCGGCTGAAGCAAAGCTGGCCTGCACATTACACTTATCATCTGCCATAGATTTTACATTTGTCAATTTCTTTAAAAAGTGTATTGTTAGGATGAAAAAAATAATAAAAGTAATAATAAGAGATGCTTCTTTTCCATTTATAATTTGTCGTCACCTTTTGCTATTGTGTTTATTTATTTCATCCATATCTGGTCAAATACTTATAATAGTGCACATAGAACAATTTTAATATTAATTCTATTTTATTAAATTGGGGAACAACCAAACATAAATCCAACATACACAAGATCACTCCTGTTGCCAACTAGCCCTTTCGAGTTTTCTAATTGATGATTTTCTCTCATTTAGCTCTAATTGTTACCTAGCCTGCCCTTTCGGATTTTTGGAACTAGCGGACTGCTCTGAGTTTTGCCTAGGCTGCCCTTTTTGGGTTTTCAACCTAGTGAGCTCTTTTTTTCTTTTTCTCTCTTTTTTTTATACATAAAACCTCATCAACCTGTCAATGTTCACTGGCTCACTAAACTCGTTCCCGTACATGTCTAATAACTTCACTACACCCTTGTTCATGACTTGTTTCACAACATATGGCCCTTCCCAGCTAGGTATAAATTTTCCTCTTGGATCAGATATATTAGGCTTACATTGTTTCAGTACTAAATCCCCGACTTTGAGTTTTCTGATCTTAACCCTTCTATTATAGGCCCGAGCTATCCTCCTTTGATACAGTTGATGATGATACAGTGCTTTTAACCTTCTCTCCTCTAGTAAAGCTAACTGCGTGTATCTGCTCACTACATATTCCGTCTAAGGCAGTTCAGCTTCTAAGACCACTCTTAATGACTTGATCTCAATTTTAATTAGCAACATTACTTCCATCCCACAAACTAAAGAGAACGGTGTCATTTCAGTCGGTGTTCGCACACTTATTCTATATCCCCATAAAGCAAAAGGAAGCATCTCTGACCAATCCCTGTATGTCTTGGTCATTTTGGACAGAATTTGCTTAATTGTCTTGTTTGCTGCTTCTACTGCACCATTAGCCTTTGGTCTATAAGGAGAGGATCGATGATGATGGATTTGGTACTTTGAGAATAAGTCCTTAATTGCTCCTTGAAACTGTACCCCATTGTCTGATATCACACTGTGCGGACCCCATACCTGTAGATGAGGTTCTTTTCAATAAATCTAGCCATTTGACTTGCCCCCAATTTGTTGAAGGATTTGACTTTGACCCATTTTGAAAAATAATCTATCACTACTACAATAAAACGGTGACCGTTTGAGGCTGTCAGATGTATCTCTCCTATAATGTCGTTACCCCAAGTGGCAAAGGGCCGGGGTGAAGACATAGAATGCAATTCTTCAGGAGGCATGTGATTCAAATTACCATACAACTAACATTGTTGGCACTTTTTTAAAAACTCAATACAATCTCTTCCATGGTCAGCCAGTAGTAACCTTGTCGAATTATCTTTTTAACTAGGGCTAAACCACTCATGTGTGGACCGTAACTTTCCGTGTGTAATTTTGACATGATATGCTCCACTTCAACCTTCCATAAACATCTCAAATGCACCCCATCAAGCCATCTTTGATATAACTCTCCATGGAAGGTGATGTATTGCGAGGACCACCACCTTATGGCTCTTCTTTCTTTCTTTGTTGCCCCCAACGGGTATTCCCTTTCCTCCAAAAACCGTCTTATAGTATCATACCATGGATCATGGTCTTTATCAGTTTCCATGATTATCTCATATTCAAAGCAAGGAGTTGACGAACTGGTCAAAATCAGAGGCTTGAAGAATAAGTTGACAGGATTTTTCCATACCGAAGCCAATGTGGCTAGGGCATCAGCCATCTGGTTTTCTTCTCTTGGTAGGTGTATAAACCTGCACTCCTTAAAGTTCTTCTTCATCATGGTCAAGTAATGGTGGTATGGTTTTAATTTCTCTTCTTTCAACTCCCATTCTCCATTTACTTGGGATACTACTAGCAATGAATCGCCAAAAACTTCCACCTTATCCACCTTCATAATCATTAGGATTTCCAAACCAAAGATACATGCTTCGTACTCCACCATATTATTGGTTGCCCTGAATTTCAATTTTTTGGCTAAAGGGATAAGTTCCCCTTTGTGCAATTCTAGTATAACTCCCAAACCTACTCCTTTCCTATTCATTGCTCCGTCAAAATACATTTTCCATCCTTGTACTTCAATGGCCTCTAAATATTCATCCAAAAATTCCAAGACTACCTCTTCGCTATCTAGTACTGGTGTTGGGCTAGGAATTCTGCCACTGCTCTACCTTTGATTGTTTTCCTGGTTACATACTCAATCTCAAATTCTTCCAATATTATCAACCATCGCCCATACTTCCCCATCAAAGAGGGTGTCTCTCTTAAGTACTTCATTGGATCCAACCTAGAAATTGCTTGCACACTATAAGATTGAAATTAATGCCGCAACTTCTTAGAAGACCAAACCACAACTATACAGGTCTTTTCAATGATACTATTTTAAATTTCGTAAGGTAGGAGCTTTCTACTCAAATAGTAGACTGCATGCTCAATTCCTGACTCATCTGCTTGGGCTAGCATAGCTCCTACTGACTCTTCTTCTACTACTAAATATAGCAATAGGGGTTTACCAGGTTTAGGTGGTTTCAAAACAGGCGCATTCAGTAAATACTCTTTTATTTGCTCAAAGACCTTTTGACACTCTTCATTCCACAGGACCGGCTAATTCTTCTTAAGCAACTTGAAGATAGGCTCACAGATTGTTGTGAGCTTTGCTATAAACTTGCTAATGTATTGTGATTTACCAATAAATCCCTAAACATCTCTCTTTGTCTTAGGGGCTGGCATATCCCTGATTGCTTTAACTTTACCAGGGTCAATCTCAATGTCATTTGGACCAATCACATGTCCCAACAATTTGCCTGAGGTAACCCCGAACACACACTTCTTTGGGTTTAATCTTAGCTTATATTTCAATGCTCTATCGAAGAATAATTCTATGTTTTGGAAGTGTTGTTTCCTTGTATCTGATTTCACCATCATATCATCAACATATACTTCAACTTCTTTGTGCATCATGTCATGAAATAATGTGGTGGCCATCCTTTGGTAGGCTGCTCCAACATTCTTTAAACCGAACGGCATCACCCTAAAACAAAATATATCCCATGTAGTAATGAAAGCAGTTTTGGCTTTATCCTCTTGGGCCATTAACACTTGGTTGTATCCGAAAAATCCATCTACAAATGAATGTAGCATGCTAGAGGCTGTACTATCAATGAGAATATCTATATGGGGTAAAGGAAAATCATCTTTAAGGGAAGCCTTATTTAAATCTCTACAGTCCACACAGACCCTAATTCTTCCATCTTTCTTTAGAATGGGTACTATGTTGGCTAGCCAATCTCGATATTCTATCACTTCAAGGAACTTTACTTGTATTTGTTTAGCGACCTCCTCTTTAACCAATTGAGCCCATTCTGGCCTCAAATGACTAAGCTTTTGTTTGACAAGCTTCATATGAGTGTAAGTAGGAATGAGATGCTCGGCTATGTCTCGATCTATTCCAGGCATATCCTCATAAGACCAAGCAAATACTTCTTGATATTTTTTGAATATTTTTTCAAATCTCTCTCATCAGGAGCAAGGTCAGATTCTATGCTAATGTTTTTAGGATTTTTGGTTGTTCCCAAATTTAATGACTGTGTATCAACAGAATTAATATTAAAGATGCTCATGTAACCGCTATTTGAATGTATGGAACCATCAGGAGGAATAACACAGGTAAGCAAAATTAGACTTTATTGCGATCATCTTGGAAAAAGAAAACATCATCATCCTCATATAAAGTAGACAAATTAAAATTAAAATCCTTGTTCTCAAAATCATAAAGCAGAATATCTTCAAACTTCTCTTCAACCAGGGCAGCAATCTCCTCTGGAGTCTTCTATGCTTTCAGGATAGCTTCCTTCTTTTCTTCTGGATTGGGCTTCTTGTCAGCTGGCAAGGTGAGCTCTTTCTTCACTTGCTCCACTAGCTCAGCAACATCAGCAAAAATTTCAAAACCCGGGATCAACTTTCCCATGAACATGATTGGCTTGGACTTTCTGTGGAGTGGTCCTATGTATGGAGCTTTGACAAAGATTTTTTCAAGTGGCGGGAAACTCATCTTCTCATTCTTCTTTGGCTGGACATCTTTGTTGGCTTCTTCATACCCTAACCCTTTCTTGGAATTTTGAGTTTTGAAATCTGGAAACTTTGTCAAACCGGCCTTGCTCTTTCCAAGACCATCTTTGGGAAGGTAGCTCATGTTCTTCATCATATTCAATACCTTAGAATCCACTACTTCATCATCAGAAATTGCAGCTACTTGAAAACCATTGAGAAGCCTCTCAATCATTAGAGCATTAACAACCTCATAATCTTCGGCCTCGATGACTACTGTCTCATCTCCGTTACGGAACTTGATCTTTTGATGAAGGGTGGATGGAACTCCACCAAGAGGATGAAACCATGGTCATCCCAAGAGTAAGGCAAAGGTAACAGGTATGTCCAAAACAATAAATTCAATTGAACCAACCTTGACAGCAGCTTTGAAAGTTCCTTCCGCATGTCTCTTGGTGTTGTCATAAGCCCGAATGGTTACCTCAGTTGGGTTTAGATCCCTTGTTGACATGACTAGCTTTAGCAATATTTTAAGTGGACAAACATTTATGGCGGACCCATCATCAACCATTACACATGAAGTCCTTTTTTCTTTGATTTCCACTTTGATGAAGAGAGGGCAGATGTGATCTCTCCCCTCTTCCGGTAAATCTGCATCTGAGAAAGATACCGCTCCCATATTAACTTCGCTCTTCTCTTGAATATCTTCACATTTCATTACTCCTTCAATTTTTATGAAGTTGATCAGCTCCTCCGGTGTTATGGAGGTGGAAATTGGCATGCTGGCCAAGGCCTTGGCTATAGTTTCTCGGTGCTTTTTAGAAGTAGCCAATAAGTCCCAAATCCTAATACTTGCTTGGGTTCTTTTCAATTGCTTGAGCATGGTATCATCTTCCTCTTCTATGTTCCCTACTTCAGCTTCCTTTCCTTTATTAACTTCTACCTCCTTAGGTGGTGGCCTTGCATAAGGCTTACTGGATCTAGTGTTCATTACTTCATCTTCCTCGGGCTCAGACCAGGTCCATTCCTCCTTCTTGGGTACAAGATCATCATCACTATCGCTTGAATCCCAAAACCCATTCACAACACAAATTGCTACTTCTTTACCCACTATAGGTTGTTCAATTTTGCTAAATACCTCTTCTTCTTTGGTTGCTTCTCCACCCACATCTTGGAAAGAAGACATGACAAAACTTTCATGCAAACCTCCTCCAATCACGAAGGTTGCCGGTGGTGGTACTCTATTGAACCTTGGTAATGAATTAACTTTTAGTGTTCGGCTTGTTGGGCTCGGGAAGCTTTCCAATATCAATCAAATTTTGGATCTCATGCCTCAACCTCACACATCTATCTGTGTCGCGTCCTTTCATTTGATGAAATTGGAAAAATGCCTTATTGTCGAAATTAGGTGGGAGAGGGTTAGGCAATGGAAGAGGATTTAAGGGTTGTAACAATCCCTTCCTTTAAAGCTTATTGAGAACCCAAGACAGCGGTTTCCCCAATTCTGAAAATTGCCTTCTTATTCCTTGGCTAGTAGCATTAACATCAACTGCCTTTTGCATGCCTTGGTTACCAGACTGATAGTTTCCTTTCTCATTCCTTCTTGTTGAAAAGCGATTCTTCTCTCTTTCCCATTCTTTGATTTATAGACCAGCTTGGAGAAGATATTTGAAATCATGGATGAGTGTATGAGACACCCTTTCACAAAGACTAAGCAACACCCCTCTCACAATCATCCTTATTTGATCAGATTCATCGGGCCTCTTCTTAAGCAAAGCAGCCTTATTTCTCCATCTTTTCACATAGTCCACAAAATTCTCATTTGGCCTTTGTCTAATGGACTCAACTTCCATTAAGGTAACTTCCATCTCGACATTGTATCCATATTATTGGATGAAGGCCTTGTATAGCATATCCCAACTCTTTTGTGTTCCATCATCTAAGGTATTGAACCAATTTTGGATAATAGGGTCCAATAAGAGCATGAAGTACCTTAGAGTTTGAGCCTTAGTAGCTTGGGCAGACTGTATAGCAGTGATATACTGCTTCACATGAGGGTGAGGATTTTTGGTTCCATCAAACTTTGCAAAGGATGGCATCTCAAATTAGTATGGGACTTCTTCGTCTGGCTCAAATAATTTGTCAACTTTGAACATTTCTTCGATTTTTATCTTCTTCTCAAATTTCTTTTCCAAGTCTGCAATCATCTTTTCGACATCAGATGTTTCAATTTTCTCCATAGCTGATCTTTCAACAATCTTCGGTTCTTTCTTCTTGTCTTGAGGATCTTTGAAGTATTGAGCCCAATCATCATCCTCATCAATGATCACCTTATCATCATCAAAAACCACTTCGCCAACTTTAGCCTTCCCCTTGTCCTTTAGTTTCTTAGTGCTAGCAGATGCTTCGACATTATTTCCTAAAATTGCAGCCAATTGGTTCTTCATGGTCTCATCTAGGGCCTCTTTTATTTCTTCCATCTTGGCATTGAGGGCGTCATCCACCATTCTTTGAATTTGTTTGGACTCCATTGCTTTTGGTGAGCAAGTGATTGAGTTGCTACTAGATTCTTCGTCTCCGGCGTAGGTCGAATTGTTGTAAGCTTTTGAACTGTCGTAATCCAAGGCTGTGAGCCAGAAAGGATCAATGATATGAGATGCAAATGTATGTATACATGTATGCACAAACAATAAACAAAGATAAGTAGACCGTCCCTTCCAACCTTATAACATCCACACACGAATGGCGAGTCTCTTTTCCTAGGTAATATGGTTAACAAAATACCAACATGGGGTATCTTATTTTTTGAATAATTCCCTCAGACGTTTTAACCAATAGTTATATTTTTGTAAATGGAAATCAGTTCATGATAATTCCCATTAATTAGGTTTTAATCCATTTAACCAACTAAAGTAGCTTTTATGCTATATTGGATTAAAACTAAATTAAAAGGTTTATTATAAATAGATTTCTCACTTAAAACAAAGTAACTAATGATTCATGATAAAAACAAGCCCATGATCAATTATTCTTAGTATAAACTAGGCTCACAATTGATTTTTGGCATTTCATAATTGACCTAAATAATTTGCAAGCTCTTTGTAAGAAAAAGGTTAGAAGAAAATAATTTTTCTTCTAAGCCCATTGTAAAAAGATTTTAGAAAAAATGGAGTTTGGGCTTTGTATTTGAGTCATGAGTAAAGAATTTTTTATTTATTTTTTAGAAAAGTTTTACGCCCAAAGATCATCTTGAAACATTTTGAAAATTGCTTTGGTCTTTTTGATTTTAAAGAAAAATTTATTTTGAGCTTACAATGTACTTAAGTCATATTAGAAAAAGAACAAACCAAATAAGCCATGATTTAAACCAAGATAAACTAACCATAGTCAAACAACATGCATTTGGGGTAAAACCTAAAGATAGTAACTAGGCCAATTATATGAACTTTATTCTTTGGGTTAAAAGGCTTAGATTCCCATAGCAAGTATATACCAAATGGTACAAGGCTATGAGTGGTTATGCCATGCTCGATCTCCATACCTTGAGTGAAAGTATGGTATCCCTTACATAACACAACATGGGTAACACGGACATTCTAAATCACGCACACGATGCAATCTAATATGATGCAATGGATAATATCATAATAAGAAAGAATAGAATAATATAAAGACCAATGAAATCAACTTCTCTTATCCCCAATGGAGTCGCCACTGTGAGCGGGGATTTTTGCCCCCACTCCCGGTGGAATGGTTCTTGCAACTTTGGCACTGTTTAGGCTCGGGGCCTTAGAGAACACTGGCCTAAGTCCGGAGAAAATGAAGTCGCCACCCGGACAGGCCGGGAAAAAGAAAGGGGTGGATGACTCAATTCCTGAGGAATCCTCAACCCCCTAATAGGTTAAGAAAGTTAGGTACATGTGGGGAAGATGAGAAATGGCCCAGCACCCCCACAATGCCCAGTTCATTAGAACCGGCCTCCTTTGCAGGTCTTAATATTATAAAATTCTTAAATAGTACAATATTATCCATATTACATGCGACAATTAAAATAAAGCATCATTACATAAAAATCAAAGCAATGTCCAAACAAAGCAAATAAATGGACACCCATCCGAGGATGGAAACATGTCCTTACATCGTCCATGTATAAAACTAAAAAGGACACCCACCAGAAGGTGAAAATGTGTCCTTTACATTAGTCCAAAAACTTTAAAATAAAATGAATTGCATGATGCTCATGACATGAGGTACCCAAAAATATGGAAACATACCTCTTACAATATTTTGAAATCAAAATAAATCAATAAAAGTAAACAACCATTCATCATAAATAAATCATTCATCAAAGACATCAAACATCAATCAAAATATATAATAAATATTCATCCAATTTAAATAAAATAGTAAATATATTAACTTTAGGGGTTCATGCATCAATTAGGGTTTCTAGGGCTTTATGTTTAATAACTAGGGTTTTGCATATACTAGTTTAATTAATTGAGAAATATTTTAAAGAAATAACATAGCTACGGGATGTTTTAAAGATTTAGGGTTTTAGATGTTTTTATGAAAATAATGCTACTGTGATTTAAAAAATAGATTTGGTTAGGGTTTTAAGCAAACAGATTATTGTTTTGGTTTTTAGAAAGGTGTAATTAGGATTTTAGATTTGAAAAACATGTTTTAATGGGTATTAAAGTTTTAGGGTTTTACGGTTAAGATATTAGGGTTTTATGGTTTCAAATCTCAATTCTGTAGATTATGATTTTGAATTTAGAATTTGATGCTTTTTTGTGATCAAAGTTGAGTATGCTTTTAATATTGACTATATCAACTTCTTATGCATTTTTGGGGGAAACAAATATAGAAAGCCAAATTTATTGTTGAAAGATTAAAATAGCTCACTGAATAAAATTATAACAAAATAGCTACTGTGAAAGTTTGAAAACAAAGTTAATTAAAATTTAGGGTTTGAATAACTTAGGGTTTATGAAATTAGATTTGTGTTGAATGATTATATTATTTACTTTAATTAAGACCTTAAGTATTGTATGAATTAATTCATGCTACTGCTTAAACTAAATTGAAGGAAGAATTAAATAACTGAGGCAGTGTGATGATGGCTTAAAAGATGAAGATGATTAATGAATCAATAAATTGAAGTTAGAGCAATTTATCTACGTTTGAAGGCTCCACCAAATTTGAAGAGATTGAACCAAGCTGTTACCTGCTTCAGATTTGATTTTTGTTGAGCAAAGCAATCTGGAGATGATTGCTTCCTTTGGTCGTTGTCTCTTGAATTTCTCTTTGCAAGCTAGGATTTTCTTTTGGCCGAAAGAATTTTTGAGAGTCCCAAGTTTGGTTCCTAATTTCTTTTTTTGAAAGATCTAAGTTTCATCTCCCAAAAGTCCAAAGTCCTTTCTAAAGTGTTTTAATGTGGTATTTATAGGAAAAGATACAAACCAAATTCTAATTGTCTAAGGAAATAAAAACCATTTAGGAAAAGAAATCAAAACCAAATAGAATTCGGTTACGAAAAAATCTGTGCTGAAAAAATTGCATTGGCAAAAAAATTGCTGCGAGCCAACATGAAAATTGCGAGTGGGCCAGCCAATTTGCCGCAGGAAATTCTTACGGCGAATTGGCCCAAGCCAATTCACTTTTGGCGATGAAAAATTTTTGTCGCCGATTTTTTCGTCGCCAATTTTTATTTATTTATTTATTATTTTTTTAACTTTACTAATATTACCTTTTTCATTTTTATTAAAAATTATAAATAAAAAATACTAAAATAAATATTATTTAATTAAAATACCACAAAAATTATTTTGGACTATAAAAAATATTGGACCAGACTGGGTCAAAAATTAAGGGTCTACACTACCAATTGACATGCTGAATCATAGTTTGAAATGGATGTATCCCTGACTATCCTGCTTGGTCCTCACCATTCATGCTTTTGATATCTCAAAGATAAAAATAATAAACACAAAACCTTCTGTTATTCCAATGCAAGACCTGAGTGAGCATCTGGAAGGAGCCAATGAGAACACTTCTACTGATCACCTCGGCCTGTGAGTCGATGGAACCACTGTAAGTATTATTCATGCATATCATGCATACATGAGCATATCACATTGCATTTTCTTTTATTGTATTGTCTATTCTTTGTCAAAGTGAATAACAAACACTCTGTGAAGTAAAGAATAAAAAAAAGATATGAAATCAAGGGGCATGGAAGGCCCATAGCTTGAGGAAGCTCTAGTCATTTTGCGAAAGAAAGAAGAGATGCATGCTTGTGTGAAGAAATAGACAACACAAACATCAATCAGAGCCTACTTGAGAAAAATCATTGGGGCAAAGGAGAAGATATAAGGGGCTAGCTAAAAAATGGCTGAATTTTTTGAAAAAGTGCAAAAGAATGGAACACTAAAACTATCAAAAGAATGAAGATGCAAAACTCAAAAGGTCAAGTACCCAAAATCCAGTTACAAGTTGAGCACCTATAAACTAGTTTTGGGTCAAGCACCTAAAATCCAATTTCGGGTCGAGCACCCAAAAATTCAGTTTTGGGTAGAGCACCCAAGTTCAGTTTTGGGTCGAGAACCCCAAATTTAGTTTCGAGTCGAGCACCTAAAAATTCAGTTTTGGGTCGAGTACCCAAATCCAGTTTCTGGTCGAGCACACAAATCCAGTGTTGGGTCAAGCACCCAAAATCTAGTGTTGGGTCGAGCACCCAAAACTCAGTCTTGGGTTGAGAACCCAAATCCAATCTCGGGTCAAGTATCCAAAATTCAGTCTTGGGTCAAGAATCCAAAATCTAGTTTAGGGTCGAGAAACCAAAAATTCAGTCTCGGGTCCAAGTACCTAAATCAAATCTTTTTTTAGTCTAGAACTCATTTCAGGTCCGGAACCTAAACCAACTTCAACCTCGAATCCAGAACCCATGCTCATCCAAATCTGCTCAAAACCATATTGCTTTTCACTCTCTTCAACTGAAAGTCTCAGATCGTTCAAGCAAGAGGCAAACTGTAGACCCTTGATTTTGGCCCTAGATAGTTGGGTCCTAATTCTAAACCTTTGACTGGACTAATGTATTACAATAAGACCTAAAATAAGCCAATTAAACTTTTAAAATCCTAATTAGGTCTATTTTAGAAGATTTGGTTGGTTTTTACAAGACACCGATGAACTAAACCCTAAAACGGGTTCGATTCAAAGGTTTGGTTACTTTTTCACTTAATCTGGATGGTTTTTAAGGTAGGGGTGTACCATGTCGAATTAGGGCATCCAATTAGACATGGAGAAGCCCCATATCGAATTGGGATAGCCCCAATTCGATATGGGGCTTTCCCATATTGAAATGGGGTCCCATTTTGATATGAGACAGCTCCATATCGAAATGGGGTGGGGCAGCCCCATATCGAAATGGGGCTCTCCCAGTTAGATATGGGCAATTATTTTTCAATTTCATGTCGAATTCGGATACCTACTTCGATATGGGTTTAGTTTCTATCAAAACAAAGTCACTTTAATTCGAGACAGACTCGGTCTATATCAAATTCAAGTAATTGTAATTCAATATGGAATGGGTTTGTGTCGAACCCCTGAATTCGACATGCATCAGAATAAACCGTTCTTAAACAAGAAAATTTTTAGGTTTAACCTAAGATAGTGATTATAAATACATGTTTTAAAAACTTGAGATAGGATCTTTTTGGAACCTTTGGCTTTTGGTTGGCTGCTGGAACTTTGGAAAATTCAGCAATCAACCAATGAACCCTAGCAAACTTTATAAACAAAAAGAAACAGCAAGGCTAGATGAGGAAGATCAACAACACAAAACTCTATAAACATAATTGTACTCATTGTCTTTGCAAAAAAATCATCCAGAATCTCATTCAAACAATTTTAGTGGAGCTAACAAACGACTGTATGGTTAAAATTAAATAAATACTATATGTTTTGATTGTTTTAAACATTGAATGAGTTTGCTCTTCATCTAACTGGAGTCACAGTATACAATTTCTTATTGAATCAATATATGTTAGTTTGTATGGAGTGCATATTATTGTTTTACTAAAACGTAACCTTTAGAACCAGTAAACTTGTTTGGCTTAGGATGTTTATTTGTTTTCTTTATATTGTAGCTATTTAATCAATGTGCTACTTGGAAATCGCATTAGGGATTTTTATATAAAATCTCAAAGTAGTCTTTAAATCTTTTTAAAAATATTCACAGTTCACATAATCTATACACTTTGATTAGTTTTTCAAAAACATTAAACCCTAATTCATTTAAAACCTTAACATCCAAACATTATTTTTTTTATAAATACCAAACTCTAAATTATTCTTTCTAAAAACCCTAATTCCATGATTATAGTGCTAAACCCCAATTTGATTAACCAAAAACCCTACTACTTTCTTCAAATTATAAAACCCCAATCAATTCAATTTTTCCAAAAACCTCCACAGTAGCCTAAATAGTAATAATAATTATATTAATTCCAAATTCCCAAAACCCTAAATGTTAATTAAAGAACGCTAAATTGAGATATAAACCTAAACTTGTATCTTTATTTTCTTTATTTAAGTTTTAGATTTGATTATGTAGTTTATTATATGTTTTGATAATTGATTTAGTTAATTTCAATGTTTAATTTGTTTAATTTATCATGGATGGATAGTTTCTTTATTATTATTATTATTATTTGTTTATTAAAATTGTAAAAGGGAGGTTTCCATGATTGGGTACCTCATTAATTAATATTTATGTAATTTAATTTATTTTCATATTTTGGAATTAATATAAAGGACACATTTCCACCATTCAGTGGGCGTCCTATTTAGTTTTAGATATGAATGATGTAAGGACATATTTCCATCCTTGGATGGGTGTCCAATTATTTGTTTTGTTTGGACATTGTTGTGATTTTAATAAAGTATTTATTTATTCTTATTATTGCATGTAGTATGGCTAATATCGTTATATTTAAGAATTTTATAATATTAAGACCTGAAAAGGAGGCCGATTTCAATGAACCAGGCGTTGTGGGGGTGCTGGGCCATTTCTCACCTTCCCCACACGTACCCAACTTTTCAAACCCATTAGGGGGTTGGGGATACCTTAGGAATCGAGTCATCCACCCCTTTCTTTTTCCCAGCCAGTCCGAGTGGCGACTCCATTTATTCCAAGCTTAGGCTTGTGTTCTCTAAGGCCCCGAGCTTAACAGTGCCGAAGTCGCAAGAAACATTCCATCGGCAGTGGGGGCAAAAATCCCTGCTCACATCGGTCTTAAGTCTTCTAACATGGACTCTCTTATTACAAGCCCGGGCTATCCTTCTTTAGTAAAGTTGATGATGATACAATGCCTTCAACATTATTTCCTCCAACTACATGTATATGCTTAATACCCATTCTATCTCAGGCAATTCTGCTTCCAATACAACCCTTAGTGACTTGATCTTAATTTCAATAATCAACACTACTTCCATTCCTTAGACCCATGAAAATGGCATCATTCTAGTCAGTGTTTGTACGCTTGTTCTATATCCCCAAAAAGTGAAAGGTAACATGTCTGACCAGTCTTTTTACGTCTTGATCATCTTGGAAAGAATCTGCTTAATTATCTTGTTGGTTGCTTCCACCGTGCCATTAGCTTTTGGTCTATACGGGGAGGATCAATGATGACTGATCTGATATTTGATAAATAGATCCCTGACAGCTCCTTAGAATTATACCCCATTATCTGACACTATACTGTATGGAACTCCATTTCTACAGATGAGGTTTCTTTCAATAAATCGAGCCATTTGCCTTGCCCCCAATTTTTTGAAAGATTTCACTTCAACCCACTTTGAAAAGTAGTCGACTACTACCACTATATAGCGATGGCAATTTGAAGTTATTGGATGTATTTCCCTGATAATATCTATTCCCTAAGTCGCGAACGACCATGGAGAAGACATAAAATGTAATTCCTTAGGAGGTAAATGATTCAAGTTTCCATATAGCTGACTTTGCTGACATTTTTACACAAACTCAATACAATCTTTTTCCATGGTCAACCAATAGTAGCCTTGTAGGATTATCTTCTTAACCAGGGATGAACCATTCATGTCAGGTCCATAAGTTCCTGCATGTATTTCTGATATGATCTGTCCAATTTCAAGCTTTCTTAAACATCTTAAATGCACCCCATTGTGAGCGGGGATTTTCGCCCCCACTCTCGGTAGAATGGTTCTTGCGACTTCGGCACTGTTTAGGCTCGGGGCCTTAGAGAACACGGACCTAAGTCTGGAGAAAATGGAGTTGCCACCCAAACGGGCCGGGAAAAAAGAAAGGGGTGGATGACTCGATTCCTAAGGAATATCCAACCCCCTAATGGGTTTGTAAAGTTAGGTACGTGGGGGGAAGGTGAGAAATGGACCAGCACCCCCACAACGCCCGGTTCATTGGAACCGACCTCCTTTACAGGTCTTAATATTATAAAATTCTTAAATATATCAACATTATCCATATTACACACAATAATTAAAAGAAAGCATCATTATAACAAAAATCAAAATAATGTTCAAGCAAAACAAATAAATGGACACCCATCCAAAGATGGAAACATGTCCTTACATCGCATGCCTAAATAGGACACCCACCGAAAGGTAGAAACATGTCCTTTACATTGGTTCTAAAATAGAAAAGCAATTTAAATTACATGATATTTAACCAATGAGGTATCCACCAAGTGGAAACATACCTCTTACAATATTTGGAAATCTAAATAAATTGATAAAAGTAAGTAACTATTCATAATAAATAAATCATTCATCAAAGATATCAATTAAAATATAAAATAAACATCCATCCATGATAAACTAAGTAAATCAAGCATTGAACTTAAATAAATTAAAAAATAAATCAAAGCATAATCAAATATAGAATTGAATAAGGCAAATAAACATCTAAATTATAACTACTATTTCCATTTAGGGTTCTTTATTTCATGTGTTTAGGGTTTTGGAATTTATGGAATTTAGGCTACTGTGATTTTAAGGAAATTAAAATGGATTAAAGATTTTATGTTTTAAAAGGTTGGTAAAATTCTTTGATTAACCAAACTAGGGTTTGTGATGTAAAATCATGAAACTAGGGCTTGAACACTTTAAAATACTTTTGATTTGTAGTTTACGGTTAATGAATTGTTGATTTGAGCTTACTGTGTAAAAAGTATAACATTTATGTTTATAAAGTTTAAAGTTTAAAGGATTTGGGTTTTAGAAAAGTTAGGGATTAGGTTGGCTAGTTTAAGGTTTATTGTTTTGAGTTTTGGAATTGAATTAGAGTTTTAAGACTTTTGAATTAGGGTTTCGGGTAATGAGTTATTTTTAGGATTTGGAAAAAACAATTGATAATTTAATAAAGTTTTAAGAAAATAAACAAACGATTTAAAGTTTATAAAAGCAAAAAAGAAGTTTTTAAGGCTTTTGGAAAGAAACAGAACTCAATTTAGGGTTTTATAAATTTAGAAAGCAAATTTTGGTTTTGGGGTTTTGAAAAAACAAAATTAATAACTTTAAACTTTTTGGAAAATAAAGCAACGAAATAAGATTTTCAAAGTATTTAGAAACAAAGGAAACTATTTAAGGTATTTAGAAACAAAGATCAAATTATAACATCTTCAAAGATTGAAGATTTGCGTGTGTAATCTTATGGATCAAATCAATAATGAAGCTACTGTAAGAAGTAAAAAGAAGTTAAAGATTCAAACCTTCTGCATTGATTCCACCAAAAAAAATTATTTTCTGGATGAACCAAGACAAAAGCAGTTGCTGCCTTTGATGAATTGTTAATAGCTTTCCTTGTTGCTCTCAAATCTGAAGTCTCAAATTCAAAGTTCCCTTCAAATTCCGATCCAATTTCTGATCAATTTTCTCTCTTTTCTCCTCCCTCTTTTTTGTGTTGTTTAGTCCATATTTATATGAGAATTTATGATATAATTATAGTTATTCTCAGTATTTAATCCTAATTAGGAAAAGGAAATCGAAACATAATTGTATTAGGTTTCGAAAAAATTTGCGTAAGAAAATTTCGCTGACGAAAAAACTGCCGCAGAAAAAATTGCGCTGGCGTAGGCGAAACGGGCCTACTGGCCATTTCACCCGCAGGTTTTCCTGCGAGCGAAATGGCCTTGGGCCATTTCCCTGCAATTCGACTTTATATATATATATTTTTGTTTATTATTATTATTATTATTTTAAAAAGAAAATATTACTTACTTAAAATAACAAAAATTGTTTTGGACTAAAAAAATATATTGGACAACACAAAAATTATTTCGGACTAATTAAAATATATTGAACCGTACCGGGTCAAAAATTAAGGGTCTACAATTTTTCCCCTGCTTGAACGATATGAGACTTTAGTAAAAGATAGTGAAAAGCAATAAGACTTAATTTTTGAGACGGTTGAGGTTTTGGGTTCAAGACTTGAGAGATTTGGATACTCGATTCTAAACTAGACCTGGATACTCGATCCTAACTGGATTTAGATACTCGATCCTAAATGGATTTGGATTGGGGGTACTCGATCTTAAATTGGGTTCAGATACTCGATCCTAAACTTGATTGGGATGCTCGATCCTAACTGGATTCGGATACTCGATCCTAACTGGATTTGAATTGGGATACTCCATCCTAAATTGGGTTCGGATACTCGATCCTAAACTTGATTGGGATACTTAATCCTAACTGGATTCAGATACTCGATCCTAACTGGATTTGGATATTTAATCCTAAATAAGGTTCGGATATTCGATCCTAAATAGGATTGGGATACTCGATCCTAACTGGATTTGGATACTCGCTCCTAAACTGGATTTGGATACTCGATCCTAAATTGGATTGGGATACTCGGTCCTAAATTGGCTTTGGATACTTGATCCTAAACTGGACTTGGATACTCGATCCTAAATTGGATTGGGATACTCAATCCTAACTGGACTTGGATACTCAATCCTGAACTGGATTTGGATACTCGATCCTAAACTGGATTGGGATACTCGATCCTAAATTGGATTGGATACTCGATCCTAAATGGACTTGGATGCTCGATCCTAAACTGGATTTAGATACTCGATCCTAACTAGATTTGTATACTCGATCCTAACTGGATTGGGATACTCGATCCTAAACTAGATTTGGATACTCAATCCTAACTGGATTGGGATACTCGATCCTAAACTAGATTTGGATACTCGATCCTAAATTGGATTTGGATACTCGATCCTAACTGGATTTGGATACTTGATCCTAACTGGATTGGGATACTCGATCCTAAACTAGATTTGGATACTCGATCCTAAATTGGATTGGGATACTTGATCCTAACTGGATTTGGATACTCAATCCTAAACTAGATTGGGATACTTGATCCTAACTCGATTTGGATACTCGATCATAAACTAGATTTGGATACTCGATCCTAAATTGGATTGGGATACTCGATCCTAATTGGATTTGGATACTCGATCCTAAACTAGATTGGGATACTCGATCCTAACTGGATTTGGATACTCGATCCTAAACTAGATTTGGATACTCGATCCTAAATTGGATTGGGATACTCGATCCTAACTGGATTGGGATATTCGATCCTAAACTAGATTTGGATACTCGATCCTAAATTGGATTGGGATATTCGATCCTAACTAGATTTGGATACTCGATCCTAAATAGATTTGGATTCTCGATCCTAACTTGATTTGGATACTCGATCCTAAATTGGGTACTTTGACTTGAGATTTGAATTCGATTTGATTGACCTTTTATTAGTTGAGGATTCTGGCTTAACTTTGTTTTTCCATTCTCTTGTTCTTCCTTTCGCAAAAATTCAGCTATTTTTAATTGGTCCTCATATCTTCTCCTTGCCCCCCTTCGTGGCAAAATATTTGTAAGTGAGTTTGAAAACATTTTATATATAGACTCAAAAAATTGAAAAGGAGAAACTTTACCCCCTGTGTAGGCTCAAACCCATGATTTTTCTATGCGGGCTCTAATTGATGTCTTTGTTGTCTAGTTCTTCGCACAAGCACGCATTTCTTCTTTTTGCAAAACGACTGGAGCTTCCACAAGCGAATAGGCTTTCCATGCCCCCTTGATTCAATATCTTCTTTTGATTCTTTACTTCGCAGGGTGTTTGCTATTCATTTTGACAAGGAATAGACAATACAAGACAAGAAAGTGTGATGTGATATGCTCATGTATGCATGATATGCATAAATAATCCTTACAGTCGTTCCATCGACTCACAAACTGAGGTGATCAGCAAAAGTGTTCTCATTGGTTTCGTTTTGATGCTTGTTCAAGTCTTGCATTGAAATGATCAAAAGCTTTTGCATTTGTGGCTTTTATCTTCAAGATGTTGAAAACATGAGTGGTGGAGACCCTAAGCAGCAGAGTCAGGGGTTCATCTATTTCGAACTATGTTTCAGCATGCCAGTTGATAGCTTTTTCATGACCTTGCCAATAATCATTTCCTTTGCCCAATATGTCCTTTGGAGGTTCAACATACTTCCCTTAACTTGAAGGCTTTGTATGATAAAACATATATATTTTTTTGAATTTTGATTTTGAGATCAAATGTTGGCTTTGCCAAATTAATGTCAATGTACCTCAGGACTTGATTTTTCCAAATTAACATATCCATAACATGACAACCCTAGTTACCATACTAAACTAGAGAATCATTTCTATTTAAGCAAGAATTGTTGCACTTCAGATAGGCACATGCACACTACTTGGCTAAAGGTCTCATTTGAGTTTAAATATTGTCTGTCTCATATGCATGCTCATCCAAACTATCTCCACTAATAGGCTCTACCTACCAAGAGAGATCAACAGGTCTTTGATAGGCTTGAAATGGGGTCTATGAGGGTATTGGTTAAATGAAGGCCATTTTGAGATAGGAGCTGATGTGACACAATGAATAAACCCTCACACTATAAATATCTTGTTTGAACTTTAGGCAGCTTGGAGGCAATCTTGCTAGACTCTAAATTCTTTCTGTCTTCTTGGCATTAATCTGGATCTTGATTAGGACGGTCTTTGCCCTTGTAAAAAGTTTAAGACCCAAATTTGTTTCTTTTCTTCTTTTCCCTTTTATTTCCTCTTTATTTTTCTTACTCTTCCCTTTTCTTTCTCTTTCCTTACTCTTCCCTTTCTTTTATCATTTTGTCCTTCTTTCTTGTAGGACTATCAAGCACTGAACTTTCAAGAACTGGATGGTCTTTCTCCTTTTCCTCTGATTTTGTGGTATCTTTGGTCGGGTTGGACCAATTCAAGTAAAAATGTCTTTATGAACCCAAATAGAAGCCTTTTGCTGCTTTAGGTAAAAGAGAACTCAGTTGGCTTTCTGAACCGCCTTTTTAGGTTTTCTTTTTTTTTCTTCTTCTTTTTTCTTTTCTTTTTCTTCTTTTTTTTTCTTTTTTTTTGTTCTAGCTCTAAAAGAGTTGTCTTGTTTGTACTAACTTGGGCTTCCAATAATGGATGAGTGGAGTAACATAAATCTTCTTTAACAGGGATAAATCATTTGTTACTCTGATGTTGTCTTGATATATTAGAAATGCTAAGGAAAACTTAAACTACCCTTATGGTATTGAGAACTTCACTCTTATGGTCTTGAGAACTTCAACTATCTTCATGGTATTCATTTCTTTCTTTGATCTTCTTTCCTCTTCATCTTAGTGATCATAAGACTTGCCGAAAATATCACAACAGCTCAGGGTAGGTTATTGGGGTTTGTAAGCCAATGAAAAGAAAGCTAAAATTTTATGAAGGCTCAAAGGGACATCTAGAGATTGATATTTAATGGATGGATACTGGTTTTTGGCTAACCAAACAATGCCTAGATCATCTCTCCCTTAAATAAGCAGAGTTCAATTTCACCTCGAAAGTTTGTCAAAGCATGTTCTAAGACTGACTAGGATCTAGACAAAGATAATTATACAAGAGCCCTCTTTAAGTAAGCATACACAACTCAATGCTATAGAGCAATTCCCTCATCTAGTAAAGTCATTCAAGTCATGATGCCTAGACACATTAATTCATGAATTATCAATCTAGATTCCTCATTGGTTGAGCATCAAAATGAACAAAGACCAACAAAATTTTTTATAAAAGTAATTTATTCAAACAAATTTAAATTTGAAAAACATGATTGTTCCAATTTAAATATTAAAGAAAGTAAAATTGAAAAGCAATATCCAAACTAAGGAAAGTTTGTTGAGTTTAAGCTTCTTTCCTTTTCATATCTTCAACATCCCCAACTTGAAAGGATGATAAAACAAAATCCTCTTCTAATCCTTTTCCTACCATGAATGTTACTGGTGGAGGCGCTCTTCCAAATTTAGGCAAAGGGTTGTTCTTGGTATTGGGCTTATTTGGCTCGGATAGCTTGCCACTATCGATTAGGTCTTGGATCTCATGCCTTAGACGAGCACATTTATCTGTTTCATGCCCTCCCATTTGATAAAATTGACAGAAGGCCTCGGCATTTAAGTTTGGTGGCAGTGGATTATGTAGTGGTCGAGGAGCTAACGGTTGCAACAACCCTTTCTTTTGCAGCTTGCTGAAAGCCCAAGATAAAGGTTTCCCCAATTCTGAGAATTGTCTTTTATTTCCTTAACCGGTTACATTAAAATCAACCTCTTTTTGCTTGCTTTGATTTCTGGACTTGTAATTCCCTTTCTCATTCCTTTTTATTGAAAAGCGATTCTTCTCCCTTTCCCACTCTTCAATTTGCAAACCAGCTTGGAGAAGGTCTTTGAAATCACGGATGAGTGTATGACACATCCTCTCACGGAGACTAGGCAACACCCCTCTCACAATCATCCTTATTTGATCGGATTCGTCGGGCCTCTTCTTGAGCAAAGCAGCCTTGTTTCTCCATCTTTTGACATAGTCCACAAAATTCTCATTTGGCCTTTATCTAATGGACTCCACTTCCATTAAGGTAACTTCCATCTCGACATTATACCCATATTGCTGAATGAAAGTCTTGTATAGCAGATCCCAATCTTTTTGAGTACTTTCCTCTAAGGTGTTGAACCAATTTTGGACAACGAGAGTATGAAGTACCTTAGAGTTTGAGCCTTAGTAGCTCAAGCAGACTGCATAGCAGTGATATACTGCTTCACATGGAGATGAGGATTTCCGGTTCCATCATACTTTGCAAAAGATGGCATCTTGAACTTGTACGAAACTTCTTCATCTAGCTTGAATAACTTGTCAACTTTAGACATCTCTTCTGTTTTTAGCTTCTTCTCAAATTTCTTTTCCAAATCAGCAATCATCTTCTCAACATCAGATGTCTCGGTCTTTTCAATAGTTGCCTTTTCAACAACCTTTAGCTCCTTTTTGTCTTGAGGATCTTGGTAGTATTGAGCCCAATCATCATCATCAATGACCACCTTATCATCATCAAAAGCTACTTCACCAATTTTAGCCTTCCCATTGTCTTTTGGCTTCTTAGTGCTAGTAGATGCCTTGACATGATTTTCTAAGATTGCAGTCAATTAGTTCTTCATGGTCTCAGTTAGGGCCTCTTTTATTTCTTCCATTTTGGCATTGAGGGCTTCATCCACCATTCTTTGAATTTGTTTGGGCTCCATTGTTTTTGTTGAGCAAGTGATTGATTCGTTGCTAGATACTTCATCTCCGGCGTAGGTCAGATTGGTGTAAGCTTTAGAACTATCGTAATCCAAGGCTGTGAGCCAGAAAGGATCAATGACATGAGATGTGAATGTATGCATGTATGCATGAATAATTAACGAAGAAAGATAACATCCACACACGAATGGCGAGTCTCTTTTCCTAGGTATATGGTTAACAAAATTCCAACATGGGGTATCTTGTTTTCGAATAATTCCCTCAGATGTTTCAACCAATAGTTATATTTTCAAAAATGGAAACCCATCCATGATAATTCCCATTAATTAGGTTTTAATCCATCCAACCAACTAAAGTAGCTTTTATGCTATATTGGGTTAAAACTAAATTAAGAGGTTTATCATAGATAGACTTCTCACTTGAAAAAGGTAACTAATGATTCATGCCAAAAACAAGTCCATGGTTAATTTATTCTTAGTGTAAACTAGGCTCACAATTGATTTATGGTATTTCTTAATTGACCTAAATAATTTGCAAGATCTTTGTAAGAAAAGGTTGAATAAAAACAATTTTGTTTCTAAGCCCATTGTAAAAATATTTTAGAAAAAATGGATTTTGGGCTTAGTATTTGGGCCATGAGCAAAAGAATTTTTGATTTATTTTTTAGAAAAGTTTTATGTCCAAAGGCAATCTTGAAAAGTTTTGAAAATAGCTTTGGTCTTTTGGACTTTAAAGAAAAATTTATTTTGAGCTTACAATATGCTTAGGTCATATTAGAAAAAGAACAAACCAAATAAGCCATGATTTAAGCCAAAATAAATTAACCTTAGTCAAACAACATGCATTTGGGGTAAAAACCTAAGGAAAGTAACTAGGCCAATTACATGAGCTTTAGTCTTTGGGTTAAAAGGCTTAGGTTCCCATAGCAAGTATATACCAAATGGTACGAGGCTATGAGTGGTTATGCCATGCTCGATCTCCATACCTTCAGTGAAAGTATGGTATCCCTTACATAACACAACACGGGTAACACGGGCATCCTAACTCATGCACACGATGCAAACTAATATGATGCGGTGGATAATATCATTATAAGAAAGAATAGAATAATATAAAGACCAAAAGTGGAGTCGCCACTGTGAGCGGGGATTTTTGCCCCCACTCCCAGTGGAATGGTTCTTGCGACTTCGGCACTGTTTAGGCTTGAGGCCTTAGAGAACATGGACCTAAGTTCGGAGAAAATGGAGTAGCCACCCGGACGGGCCTGGAAAAAAGAAAGGGGTGGATGACTCGATTCCTAAGGAATCCCCAACCCCTAATGGGTTCGAAAAGTTGGGTACGTGGGGGGAAGGTGAGAAATGGCCCAGCACTCCCACAACGCCCGGTTCATTGGAATCGGCCTCCTTTACAGGTCTTAATATTATAAAATTCTTAAATATAACAACATTATCCATATTACACACAATAATTAAAAGAAAGCATCATTATATTAAAAATCAAAACAATGTTCAAGCAAAACAAATAAATGGACACCCATCCAAAGATGGAAACATGTCCTTACATCCCATGCCTAAATAGGACACCCATCGAAAGGTAGAAACATGTCCTTTACATTGGTTCTAAAATAGAAAAGCAATTTAAATTACATGATATTTAACCAATGAGGTATCCACCAAGTGGAAACATACCTCTTACAATATTTGGAAATCTAAATAAATTGATAAAAGTAAGTAACTATTCATAATAAATAAATCATTCATCAAAGATATCAATCAAAATATAAAATAAAAATCCATCCATGATAAACTAAGTAAATCAAGCATTGAACTTAAATAAATTAAAAAAATAAATCAAAGCATAATCAAATATAGAATTGAATAAGGCAAATAAACATCTAAATTATAACTACTATTTCCATTCAAGTGTTTAGGGTTTTGGAATTTATGGAATTTAGGCTACTGTGATTTTAAGGAAATTAAAATGGATTAAAGATTTTATGTTTTAAAAGGTTGGTAAAACTCTTTGATTAACCAAACTAGGGTTTGTGATGTAAAATCATGAAACTAGGGTTTGAGCACTTTAAAATGCTTTTGATTTGTGGTTTACGGTTAATGAATTGTTGATTTGAGCTTACTGTGTAAAAAGTATAACATTTATGTTTATAAAGTTTAAAGTTTAAAGGATTTGGGTTTTAGGAAAGTTAGGGATTAGGTTGGCTAGTTTAAGGTTTATTGTTTTGAGTTTTGGAATTGAATTAGAGTTTTAAGACTTTTGAATTAGGGTTTCGGGTAATGAGTTATTTTTAGGATTTGGAAAAAACAATTGGTAATTTTATGAAGTTTTATGAAAATAAACAAACGATTTAAAGTTTATAAAAGCAAAAAAGAAGTTTTTAAGGCTTTTGGAAATAAACATAACACAATTTAGGGTTTATTAAATTTAGAAAGCAAATTTTGGTTTTGGAGATTTGAAGAAACAAAATTAATAACTTTAAACTTTTTGGAAAATAAAGCAACGAAATAAGATTTTCAAAGTATTTAGAAACAAAGGAAACTATTTAAGGTATTTAGAAACAAAGATCAAATTATAACACCTTCAAAGATTGAAGATTTGAGTGTGTAATCTTATGGATCAAATCAATAATGAAGATACTGTAAGAAGTAAAAAGAAGTTAAAGATTCAAACCTTCTGCATTGATTCCACCAAAAAAATTATTTTCTGGATGAACCAAGACAAAAGCATTTGTTGCCTTTGATGAATTGTTAATAGCTTTCCTTATTGCTCTCAAATCTGAAGTCTCAAATTCAAAGTTCCCTTCAAATTCCGATCCAATTTCTGATCAATTTTCTCTCATTTCTCCTCCCTCTTTTTTGTGTTGTTTAGTTCATATTTATATAAGAATTTATGATATAATTCTAGTTATTCACGGTATTTAATCCTAATTAGGAAAAGGAAACCGAAACTTAATTGTATTAGGTTTCGGAAAAATTTACGTCAGAAAATTTGGCTGGCGAAAAAAAATTGCTGCGGAAAAATTGCGCTGGTAAAAAAAACTGCCGCAGGAAAAATTATACTCGCGAAAAGCTACCGCAGCCTGCGGGCCATGTCACCCGCAGCAAAATCCTGCGGGCGAAATGGCCTTCGGCCATTTCCCCGCAATCCTACCTTTTTTTATATTTTTTTTGCTTATTGTTATTATTTTTTTTAAAAAGAAAATATTACTTACTTAAAATAACAAAAATTATTTTGGACTAAAAAAATATATTGGACAACACAAAATTATTTCAGACTAATTAAAATATATTGAACCGGACCGGGTCGGGCCACCTTCGATACAACTCTCCTTAAAAGGCGATGTATTGCAAAGACCATCGCCTTATTTCTCTTCTTTCTTCTCTTGTTGCCTCCAATGGGTATTCCCTATTTTTCAAAAATTGCCTTATAGTATCATACCATGCATCATGGTCCATATCAATTTCCATGAGCATTTCATACTCATAGTAAGGAGTTGTTGAACTAGTCAAAACAAGAGGTTTAAGGAATAATTTGATAGAATCCTACCGTACCAAAGCCAATGTGGCTGGGGCATCGGTCATCTAGTTTTCCTCCATTGGTAGGTATAGGGACCTACAATCCTTGAAATTCTTTCTTATCACAGTTAAGTAGTCATAGTACGACTTTAATTTTTCTTCCTTTAGCTCCCATTCTCCATTTACTTGGGATACCACCAGCAATGAGTCACTGTAAACTTGCACTCTATCAACCCTCATCATTATCAGGGTTTCCAAACCAAAAATACATGTTTTGTACTCCTCCATATTATTAGTTACACTGAATTTTATTTTATAGATAATGGGATGAGCTCTCCTTCTGGTGATTTCAATATTACTCCTAATTTGGCTCCTCTTCTATTAACTATGCCATCAAAATACATCTTCCATTCTTGTACTTCTATGGCCTTTAAATGTTCATCGGGGAATTCAAAAGTTACTTCTTCACTGTCAGGTAGTGGTTGTTGAGTCAAGAATTCTACCACTGCTATGCCCTTAATGGTCTTCCTGCTTATATATTTGATCTTAAATTCTTCTAAGAGTATCAACCACGGACCATATTTGCCAATCAATGATGGTGTCTCTTTCAAATATTTCACTGGATCCAACCTGGAAATTGCTTGCACACTATAAGATTGAAAGTAATGTTGCAACTTCTTAGATGACCAAGCCATGGCAATGCAAGTCTTTTCAATGATACTATACATGACCTCATAAGGTAGGGGTTTTCTACTCTAGTAGTAGATTACACATTTGACTCCTGATTCATCTACTTGAGCTAGCATTACTAATATTGATCCTTCTCATACTTCTAAGTACGGTATCAATGGTTTACAAGGCTTGGGTGGTTTTAGGATACGTGGATTCAACAGGTATTCTTTTATGCACTCAAAAGCCTTCTGACACTCATCATTCCATTCTATCAATTGGTTACTCTTGAGCAGTTTAAAGATGGATTCATAAATGGTTGTGAGTTTTGCAATGAATCTGCTTATATATTGTAACCTTTCGATAAAACCCCTGACCTCCTTCTCTATTTTAGGAGCCGGCATATCCCTGATTGCCTTTACTTTATCAGGATCAATCTCAATGTCATTTGGACTAATGACAGGTCCCAACATCTTAGTTGAGGTAACTCCAAACACACTTATTTGGGTTCAAACTAAGGTTATATTTTACTACTATTTCAAAGAAAATTTCCAAATTCTGGAAATGTTTCTCTCTTGTTTCTGACTTAACCATTATATCGTCAATATACACTTCGACCTCCTTATACTTCGTATCATGGAACAAAGTTGTAGCCATTCTTTAATATGTTGCTCCAGCATTTTTAAGTCCAAACGGCATCACCCTGTTGCAGAATATACCCCATGTGGTTATAAAAGTAGTTTTAGGTTTATCCTCTTGGGCCATTATCACTTGATTATATCCAAAAAATTCATCTATAAATGAGTGTAGCACGCTAGAGGCTACGCTATCGATTAGAACATCTATAAGGGGTAAAGGGAAATCATCCTTAGGGGAAGCCTTATTCAAGTCCCTACAGTCAGCACAAATCCTAATTCTTCCATCCTTCTTTGGTACGGGGATGATGTTAGCCAACTAGTCAGGGTAATCTATCACTTCTAAGAACTTCACTTGTATCTATTTGGTGACTTCTTCTTTTATCAATTCTACCCATTTTGGTCTTAGACACCTCAACTTCTGCTTAATGGGTTTCATGTGAGTATCAGTTGGAATCATGTGTTCAACAATATCTTGATCAATTTCGAGCATATCCTCATAAGACCAAGTAAAGACTTCTTCATATTTTTTGAATTTTTTTTCAAATCTCTTTTTCTCTTTAGGAGTAAGGTCGGATGCTATGCTAATATTTTTAGGATTTTCCTCAAATTTAATGATTATGCGTCAATAGAGTTAATATTAAAAATGCTTATGTATTCATTACATGAATGTATGCAACCATCAGAAAACATCACACAAGTAAGCAAAAATCAGACTTTATTACATTCATCTTAGAAAAGAAAACATCATCATCCTCATACAAAGCAAACAAATCAAAATCAAAATTAACATCAATGGTCTCATCATCACATATTGCAAGATTCTCAAATTGATCTTCAATGAGTGCAAAAATCATTTCTGGAGTCTTCAAGACTTTCTTCTTTTTCTCTTTGTCAACTGGTAGGGCAGTCTCCTTCTTCACTTGTTCAGCAAGCTCAGCAACATTAGCAAAGATTTTAAACCTAGGGATCATCTTTTCCATGAACATAACAAGCTCTAGTTTCCCTTGCAGTGGTCCCAACTCTGGAGCTTTGACAATATTTCTTCAAGTGGACGGAATTCCATCTTCTTGTATCGCTTTAATAAAGTTCCTTCATCTGTCTCTTCATATCCCTGCCCCTTTCTTGATACTTGAATCTTGAAATTGGGAAGCTCTGTCACACTTGCTTTTCCTTTCCTAAGTTTAGTCCTGGCAAATAGTTCATTTGCTTCATCATGTCCAAGACCTTGGAACCTATTATCATATCCTTAGAAATACCAGCTACATGGAACCCATTGAGGGGCCTTTCCACCATGAGAGCATGAACTACTTCACTATTTCTTACCTCAATTACTACCATCCCATCATTTTTTGGAAAATTAATCTTTTGGTGGAGTGTAGAAGGGACTTAACCAAGAGGATGAAACCATAGGCATCACAATAGCAATGTGAAGGTGACTGGTATATCCAAAACTACAAACTCCACCATAGACTCAATATGGCCTACCTTCACTAGGGTCTTGAAGGTTCCTTCAACTTGTCTCTTAGTGTTGTCATTGGCTCGGGTCATTATATCTGACAAACTTAGATCATGAGTAGACATAGCAATCTTTGGTAGAATCTTTAGTGGGCAAACCTTTATAGAAGAGACATTATGTACCAAGACACAAGGGGTTCTTTTTCCTTTGACTTCCACCTTAATGAAATATGGGTGAACATGGTCTCTTCCATCTTCTGGTAAATTAGCATCCGAAAAAGACACCATTCTTACTTCAATCTTGTTGCCTCTTAAACCTCTTCTTACTTCATCAATTCTTCAGTCCTTTTTGTTCTCATAAAACTAACCAATTCCTCTGGTGTTGTAGAAGTAGAAATATGCATGCTTGCCAAAGCTTTGGCTATAGTCTCCCGATGCATCTTGGATGTTGCCAGTAAGTCCCATATGTTAATGCTGGTTGGGTCCTTTTCAACTGCTTAAGGACAACATCATCTTCATCTTCTTTCACTTCTCTCTCAGCATCCTTCCCATTGTCAGCCTTTGCTTCTTTTGGTGGAGCTCTAGCATAGGTTTTGCCATAATGGGTATTCAACACTTCTTCTTCGAGTTTGAACTAATCCCATTCCTCTGGCTTTGCTTCTTATTCCTCCTCGCTATCAGTGGAATCCCATAACTCATTGACAGCATAAATGATTAATGCCTTTTCTTCCATAACAGATTTATCAAGCAAAGCCTCATCTTCTGTAGCTGCTCCCCCTATGTCTTGAAATATGACAAGTTGACCTTCTCATTCATTCCCCCTCCAACCATGATGGTTGTTGCTGGTGGTACTCTATTGAATCTAGGCAATAGGTTGTCCTTTGTACTTGTCCTATTTGGTTTAGGCAACTTTTTACTATCGATCAAATTTTGAATCTCATGCCTCAAATGCATGCATTTGTCTATCTCATGCCCTTGCATTTTATGGAACTGATAGAAAACTTTGGTATCAAAGTTTAGTGGTAATGAATTTGGAAAAGGTCGAGGAGCCAATGGTTGTAATAGCCCTTTCTTTTGTAGTTTATTGATATCCTAAGATAAATGTTTCCCTAATTCTTAGAATTTTCTTCTATTTCCTTGACCAGTTACATTAACTTCTACTGCTTTTTGTGTACTTTCATTCCAAGATTGATAACTTCCTTTTTCATTCCTTCTTCTAACAAAAGGGTTCATCTCCCTGTCCCATTCTTCTATTTGTAATCCGTCTTGAAGAAGGTCTTTCAAGTCCCTAATAAGAGTGTGGGATATCCATTCATGAAGATTAGGTTGGACACCTCTCACTATCATCCTAATATGATACTCATCTTGCCTCTTCTTAAGTAGTGTAGCCTTATTCCTCCACCTTTTCATATAATCAACAAAACTTTCATTATGCTTCTATCTAATTATCTCTACCTTCATCAGAGTCATATTGCTGAAAAAGGCTTTGTATAATAGATTCCTATCTTTTTGAATGTTTTCCTCTAAGGTATTGAACTAGTTTTACACAAGAGGGTCCAGAGATAGCATGAAATTTCTTAGGGTTTGAGCTTTAGTAGCTCTAAAAGATTGCATGGCAGTGATGTACTGCTTGACATGCAATTTCCCGTTCCATCAAACTTAGCAAATGGAGGCATCTTGAACTTGTAATGAATTCCTTCATTGACTTTAAACAGCTTGTCCACCTCTGATACTTCCTCGGTCTTCAGCTTCTTCTTAAACTTCCTTTCCAAGTCAGCAATCATATTTTCAACATCGGTGGATTTAGCTTTCTTTCCCACAGCCTTCATTTCTTTCTTATCTCCTTGGTGATCTTGAAAGTATTAGTCCCAGTCATAATCATCATCATCCACTTTCTCATTATCAAAGGCTATCTCTCCTACCTTAATCTTCCCTTTATCCTACTGCTTCTTAGTACTAGCAGATGCTTCAGCATTCATTTCTAATACTGCAGCTAACTGATTCCTCACAGCCTCGGCTAGGGTCCCCTTCAGTTCTTCCATCTTGGACTCAATAGCATTATTAACTAGGTTCTAAGCTTGATCATGATCCATTGGTCTTGGTGCAAAGTTGACTGATCCTTCACTAGATTCTGGGTTACCGCCGTAGGTAGGATTGTCGTATGCTCTTAAACTACTAAACTTTAGAACTGCGAGCCAGAAAGGATTAATATGATGTAATGCAATGCATGTATGCATGAGTGCATATGTAGCAAACAAAAAAAATCAAGTAAAGTCAAGATGTCCCTTCCAACCTTATATCATCAACACATAAGTGGCGAGTCACTTTTTCTAGGTATTATGCCAATAAAGATATCAACAGGGGATTAATCAATAGTTGTATTTTCAAATAAGAACTCAGTCCATGATAACTCTCACTAATTGAGCCTTCATCTATTGGTCAATTGGGCAATAAATTTTATGCTATATTGTGAATTAAAAATAAATTAAAGGGTTTATCATAAGCAAATTTCTTAATTGAAAAACAAGTGCATGATTAATAATCCTTGGTACAAATTAGGCCCATAATTGATTTTATTCTTTCATAATTGACCTAACTAGTTTGTGAGCCCATTTTAAAAAAGGTTTTAATAAGTGCCCATTGAAAAAGGTTTGTTTAAAAATAAATTTTAAGCTTTTAGCTTGGGCCATGCAAAACAAGGATTATTGACCCATCACAAAAGGTTTCATATCAAGAGACCATTTTGAAAAGAAAGTTTAAAAATAATTTTAGTTCTTTGGGCCTTAAAAGAATTATTTTGGGCTTACACCATAAACAAGTCATTTTAGAAAAGGACAAACCAAATAGGCCATAATTTAACTAAGACATGTTAACCATTGTCAAATAGTAAGCATTTGGGTTAAGCATAAGGAAAATTACTAGGTCAACTACATGGGCTTTAGTTTTTGGGTTGAAGAGGCTTAGGTCCCATAGCAAGTATATACCAAAAGGTACAAGGCTGTGAGTGGTTATGTGATGCTCGATCTCCATACATTGAATGAAAGTATGGTATCCCTCACATACACACAACACGGTTCCACAGGGCAACCTAACTCACACAAACAATGCAATCTAAGTGATGCAATGAATAATATCATAATAAGAAAGACTAAAACAATATAAAGACTAACAGAATCAACTTCTCTTATCTCCAATGGAGTCACTAGTGTGAGCGGGGATTTTCCCCCCACTACTGGTGGAATAGTTCTTACGACTACGGTACTGGAGAAATTGAGTCACCACTCGGACGGGCCAAAAAAATAGAAGGGGTGGATGACTCGATTCCTAAGGGATCTCCAACCCCCCCTTATTGGGTTCAAAAAGTTGGGTATGCATGGTGAAGGTAAGAATAACCCAGAAATAGCCTCCTTTTTAGGTCTATACATTATTAAACTATTAACTTATTATAGTACCATCCATATTACATGCTTTTTTAAAGAAATAAATACTCATCATATTATTGAAATCTATCAAACACAATGGGCACCCATCTGATGATGGAAACATGCCCTTACAAATGTTCAAATGTTCTTATAATTTAAATAAAATGGAACACCCACCGAAAAGAAAAAAATGTGTCCCTTACGTCAATCCAAAATTAAAATAAGCAATTAAAATAAATTAAGGCATCAACAAAGTACAAACATGCCTTTTACAAATACTCAAAATCCCAAATAATCAAATAAAATAAACCATTAATGGAAAACATTCAATCCATCATAAAAGTAAATCATTCATCATAATCATATGAAAAATAATTCAAATAATGAAATCTCATGTTCAATCATAGGTTAGACATTGATCATATAACATTAGAGTTTTAAATACGAAATTAGGATTTATTGGTACAATTTAGGGTTTTAGGATTTTAACCACATAACTTAGGGCCTAATATAATGGATTAGGGTTTCTAAATGAAAATTAGGATTTTTTGGGATAAAAATTAGGATTTTAGATTAGGGTTTACAGAATTAGGGTTTTTAGAAATTTGGAATTAAGGTTTTGGATTTGGGTTTATAAAGTCAGGGTTTTGAGAATTAAGGTTTGGTATTTGGGATTAGGGTTTTACATATTGGAGTTAAGTGTTTGGGTTAGATGTTTGGGGCTAGGGTTTTTGAAATGAGGTTTAAGATTTATATGAAATAAGTTAAAACCACATTACTAGTGCTTATAAAATCATAACCAAGATTTAACTACTGAAACTAAACAATCTTCAAAATATATATGTGAGTGGGGATTTTCACCACCACTTATGGTAGAATGATTCTTACAACTTCGGCACTGTTAGGCTCAGGGCTTTAGAGAACACGGGATCATGAAAAAAATAAAGTCACCACCCGGACAGGCCAGGAAAAAGAAAAGGTTGGATGACTCGATTCCTAAGGAATTCCCAACCCCCTAATAGGTTCGGAAAGTTAGGTATAGTGAAGGTGAGAATGACCCAGTACCCCTATAATGCTCTGTTCATTGAAACTGGCCTCCTTTTTTGGTCTAAATATTATAAAATTCTTAGCTTATTACAATACCATCCATAGTACATACGAATATTAAAATAAGGAATTGTTGCATTAAAATTAAAACAAATTCAAACAAAATAGTAAATGGGCAACCATTCAAGATGGAAACATGCCCTTACAACCATGTTCAATGTCTAAAATAAATAGGACACTCACCAAAAGGTGAAAATGTGTCCATAAAAAACTGAGACACCCACGAAGTGGAAACATGCCTTTTATAATCTTAAAATCTAAATAAACAATCAATCAAATAAATTAAATGATTCAAGCATGATAATTAAAATAAAATATCGATCATAAAATAAAACAAACCATCCATCATATAAAAAATAGCAAATAAAATAAATAATTAAAACTAGAGTTTAAATCATTAAATAAACAAAATTAGGGTTTTAGATTTTGAAATTAGGGTTTCTAGAGCTAGGGTTTAGGACTTTTGGTTTTTAGGGTTTAGGTTTTGCGAAATAGATTAAGAAATTGGAAAAACTAACTAATAACATAGGGTTTTTAAATTTGGGAAAGTAGATCAGGGTTTTGGATAACTATGGTTTTAGAAGTTTAGGATTTGAAAACTAGGGTTTTAAGCTAGGTTAAGGAAATTAGATTCATGGAAAGAGGGTTTAAGAAATTAAAATTATGGGATTAGGGTTTAAGATTTTAGTTTAGAGTTTAGAAATTTGGCTATTAAATTAAGTTTACTAAAAAGGTTTTGAAATTACGGTTTAGTGTTTTTGAGGCTTAAGGTTACATATTAGGGTTTTGAAAAATAATTTTAGATCTTTAAAATAAAAGGCTAGGGTTTTAATTTTTGAAAAACACGGTTGGGATTATGGTATATTAAAAATAGATTTAGGGTTTTTAATATTTTGAAAGTTGGTTTTATATTTCTAGTATTAAAGGGTAGGGCTTTAGAATTGGGATACAAACTTAAGATTTTTGTGATCAAAATAGGAACAGGTATAGTTGGATTACATAAATTAAATATGCAAACTTATGTTAACTAATGGACTGAGGCTTCATATGTATAATATTAGGGTTTGAATATAAAAACTAATGTAAATGAGATCCAAACTGTTAGACAAAAGATCTCTATTTTGATCCTTGACAACTCAAATGGATGATCTATTTAACTTGTGTTTAAGAATCTTGTTGCAGGATTAGGTTGCCTTAAGTAAAGCAAGACAGAACAATTCTAGCGGTCGCACCAGACCAGAATACGACCGCTACATGCAATTACAGAATGAAACCTTATCACAGTAGGTTTCGCGGTCAGAAGTTCGACCTCAGTCGCGACCGCGCCTCAAGAATGGCGGCCGTCCAAAATACTTGCCCGACCGCTACTCAAGGAACTTAAATCATTACAATCACAGTAAGGTTCGCGGTGACAAGAACGGTGAATGATTCGACCTCGCTAATCAATTTAGCGACCGCCCATTCAGAATCGCGACCGCCCAACAATTCAAGAAGAAATTGCTCAAAGAGACAGTAGTGTTCGCGTCCACAGGTGCGTCCAGAAGTTCGACGCGAAACTGTGAGTTTGATCGCGAGATTCTGCATAGGGCGACCGCTAGATTCAAATTATGGCGGACATTCAGTTTTGCTCTGTCAGAGAATGACACGTAATATGACCGTTGTAAACCCACTTGAAGATTCAAAAAGGGCGACCGCACCTCTGCTTGGCGCGACCGTCCCGACAAACAAAGCATGGGCAAGAAACGGTCCGACAAACACAGCATGGACAAGATTCCAGCTGTAGAGCACTAAAATTCGACCGTTGTAGCTTTTTCAAAAGCAGCGACCGTCCCTTGTTAAAGGACGACCGCGAGAAGCATGAGCGCGACCATCCTTGCATGAAGGGCGACCGCGAAGTGCTTCGGACAATTTAAGTAAAGAAGGTCTATTCTGCCAAGACTTTATTCAAAACTTCAATAACGGCTAGTAAGACCACATTGGCTATAAATACAATGTCTCTATGAGAAAACAAAAAAGTGAAGTGAAAAGAACAATCAAGAAATCAGATTTTCATAGCCAAGCAACAAATTTTCTTTTACTTAAACTTACAATTAAATTGTAATGAATGTTAGGTGTGATCATTGAAAACACCATTGTATAAGTTTGAGTGTAAGCTTGGGAAACACTTGGGTTGTGAGAGTGAGCCTTGTAAAACTCTTGATTGGGTTGTAAGTGTGAGCCTTAGAAAAACACTTGTGAAGTTAGGTGTGAACTTGTGAAAACACCAAAGTTGGAAGTGAGCTTGTAAAAACTTCAAAGAATAGTGGAACCTTAACAAGTTGTTAAGAAAGTGGATGTAGGATTGAGGTAAATCCGAACCACTATAAATCTTGTGTGTTCTTTCTTTCCTTCATTACTCAACCAACTTTCTATTCCGCATTTGTGTTTGTTGAGTTTTTTAATTTGCCATCATTTCGTGAGGAAACCAATTCACCCCCCCTCTTGGTTGCCATCTTGGGACAACAATTGGTATCAGAGCCCTGAGATTTCTTAAACTTAATTGTGAAATCTGATCCACTATGGCAACTTCTTCTTCATCAAGCTCTCATGGAAATCTTAACTCTATTCTTAGACCCTATTTTGATGGAACTGATTACTCATACTGGAAACACAAAATGTACTTGTTTCTAGATAGTGAAGGGATTGAACTATGGGATTTCGTGGAAAGTGAGTGGAAATCTCCTACTCATGAAGTTGACGGTATTCAAGTTCCTCTTCCCAAAGCTCAATGGTCAACTAGCAATATCAGAGATCGATTCAAGAACAATAGAGCTGCTTCCATCTTGATGAACTCCATTTCAAGAGAAGAAGGTGGAAGAGTTCAACATTTAACTTGTGCACATTGCATTTGGAAAACACTTGAAAACTACCATGAAGGTACGACTCAAGTAAGATTCACCAAAAAACAAATGCATGTTCATGAGTATGAGCTATTCAAGATGAAACCAAATGAAAACGTCACCGACATGACAAATCGCTTGCTTGCTATTGTCAATGAACTAAAGAAGTATGGCAAGGTATATGATCAAGGTGATGTAAACAGTAAAATCTTGAGAGCCCTAAGAGCTAGAAAGAACTTTGAATCCAAAGTATCATCCATAGAAGAAGCTCATGATCTCAGCACATTAAGAACCGACGAGCTAGTTGGTAAATTACTCACTTTTGAGCTGCATAGTGAAAAAGAAGAAGATCAAGGTGAGAAAGAAAAGAGAAAACCAATTGCACTCAAAGCAATCAAAGAAGCTGAGAGCTCAAGCAATGAAGGTACTGATGATGAAGATGAAATGGCAATGTTCTCAAAAAGAATCAATGAATGGAAAAGAAAGAAAAGATTACAAGCAAACAAAGGTACACCTCCTAAATTCTCCTTCAAAGATAAAGAAAAGAAAAATGAGGTAAAGTGCTATGAATGTGGAAAAACTGGTCACATCAAATCGGATTGCTACAAATTAAAGAACAAAAGGAAATGGGATAAAGAAAAGAAAAAGTCTCTCAAAGCCACATGGGATGACTCTTCTTCAAGTGAGGAAGAAGAAGAAGAAGGAATTGCAAATCTATGTCTCATGGCTATTGAAGATGACTCCAATGAGGTAAGTACTCAATCCTTTGATCTTGTAGCACATGATGATATAAATGATATAGATGATAGTGATTTGATTGAGCACATGAATTTTAAAATAGAAAAATATTATTCTAAAATGATGCTTTACAAAGAGAAAAACTCTAAGTTAGAAAAAGATTATATATGCTTAAAGAATTCTACCTTAGAATTGAAAACCTCAAATGAACACTTGATGAACACAATAGGAGAATTAAAGAAAAGCTCACATGACTTAGAAAAAGTGATTAAAGAGAATGAGACATTGAAGCATGAACTAAAAGAACTAAAAGAATCAATTTCCAGATTTCATAAAGGAAAGGAAGCATTGAACACATTAATTAATAATCAAAGATCACCTTCCTTGAAATATGGATTAGGATTCAATGGCTCAACCAACATTGCACCTAGCAAACCAACATTTGTGAAAGCATCTACAACTAAAATTTCTGATGTTCATATCAAAGATGCTTGCACCAAGTCTAAAAGAACTAGTTATGGTTCACTAGGAGATAAAGCCAAAAATAATTATGCATTGTTGTTCACTAAATTTGCACAAAAGAAATCACATACTTGTAGTTGTATGTATAATAAAAGAAAAATGCAAAAGAATAGAATACCATGGCAATGCACATATTGCATGAAATTTGGACACAAAAATTTTTCTTGTTATATAAGAAAGGCACATCTCAAGTTAGAAGGCACTTTTTCTACTAACCATCAAGGACCCAACTTCAAGTGGGTACCTAAAAGAAGATGATCACAATTGTTTTGCAGGTATGCCTAAAATCTACTACCAATGAAAGCACATGGCTTGTGGATAGTGGATGCTCAAGGCATATGACTGGAAATGCAAAGCTCTTTACAAGTATTACCTACAAACATGGAGGTAACGTAACTTTTGGAAACAATGCTAAAGGTAAAATTCTTGGTGTTGGCTCCATTGGTTCTATTGGTAAGGATTTAATTGAAGATGTATGGCTTGTTGATGGTTTGAAACATAACTTGCTAAGTGTTAGTCAACTTTGTGATAAAGCATACTTTGTCGAGTTTGATTCCAAGGAATGCAAAATCACAAACTCAAATGATGTTATCATATTTAAAGGTACTAGAACAAACAACACTTACAATGTCAGCATACATTCAAATCATACATGTTTAATGTCCACTAATAATGATGCATGGTTATGGCATAGAAGACTAGGACATGCTGGTATGGATCAATTGAAATATATTTATAATGAGAACTTAGTTGATGGCTTACCTAAGATAAAATATGATAAAGACAGAATTTGTGAACCTTGTCAACATGGTAAGCAACATAAAAGCTCATTTAAATCAAAGAGTATTATAAGTACCTCTAGACCTTTAGAGCTCATTCATTTAGACTTGTTTGGACCAAATAGAGTTACAAGCTTAGGAGGCAAATCATATGCATTTGTTCTTGTTGATGATTACTCTAGATTCACATGGGTTAATTTCTTAGCTCAAAAGAATGAAGCCTTTAATTGCTTCAAAACATTTGCAAAAAGAGTTCAAAATGAAAAAGGATATGTGATCACATCTATTAGAAGTGATCATGGTAAAGAATTTGAAAATGAAAATTTTGAAACCTTTTGCAATGAACTTGGCATTTCACATAATTTTTCTGCTCCTAGAACTCCACAGCAAAATGGTGTAGTTGAAAGGAAAAATAGAACTTTAATTGAAATGGCTAGAACAATGCTCAATGAATATGATTTACCATCTTATTTTTGGGCAGAAGCCGTTAATACAGCTTGCTACATTGCAAATCGTGTTTACAAAAGGCATTTAACTAATAAAACTTCTTATGAGCTATGGAATGGAAGAATACCCAGAATTGGATATTTTAGAGTATTCGGATGCAAATGCTTCATATTGAATACCAAGGATAATCTTGGAAAATTTTCATCCAAATCAGATGAAGGCATATTCTTAGGATATTCATCATATAGCAAAGCATATAGAGTATTTAACATGAAAACTCTAGTAATAGAAGAATCAATGCATGTTGTATTTGATGAATCATCTAAACTTGATCAAAAGAAAGGTATTACTTTTAATGACCCTGCAGATAATCTTGAACCTCTTGAATCTATTGATGCTCCAAAGATCAATCAACTTGAAGAAAAGACTCAGGATCTACCTAAGGATTAGCAATACAAGAAAGATCATCCAAAGGAACTCATCATTGGAGAAACATCTAAGGGAGTAATCACTAGATCTAAAATTAATCATGTTGATGTTAATTTTGCTTTTGTTTCTCAAATTGAACCAAAAACTGTTGAGGAAGCTTTAAATGATGAAAATTGGATAACTGCAATGCAAGATGAACTTAATCAATTTGAAAGAAATAATGTTTGGCAACTTACTCCTAGACCTAAAGATCATTCTATAATAGGATGCAAATGGGTTTATAGGAATAAGCTTGATGAAAATGGTCACATTATTAGAAATAAAGCAAGATTGGTAGCCAAAGGTTATAATCAAGAAGAAGGTATTGATTATAATGAAACCTTTGCCCCTGTAGCCAGATTAGAAGCTATTAGAATATTACTTGCTTTTGCATGTCATATGAATTTTAAGCTTTATCAAATGGATGTTAAAAGTGCATTTCTAAACGGACTCATAAATGAAGAAGTTTATGTTGAACAACCTCCTGGATTTGAAAACTACAAATTTCATGATCATGTTTTCAAACTTACTAAAGCTTTATATGGATTGAAACAAGCACCTAGAGCATGGTATGATAAACTTAGTGCATATTTGCTTGAAAATGGTTTTGCAAAAGGAAAAGTAGACACAACTCTCTTTGTTAAAAAGGATAAGCATAACATTTTGATTGTACAAATTTATGTGGATGACATAATATTTGGAGCTACTGATGAAGCCTTGTGCAAAGAATTTGCTTCTTGTATGACCAGGGAATTTGAAATGAGCATGATGGGTGAACTCAAGTTCTTCCTTGGATTGCAAGTCAAGCAATGTAAAGATGGGATCTTCATCAACCAATCCAAATATACAAGAGAACTCATGAAGAAATTTGGAATGGATGGCTGCAAAACTAGCAAAACTCCCATGAGCACATCCTTGAAATTAGGTAAAGATGACAATGGTAAAGCAGTAGATGAGAAGAAATATCGAGGTATCATCGGATCACTACTTTACTTAACCGCATCTAGGCCTGATATAATGTACAGTGTATGTCTATGTGCTAGATTTCAAACCTGTCCTAAAGAATCACACTTGAATGCCACTAAAAGAATCTTGAAATATTTAAGTGGTACAATGCAATTAGGACTTTGGTATCCAAAGAACACATCATTTCATATTATAGGATTTTCAGATGCAGATTATGCAGGTAGTATCTTAGATAGAAAAAGCACTACAGGAGCATGTCACTTTCTTGGTAATTATTTAGTTTCTTGGCATAGTAAGAAACAAGCATCAGTTGCTTTATCCACAACGGAAGCTGAATATGTTGCAGCTTGTTTTTGTTGCACACAAGTATTATGGATGAAACAACAATTGCTTGACTATGGTAAAGTTTTTAACAATATTTCCATTAAATGTGACAACACTAGTGCTATCAATTTGTCTAAGAATCCTATACAACATTCTAGATCCAAGCATATAGATATTAGACATCATTTTTTGAGGGAAAATGACCAAAATCAGAACATAATTCTAGAATTTATTGAAACACAAAATCAACTTGCGGATGTCTTTACAAAACCATTGAATGAAGATAGACTTAATTTTATTAAACTTAATTTAGGAATGATTGATGGAAATACTTTGAATTAATTGCCTATCAATGAAGTTTCTATGTGCATGAATTTAATGGTTCTTAACACTCTAGAAATATTTTCTATCTTTCCATGAATCTTTCAATTTTTAAGTCTTTAGCGGTCGCTCCAGAGTCCTTTCGCGATCGCTATCTTGTCTGACAGTTTCATTCAAACTAATGACTCTGTGCGCGGTCGAGAAAATTTTGTGCGCGGCCGCACCATTTTGAATAGTTTCGACCGTTACAGACAATTTCTTCTCTCGCGAGCGTACTTATCTTGAAAATGGTCGCTAGACCTCATTTCGCGATCGCACCTTGTTCAATGTGCGACCGCACCCTGTACACTCTGCTCGAAAATTTATAACCGTTGGCTGTGTGACAGGTCGCAAATCTTGACTTTCAACAGTCATAAACGGCTATTTTCGTTATTTCATCTATTTAAGAGCATAATAAATAATTTTCTTTGATATTTTGCTTCTAAAAACATTCTGAAACCCTAAAATCTTCTCCTCATCATCTGTCATTCAATTGAACCTTTGTTTTCCTGCTCTCTTCTGTTCTTTCTGTTTCAATGGCTCCCAAAAGAAAAACCACCTCCAAAATTAAGGGTCAAGCCAAGAGAGTTCCATGAATCACCATTAGAGAACCTGTTGTTGAACCTCCATCTCCTCCTCAATCCAAAAGAGGTGAGAAAATTCACAAACCTCACCACCAAACCTCTGAGGAAGACATTAGGTATGCTATGCTTAAGAAAAAGAAGGTTGAAGGCACCAAATTACCTTTTGGTGGAATGCTTTCTGCATTGGGCATCAAGGACGAAATTGAGAGATTGTTGGATGTCCTTGGATGGAGAAAATTTGTCTTTCCAGAAGAGGTAGGCTACTCTAGTCTTAGCAAAGAATTTCTGATGTCTCTTCAAATAGAAAAGAGTGCAAATTCTGCACTAGGGTGGTATGGAGTTAGATTTAAGCTCTTTGATCAATACCAAGCCCTATCTCTAGAAGATTTTGGTAGCATTTGGAACTTCCCTTCTGAAGGTATAACCTCTTACAATGACCAAATGTTCTCCAACCGAACCCTTTCTGATTTCTGGCAAGAAATTTCCATTGAAACTTCCTTTGAAAAAGAATCCAAAGCCAGACATATCAAAACTCTCACCCACTGGATGCTCCATAGGATTATCACTTATACCATCCACCAAAGAGCAGATGGAAATGAGAAAGTCACCAAAAGAGACCTCATCTTTATGTATGCTTTCACCCAAAACATCAAAATAAACTCCACCAAGTTCTTGATAGACACCTTCTTTCATCATGCTGTTACAAGAACTGGTACATTCTTCCTATCCTCTCAAGTTACTCAAATAGCTAGGCACCTAAACCTTCTGAATGATTTGAACTTAGCTACCTTGAGAAACCCTTTCACTCTAGCTTCCAGTGCTATCACAATAGATTACTTAGAGCATGCTGGATGTGTTAGGAAAATTGAAGGATCATATGTATACTACTTTGGCAAGAAAGGAGTAATGGATAAACAAAAGAAGAGGCCAAGATATACAATTGAAGAAGAAGGAGATTCAGTTGAAGTTGCTGTGGAATTACCTCCAAAAGCAACTTCATCAAAAGTTGCTCAAGAAACTACTTCATCCTCCACTCAACTCATCCTCCAAGCTATCAAAACTCTTTCCAGGAAATTCTCCAAGTTCAAGAAAAGTGTCTCCAAGAGATTTCAGCACTTGAACAAGAAAATTGACCTTATATCTCATATGCACCATGATCTCTATGACATGCAAGGAAAATTGGACTTGCCTCAGTGCAACCTTGAAGATTGGGATATAAGTGATCATACCCAAAGCATTCCTGAAGAAAAAGAGTCCATCAGCACTAGCTCTGCCTCTGTTGCTCCTAAAGATAAAGGAAAAGCTCCTTTAGTTGAAGAAGAACTAGATGTAGATGATGACTCTGAATAGCTTAAAACATTTTGTCTCTATTGTTTGCATTTTCATATGATTATTGCTTTATTTTCTGCCTTTGTACTTTTCTCTATCCTTAATAAACATGTTTGTTTCAAATGTTATTTGTTTTTCCTTATTTGTTGTTGTTTTGATCCTTACATTTGTATAAACATTTGATTTATTTTGCCTATGACAATGGGGGAGAAAATAACAACATAATGGAATGAAACTCAGTAAACATAATAGGGGAGAAACAATGGGGGAGAAAATAGTACATTGAATTGTTTAAACTGTTTATACATAACCTAATGCACCAAGATTATCACAATGCTCTTAATCATGACTTATGCATAAATCAAGGGGGAGCATTTTAGACTTATTATTTTTTCATCATTCCATTTGAATTGTCAAAGTCAAAATGGGGGAGATTGTTAGACAAAAGATCTCTATTTTGATCCTTGACAACTCAAATGGATGATCTATTTAACTTGTGTTTAAGAATCTTGTTGCAGGATTAGGTTGCCTTAAGTAAAGCAAGACAGAACAATTCTAGCGGTCGCACCAGACCAGAATACGACCGCTACATGCAATTACAGAATGAAACCTTATCACAGTAGGTTTCGCAGTCAGAAGTTTGACCTCAGTCGCGACCGCGCCTCAAGAATGGCGGCTGTCCAAAATACTTGCCCGACCGCTACTCAAGGAACTTAAATCATTACAATCACAGTAAGGTTTGCGGTGACAAGAACGGTGAATGATTCTACCTCGCTAATCAATTTAGCGACTGCCCATTCAGAATCGCGACCGCCCAACAATTCAAGAAGAAATTGCTCAAAGAGACAGTAGTGTTCGCGTCCACAGGTGCGTCCAGAAGTTCGACGCGAAACTGTGAGTTCGATCGCGAGATTCTGCATAGGGCGACCGCGAGATTCAAATTATGGCGGACATTCAGTTTTGCTCTGTCAGAGAATGACACGTAATATGACCGTTGTAAACCCACTTGAAGATTCAAAAAGGGCGACCGCACCTCTGCTTGGTGCGACCGTCCCGACAAACAAAGCATGGGCAAGAAATGGTCCGACAAACACAGCATGGACAAGATTCCAGCTGCAGAGCACTAAAATTCGACCGTTGTAGCTTTTTCAAAAGCAGCGACTGTCCCTTGTTAAAGGACGACCGCGAGAAGCATGAGCGCGACCATCCTTGCATGAAGGGCGACCGCGAAGTGCTTCGGACAATTTAAGTAAAGAAGGTCTATTCTGCCAAGACTTTATTCAAAACTTCAATAACGGCTAGTAAGACCACATTGGCTATAAATACAATGTCTCTATGAGAAAACAAAAAAGTGAAGTGAAAAGAACAATCAAGAAATCAGATTTTCATAGCCAAGCAACAAATTTTCTTTTACTTAAACTTACAATTAAATTGTAATGAATGTTAGGTGTGATCATTGAAAACACCATTGTATAAGTTTGAGTGTAAGCTTGGGAAACACTTGGGTTGTGAGAGTGAGCCTTGTAAAACTCTTGATTGGGTTGTAAGTGTGAGCCTTAGAAAAACACTTGTGAAGTTAGGTGTGAACTTGTGAAAACACCAAAGTTGGAAGTGAGCTTGTAAAAACTTCAAAGAATAGTGGAACCTTAACAAGTTGTTAAGGAAGTGGATGTAGGATTGAGGTAAATCCGAACCACTATAAATCTTGTGTGTTCTTTCTTTCCTTCATTACTCAACCAACTTTCTATTCCGCATTTGTGTTTGTTGAGTTTTTTAATTTGCCATCATTTCGTGAGGAAACCAATTCACCCCCCCCTCTTGGTTGCCATCTTGGGACAACACAAACTATATTAAACTCAAGCTATTACCTGCTGGATGGATTTTAATTTATAAAATATCAATCATAATTAACTTCTGATTGACTATATTATGGAAGGAAAATATTATAACATTAAACACATATTGATCTTAAGGATTCAAACCTGTGTATGTTGGTACCACCAAAGTTAATTAGTTGAAAAAAATTTGCCTTTGCTACTGCCTGGATCAACGGTAATTTTTGGCTGGAGATTGCCTGATTATTGCTTCTATGTTGCTTTTGTTAAACTATGCTAATTGCTCGCTCCATTCTTCACAATTCTTGCTACCTGTTTTAAATGTTAAACGTCATTATTTATATGCGCAATTAGGTATAAAACAAAACTCTAAAACTTAATCTGACGGTCCAAATAAAGTCCATCTTAATTAAGGAATTATTAAATTGAATTAGGGTCGGATTACTAGACCATGCGTGAGCGGGGTTTTTTGCCCCCACTCCCAATGGGATGGTTTTTACGACTTCAACATTGTTTAGGCTTGAGGCCTTAGAGAATACGGGCCTAAGCCCAAAGAAAAATGGAGTCGCCACCCGAATGGGCCGGAAAAAAGAAAGGGGTGGATGACTTGATTCCTAAGCAATCTCCAACCCCCTAATGGGTTTGAAAAGTTGGGTACGTATGGGGAAGGTGAGTAATGGCCCAGCACCCCCACAACGCCCGATTCATTGGAACCGTCCTCCTTTGTAGGTCTTAATATTATAAAATTCTTAAATATGACAATATTATCCATACTACATGCAATAATTAAAATAAAGCATCATTATATTAAAATTAAAACAATGTCCAAACAAAGCAAATAAATGGACACCCATCCGAGGATGGAAACATGTCCTTACATCGTCCATGTCTAACTAAAGAGGACACCCATCAAAAGGTGAAAACATGTCCTTACATGTCCATGTCTAAACTAAAGAGGACACCCATCAAAAGGTGAAAACATGTCCTTTACATTGGTCCAAAATATAAAAGAAATTTAAATTGCATGAAAATTAATTAATGAGGTACCCACAAAGTGGAAACATACCTCTTACAATTTTAATACCAAAACAAACAAATAATAATCATATTAATAAAGAAAATATCCATCCATGATAAATTAAATAAATCAAGCATTGAAAATAAATAAATCAACCATTAAAAACATATACTAAACTACATAATCAAATCTAAAATTAAATAAAGTAATAAAAAGTATAAGTTTAGGGTTTTAAAGAATTTAGGGTTTTTTGAACTTAGGGTTTTAGAACTTGGGGTTTTGGAAACTAGGGTTTTGGAAACTAGAGTTTTGTAATTAGGGTTTTGAAATTAGGGTTTTTGAAACTAGGGTTTTGGAATTAGGGTTTTGGAATTAGGATTTTGAAACTAGGGTTTTGGAATTAGGGTTTTGGAATTAGGGTTTTTGAAACTAGGGTTTTGGAATTAGGGTTTTTGACTTATTGTCCTTTAAAAAATAATTTTTGATTTGGAGAGATAAATTAAGGTTTTGGAAAAATAATCAATATTTTGGAGTTTAATAATGAAATGGTTTAAGCTTTTGGATAAAAATAGTTTAAGGTTTTGAGTTTCAATAAAATAACCTACGGTTCTTGAAGTTTTAGTAAAAAAAAAAATAGATTCTGATAATTAATTTAAATCCTCGAAAGCTACAGGGTAGTTTTATGTTTTTTTTTTGTACAATATGCAAGTGGAGTTATGAACACCAACTGATCAATGTATTAACTAAAGCAAAAAATTAAAGTTTTTAAACAAAGATCAATTTACTGCATGTTCAAAGATCAAGTTACTGTACGTTCAAAGATTAAGTTATTGCATGTTCAAAGATCAAGTTACTGCATGTTCTTATTAATCAAAGAAAATGAAGCTACTGTGAGCATGAATAATCTATGATTAAAGATCAAACCTCCGTCGTTGGTTCCACCAAAAAAATTGATTTCTGGATGAACAATGTGAAGACAGTATGTACTCTGCCTTCTTCTTGGGTTGTCTTGATATTTCTGTTTGTGGTTTCCTTCGTTCTTTAAAAAAACTACTGTTGTTCTTCTCTATTTGTTGTTCTTGATAGGTAGTAGGCTCATCTTGATCTATGAGCATTACTTCACTATCATCAGTCACAAGAAATCCATATCTCTCTGGCTGACGACGTGTCCTATTAGATGTGCGAGGGATTTGTGCTACATCTTCAGACTCCACAACTATTTGTGGTTCTGAAATAGGCTCTATAGATGGCTCAATGATTTCTTGTGGTACTTGAGTTTCCTCAAGTTCTACTATACTCCCACTAGTTCTCTTAGAAAGAAATTTCTTTTCCAAAAAGATCCCATTTCGAGCAACACACTTTGTTCTCTAAAGGAGTATAGAAATAGTATCCTTTAGTTTCCTTAGGATACCCCACAAAATTACATTTGATAGACTTTGGAGCTAACTTATCTGAAACTGGTCTTTTCACATGAGCTTCACAACCCCAAATCTGAAACTAGGTGTCTTACCTGTCCATATCTCATATGGTGTCTTTTCAACCGCCTTAGATGGTACACGATTCAGAATGAATGCAGCTGTCTCCAAGGCATAACCCCAAAAAGATAAAGGAAGATCCACTTGACTCATCATTGATCGAACCATATCTAATAGAGTTCGATTTCTCCTTTCAGAAACTCCATTCCACTGTGGAGTTCCTGGAGGAGTCAGTTGTGAAACAATTCCACAATCCCTTAGATGATCATCAAACTCTTGGCTCAAATATTCACCACCTCGATCTGATCGAAGTAGTTTAATTATGTTACCAAGTTGATTTTGTACTTCATTTTGAAAAGTTCTAAACATTTCAAAAGACTCATGCTTATGTTTCATTAGGTAGACATAGCCATACCTACTGAAATCATCAGTAAAAGTAATGAAGTATCGAAATCCTCCTCTGGCACTAATGCTAAAAGGACCACATGCATCTGTATGTATCAAGCCCAATAAATCATTAGCCCTTTCACTATGCCCAGTAAAAGGATCCTTTGTCATCTTACCAAGCAAACGAGACTCACATGTTTCAAATGATTCAAAATCAAATGAATCTAATAATCCATCTTGATGGAGCTTAGAAATGCGTTTCTCATTTATATGGCTAAGGCGACAATGCCATAAATAAGTAGGGTTTAATTCATTTGGCTTAGTTCTCTTAGAAGTTATGTTATAGATATCATTACCATTAGAATCATCAAGATTAAGGATATAAGGGCCATTATAAGAATTTGCAATACCATAAAGCAAATCATTTTTATCAAAAATAGAACATTTCTTATTCTTAATAAAAAATGAATAACCTTCATCATCCAAAACAAATACTGATATAAGATTCCTACTCATAATAGGAACATAAAAGCAATTGTTCAAAATTAACAAAAACCCATTGGGCATAACAAGTTCATAAGTTCCTATAGCTATAGCAGCAACTCTTGCTCTATTGCCAACACATAGGTCCACTTCGCCCTTCTTCAGCATCCTACTCCTTTTAAGTCCCTGCATATTTGTACAAATATGAGATCCACATCCGGTATCTAATACCCAGGAAGAAGGAATAGATAAATTAATTTCTATAACATAAATACCTGAAGATGTAGTCGCACTACCCTTCAACTTCTTTAACTCATCCAAATAGAGTTGACAATTTCTCTTCCAATGCCCAGGCTTGTTGCAATGAAAACAAGTCCCTTCCTTAGGAACTTTAGCCTTAGGTTCAAGTCCTTTTGCCTTACCCTTGCCTTTAGTATCTTTGGCTTTCTTTTTCATTTGTTTAATATTGACATTCAATTTTTGGGTAGGCTTTTTGATATTCCCCTCAGCAGTTTTGAGCATACCATGTAGCTCAGGAATGGATTTCTCCATGTCATTCATGTTATAGTTCATGACAAACTGTGAGAAACTGCTAGGCAATGAATGTAGGATCAAATCCGTGGAGAGTTCTAAACTCAGGGTATATCCAAGTCTAGCAAGGTGATCTAGATAGCCTTTCATCTTCAAAACATGAGCACTAACAGATTCACCTTCAGACATTTTGCAGTCAAATAATGCAACAGCGGTGTCAAACCTATCTTGCCTAGTCTGTTGTTGGAAAGCTTGTTTGAGATGCACACTCATCTCATAAGCCTTTAAGTGTTCCAGGTCCTTCTAAAGTCCTGGACACATAGTAGCCAAAATAAGACATCCTATGTCATTGGAATCATCCACATGCTTCTTATGCTTACTCTTAGCAACATTAGAAGCATCAGCAGGAGGTGGGTCAGGGACAGCTTCATCAAGCACGTAGGACTTTTTCTCTTGTTTGAGAACAATTCTCAGGTTCCTAAACCAGTCAACAAAATTAGTCCCACATTCTTTCAGTTTTTCCTTCTCAAGGATAGATCGCAGTGATAAGGTGGAACTGTTATTAGCAGCCATCTACAAAATAAATATGCAAAGTCAAATTTTAATTAATAATGAGGTTAAAATTATTTAAACTCCTACTAAAAATATAACCCTCTGGAGAAATATTTTAGTAGGCTAAGATCCGTATTTCACTTGATTCTAAACTCAGCTTTGGCGTGACGCTTAAAATCAAGTTATTTAGGTAGGTAACATCTTTACCAATTACATCTCATGTAACTCTTAGTAATTATGGAATATTGACATCATATGTCATAGCATGTTGAATTCCATCTAATGCCTTAGGCCCAAAACCATTTTGATAGCCTAATTAAGTCTAACCAATTTTAAAACATATGAGTAGCACTATTACTCATTCTACTTAGCTAGGAATGTTTAAAGCTTATTGCTTTGGCAATTCCTACTTTAATACAATCTTAGTTTTGATAGGTGTTCAAAATGTGGATGACATTTAGACTTAAATTATTAATGAGGGTTCAACTAAATTATTATCATGTCTTGCATTACATATCATTATATTTTAGCATCCTATATGCATATATATAATTTATCACATAAGCATCATATACCAAATGACAAAATATGTAAACGTGACATAGCATGGCCAAACTAAATATGATCTTCAAGAGACCAAATGAAGATCATAAAGGCAACCCTAGGTGAAAAACCTATCTATTACAACACTTGCAATATTACATATCTTCAAAACTTGAGCTTGTGCTTCCATCACCATGGAACCATCTTCTCCTTGGTATGAATCTCCATCACAAAATTGTAGCTTGAATCTTCATTTATTATAATAAAAGAAAATCTAACTACTAGTAAAATAAATTACAACAAAATAAACGACACGCAGGCCGTATTTACCCAAAATTAAGATATGAATAAACCAATCACATAGGTCATAAGGCCATGTTATGCACCATGCCAAGACATCAAACAAACATAATACATTAATCACCAACATGTTAAATAGAAACAAATATATTGACATTCTTAATGTTGCGGTAACGAACTATAGGGCGCGAAATGTACAACCCATTACAGAATCATTACCAAATGTTTATATCACATATAAACTTAATCGTTTTCATCATATGAAAATCGTTTTAATAAACCAATCATATATACGTGATCATCTCATGAAAATGAAATTAAAAACACCAATCCTTTCTCATCATATGAAAAACGAATTAGGGTTTTATAGTTAACATGCCATACGAAATCAATATATCTCATGTAATCATATCAACATGGCATTTTTGACTTAAGCGAAAACAACAAGTGGCTCTGATACCACTGTTAGGAAATCAAGGAGATCACTGCAAACCAAAAAACACGCAGCGAAAAAATTTTTGATCTCTGATTTCCCACCAGGATCCATGCTGTTCGTTTAATTCGGTGAAAATGTTCAAAGAACTAACCTGTTGATTATTCGAAATCATAGTTTGGAAGAGATGCCTCGATCGCGAAACACCCTCTATCGCGTATCCACACGAATGTTACCATCTGGAGTGCTAGCTCTTTGCAACGGCGAAGGCTGGAAAAACGTTTTTCTCTAAAACGTATTAGGGTTCCTTTGTTTTCGTTCTCTTTCATTTTCTAATGTTACCTTTTTTTTTAGAAGACTTAACATCTGGAGTGAATATAATCACTTTAGAATCCAATTCGAAATTGGATAAAGTAAGTCAAATTCAGAATCCAAATCTAATAAGGATTCTAAATATATTATCTAATAATATATATATAAAAAATGAAAATAATAATAATAATAAATATTAATATCTAATATTAATATTATTAATATTATATCCAGCCCAAAGCGCATTCTTGACCCGATAGGCCCATATTAATTGGCAGTCAATTTAATCTCTATTAAACCAACAAGTCGTAATTGGCCTCTAGCAAGGCGTTACAACTACCCAATTAATATAAGGAATGTCCAATTTGCCTAATAATAGTACATGCATTAATCCTTTTGTCACACGATATCTAGCTTGAACATAAGTCATGGTCAACGTCATACTTATATTGTCCTCACTTATAATTACTCGATCTCCAAGTAGACTGATAAAAAACAAATGAAATTGATCACACTATCAATTCATTTGAGCACGGCCATGCATTTCCCAGTCTCACTTATCGAGGGGCCCAAAAGATATCTCTCTCAAAGAGAGGGACAAATTCTATCTTGATTGTTCATTATCCTCTACATAATTTCTATCATATATGATCATAACCTTTATTACTATCCAGTTACGGATAATGTTTGATCATGTCAAAATATAATAGTCCTTATATTGGAAACTATGACAATCTCAAGTCAAAGAATTAATACATAACTATCATGAGATTTACTTATGACACTAACCCTTGTAGTAATCTCATGATGGGTCTATCCAATACATTATTCTCTAACAAGTATCTATGAAATTGATTTGTATCACTATACACATAACCATCTGATGATTATCAAATCAATGTTCATACTAGTTAAGAATTATTTTTTTATCTCTATAACAATAATAAACCAGGGACAAATATCAAAATTGTGTAACATGCAAACAAACAATAATGATAATAAAACCTCATTTATTAATAATGAATGTATAACATAAAGATCCAAATAAATGGCCTAGGGCACATACACTAACACATAATTGACCTAAATAGCTTGTAAGCTCTTTCAAGAGGTTATAAAAATAATTTTGTTTCTAAGCCCATTGCAAAAAGATTTTAGAAAAAATGGATTTTGGGCTTTGTATTTGAGTCATGAGAAAAGAATTTATTTATGGAAAAGTTTTATATCCAAAGACCATTTTGAAAAATTTTGAAAATTGCTTTAGTCTTTTGGATTTTAAAGAAAAAATTTATTTAGAAAAAGAACAAACCAAATAAGCCATGATTTAAGCTAAAATAAATTAACCATAGTCAAACAACAAGCATTTGGGGTAAAACCTAAGGAAAGTAACTAGGCCAATTACATGAGCTTTAGTCTTTGGGTTGAAAGGCTTAGGTTCCCATAGCAAGTATATACCAAATGGTACAAGGCTATGAGTGGTTATGCCATGCTCGATCTTCATATCTTGAGTGAAAGTATGGTATCCCTTACATAACACAACACGGGTAACACAGGCGTCCTAACTCATGCACACGATGCAATCTAAATGATGCAATGGATAATATCATGATAAGAAAGAATAGAATAATATAAAGACCAACGGAATCAACTTCTCTTATCCCCAGTCGAGTCGCCACTATGAGTGGGGATTTTTGCCCCCACTCCTGGTGGAATAGTTCTTATGACTTCGGCACTGTTTAGGCTCAGGGCCTTAGAGAACACGGGCCTAAGCCTGGAGAAAAATGGAGTCGCCACCCGAATGGGCCTGGAAAAAAAGGGGTGGATGACTCGATTCCTAAGGAATTCCCAACCCCCTAATGGGTTCGGAACGTTGGGTAATTGTGGGGAAGGTGAGAAATGGCCCAGCACCCCCACAACACCCGGTTCATTTGAACCGGCCTCCTTTGCAGGTCTTAATATTATAAAATTCTTAAATATGACAATATTATCCATACTACATGCAATAATTAAAATAAAGCATCATTATATTAAAATCAAAATAATGTCCAAACAAAGCAAATAATTGGACACCCATCCGAGGATGAAAACATGTCCTTACATCATCCATGTCTAAACTAAATAGGACACCCTCCGAAAGGTGAAAATATGTCCTTTACATTGGTCCAAAATATAAAAGCAATTTAAATTATATGAAAATTAATTAATGAGGTACCCACAAAGTGGAAACATACCTCTTACAATTTTAATACCAAAACAAACAAATAATAATCATATTAATAAAGAAAATATCCATCCATGATAAATTAAATAAATCAAGCATTAAAATTAAAAAAATCAACCATCAAAAACATATACTAAACTACATAATCAAATTTAAAATTAAATAAAGTAATAAAAAGTATAAGTTTAGGGTTTTAAAGAATTTAGGATCTTTGGAACTTAGGCTTTAGAACTTGGGGTTTTGGAAACTAAGGTTTTGGAAAGTAGAGTTTTGTAAGTAGGGTTTTGGAATTAGGGCTTTTGAAACTAGGGTTTTGGAATTAGGGTTTTTGAAACTAGGGTTTTGGAATTAGGGTCTTGGAATTAGGGTTTTTAACTTACTGTCCTTTAAAATATAATTTTGGATTTGGAGAGATAAATTAAGGTTTTTGAAAAATAATCAATATTTTGGAGTTTAATAATGAAATGGTTTAAGCTTTTGGATAAAAATAGTTTAAGGTTTTGAGTTTCAATAAAATAACCTACGGTTCTTGAAGTTTTAGTAAAAAAATAGATTTTGACAATTAATTTAAATCCTTGAAAGCTACTGGGTAGTTTTATGTTTTTTTTTGTAAAATATACAAGTGGAGTTCCGAACACCAACTGATCAATGTATTAACTAAAGCAAACAATTAAAGTTTTTAAACAAAGATCAATTTACTGCATGTTCAAAGATCAAGTTACTGTCAGTTCAAAGATCAAGTTATTGCATGTTCAAAGATCAAGTTACTGCATGTTCTTATTAATCAAAGAAAATGAAGCTACTTTGAGCATGAATAATCTATGATTAAAGATCAAACCTCGGTCGTTGGTTCCACCAAAAAAATTGATTTATGGATGAACAATGTGAAGACAGTATGTACTCTGCCTTCTTCTTTGGTTGTCTTGATATTTCTGTTTGTGGTTTCCTTTGTTCTCCAAAAAAAAACTGTTGCTGTTCTTCTTTGTTTGTTGCCGTCTCTTTTGTTTTGTGGTTTAATCTCTCTTAATATTAATTGTCGACCCTTGTTAATGTTAATTGCTGACCCTTGTTAATGTTAATTGTCGACCCTCTTTAATGTTAATTCCCATTTTCTAAATTATGAAACGTTATTATTTATAGGCCAACCTCACTCAGAATCCCTAACCCTAATATTAATCCATCCCTAAAACAAATTTTAATTCAATTCAGAAACTAATTTCAAAAAACAATTGAAACCATGTCGACTTGGGGCAACCAGATCAACATGGCCAAAGCCATGTCGACCTGGGGCAACCAGATCGACATGGACCAAAGCCATGTCGACCTGGGACATCCAGGTCGACATGTCCTTTGGCTCATGTTGACCTGGACATTTAGGTCGACATGAGCCAATGCTCATGTTGACCTGGGGCCTCCAAGTCGACATGAGTCAAGGTTCACATCACTTGGGCCCTTTGAACTTGAACTAATTTCGCATTTTTTAATTTTTTGGACCGGACCTTCAAAAAAAGACTTGGTTTAGGGTTTTGTAGTTGAGTTTATACCTTTTAAAATTGAACCGACTTATTAGAAGTTGTAGATCAGATTAAATTTATTTTGGCATTCTTTAATTAAGACTGTATTAACTTAGGGCTAAAATTAGGGGTTTACACAATGGCAAATTTGGAATTACCAATTCGCCATGGTGGTCATCCCACCATGGCAAATTGGCAAGGCCAATTCGCCATGAAGGCCTTCCATGGCAAATTGGCTAAGCTAATTCATCATGGTTTTATATTGTGGTTCTGTCTGACTTATTTTTATGTTTTAAAATTCAGTCAAAACTATTTAAATGATAAATCAGATCAGGTTTAGGGCTTTAAAATCAAACTAACTTTATTTTTAGGCCTTGCAAAACTAAACTGATCTATTAAAAGCTATGAACTAGGTTTAAGCTTTTTGGAATCTGATAAAATATAGCTTGGCCTTTGTTACTGCCAAAATTAAGGGTATATAGTTTTTCCCCTACTTAAATGATCTTGAATTTGTTAAGAGAGTGAAAAGAAACATGACTTTAATGCTAATTTTAGACAAGGATGGGTTCTAGACCTGAAACCTTCTATAAGTTGAGAGTGCGGGCTTTCTTTTAGCCACCTGTTCCATCCTTTAATGGATTGTGCTTACTTTCTATCATCGGAGAGTTGCAGCTTTCTTCTAGCCATTGTTCCATCTTTTAATGGATTGACTTCAGCTCTTCTAGCTAGACCGACCTTCTATCATTTGAAAGCGTGGGCTTTCTTCTAGCCAGTTGTTCCATCCTTCAATGGATTGTGGGTCTTTACACTTCAAAAATGGAGATTGGGTCTTTACCCTTCAAAAATGGATCTTTATCCTTTAGAGATTGGGTCTTTACCCTTAAAAAATGGATCTTTTAACCTTTCGAGATTGGGTCTTTACGCTTCAAAATGGATCTTTTATCCTTTGGAGATAGGGTCTTTACCCTTCAAGATTGATCTTTATCCTTTAGAGATTGGGTCTTTACCCTTCAAAAATGGATCTTTTATCCTTTGGCGATAGGGTCTTTACCCTTCAAAAATGGATCTTTTATCCTTTGGAGATAGGGTCTTTACCCTTAAAGATGGATCTTTATCATTTAGAGATTGTCCTATCTTAACTTTAGCTCTTCTAGCTGGACTGACCTTTTGAAGTTCTTACTTTCTTCTTTTGTTCTATCATTTGCAAAAAAATTCAGCTATTTTTTAGCTAGCCCTCATATCCTTTCTTTGCCCCTTGCATAGCAAAATATTAAAAGTGAGTCTGAAAATATTTTGTTCACATATAAAATCAAGAATTTGAAAGAACGTTTTACCCCCTGTGTAGGCTCAAACCAATGATTTTGTTCCCATGTATGCTCCGATTGATGTTCACATTTTGTTCAATTCTTTGCATAAGCACGCATCTCTATTTTTGTAAAGTGACTAGATCTTCCATAAGCAATGGGCCTTCCATGCCCCCTGATTCCATATTTGCTTCATGTTTGATTCATAGAGTATCTGTTATTCATTTTGACAAAAATAGACAATGCAATGTTTATGTTTATGTATGCATGATATGCATGAATAATACTTACAGTGCTTTGACTCACTGACTAAGTTGATCAGCTGATGTGTTCCCATGGATTCCTTCTAGATACTCTTCAGGTATTACACTAGAATCAACAAAAACCTTCACATAGATGGCTTTTAACTTTTAGATGTTGAAAACATGAGTGGTGGGGACCAAGCAGCATAGTTAGAGACACGAGAAACATCAATTTCAACATATTTGATTGGTCACTTCTTCATGACCCTGAAAATAATCCTTTCATCAACCCACTTTTGCCTATATGCCCTTTGAGGTACGATAGTTCAACACACTTTCCTTAACTTGAAGGTTTATATAACAAGAAAATAGCTTTTTTAAAAAAAATCAAATGTTGACTTTGTCAAATTAGTGTCAATTTACCTCAGCACTTGACTTTCCCAAATTAACATATTTATAACATGGTAACCCTAGTTACCATACTAAACTTGGAAATCATTTCCATTTAAGCAAGAACCATTGCACTTCAGTTAGGCACATACACATTACTTGGCCAAAGGTCTCATTGAGTTTAAATACTATCTATCTCATATGCATGCTTATTCAAACAATCTCCATTAATTGACTCGACCTACCAAGAGATATCAACAGGTCTTTAATAGACTTGAAATGGGGTCTATAAGGGATATGAGTTAAATGAAGGTCATTTTTAGATTGGAGCCAGTGTGACACTACTAACAAACCTTCACACTACAATCTTCTTGTTGGAACTGTATACTATTAGAAGTTCCATTTTCACCTTCTGGAAATCATTTCCTTCTAATTTCATGAAGATACAAATCTTGTATGCCCTTCCATCTTCTTGGTAGAAATATGGATCTTGATTAGGATGACCTTTGTTTTTTTTTTAAATCCTACTATTCTTCCCTCTTCTTTATTTTTCATCTTCTCTCTTTTTTTCTCTTCCTTCTTTTTTCTACTTTTTTTTGTTTGCCTAGCTCCAAGAGAGTTGTCTTGTTTGCACCATTCTATGCTTCTAACTATGGATGAGTGGATTGGAGTGAGTCTGATTAGACTGAGCCTATTTAAGTGAGGATAGATGTTGCGCTCGAATTAACACTACTACAAAGCGTCACTCTCAAGTATACGAGGTAGCTGTAGCAATGGTGATCGCCCCAAGGTCGTTTCCCCAAGAAGGTGTGGTTCATAATAGCTTGATTAAAGCAATTAAATTAAAAGTGAGAGTTTGTTGTTTGGAATGAAAAATAACAATTTAAACCTAAAATTAACGTGTGTAGGGTTGAAGTGTGTAATGGTGCACAAGATCAATTCAGTTCTCGGGAAAGTGCTTAGGGTCATAGGTCCATTCAATCAAAGCTCAATTCTCAATTAATCATAGCCTTGTAATTAATTTGTTTCTTAAGATTAATTAGTCAATTACCAATTCATTAGTTCTCACATTCATGAAATAGCAATAACCAATTATTTTACATTTGCAAATTAATAAAACCCTAGAACTTATATTTCTAATTCATTCATAGGGTAGTCGATTGCATAATTCCGATACCAAATTTCACCTCTCGGTCCTTCATTCAATATCTAGAGATCAATGGGTAGCTAATCTATTAACCTAGCATACAATCCAATGCAATCAACCAACAACAAGGTACATCAATGGAAATATCAAATCAAAGCATTCAATCAAATATACTATAAACCCTAGGCATGGGTATTTAGTTCAACATCATCAATTTAAAGCATTCATTCAACTCAATATAAAACAAATACAAATTGTTCATTGCAATATCAATCTCTTAATACAACCAAAAGCAATATTGAACTGAATTAAAAGAGAGAATAGAAAAACCCCTTGTGAAGATGCCAAGAGTAGGATTACTAGTCTTCCTCCTAGCTCCACTTTGATGTTTGATGAAGAACTCAAGCCCTCTTCAATGGTTGATTCCCCTTTTGCAATATGGAATGAAGTTTTCTCAAATCTCCAAACCTTTCAATTAATTGTGCCTTTGGAAGATAGAAAGGAGCTTTCTTAAGTCACCAATCCTTTCAATGAAGCTTCTTCAACCTTTGAGAGCTTATTAACCCACTTGATCCCAAAGAACCAAATTGAAGCTTGTCAATGGAAGATGGAGAAGATGAAGATGGAGGATGAAGATGAGGGACAAGGAGAGTGTCACTCTCTCCTCATCCCCAGTTGGTGTTTGCCTCCCTTTCTTCTCTTTTCTTTTTGTTCTCCAAACCCTAGCCGCTCTCCAGTTCTCCCTCTTTTTTTTTTCTGTCGTGCGAATGATTTTATAGAGATTCAGGTGGGACACGGCCAAGTTACAGGAGACTTGGCTGGTTTTTGGTCCATGAGGGACACGGCCAAGTTGAGGGAACTTGGCCGTGTTGGTGGATTTTGGAGGGACACGGCCAGTGACTTGGCCGTGTCCCTTGCCTGTGTTTGCTTCTGTGAGAATTGTTCTTTGCTTTGGATTAAATGAGTGACACGGCCGTGTTGGGAGTGACTTGGCCGTGTTGGTGGATTTTGGAGGGAAACGGCCAGTGACTTGGCCGTGTCCCTTGCATGTGTCACCTACTGTGAGAATTTCTTCTTCTTTGCTTGGGATTTAAGTGAGACACGACCAAGCTTGAGCAACTTGGCCGTGTCTGGGCTTCTTTGGAGGGACACGGCCACAAGCTTGGCCGTGTCCCTTGAGTGTGTCCCTCACTGATCTTCATTTTTGCTCTGTTCTTTGGTTTTTCTTATTAGGTGAGACACGGCCAGAGACTTGGCCGTGTCTCTGGGTGTGTCTCTTCCTGTTTCTTCATTTTTGCTCTGTTTTTCACTGTTTTGATCTTCCAAGGGCGTTTTTTCTCTCAAACCTAAAAACAAACACAATAAACAAACTTAAAACAAAAATCAATCAAAACATTAACTAAAACACACATAAAATCATACTAAAAACTAGTACAAAAATGACCTAAACAACTACCCCACACTTAACTCCTTGCTTGTCCCCAAGCAAGACTAAAATCAAAACACACTAACTAGATGAATTTTGTTACGTTCAAGAGTTATAAAGATGCATCAAGACTTCCTTATCTCTAAATCCACAATCAATATCGAATCAAACAAAATCGACACTCATGCAATTAAGTGGCTTCCATTCAAAACCAATGTTGTCTCTCCCTCACCAACTCTTTCAAGTGTTTGATCATGGTGGTGTTTACACTCATAACAATCAATGAAAGATTATTGTCATAGGCTTGCTTATCAATCAAATCTCCACCACAAAATAACAATCAAGCATCAATCAAAAGGTCTTTATTTTGGTTGTAATGGGGCTAAGGTAAAGGCATGGCATTTAGGAAATGTGAGCTTAATCATTAAGTTCAAAAGCACTTCAAGAATGAATTAACCGATCTATGTATAACTAACAATCCCAAAACACCTTCTCTCATATACCCATTGACATTAAAGAGCTTTTCCAAGGAACTCACTTGTTACATATTGCAATGATTCATTCCAACCCTTTCAACAAGAACAACAATTATTCTTATAATTATATATATATATATTTTATTATTTTTTTCTTTTTCTCTTTCTTTTTTTTTATTTTCTTTTTCTTGTACACAAGTTTTTGTACAAGTTTTTATTTTGCTTTGCAATCTTAAACCTACTAAATTTAACCCCACACTTAATTCAACACAACACTCGATCATAAACGCTCTTAAAATGCTCTTGACTTAATGAAATGATAAGAGTTAAACAACAAGGTTCAAGCTAATGGTGTTGTGCAAAAGAAAGAAAAGGAAAAATAAAATAGGCTCAAAATTGGCTAACTAAGGTTGAATATAGGGTTGATCTTTTAAGCCAAAGTGGGTTCACCTAATTGCCTTAATCATCTTGAAGCCAAATTGAAATTTTTATGTAATCTTAAAATGTATTTCAAAGCAAGTTCTATCAATTCATCAATCAAAGATGTTCGCCCACAACAAGAATAATAAGTTGATGGCTCAATTTTCCTCACTAGGTTAATGGCAATGCAAAGAAAAACCAACAAAATTGTCAATAAGCACCAATTCTACTCAATTCTCAAATTCATGCTTCAAAAATTCAAAGGTCATCTATCAACAATTTTTATAACAATTGAACTTTCTAAAACTCAATTATTCAATGAAAAACATTAAAAACAGTAACTAAAACCTAAACAAAATGCAATTAAAAGTAAAAACATAAAACACCAAATGCACCCCACACTTAAAAATTCACATTGTCCTCAATGTGAGCATGCATACTACAGAGAGAGTTTAGATGATACCTGATTTCCATCGTTCCCATATACGATGTGTGGGGCTCCTTCCACCCATAATGCAATTGGAGCCCATGACTGAGAGGATGAACACCATGCAACTTTGAAAAGTGCCCAATATATTGAAAAGCTTAGGTAGCATTCTTAGGGGAGCAATTGTCCAAAAAGAACATGTGAGGGTTGTCTTAGCTTGATTTTTTAATGCTATAGGGACGTAGTAAGAACCTTTTTCAGTTTGCAACATGGTTTTATATGGTTTCTGCTCGTTCTCACCACCAAGAGTGGGAGAGATGATAATTTGTTGCATACTGTATTCCCCGACCAAAACATCTTTCAAAATTCCTGGGGTCTTTTTAAGTTCAACCAAGTTTGGTTGAATGTGTTCTACATTCTCTTTAGCAATTTGAAGGTCTCCCTCAACAATCTCATTATTCTCTAGTAAATTGCTCTCATCAATTTCTAAATTCGAAGAATTAGGCTCTACTTCTATGGTCATAGCCACCTCAAGCTTATCTACACTATCTTCACTATAGGGCATGTCATGGAGTTCAGAAAGTTGCATACCTTGTTTCTCTGCATTCAGCTTACTTGTAATATCCCAATGCATGCCCTAAAAGTTTTGATTATGTTGTTGTTGTATATTGAATGGAATGTATATGTTATGTGATAAGAAAAGAAATTGGAAAGAGAATGTTTGTGTATATGTGTTTTGGGAAAGAAAAGAGGGTTTAGAGAGAAGTGTATATGTTGTTTATATGATGATATAATTAACATATACATAAGTCAAAGGGAGAGTCAATGGAAGAGAGATATTTATTTTGTGAGGGTGAAATTACTTAAATGGGCTTATAAGAGACAAGAGTTAAGTTAAATGGTTAAAGGGTGTTTTGGTAATTGTTTGATTTGAAACTCTTGGTGGAGATTAAAAGGAAAATTTGACTTTGCTTCTTCATAATTTCTTCTTCTTCTCCATTGTGGCCGACTCCTCCTTAGACAAAGGAAGCAAAAGGCAAAGAGAAGATCTTGTTGAATGAAGCTCAAATTGAAGAAAGATTAAGTGATCAAGTGTTGATTCAAGAAGTTTTTAACTAAGGTAAGATCTTTCCTTTGATTTCTTGTATTCTTTTGAAGTGGTTTTTGAAATTAATTAGGGTTTGTTGAATTGATGATAAGATGTGGTTGTGTTGTGTTTTCAAGTATTAAATTTGGTTTAAGTTAAGAGTTTAATTAGGTGTTGTTGTTGGAAGTGAAAGATGTTGATTTTGGAAGATGGAGAAGGATGTTGGTTTTAGGGTTTTGGGATGGTTTGTATTTAAATGTAATGTTAAGGTGTTGTGGAAGTGATTATTGTGATGTTTATGTAAGATATGTGTTTGTGTCATTGATGGTATTCATTTGATTGAGATTAATGTGGTGCAAAAAGTGTGTAAATGCAATTGAAAGAGTGTTGGTTTTGGTTAGGGTTTTGTTCAAGAGTGACACGGCCAAAAGCATAGGAGAGACACGGCCAAGTCATGGAACTTTTGGGCGTGTTGGATTGATTTTTGAGAGACACGGCCGTGTTCCCTAGCCGTGTTTGCTACTGTGATTTTTAGTTGAGAGACACGGCCACAAGCTTGGCCGTGTCCCTTGCCCGTGTTGCCTACTGTCAAATTGTGGTTGAGAGACACGGCCACAAGCTTGGCCGTGTCCCTCAAGTGTGCTGCCCGTGTCCCTCAATTGTGTTAGATAAGGTTTTGATTCTTTATTCTTTTTGCATTGTTTTGGTCTTCAAAGATATTTTGGTACCTAAACCTAAACATAAACACTTTAAACATACTTCAAACAAAGAATGCCCTAATCAAATGGATGTGGAAGATCCTAAAACTATGAATGATATAAATTGTTCTTTGCCCTAATTGCATTGTTGAGATTGAACAATGTTATGTTATGCACTATGAATTGTAATGTGTTTCATGAGTAATGTCTATTGAAATGTTATATCAAAGATGCCATGATGATTCAAATAAGATATGATATGAGACAAATGCCATTGTAATTGGCTATGATGATTCAATTGAATGATATATGGCATGTTTGCCTAATTGATGATGAGAATTGAGAATGGATATGATAACTAAATAATAAATGAGTTGTGTGGCTAATGTGTTATTCCATTTTCAGAGTTTGTTGTTGGTGGCATGCCTAATGATGGTAACAATCTCTTGAAGTTAGGTTGGGCTTGATCCTTGAAGCCAAGTTGGGTTGAAGTTTAACATGTTTTACTCCCCTTGAAGCTTGGTTGGGTCTAGTCCTTGAAGCCTAATTGAGATGTTACAACCCTTGAAGCTAGGTTGGGTTGGTTCTTGAAGCCAAGTTGGGTTGAAGCTTAGCATGCTTTGCTCCCCTTGAAGCTTGGTTGAACCTAATCCTTGAAGCCTAGTTGGGTATATGATATTGATAAATGTGATAACAAAACCAAAGCATTAACTCTGAAAATTGAATGGCATATTAGTGTGTTTTGGGCCCATGCTTGTCTTTGTTTAGTGTAGTTCATGAATGGTTTAATGAGTAACTAATGAGGTATATGAAAAGATGTTGAAATGTGATATGTTTACATATGTTGGATTATGAAATGTAAAGGTATGTTGTTTGCTTTGCATATGTGATGTTACATGTATAATATGGATTGACAATTTACATTGCATTGCACTAAAGCATAACATTTGCATGAATTATCTTACTAAGCCCTTGGCTTAGCGCGATAGTGTTTAATCGCGTAGGTGATAGAGTTGATAGTGTCACATCCCAAAGTTTAAGTAGTCGAGTATTAGGCAAGAAGGACATAAATAAGTGGTCAAATAGAGGCTCGAGATAGTCAAAAACAAAATCGGTGTGCAAAGGAGGCCCGTGAAGTAGACGGGACCTAAAGGTAATTTTTCGAAAGGCCAAGGACCTAAGAGTAATTTCCAAAAGTTGTGCTGGAGGTTCTTAATAGTGCACATAACAGATTCCAAAAATGGAGAATAGAGAAAAACCGGGTCGCAACGACGCGTAACGGTTTTTCCAGAAAACGCACGGTTTGGAAGATACAGGGGATTTTGATTAGGGACATGTTGGTCATTATTAATTAAAATTTATAAATGAATCCGAAGTAGGAAATAAACACAAGAGTGTGCTTGAGTTGAATTGTGAAATAAAATATTTTTCAAAAATAAAAAAAATCAGTTTTGTCGACACTTGGGACCACCATTTATAGGGGAAACTCTGGCAAAATTTCTGTAAAATCGGAACTAAAATTTGACTAAGTAAAATTGGTAGCAACATTAGGATAGTGTGGCACCTCTACTCGGCTTACACATGTAGGCCGGGAAGGGGTGTTACAGATAGAGTTGAACCCAAGAGCTCTTCGAGACCGAGTGAGAGTAGACGTTGAAGAGTTGATTTTTGGGAACTTAAAGATCAGAGAAGATTTGCCAATCATGTATAACTCTTTTAATATTTTGTAAAGTATTGTTTATAATGTGAATATATGTATATTTGTAAATATGGATTTAAATGTTTTCATATATGTAAATCTATTTTACAAATTCCGCTGCGTATTAACTAAATGTATATATATATATATATCTATTTTGTTTTGTATTACAAGCTAATTACTTATTTTCTAAAATGCATAATGAGAAAGGTGATGGTATCGTTTAAAATGTTTTGAATGATAAGAAAATCCGTAGCATCCCTATGTTTAGTGCATGTATACTACATTGTGGTGTTTGTAGTGTGCATGTATTGAATGTGGGGGTGTTACAGTTGTTTTGGTATCAGAGCCTAGGTTTGAGATTCTCAACCTAGGTAAAATGTAAGAAAAAGAATATTTTTACTTAAAAAGTGAATTTTTGAATAACATACATGTTTGGGATTGGCAGTCTCTAATCTTTAATAAGATGTAATCTGCTGTGTTTGCAGACATAGGTTGTGATGGATCCCCATTTGCGTCAGGCAGTTGAGGGTAGTGAGTAGAGTGTAGCTCCGGAGGATAGAGCTAGAGTTGATAGTGCTGAGGAGGCACCTGCTTCGGTGTCAGGGAGACCAGTTGGTGAGGAGGTTCCGCCAGCTTGGCTTAGGCATGTGGTAGAGGCTTTGAGGCAAGCACCAGTGCAACCACCACCACCCCCTCAGCCTTTGGTATCAGTGAGGCACTATGATAAACTAAGGAAGTATGGAGCAGAGGATTTCCTTGGTACTGTTGATCCAGCTGTAGCGGAGCAGTGGCTTGATAAAGTACAGAGAATTTTTATTCAGTTGCAAGCCACCCCAGAGGAAAAAATTGACTATGCTAGATCATTGCTACAGAAGGATGCATACGACTAGTGGAGGACAGTGCCCCATTCTATGGATGATCCACCTACCTTGTCCTATGCTGATTTCTTGAGAGAGTTTGAGTTGAAGTATACTCCTAGGGAGTATAAGGACATGAAGAAGATGGAGTTTTTGAGCTTGAAGCAAGACAGCAGGACTGTAACTGAATATGAGGTTGAGTTTATTAGATTGAGCCATTATGCTGGGGGTATTATTGCTGATGAGATAGATAGATGCAGGAGATTTGAGGAGGGATTGAAGCCCTCTATCATGTGTCTAGTGGCTGGATCTAGATATCATGATTTTTCCCAGCTAGTGGCAGCAGCTCGAAGTGTAGAGCGAGCTCAAGTTATTGCAGCTGCTTCAGAGGAAGAGATTAGGGTTAGAAGGCCCCAGTTGGAGGCAAGGTCTTCTTCTGAGAAGAGAGGTAAAGGAAGCTTTGTTCCAAGGGTCAGTAGGAGTCAGAGGCCAGCTGGTAGGTCAGTGCAGTTTCAGAGGCAGAGATTTAGACCTGCAGCTTCAGTAGCGAGTGCTCCGACCCCAATGATTCAGAGATCCACCCTACCCATCTGCACTCATTGTGGTAGGCCACATGGTGGTCCTTGTTGGAAGACTGGTGTAGCAGGGGTTTGTTTCAGATGTGGATCACCCGGTCACTTTGTTAGGGATTGTCCTGAGAGGCAAGAGCGGATGTCAGTTGATACTGCAGCATCTCGACCTAGTGTGAGGGGAGGTCGAGGAGGCAGAGGTGTCAGCAGAGGAGGAAGATCTGGGTTCAGTTCTAGAGGAGGTTCTACATCCAGGGAGAGTAGACCAGAGGAAGTTGGATCTTCCCAGAGGGTATATGTTATGCAGAGGCAGCCAGATGCTTCGGCAGTCATAGCTGGTATTTTTTCTTTATTTGATACTTCAGTACTTGCTTTGATTGATCCGGGTTCCACGCATTCATATATTAGTGCATCTGTTTTGCCTGTGTCTGATATGCATGCTGAGTCCCTAGGATTTGATGTATTGGTGACAAATCCGTTAGGGCATAGTGTGATTGTTAGTAAAGTGCACCGAGATAGTGCAGTAATGGTGCTAGGTGAGGAGTTTCTTGGAGACTTGACAGAGATGCCTTTTAAGGAATATGATGTGATCTTAGGCATGGACTGGCTATCTCGACATGGAGCTGTAGTGGATTGTAAAAAGAAAGTTGTTACTTTGAGAACAGTTGATGGTAGAGAAGTGATAGTATCTAATGAGCAGGAGCAGCTAGCATCCTTATTTGTTTCAGCTGTTGCAACTAGGAGATTGATTAGAAAGGGGTGTGAAGCTTATCTTGCTTATGTGATAGATACTAGAGTGAAGGGTTTCCCTATTGATAGTATTGCCACAGTTGCAGAGTTCCCAGATGTGTTTCCAGAAGAGTTACCAGGATTGCCTCCTGAGAGAGAGGTGGAGTTTGGTATTGAACTATTGCCTGGTACCACTCCTATCTCTATTACTCCTTATAGAATGGCACCAGCTGAATTGAGGGAGTTGAAAGGGCAATTACAGGAGTTGTTGGACAAAGGATTTATTCACCCCAGTGTTTCTCCTTGGGGAGCTCCTGTGTTATTTGTAAAGAAGAAAGATGGTACTATGAGGTTGTGTATCGATTATAGGCAATTGAACAAGGTGACTATTAAAAATAAATATCCTTTGCCTAGAATCGATGATCTCTTTGATCAGTTGAAGGGTGCAGCTGTGTTTTCTAAAATTGATTTGAGATCAGGGTACCATCAGCTGAGAGTTAGAGCTGAAGATGTTCCTAAGACCGCTTTTCGGACCAGGTATGGGCATTATGAGTTTCTAGTTATGCCTTTTGGTCTGACGAATGCACTGGCAGCTTTTATGGACTTGATGAATAGGGTGTTTAGGCCCTATTTGGATCAGTTTGTGGTAGTGTTTATTGATGATATTCTGGTGTATTCGCGTAATAAGGAGGAACATGACAAGCATCTGCGGATTGTGTTGCAAATTCTGAGAGAGAAGCAATTGTTTGCTAAACTGTCGAAGTGTGAGTTTTGGTTGGACCAAGTAGCTTTTCTCGGTCATATAGTTTCAGCAGAAGGTATTAGAGTTGATCCGAGTAAAGTTGAAGCTATTCTGAATTGGAGTCCACCCAAGTCTGTGACTGAAGTTAGAAGTTTTCTGGGTTTGGCAGGCTATTACCGACGGTTTGTGAAAGGATTTTCTTTGATAGCTACTCCACTCACCAGATTGCTTCGAAAGGGAGTGAGATTTGTGTGGACAGATCAGTGTCAGGCTAGTTTTGAACAGTTGAGAGAAATGTTGACTCAAGCGCCTATTCTTACTTTACCTGTGGAAGGCAAACCATATGTGATCTACAGTGATGCTTCACATAGTGGTTTGGGGTGTGTGCTAATGCAAGAAGGTAAAGTTATAGCTTATGCTTCTAGACAGTTGAAACCGCATGAGCTTAATTATCCGACCCATGATTTGGAGCTAGCAGCCATTGTGTTCGCATTGAAGATTTGGCGACACTATTTGTTTGGGGAGAAATGTTTCATCTACACTGATCATAAAAGCTTGAAATATTTGGGTGTCCAGAAAGAGCTCAATCTTCGACAGAGAAGATGGTTGGAATTGATTAAAGACTACGACTGCTTGATTGATTACCATCCAGGTAAAGCAAATGTTGTTGCTGATGCCTTGAGTCGGAAGTCTTTAGCAGGTTTAACTGTTTATTCGCTCTCGTTGCTTGTTGAGTTGAGAGCATTGCATGCCAGTTTTGTACCTTGTGATGATGGTGCATTGTTGGCACAGTTGCAATTGAAACCAGTTTTGTTGGATCAGATTAAAGAGGCTCAGTTGGCTGATGAGAAGGTTCAAAAGATTGTTTCAGATTGCCAGAGTGGAAAGAGTCAAGATTTTATTGTGAGAGATGATGGGAGTCTTTGGTTTAAGAACAGATTGTGTATACCCGATAATGCTAATTTGAAGAGGATCATTTTGGAAGAAGCACATCAGTCAGTGTTTGCTATGCATCCGGGCAATACAAAGATGTATCATGATTTGAGGCAATTTTACTGGTGGTCTGGTATGAAGAGAGACATTGCAGATTTTATATCCAAATGTCTCACATGTCAGAGGGTAAAAGCTGAGCATCAAGTTCCAACCGGGTTACTTCAGCCTTTGTCAGTGCCTGAATGGAAGTGGGAAAAAGTGACAATGGATTTTGTGTCTGGGTTGCCATTGACACAAAGGAAGTATGATGCTATATGGGTGATTGTTGATAGATTGACTAAGACAGCTCATTTTCTTCCTGTTCGGATGGATTATTCTTTGGAGAGGTTAGCTGAGCTATATATTCATGAGATTGTAAAGTTGCATGGTGTCCCAATTTCTATAGTGTCTGATCGAGATCCCCGGTTTACTTCAAGATTTTGGAAGAGTTTGCATAGTGCTTTGGGTTCCCGACTGCATTTCAGCATTGCTTTTCATCCACAGTCGGATGGACAGTCAGAGAGGGTGATACAGATTATTGAGGATATGTTGAGAAGCTGTGTCATCGATTTCTCTGGAAGTTGAGACAGATTTCTACCGCTTGTGGAGTTTGCTTATAACAACAGTCATCAATCCAGTATTTGTATGGCACCATTCGAAGCATTGTATGGTAGACGGTGTAGAACACCTTTATGTTGGAGTGAACTTGGTGAAAGTAAGTTAATTGGTCCTGATTTGGTTAAAGAGACTGAAGAGAAAGTGAAGTTGATTCGAGGCAGGTTGAAAGCAGCTTCAGACCGACAGAAATCTTATTCAGATTTGAAGAGGAGAGACATTGAGTATAATGTGGGAGATAAAGTATTTTTGAAAGTGTCTCCTTGGAAAAAGATCTTGAGGTTTGGTCGGAAAGGGAAATTGAGTCCTCGTTTCATTGGACCTTATGAAGTATTGGAAAGAGTTGGGCCAGTTGCTTATAGGCTTGCTTTGCCACCTGAGTTGGATCGTATCCATAATGTATTCCATGTTTCTATGTTGAAAAGATACAGATCGAATCCATCTCATGTGTTGCCAATTGAATCTATCGAGGTGAATCAAGATCTGACATTTGAAGAGGAACCAGTTGCTATCTTAGCACGTGATGTGAAAAAGTTGAGAAACAAGAGAGTGCCATTGGTGAAGGTTCTATGGAAGAATCATGCAAAAGAAGAGGCAACTTGGGAAAGTGAGCAAATAATGCGAGAGCAATATCCTCAGTTATTTTGGACTTGATATCAGGTAATTTTGAGGGCGAAATTTCTTTTTAGAGGGGGAGAATTGTAATATCCCAATGCATGCCCTAAAAGTTTTGATTATGTTGTTGTTGTATATTGAATGGAATGTATATGTTATGTGATAAGAAAAGAAATTGGAAAGAGAATGTTTGTGTATATGTGTTTTGGGAAAGAAAAGAGGGTTTAGAGAGAAGTGTATATGTTGTTTATATGATGATATAATTAACATATACATAAGTCAAAGGGAGAGTCAATGGAAGAGAGATATTTATTTTGTGAGGGTGAAATTACTTAAATGGGCTTATAAGAGACAAGAGTTAAGTTAAATGGTTAAAGGGTGTTTTGGTAATTGTTTGATTTGAAACTCTTGGTGGAGATTAAAAGGAAAATTTGACTTTGCTTCTTCATAATTTCTTCTTCTTCTCCATTGTGGCCGACTCCTCCTTAGACAAAGGAAGCAAAAGGCAAAGAGAAGATCTTGTTGAATGAAGCTCAAATTGAAGAAAGATTAAGTGATCAAGTGTTGATTCAAGAAGTTTTTAACTAAGGTAAGATCTTTCCTTTGATTTCTTGTATTCTTTTGAAGTGGTTTTTGAAATTAATTAGGGTTTGTTGAATTGATGATAAGATGTGGTTGTGTTGTGTTTTCAAGTATTAAATTTGGTTTAAGTTAAGAGTTTAATTAGGTGTTGTTGTTGGAAGTGAAAGATGTTGATTTTGGAAGATGGAGAAGGATGTTGGTTTTAGGGTTTTGGGATGGTTTGTATTTAAATGTAATGTTAAGGTGTTGTGGAAGTGATTATTGTGATGTTTATGTAAGATATGTGTTTGTGTCATTGATGGTATTCATTTGATTGAGATTAATGTGGTGCAAAAAGTGTGTAAATGCAATTGAAAGAGTGTTGGTTTTGGTTAGGGTTTTGTTCAAGAGTGACACGGCCAAAAGCATAGGAGAGACACGGCCAAGTCATGGAACTTTTGGGCGTGTTGGATTGATTTTTGAGAGACACGGCCGTGTTCCCTAGCCGTGTTTGCTACTGTGATTTTTAGTTGAGAGACACGGCCACAAGCTTGGCCGTGTCCCTCAAGTGTGCTGCCCGTGTCCCTCAATTGTGTTAGATAAGGTTTTGATTCTTTGTTCTTTTTGCATTGTTTTGGTTATTCAAAGATATTTTGGTACCTAAACCTAAACATAAACACTTTAAACGTACTTCAAACAAAGAATGCCCTAATCAAATGGATGTGGAAGATCCTAAAACTATGAATGATATAAATTGTTCTTTGCCCTAATTGCATTGTTGAGATTGAACAATGTTATGTTATGCACTATGAATGGTAATGTGTTTCATGAGTAATGTCTATTGAAATGTTATATCAAAGATGCCATGATGATTCAAATAAGATATGATATGAGACAAATGCCATTGTAATTGGCTATGATGATTCAATTGAATGATATATGGCATGTTTGCCTAATTGATGATGAGAATTGAGAATGGAAATGATAACTAAATAATAAATGAGTTGTGTGGCTAATGTGTTATTCCATTTTCAGAGTTTGTTGTTGGTGGCATGCCTAATGATGGTAACAATCTCTTGAAGTTAGGTTGGGCTTGATCCTTGAAGCTAAGTTGGGTTGAAGTTTAACATGTTTTACTCCCCTTGAAGCTTGGTTGGGTCTAGTCCTTGAAGCCTAATTGAGATGTTACAACCCTTGAAGCTAGGTTGGGTTGGTTCTTGAAGCCAAGTTGGGTTGAAGCTTAGCATGCTTTGCTCCCCTTGAAGCTTGGTTGAACCTAATCCTTGAAGCCTAGTTGGGTATATGATATTGATAAATGTGATAACAAAACCAAAGCATTAACTCTGAAAATTGAATGGCATATTAGTGTGTTTTGGGCCCATGCTTGTCTTTGTTTAGTGTAGTTCATGAATGGTTTAATGAGTAACTAATGAGGTATATGAAAAGATGTTGAAATGTGATATGTTTACATATGTTGGATTATGAAATGTAAAGGTATGTTGTTTGCTTTGCATATGTGATGTTACATGTATAATATGGATTGACAATTTACATTGCATTGCACTAAAGCATAACATTTGCATGAATTATCTTACTAAGCCCTTGGCTTAGCGCGATAGTGTTTAATCGCGCAGGTGATAGAGTTGATAGAGTTGAACCCGAGAGCTCTTCGAGACTGAGTGAGAGTAGACGTTGAAGAGTTGATTTTTGGGAACTTAAAGATGAGAGAAGATTTGCCAATCATGTATAACTCTTTTAATATTTTGTAAAGTATTGTTTATAATGTGAATATATGTATATTTGTAAATATGGATTTAAATGTTTTCATATATGTAAATCTATTTTACAAATTCCGCTGCGTATTAACTAAATGTATATATATATCTATTTTGTTTTGTATTACAAGCTAATTACTTATTTTCTAAAATGCATAATGAGAAAGGTGATGGTATCGTTTAAAATGTTTTGAATGATAAGAAAATCCGTAGCATCCCTATGTTTAGTGCATGTATACTACATTGTGGTGTTTGTAGTGTGCATGTATTGAATGTGGGGGTGTTACATTACTTGGGAATGGGATTGGTGGCATACAAGGATTTGGAGGTTTATGCAATTTTGTCGAAGTCAATGCTTCCAAATTCTCCTCCTCCTTTGATTAAATTAACTCCTCTATGTTTGATTGCATTTCCTCGCCATCTTCTTCATTGTTAGTTCCTGCATCAAAGGAATCACAAAAATCATTATATATCACCTGTTTATTCTTAAAATTTGTGATTACCTCTATTTGCTCCAATTGGCTAGGAAATTCCTCCTCTTGGTGTGCTTGGAGTTGATGTGCCAGTTGTCCAACTTGCCTTTCCACCCTCTTCAATGATTCCTCCAAAGAATCAAACCTCTCATTGCTTCCTTCCTGAATTTCTATGCTAATTTGAAGGTAAGCATTCAAATCATCCTCCACTGTGGATTTCTCGAATTTATCATGGTTTTGTGAGCTAATTTGAATGAAGGCATTCAAACTATCTTCCAAAGTGGGTTCCTTAAGTTTACTTTGATTTTGCGTGCTAATTTGAATGAAGGCATTCAAACTATCTTCTAATGTAGATCGCTTAAGGTACTCTTAATTTGAATATTGTTCTTGAGAGTAAGAACTTCTTTGGTAAGGTTGAAAAATATTTGGAGGTGGAATGTGCTGCTGGTTTTCCCAAGAAAAATTTGGGTAGTTTCTCCAATTTGGATTACAAGGATTGGAATATGGGTTACTTCTACCCCTTTGCTGGAAATTTTCAGAGGCATATTCTTCCTCTTGCCTCTCTTGATATTGTCTATAACCAAATGAACACATGTTTGCGCTATGTCCTGCAATGCCACATGCTGAACATACTCTTCGAGTAGGCATAGGTGTTTGTCCTCTTGCATTTAGCATCTTAATTTGATTCGTTAATTCTGCTAATTGCCATGCCATGTCAGAATTAGGGCTATCATCGTAAACCCCTGCGTACCTTGAAGATTGCATATTTACACAAGGCACTTAGCAACGTAAAGAAAACAAACAAATAAGTAAATTTAAAGAAAAACAAAACAAACAAACAATTCACAGAAAATAAACAAACAATGAAAAGAAAGATCAAACTATCACTACTTAACAACCTTCCCCGGCAGCGGTGCCAAAAACTTGTTGCGCTCGAATTAACACTACTACAAAGCGTCACTCGCAAGTATACGAGGTAGCTGTAGCAATGGTGATCGCCCCAAGGTCATTTCCCCAAGAAGGTGTGGTTCGTAATAGCTTGATTAAAGCAATTAAATTAAAAGTGAGAGTTTGTTGTTTGGAATGCAAAATAACAATTTAAACCTAAAATTAACTTGCGTAGGGTTGAAGTGTGTAATGTTGCACAAGATCAATTCAGTTCTCGGGAAAGTGCTTAGGGTCATAGGTCCATTCAATCAAAGCTCAATTCTCAATTAATCATAGCCTTGTAATTAATTTGTTTCTTAAGATTAATTAGTCAATTACCAATTCATTAGTTCTCACATTCATGAAATAGCAATAACCAATTATTTTACATTTGCAAATTAATAAAACCCTAGAACTTATATTTCTAATTCATTCATAGGGTAGTCGATTGCATAATTCCGATACCAAATTTCACCTCTCAGTCCTTCATTCAATATCTAGAGATCAATGGGTAGCTAATCTATTAACCTAGCATATAATCCAATGCAATCAACCAACAACAAGGTACATCAATGGAAATATCAAATCAAAGCATTCAATCAAATATACTACAAACCCTAGGCATGGGTATTTAGTTCAACATCATCAATTTAAAGCATTCATTCAACTCAATATAAAACAAATACAAATTGTTCATTGCAATATCAATCTCTTAATACAACCAAAAACAATATTGAACTGAATTAAAAGAGAGAATAGAAAAACCCCTTGTGAAGATGCCAAGAGTAGGATTACTAGTCTTCCTCCTAGCTCCACTTTGATGTTTGATGAAGAACTCAAGCCCTCTTCAATGGTTGATTCCCCTTTTGCAATATGGAATAAAGTTTTCTCAAATCTCCAAACCTTTCAATTGATTGTGCCTTTGGAAGATAGAAAGGAGCTTTCTCAAGTCACCAATCCTTTCAATGAAGCTTCTTCAACCTTTGAGAGCTTATTGACCCACTTGATCCCAAAGAACCAAATTGAAGCTTGTCAATGGAAGATGGAGAAGATGAAGATGGAGGATGAAGATGAGGGACAAGGAGAGTGTCACTCTCTCCTCATCCCCAGTTGGTGTTTGCCTCCCTTTCTTCTCTTTTCTTTTTGTTCTCCAAACCTTAGCCGCTCTCCAGTTCTCCCTCTTTTTTTTTCTGTCATGCGAATGATTTTATAGAGATTCAGGTGGGACACGGCCAAGTTACAGGAGACTTGGCTGTGTTTGGTGTTTGGTCCGTGAGGGACACGGCCAAGTTGAGGGAACTTGGCCGTGTTGGTGGATTTTGGAGGGACACGGTCAGTGACTTGGCCGTGTCCCTTGCCTGTGTTTAGTTCTGTGAGAATTGTTCTTTGCTTTGGATTAAATGAGTGGCATAGCCGTGTTGGGAGTGACTTGGCCGTGTTGGATAATTTTGGCCGTGTCCCTTGCATGTGTCACCTACTGTGAGAATTTCTTCTTCTTTGCTTCGGATTTAAGTGAGACACGGCCAAGCTTGAGCAACTTGGCCGTGTCTGGGCTTCTTTGGAGGGACGCGTCCACAAGCTTGGCCGTGTCCCTTGAGTGTGTCCCTCACTGATCTTCATTTTTGCTCTGTTTTGCTTTGTTCTTTGGTTTTGCTTATTAGGTGAGACACGGCCAGAGACTTGGCCGTGTCTCTGGGTGTGTCTCTTCCTGTTTCTTCATTTTTGCTCTATTTTTCACTGTTTTGATCTTCCAAGGGAGTTTTTGCTCTCAAACATAAAAACAAACACTATAAACAAACTTAAAACAAAAATCAATCAAAACATTAACTAAAACACACATAAAATCATACTAAAAACTAGTACAAAAATGACCTAAACAATAGACCCTTCGGTGCCTTAATAGATCTGAGATATTAAGTCTGATTTAGGTAAACTTCAACTATCTTTATGATCTTGACTATACCCTCTTCCTTGATCTTCTTTAGTCTTTGGTACTGTAGACCCTTAATTTTTTACCCAGTCTGGTCCTATATTTTAATATAGTCCAAAATAATTTTTGTGCTATTTTAATTAAATAATATCTATTTTAGTATTTATTATTTATTATTTATAATTTTTAATAAAAATAAAAAAGTAATATTAGTAAAGTTAAAAAGTAAATAATAAATAAAAATATATATAAAAAAATAAAAATATATATATAAATAAATAAATAATTGGCAACCAAAAAATCGGAGACGAAAAATTTCATCGCCGAAAGTGAATCGGTGGGCGCCAATTCGCCGTAGGAATTTCGCCCGCAGCAGTTTTTTCGCCAGTGCAATTTTCCAACGCAGTTTTTTTCGAAACCAAATTCTATTTGGTTTTGGTTTCTTTTCTTATTTGGTTTTAATTTCCTTAGACAATTAGAAGTAGGATTATTATCTTTCCTATAAATACCACATTAAAACATAGAATTAGGGGATCGAAAATTTGTTTTACTGAAGGGACGAAACTTTGGACTTCTGACTTGGGGAGGAAAAGAAGAGACAGAAAACCCTAGGAGCAAGAGACATTAGCAACAAGAAGCAATCATCAACCCATCAAAGGAAGCAACATTGCCTTTGTTGTTGTTCATCTAGAAATCAATTTTGGTGGAACCAACTACGCAGGTTTGATCTTTAATCATAAATTATATATTCACAGTAGCTTCATTTCTTTTATTAATAAGAACATGCACGCAGTACCTTGATCTTTAAATATGTAGTAATTTGATCTTTGTTTTAATAGCTTTAATTGTTTACTTTGGTTAATACATTAATCAGTTGGTTTTCAAAACTCCACTTCCATGTTTTATAAAAACTAAAAACCCTAAATTACTCTTCTGCTTCCAAAACTTTAAAACCCTAAATTACTTTTCTGCTTCCAAAACTTTAAAACCCTAAATAGTTTCTTCTGTTTCCAAAAACTTTAAAACCCTAAATTTTTTTCCCCGAACTATTTTCTTAATCATCTAAACTCTAACTTTTTTGTCCAAAAGCCCCGAACTACCTTCTTAATTCTCTAAACCCTAATCTTCTTTATAGTTTCTAAAAACTTTAATCTTAATTGTTTATATAAAACTCTAAACTTTTTTCTTAAATCCTAAGATCGAATATATTTTCCAACATATCAAACACCTTAAACTATCTCATCAACACCTAAAAGCCTAACCCAGTGTCTTAATTCCTTAATTTTCCTAAACCCTAATGTTCTTAAAACCAAATCCAGTAAACCCTAGTATTCCTAAACCCTATTCTTAAAATATCAAAACCTTAATTTTTTAAAACCCTCATCCAGTAAACCAATTAACCCTTAAACCCAAATCCAATAAATCCCATTAATCTTTCTCTCTTAAACTGTAAATATCTTAAACCCTAATCCCAATCTTTTAAAAATGTATACCCTAATGTCTTAAGGTTCCAAAACCCTAATTTCATGATGTTAGCCCTAAACCCTAATTTGATTAACCAAAAACCTCACTACTTTCTTAAAATTATAAAACCCTAATCAATTCCATTTTTCCAAAAATCCTCACAGTAACCTAAATAATAAAAATAATAATTCCAAGATCCCAAAACCCTAAATATTAATTAAAGAACCCTAAATTGAGACATAAACCTAAATTTGTATCTTTAATTACTTTATTTAATTTTAGATTTGATTATGTAGTTTATTATATGCTTTGATGATTGATTTATTTAATTTCAATGCTTGATTTATTTAATTTATCATGAATGGATATCTTCTTTATTATTATGATTATTATTTATTTGTTTTGGTATTAAAATTGTAAGAGGTATGTTTCCACTTTGTAGGTACCCCATTAATTAATTTTTAATGTAATTTAAATTGCTTTTATATTTTGGACAAATGTAAAGGACATGTTTCCACCTTTCGGTGGGTGTCCTATTTAGTTTAGACATGGACGATGTAAGGACATGTTTCCATCCTCGGATGGGTGTCCATTTATTTGCTTTGTTTGGACATTGCTTTGATTTTAATATAATGATGCTTTATTTTAATTGTTGCATGTAATATGGATAATATTGTAATATTTAAGAATTTTATAATATTAAGACCTGCAAAGGAGGCCGGTTCCAATGAATCGGGCGTTGTGGGGGTGTTGGGCTATTTCTCACCTTCCCCACACGTACCCAACTTTCTGAACCCATTAGGAGGTTCAGATTTCCTGGCCCGTCCGGGTGGTGACTCCATTTTCTCTAGGCTTAGGCCCGTGTTATCTAAGGCCCCGAGCCTAAACAATGCCAAAGTCGCAAGAACCATTCCACCAGGAGTGGGGGCAAAAATCCCCACTCACAGTAGCGACTCTACTGGGGATAAGAGAAGTTGATTCCGTTGGTCTTTATATTGTTCTATTCTTTTCGTTGGTCTTTATATTGTTTTATTCTTTCTTATCATGGTATTATCCATTGCATCATTTAGATTGCATCGTGTGCATGAGTTAGGACGCCCATGTTACCCGTGTTGTGTTATGTAAGGGATACCATACTTTCACTCAAGGTATGGAGATCGAGCATGGCATAACCACTCATAGCCTTATACCAATATTATATATACTTGCTATGGGAACCTAAGCCTTTTAGCCCAAAGACTAAAGCTCATGTAATTGTCCTAGTTACTTTCCTTAGGTTTTTACCCTAAATGCTTGTTGTTTGACTATGGTTAGTTTATCTTGGCTTAAATCATGGCTTATTTGATTTATTCATTTTCTAATATGACCCAAGTACATTTGTAAGCTCAAAATAAAATTTTCTCTAAATCCAAAGGACCAAAACAATTTTTAAAATTTTTCAAAATGGTCTTTGGATATAAAACTTTTCCATAAACAAATTCTTTTCTCATGACTCAAATACAAAGCCCAAAATCCATTTTTTCTAAAATCTTTTTACAATGGGCTTAGAAACAAAATTATTTTCATCTGACCTTTTCTTACAAAGAGCTTGCAAATTATTTAGGTCAATTATGAAAATATTAAAAATCAATTGTGAGCCTAGTTTATACTAAGAATTATTAATCATGGGCTTGTTTTTTGCATGAATCATTAGTTACTTTTTCAAGTGAGAAATCTATTTGTAATAAACCTCTTAATTTAGTTTTAATCCAGTTGGTTGGATGGATTAAAGACTAATTAATGGGAATTATCATGAATTGATTTTCATTTTTGAAAATATAACTATTGGTTGAAACGTCCGAGGGAATTATTTGAAAAACAAGATACCCCATATTGGTATTTTGTTAACCATATTACCTAGGAAAAGAGACTCGCCATTCGTGTGTGGAAGTTATAAGGTTGGAAGGGACGTTCTACTTATCTTTGTCTATTGTTTGTGCATACATGCATACATTTGCATCTCATTGATCCTCTCTGGCTCACAGCCCTGGATTACGATAGTTCAAAAGCTTATGACAATCCGACCTATGTTGGAGACGAAGAATCTAGTAGCAACTCAATCACTTGCTCACCAAAAGCAATGGAGCCCGAACAAATTCAAAGAATGGTGGACGACGCCCTCAATGCCAAGATGGAAGAAATAAAAGAGGCCCTGGCTGAGACCATAAAGAACCAATAGGCTGCAATTTTAGAAAATCATGTCGAAGCATCTGCTAGCACTAAGAAGCCAAAGGATAAAGGGAAGGCTAAAGTTGGTGAAGTGGTTTTTGATGATGACAAGGTGATCATTGATGATGATGATGATGATGATGATGATGATGATGATGATGACAAGGTGGTTTTTGATGATGACAAGAAAAAACTGAAGATTATTGAAAGATCAGCTATGGAGAAAACTAAAACTTCTTATGTTGAAAAGATGATTGTGGATTTAGAAAAGAAATTTGAGAAGAAACTAAAAACCGAAGAAATGTCCAAAGTTGACAAATTATTTGAGCTAGACGAAGAAGTGCCATACAAATTCAAGATGCCATCTTTTGCAAAGTTTGATGGAATCAAAAATCCTCACCTCCATGTGAAACAGTATATCACTGCTATGCAGTCTGTCTGAGCTACTAAGGCTCAAACACTAAGGTACTTTATGCTCTCATTGGATCCTGTTATCCAAAATTGTTCAATACCTTAGAAGATGGAACACAAAAGAGTTGGGATCTGCTATACAAGGCCTTCATCCAACAATATGGATACAACGTTGAGATGGAAGTTACCTTAATGGAAGTTGAGTCCATTAGACAAAGGCCAAATGAAAATTTTATGGACTATGTGAAAAGATGGAGAAATAAGGCCTCTTTGCTCAAGAAGAGGTCTGATGAATATGATCAAATAAGAATGATTGTGAGAGGGGTGTTGCCTAGTCTTCTTGAAAGGATGTCTCATACGCTTATCCGTGATTTCAAAGATCTCCTCCAAGTAGGTTTGCAAATTGAAGAATGGGAAAGAGAGAAGAACCATTTTTCAACAAGAAGGAACGAGAAAGGAAACTATCAGTCTGGTAACCAAGGCATGCAAAAGGCAGTTGATGTTAATGCTACTAACCAAGGAACAAGAAGGCAGTTTTCAGAATTGGGGAAACTGATGTCTTGGGTTCTCAATAAGCTTCAAAGGAAGGGATTGTTACAACCCTTAAATTCTCGTCCTTTGCCTAACCCTCTCCCACCTAATTTCGACACTAAAGCATTTTGTCAATTTCATCAAATGCAAGGGCATGACATGGATAGATTGTGAGGTTGAGGCATGAGATCCAAAATTTGATTGATAGTGAAAAGCTGCCCTAGCCTAACAAGCTGAACACTAAAGACAATGCATTACCAATGTTCAATAGAGTACCACCGGTAACCTTCATGATTGGAGGAGGTTTGCATGAAAGTTTTGTCATGTCTTCTTTCCAAGATGTGGGTGGAGAAGCAACCAAATAAGAAGAGTTATTCGGCGAAATTAAACAAGCTATGGTGGGTAAAGAAGTAGCAATGTGTTGTGAATAGGTTTTGGGATTCAAGCGATAGTGATGACGATCTTATACCCAAGAAGGAAGAATGGATCTGGTCCGAACCCGAGGAAGATGAAGTAATGAACACTAGATTTAGTAAGCCTTATGCAAGGCCACCACCTAAGGAGGTAGAAGTTAATAAAGGAAAAGAAGTTGAAGTAGGGAATAAAGAAGAGGAAGATGATACCATGCTCAAGCAATTGAAAAGAACTCAAGCAAGTGTTAGCATTTGGGATTTATTGGCTACTTCTAAAAAGCACCGAGAAACTATGGCCAAGGCCTTGGCCAGCATGCCAATTTCCACCTCCATAACACCGGAGGAGCTGATCAACTTCATAAAAATTGAGGGAGTAATGAAATGTGAAGACATTTAAGAGAAGAGCAAAGTTAATATGGGAGCGATATCTTTCTCAGATGCAGATTTACTGGAAGAGAGGAGAGATCACATCCACCCTCTCTTTGTCAAAATAGAAATCAAAGGGAAAAGAACTCCATGTGTAATGGTTGATGATGGGTCCGCCATAAATGTTTGCCCACTTAAAATATTGCCAAAACTAGCCATGTCAACATGGGATCTAAACCCGACCGAGGTAACCATTCGGGCTTATGACAACACTAAGAGACATGTCAAAGGAAATTTTAAAGCTGCAGTCAAGGTTGGTCCAATTGAAAACTCAAACTTCCAAGAAAGGGTTAGGGTATGAAGAAGCCAACAAAGATGTCCAGCCAAAGAAGAATGAGAAGATGAGCTTTCTGCCACTTGAAAAAATCTTGTCAAAGCTCTAGACATGGGACCACTCCAAGGAAAGCCCGAGCCAATCATGATCATGGGAAAGTTGATCCCAGGTTTTGAAATTTTTACAGATGTTGCCGAGCTGGTGGAGCAAGTGAAGAAAGAGCTCACCCTGCCAGCCAACAAGGAGTCCAGTCTGGAAGAGAAGAAGGAAGCTGTCTTGAAAGCTGGGAAGACTCCGGAGGAGATTGCTGCCCTGGTTGAAGAGAAGTTTGAAGATATTCTGCCTTAGGATTTTGAGAATAATGATTTTGATTTTGATTTTGATTTTAATTTGTCTGCTTTGTATGAGGATGAGGATGTTTTCTTTCCAAAATGAATGAAATAAAGTCTGATTTTGCTTACTTGTGTGATGTTTCTCCTGATGGTTGCATACATTCAAATAGCAGTTACATGAGTATCTTTAATATTAATTCTGTTGACACACAATCATTAAATTTGGGAACAATAAAAAATCCTAAAAACATTAGCATAACATCCGACCTTACTCCTGATGAGAGAGAGAGATTTGAAAAAATATTCAAAAAATATGAAGATGTATTTGCTTAGTCTTATGAGGATATGCCTGGAATAGATCGAGACATAGCCAAACATCTGATTCCTACTTACACTAACATGAAACCTGTCAAACAAAAAGCATAGGCGATTAAGACCTGAGTGGGCTGAATTGGTTAAAGAAGAGGTCACTAAACAAATACAAGTAAAGTTCCTTGAAGTGATAGAATATCCAAATTGGCTAGCCAACATAGTACCCGTGCCAAAGAAAGATGGAAGAATAAGGGTCTGTGTGGACTATATAGATTTAAACAAGGCTTCCCCTAAAGATGATTTTCCTTTACCCCATATAGATGTTCTTATTGATAGTGCAGCCTCTAGCATGCTACATTCATTTGTAGATGGATTCTCCGGATACAACCAAGTGTTAATGGCCCAAGAGAATAAAACCAAAACTGCTTTCATTACTACTTGGGGTATATTTTGTTATAGGGTGATGTCGTTTGGCTTAAAGAATGCTGGAGCAACCTACCAAAGGATAGCCACCACATTATTTTATGACATGACGCACAAAGAAGTTGAAGTATATGTTGATGATATGATGGTGAAATTAGATACAAGGGAACAACACTTCCAAAACTTAGAATTATTCTTCGATATAGCATTGAAATATAAGCTAAGGTTAAACCCAAAGAAGTGTGTGTTTGGGGTTACCTCAGGCAAATTGTTGGGACATGTGATTGGTTCGAATGGCATTGAGATTGATCCTGACAAAGTTAAAGTAATCATGGATATGCCAGCCCCTAAGATAGAGAGAGAAGTTTAGGGATTCATTGGTAAATTACAATACATTAGCAGATTTATAACAAAGCTCACAACAATCTGTGACCCTATCTTCAAATTGCTTAAAAAGAATTAGCCAGTCCTGTGGAATGAAGAGTGTCAAAAGGCCTTTGAGTGAATAAAGGAGTATCAACTAAATCCACCTATTTTAAAACCACCTAAACCCGGTAAACCCTTGTTACTATACTTAGTAGTAGAAGAAGAGTCAATAGGAGCCATGCTAGCTTAAGCAGATGAGTCAGGGATTGAGCATGCAGTTTACTATTTGAGTAGAAAGCTCCTACCTTATGAAATTAAGTATAGTATCATTGAAAAGACCTGTATAGCTGTGGTTTGGCTTCTAAGAAGTTGCGGCATTACTTTCAATCTTATAGTGTGCAAGAAATTTCCATGTTGGATCCAATGAAGTACTTAAGGGAGATACCCTCTTTGATTGGGAAGTATGGGTGATGGTTAATAATATTGGAAGAATTTGAGATTGAGTATGTAACCAGAAAAATAATCAAAGATAGAACAATAGTAGAATTCCTGGCCCAACAACCATTACCGGATAGCGAAGAGGTAGTCTTGGAATTTCCGAATGAACATTTAGAGGGAATTGAAGTATAAGGGTGGAAAATGTATTTTGATGGAGTAGTAAATAGGAAAGGAGCAGGTTTGGGAGTCATACTAGAATCGCCCGAAGGGGCACTTATCCCTTTAGCCAAAAAATTGAAATTCAGGGCAAAAAATAATATGGTGGAGTACGAAGCATGTATCTTTGGTTACTGATTATGAAGGTGGATAAGGTGGAAGTTTTTAGCAATTCATTACTAGTAGTATCCCAAGTAAATGGAGAATGGGAGCTGAACGAAGAGAAATTAAAACCATACCACCATTACTTGACCATGATGAAGAAGAACTTTAAGGAGTGTAGGTTTATACACCTATCAAGAGAAGAAAACCAGATGGCTGATGCCCCAGCCACATTGGCTTTGATATGGGAAAATCTTGTCAACTTATTCCCCAAGCCTCTGATTTTGACCAGTTCATCAACTCCTTGCTATGAATATGAGACAATCATAGAAACTGATACTGACCATGATGCATGATATGATACTATAAGATGCTTTTTAGAGGAAAGGGATCACCTGTCAGGGGAAACAAAGAAAGAAAGAAGAGCCATAAGGTGGTGGTCTTTGCAATACAACACCTTCCATGGAGAGTTATATCAAAGATGGCCTGATGGAATGCATTTGAGATGCTTGAAGAAGCCTGAAGTGGAGCACATCATGTCAGAAATACATGCGAGAAGTTGCGGTCTGCACATGAGTGGTTTGGCCCTAGTTAAGAAGATAATTTGACAAGGTTACTATTGGTTGACCATGGAGAGAGATTGTATTGAGTTTGTAAAGAAGTGCCAACAATGTCAGATGTATGGTAACTTGAATCACATGCCTCCTGAAGAATTGCATTCTATGTCTTCACCTTGGCCCTTTGCCACTTGGGGTATCGACATTATAGGAGAGATACATCTGGCAGCCTCAAATGGTCACCGTTTCATTATAGTAGCGGTAGATTATTTTTTGAAATGGATCGAAGCCGAATCCTTCAACAAACTGGGGGCAAGTCAGATGGCTAGATTCATTGAAAAGAACCTCATCTGTAGGTATGGGATCCCGCATAGTGTGATATCAGACAATGGGGTACAGTTTCAAGGAGCAGTTAAGGACTTATTCTCGAAGTACCAAATCCATCATCACCGATCCTCTCCTTATAGACCAAAGGCTAATGGTGCGGTAGAAGCAACAAACAAGACAATTAAGCAAATTCTGTCCAAGATGACCAAGACATACAGGGATTCATCGGAGATGCTTCATTTTTCTTTTTGGGGATATAGAATAAGTGTGCGAACACCGACTGGAATGACACCATTCTCCTTGGTTTACGGGATGAAAGTAGTGTTTCCAATTGAAATTGAGATCAAGTCGTTAAGAGTGGTCTTGGAAGCTAAACTGCCTGAAATGGAATGGGTAGTGAGCAGATACACACAGTTAGCTTTACTAGAGGAGAGAAGGTTGAAAGCATTGTATCATCATCAACTGTATCAAAGGAAGATAGCTCGGGCCTACAATAGAAGGGTTAAGATCAGAAAACTCAGAGTCGGGGATTTTATGTTGAAACAATGTATGCCTAATGCATCTGATCCAAGAGGGAAGTTTAGGTCTAGCTGGGAAGGGCCATATGTTGTGAAACATGTCATGAATAGGGGTGCAGTGAAGTTATCGAACATGGACAAAAACGAGTTTAGTGAACTAGTGAACACTGACAGGTTGAAGAGGTTTTATGTATAAGAAAAAAAAAGAGAAAAAAGAGAGAAAAAAAGAAAAAGAGCTCGCTAGGTTGAAAAGCCAAAAAGGGTGGCCTAGGCAAAAGTTAGAGCAGTCCGCTAGTTTCGAAAACCTGAAAGAGCGGGCTAGGCAACAATTAGGGCTAAATGAGAGAAAATCGTCAGTTAGAGAACCCTATAGGGCTAGTTGGCAACATGAGTGATCTTGTGTATGCTAGCTTTATGTTTGGTTGTTCCCCCAATTTAATAAAATAGAATTAATATTAAAATTTTTCTATGTGCACTGTTATAAGTATTTGACCAGATATGGATGAAATGAATAAACATAATAGCAAAAGGTGATGACAAATTATAAAAGGAAAAGAAACATCTCTTATTATTACTTTTATTATTTTCATCCTAACAACACACTTTCTAAAGAAATTGGCAAATGTAAAATCTATGGCAGACGATAAGTGTAACGTGCAGGCCAGCTTTGCTTCAGCCGATCCAAGTAGGCTTCAGTCAGACAAGGCATATCTAAATCAGGAGTGAATTCAGAACCTCGAGGCTTAGCTCCATACTGATGGTCAAGTCGGCGAGGATCATAGCAAGTTCCTTGATGAAGAGCAGCAAAGGGAACATACATTAGGTATGTCCAGATGGTGATACGAGAAATCTTCCACCAAGGTACCAACCAACAGATGTTGACTTCAGCGCGTGAGTGGATCTAGTCAACCCAGTCAGCATATGAAGAAGAAGGATGGAGTAATTTCCTAGTAGAATGATGTCGTGGTAGATATCTGGCAAAATTCATAGATGGAGTATCGAGCAAGCAGAGATGCTCCTGAAGCCAAATCTATAAGAAAAAATCTAATTAAGAAAAAAAAAAGACAGAGAGAGAAGAAGGTCCGTTAAGTTGAAAACCCGCAAGGGCGGCTCAAGCAAAAATTAGGACAGCTCACTAGTTCCAAAAACCTGTATGGGTGGACTAGGTAAAAATTAGAGCAAAATGATAATAATAAAAAAGGGATCCGCTAAGTTGAAAACCTGCAAGGGCAGCTTAGGCAAAAATTTGGACAGCTCGCTAGTTCCAAAAACCTGAAAGGGCGGACTAGGCAAAAATTAGAGCAATAAAAAAAAAAGAACCTGAATTGAAAACCCAAAAGGGCAGTTTAGGTAATTACCTGAAGCAACAATGGACTCTCGGTCAGTTTCTTTGATAATCCCAATTTAAGTTGGCCTAATCCAACTAAAGTCTCAGCTAAGATCACGGGTATTAGTGACAAGCCTCCTTCCATTTGGTCCATGATATCCAATACTCGTGGATCAATATCGCCATCAGAAGAAACAAGCAAGAATTGGCTAAGCAACCAAAGACAAAGCATACATCCCCATGCCTTATTAGGAGCCAAATGAGAAAGGTAAAAGTCAATTAAGGGACCAAGCAGAATTTTCTCACCTCTCATCAACTGTAGAACTTCGGGTTTTGAAAGTTGAAATAACATTTGCATCTTTTGTTGAGTCTTGGAAATCAATATAGGTAATGCCATTTGTTGATTGCATGATATCCAAGGATGGCCTCAAATTCTTCAATCAAGGGACATATTTCAAAGCTGTTAATTTTAAATGTCCTAGAATCCACATTCGAAAAAGAAGCCATGGCATGTAAAAAAGAATGGTCCAATTTAACATTTTGAAAACACTTCAAAGTATCAATTTTTGACCAAGATATTTGTTTCCAATGAATGGCATTCATATTTTTAAATAGAACTTTTATTTTTTTTCAAATGTAGTTCGATCATTGTGGAAGACTGAAGGAAAATTAGAATTGTTACAAGGAGTTTTTACATTGAAGTAGAAAATCTCTTGGCTTCTGTATGAAATTATGGCGTAAAAAGTGATTTATATAGGAGAATTGTGCTATTCCAAAATTGATAAGGAAAAGCATGAGACCGAGATGCATGAGGATAGGGAATTGGTGACAAAAGTTCTTGAATTGCCGCGTTGCATTTGGTTTTAGTAAATTGGTGTGACTGTGTATTAAATACGAAGAGGAAAGTTTAATAATTGTATCGTAGTAATAATGATGATTAAAAAAAAAGTTATAGTAAAGATAAAAATTATATATTGTCATTATTATTATACAATATTTCCTCAATTGATACAATATTTATAAATCACTAACAAGGAGGTGGTAGATCATCAAATAAAGCTCTGAAAAAATCATCACCTGTTGGAGGAGGAGGCATACCACCTGTCCCGAGTCCGCCTGAAGTAGGAGCACCTGAATCTCTATTACCTTGGAATTCAGATCTGTAACGGTCCTCATCTGAAGAAAATGAAAGGATCTCATGGTCATCATCTTGGGGTACTCTAGATGAAGAAGCACCATGATCTCTCATCCCATGAAACCGGAAGTCTCAAAAATTTTGCTCTGACTGATGGTACAATTTTTCAAAATGGGAAACCTGTTGACGACTAGCGGCCAACTGCTCTTGAAGTTTCTTGTTTTGTTCTTCAAGCATCCGCTGTGAGCCAGAAAGGAAAAGAGTAAGAGCATACATAATCATGCATACATATAGCATAAATTATCATGAAACAAGAAAACCTACCAAGTAATTCATATCAATGCCCTATGGATGAGATGGCATCTCTGGTTGATTAGATTGAGCAAATGGAGGAGCAATAAAAGAAGGTCCAGTCTCATGACCAAACGAGCCAACAGCCTGCAACAATCATCAAAAAAGTTAAAACAAAATAAGAAAAAAGAGATTGCAATGAAAAAATGGTAAAAATTTACCTGAGAAGTGCTATCCCCGATATGTGAGACAAACTCTCCTCCCTCTCCATGATACTCCTCTTCATCTCTATATTCATTTTCCTTGGGAATTTCCCATACACCAATAGGGGATACATCAAAGTTCAAGAGCCCTATTTGAATAAACTGGGTATAAGATGCACCTAGTGGATAGAGAAATGTTTCAACATCATAACCGTGCCGAGCCAACCACCATGCATTCTCCGGCATTGATGTGATATTTAAAGTATATTTTGGACAACGCATTGGGATCCTCCATTGCTCAGGACCAAGAAATCACTCATATACTCTCTCTCCGACAAACCAGCCACTAGACATAGGGCCGGCATTGACCCGGTGGGTATGTTGAAAAGGCAATGCGACATTCATAGAGGAAGTCCAGTTCGTCTACTTTTCTGTGTTCCACCACACCAAATTGACCTACAAAATGACATAAGGTAAGTGGACTTTTATATAAATTTTAAAGTATACTAAAGACTATTTTACCTAGCCCCAAGTTAAGTAGCTCAAGACAAAGCTTTGGGTATGCACATGGTGAGAGCCGGGAACTTCTACACGATCTGACAGCCAAAAATTTAATCTCGGATACTCGGCTCTCTCTCGAGAAATATCAGGCACCTTCACAAGATTGTGCTCATATGCCCATGCCTATAATAATAATAAAAATCAAATTCATGCAAGAATAAGAATGGAATTGACATTGGTGAAAGAAGAGTACCTCGACAACTGCCGTAAAACCAATAAAGGACTTCTTATTTCTGCAAATTTTGTCAAGTCCATGGTAAAGACAGGCAAGACCAACTTCACCCCAGCTGTAAAGTGGTACCATACTCATATCAATAAGGGTCCTCAACACTGATAAATGGATGGCGGATTTGGTGCTGCCTAAAATGGTTGACCTGAACAAATACAGTAAAAATCCTCGAGCATATTGTTTGGTTGTTTCTCTATGAACCCGTCCTTCACAATTCATCCAATAACTCCGAATTGGCTCAATTTTTATCTTGAAAGGCCCTTTAAATGATGGTTCCATACCAATTAACTGTTGGATTTCTTCGAATGTCAGAATATCATCGATAAGAGGGACCAGAAGGCCATGGTATCAGATACCAATTATGGTTGTATAATCGATCGGGCCAATGGTTATTTCTCCTATAGGTAGATGAAAAGTATGGGTCGTGTCCATCCACCATTCTGACAATGCTTGAACTACACTCCTGCCTATAAGATACTCCTCAGATGGTAATTACAAGATAAAGATTTCAAAATCGCAATCTCGGATAATTCATCTTTCCCGAGAAGGCGCTACATCATACCATTGTCGGGCTTTGTAGACACACCCTCCGCCCCGGATAATGCAACGATCACGCTAACACGGAGCCAGGTAAGTTAACACAAGGTAAGTATATCATTATGTCAATACCACTAATTTTTAGGCTAAATTTATTTATATTCTATTTTTAGTCTATCTATTTACTTAAATTCTTAAATATATTCATCTAATTACTTTATTTTTCCTAAATCTTAAAAGAAACAAAAAAATAATAATAATAAAATATAAAAAAAATAACAACAATAATAAATAAATAAATAAATAAATAAATAAAAATAAAAAAAAAGAAGAAAAAAAACGAAAAGACAAAAAGACAAAAAGGACAAAAACACAAAATAACTCACTCTTAAAATAAATAATTGAATTATTACCTTGTTCTTTTGATTTGAACTGTAATGAAGCGGCATCCCGGCTAGTAGACTTATATTTCCATTTTCATGCCGCCGAATAAACTCCAATAACTCAGCATTAGATTGAGTTCCTGATCTTGAAGTATGTATTTTCTCCTCAACTATATATAAACTCTCTATACTCTCTGAGATAAAATGTATAAGTATGAATGAAATGAAGAAATGAGCCGAGCATTATGTAGAAAACTTGCAAGGAAAAAGAAAAAAATAAAAAGAGGAAACAGTATTCTAGTGAAAAGGAAAAAGTAAATTTTACTATTGATAAATAGTAAATTGCTATTTATAAATAGTAAATGAATAGTTGGTGAATTGTGCATAAATAGTAACTACACAGTAAATAAATAAAAACTCAATTATTCAATTCAATCATTCAAATATTTGCGTGTATATAAATATTTTTGCACTTTTAAAATATTTTTACACGCAGGGGCAAGGAGAAGATATGTGCATGGTAAAAATTAGCTAAATTTTTTGCAAATTCCTTTAGTATCCTACTGACTACAACTTTTTTTTATAGATAATTAAATCTCTCTCAGCTTAGGTCCAGAACCTAAATTCCCTCTTAAGTCTAGAACTTAGCTCGGGTCCAGAACTCTAATTACTCTTAAGTCCAGAACTTAGCTCGGGTCCAGAATCCAAAATTACTCTTAAGTCCAAAACTTAGCTCTGGTCCAGAACCCAAAATTACCCTTAAGTCCAGAACTTAGCTGGGGTCCAGAACCCAAGTCTTTTTTTAGTCCAGAACTCCATTCCGGGTCCAGAACCCAAGTCTTTTCTGAATCCAGAACTCGAACCGGGTTCAAAACCCAAATCATCCCAAGTTCATAATCCAAGTCTTTTCCGAGTCTAGAACTCGAACAGGGTTTAGAACCCAAACCATCTCCGGTCTAGAACCCAAGTCTTTTTTGAGTCTAGAACTCGAACCAGGTCCATAATCCAAACCATCCCGGGTCCAGAACCCAAGTCTTTTTTGAGTCCAGAAACTCAAACCGGCTCCAGAACCCAAACCATCCCAGGTCCAAACCCAAGACTTTTTTTAGTCTAGAACTAAAACCAGGTCCAGAACTCAAAACCTAAACCATCTCAGAAAGATTAAGTCTTATTGCTTTTCACTCTCTTTTGTTGTAGTCTCAGATCATTCAAGCAGGGGGCAAACTGTAGACCCTTAATTTTTAACCCAGTCTGGTCCGATATTTTTTATATAGTCCAAAATAATTTTTGTGGTATTTTAATTAAATAATATCTATTTTAGTATTTATTATTTATTATTTATAATTTTTAATAAAAAAAAGTTATGTTAGTAAAGTTAAAAATAAATAAATAAATAAAAATCAGCGATGAAATTTTTTGTCGCAAAAAGTGAATCGGCTGGGCCAAATCGCCTGCAGGAATTTCCTGCGGCGAATTGGCACCCGCCCGCAGCAATTCCCAGCCAGCGCTCGCAATTTCGCCCGCAACAATTTTTTTGCCAGCACAATTTTCCAACGCAGTTTTTTCTGAAACCAAATTCTATTTGGCTTTGGTTTCTTTTCCTAATTAGTTTTAGTTTCCTTAGACAATTAGAAGTAGGTTTATGATTTTTCCTATAAATACCATATTAAAACACAGAATTAGTGGGATCAAAAATTTGTTTTACTGAAAGGATGAAACTTTGGACTTCTGACTTGGGGAGAAAAAAAGAGACAGAAAACCCTAGGAGAAAAAGGCATTAGCAACAAGAAGCAATCATCAACCCATCAAAGGCAGCAACAATGCCTTTGTCATTGTTCATCCAGAAGCAAATTGTGGAGGAACCAACGAACGGAGGTTTGATTACAAGTCTTTGATTTGATTTACAATGTTATTGTCATATTTTCTTTTAAATACTTCTATCATTTGTTTTGATGTTGAGTTAGTAACCTAAATTATTAAACTTAGTAATATGTTTTACAGATTAAATCATCCATTCATCCAGTAGCCTAAGTTTTTTATCAAAACTTCAAAAATCCTAAATCATCCTTCTGTTTCCAAAACTTCAAAAACCCTAAAACTGTTCTTCTGTTTCCAAAACTTCAAAAAACCCTAAATAGTTTCTTCTGTTTCCAAAAACTTTAAAACCCTAAATTATTTTTCCCCGAACTATTTTCTTAATCATCTAAACTCTAGCTTTTTGTCCAAAATTTCCAAATGTCTTCTTAAATCTCCAAACCCTAATCTTCTTTATAGTTTCTAAAGCCTTTAATCATAATTGTTTTTATAAAACTCTAAACTATTTTCTTAAATCCTAAGATTAAATATGTTTTCCAAAATATTAAAAACCCTAATCTAGTAAACCCTAGTTTTCCTAAACCCTAATTCTTAAAACATCAAAACTTTATAACAAGTTCATCAACACTTAAAACCATAATCCGGTGAACCTAAAACCCAATCTTTTAAAATTATAAACCCTAATGTCTTAAAAAAAACCTAATTTCATGATGTTTGCTCAAAACCCTAACTAAACCTACATTTTAAAATCACAGTAACATTATTTTCATAAAAACATCCAAAACCTTAAATCTTTTAAACATCCAGTAGCTGTGTTATTACTTTAAAATATTTCTCAACAAATTAAACTAGTATATGCAATACCCTAGTTATCGAATATAAAACCCTAAAAACCCTAATTGATATATGAATCCCTAAAGTTAATATATTTACTATTTTATTTAAATTGGATGAATGTTTATTATATATTTTGATTGATGTTTGATATCTTTGATGAATGATTTATTTATTATGAGTGGTTATTTACTTTTATTGATTTATTTTGATTTCCAAATATTGTAAGAGGTATGTTTCCACTTTGTGGGTACCTCATTAGTTAAATTTTATGTAATTTAAATTGCTTGTATATTTTGGACCAATGTAAAGGGCACGTTTCCACCTTTTGGTGGGTGTCCTATTTAGTTTAGATATGAATGATGTAAGGACATGTTTCCATCCTCGGATGGGTGTCCATTTATTTTCTTTGTTTGGACATTGCTTTGATTTTAATATAATGATGCTTTATTTTAATTATTGCATGTAATATGGATAATTTTGTTATATTTGAGAATTTTATAATATTAAGACCTGCAAAGGAGGTCGGTTCCAATGAACCGGGCGTTGTGGGGGTGCTGGGTCATTTCTCACCTTCCCACACGTACCCAACTTTTTGAACCCATTAGGGGGTTGGAGATTTCTTAGGAATCAAGTCATCCACCCCTTTCTTTTCCCGACCTGTCCGGGTGGCTACTCCATTTTCTTCGGGCTTAGGCCCGTGTTCTCCTAAACAGTGCCGAAGTCGCAAGAACCATTCCACCAGGAGTGGGGGCAAAAATCCCTGCTCACACCAACTATATGGGTTTTAGTCTTTAGGTTGAAAAGTTTGGGTTCCCATAGCAAGTATATACCAAAAGGTCCAAGGTTATGAGTGGTTATGTCATGCTCAATCTTCATACCTTAAGTGAAAGTATGGTATCCCTTGCATAACACAACACAGGTTACACGTGCATCCTAACTCACGCACACAATGCAATCTAAAATGATGCAATGGATAATATCATAATAAGAAAGAATAAAATAATATAAAGGCCAATGGAATCAACTTCTCTTATCCTAGTGGAGTCGCCACTATGGGCGAGGATTTTTGACCCCACTCCTAGTGGAATGGTTCTTGCGACTTCAACACTGTTAGGCTTAGGGCCTTAGAGAACACGGGCCTAAACCCGGAGAAAATGGAGTCACCACCCGAACGGGCTGGGAAAAATGACTCGATTCCTAAGGAATCCCCAACCCCCTATGGGTTCAGAAAGTTAGGTACGTATGGGGAAGGTGAGAATGACCCAGCAGCCCCATAATGCACAGTTCATTGGAACCAGCCTTCTTTTAGGTCTAAATATTATAAAATTCTTAGCTTATTACAATATCATCCATACTACATATGAATATTAAAAAAAAGAGTTATTGCATTAAAATAAAAATAAATTCAAACAAAATAATAAATGGGCACCCATACAAGATGGAAACATGCCCTTATAACCATGTTCAATGTCTAAAATAAATAGAACACCCACCAAAAGGTGGAAACGTGTCCTTTTACAATAGTGACAAAATATTTAAATGATAAATTAAATTACACATAAAAAATCAAGGCACCCACGAAGTGGAAACATGCTTTTACAATCTTAAAATCTAAATAAATAATCAATTAGATAAATAAAATCATTCGAGCATGATAATAAAAATAAAACATCCATCATAAAATAAAACAAACCATCCATCATATAAAAAATAGCAAATCAAAAAATAATTAAAGCTAGAGTTTAAATCATTAAATAAATAAAATTAGGGTTTTAGATTTTAAAATTAGGGTTTTAAGAAATTAGGGTTTCTAGAGCTAGGATTTAGGACTTTTGGTTTTTAGGGTTTAGGTTTTGGAAAACAGAATAAGAAATTGGAAAAACTAACTAACAACTTAGGGTTTTTAGAATTTGGGAAAGTAGATCAGGGTTTTTAGTAACTAGGGTTTTGGAAGTTTAGGATTTGAAAACTAGGGTTTTGTGCTAGGTTAAGGAAATTAGATTAATGGAACAAGGGTTTAAGAAATTAAAATTATGGGATTAGGGTTTAAGATTTTAGTTTAGAGTTTAGAAATTTGGCTATTGGATTAAGTTTACTAAAAAGGTTTAGAAATTAGGGTTTAGGGTTTTTGAGGCTTAAGGGTTACAGATTAGGGTTTTGAAAAATAATTTTAGGTCTTAAGAATAAAAGGCTAGGGTTTTGATTTTTGAAAAACATAGTTGGGATTTTGGTATATTAAAAATAGATTTAGAGTTTTGGAAAGCTATTTTTATGTTTCTAGTATTAAAGGGGTAGGGCTTTAGAATTGGGATACAAACTTAGGATTTTTATGATCAAAACAGGCACGGGTATAGTTGTATTAAATAAATTAAATATGCAAACTAGTATTAACTAACAGACTGAGGCTTCATATGTATAATATTAAGGTTTAAATAGAACAACTAATGTAATTTAATACAAACTATATTAAACTTAAGCTATTACCTACTGGATGGGTTTTTATTTATAAAATATCAATCATAATTAACTTTTGTTGACTATATTATGGAAGGAAAATACTATAACATTAAACACATATTGATCTTAAGGATTCAAACCTGCGTACGTTGGTTCCACCAAAGTTAATTAGTTGAAACAAACTTGCCTCTGCTACTACCTGGATCAACTATAATTTTTTGCTAGAGATTGCCCGATTGTTGCTTCTGTGTTGCTTTTGTTAAACTGTACTAATTGCTGGCTCCGTTCTTCATAATTTTGCTGCCTATTTTAAATGTTAAACATCATTATTTATAGGCGTAATTAGGTTTAAAACAAAACCCTAAAACTTAATCTGATGGTCCAAATAAAGTCCATCTTAATTAAGGAATTAATAAACCAAATTAGGGTCGAATTACTAAACCATGGTGAATTAGGAATTACCAATTTGCCATGGTAAACTATTAATGGCGAATTGGCTAGACCAATTTGCCATGAAGGCCTTCCATGGCTAATTGGCTAAGCTAATTCATCATTTTTTTGCTTTGTGGTCCGGTCCCACTTATTTTTAAGTTTTAAAATTGAATCAAAACTATTTAAATGATAAATCATACCAAGTTTAGGGTTTTAAAATCAAACCAACTTTATTTTTAGGCTTTGCAGAATCGAACCGATCTACAAAAAGTTTTGGAATCGGATCAAATATAGCTTGGCCTTTGTTAATTGGGATTAGACCAGCTTAGGGTCAAAATTAAGGGTTTACAATATACTGCTACTAGAATCAAATTAACACTTTTATTGTTACTGTATTAAAATAACTTCCTAATATACAAGTCATTTAATGATACTATAGTGGATGAATATATCTACTGGATGTTTAAAATAAATTAAGCTTAGAAAACTAAACCTGCATGTTGGCTCCTCCAATATCAATATGTTGAATCAAACCCGTACTACTGCCTAACCAACTTTAATCTTGGATGAATGAAGCAAGTTTGAGATAATGTGGCTACTGCCTCATTGGTTACTATGTTCTAATTGTCTTCCTCCCTTTGTATTTTTTTATGTTTATAAGTTTAGCTTTTAATTCTTTCAACCTCCTTTTTCTTTGCTCTCTTGCCTTCTATTTATAATGTGTCAATTAGGGTTAATTGTTCCAAAATTTCACTAGTTAAATGCTATTAGGATTCCTAAACAAGCAAAATTCCTTCATAATTAGGGTTCATATCCTTAGGAGTCGCCAATGTAAGTGTAGATTTTTGCCCCCACTCCTGGTGGAATGGTTCTTGCGACTTCGGTACTGTTAGGCTCTAAGCCTTAGAGAACACAGGCCTAAACCCAAAGAATAGGAGCTGCCACCCAAATGGGCCAGGAAGAAAGTAGAAGGGATGGACGACTCAATTCCTAATGAATCCCCAACGCTTACTGGGTTTAAAAAGTTGGGTACATATGGCGAATGTGAGAAATAGGCACCCCTATAACACCCGGTTCATTAGAATCAACCTCCTTTTTAGGTCTAAATATTATTAAATTTTATATTATTACAATATTATCCATAATACAAGCAATTAAAACAAAATAAATCATATCATAAATTAAATATTTAAAAAATAAAATAGGCATCCATACTAGATGGAAATATGCCTTTATTGTAACACTCCCTTGGCAATCCTATTACGAACTAACAAGGGATGTCACATTATACCTATACACTTGTAAATTTAATTTTAGATAAATATTATAGTTAATGTCAATAAAATTTTAGGCAAAGTATCTCCTAAAATTTGGCATTTCCAACATCTTCTCAAATTAAAACACAACATGTAGAAGAAAAATACTCCTAATATTTCATTCTTTTAACCTCAACTTCAACTTCCATAATTTGTCATCTATTATCTATAATTTAAATCAAATACCTTTAATTTTATCAAAATTTTTAGTTCATTAGATATTTACCACAACTAATATGTCTTAATATAAAGCTTAGCTCAGACCACAATATAAAAGTATATATATATATATATATATATATTTAACAAACAACCTGCCAAATTTATTAATGAATTCGAAAATGTGGCATGCCACTACAGTCAGAAAGAATATAGCCCCTGATTCTCTTAGGTAATGAACTAAAAGTATTAAAAACTATAGACCTATTCTCCATTCTAGCAAGTAGAGCTAGGGAATTGGCAACTTGATTTCCCTCTCTATAAATATGAGAAATAATTGAATCAGAATGCTAAAGGAAGGCACGAATTTGAACCACCCTAACATATTGTAAACTGTTGTGGCCCTTAATCATCTACACCAACAATAAAGAGTCAACTTCTATATGAACACGAACATCCAAAATTTGCCGACACCAATTTACAGCTTCAAACAGCGCTTGAATCTCAGCATCGAATGGTTAATGGGCTTTGAGTTTATGAGCAAATGCAGAAACCAACTGCCTATGTTCGTCTCTTAAAATAGCTCCACCCGAAGCAGCTGAGGAGGTAAAAGATGCATCAATGTTCAATTTGCACCAAGATTCCTGCGGCTTGTTCCAATAAACCAAAGAGGTCTTTCTTTTAATCACTCCAAACTTTTTCGGCAATATTTCAAGGAGGTGACCAACTAAACATTTAGCAAACTTTCTTTTAGAGTTAGCCACTCCCCACTTGTAGATAAAATCAGACACGGAGAATTGCAACGAGCAAATATAGTTGTCTCCTTCTCCCCAAGTGCGGTTAGAGTAAATTTTCCATATTTGACAAACTATGACTTGCGAAATCAATCGTCAAAGAGTGCCAGTCAATGAATGGGGTTTCGATGTTAGCCACCAGCTGAGAAGTACCTGCCTCAAATTTCTGCAATTTCGCAAATCCAAGCTAAACAGAGCTTCATAATATCTCCACACCTGTAAAACTTTCGAACAACACAGGAAAATATGGTCAGATGTAGGGTAATTACTATAGCAAAAAGGACAATAAAATGGGCCATTAATATGCATAGTCACTAGTCGATGTGGCAGTGGCAAAGCATCATGCATCAATCGCCAAGTAAAGACTGAGATTCTCATAGGAATCACCGTTGACCAAGCCATACGAAATGATAATGTTTCAGCAGCTCGGTCTCTCGCCAGATCCCACACTTTTGAGAATTTAAAACTTTCTTCTTGGTAAAGATGAAGATCCATTGCTTCCATATGAGCTTGACAAATTCTCTTCCATGTACAGCTATCAATTATTTGATAATCCATTTGACCATTCTGGTAGTACTTTTGGAACATATATTTTTCCCACAAAGAATCTTGCCTCTTAAACGACCACCGAAGTTTGAGAGAAAAAGTTCGTTGTAGGGAATTAAGAGATCGTATACCAATACCACCCTCTGAGGTAGGGAGACAAAGCTTTCTGAAATTCAACCAGTGCCTTCGATCGCCTTCTCTAGAAGCACCCTAAAAAAAGTTACTCATCAAAGCTTCTAGGACACTTATAGCCTTCATAGGCAATTTCATTTCCCCCATAACGTGTATGGGAATAGTGGAGATAACATGTTTTATAAGAATTAGCCTGCCACTTTGAGAAAGATATTTTTTAGTCCACCCCTGTAATTTCATAGAAACCTTCTGAATGAGATCCCTACAGTAGGAAAATTGGTTTATCCCTTGATAAATGGGAGCTCCTAAATAGGCAAAAGGAAGGAGCTTATGTTTAATTATCAGTGCCGATTCCACTCTCAAAATACTTGCAGAATTTAATTTCTTTGACCCATAAAAAGAACTCTTCTCAAAATTGATTAATTGCCCAGACGCATCCTGATATTGTTGTAAGAACTTCCTGAAGTTAACAATACTACGCATATCACCTCTCAAGAATAACAATAAATCATCTGCAAATGCAAGATGAGAAACAATTGAACAAGTTCTAGCAAGCTTGTATGGTTGAATCTTCCCTTTCCCAATCAAATCCTTAAAGCCCCTAGAAAAATTTTCAGAAACCAAGATAAAAAGTAATGGTGATAGAGGGTCCCCTTGCTTGACACCTCTAGAAGGAGCGAAAAAACCATGCGTAATTCCATTAATACAAACTGAAAGCCTAGTAGAGGACAGATTGGCCATTATCAAATTTGTAAAAATAAGAGAAAAGCCAAACTTTTGTAGGGATCTCATTCAGAAGGAAGGAGCTTATGTTTAATTATCAGTGCCGATTCCACTCTCAAAATACTTGCAGAATTTAATTTCTTTGACCCATAAAAAGAACTCTTCTCAAAATTGATTAATTGCCCAGACGCATCCTGATATTGTTGTAAGAACTTCCTGAAGTTAACAATACTACGCATATCACCTCTCAAGAATAACAATAAATCATCTGCAAATGCAAGATGAGAAACAATTGAACAAGTTCTAGCAAGCTTGTATGGTTGAATCTTCCCTTTCCCAATCAAATCCTTAAAGCCCCTAGAAAAATTTTCAGAAACCAAGATAAAAAGTAATGGTGATAGAGGGTCCCCTTGCTTGACACCTCTAGAAGGAGCGAAAAAACCATGCGTAATTCCATTAATACAAACTGAAAGCCTAGTAGAGGACAGATTGGCCATTATCAAATTTGTAAAAATAAGAGAAAAGCCAAACTTGAGTAACACCGCTCTCAAAAAATCCCATGAAACTCTGTCAAAAGCCTTAGCCATGTCCAATTTTACAGCAATATTTCCCCCTCAAGCCTTTCGATCAATCTCATGCATCATCTTACTAGCAAGCAAAATTTGAGAATGAATGGATCTTCCTCTCATAAAGCCAACTTGCTCAGGAGAAATAAGAGAGTCCAAAATTGAAGCTAATCTTGTAGCTAATATCCTCGTGCAAACCTTGCTAAGAAAGTTAGTAAGACAAATAGGGCGAAATTGGCTAAAAGTGGAGGGACTGCTAACCTTAGGAATAAGGATAATATTTGATGAACTCAAAGCCCGAGGGATTGGAAGACCCAAAAAAAAATCTTTAACACCACTACACACATCCCAACTGATGATCTCCCAACAATCCCTGTAAAATTTACCATCAAAACCATCTGGTCCTGGGGCACTAGTGGGATCCAGCTGCCATATTGCAGTTTTAATTTCCTCATCCACAGGAAGAGAAATCAAAGCTTCATTTTGAGATGCATTCACCAAACAAGGAATGTTCGGCAAGATTTCACTAAAGTTAGAAGTTGACCCATTAGAAGAAAAAATATTAGAAAAATGACGAATAGCCTCCCTGCCAATATCATCTTGATTTGAAACCCAAACACCTTTAGGAGTCCGAATAAAATTAATCCGCTGAAATTTCCTGGACATACAAACATAATTATGATAAAATTTAGTATTCATATCACCATCCTCAAGCCATTTGATATGTGATTTTTGCTTCCAAAAAGCTTCCTCAATCTTCAATTTACAAATGAGCTGGGCTTGACTCTTTTGCCATGTAATACGATTCTCCACAGAAGGATTAGAAATAAAATTATTCTCAGCTAATTGGGCCACCTCCTTAGCTTTCTTAACCTCAGAAAAAATATCTCCAAAAACTTCTTTATTCCATCTTTTAATAGCCCTTTTAAGATTACTAAGCTTCATATAAAAACCTTTCATACCTCCTACATAGAACAAAGCAGTCCAGGTCTACCGAACTAAAGGCAAGAAAGAAGCATTTGAAGCCCAAACATGTTGATATTTAAACGGTTTAGGACCAGAAAACAAGGATTTATCACAAACAAGAAACAAAGGAGCATGATCAGAAGTTGTACTACCCAAATGTCAAACTTGCAATCCATCAAAAGAATCAAAGAAACTAGGATTAGCCATGAATCTGTCAAATCTTTCCCATACATGGCCTTAACTACGAACCCCCGACCAAGTATAAGAATTACCCAAAAAAGGAACATCTGTTAAATTACCCAAAAAAGGAACATCTGTTAATTCACAAAAATCACAGCAACTAAGAAAATCTTGTATACTGGCTAAATTTGGAGTAGAATGACCTTTATACTTGGCAACACATTTAATAGCATTAAAGTCTCCCCCTATTAGCCAAGGAGCATCACTTTTCATAGTACACATACGAGACCACAATATAGAACGGGTATGTCTAGAATGTAACCCATAAACTGCAGAGAAAAAAAACTTAAAATTCATAGGCAGAAAATGAGCATAAGATGAAACCAGTTGTCCCTCATCGCGAAAACTGGACAGCTCAATAATATTGTCTTTCCAGAAAAACCACAATTTATTAGACAATGAGAAGAAGAAATTAGAGAATTCAAACTGACGGGCATAATCCGCACAACTAGAAGAACCCACCATAGGCTCAATAATCACTAGTAAACAAATTTTATGATCCACACATAGTTTATGAATACATGATGTAGAAGAGAGAACTCCTCTTACAATCCAACATAACACATTCATTAATCCAAAGAAGAAGAGGAATTTAAAGCTTTCCTGGACTGACGAGTTACCATCGGTTCATCCACCATTTGAGTTTTTTTCTTTTTAAATTTTTTTTGAGTAACCGGAACAAAAGAGGCTTCCAAATTATAAGCATTATAAAGCTTCTGTCCAATTAGTTTACCATCTTCCCTTAGAACATCAACCGATACAGCATCAGATTGTTCCAAATCAATATCATCATTAGATTTATGGCCAATCGAAGTATCATCCAGAATCAAAGGTTCAATATCAGACAAACTATGCCCCACATTAGTTACCGGAGCTGAAGTTAGCTCAGAAACAGAGTGTGATTTTATTCCAAATGAAAAGCTCAATGATGGGTCCAGACATCTTTATCAGATGTATTGTTCTCTAACACATTCTCTTCATCTCCCAACACGGCATCTTTCAAAGAAGATTTAGGTTTATCATTGTTATCATGAATAACATAGTCTACTTCAATATTAGTTCGTGGCTGCACAGAATTAGAGGTTTCTAAATTAGGAATTGAATCAGAATTTTTGGGATCAGGTACCACTTTCGGGACCCATTTTTGATCAACTTTATTCAATGTAGCATTGGTTGTATCAGCACCTGTAATCTGACCATCAATAGTAGCTTTCAGAGGATAAGATTCATAAGAATGACCTAGACGAGAACAGTTCAAACATAACTTTGGAAGATTTTCATACAAAACCGATTGGAAAAAACCAAACTTCCCATTTTGAATCCATATTTTATCCTCAAGTTCTTGCATTAAATCTAGCTTAATACAAACTCTCGCAGCAGAAGGATGAATTAAATTAGCAGTAGCATTGTTCATTTTAAGAGGACGCCCAATCAAATTAGCAATCTTAAACAGGGCATGCTTATTAAACAGGTGGATAGGCAAGCCCTCTAAGGTAATCCAACAGGAAAAATGGATGAATCACAATCCGCTCTAAATTTTGGAGACCATTTAAATACCCTCATTGCATACCCATTAAAATACCAGAGTTGCCTCAACCATCAACGTAAGAAATCCTCTTCCAATGAAAATTTAATCAATACATGACGTTCATCAAGTAAACTAAGAAGGAAATCCCCTTTAAACCCCACAGCTTCTAATGAACGTTTAAGCCCCTTCATACTAGGTCTACCCGAATTAAAGAATCCCACTAAAGCAAAGGTAAAAGGCATCGCAAGGGAATTAATCTCTTCAAATGAAAACGAGACTGTAGGGACACCTTTAAATCGATATGAGGATAAGGGGTCCAAAACAGAGGAAGATTGCCCAGTATTAAGAATAATCAGAGCCGAGGAAACCCCTGACGGAGGACATCTGCGAACGACCGGCAATCAGGCCCAGGAGGGGCCACCGCCGAAACACCAATTGCTGCCGTGTCGAGGGATTATAGAAGAAGATGAGGCGAAAACCTATTGTCAATATAAAAGTATATAATACTCTAGGTTAAACATAATTATACAACTGTCATTGCAGGTATAATACTGCTGTGTGAACAAAGTTAAATACATAATACAAAACTCTTTATTAACCACCTTCTGATCTGCATTTGATCTTAAAATTCTATAATTCACTCGACCGAATCTCTCCTACTCATCTGATCTGCGTGTCAGAAATAATCTAACACGCTAAGCAATGCTTAGTGGTGCTTACATACTCATAATTTGCCAAAATTATAACATAAAAAATATTTATAATAATAAATGAAAATAAAATCTTCACTTTGATCATAAAGTAAATTAATAATTAATTTAATCAATTGAATTCAAATTGCTTACCAATTCATCATAAGATCTAAAATTTAAATTAAATTTAAAAGAAATAATCACTTTATAGCTAGATTTTAAAATATTATAAACTAAGATAAAAGAATATTTACTTTATAGCTAGTGATTAAAATATTATTAACAAAGGTAAAACTTTCATAAGACATTCACATTTTTCACACAATTTTGTAAACATTTACATTACACTTTGCTCATTTTTATTAAACTTTATTTAATTATTTTGCCCTTATTTACTAATTTTAAAATCCTAGATTCAGATAATGGGTCACTAATGGCAAGTAAATGCCCATTATAAAGAATATGACCAATGGCCCACTAATGGCATCAAATGCCCACTATCATAGATAACACAAAGTGCCCACTAAAGGCACGAGTGTCCATTATTGTTGGTGATACAAAGTGTCTAATAATGGCACAAAGTATCCACTAACACTATAGATGTCCACTCTCTGGCTAGCTATTTAATCTGACAATTAGGTTTATTACCAGTATAATTGGACAATCTAATTATTTCTTAATTTTAGTCAATTTTATAGTAAATAATAATAATAATAATAATAATAATAATAATAATTCTTTAAAACAACAATCACTTTTCTCATTAATCAATTGACATTAAAACTTTAGCAATTCAATTTAATAAACTTTGCTTTATCTACTTGCTGCATAAAATTTAATTTATTTTTCAACTCTTCAAAATCTATCAGATTCTTACTTTCTTTGGCAGTTTCTCTTTCTCAATTCTTTCTTAGTACTAAATGTCCATTAAAAATTATACAAATTTAAATATAAGTCTTATGGACATAGATGAAATTATATTTAAAGTTTCATATTTTTCTAAATTCCTTTACTATGTTTAAAAATTATATTTTCCAAACCTAAATATTATATTTTTAAAATAACTTTATAGGCAGTACCCTTTTTTCAATTTTATTTAGGTACGAAACCTTTATAAAAATTCATGACATTTTAACCATATAACACAAACATATATAGGAATGTTTACCTAAACTTTTAGAATTTATTAACTCATTTAACTTGTCTTTAAATTGTGTGCACTTAACTTTACAAATTCTAGTTTTACAATCGCTATCCTAGCAGTTTCATTTTTTTATTTTTTTATACTTAAACCTTTATTAAAATGTATGAAATTTTAACCATATGTCTTAACCATTTATATTATCTTATATGTAAAATTTTATATTTTTTTGGGTTATTTTATTATGTTTTCCAATTAAGTTTCATAAATGCTAATATTTTGGCTCTACTGGCATCAAGAGAGAGCAAAAATTTTGAGCCCAACTGAACTCAACCAAACTGAATGGGTTGAATTGAGTTCAGTCTGTTTGAAAAATAAATAAATTATTGGGTTTATTCAATCGATCAGGTTGAGGTATTTTATTTCGTGATTACCCAAACCCGACTGAAGGTTTAATACTTATATACAAGTATGTATACATATAAACAAAACTACGCCATTTATTTTTTATATATAAAGGAAGGAAAGGCACCATAGGGTTCACTTTCGACCTACTTTTCAAATGCAGTCACAGCCTCCTCCAGGTATTTTCTCTCTTCTCTTAGTTTCTGTAACACCCCTATATCCCGTATACGTACCAAGCATGCTTAAACGATCGTAATTTATGTATACTGAATATAGAAAATGCCACAGTTTAAAAATACACAACAAATATCTTTGTAAATAAATGAAACAAATCTCAAACATTTAAAAGAAATCCAAAAGACACCATATATAAAAATATTTATTAAATTCACAGCGAAAGTTACTACAAATACGTTATAAATCAAAGTTTACAAAACATAGAATATATATATACATGATTGGCAGCTTTTCTCTGATCTTTAAGTTCCAAAAATAAATCCTTCAATGCCTAGTCTCACTTGGTCTCGAGGAGCTCTCAGGTTCAACTCTGTCACCTGCGCGATTAAACACTATCGCGCTAAGCCAACGGCTTAGTAGTACAAAGTATTCTAACATCATGCTTTAATATGATATTATGTCACAATTAATCTCATACATCATTTAAAAGAATATCACATTTCCACGTCATACTTTGTTCAATGTCATAACAACATTCATATTATATCTTTATAGTTCCATTAATTTCATCATTCAAGAATCACATTAAATACAAAGACAAGCATGGGCCCAAGAACACTAATATGCCATTCAACTTTCAGAGTTAATGCTTTGGTTTTGTTATCACATTTATCATTATCATAAACCCAACTAGGCTTCAAGGATTAGGTTCAACCAAGCTTCAAGGGGAACAAAGCATGCTAAGTATCAACCCAACTTGGCTTCAAGAACCAACCCAACCTAGCTTCAAGGGTTGTAACATCTCAATTAGGCTTCAAGGATCAAATCCAACCTAACTTCAAGAGATTGTTACCATTAGGCATGCCACCAACAACAAAACTCTGAAAATGAATAACATATTAGACACACAATTCATTTATCAATTCCATTCTCACTCCTCATCATCATCTAGGCAAACATGCCTTATTTCTTTCAATTGAATCATCATAGCCAATCACAATGGCTTCATATCACATTTGAGTTATCATTGCCAATCACAATGGCTTCATATCACATTTGAGTTATCATTGATATATACCTAACACTTTACATTATTCATAGATTTAGAATCTTCCACATACATTTGTTTGGATCATTCTTTGTTTTACAAGTGTTTAGAGTGTTTATTTTTTTGGTTTAGGTACAAAAAGACCTTTGAAGAATCAAAACAATGTGAGAAAAGCAAAGAACAATCACAGTAGCTAACACATTCAAGGGACACGGCCAAGCTTGTGGCCGTGTCTCTCAACCAAAATCAGGCAGTGGCAGACATGGGCAAGGGACACGGCCGTGTCTCTCCAAAATTGATCCAACAAGGACAAATTTCCTTAAACTTGGCCGTGTCTCCCAAAAATTCTTTAGTTTGGCCGTGTCTCTTCCTTAGTTTGGCCGTGTCTCTCAAGAATAACACCCTAAACATAGCCAAATTTCTTTTTATTGAATTAAAGCACATTGTGCACAACATAACCTCATTCAAATGGATATAATCAATGTCATTAACACTTATTTTACATGTTCATCACAATATTCACATTAACAATACATTAACAACACATTTAATCACTTACCACTTCAAAACCCTTAAACCAACATCACTCTTATTCTTTCAATATCAACATCCACCTAACTTACCATCTTCAAACCAAAACCAACACCAATTTAATTTACAATCAATTTCAACACTTATAAACTCATCTCAAACACACCTAATCATAATATCAACAAATCACAACTCACCTCAAACACAACTTCAAAAATAACAAAAGAATCAAGAGAGTACTTACCAAAATTAAGGCAATTCCACAAATCTCCAACTTAATCCTTTGATTCTTCCTTCAATTTGAAACTTGGAATAAACAAATCTCACTTTGCTCTCTTGCTATGGAATGGCCGGCCAACATATGGGAAAGAGAAGAAGAGGAAATGAAGAAAAGTCAAGTTATCATCTCTTTAAATCTCCACCATGTATTCCAAAACAAGAATTTACCTAGATACCCCTTTCCATTTGTTTAAACTCTCTTTTCACTTACTTGCCCATTTAGGTAATTTCACATATCACAAATAAATATCCTCTTCCATTGACCATCTCTTTTGACTTATGTATATGTTATTTATACTTTCATATATACAACATATACACTTTCTTTTAATTTCTTTTCTCTTGCAAATTCACATATACATTCAATCCAATTTAAAACAACAACAATATTCAAAACTCCTAGGGCATACATTGGGATATTACAGTTTCTCTTCTAGTTCTTTTTCCATCAATTTTTTTCTTTTTTTTTTTTTGTCAAAATTGGTAAAAACAATTGAGAGTCTATCCTTCTATCTTTTCTTATTAAGCCTATTGCTATTAATTATTGATCATTGATTCTTCTATTGTTTCTTTTATTATTATGTTTTTCATTGCATGGGACCATGGGCATTTATTTATTATTGTATGGGTTTTTTCTCATTGTTTCCCCACTGTAAATCTCCATTCCTTCTAGGTGTTTGGAAATTATTAGTTTCATTGAGTTCAAAAGCTGTAATTCAAGAATCAAAGTCGTCTATTTGTGGGTTGTTTGATTTATTTGTGAGATGTTATCAAATAATTGATTAAAAATCTCAATAAATAGTGTTCAATAATCAACATAAATAATCTAGTGAATAGGAAAAATAAGACCACTGATGAAATTAACAATGTGACTTTGAACCTAATCAATTTTTGCATTCCATCGCTGTCATATTTGTATTTTATTTTAACTAATTTATTAGTTTGGTTAGTTTAATTGATTAGACATGATTAAAAATCCTTTAACAAAATATTTTTGTTTTTTTAAATGAAATGCTAAAATTAATTAATATTCAATTCAATGGATTTTTTAGTGAATATTAAAATTATTCTAATGGCTCTTTATTTTTGTTGGACTAAATAAAGTTTGTCACTTTATTGTATCTAAACTTATATAAAATATATATATTATTTATTTATGTAGATACAGTGATGTATATAGAAAATAAATCACACACTAGTTATTATGTTTGTTGTATATTGTTATATTATATTTTAAATATAAAATTTGTTGTATATTGTATTTTGCCTTAAAAAGCTATATTATGGTGTCAGTTGAGAATATCCAATTTGTGTTTATTTGAGTGTTACATTGGATTTTATTTAAGTTTAATTTTTTTTATTCATTCATAATTTAAACATGTACTAAATTTATGTTTGATTTGGTGGTCGTTAAAGGCTTAAGGCATATTGGTGGTTTAGGCCGAAAGTGAAACTAAGGTGGGGAGCGAACTAAGGTACTTTATTTCTAATTCTAATTCTATTTTTCATATTTCATTATGTTTAAGTGTATAATAGAGTATTAGTTAAGTATGTAATGCTATATATATGATGGAAAAAGAGAAAGAGACAAAGGGTTAGTATTGTTTGAAATCTCAAAATCTAATTCAAGATAGTTAATTAAAAATCTTTAAGCAAAAAAACCAACTTAAGTAATTAAATTATTTAGATAATTAATTACAAATTTTGAAGTTAGGTAAATATAACTAAGACAATTAAATAAAAGATACAATCATACTTGGTTTAGGTGTATTAACATAATTGATAAGTTTAATTAATTAATTACAAACTGTAATTTGATATTTAAATGTTGAAATTGAATTAGGTTAAAACAATTGAATTATTATTTAATAATAAAATTTAAATGACAAATTCCTTTATTAACTAGGTTGAAACAATTATGGATGATCCCCAACTTCCACAAAAAGAGCCAAAAAAACCTGCTCAAATGGATAAACCACTGAATACGAAGAAAAAAAGAAAGTAGCCTGCAAATGGTCCAAGAAAAACTTCTATAGCTTGGGAACACTTGAAAAAAGTGCTAGAATCAGATGTTACTAAACCAATAGCAGCTTGTAACTATTATGGCAAGTGATACCTCTGTGATTCCAAGCAACATGGGACATCTAACTTGGTGCATCACTTGAAAACTTGTCCCAAGTATCCTTATTTATTGAAAATGGACCCTAAACAACAAGTTTTGCAATTTAAACCCAAATCAGATGGTCAAGGTGTTGATTTATGTTTTGCCCCACATATATACAATCTGGAAGAGATTAGAAAGTCAATTGTTATCTTTGTCATTATAGATGAACAACCATTTAGAGTTATAGAAGGTCATGGATTTAAGCACTTTTGTAGTAAAATGGTTCCTCAGTTTAAAGTACCTATTAGGTGGACAATTGTTAGGGATTGTTTTCAACTATATTTTAATGAAAAATTAGGCTCAAAAATTTGTTGAAAAGTCAATGTGTGAGAGTTTGTCTAACAACTGATTGTTGGACAAGTGTGCAAAACTTGAATTATATGACTATAACCGCCCATTTCATTGATAGAGAGTGGAGATTACAAAAAAGAATTTTGAGTTTCTTTCTTATACCAAACCATAAAGGAGATACAATAGGGCAACAAGTGGAGATTTCCTTGAAAGATTGGGGGCTGAAAAGGGTATTTAGTGTTACAGTTGATAATGTAAGCTCTAATGATGGGGCCATAACATATGTGAAAAAAAGGTAAAAAATTAGGGGGGTTGGTTTTAGATGGAGAATTATTCCACCTTAGATGTTGTGCCCATATTCTTAACCTAGTAGTTTCAGATGGGTTAAAGGATATGCATTCTTCCATTGCTACCATTAGGAATTCAGTTAGGTATGTGAGGTCATGTCCTGCTTGTCTTGCAAGATTTAAGAGTTGTATTGAGTGAGAGGACATTGGGTGTAAGAATCTTATTTGTCTGGATGTTCCCACTAGGTGGACTCCACTTACTTAATGATTGATGCTACATTGAAATTTCAAAAGGCTTTTGATAGGTTGGAGGAAGAGGATGGGGATTATATAATGTATTTTTTGGAGAATGCAAAAAGGGACAACCCACCATGTAGTTTAGATTGGGAAAATACTTTCCATTTTTGCAAATATTTGAAAATATTTTATGATGTTACTCTAGAAAATTTTAGTTCTTTATATGTGACATCTAGTAATGCCTTCCACTACCTTTCATTGATTCAAAGTGAGATAAAAAAATTTGAGTGATAAGCAAGTTTCATTGCTAGGGTTAATGGCTATTGAAATAAAGAAGAAATACCATAAATATTGGGAAAAAAAATAGAGAATATTAATGTAACACCCCCATACTCTATATAAGCACCATACATATACCTGGTATATATATATGATGCGTAGATAAAGTATAAGAATGTCACTTTTCATTTTAATTTCAAAACCTTTATCCAAGTTCAAGTACTATTGCATTAATTATAAAGACCAAATCCAAGAAACATTATTCTTATAAAAATAAAACATAATTAATATAACATATGTATGCATCACCTTCTAGTTGGTCTCGAGACACTCTTACCCTTCTCGTGGCATAACAGCTAAACTTCCAGATCAACCGCATAATACCTGCGTGATTAAACATCCGCACTAAGCCCGAGAGCTTAGTAGTACAAAAGAAAACAATAATAAATACACTTTACCAAAAGAATCATACCTCAAACTTTTAGCATTAAGTTTTATTGTTTCCTTACCACTTTTTCCTTTCTCAATGCATTCTTCAAAAGTTCCTACTATCTTTGTAAATTTGATATAGAATTACATGGAACATTCATAACCCAATACTTGCCCTATTTATTTCACATACATGTAACATACAATTTATTTCACATACATGTAACATACATCATTTCCACAAAACACCATTCTATGATCTATGCAAACCTTCATGAAAGCAATTCTCACAAATTCCACATTCATATACATTTTACACATCATACAACATTTTCATAAACCCATATCTCAACAAAATCCCTCGAACATATTCCTTTTCAATACATCAATGCACATATTACAAAATCATACTTCATAACATCACTTTATTCACAATTCATCAAGCATGAATCACATTAACAACAAAGACAGACTCGGGCCCAAACAACTCACTAATATGCCATTCAATTTTCAGAGTAAATGCTTTGGTTTTATTATCACATTTATCAATATCATAGACCCAACTAGGCTTCAAGGATTAGATTCAACCAAGCTTCAAGGGGAGCAAAGCATGCTAAGCTTCAACCCAACTTGGCTTCAAGAACCAACCCAACCTAGCTTCAAGGGTGGTAACATCTCAATTAGGCTTCAAGGATTCAATCCAACCTAACTTCAAGAGATTGTTACACTTATTAGGCATGCCACCAACAACAAACTCTGAAAATGGAATAACACATTAGTCACACAATTCATTTGATTCTCAATTGAATTATCATAACTAATAACCATGGCTCTCATTTTATTTGAATCATCATAGCCAATCACAATGGCTTCATCACATCACATTTAAATCATCATAGCCAATAACAATGGCCCACATCTCATTTGAATCATCATATCATTTGAATTATCATTGCCAATAACAATGGCTTCACATCTTCTTAAATTTCAACTCACATTTCATCTTTCATCACAACATCACATCTTTTATATTTCATCATAATCTCGCATCATTCATATAACACATTACAATTTACAAAGCATAGAACATAACATTGTTCATATAGTATCATCATTATCATCAAATCATATTGATCAATTCATCACTCAAATACACATAATCAATAACATGGTGCATACCTTTTTCCATGATCATTGTATCTTCCACATTTCCTATATCATCATTGTTAGATACATAACAATTTACATCATTCATGGATTTATAATCTTCTATACATCTTTGGTTGGATCATTATTGTTTTAAGTGTGTTTAAGTACCAAAAGATCCTTTTGAAGATCCAACAATATAAGAATAACATATAACAATCACAATAATTAACACCCTCACAGGACACGGGCAGCACATTTGAGGGACACGGCCAAGCTTGTGGCCGTGTCTCTCAACACAATTTTGGCAGTAGCAAACACGGGCATGGGACACGGCCAAGCTTGTGGCCGTGTCTCTCAACACCAAATCAAACAGAGGCAGACACGGGCAAAGGACACGGCCGTGTCTCTCAACAAAAGTCAGGCAGTAACAAACACACCCAAGGGACACGGCCAAGCTTGTGGCCGTGTCTCTCCAAAATCCATCCAACACGGCCATGTTTGCCCTAACTTGGCCGTGTCTCTCATAACTTGGCCGTGTCCTTCAAGGATTCAAAGACCAAGCCTTTCCAAAATTCATACCACACCATTTTAATCATCATCTTTGTTCATATTTATCAATTCCATAACACTTTAACATTTATATAACTTCATTAAAACATCATAATAATCAATATATATATACATCACTATAACCAATTACTCAAAATACCAATTCATTCTTATTAAATCCTAATTCAACAATTCATCAACATCCTCACAATTACCCCAACTTATCAATGCTTAAATATCAATTCAACACATTTACATACTTCAATCCTTCATTTCCATCATCTTATACACCAACCATAACTTCAATCCAAAGAAACCCAAAACAAGAAGATAAAAACCTATATATACATAATCAATAAAATCAATTCAAGAGAGGAGTACTTACTTGAATAGCTTGCCAAATCTTCAATATCCACTTGCAAGCCTCTTGATATCCTTAATCTTTGGTGTAATTAGAAGCAAAATTCACCTTTCTCTCTCTAGCTTCTCTCTCTCTCTCTCTCTCTCTCTCGTTTACTATGAAGAAGAAGACGAAGGAGAAGAAGAAAGAAAGATCTCGTTCTTTCTTTCGTTCTTATCATATATATATATATATATAATAATAATAATAATAATAATACAATTAAATCTCCTCCACACAAATTTCTTTTTGCTTTTCTCTTTATTTTTCTTTTTGTCGTTATCATCATTATTATTAACTAATCATACAAATATATATATATATACAACTCACTTTTCCTACACCATTTTATACCTCATGTATATGTGATATATATAGATATAAGTATATGTCATATATATATTGCATTTATAATTCCCATATTTTCTCTTCACTTCTTTTCTCTTTCCCTTCAATACACACATTGAATCCAAATACAACAATAACCCCAACACTTTTAGGGTATACTTTAGGATATTACAATTCTCTCCCCCTTAAATAATTTCGTCCTCGAAATTATTCAGCATAATAACAACCTATTTAGAACAAATCACCATCCTAACTTCCATATAAAGGTAATCGTGTCGTATATTATAATTTTATCAAAACACATAACTTCTACTCTCCCCCTTAGATAATAATCATCTTCTCTGAATTGTCACAATTTATCATTGTATAGATATATATACCTTTATATCTCATTACTTTCTCAACAAAGCAATCAAGATAACTTATTACATTTCCAATGAATTTTATCTTTGTAGTAAAGTCAAATTATCACATTATCTCTTTATAGATATTTTTAACCTTAACTTCAAATATCTATATCTTAACATTGATTATTCCATTCTTATTATCACTTTCAAAATAACATTTACTAAATCTCAATGGATAACAATTTTCTTAATTCCTTTAACTTGCTACTCACTTAATATAAATATTATTACAAACTTTTAAATTTACTTAACAAGTAAACAACATTTCTCTTTTTCTCACCAAACACAATTGATATAATTCAATTTATTCTTGTTCATTCATATGCCAGAATATTATATCATACACATTACCATTTAACTTCTACACTCCCAATACAACTGTACGTATTAAATCTCAATATTGACTTGCAACTTTAGCGAAATCTAGATCAATCGATCTATTAAACACAATATACTAATACCTCAACCTTAATTGATTCAATCCAACAATTATCTTATCAACATTTATCATTGGATTTTACAATATATACATATATATAACCTAATCTCGTTAGATCAAACTTATTTTCAAACTCTTGTCCTTTCAGATCCATTTACTCAATCAATAAAAATCATACTTTTCATTATCTCACTAATTATATCATCATTTCTCATACTCATTCAAAGTGTATCAATATAGTCAACAACTATAGCTTCATAAACAAACTTTTCCCCAATCAGATCGGTAGTCCAAGTTCGGTTGCCCAATACAATGGGTCTGCTTAGTTCCGCAGGAGGCGACAAGTCCGTTCATTTATCTTTTCACAATTTATTTCTCATAATCAATTAAGCACTCCACCTCATTTATAATTCATTTTTAACATCCTTGTCAACAATCATGGTTTTTCATCATATCAAAATAGTATACACATATATCATTTACTATATTGAACATCTCATTATTCAATCATAATATCTAGACAAGCTTAAATCATATCTTTTAACCATGTTTATAGGAACCTATTTATCACTCTCACCAAAGCTGTACTACAATTATATCATCTCAGCTCTAACTCTGAAGATAATAAAACCAACCAATTAATCACACTAACCAACTCATATGTCCATGATATATTAACAATCACACTTGAGGTTTGTAAATCAATATTGTTCTTCTCTTATTTGATTTTCAGCCATCACAATTATAAAGCTAGATTGTATCACAAAAATTATATATATACTCTAAACTTTTATTACACCAAGAGTTAACACCTTTTTAAGTCCATCTCAAACAGTTTACTTTTGATTATTTAATCATCATAACCTAACTCATGCTCAATAATATTATCTTAAACATTTTCTACACTCAATCTTCAATCAATTACAAATCTTGCACACATATCATTCATTACTCCATTTCCAATCCATCTCTTTTAAAAATTTTTTTTTACACACATTATTCTTTCCTTACAATTTCTTATTACACTTATACGTAAAACATTTCCACACACAAATACTTTAAGTTACAAATCATCTTATGATAACCTGATTTAGTTATTATCATAACAATTTCACTGCTCCATATTACCCAAGTTTATTCTCATTTTCCATTTCATCACTTAATTTATTCTGCATAAATTAAGATTTAATCTCTATAAGGTCCACTTCTATATGCAATCTCATTTCTAATACCATTAAACATGCAATGGTATAAAATAATAAACATATTATATACACATTCATAAGTCACATTCATAATGTGACTCACTTTCCACCTTTCTTACATATAACCTTTACATTCATGTCAAAAAAATTCAATTCACATATCCTCTTTATATATACACATAATTATGCAATTTACTAAATTTCTCTTTTACATATAGTTTATACAATTTAAGATTTATCACTTTCCTTTGGCTATTATCATTCTCATTCTTTTAACATAACTTAAGTTATTCATTAACTTCAATAAATATATACACTTTACTTATAATATTATTTTACAAAGACCTTAATCACATGTCCAACGTGATATCTCTCTCACATTTATTTTTAAATACCTTTAACATAACTTTCATACCCATTTTCATCCTTTCCAACCAAATTACTTAAAGTAACTCATTCCCATTTACTCTATCCCTTTTCTTTTATTTCTAACCAAATTTTCCTATTATCAATCTCATCCCCCAATTCATAATACTTTTATGAACACTACTATTTATTTCATATATCTCATGTATTAAGTACATTAAACTATCAATATCTAAATGATCTTTATCCACATTCCATTACAACCATAAGTTCTCAACTTACTAATTTACTTAAACTTCAATTTATTCATCTCATCCTCTTAATATCAGCCTCAAAACATCTTATATGTATATACTACAAAGCAATAACAAACATATATGTTTCACCATTACCAAGCTCTTTCCAAAAATTTAAATATTACATATCATCATCATGTTTGCATTAAATTAACAATACAAACAACACCAATATCTCTTTATACTTAATCAACATCATCTCTTTTTCCTTTTAAGCAAAACCTTAACTTTTTATATCCATACCTTAAATTATCATATTTAATCTATACCAATCAACTCATTCAATAATCCACTGTACTCTTTGCATTTAAATGCTATATCTTTCCATATTACTCATCCAACAATATTTCCTCTTTCTAGAAATCCAAACATAAGTTTATTAGAAAGAGGTTCAAGTAATAAAGGAAAGATTTCATACTTTAATCTAAATTTTGTTTTTAACTCATTTCCAACTTTATTCTTCTAGCCATTTCTTTATATATCATACACATATCAATAATCACACTTTTACTTATAAATTCCATATCATTTCTTTATATCACAATCACTTTTCAATTATCAACATTTTAAAATTTGCTTTCATATGAAACCTCATTTACATACTATCATTTATCTCATGTAATTCAAATACATCACAATTCACATAATGCCACGTTCGAGACCAACCTAGATGTGAATGCATATGCATGTGTTACAAATTTCATTTCAAAACTTTTCTTTTCACTTCTCTTTAAACTTTTCAAAACTTTCTCTTTTTAATTCTACTTAGGCCGAGAATCTCGAACCTAAGCTCTGATACCAAAATAATTGTAACACCCCCATACTCTATATAAGCACCATACATATACCTGGTATATATATATGATGCGTAGATAAAGTATAAGAATGTCACTTTTCGTTTTAATTTCAAAACCTTTATCCAAGTTCAAGTACTATTGCATTAATTATAAAGACCAAATCCAAGAAACATTATTCTTATAAAAATAAAACATAATTAATATAACATATGTATGCATCACCTTCTAGTTGGTCTCGAGACACTCTTACCCTTCTCGTGGCATAACAGCTAAACTTCCAGATCAACCACATAATACCTGCGCGATTAAACATCCGCACTAAGCCCGAGAGCTTAGTAGTACAAAAGAAAACAATAATAAATACACTTTACCAAAAGAATCATACCTCAAACTTTTAGCATTAAGTTTTATTGTTTCCTTACCACTTTTTCCTTTCTCAATGCATTCTTCAAAAGTTCCTACTATCTTTGTAAATTTGATATAGAATTACATGGAACATTCATAACCCAATACTTGCCCTATTTATTTCACATACATGTAACATACAATTTATTTCACATACATGTAACATACATCATTTCCACAAAACACCATTCTATGATCTATGCAAACCTTCATGAAAGCAATTCTCACAAATTCCACATTCATATACATTTTACACATCATACAACATTTTCATAAACCCATATCTCAACAAAATCCCTCGAACATATTCCTTTTCAATACATCAATGCACATATTACAAAATCATACTTCATAACATCACTTTATTCACAATTCATCAAGCATGAATCACATTAACAACAAAGACAGACTCGGGCCCAAACAACTCACTAATATGCCATTCAATTTTCAGAGTAAATGCTTTGGTTTTATTATCACATTTATCAATATCATAGACCCAACTAGGCTTCAAGGATTAGATTCAACCAAGCTTCAAGGGGAGCAAAGCATGCTAAGCTTCAACCCAACTTGGCTTCAAGAACCAACCCAACCTAGCTTCAAGGGTGGTAACATCTCAATTAGGCTTCAAGGATTCAATCCAACCTAACTTCAAGAGATTGTTACACTTATTAGGCATGCCACCAACAACAAACTCTGAAAATGGAATAACACATTAGTCACACAATTCATTTGATTCTCAATTGAATTATCATAACTAATAACCATGGCTCTCATTTTATTTGAATCATCATAGCCAATCACAATGGCTTCATCACATCACATTTAAATCATCATAGCCAATAACAATGGCCCACATCTCATTTGAATCATCATATCATTTGAATTATCATTGCCAATAACAATGGCTTCACATCTTCTTAAATTTCAACTCACATTTCATCTTTCATCACAACATCACATCTTTTATATTTCATCATAATCTCGCATCATTCATATAACACATTACAATTTACAAAGCATAGAACATAACATTGTTCATATAGTATCATCATTATCATCAAATCATATTGATCAATTCATCACTCAAATACACATAATCAATAACATGGTACATACCTTTTTCCATGATCATTGTATCTTCCACATTTCCTATATCATCATTGTTAGATACATAACAATTTACATCATTCATGGATTTATAATCTTCTATACATCTTTGGTTGGATCATTATTGTTTTAAGTGTGTTTAAGTACCAAAAGATCCTTTTGAAGATCCAACAATATAAGAATAACATATAACAATCACAATAATTAACACCCTCACAGGACACGGGCAGCACATTTGAGGGACACGGCCAAGCTTGTGGCCGTGTCTCTCAACACAATTTTGGCAGTAGCAAACACGGGCATGGGACACGGCCAAGCTTGTGGCCGTGTCTCTCAACACCAAATCAAACAGAGGCAGACACGGGCAAAGGACACGGCCGTGTCTCTCAACAAAAGTCAGGCAGTAACAAACACACCCAAGGGACACGGCCAAGCTTGTGGCCGTGTCTCTCCAAAATCCATCCAACACGGCCATGTTTGCCCTAACTTGGCCGTGTCTCTCATAACTTGGCCGTGTCCTTCAAGGATTCAAAGACCAAGCCTTTCCAAAATTCATACCACACCATTTTAATCATCATCTTTGTTCATATTTATCAATTCCATAACACTTTAACATTTATATAACTTCATTAAAACATCATAATAATCAATATATATATACATCACTATAACCAATTACTCAAAATACCAATTCATTCTTATTAAATCCTAATTCAACAATTCATCAACATCCTCACAATTACCCCAACTTATCAATGCTTAAATATCAATTCAACACATTTACATACTTCAATCCTTCATTTCCATCATCTTATACACCAACCATAACTTCAATCCAAAGAAACCCAAAACAAGAAGATAAAAACCTATATATACATAATCAATAAAATCAATTCAAGAGAGGAGTACTTACTTGAATAGCTTGCCAAATCTTCAATATCCACTTGCAAGCCTCTTGATATCCTTAATCTTTGGTGTAATTAGAAGCAAAATTCACCTTTCTCTCTCTAGCTTCTCTCTCTCTCTCTCTCTCTCTCTCGTTTACTATGAAGAAGAAGACGAAGGAGAAGAAGAAAGAAAGATCTCGTTCTTTCTTTCGTTCTTATCATATATATATATATATATATATATAATAATAATAATAATAATAATACAATTAAATCTCCTCCACACAAATTTCTTTTTGCTTTTCTCTTTATTTTTCTTTTTGTCGTTATCATCATTATTATTAACTAATCATACAAATATATATATATATACAACTCACTTTTCCTACACCATTTTATACCTCATGTATATGTGATATATATAGATATAAGTATATGTCATATATATATTGCATTTATAATTCCCATATTTTCTCTTCACTTCTTTTCTCTTTCCCTTCAATACACACATTGAATCCAAATACAACAATAACCCCAACACTTTTAGGGTATACTTTAGGATATTACAATTAATCATTTATTGTTCATAGGAAGTGTCCTAGAACCTAGGAATAAAATAGCATACATAATTTGGTCATTTGAAGACATTTGTGGGAGTGAATTGGCTTGTATAATGGTTGAAAAAGTGAAAACACGACTGAATAAATTATATGTTTGTCATTCTAAAGAATACAAACCTACTGCCCTTGTTTGTGATGATGGTGTTGATGAACAATAATATTATATGGCTAGTGCAATTAAAAAACTTGCCTTAAAAGCAAGAGTAGCTGCTTTTCGCTCTCATTTGAGGCAGAAAGATAGTATTCAAGCTAAAACTGATTTGGAAAGATATTTGAATGAGCATTATGAGTATGGAGATGAATCAAATTTTGATATTTTGGGTTGGTGGAAGGAAAATTCTACTAGATTTCCTATTCAATCACATTTGGCACGCGATGTATTGGCTATTCCAATATCTGTAGTTTCATCTGAATCTGTACTCAGTACCGGTGGTCGTGTTCTAGATGTTTTTAGGAGCTCTTTGTCTCCCAAAATGGCCGAGGCACTTATACGCACTCAAAATTGGTTGCGACCAATGGTGATTAGCTTTGATCACCAGAACTAATGCAGGAAATTGAGCAATGTGAGCAAATTGAAATAGGTAATTCATTCTATCTTTTAATCTATTAAATAATTTCTTTTCTATAATTTATTGATTTTTATATGTGTATAATATTTATACTGACGATGCTTCTTTTTTTAGAATTCATAATAGCTTCTAAAGCCCCTATAGAGAGAAGTGGTATTAGTATTACTAAAAATGTTCAATGCTGAATGGGCTGCTGATTGCTTCCTCAAGTTTTTTGATTCATTTTGGTACAACTACAGAGTATAGTCTTTTGGTACAGCTGGTATACAAATTAATTTTTATTTTTTTTCCTATAGAATTGCTCCAGCATAGCAGTTGATATACAATGGTATAGTAGTAATTTTTTGTTTGTTGTCTTGTTGATAGTAGATAGAATTAGAATATATTGCTACAAAGTAAAAATTGACAATGATAGAGTGGTAGTTTTTGGTATATGCTATGTAGATTGTAGGCTTACTTGTGCCTACTTTGCCTAAGGTTTTTTTTTTTTTTTGTGGTGATGAGGCACTTAGACCCTAGTTTAGCTTTAGCCTTTTGCTATTTAATTGACATATATCAATATTATTTAGCTTTCTTAATTAATATTGGACAAATATACTATATATTTCTAATTAAATTGATGGACTATAGTTGAATTGCTAATCAACTATTACAGTTTCATCATTTGATTAAAATCCAATTCAGTTTTGATTATTCTTGTTTTAGATTTTTTTTCCAAATCAACTTAAACCTTGTAAGTATAGTTTTGTAACGTGTTTGGACTAGACTTTCAATTTAATTAAATTTCATATTACTGTCTTTTAATTCAGTTTGTATTTTGCAATATGGATTTGTTAAGTTATAATCTTTATTTTGATTGTATTATTAGACAATGGACAATAGTGAGATTTCAGTTTGTCTTGCAAATTTTGGTATTATGTTGCATATTTATACAGATTTCAATTCTTTTGTTGTATGTTGTATGATTTAAAAAATAAAATAAAATATAAACATATTTTATGCAGTGTAGCAGGTTTTTTTTTCTTGAACTAGGTTATCTTTTGGGATAAAAATAGAATTTAACTTAGAGGTAAACATTAAAATTTTCAATGTTATATTGCTAATGGTCTTTGGGCTATTTTTGGCTCAAAAAATATAACAAAAATATTCTAAAATAATATGAAAGTAAGCCTAAATATAACAGCCCAATATTAAAGCCCAATTTGATTGAACTCGATTTCACCTGACCAAACCCAAAATTGGCTCAGTTCAATCAAAATTATTAAAAACACAGCTAGCTTTGGATTTACATTTTTATTTCATGATCAAGTTTGGTAATAAAAACAACCCTCAACCCGATCGAACCCGACTCGAGCTCTCCCTTAACTGGTACAGTGAAGGCAGCTTGTCTTCTTTTATTTTTATTTCATATTAAATCCTCTTTAAAAATTATGAAATTTTATACACCATCTACTAACACATAGATAAACTCTTACGTAAAATTTCATGCTCATTGAACTTTTCTAGGTTAGTTTAAAAATTCAGACAAAAGAAACTTCACAATTAATTCAATCAATATGATTCAATTAGCTTCCATAAGCATTAAAAATCAAAAGAAAATTAAATAATAGCAAGCTATTAATATACAAGCATAAAACTCTTTCAAAGTAGTTCTTCCTCTCTCTTCCTTAATTTTTCTTGAATTTATGATGATTATTTTAGGATTTTTCACCTATTTTAATGAATTCTACTAAAAACTTTTGGGTTATATATGAATATTTCTTAATTTTTCACTTAAGTTTGATGGATGGAAGAAAAGAAGTGAAACCTTAGCTATGCTAGAGGAGGTGGGTCGGTTTCGATGGAAGGAAGAATAAGAAAAATGATTTTTATTTATTTATATATATTTTATTAGGGTTTTAATCATATAAGTTGTGCTCATTGTAACATTAGTGCACCCACTTTCTTAATTTATTTCTAATTCCAACTTTTAATTCTGTAAAATTATAAAAATATTTTTTTAGTTAATTTAAAGCTCTATTATCCATATTTCACATCCCAATCCCAACTAAAATCCAATTTTAAGGTTAAAAGGGCATTTGTTTAAAGTTTTATCACTTAATGATTCTTTTGCAAAAATACTGATTAAGTCCTTATCTGAATTAAAATTTTAACTTTTTAAGACTTAACTAACTATATTCCACATCTATTATAAATGATGGAGTCACTCTCTACAATATATACATAGCATCATATCGGTATCATTCAAATTTTAGAAATTACAACTCTCTCCCTCTTAAGAAATTTCAATCTCGAAATTTACCTATTCATGGTGTTTGAAGTAGCTGAGGATACTGCTATCTCATTATTTCTTCACTTTCCTATGTGGCTTCTTCATTTGAGTGGTTTCTCCATAACACTTTTACTTAAGGAATGCACTTATTCTGTAATTCCTTGATTTCTCTTTCTAAAATAGCCACAAGTTCTTTAAAACTTAAATCCAGTTGTATTTCAATGGATTCCACCTGTATCACATGTGAGAGATCTGATCTATATCTTCTAAGCATCAATTCATGGAATACATTGTGTATCTTGGCTAGTTTTGGAGGTAGTGCTAGTTTATAGGTTACTGGACCCAAATGTTCAAGTATCTTGTATGGTCCAATAAACTTAGGACTTAGTTTTCCTTTTTTGCCAAAACAGAGAACTTTCTTCCATGGCGAAACTTTAAAAAATACTTTTATCCCCCACGTTGTATTCGATGTCCTTTCTCTTCAAGTCTGCATAGAACTTTTGTCTATCTACTGTAACTTTCAGCCGATCCTTTATGAGCTTCACTTTATCTTCTATCTGTCTAATGAGATTAGGTCCCGCCAACTTTCTCTCACTCAATTATGTCCAACAAAGTGGAGTTATACATTTTCTTCCATATAGTGCTTCATATAGTGCCATACCAATGCCTGTTTGCTAGTTGTTATTATAAGTAAATTCTACTAAGGGTAGATGTCTGTTCCAACTACCTTCAAATTCAATAACACAACTTCTAAGCATACCTTCAAGTATTTGTATCACCCTTTTCGATTAGCCATCAGTTTGTGGATGGAATACAGTGCTGAAATGAAGTCATGTACCGAATGCTTTCTGGAAACTCTCCCAAAATTTTGAAGTAAAGCTTGGTCTCTATCCAATATGATAGACATTGGCACTCTATGAAGTCTGACTATCTCATTTATATACAATTCTACAAGTCTATCCAATGAATAGTCAATTTTAATTGGAAGAAAATGGGTTGATTTAGTTAATCTATCAACAATCACCCAAATTCCATCATGTTTCTTCTGAGTGTTTGGAAGACCAATCATAAAAACTATAGTAACTCTATTCCATTTCCATTCTGGTATTATGATGGATTGCATAAGACCTGATGGTACTTGATGTTCTGCTTTGACCTGCTGACATATTAAGCATTTTGTTAAATACTCAGTAATGTCTCTTTTCATGCCAAGCTACCAATAGAAAGTCTTCAAATCCTGATACATTTTGTTGCTTCCTAGATGTACAGTATATTTGGTATTGTGAGCTTCTCTAAGGATATTCTCCTTTAAATCCTTCACATCAGAAACATATAGTCGACTCTTATAATACAAACCACCATTTTTAGAATAACATAATCTAATTTTTCACCTATGTGCACTTGTTCCATCACTTCTAGCAGCTTTTGGTTCCTTTGCTAGGCCTTTATAACTTTTTGCTTAAGGGTTAGCTCAATTCTCAGTTCTACCAAAGTCTTTCAACTTAGAGCATTAGCCACCACATTAGCCTTTCCATGATGGTAATTAATGATATAGTCATAATCTTTGATTAATTCCATCAATCTTCTCTGTCTTAAGTTAAGCTCTTTCTGGGTAGGCAGATATTTCAAACTTTCATGATCAGTATAAATTTAACATCTTTCTCCATATAAGTAATGCTGCCAAATTTTAGAGCAAATATAATGGCTGCAAGCTTTAAATCATGTGTGGGATAATTCAACTCATGTGGTTTCAACAACTTAGAAGTATAAGCAATCACTTTGCCTTCCTGCATCAATACACAACCAAGTTCCTAATGAGAAGAATCACTATAGATCACATAATCTTTACTTGGAGTTGGTTGTGTCAAAATAGACACTTCTGTCAACATAGCCTTTAATTGTTCAAAACTAGTCTGGCATAGATCATCCCACTTGAATTTAGTTTCCTTTCTAAGCAATTTAGTAAGAGGAATTACTATCTTAGAGAATCCTTGTACAAATCTTCTATAGTATGCAGCTAAGCCAAGAAAACTTTAACCTTCGTTAAATTCTTTGGTGGTTGCCAATTTAGAATTGTTTCAATTTTACTAGGATCCTGTAGAGCCTTACTAGATCCATGTTTCAAGGGTAAAGACCCGATCTCCAATGGATAAAGATCCATATTTCAAGGGTAAAGACCCGATCTCCAATGGATAAAGATCCATGTTTCAAGGGTAAAGACCTAATTTTCAATGGATAAAGATCGATATTTCAAGGGTAAAGACCCGATCTCTAATGGATAAAGATCGATATTTCAAGGGTAAAGACCCGATCACCAGTGGATAAAGATCCATGTTTCAAGGGTAAAGACCCAATCTCCAATGGATAAAGATCCATGTTTCAAGGATAAAGATCCATGTTTCAAGGGTAAAGACCCAATCTCCAATGGATAAAGATCCATGTTTCAAGGGTAAAGACCCGATCTCCAATGGATAAAGACCCATGTTTCTAGGGTAAAGACCTGATCTCCAATGGATAAAGATCCATGTTTCAAGGGTAAAGACCCGATTTCCAATGGATAAAGATCCATGTTTCAAGGGTAAAGACCCAATCTCCAATGGATAAAGATCCATGTATCAAGGGTAAAGACCCAATCTCCAATGGATAAAGATTCATGTTTCAAGGGTAAAGACCTGATCCCCAATGGATAAAGATCTATGTTTCAAGGGTAAAGATCAAATTTTCAATAGATAAAGATCTATTTTTGGTGGATAAAAACCCACAATCCATAAAAAATGGAACAACCAATTATGCCAGAATTCTCAACTGATAAAAGGTCAGTCAAATCAAATTCAATCTCAGGTCCAAGTACCTAAATCAAATCCAAGTATCCATCCTCATCCAAAATCTGCTCAAAGTCATGTTGTTTTTCACTCTCTTCTACTGAAAGTCTCAGATTGCTCAAGAAGGGGGCAAACTGTAGACCCTTAATTTTGGCCCTAAGTTGGTACGGTCTCAATTAAATAATGTTAAAATAACCTTTGGCACATGTCGATCTTGGTACACCAAATCGACATGGTCTTCAATTTTTTCTGTTTCCTAATTAAACTAGAATTTGTGTTAAGGATGGATTAATATTCAGGTTAGGGTTTTTGAGTGAGGTTTTGGCCTATAAATAATAAAGTTTTAGACTTTAACAGGGTCGGTAATAAACATCAAGAGAGATTCAACAGCAAAGCAGAAAATGGCAAACTAAATTAGCAACAAGGAGCACTCGTCAATCATCAATCCATCAAAGACAGTAACATTGTCTTTGTTCTTGTTCAGCTAGAGTCAACTGTGGTGGAACCAATGGGATGGAGGTTTGATTATAAATCTTTAATTTGTTAATATATACAACATTCTTATGTTTTGATTCATGAATTGTTTAAGGATATGATAGTATTGCCATATTTTCTTTTAAGTGTTTCTATTATTTGCTTTGATATTAAGTCTTTCAGTAACCTAAATTATTAATTATTAAACTCTAATCGTATGTTTTATAAATCAGATTTTTCATTCATCCAGTAGCCTAAATCATTAATTAAATTATCAAAACCCTAAATGTTCTTCTGTTTCCAAAACTTTTAAACCCTAAACTATTTTTCCCACAACTCTAAACCCTAAATTATTCCATTAAAGTCTCAAAACCCGGATTGTTTTTCAAAATCTTAATTTATTTCCAGAATCAATATTTGTTCTAAAATGATAAATCAAAACCTTAATTTTTCAAACCCTCATCTAGTAAACCTACAAACCCTTAAGCCCAAATCCAATAAATCCCATTAATCTTTCTCTCTTAAACCGTAAAAATCTAAAACCCTAATCCCAATCTTTTAAAACTACAAACCCCTAATGTCTTAAGGTTCCAAAACCCTAATTTCATGATGTTAGCCCTAAACCCTAATTTGATTAACCAAAAACCTTACTGCTTTCTTAAATTTATAAAACCCTAATCCATCCCATTTTTCCAAAAAAATTCTCACAGTTGCCTAAATGATAATAACAATAATTCCAAAATCCCAAAACCCTAAATGTTAATTAAAGAACCCTAAATTGAGACATAAACCTAAATTTGTATCTTTATTTGCTTTATTAAATTTTTGATTTGATTATGTAGTTTATTAAATGTTTTGATTTATTTAATTTCAATACTTGATTTATTTAATTTATCATGGACGGATATTTTCTTTATTATTATAATTATTATTTGTTTGTTTTGGTATTAAAATTGTAAGAGGTATGTTTCCACTTTGTGGGTACCTCATTAGTTAAATTTTATGTAATTTAAATTGTTTTTATATTTTAGACCAATGTAAAGGACATGTTTTCACCTTTCGGTGGGTGTCCTATTTAGTTTTAGACATGGACGATGTAAGGACATGTTTCCATCCTCGGATGAGTGTCCATTTATTTGCTTTGTTTGGACATTGCTTTGATTTTAATATAATGATTCTTTATGAATAATATTGTCATATTTAAGAATTTTATAATATTAAGACCTGCAAAGGAGGTTGGTTCCAATGAACTGGGCGTTGTGGGGGTGCTGGGCCATTTCTCACCTTCCCCATACGTACCTAACTTTTTGAACCCATTAAGGGGTTGGGATTCCTTAGGAATCAAATCATCCACCCCTTTCTTTTTCCCAGTCCGTCCCGCTGGCGACTCCATTTTCTCGGGGCTTAGGCCCGTGTTCTCTAAGGCCCCGAGCCTGAAAAGTGCCAAAGTCGCAAGAACCATTCCACTGGGAGTAGGGGATAAAAATCCCCGCTTACAGTGGCTACTCCACTGGAGATAAGAGAAGTTGATTCCGTTGGTCTTTATATTATTTTATTCTTTCTTGTCATGATATTATCCATTGCATCATATTAGATTGCATCTTGTGAGTGAGTTAGGATGCCCGTGTTGTGTTATATAAGGGATACCATACTTTCACTCAAGGTATGGGGATCGAGCATGGCATAACCACTCATAGTCTCATACCATTTGGTATATACTTGCTATGGGAACCTAAGCCTTTTTACCCAAAGACTAAAGCTCATGTAATTGGCGTAGTTAGTTTCCTTAGGTTTATACCATAAATGCTTGTTGTTTGACTATGGTTAATTTGTCTTGGCTTAAATCATGGCTTATTTGGTTTGTTCTTTTTCTAATATGATCTAATTATATTGAGAGCTCAAATAAATTTTTCTTTAAAGTCCAAAAGAGCAAAGCTATTTTCAAAACTTTTCAAGATGGTCTTTGGACATAAAACTTTTCTAAAAATAAATCAAAAATTCTTTTGCTCGTGACCCAAATACTAAGCCCATTTTTTCTAAAATCTTTTTACAGTGGGCTTAGAAACAAAATTATTTTCAACCTTCAAAAGAGCTCACAAATATTTAGGTCAATTATGAAATACCAAAAATCAATTTTGAGCCTAGTTTATACTAAGAGTTATTAATCATGGGCTTGTTTTTGACATGAATCATTAGTTATATTTTCAAGTGAGAAATCTATTTATAATAAACCTCTTAATTTAGTTTTAATCCAATATAGCATAAAAGCTACTTTAGTTGGTTGAATGGATTAAAGCCTAATTAATGGGAATTATCATGAACTAATTTCCATTTTTAAATATAACTATTGGATGAAATGTCCGAGGGAAATATTCAAAAATAAGATACCCCATGTTGGTACTTTGTTAACCATATACCTAGGAAAAGAGACTCGCCCTTTGTGTGTGGAAGTTATAAGGTTGGAAGGGACGTTCTACTTATCTTTGTCTATTGTTTGTGCATACATGCATACATACATTTGTATCTCATATCATTGATCCTTTCTAGCTCACAACCCTGGATTACGACAGGGTTACGACAATTCGACCTACACCGAAGATGAAGAATCTAGCAATGACTCAATCATTTTCTCACCAAAAGCAATGGAGCCCGAACAAATTCAAAGAATGGTGGATGATGCACTCAATGCTAAAATGGAAGAACTAAAGGGGGCCCTAGCTGAGATCATGAAGAATCAATTGGTTGCAATTTTAGGGAAGAATGTCGAAGCATTCGCTAACACCAAGAAGCCAAAGGACAAAGGGGATGCTAAGGTTGATGAAGTGGCTTTTCATGATGACAAGGTAGTCGTTGATGATGATGACGACTGGGCTCAATACTTACAAGATCCTCAAGACAAAAAGGAGACGAAGGTTGTTGAGAAGACAACTTTTGAAAAGACTGAAAATTTTGATGTTGAGAAGATGATTGCTGACCTAGAAAAGAAATTTAAGATGAAGTTTAAAACTGAAGAGATGTCTGAGATTGACAAACTATTTGAACAAGATGAGGAGGTCCCTTGCAAGTTCAAGATGCGTTCCTTCGCTAGGTATAATGGTACTAGAAACCCTCATCTCCATGTGAAGCAGTACATCATTGCTATGCAGTCTGCCCGAGCCACTAAGGCTCAAACTCTAAGATATTTTATGCTCTCATTGGACCCTGTTGTCCAAAATTAGTTCAACACCTTAGAGGAAAGTACTCAAAAAGATTGGAACATGTTGTACAAGGCTTTCATTCAGCAATATGGGTATAATGTTGAGCTGAAAGTTACCTTGATGGAGATGGAAGCCATTAGGCAACGACCAAATGAGAATTTTGTGGATTATGTGAAAAGATGGAGGATTAAGGCTGCTTTGCTCAAGAAGAGGCCTGATGAATCTGATCAAATAAGGATGATCGTGAGAGGCTTCCTGCCCAATCTTCGTGAAAGGATGTCTCACACCCTTATAAGGGATTTCAATGATCTTCTCCAAGTCGGTCTGCAAATTGAAGAATGGGAAAGGGAGAAGAATCGCTTTTCAATAAGAAGGAATGAGAAAGGGAACTACCAGTCAGGCAATCAAAGCTCGCAAAAAGAAGTTGATACAACTGGTCAAGCAAATAGAAGGCAGTTTTCAGATCTGGGGAAGCCTTTGTCTTAGGTCTTCAACAAGCTACAAAAGAAGGAATTATTATAGCCATTGGCCCCTCGACCTTTGTCCAATCTTTTACCCCTAAAATTTTATACTAAAGCCTTTTGTGAGTTTCATCAAACTCAAGGATATGAGACTGATAGATATACCCGATTGAAGCATGAGATCCAAGATCTAATCGACAGTGGTAAGCTACCTGAGCCGAACAAGCCTAATACCAAGAACAATCCTTTGCCAAAATTTAAAAGAGTACCTCCACCAGCAACTTTCATGGTAGGAGGAGTATTTGAGGAAGATTTTGTCTTATCATCCTTTCAAGATGGAAAAATTGAAGATGTGAAAGGAAAAGAAGCTTAAGTCAACAAACTTTCCTTAGCTTGAATGTTGCTTTTCAATTTTTCTTTCTTTAATATTTAATTGGAACAATCGTGTTTTTCAAATTTAAATTTATTTGAATAAATTACTTTCATTAAAAATTTTGTTGGTCTTTGTTCATTTTGGTGCTCAACCAATGAGGAATCTAGCTTGATATTCATAAATTAATGTATCTAGGCATCATGATTCGAATGACTTTACTAGGTGAGGGAATTATTCTATAGCATTGAGTTGTGTATGCTTACTTAGAGAGGGTTCCTACATAATTACCTTTGTCTAGGTCCTAGTCAGTCTTAGAACATGTTTTGACAAACTTTTGAGGTGAAGTTGAGCTTTGCTTATTTAAGAGAGAAATGATCTAAGTATTGTTTGGTTAGCCAACAACTAGTATCCACCCAATTAAATATCAATCCCTAATTGTCCCTTTGAGCCTTCATAAAATTTTAGCTTTCTTTTTATTGGCATATAACCCCAACAACCTACCCTGAGTTGTTGTGATACTTTTGACAAGTCTTATGATAACTAAGGTGAAGAGGCAAGAAGATCAAAGAAAAGAATGAATACCTAAGATCATAAGGATGGTTGATGTTCTCAAGACCATAAGGGTAGTTGAAGTTCACCTAATATCTCCAATCTATCAAGATAACATTAGAGTAACAAATGATTTATCCCTGTTAAAGGAGATTTAATTCACTCCACTCATCCATTATTAAAAACCCAAGTTGGTACAATAAGACAACTCTTTTAGAGCTAGAACAAAAAAAAAGAGAAAAAAAAAAGAAAAGAAGAAGAAAAAAGAGAAAAAAAAAAGAAAAAAAAGGACAAAAGAAAAAAAAAGAGAAAAGAAAACCCAAAATGGTTCAGAAATCCAACTGAGTTCTCTTTTACCTACGACAACAAAAGGCTTCCATTTAGTTTATAAGGACAGTTTGACTTGAATTGGTCCAACCCAACCAAAGATTCGATCAAAATCAAAGAAAAAGAAAAAAGGTCACCCAGTTTTTGAAAGTTCTATACTTGACAGTCCTATAAGGAAGAAGGTTAAAATGATAAAATGCTCAAAGAAAGGAAAGAGTAAGAAAAATAAAAAAGAAAGAAAAGGGAGAAGAAGAAAAGAAACGAATTTGGGTACCAAACCTTTTGCAAGGGCAAAGACTTTCCTAATCAAGATCCAGATTAATGCCAAGAAAATAGAAAGAATTTAGAGTCTAGCAAGATTGCTCCCAAATGCCTAAAGTTCAAACAAGAAATTTGTAGTGTGAGGGTTTGTCCATTGTGTCACAATAGCTCCAACTTATAAATGGCCTTCAATTAAACCCATGTCCCTTATAGACCCCATTTCAAGCCTATCAAAGACCTGTTGATCTCTCTTGGTAGGTAAAGTCTATTAGTGGAGATAGTTTGGATAAGCATGCATATGAGATAGACCATATTCAAAGTCAATGAGACCTTTGACTAAGTAATGTGTATATGCCTATCTGAAGTGCAACAATTCTTGCTTAAATAGAAATGATTCCCGAGTTTAGTACAGTAACTAGAGTTGTCAAGTTATAGATATGTTAATTTAGAAAATCAAGTCCTGAGATAAATTGACATTGATTTGGCAAAGCCAACACTTGATTTCAAAAAAAAATATATTACAAAGCCTTCAAGTTAAGGGGAGTATGTTGAAAGTAAATGATTATTGACAAGGTTATGAAGAAGCTACCAACTGACATGCCAAAACATAGTTTGGAATGGATGTATCTCTGCTGCTCGGGGCCTCCATTATTCATGTTTTCAATATCTCGAAGATAAAAGCCATAAATGTAAAGCATCCTGTCATTCCAGTGCAAGACCTGAACAGGCATCTGAAAGAAATCCATGAGAATATTTCAGCTAATAACCTCAATATGTGAGTTAATGGAATCATTGTAAGTATTATTCATGCATATCATGCATACATGAGCATATCACATAGCACTTTCTTGTCTTGTATTGTCTATTCTTTGTCAAAGTGAACAGCAAACACCCTGTGAAGTAAAGAATCAAAAGAAGATGCTGAATCAAGGGGGCATGGAAAGCCTATTGCTTGAGGAAGCTGCAGTCATTTTACAAAAGAAGAAATACGTGTTTGTGTGAAGAGCTAGACAAGACAAACATCAATTAGAGCCTACATATAAAAATCATGGGTTTGACCCTACACAGGGGGGGGGCAAAGATTCTCCTTTTCAATTTTTGAGTTTATGCATGTACAAAGCATTTTCAAACTCACTTTCAAATATCTTGCCATGCAGGGGGCAAGAAGAAGAAATGAAGGCTAGCTAAAAAAAATGGCTGAAATTTTTTGCTTTGCAAAAACTGCAAAGGAAGAACAAAGAGAATGGAAAAAGAAGAAAATTAGAACTCTCAAAAGAGTAAAGATGCAAAAAGGCAAAAGATCAGTCCAGCTAAAAGAGCTGAAGCCAGGTTAAAGACCCGATCTCCAATGGATAAAGATCCATGTTTCAAGGGTAAAGACCCGACTCCAATGGATAAAGATCCATGTTTCAAGAGTAAAGACCCGATCTCTAATGGATAAAGGTCCATGTTTCAAGGGTAAAGACCCGATCTCCAATGGATAAAGATCCATGTTTCAAGGATATAGACCCAATTTTCAATGGATAAAGATCCATATTTCAAGGGTAAAAACCCGATCTCTAATGGATAAAGATCCATGTTTCAATTGTAAAGACCCGATCTCTTGTGGATAAAGATCCATGTTTCAAGGGTAAAGACCCGATCTCCAATGGATAAAGATCCATGTTTCAAGGGTAAAGACCCAATCTCCAATGGATAAAGATCCATGTTTCAAGGATAAAGACCCGATCTCCAATGGATAAAGATCCATGTGTAGACCCTTAATTTTTAACCCGGTCCGGTCCAATATATTTTAATTAGTCCAAAATAATTTTTGTGTTGTCCAATATATTTTAGTTAGTCCAAAATAATTTTTATGGTATCTTAATTAATTTTAATATTTATTTTAGTAAAAAATGGTAAAATGAATAAAAATTCAAAAATAACAAAAAATAATAAAAATTCGGCGACCAAAAAATCATCGCCAAAAGTCAGCGCGTGCCCGTGGGCATTTTGCCCGCAGGAAATTCCTGCAGGCGAAATGGCCTATGGGCCCGTTTCGTGCTCGCTGCGGCAGATTTTTTCGCCAGCGCATTTTTTCATGTGGCAATTTTTTTTGGCAGCGCAATTTTTCCGACGCAAATTTTTCGAAACCTAATTCAATTAAGTTTTAGTTTCCTTTTCTTATTAATATTACTTGCAATGATTAATTAGGAATAAACCATATGAAACCACTATAAATAAGGACCAAAGGCAATGAAATAAATGGAGAGGCCGAAAGGGACAGTGAAAAAAATCCAAATCCGTGAAGGAAAAAGCTTGAATTCAATTGATTTTTAAAGTAGCAGGAACATGATTTAAAGGTAAAAAAAAAGGCAAAAAGGCTGGTCTTTTGAGCTTGTTCATCCAAGAAGCAATTTTGGTGCAACTTACAAAATAAGGTATGAGATTCTAAAACTAGGATTTTATGATTTTCAAAAGTTAAAATCTTAGAACTTTAATTTAGTTTTTCTAAAGTCAAAAACCATTATTTCGTTGGTTTATTTTCCAAAAGGCTTAAAATTGTTATTTTTACTTCTTTAAAACCTTAAAACCCTAATTAAACATATTTTTCAACAAAATCAAAATTTGATTCTGTTTCTTTCAAAATTTTAAACTAGGTTCCGTTTCTTTCAAAAAGCTTTAAAAAACATCTTTTCTATTTATAAAAACTTTAATCTGTTTGTTTAAATTCATAAAACTTCATAAAATTATCAAATTGATTTCCAAATTCTAAAAGTCAATTCATCACCTGAGACCCTAATTTTAAAGCCTAAAAAAAAACCTAATTCAACTTCTAAACCTAAAATAATAAACCCTAACCCTTTAAAACTTTAAACCCTAACTTTTTCTAAACCCTAATCCTTTAAAATTTTAAAAACCATAAAAATATAAATATTTTAAATTTACACAGTAGCTTGAAATCACCATTTAAAACCACAAATCAAAAGTATTTTAAAGTGTCTAAAACCCTAGTTTCATGATTTCACCATTCAAATATTAATTTAGTTAATCAAAGAGTCTTACCAACCTTTTAAAACATAAAACCACAATCTATTTTAATTCCAAAAAAAAAGTCACAGTAGCTTAATTTTATGAATTCCAAAATCTTAACACATGAGATAAAGAACCCTAAATGGAAATAGTAGCTATAATTTGGATTTTTATTTACCTTATTCAATTCCATATTTGATCATGCTTGGTTTTATTTCTTATGCTTTAATTTATTTAAATTCAATGCTTGGTTTATTTTATTTATCATGGATGGATGTTTACTTTTTATTGATATTTGGTACCTTTGATGAATGATTTATTTATTATGAATGGTTATTTACTTTTATCAATTAATTTAGATTTCCAAAAGTTGTAAGAGGTATGTTTCCATTTGGTGGGTACCTCATTAGTTAAATATCATGTAATTTAATTTGCTTTTCCTTCTTAGAACTTATGTAAAGGGCATGTTTCTACCTTTCAGTGGGTGTCGTATTTAGGCATGTGATGTAAGGACATGTTTCCATCCTTGGATGGGTGTCCATTTATTTGCTTTGTTTGGACATTGCTTTGATTTTAATATAATGATGCTTTCTTTTAATTATTGTGTGTAAGATGGATAATATTGTTATATTTAAGAATCTTATAATATTAAGACCTGTAAAGGATGCCGGTTCCAATGAACCGGGCGTTGTGGGGGTGTTGGGCCATTTCTCACCTTCCCCACACGTACCCAACTTTTCGAACCCATTAGGGGGTTGGGAATTCCTTAGGAATCGAGTCATCCACCCCTTTCTTTTTTCCCGGCCCGTCTGGGTGGCGACTCCATTTTCTCCGGACTTAGGTCCGTATTCTTTAAGGCCCCGAGCCTAAACAGTGCCGAAGTAGCATGAACCATTCCACCGGGAGTGGGGGAAAAAATCCCCGCTCACAATGGCGACTCCACTGGGGATAAGAGAAGTTAATTTTGTTTGTCTTTATATTATTCTTTTCTTTCTTGTAATGATTTTATCCATTGCATCGTGTGCGTGAGTTAGGACGCCCGTGTTACCCGTGTTATGTTATGTAAGGGATACCATACTTTCACTCAAGGTATGAAGATCGAGCATGGCATAACCACTCATAGCCTCGTACCGTTTGGTATATTTTTGCTATGGGAACCTAAGCCCTTTTACCCAAAGAGTAAAGCTCATGTAAGTGGCCTAGTTACTTTCCTTAGGTTTTACCCCAAATGCATGTTGTTTGACTATGGTTAATTTATCTTAGCTTAAATCATGGCTTATTTGGTTTTCTCTTTTTCTAATATGACCTAAGTACATTAAGCTCAAAATAAATTTTTCTTTAAAATCCAAAAGAACAAAACTATTTTCAAAATTTTTCAAGATGGTCTTTGGACATAAAACTTTTCTAAAAATAAATTCTTTTGTTCATGGCTCAAATACTAAGCCCAAAATCCATTTTTTTCTAAAATATTTTTACAATGGGCTTAGAAACAAAATTATTTTCATCCAACCTTTTCTTACAAAGAGCTTGCAAATTATTTAGGTCAATTACGAAATACTAAAAATCACTTGTGGGCCTAGTTTATACTAAGAATAAATTAATCATGGGCTTATTTTTGGCATGAACCATTAGTTTCCTTTTTCAAGTGAGAAATCTATTTATAATAAATTCAAGATGGCTTCCTTTGCTAAGTACAATGGCACCGAAAATCCTCATCTTCCTTTGCTAAGTACTACCATGCAGTCTGCCCGAGCTACTAAGGCTCAAACCCTAAGGTACTTTATGATTTCATTGGACCCTGTTGTCCAAAATTGGTTCAATACCTTAGATGAAGGAACACAAAAGAGTTGGGATCTACTTTACAAAGCCTTCATCCAACAATATGGGTATAATATCAAGTTGGAGGTTACCTTAATGGAAGTGGAGTCCATAAGGCAAAGGCCAAATGAGAATTTTGCGGACTATGTGAAGCGATGGAGAAACAAGGCTGCTTTGCTCAAGAAAAGGCCCGATGAATCTGATCAAATAAGGATGATTGTGAGAGGTGTCTTGCCCAATCTCTGTGAAAGGATGTCTCACACTCTTATAAGGGATTTCAAAGATCTTCTCCAAGCTGGTCTGCAAATTGAAGAGTGGGAAAGAGAGAAGAATCGCTTTTCAATAAAGAGGAATGAGAAAGGGAATTACCAGTCGGGCAATCAAAGCACACAAAAAGAAGTTGATGTTAATGTGACCGGTCAAGGAAATAAAAAACAATTCTTAGAATTGGGGAAACCTCTATCTTGGGTTTTTAGCAAGCTGCAAAAGAAAGGGTTGTTACAACCATTAGCTCCTCGACCGTTACATAATCCATTGCCACTAAACTTCAATTTCGAGGCCTTCTGTCAATTTCATCAAATGCAAGGACATGAAACAGATAAATGTGCTCATCTAAGGCATGAGATCCAAGACCTAATCGATAGTGGCAAGCTACCCAAGCCGGATAAGCCTAATACCAAGGACAACCCTTTGCCTAAATTTGGAAGAGTGCCACCACTAGCAACCTTGATGGTGGGAAAAGGATTGGAAGAAGATTTTGTTTTATCATCCTTTCAAGATGGAAATATCAAAGATGCGAAGGGAAAAGAAGCTTAAACTCAATGAACTTTCCTTAGGTTGAATGTTGCTTTTCAATTTTACTTTCTTTAATATCTAAATTTGAACAATTATGTTTTCCAAGTTTGTTTGAATAAATTACTTTCATCAAAATTTTGTTGGTCTTTGTTCATTTTGATACTCAACCAATGAGGAATTTAGCTTGATGTTTATAAATTAATGTGTCTATGCATTATGACTTGAATGACTTTACTAGGTGAGGGTATTGCTCTATAGCATTGAGTTGTGTATGCTTACTTAGAGAGGGATCCTGCATAATGACCTTTGTCTAGGTCCTAGTCAGTCTTAGAACATGCTTTGACAAACTTTCGAGGCAAAATTGCAACTCTACTTATTTAAGGGAGAGATGATCTAGGCATTGTTTGGTTAGCCAACAACTAGTATCCGCCCAATTAAATATCAATCCCTAGTTGTCCCTTTGAGCCTTCATAAAATTTTAGCTTTCTTTTCATTGGCTTACAAACCCCAATAACCTACCCTGAGCTGTTGTGATACTTTTGACAAGTCTTATGATCACTAAGATGAAGAGGCAAGAAGATCAAAGAAAGCAATGATTAGTCAAGATCATGAGGATAGTTGAAGTTCTCAAGACCATAAGAGTGGTTAAAGTTCTCAATACCATAAGGGTAGTTGATGTTTTTAAGCCCATAAGGGTAGTTGAAGTTTTCTCTAATATATCAAGACAGCATAAGAGTAACAAATGATTTATCCCTATTAAAGAAGATTTATGTTACCCCACTTATCCATTATTGGAAGCCCAAGTTGGTACAAATAAGACAACTCTTTCAGAGCTAGAACCAAACAAAAAAAATTAAAAAAAAGAAGAAAGAGAAGAAAACAAAACAAAACAAAAGACAAAAGAAAAGGAAAAGAAAAGGAAAAAAGAGAAAAGAGAAAAGAAAAAGAAAAGAAAAAAGAAAAGAAAACCCAAAATGGTTCAAAAAGCCAACTGAGTTCTCTTTTACCTAAAGCAGTAAAAGGCTTCCATTTGGTTCATAAAGACATTTTTTACTTGAATTGGTCCAACCCAACTAAAGATTCAATCAAAATCAAAGAAAAGGAGAAAGACCGTTCAGTCCTTGAAAGTTCTGCACTTGACAATCCTATAAGGAAGAAGGACAAAATGATAAAATGCTCAAAGAAAGGGAAGAGTAAGAGAAATAAAGAAAAGGGAGAAGAAGAAAAGAAACAAATTTGGGTACTAAACGTTTTGCAAAGGCAAAGACTATCCCAATTAAGATTCAGGTTAGCGCCAAAAAGAATGAAGAATGTTTAAAGCTTTATCTTTTCATGGTCCCAACTCTCTAAAGTTCCAACAAGCAGTTTGTAGTATGAAGGTTTGTCCTTTGTGTCACACTGGCTCTAAAAATGGACTTCATGTAAACCCATGTCCCTTATAGACCCCATTTCAAGCCTATTAAAGACCTGTTGATCTCTCTTGGTAGGTAGAGTCTATTAGTGGAGATAGTTTGGATAAGCATGCATATGAGATAGACAATATTTAAACTCAAATGAGACCTTTGGCCAAGTAATGTGTATGTGCCTATCTGAAGTGCAACAATTCTTGCTTAAATAGAAATGATTCCCGAGTTTAGTATGGTAACTAGGGTTGTCATGTTATAGATATGTTAATTTGGAAAATCAAGTCCTGAGGTACATTAACATTAATTTGGCAAAGCCAACATTTGATTTCAAAATTAAAATTCAAAAAATCAAATAAAAAATATTTTTGTCATACAAAGCCTTCAAGTTAAGGGAAGTATGTTGAACCTCCAAAGGACACATTGGGCAAAGGAAATGATTATTAGCAAGGTCATGAAGAAGCTATCAGCCGACATGCTATGGATGTATCCCTGACTCTACTGCTTGGGGTCTCCACCACTCGTGTTTTCGTCATCTTGAAGATAAAAGCCACAAATGCAAAGCTTTCGATCATTCCAATGCGAGACTTGAATGAGCATCAAAAAGGAAGCAATCAGAACACTTCTGCTAATCACCTCGGTCTGTGAGTCGATGGAACGACTGTAAGTATTATTCGTGCATACATGAGCATATCACATCGCACTTTCTTGTCTTGTGTTGTCTATTCTTTGGCAAAATGAACAGCAAACACCCTGTAAATTAAAGAATCTAAAGAAGATATTGAATCAAGGGGGCATGGAAAGCCTATTTGCTTGAGGAAGCTCCAATCATTTTGCAAAAGAAGAAATATGTGCTTGTGCGATGAACTAGACGGCAAAAACATCAATCGGAGCCCGCATAGAAAAATCATGTGTTTGAGTCTACACAAGGGGCAAAGTTTCTCCTTTTCAATTTTTTGAGTCTATATATAAAAAAAAAAATTTGCCACGTAGGGGGGCAAGGAGAGGATATGAAGGCTAGCTAAAAAGGGCTTAATTTTTTGCAAAAGTTCAAAGGAAGAACAAAAAAGAATGGAATAAAAAAAATTATAATTCTCAAAAGAATGAAGACGCAAAAGACAAAAGATTAGTCCAGCTAAAAGAGCTGAAGCCAGGGAAAAGACCCAATTTAAAGGATGAAGGTCCAATTTCAAGGGTGAAGACCCGATCTCAAAGAAGGAAGATTCATTTTCAAAGGTGAAGATCCGTTTTGAGGGTGAAGAACCACAATGCATAGAACGGCCGGAGCAGTCAGATTTCTCAACTGATAAAAGGTTAGTCAAAATCATTCTCATGTGCAAGTACCCAAGTCAATTCAGTCTCGGGTCCAAGTACCCAATCTCGGGTCCAAGTACCCAAATAAAATTCAATCTCAGGTCCAAGCACCCAAATTCAATTCATTCTTGGGTCCAAGTACCCAAATCAAATAAATTTTGGGTCCAAGTACCCAAATCAAATCAATCTCGGGTCCAAGTACCCAATCCCGAGTCCAAGTACCCAAATTCAACCCAATCTCGGGTCCAAGTACCCAATCCCGGGTCCAAATACCCAAATTCAATCCAATCTCGGGTCCAAGTACCCAATCTCGAGTCTAAGTACTCAATCTCGGGTATAAGTACCCAAATCAAATCATTCTCGGGTCCAAGTACCTAAATCAAATCATTCTCGGGTCCAAGTACCCAAATCAATTCAATCCCGGGTCCAAGTACCCAATCTCGGGTCCAAGTATCCAAATCCAATCAATTTCGGGTTCGAGTACCCAAATTCAAAACAAATCAATTCAATCTCGGGTCCAAGTACCCATTCTCGAGTCCAAGTACCCAATCTCGGGTCCAAGTACCCAAATCAAATCAATCTTCGGTCCAAGTACCCAAATTCAATCTAATCTCGGGTCCAAGTACCCAAATCAAATCAATCTTGGGTCCAAGTATCCAATCTCGGGTCCAAGTACTCAAATCAAATCAATTTCGGGTCAAAGTATCCAAAATCAATTCAAGCTCGGCTCCAAGTACCCAATCCCAGGTCCAAGTACCCAAATCAAATCAATCTCGAGTCCAAGTATCCAATCCCTGGTCCAACTACCCAAAATCAATTCAAGCTCGGGTCCAAGTACCCGATCTCGGGTCCAAGTACCCAAATCAAATCAATCTCGGGTCCAAGTACCCAATCCCGGGTCCAAGTATCCAAAATCAATTCAATCTCGGGTCTAAGTACCCAATCACGGGTCTAAGTACCCAAATCAAATTTAAGCTAGGGTCTAGGTACCCAATCTCGGGTCCAAGTACCTAAATCAAGTTCAGTCTCGGGTCCAAGTACACAAAACAAATTTAAATCACCATCTCAAAAATTAAGTCTTATTGTTTTTCACTCTCTTTCACTAAAGTTTCAGATAATTCAAGCAGGGGGCAAACTATAGACCCTTAATTTTTAACCCGGTCCGGTCCAATATATTTTAATTAGTCCAAAATAATTTTTGTGTTGTCCAATATATTTTAGTTAGTCCAAAATAATTTTTATGGTATCTTAATTAATTTTAATATTTATTTTAGTAAAAAATGGTAAAATGAATAAAAATTTAAAAATAATAAAAAATAAAAAATAACAAAAAAAATCGACGACAGAAAAATCGGTGACCAAAAAATCATCGCCGAAAGTCAGCGCGGGCCCGTGGGCATTTCGCCCGCAGAATTTTTCTGCCGGCGAAATGGCCTACGGGCCTGTTCCGCGCGCGCTGCTGCAGCCAGCGGCAGCAGATTTTTTCGCCAGCGCATTTTTTCCTGAGGCAATTTTTTTTTGCAGCGCAATTTTTCCGACGCAAATTTTTCAAAACCTAATTAAATTAGTTTTTAGTTTCCTTTTCTTATTAATATTACTTACTGTGATTAATTAGGAATAAACCATATGAAACCACTATAAATAAGGACCAAAGGCAATAAAATAAATGGAGAGGCCGAAAGGGACAGTGAAAAAAATCCAAATCCGTGAAGGAAAAAGCTTGAATTCAATTGATTTTTAAAGTAGCACGAACACGATTTAAAGGAAAAAAAAAAGGCAAAGAGGCTGGTCTTTTGAGCTTGTTCATCCAAGAAGCAATTTTGGTGCAACTTACAAAATAAGGTATGAGATTCTAATTTCTTTATATTTTTTTCACAGTCGCTAAAACTAGGATTTTATGATTTTCAAAAGTTAAAATCTTAGAACTTTAAACCCTAACTTTTTCTAAACCCTAATCCTTTAAAATTTTAAAAACCATAAAAACATAAATATTTTAAATTTACACAGTAGCTTGAAATCACCATTTAAAACCACAAATCAAAAGTATTTTAAAGTGTCTAAAACCCTAGTTTCATGATTTCACCATTCAAATATTAATTTAGTTAATCAAAGAGTCTTACCAACTTTTTAAAACATAAAACCACAATCTATTTTAATTCCATAAAAAAGTCACAGTAGCTTAATTTTATAAATTCCAAAACCTTAACACATGAGATAAAGAACCCTAAATGGAAATAGTAGTTATAATTTGGATTTTTATTTACCTTATTCAATTCCATATTTGATCATGCTTGGTTTTATTTCTTATGCTTTAATTTATTTAAATTCAATGCTTGGTTTATTTTATTTATCATGGATGGATGTTTACTTTTTATTGATATTTGGTACCTTTGATGAATGATTTATTTATTATGAATGGTTATTTACTTTTATCAATTAATTTAGATTTCCAAAAGTTGTAAGAGGTATGTTTCCACTTGGTGGGTACCTCATTAGTTAAATATCATGTAATTTAATTTGCTTTTCCTTCTTAGAACTTATGTAAAGGGCATGTTTCTACCTTTTGGTGGGTGTCCTATTTAGACATGTGATGTAAGGACATGTTTCCATCCTTGGATGGGTGTCCATTCATTTGCTTTGTTTGGACATTGCTTTGATTTTAATATAATGATGCTTTCTTTTAATTATTGTGTGTAATATGGATAATATTGTTATATTTAAGAATCTTATAATATTAAGACCTGTAAAGGAGGCCGGTTCCAATGAACCGAGCATTGTGGGGGTGCTGGGCCATTTCTCACCTTCCCCACACGTACCTAACTTTCCGAACCCATTAGAGGGTTGGGGATTCCTTAGGAATCTAGTCATCCACCCCTTTCTTTTTTTCCGGCCCGTCCAGGTGGTGACTCCATTTTCTCCAGACTTAGGTTCGTGTTTTCTAAGGCCTCGAGCCTAAACAATGCCGAAGTTGCAAGAACCATTCCAACGGGAGTGGGGGCGAAAATCCCCGCTCACACCATGTTCCCATGGTAAAGACCTGATCTCTAATGGATAAAGATCCATGTTTCAAGGGTAAAGACCCGATTTTCAATTGATAAAGATCCATGTTTCAATGGTAAATACCCGATCTGCAATGGATAAAGATCTATGATTCAAGGGTAAAGACCCGATCTCCAAAGGATAAAGATCCATGTTTCAAGTGTAAAGAGCCGATCTCCAATGGATAAAGATCCATTTTCAAGGGTAAAGACCCAATATCCAATGGATAAAGATTCATGTTTCAAGGGTAAAGACCCGATCCCCAATGGATAAAGATCTATGTTTCAAGGTTAAAGACCCAATTTCCAATAGATAAAGATCTATTTTTGGTGGATAAAAACCCACAATCAATAAAAAATGGAACAACCAGTTATGCCAGAATTCTCAACTGATAAAAGATCAGTCAAATCAAATTCAATCTCGGGTCCAAGTACCCAAATAAAATCAAGGTATCCATCCTCATCCAAAACCTGCTCAAAGTCATATTGCTTTTCACTCTCTTCTATTAAAAGTCTCAGATCGCTCAAGCAGGGGGCAAACAGTAGACCCTTAATTTTGGCCCTAAGTTGGTACGGTCTTAATTAAAGAATGCTAAAAATTTGATCCGATTTACAACTTCTAATAAATCGGTTCGATTTTAAAAGGATCAAACTCAACTACAAAATCCTAAACCATGTTTTTTTATACTGTTTGGTCCAAAAAAAATTAAAAAATGCAAAATTATTTCAAAGGTTCGTGACATGAGCCTTGACTCATGTCGACCTGGAGGCCCCAGGTCGGTATGAGCCTAGCTCATGTCGATCTGGCTCCAGATCGACTTGAGCATTGGCTCATGTCGACCAGGATGCCCCAGGTCAACATGAGCCAAAGGCCATGTTGACCTAGTTGCCTAGGTCGACATAGCCTTGGTCCATGTCGATCTTGGCACACCAAATCGACATAGTCTTCAATTGTTTTTTGTTTCCTAATTAAACTAGAATTTATGTTAAGGACGGATTAATATTCGGGTTAGGGTTTTTGAGTGAGGTTTTGGCCTATAAATAATAAGGTTTTAGACTTTAACTGGGTCAGCAATGAACATCAAGAGAGATTAAATAGCAAAGCAGAAAATGGCAAAATAAATTGGCAACAAGGAGCACTCATCAATCATCAATCCATCAAAGGCAGCAACGTTGTCTTTATTCTTGTTCAGCCAGAGTCAACTGTAGTGGAACCAATGGGATGGAGGTTTGATTATAAATCTTTAATTTGTTTATATTTACAACATTCTTATGTTTTGATTCATGAATTATTTAAGCATACGATAGTATTGCCATATTTTCTTTTAAGTGTTTCTATTATTTGCTTTGATATTAAGTAATTCAGTAACCTAAATTATTAATTATTAAACACTAATCATATGTTTTATAAATCAGATTTTTCAATCATCCAGTAGCCTAAGTCATTGATTAAATTATAAAAACCCTAAACTGTTCTTCTATTTCCAAAACTTTAAAACCCTAAACTGTTCTTTTGTTTCCAAAACTTTTAAAACCCTAAACTATTTTTCCCAAAACTTTAACCCTAAATTATTCCATTAAAGTCTCGAAACCCGGATTGTTTTTCAAAATCTTAATTTATTTCTAGAATTAATATTTCTTCTAAAATGATAAATCAAAACCTTAATTGTTCAAACCCTCATCCAATAAACCTACAAACCCTTAAGCCCAAATCCAATAAATCCCATAAATCTTTCTCTCTTAAATCGTAAAAATCTTAAACCCTAATCCCAATCTTTTAAAATTATAAACCCTAATGTCTTAAGGTTCCAAAACCCTAATTTCATGATGTTAGCCCTAAACCCTAATTTGATTAACCAAAAACCTTACTACTTTCTTAAATTTATAAAACCCTAATCCATCCCATTTTTCCAAAAAAAAATTCTCACAGTAGCCTAAATAATAATAACAATAATTTCAAAATCTCAAAATCCTAAATGTTAATTAAAGAACCCTAAATTGAGAGATAAACCTAAATTTGTATCTTTATTTGCTTTATTAAATTTTAGATTTGATTATATAGTTTATTAAATGTTTTGATTTATTTAATTTATCATGGATGGATATTTTCTTTATTATTATGATTATTATTTATTTGTTTTGGTATTAAAATTATAAGAGGTATGTTTCCACTTTGTGGGTACCTCATTAGTTAAATTTTATGTAATTTAAATTGCTTTTATATTTTAGACCAATGTAAAGGATATGTTTCCACCTTTCGGTGGGTGTCCTATCTAGTTTTAGACATGGATGATGTAAGGACATGTTTCCATCCTCGGATGGGTGTCCATTTATTTGCTTTGTTTGGACATTGCTTTGATTATAATGTAATGATGCTTTATGGATAATATTGTCATATTTAAGAATTTATAATAATAAGACCTGCAAAGGAGGCCGATTCCAATGAACCCGGCGTTGTGGGGGTGCTATGCCATTTCCCACCTTTCCCACACGTACACAACTTTCTGAACCCATTAAGGGGTTGGGGATTCCTTAGGAATTGAGTCATCCACCCCTTTCTTTTTCCCAGCCCGTTCGAGTGGTGACTCCATTTTCTCCGGGCTAAGGCCCGTGTTCTCTAAGGCCCCAAGCCTAAACAGTGCCGAAGTCGCAAGAACCATTCTACCAGGAGTAGGGGGCAAAAATCCCCGCTCACAGATCCATATGAATACCATCAGATGATACCACGAGCCTCAGAAATGCCACCTTTATTAACCAGAAGTGACATTTTGATAGCTTAACATATAATTGATTCACTCTTAGTGTCTGTAGTACAATCCTTAAATGTTTGTCATGCTCCTCCCTGTTCTTGGAATAGACCAGTATATCATTTATGAAAACAACCACAAACTAGTCTATATAAGGCTTAAAGACCTGATTCATTAAGTCCATAAATATTGCTGGGGCATTGGTCGAACCAAATGACATAACTAAAAATTCATAATGCCCACATCGGGTTCTAAAAGTTGTCTTCAGAACATTAGCCTCTTTAACTTTCATCTGATAATAACCTAATTTAAGATCAATTTTAGAGAAAACACATGCTCCCTTCAATTATTCAAATAATTATTAATCTAAGGAAGTGGATATTTACTTTTGATGGTCACCTTATTTAATTGCCGATAGCCAATACACAATCATAATGTACCTTTTTTTTTCAAAAAGAACTAGTGCACACCAAGGTGACACGCTGGTTCTAATGAACCCTTTATCGAGTAATTCTTGTAGTTGCACTTTTAACTCCTTCATTTCCAGAGGTGCCATCCTGTAAGGGGGTATGGAAATCGGTGTTGTACCCAGAACAACATCAATGACAAATTCCACTTCCCTTTCTGGAGGCAGTCTAGGTAATTCTTCTATAAAGACATCTGGAAATTCACAGTAATTCTTCTAGAAAGACATTTGAAATTCACACATAGTAGTGTGAGTGGGGATTTTCACCCCCACTCCCATGTGGAATGGTTCTTACGACTTCGATACTGTTATGATCAGAGCCTTAGAGAACACGAGCCTAAACCAGGTGTAGACCCTTAATTTTTTACCCGGTCCAGTCTGATATTTTTATAACAGTCCAAAAAATTTTTGTGGTATTTTAATTAAATAATATTTATTTTAATATTCATTACTTACAATATTTATTTTTAATAAAAATAAAAAAAAGGTTAACAGTAAAAAAAAGATAAATAAATAAATAAATAAAAATCAGCGACGGAAGAATCGGCTACGAAAAATTTTCATCGCCGAAGATGAATTGGCTTGGGCCAATTCACCGCAGGAAATTCCTGCAGGGAATTGTCTGGCCCGCGCCTGCTCGCACGCAATTCTCACAGGTTCTTGTAGTTGGCCCGCCCGTAGCCCGTAGCAATTTTTGCCATCGTAATTTTTGCCAACACAGTTTTTTCCGAAATCAAATTCTATTTGGTTTTTATTTCTTTTCCTAAATGGTTTTTATTTCCTTAGACAATTAGAAGTAGGTTTTTTATTTTTCCTATAAATACCACATTAAAATACAAAAAAAGGGGGAGAAAATTCTTGAGCTGAAATTTTTAACTGGACTTGGGACTCTTGAATTCTTTCGGCCAAAAGAAAACCTTGAAGAATCAAGAGGTAGTGAGGAAGCAACACGAATCCATCAAAGGCAGCCTACACTGTCTTTATTATTGTTCAACCAGAATTCAAAGATTGTGGTGGAACCAACGACGGAGGTTTGAATCTTTATTTCTTTGCTTATATCCACAGTAACTTCATTATACAATTTGATAAATTGTTCAAGCATGCATATTTTTGTTACTTGATCAATGGTTATGCTTATTATCCAAACTTTATTTAAAATCCTAAAAAGAGTTTTTCCAAAACCCTAATGCTTTAATGCCCCTAACACATATTTTTGAAATCACAAACTCTAATTACACTTTTCTAAAAACTATAATAATTTGTTTTCTTAAAAAACCTAATCAAATCAACTTTCCAAAATCTTCACCGTAGCCTCCTCTTTCAAAATTGAATATGATAGTGATAGTTTTCTTAGAAACCCTAATTCTAATTTAAATTAAACCCTAACTTATTTAGTTAAAACCTTAATCAATTATTATTTATTATCATCACAGTAGCCTATTCCATTAAATCACTATAGTATTAGATTATTCAAATAATGTTTTAAACGTCCAGTGGTTATATTACATATAAGTATTTATCAAAAATCCATGTTAAAATAGTCTTAGAGTTTTATAATAATCATGTTTTGACAAAAACCCTAAATAAATTTTCCCGAATCCTAATTCTTTAAAACACTAATTCTAAATGCCAAAACATTAATTCTTTAAAACTAAAATTTAGAAATCATGAAAGCAAAATCTAGTACCCTCAGTGGCCTAAAGCCATAAATGAAACCAAAAACTCTAAAACTTTAAATCCCAGAACCCTAATTTCTTAAATCCTATATCTTAAACCTTAACTTTGTTTATTTAATGGATATCAAAATGATTATCATACTTGGTTCTATTCTTGTATACATTATATACTTTTTTCAAGTTTGTACAATCTCTCTTTCGAATGATCTCACCTACTATAATATGCTCACTATAGTTTATACTTATTGAATCTTTAGCTATTATAACTGCACCTGGCTTCCTATTAAGATTAATTTAAACCATAACTACTTGTTAATGCCAATTAAATTTGCTTTTATTGCCATATTTGTAAAACACCAAGTTGGTAGTTAGATTGTAAAAGTCCATTGATAGTCAAAATTCTCAATTGAGGTTGATAAGTGAAAGTATAATTAATTGAATCCAAACTACTATAAATCTCTTGTATATTCTTTTCTTATCTACTTTATTTATTTTCTATCTATCACCTTCTCCATCTTTTAATCTCCCATTGCACAATTAAATTTTGCAAAAGAGTAGACTTTTCCCCAAAACACCAATTCAATGACCTTCTTAGTATCATCCATAGGGCTAATTGTGTAACATTCTTATACCCTATATATATATAATACATATATCTCATATATGTTAACTACGCATACAAAATATAAGAGTACTACAATAAACTCCATAATAAAAATTCTCATTTTAATTAATATAGATAATTATTAATAAATAATTATATACTTAAATAGTAAATTATTAAAAATTCAAATTTATAAAGAAAGTCTCTAGAAAAATTTTGTCAGAATTTTATCTGTAAATTCAATAATCCCCAAATTCATCAAAACACAACTTTGAATTAAAATTTCACTCCCAATATTCAAATTAACATCCAAATCTCATCTTCATCAATTCACATCTAAAATGTCTTATAATTAAAAACATTATTTATTAGGATTACATATATATATATACATAGCTATTCCAAAATTTCATTTAGTATACATTGACCAAAATATACAATGTCATAAAATTTACATTTTTGCAATACCTTCTAAGTTGGACTTATGGCACACACACACAATCTCCAATTCCCAATCTCAATCTGGATCACCCTGGTTTGCACTTTCAATACCTGCACGATAAACACTACCACGTTAAGCTTAATACCTATGCAATAAACAATACCACACTAAGCTTACAAGCTTAGTGGTACATTCACGATAACATAACTCACACTTACATAAATATTGATTTGTTAATTATTTAATACCTGTAATATCCGCAAAATTTGCTAAACTTAAATTAAATTAAACTAAAATGAATAATTTGAGTGAGAAATGAAGATTTAGAAGTGAGAAAAATAGATTGTAAATGTTAAATATATGTGGAATATAAATGACATATAAAAGTCAATGATGATAGTAAAAGTCAACATGTGAATAGTAAAACATGAAAAAGGATTAAAAAATTAAAATTTAAATAATTTTGAATGGGAGATGGAAAATATGATTTTTAAAATAATTAAATAATTAAAAATAATTAATTATTAATTATTTAAGTTTTAAAAGAAGAAAAGGAAGAAAAAAAAATTAAAACATAAACTCCATCTTCTTCCTCTCTTCTTAGTCTTGGCCAAAACTCCATGGAAGCAAGTGGCAGCTTTTCTTTTCTTTCAAACACCAATTTTTGAGTGAATTTTCAAGAATCAAAAAAGTTTTGGTGATTTTCCAATAAATTAGTAATCTTTTTTCTTTAATTTTTAAGTTAGGTTGGAAAATTAGATTATGTAAGATTTGGACTTTTGATGGAGTGTGTTTTAATTTGTTACATGGGTATGGAAGGTATTGTTTTGATGAAGAGGTAAAGATTTTATAGTTATTTGGTTGGTTTGCCCAATTTTGATCATAGTTTGGATGAAGTAGTGGATGAGCTAGGGTTTTGGAATAGTAATCACAAAGAATTTATGTTTATTTGATTTTATGATTTAAATGATGTTATTAAATGATTTTAATGATAGAGATGAACTTAGAATATCAATTATAATTTAGTAGAATGGAGATTTAAAATTAAAGAAAGTTAAGGTTAACATTTGTAAATTTGAAGGAAATGTATTAAATTTATTTTTATTAGTTAGAATGTGTAGAAATATGATTCTAATACATAATATATACTTACATTTTTAATAGGAATTTAGTAGATTGTATTTGCCCAACATTAGTGGTGAAGGGCAAAGTAGAAAGTGGTGAGAAGGTGGTGATTTTTGTAGCTTGGAAGTTGCTTAAACAAGGTTAGTACATACTTTGATAGAATTATATTATAATAAAATGTGAATGACATATTACCTTGTATTTTGGTATTGATGCTTTGCAACTTTGATGTGTGAACTCACATTTAAAGTGCTTAGCTACATGTTTAAAGATATGAATTGCATAATGTATGGACATTTAAGACATTTTAGAATGACTAATAGTATTATTGAATGTGGTCACATAAAAAAATGTTATATACCAAAATGTAACCATATATTGGTTACATTATGAAATTAGAAATGTGATAAATAGATGAAAAAATTGTAAAAAGAATGAAAATTGGCATAATTGCAAAGTATGAAAAAAAGTGAAATTGTATATATTATATGTGAAACCTTATATAATATTATTTTTTAGAGTTTTGTATTTGGCGGCATGCCTATAATTGCCTTCGGGCTAGACATTAGGAGTCACTGATATTTGATTTGCCTTCGGGCTAGACGATAGGAGTTACCATTACGTATTTTGCTTCGAACTAGACTTTGGGCATCATTATTATTTGCTTTCAAGCTAGACACTGGGTGTCAAAAATAGTTTAAAATATTATCTCTGAAACTTGAATATTATATATGGTCTTTTAGGCCCAATGCATGTGATTGTGTTAAGTAATAATTTAGTAAGGATAATGAAATTAAATTGAAAAGAAATTTCATGGTGCATCATTGGATATATTGAAAAAGTAATTTATTTTATTTTATTTTAATTTACATTATTATCAAAGTATATACCACTAGGCGAAATGTTTAGCACGATTTTATTTATCGTGCAGGTGACAATGTTAGTACTGAAAGCCCTGCCGGACCCGAGCAAGTTTAGGGATTTTGGATTTTGCTGAAAGGTTTATATTGTTACTACGGGACCTTAGCCAGTTGCAAGCATGTAAATATCTACTTGTAAAATTTATTTTAATTATGTACATTATTTTTGCATATTTGAAAATGTTGTAAATTATAAAGTTTTTGGGATAAGTGTGAATTTTATGTATATCTTTTAAACATGTATTTATATATGTTTGTGTGATTTTGAGAAAATGTTGGAGGATAGTTAAGTAGGGGATATTTGAATGTATGAATTTGGAAGTGAAAAATTTTTATGCAGGTAGAGTTATTGATTTTTTTTTTGGAATATTCAAAATACAGCCAGAACTCTGGCGAATTTTTTCTAAAATTTTTTCTTTAAAATTTGTATTTTATTAATTAAATTATTTACATATTTTCACTTATGAACTTGTTAAAGTACATTTATAAGTTTTAATTGTCTTCTTGTAATTATGGAAAATATTATAATTATCTAAAATGATAACATTCTTGTATTTTATACATGTATTATACTTATATGACTTATAGGTATTGTATATATATCGGGTATAAGGGTGTTACATTTATTTTGGTATTAGAGCCTATGTTTGAGGTTCTCGACCTAAGTGGGTTTATAGAGAGAAAATGAAATTTTAAATGTGAATTTAACATGTCATACATGCATTGCACTGAAATTTTATTTGGTCCCTGATATGGCGATTCTTTTTGTATTTACAGATATTGACGAACATGGCATCTCGAACACATGAGTTTGGAGAGGGGAGTGCAGAGAGTGCTGCTCCCTAAGAGGGTGTTGTTGGAGTTAGTGCTGAGATTGCTAGGGAGGCATCAGTGCCAGCTAGACCAGTAGTTGAGGAGGTTCCGCCAAGGTGGGTGCGACATATGGTAGAATTGTTACGACAAGCTCCGGTACAGCCGTAGCCGCCGCTGCTATAGTAGCTACCGACCAAAAAGTATGACAAGTTGAGAAAATTTGGAGCTACATATTTTGTCGTCACCATTGATCCAGCAGTAGTTGGATAGAGTATAGAGGGTTTTTATCTAGTTACAAGAGACTGCAGAGGAGAAGTTTGATTATGCCAAGTCTCTTCTGCAGGGGATGCCTATGACTGGTGGAAAATAGTTCTTATGGAATGGTTGATCCTCCAGTGCTGACATATAATGACTTCTTGCTAGAATTTGAAAAGAAATATATCCCAGAGAGTATAAAGATGCTAAGAAGAAGGAGTTTTTGAGTTTAAAGCAAGAATCGAAGACAATGATAGACTATAAGAAGGATTTTATTCAGTTGATCAAGTATGCATGAGAGATTATGACAAATGAGATAGACAGGTGCTAGAGATTTGAGGAGGGTCTAAGGCCATCGATTATGTGTCAAGAGGTTGGATGTCAGTATGAGAATTTCTCCTAATTGGTATCTATTACCAGAAATGTTGAGAAAGCTCAGGAGATTGCGGCTGCAACCAGAGCAGATAGTAGAGACAGGAGACCACAGTCTAAGTGTAGACCCTTAATTTTTTACCCGGTCCAATCCAATATATTTTATTTAGTCCAAAATAATTTTTGTGCTGCCTAATATATCTTTTTGGCCCAAAATAATTTTTGTTATCTTAATTAAATAATTTTTGCTTTAGTATTTAACTTTTATTAATAAAAAAATAAAAATAAACAAATAAAAGTCAAAAAAATAAAAATAAAAATCGGTATCGGAAAAATCGGCGATGAAAAAATCATCGCGCGGGCCCGTGGGCATTTCACCCGCAGGAAAATCCTGCGGGCAAAATGATCGCCCACAGGAATTTCTTGTGGACGACGCCCGCTCCTTGCCTACTGCCGCAGTTGACTGCGGCAGATTTTTTCACCAGCGCATTTTTTTCCTACGGTAATTTTTTTCGGCAGCACAATTTTTCCGACGCAAAATTTCCGAAACCTAATTCAATTAGGTTTCGATTTCCTTTTCTTATCAATATTATTTATCGTGATTAATTAGGAATACACAATATGAAACCTCTATAAATAAGGACCAAAGGCAATCAAATTGGAGGAGGCTGAAAGGGGACAAAAATTGAACAATAGGAGGGAAATCCAAATCCGTGAAGGAAAAACTTAAATTCAATTGATTTTTAAAGTAGCAGAAACACGATTTAAGTGATTCAAAAGGCAAAAGGCTTGTCTTTGGAGCTTGCTCATCCAAGAAGCAATTTTGGTGCAACTTACAAAATAAGGTATGAAATTCTAATTTATTTATATTTTACACAGTAGCATAAACTAATAAATGATGTCTTTTAATTCAAAAACCCCAAAACCTTAATTCCCTTTGTTCAAAGTTTAAAAACACTAATCCGTTGGTTTATTTTCCAAAAAAGCTGAAAATTATTATTTTTACTTCTTCAAAATCTTAAAACTCTAATTTAACATATTTTTCAACAAAACCAAAATTTAATTCTGTTTCTTTCAAAACTTTTAACTTGGTACTGTTTCTTTCAAAAAGCCTTATAAAATATCTTTTCTATTTATGTAAACTTCAAATCACTTTGTTTAAACTTATAAAACCTCATGAAATCATCAAATTATTTTTCCAAATCCTAAAATCAACAAATCACCCAAAACCCTAAAATCAAAAGCCTAAAAACCTAATTCAACTCCAAAACCTAAAATAATGAACCCTAACCTCCTTTAAAACTTTAAACCTTAATTTTTTCTAAACCCTAATCCTTTAAAATTTTAAAAACCATAAAAACATAATTACTTTAATTTTACACAGTAACTTAAAAACACAATGAATAATCGTAATCCACAAATCAAAAGCATTTCAAAGTGTTCAAACCCTAGTTTCATGATTTCACCATTCAAATATTAATTTAGTTAATCAAAGAGTCTTACCAACCTTTTAAAACATAAAATTCTTAATTTATTTTAATTCTTTAAAAGTCACAGTAGCTTAAACTTATAAAAATCCAAAACCCTAAACATATGAAATAAAGAACCCTAAATGGAAACAATAGCTATAATTTAGATTTTTATTTGCCTTATTCAATTCCATATTTGATTATGCTTTGATTTATTTTACATGCTTTAATTTATTTAAGTTCAATACTTGATTTATTTAATTTATCATGGATGGATGTTTAATACTTTTAATGAATGATTTATTTATGATGAATGATTATTTACTTTTATCAATTTATTTAGATTTCCAAATGTTGTTAGAGGTATGTTTCCACTTGGTGGGTACCTCATTAGTTAAATATCATGTAATTTAATTTGCTTTTCTATTTTAGACCCAATGTAAAGGACATGTTTCTACCTTTCGGTGGGTGTCCTATCTAGGCATGTGATGTAAGGACATGTTTCCATCTTCGGATGGGTGTCCATTTATTTGTTTTGCTTGGACCTTGTTTTGATTTTAATATAAGGATGCTTTCTTTTAATTATTGTGTGTAATATGGATAATATTGTTATATTTAATAATTTTATAATATTAAGACCTGTAAAGGAGGCCGGTTCCAATGAACTGGGTGTTGTGGGGGTGCTGGGCCATTTCTCACCTTCCCCACACGTACCCAACTTTCCAAACCCATTAGGGGGTTGGGGATTCCTTAGGAATCGAGTCATCCATCCCTTTCTTTTTCCTAGCCCGCCCGAGTGGTGACTTCATTTTCTCCGGACTTAGGTCCGTGTTCTCTAAGGCCTCGAGCCTAAACAGTGCCGAAGTCGCAAGAACCATTCCACCAGGAGTGGGGGCGAAAATCCCCGCTCACAGTGACGACTCCACTAGGGATAAGAGAAGTTAATTCCATTGGTCTTTATATTATTCTATTCTTTCTTATAATGATATTATCCATTGCATCATCTTAGATTGCATCGTGTGCATGAGTTAGGATGCCCGTGTTATCCGTGTTATGTTTTGTAAGGGATACCATACTTTTACTCAAGGTATGGAGATCGAGCATGGCATAACCACTCATAGCCTCGTACCATTTGGTATATACTTGCTATGGGAACCTAAGCCTTTTAACCCAAAGACTAAAGCTCATGTAATTGGCCTAGTTACTTTCCTTAGGTTTTACCCTAAATGCATGTTGTTTGACTATGGTTAATTTATCTTGGCTTAAATCATGGTTTATTTGGTTTGTTCTTTTTCTAATATGACCTAAGTATATTGTAAGCTCAAAATAAATTTTTCCTTTAAAGTCCAAGAGACCAAAGCTATTTTCAAAATTTTTTAAGATGGTCTTTGGACATAAGACTTTTCTTTGGCCCATGGCCCAAATACTAAGCCCAAAATCCATTTTTCTAAAATCTTTTACAATGGGCTTAGAAACAAAACTATTTTCACCCAATCTTTTCTTACAAAGAGCTTGCAAAATATTGAGGTCAATTATGAAATACCAAAAATCAATTGTGGGCCTAGTTTACACTAAGAATAAATTAACCATGGGCTTGTTTTTGGCATGAATCATTAGTTACCTTTTTCAAGTGAGAAATCTATTTATAATAAATCTCTTAATTTTGTTTTAATCCAATATAGCATAAAATCTACTTTAGATGGTTGAATGGATTAAAACCTAATTAATGGGAATTATCATGGATTGATTTCCATTTTTCGAAAATATAACTATTGGTTAAAACGTCCGAGAGAATTATTTGAAAGCAAGGTACCCCATGTTGGCATTTTGTTAACCATATACCTAGAAAAAGAGACTCGCCATTCGTGTGTGGATGTTATAAGGTTGGAAGGAATGTCCTAATTATCTTTCTTCGTTGATTGTTTATGCATACATGTATACATGCATACATTTGCATCACATATCATTGATCCTTTCTGGCTCACAGCCCTGGATTACGATAGTTCTAAAGCTTACATCAATCCAAGTTACGCAGGAGATGAAGTATCTAGCAACGACTAAATCACTTGCTCACCAAAAATAATGGAGACCGAACAAATTCAAAGGATGGTGGATGAGCCCCTCAATGCCAAGATGGAAGAAATCAAAGAGGGCCTAGCTGAGACCATGAAGAACTAATTGACTGCAATCTTAGAGAATCATGCCGAGGCATCTGCTAGCACTAAAAAACCAAAGGACAAAGGGAAGACCAAAGTTAGTGAAGTGGTTTTTGATGATGAAAAGGTGGTCATTGATGACGATGATGATTGGGCTCAATACTACCAAGATGTTCAAGAGAAGAAGAAAGAACCAAAGGTTGGTAAGAAAGCAACTATCGAAAAGATCGAGACATCCGAAGTTGAAAAGATGATTGCTAATTTAGAAAAGAAATTTGAGAAGAAGCTGAAAACCGAAGAGATGTCCGAGATTGATAAACTATTTGAACAAGATGAAGAAGTTTCATACAAGTTTAAGATGCCATCCTTTGCAAAGTACAATGGCACTGGAAATCCTCATCTCCATGTGAAGCAGTATATCACTGCCATGCAGTCTGCCCGAGCTACTAAGGCTCAAACCTTAAGGTACTTTATGCTCTCATTGGACCCTGTTGTCCAAAACTGGTTCAATACCTTAGATGATGGAACACAAAAGAGTTGGGATCTACTTTACAAGGCCTTCATCCAACAATATGGATATAATATTGAGTTAGAAGTTACATTAATGGAAGTGGAGTCCATTAGGCAAAGGCCAAATGAGAATTTTGTGGACTATGTGAAAAGATGGAGAAACAAGGCCACTTTACTCAAGAAGAGGCCCGACGAATCCGATCAAATAAGGATGATTGTGAGAGGGGTGTTGCCTAATCTTCGTGAGAGGATGTCTCATACACTCATCCGTGATTTCAAAGACCTTCTCCAAGCTGGTTTGCAAATTGAAGAATGGGAAAGGGAGAAAAGCCATTTTGCAACAAAAAGGAACGAGAAAGGGAGCTATCAACCTGGTAGCCAAAGCATGCAAAAGGTTGTCGGTGTTAATGCTACTAACTAAGGAACAAGGAGACAATTTTCAAAATTGGGAAAACCGATGTCTTGAGTTCTCAACAAGCTTCAAAGAAAAGGATTGCTACAACCCCTAAATCCTCATCCTTTGCCTAACCCTCTCCCACCTAACTTTGACACCAAAGCATTTTGTCAATTTCACCAAATGCAAGGACATGACACGGATAGATGTGTGAGGTTGAGACATGAGATTCAAAATCTAATTGATAATGGGAAGCTACCTGAGCCCAACAAGCCAAACACTAAAGACAACCCATTGCCAAAATTCAATAGGGTACCACCACCGGCAACCTTCATGATTGGAGGAGATTTGTATGAGGCCTTTGTCATGTCTTCTTTTCAAGATGTGGGTGGAGAAGCAACCAAAGAAGAAGAGACATTTGAACAAGCTATGATGGGTGGAGAAGTAGTAATTTGTGTTGTCAACAAGTTTTGGGATTCAAGTGATAGTGATGATGATATTATACCCAAGATGGTGGAGTGGACTTGGTCCGAGCCCAAAGAAGATGAGGTGATGAATACTATATCCGATAAGCCTTACGCAAGGCTACCACCTAAGGAGATAGAAACTAATAAGGGGAAGGAAGTCGAAATAGAAGAAGATGATGTTGTGCTCAAGCAATTGAAAAGAACCCAAGCAAGTGTTAGAATTTGGGACTTGTTAGCTACTTCTAAAAAGCACCGAGAAACTATGGCCAAAGCCTTAGCTAGCATGCCAATTTCTATCTCCACAACACCGGAGGAGTTGATCAACTTCATAAAAATTGGGTGAAATGTGAAGAGGTCCAAGAAATGAGTGAAGTTAATATGGGAGCAGTTTCTTTTTCAGATGCGGACTTGCCGGAGGAGGGGAGAGACCACATCCGCCCTCTCTTTATCAAAATAGAAGTCAAGGGGAAGAGGACTCCATGTGTAATGGTAGATGATGGGTCCGCCATAAATGTTTTTCCACTTAAGATATTGCCAAAGCTAGCCATGTCAACAAGAGATCTAAACCCAACCGAGGTGACAATTCGTGCTTATGACAACACTAAGAGGCATGCCGAAGGGACTTTCAAAGCGGTCGTCAAGGTGGGGCCAATTGAATCTATTGTTGAATTTATTGTTTTAGACATACCAGTTACCTTCGCCTTGCTCTTGGGGCGACCATGGTTTCACCCTCTTGGTGGAGTTCCTTCCACCCTTAATCAAAACATCAAATTCCCCAACGGAAATGAGACAATGGTCATTGAAGTTGAAGATAATGAGATTGTTAACACTCTAATGGTTGAGAGGCCTCTTAATTATTTTCAAGTGGCTGCAATTTCTGATGATGAATTAGTGAACTCCAAAGTCTTGAATATGATGAAGAACATAAACTACCTTCCCAGAGCTGGTCTTGGAAAGGGTAATGCTGGTTTAACAAAGTTACCATATTTTAGAACTCAAACTTCCAAGAAAGGGTTAGAATATGATGAAGAAAATGATATCCAGCCAAAGAAGAGTGAGAAGATGAGCTTCCCACCACTTGAAGAGATCTTTGTCAAAGCTCTAGATATGGGACCACTCCAAGGAAGGCCTGAGCCAATCATGTTCATGGGTAAGTTAATCCCAGGTTTTGAAATTTTTGCAGATGTTGCTGAGCTAGTGGAGCAAGTGAAGAAAGAGCTCACCTTGTCAACTAACAAAGAATCCAATCCAAAAGAGAAGAATGAAGCTGCCCTGAAAGCCGAGAAGACTCCGGAAGAGATTGCCACCCTGGTTAAAGAAAAGTTTGAAGACATCCTGCTTTATGATTCTGAGAACAATGATTTTGATTTTGATTTTAATTTGTCTACTTTGTATGAGGATGATGATGTTTTCTTTTCCAAAATGAATGCAATAAAGTCTGATTTTGCTTACTTGTGTGATGTTTCTCCTGATGGTTGCATACATTCAAATAGCAGTTACATGAGCATCTTTAATATTAATTCTGTTAACACATAATCATTAAATTTGGGAACAACTAAAAATCCTAAAAGCATTAGCATAGCATCCGACCTTACTCCTGATGAGAGAGAGAGATTTGAAAAAATATTCAAAAAATATGAAGAAGTGTTTGCTTGGTCTTATGAAGATATGCCAGGGATAGATCAAGGCATAGCCGAGCATCACATTCCTACTTACACTCACATTAAGCCTGTCAAACAAAAGCTTAGGCGATTAAGACCTGAGTGGGATGAATTGGTTAAAGAAGAGGTCACTAAACAAATACAAGTGAAGTTCCTTGAAGTGATAGAATACCCAGATTGGCTAGCCAACATAGTACCCGTGCCAAAGAAAGACGGAAGAATAAGGGTGTGTGTGGACTATAGAGATTTGAACAAGGCTTCCCCTAAGGATGATTTTCCTTTACCTCATATAGATGTTCTCATTGATAGTGCAACCTCTAGTGTGCTACACTCATTTGTAGATGGATTTTTCGGATACAACCAAGTGTTAATGGCCCAAGAGGATAAAACCAAAAGTGCTTTCATTACTACATGGGGTATATTTTGTTATAGGGTGATGCCGTTCGATTTAAGGAATGCTGGAGCAACCTACCAAAGGATGGCCACAACACTATTTCATGACATGATGCATAAAGAAGTTGAAGTATATGTTCATGATATGATGGTGAAGTCGGATACAAGGGAGCAACACTTCCAAAACTTAGAATTATTCTTCGATAGAGCTTTGAAATATAAGCTAAGATTAAACCTGAAGAAGTGTGTATTCGGTGTTACTTCAGGAAAATTATTGGGACATGTATTTGGTCCAAATGGTATTGAGATAGATCCTAACAAAGTCAAAGCAATCAAGGATATGCCAGCCCCAAAGACGGAGAGAGAAGTTCGGGGATTCATTGATAAATTGCAGTATATTAGCAAATTTATAGCAAAGCTCACAACAATCTGTGAGCCTATCTTCAAGTTGCTTAGAAAGAATCAACCGGTCGTATGGAATGAAGAATGTCAAAAGGCCTTTGATCGAATAAAGGAGCATTTTTTGAATCCACCTGTTTTGAAACCACCTAAACCCGGAAAACCTCTATTACTATACTTAGCAGTAGAAGAAGAGTCAATAGGAGCCATGCTAGCCCAAGCAGATGAGTCAGGAATTGAGCATGCCATTTACGATTTGAGTAGAAAGCTCCTACCTTATGAAATTAAGTATAGTATCATCGAAAAGACCTGTATAGTCGTGGTTTGATCTTCTAAGAAGTTGCGGCATTACTTTCAATCGTATAGTATGCAAGCAATTTCCAGGTTGGATCAAATGAAGTACTTAAGGGAGACACCCTCTTTAATTGGGAAATATGGTCGATGGTTGATAATATTAGAAGAATTTAAGATTGAATACATAACCAAGAAAATAATCAAAGTTAGAGCGGTGGCAGAATTCCTGGCTCAACAACCATTATCAGAAAGTGAAGAGGTAATCTTGGAGTTTCCAGATGAACATTTAGAAGCAATTAAAGTAGAAGGGTGGAAAATGTATTTTGATGGAGCAGTAAACAGGAAAGGAGCAGGTTTGGGAGAGAATCGCCTGAAGGGGAACTCATCCCTTTAGCCAAAAAATTGAAATTTAGGGCAACCAATAATATGGTGGAGTATGAAGCTTGTATTTTCGGTTTGGAAACCCTAATGATTATGAGGGTGGATAAGGTGGAAGTTTATGGTGATTCGTTGCTAGTTGTATCCCAAATAAATGGAGAATGGGAGTTGAAAGAAGAAAAATTGAAACCATACCACCATTACTTGACCATGATAAAGAAGAATTTTAAGGAGTGTAGGTTTATACACCTGTCAAGAGAAGAAAATCAGATCGCTGATGCCCTAGCCACATTGGCTTCGGTATGGGAAAATCCTGCCAACCTATTCCTTAAGCCTCTAATCTTGACCAGTTCATCAACTCCTTGCTATGAATATGAGACAATCATGGAAGTTGATACAAACCATGATGCGTGGTATGATACTATAAGATGATTTTTGGAGGAAAGAGAATATCCACCGGGGGCAACAAAGAAAGAAAGAAGAGCCGTAAGGCAATGGTCATTACAATACATCACCTTCCATGGAGAGTTATATCAAAGATGGCCTGATGGAGTGCATTTAAGATGTTTAAGAAAACCTGAAGTGGAGCGTATCATGTCAGAAATAAAATGCGGGAAGTTGCAGTCCGCACATGAGTGGTTTGGCCCTAGGTAAGAAGGTTATTCGACAAGGTTACTATTGGTTGACCATGGAGAGAGACTGTATTGAGTTTGTCAAGAAGTGCCAACAATGTCAGATGTATGGTAACTTGAATCACATGCCTCCTGAAGAACTGCACTCAATGTCTTCACCCTGGCCATTTGCCACCTGAGGTATCGACATTATAGGAGAGATACATCCTACAGCTTCAAACAGTCACCGATTCATTGTAGTAGCAGTAGATTATTTTTCAAAATGGGTCTAAGCCGAATCCTTCAACAAGCTAGGTGTAAGACAAATGGCTAGGTTTATTGAAAAGAACATCATCTACAGATATGGGGTCCTGCATAGTGTGATATCAGACAATGGGGTACAGTTTCAAGGAGCAGTTAAGGATTTATTCTTGAAGTACCAAATCCATCATCATCGGTCCTCTCCTTATAGACTAAAGGCTAATGGTGCCGTGGAAGCAACAAACAAGACAATTAAGCAAATCTTGTCCAAAATGACCAAGACTTACAGGGATTGGTCAGAGATACTTCCCTTTGCTTTATGGGGATATAGGACAAGTGTTTGAACACCTATTGGGATGACACCGTTCTCTTTGGTTTATGGAATGGAAGCGGTATTGCCAATTGAAATTGAGATCAAGTCACTGAGAGTAGTCTTGGAAGCTGAACTACCTGAAATGGAATGGGTAGCAAGCAGATACACACAATTAGCTCTATTAGAAGAGAGAAGATTAAAGGCGTTGTATCATCGCCAACTGTATCAAATGAAGATAGCTCGGGCCTACAATAGAAGGGTTAAGGTCAGAAAATTCAGAGTTGGGGATTTGGTGTTGAAGCTATGTAAGCCTAATGTATCTGATCCAAGAGGAAAGTTTAGACCTAGCTGGGAAGGGCCATATGTCATTAAACAAGTCATGAGCAAAGGTGCGGTGAAGTTATCAGACATGGAGGGGAACGAATTTAGTGAGCTAGTAAACATTGACAGGTTGAAGAGGTTTAATGTATGATAGAAAAAAGGAAAAAAGGAGCTCGCTAGGTTGAAAACCCAAAAAGGGCAGCCTAGCCAAAAGTTAGAGCAGTCCGCTAGTTCCGAAAACCCGAAAGGGCGAGCTAGGCAACAATTAGGGCTAAATGAGAGAAAATCGTCAATTAGAAAACCCAAAAGGGCTAATTGGCAACAGAAGTGATCTTATGTATGCTGGCTTTATGTTTGGTTGTTCCCCAATTTAATAAAATAGAATTAATGTTAAAATTGTTCTATGTGCACTGTTATAAGTATTTGACCAGATATGGATGAAATAAATAATCATAATTGCAAAAGGTGATGACAAATTATAAATGGAAAAGAAGCATCTTTTATTACTTTAATTATTTTTTCATCCTAACAATACACTTTCTGAATTAACAAATGTAAAATCTATGGCAGTCGATAAGTGTAACGTGCGGGCCAGCTTTGCCTTAACCGATCCAAGTAGGCTTCAGTCAAGTAAGGCATGTCTAAGTCAGGAGGAAAGTCAGAATCACGAGGCTCAGCTCCATACTGACGCCCAAGTCGGCGAGGATCATAGCATGTACCTTGATGAAGAGCAGCAAGGGGAACGTACATCAAGTATGTCCGCATGGTGATATGAGAAATCTTCCACCAAGGTACCAACCAACGGATATTGACTTTGAAGCATGAGTGGATCCAGTCAACCCAGTCAGCATATGAAGAAACAGGATAGAGTAGCTTCCTAGCAGAATGATGACATGGCAGGTATCTGGCAAAATCCATGGAGGGAGTATCAAGCAAACAAAGACACTCCTGAAGCCAAATCTGTGAAGAAAGAATTAAGTTTAAAAAAAAAGTCTGCTAAGTTGAAAACCCGCAAGGGCAGCTTAGGCAAAAATTAGGACAGCTCGCTAGTTCCGAAAACCCATATGGGCGGACTAGGCAAAAGTTAGAGCAATAAAAAGAAAAAAAAAACCTAAATTAAAAACCTGAAAGGGCAGTTTAGGTAATTACCTGAAGCAGCAACGGACTCCCAGTCAGTCTCTTTGACAATCCTGATTTAAATCGGTCTAATCCAACTAAGGTCTCGGCTAAGATCACAGGTACTGGCGACAAGCCTCCTTCCATTTGGTCCATGACATCCAATACCCGTGGATCAATATCGCTATCGAAAGAAACAAACAAGAATTGGCCGAGCAAGCAAAGATAAAGCATGCGTCCCCATGCCTTAGTAGGAGCCAAATGAGAGAAACAAAAGTCAATCAAAGGAGCAAGTAGAATTTTTTCACCTCTCATCAACAGAAGAACTTCGGGTTTTGGAATTTGAAATAACATCTGCATCTTCTGTTGAGTCTTGGAAATCAATGTAGGTAACGCCATTTGTTGATTATTTGGATATCCAAGGACGGCCTCAAATTCTTCAATCAAGGGACATATTTCAAAGTCATTAATTCTAAATACCCTAGAATCCATATCCCACAAGGAAGCCACGGCATGTATGAAAGAGTGGTCCAATTTGACATTTTGAAAAAAAATTTAAAACATCAAGTTTTGACCATGAAATTTGATTCCAATGAATGGCATCCATATTCTTAAATAAAATTTTTATTCTTTTTAAATGATGCTCGGTCATGGTGAATGAATGAAGGAAAAATTTAAGTTGCTAAAGGGAGTCTTCACGTTGAAAGAGAGAGATTTTTGGTTTATGTATTAAAATATGGCATGAAGGGTGATTTATATAGAAGAAACAAACCTTTTACAAAAGTGAAAAGGAAAAGGTAATGGGAAAAGGTAAGACCATATGGCATAAGGAAAGGAATTGGCCACAATTTCCTTTTCCACTTTGGATTTGGTTTAACAAAAGAAGTGGATGTAAATTAATGGTGCAATAACGTAAAAAAAAAAAGGATTACAGTGAAGAGGAAAATTGTATATTTTTCATTATTGTACAATGTTTTACAATTGCTACAATATTTACATATAACTAAGAGGGTAGGTCACCAAATAAAGATTGGAAACAATCGTCGCCTGTTGAAGGAGGGGGCAAATCATTCGTCCCGAGTCCGCCCAAAGCGGGAGCACCAAAACCCGGCAAATTACTCATCCTAGGATCACCCAAAGCAGAAGCACTAAAATCCCTATTGCCTTGGAGTTTCGGTTTGTCATGGTCTTCATCAGAAGCAGACAAAAGGATCTCATGTTCATTAGTCTGGAGCCTCTTGATGTAGAAGTGTCAGGATCCCTCATCCCCCGAAATCGGAAGTTACGGAAATTTTATTCGGATTGGTGATATAAACTTTCAAAATGAGAAGCCTGCTGACGACTTGCAGCCAACTCTTCTTGAAGTTTCTTATTTTGTTCTTCGAGCATCCACTGCGAGCCAAGAAGGAAAAAGGTAAGAGCATACATAATCATGCATACATATAGCATAAACTATTATGAAATAAGGAACTTACCAGGTAATTCATATCAATACCCTGCGGATGAGATGGCATATCCGGCGGGCTAGAATGAGCAAACGAAGGGGCAGTGAAAGAAGGTCCAGCCTCATGATCAAATGAGCCAAAAACCTGCAATAATCATTAAAGAATCAAAGAAAGAAAAAGCAGTTGTAATGGAAAAGTGATAAAAGTTTTACCTGACAAGTACTGGCCTCGAGATGTGGAACAGACTCTCCTGCATCTCCGTGATGTTCCTCCTCATCATTACCCTCATTTTCATCGAAAATCTCGCGCACATCGACAGGAGATACATCAAAGTGCAAGAGTCTCATTTGAATAAAACGGGCATAAAACGGACCCGGTAAATGGAGAAATGACTCAGCATCATAACCATACCACCGACCACCATGCATCCTCCGGCATCGACATAATATTTAAAGTATATTTCGGGATTTGCATCGGAAACCTCCGCTACTCTGGACCGAGAAACCATTCATAAACTCTCTCCCCGAGAAACCAGCCACTAGACACTAGGCCAGCAATAATTCGGCGAGAATGTTGGAAAGACAGTGCAGCCCTCATCAAAGGAGACCAGTTTGCACGCTCTTCTGGATTCCACCAGGCCAAATTCACCTGCGGGATAACATAAGGTAAGTAAAACTTTCATATAAAATTTAAAGCATACTAATATTATTTTACCTGATCCCAGGTTAAGTGGCTCAACACAAAGCGATGAGTATGCACATGATGAGAGCCGGGAACATCCACATGATTGGACAACCAGTAATTTAATCTCGGATACCCGATTCTCTCTCGGGAAATGCCGGGTACCCTCACGAGGTTGTGTTCATATGCCCATATCTACAATAACAATAAAGATCACATTCATGCAAGAAAAGAGTGGAAAAGACATTGGTGGAAGAAAGAATACCTCGACAACTGCCATCAAGCCAACAAAAGAATTCTTGTTTCAGCAAAGCTTATTGAGACCATGGTAAAGACATGCGAGACCAGCTTCACCCTAGCTAGAAGATGGTACCATTCTGAGATAAGAAAGGGCACTCAACACTGACAAGTGACTGGACGATTCAGTGCTGCCTAAGATGGTCGACCCGAGCAGATATAACAAATATCCTCGAGCATACTGTTCGGCCCTATTTCTGCCAATCCGACCTTCGTAGTTAATCCAATAACTGTAAATTGGCTCGATTTTTAACTTAAAAGACCCTTTGTAACACCCCTATATCCCGTATACGTACACAGCATGCTAATACGATCGTAATATACGTGTACTGAATATAGAAATGCCACGGTATACTTAACAAATGACTCATCTCTTTACAAAAACATGAACAAGTTTAAATCATTTAAAAGAAATTATAAAAGACAAAAGATAAAATGTCTTTTTAAAAGCAGCGGAAAATATAACAAATATTTACAAATGCTTATACATTAAAACTCAAGTTTTACAAAACATAAAATATATACATGTTTGGCAGTATATCTTTGATCTTTAAGCTCCCCTATCAACGCCTCAAAATCTAGACTCTACTCGGTCTAGAGGGACTCTTTGGATCTTCTCTGTCACCTGTGCGATGAAACACAATCGCGCTAAGCCAACGGCTTAGTGGTACAAACTATAATAACAATATGCTTCTATGCAATGTCAATGTCACACATTTCAACAATTAAGACAAATATTCACAAATGATATCTTTATATTGTTCGTAAGATTACATTTCATCATTTTATTCAATTATTTCATCACTTATGATTTATATTGACACAAAGACAAGTATGGGCCCATAAGACACTAATATGTTATTCAAAATTCAGAGTTACTGCTTTGGTCCATAATCATAATCATCAAGCCCGTAGGCGATACATATATATATCTCTATCCATGGATAGGGTAACAGACCCAGTCTCTTGGACCTCAACCCGCTAAACTCGAGGAGATCCTCAACCCGGCTAGACTGTTACCATTTTTTAGGCTTACGACCCGGTCTTTTCACCTCAAAAACATCATATTTCACATTATTCAACTGGAATCGGCTTACGACCCGGTCTTTTCACCTATCCAGTACTTTATAGGCATGCCGCCAAACCCAGAACTCTGAAGGTTGAATAACACATTAGACACATAATCTTTTCATTTATATCTTTATATATTTCTTTCTCAATTCATTTCATTCTCATAATCAAATAGGCAACTATGCCTCAATTATAATTCATTTGCATCATCATAGCCAACAATCACAGAAACATTGACACGTCCAACAACATGGACGTGTTCATGGCCGTGTCAATTCCTCACCAACAAAGTAGCTATGACACGCTCAGTGACATGGGCGTGTCACTGGACGTGTCAATACTACTACTACACAGAAGCTGTGACACACTCAGTGACATGAGCGTGTCACTGCTCGTGCCACCCATCCAAAAACACAAAACCATTGACACGCCTAAAACCTGGTCGTGTTCATGGGCGTGTCAGGCCAAAAATACAGATTCCGGCCTCAACAACACTTAATCCAACAAATTACTTCCTTTCACCAAAATCCACTTCAAACAAACTTAGCTCAACATACCCAAAAACCATAAAAAACTTGCAAAAAAACAAAACAACTAAAAACATACATCCAACACAAATCAAAATCATCACCACAAACCCAAAACACACCCACAACACTTTCTCTTTCAACAAACTTACTTTTTCCTTCAACCCATCCTCAAAATCCATAATCAATTTAACCAAACACTCTTAAACATATCACAATCAAACAACACACTCTTACTATCAACAATAATCTATCAAACTCAAACACAACTTCAATTAAAACAAGAGAAATCAAGAGAGAACTTACCAAAGTTGATGAAACTTCACAATTTTCCAACTCAATCACTTGATTCTTCCCTCAATTTGCTCTTAAAATTCAAAAACCCTCTCTTGCTCTCTTGTCTTTGTGTTGTCCGGCCAAGCAATTGGAAAAGAAGAAAATGAAGAGAAAATGAGAAGGAAAAGTCAAATACTCAATCTCTTTAAAACCTCCACCAAGTGTTTTAATAATATAATATTCAAATTACTCTCTTCCATTCACTTAATTTCCTTTAATTACTTAATTAAAATAAAAATAACAAAATATCTTCTTTATTTGACCATCCCATTTGACTTGTGTATATGTTGTATATATTTCCATAAATACAACATATACACTATCTTCACTTCTTTTCTCTTTACAAATACACATATACATTTTAATTCAAATAAAACAACAATTATATCAAAACTTCTAGGGCATACATTGGGATATTACACCCTTTATATGATGGTTCCATACCAATTAATTCCTGAATTTCTTCAAATGTTAAAATGTCATTAGTTAGAGGAACCGGAGCACCATCATATCGAAGGCCGGTTATGGCAATAAAATCGACCGGACCAATTGTCATCTCCCCAATGGGCAAGTGAAAAGTGTGAGTTGTATCCAGCCATCGCTCTACAAGCACCTGGACTACACTTCGGTCTATCTGATATTCTTCGGATGGCAATTGTAAGATGAACTGTTCGAAGCCGCAATCTCGGATAATCCGCCTTACCCGAGAAGGCATTACACTGTACCATTGTCGGGATTTATAAATACACCCTCCGGCCCGAACGACACAACGATCATACTAACACAGACCCAGGTAAGTTAATACCAGGTAAGTGCGTGTTATTCTATCTACTTACATTAATTTATTTTTCACAATAAAATATATATATATATAATCAAATCAATCAAGAGAAAAAGAAAGAAAAATAATTACCTCACTCTTTGGATTGGAACTGTGATGGAGCGTCATCCCGGCCAGTATATCTAGATTTCCGTCTTCATGATGCTGAAAAAACTCCATTAACTCGGCATTAGAATGAGTCCTCGACCTTGAAGTATGCGTTGTTTTTGAAAAAAATATGCTGAAATTGAAAAGAAATTTGAGAGAATTACGAAATTGAAATTGAAATTGTGAAATGAAATGAAAGATTGGTGGCCTTTTATAGAGGAACGGCAAGCAAAGAAACCAAATTCAAAACTGTTCATGAATAGTAAATTTTACTATTTATGAATAGTAAATGTTACTATTTATAAATAGTATTACTATTGAGTAATAGTAAATATTACTATTTATGAATAGTATACTATTGATAAATAGTAAATGTTACTATTTATAAATAGTATTACTATTAATAAATAGTAAATTTACTATTTATAAATAGTAAATAGTGCATGAACAGTGACTACGCAGTAAATAAACAGTAAATTCATTTATTCATTTTAATCATTCAAATAATTGCAGGTATATAAATATTTTTACAACCAGGGGGCAATAAGAAGACATATACCTAAAAATTAGCCAAACTTTTTTATTAGCTCGAGTCCAGAACCCAAATTTTCCTTAGGTCCAGAACCTAGAATTACTCTTGAGTCCAGAACTCGAACCGGGTCCAGAACCCAAATTTTTCTTAGGTCCAGAACCTAAAATCATCTTTGAGTCCAGAACTCGAACCGGGTCCAGAACCCAAATTTTCCTTAGGTCCAGAACCTAGAGTTATCCTTGAGTCCAGAACCCAAATTTTTCTTAGGTCCAGAACCTAGAATTATCCTTGAGTCCAGAACTCGAATCGGGTCCAGAACCCAAATTTCCCTTAGGTCGAGAACCTAGAATCATCCTTGAGTCCAGAACTCAAACCGGGTCCAGAACCCAAATTTTTCTTAGGTCTAGAACCTAGAATTTATCCTTGAGTCCAGAACTCAAACCGGGTTCAAAGCCCAAGACCTCAACCATCTCAAAAATTAAGTCTTATTGCTTTTCACTCTCTTTCACTAAAATTTCAGATCATTCAAGCAGGGGGCAAACTATAGACCCTTAATTTTTTACTCGGTCCGGTTTTAGTCCAAAATAATTTTTGTGTTGCCTAATATATTTTTTAGGTCCAAAATAATTTTTGTTATCTTAATTAAATAATTTTTGCTTTAGTATTTAATTTTTATTAATAAAAAATAAAAATAAACAAATAAAAGTCAAAAAAATAAAATAAAAATCTGCATTGAAAAAATCGGCGACGAAAAAATGGTCGCTCGGGCTCGTGGGCATTTCGCCCGCAGATTTGTTCTGCTTGTGAAATGGTCGGCCGCTCCTTGCCCACTGCCACAGTTGACTGCGGCAAATTTTTTTGCCAGCGCATTTTTTTTCTGCTGTAATTTTTTTCGGCAGCGCAATTTTTTCGACGCAAAATTTCCGAAACCTATTTCAATTAGGTTTCGGTTTCCTTTTCTTATCAATATTATTTATCGTGATTAATTAGGAATAAACCATATGCAACCTCTATAAATAAGGACCAAAGGCAATCAAATTGGAGGAGGCCGAAAGGGGACAAGAATTGGACAGTAGGAGGGAAATCCAAATCCGTGAAGGAAAAACTTGAATTCAATTGATTTTTAAAGTAGCAGAAACACGATTTAAGTGATTCAAAAGGCAAAAAGGCTTGTCTTTGAAGCTTGTTCATCCAAGAAGCAATTTTGGTGCAACTTAAAAAATAAGGTATGAAATTCTAATTTCTTTATATTTTACACAGTAGCATAAACTAATAAATGATGTCTTTTAATTAAAAAACCCCAAAACCTTAATTCCCTTTGTTCAAAGTTTAAAAACACAAATCCGTTGCTTTATTTTCCAAAAAAGCTTAAAATTATTATTTTTACTTTTTCAAAATCTTAAAACTCTAATTTAACATATTTTTCAACAAAACCAAAATTTAATTCTGTTTCTTTCAAAACTTTTAACTTGGTACTGTTTCTTTCAAAAAGCCTTATAAAATATCTTTTCTATTTATGTAAACTTCAAATCACTTTGTTTAAACTTATAAAACCTCATGAAATCATCAAATTGTTTTTCCAAATCCTAAAATCAACAAATCACCCGAAACCCTAAAATCAAAAGCCTAAAAACCTAATTCAACTCCAAAACCTAAAATAATGAACCCTAACCTCCATTAAAACTTCAAACCTTAATTTTTTCTAAACTCTAATCCTTTAAAATTTTAAAAACCATAAAAATATAAATACTTTAATTTTACACAGTAACTTAAAAACACAATGAATAACCGTAATCCACAAATCAAAAGCATTTCAAAGTGTTCAAACCCTAGTTTCATGATTTCACCATTTAAATATTAATTTAGTTAATCAAAGAGTCTTACCAACTTTTTAAAACATAAAATCCTTAATTTATTTTAATTCTTTAAAAGTCACAGTAGCTGAAACTTATAAAAATCCAAAACCCAAAACATATGAAATAAAGAACCCTAAATGGAAACAATAGCTATAATTTAGATTTTTATTTGCCTTATTCAATTCCATATTTGATTATGCTTTGATTTATTTTACATGCTTTAATTTATTTAAGTTCAATACTTGATTTATTTAATTTATCATGGATGGATGTTTAATACTTTTAATGAATGATTTATTTATGATGAATGATTATTTACTTTTATCAATTTATTTAGATTTCCAAATGTTGTAAGAGGTATGTTTCCACTTGGTGGGTACCTCATTAGTTAAATATCAAGTAATTTAATTTGCTTTTCTATTTTAGAACCAATGTAAAGGACATGTTTCTACCTTTCAGTGGGTGTCCTATCTAGGCATGTGATGTAAGGACATGTTTCCATCTTCAGATGGGTGTCCATTTATTTGTTTTGCTTGGACCTTGTTTTGATTTTAATATAAGGATGCTTTCTTTTAATTATTGTGTGTAATATGGATAATATTGTTATATTTAAGAATTTTATAATATTAAGACCTGTAAAGGAGGCCGGTTCCAATGAACCGGGCGTTGTGGGGGTGCTGGGCCATTTCTCACCTTCCCCACACGTACCCAACTTTCCGAACCCATTAGGGGGTTGGGAATTTCTTAGGAATTGAGTCATCTTTCCCTACCCATCCGGGTGGCGACTCCATTTTCTTCGGACTTAGGTCCATGTTCTCTAAGGCCCCGATCCTAAACAGTGCCGAAGTCACAAGAACCATTCCACCGGGAGTGGGGGCGACAATCCCCGCTCACACTAAGGCAGGGTCTTCATCATCTAAGAGAGGCCGAGGGAGTTTTCCACAAAGGTTTGGTAGAGGTCAGGGGTAGCTAGTAGGGGATCTCAGCAGCAGAAGCAGAGGCAGGGACCTACTATATCAGTGGCTAGTGCTATGACTCTAGCATCACAAAGATCTACTCTACCTATTTGTGCTATATGTGGCAGGGCACCTAGGGGTGTTTGTTGGAGGGCTGATGCATCAGCAGTTTTATTTTAGATGTGGATCACCGTACAATTTTATCAGAGATTGTCCAGAACCACCACCAGACGACAGACAGACTAATGTATCTAGACCCAGTGTGAGAGGGGTCATGGAGGTAAAGGTCATACTAGAAGTGGTAGGTCTGGATTCTGTCAAAGAGGAGGATCTGTAGCAGGGACTAGTAGATCAGAGTAGGCAGGATCATCACAGAGAGTATATATGATGCAAAGATAATAAGAGGATTCATCCGTGATAGCTTGTATTTTTTCTTTATTTGGTACTTTAGTTATGCATTGATAGACCCTGGGTCGATGCATTTATACATCAATGCATCTATCTTGCCTATGAGTGATGTTCATTCAGAGCCCTTAGGGTTTGATGTGCTGCTTACTAACACTTTAGGGCACAGTATGGTGGTTAGTAGAGTCTATCAAGACAGTCTAGTTATAGTGCATAATAAGGAGTTTCTCTATGACTTGATTGAGATGCCCTTTAGAGATTATGATCTCATTTTGGGTATGGACTGGTTATCTAGATATCGGGCATAGTCGACTGTCAGTAAAAGTGTGTTAGTTGAAAAACATGTGATGGGAGAGATGTAGTGGTATCTAATAATCAAAGATATCTCGTATCCATGTTTATTTTAGCTATATCAACTAAGAAGATGATCTGGAAGGGGTGTGAGGCATATTTGGCTCATGCTGTGGATACCAGCACGGTAGGGTCAAAGCTTGATAGTATACCTACAATGGTTGAGTTTTTGGATGTTTTCCCTAATGAGTTGCCAGGGCTACAACTTGAGAGAGAGGTAGAATTTGGTATCGATTTGATGTCGGGTACCATTATTATCTCTATTACTCCTTATCGAATAGCACTAGCAGAATTGAAGGAGTTGAAGATGTAATTACAAGAGTTGTTTGATAAAGGGTTTATTCGCCCTAATGTGTCACTGTGGGGAGAACCATTATTATTTGTAAAGAAAAAGGATGGCACTTTAAGGTTGTACATTGATTACCAGCAGCTGAATAAAGTGACCTGCCTCGCTTTTATGATCTCTCTAATCAGTTGAAGGGAGCAACAGTATTTTCTAATATTGATCTGAGATCTGGATATCATCAATTGAGGGTTAGAGATGCAGATGTGCCTAAGACTACTTTCCACACAAGATATGGCCATTATGAGATTTTAGTGATGCCATTTGGATTGATTAATGCACCAGTGGCATTCATGGATTTAATGAATTGGTTGTTTAGGCCATACTTGGACTAGTGTATGGTGGTGTTCATTGATGATATGTTGGCGTACTCTCATAGTAAGAAGAGCATGACAAGTATCTACGAATTGTATTGCAGATATTGAGAGAGAAACAACTATATGCCAAGTTATCTAAATGTCAATTCTCGTTGGATCAAGTGACTTTCCTCTAGCATGTTGTTTCAGCAGAGGATATAAGAGTTGAACTGGGTAAATTTGAGGTAATTTTGAATTGAAGTCCTGTAACATTCGAAATTTTTGAAAATTAAAAAAATTAAATTAAAATTAAATTAAATTAATTAATTAAATAATTTAATAGAAATAAAAAGATTTAAAATGAAAAATTGGAATGTATATGTGAAATATACATGAAATATACATAAAGTATATAAAAGTCAACAAAAGTCAACTTTTAAAAGTCAAAAGTCAAAGGTCCAATGGCATTTTTATAATTAAACTTTAAAAATTAAAATTTATAAAAATAATTTTAAAATAATTTATTTTTGTATGGAAGAGGAAAATTATTATTTTTATTAAATAATTAATTAATTAAAAATATATTAAAATATTATATATATATGGATATAAAAGAAAGTGGAAAGAGAGAGATAACATTAGGTCTTCTTCTTCCTTACAAAGGCCGAACCTCCATCGTTATAGAGCTCAAGGATTTGCTTTTTCCATGCTTCAAGAATTGAAGGGTTTTCAAGGTTTTAAGTGGATTTTTATTGATTTTCACTATAATTAGTAAGTTTTCCAACTTTTTTCTTGAAATTCCATGAATTTGATATTATGTTGATTTTGGATTTTTGAAGTGGTATGATTTAATTGTCTATTTGGGTATGAATGAAGTTATTTTGATTAGTTAACAATGATTTTAAGGTTGGATTGAAAAATGGTTAAGTTTGAGTGAGGTTTGGTGAAGAGAGAGAATTTAGGGTTATGGGAGAATTGGAATTTTGAATTCATGTGATTTAATTGTGCAATTTGGTTATAAATGAGTTATTTTAATGCATAAACAAGTATTTTAAAGTCAAATGATGGATTTGGCTAAGTTTGATTAGAGTTTGGGAATGGAAGTGTTGAATTTAGGATTTTGGAAAGGGAATTTTCAAAGATTGATTAATTGATTGGTTTTAATACTTAAATCATGTTCTTTAAGGATATAAGTGATGAAAATAAGATTGGATTAATAATTGGATTGAGTTGGAATGGAGAACCTTCAATGGGGAAGGTTATACCATTTTAGGGTTTTGGACATAAGCATGTGTTTAACTAATGTAATTGGTTTAAACATATTAAAATATGTTTTTAATGATATTAATAAACTTAAAACACCAATTTGAATGGTTTAATATGGTTTTCCTAAGTTAAAGAAAGGCTATGCTATATTTTGGGGTTTTGAATAAAGGTATGTATAATTAAGGTTTGATGCTTGAAATGCCTTAGAATGTGATATTAAATTATTGTATTTGATCACATTTGGTATAGGCATTAAGGAGAGGTGATTTGCCCAACACTAGTGTTGAAGGACAACTTGAAAGAGGAGGTGGGAATTTGATTTTGAGCTTGCTTTTGAGAGCTTATAGAGGTATATACAAACTCTTGATAAATGTGGCATAATTGAATTACATTTGAGCTTAACACATTTTGGCTAGAAAATGTGTTAAGCTACTTAATGCATTGATTATTCATGAACAATGTGATATGACATGTGTAATGTTATATATGCATTAAATGCATTGTGAAAAACCATTGTTAATGGCTAAATTGCATAAAATGTGAATTATGTGAAAGTAGACCAAAGTGTTTGGGTAATGTGATTTTGATGTGGAATGTGATACATTGTGATGATATATTGACATATGATAAAATGTGATAAATTGAAATAAAATGACATTGAGAAAAATGAGAAAATGAGGCAATGTGCCTAATTGATAATGAGAAAAGGGGCAATGTGCCTAGTTGATTATGAGAAAATGAAAAAGAAATTGATGATGGAAAATATGAAATAATTATGTGCCTAGTATGTTTTTTAATTTTCAGAGTTCTGTGTTTGGCGGTATGCCAATGAGGTTATCCTCATTATTTACCTTCGGGGCTAACTTTTGAGCAATTACTTTGATTTACCTTCGAGGCTAAAAGCTTAGTGTCACTGTGATATGATTTGCCTTAGGGGCTAGCTTTTGCGCATTACTATGATTTGCCTCCAGAGCTAGACACATGGTCTCAATTTTGACCAAAATAGTAACTCTGGAATTTGAATGACATATTAGATCTTTTGGGCCCATGCTTGTGTTTGTTCTTGTGTGAATTATTGAATGATGAAAGAATATGTTTAAAAGTGAGTTTAGATGTCACCTTGTGACATAGCATAAATGCATTATGCATTGGCATTGTATTTAAGTTTTATTGTTATCAAAGTTTGTACCGCTAGGCTTTTAGCTTAGCGCGATTGTAATTTATCATACAGGTGATAGGGGTGATCCGGTTAAGTCGGAGAGTTCTTCTAGACCGAGTCGGGTCTAGATTTGAGATTTTGCTAGTAGAATTGATTTTGAGCATCAAGATCAGAGACACCGCCAGTATGTATATGTTTTACATTATATTTTTATATTATTTATATTATATTATGTTTTGATGCATATACTGTAAATTATAAAGAATGTGTTAAAAGATTTTATAATATGGGTTTTATATATGTGTTTTTGATAAATATATATGTATATGTATAAATATTTTGAGAAACTTGGAGAAATTGAGAAGTATGGGTAAAATATATGATTGATTTTCATTGGGAGTGTTTTTCTTATGCAGGTTGTAGTTTGTTGAAATTTGGGGATGTCCAAATTATAGAAAAAACTCTAATAAATTTTTTTTAGAGATTATATAAAACTCTATTTTGGAATCTATAATTTATAAAGAATATTTATTTATTATTTAATTATACATTTAAAAGTATTTTGGGGTTTATACTGTATATGTGTATTTTACATATACTGGGTGTATGTATTATACATATATAGGAATAAGAGTGTTACAAGTCCACCAAAGAATGTGACTAAGATTAGAAGTTTTCTGGGGTTGGCTGGTTATTACCATCGATTTGTGAAGGGATTTTCCATGATAGCTTTGCCACTCACTAGACTACTTCGAAAAGATGTGAAGTTTGTATGGACAGACCATGTTAAGCGAGCTTTGACCAGTTGAAAGACATGTTGACTCAAGCTCCAGTTCTTACTTTACATGTAGAAGGCAAACCATATATGATATATAGTGATGCGTTACGTAGTGGTTTGGTTTATGTGTTGATGCAGAAATGTAGAGTTATTGCATATGCTTCTAAACAGTTGAAGCCTCATGAGTTAAACTATCTGACTCATGATTTGGAGTTGGCAGCCATTGTATTTGCATTGAAGATTTGGAGACACCACTTGTATGGAGAAAAATATTTTATTTATATAGATCATAAGAGTTTGAAGTATTTGGGGGTTTAGAAAGAATTGAATCTTCAGCAGAGATGATGGTTAGAATTAATTAAGGATTATGACTGTTTAATTGACTACCACCTGAGTAAGGCTAATGTAGTTGCTGATGCCTTGAGTCGAAAATCTATGGTAGGTTGATTGCCTATGCTCTCTTATTGCTTATTGAGTTGAGAGCTTTACATGCCAGGTTTAAGGTGTGTAATGATGGTGTTCTTTTGGCCAAATTACAGATAAGGCTATTGCTACTTGATCAGATTAAAGAGGCACAAAAGACGAATGTGAGAATTTAAAAGATTGTGGAAGACTACAAAAAGTATGAGAGTAGGAATTTTTATGTGAGGGATGATGGCAGTGTCTGATACAAAGTAGACTATATGTTTTTTATGATACATAATTAAAGAAGAGAATTTTAGAGGAGGCACATTAATCATCTTATGAAGTACCAAGATGTATCAAGATTTGAAGCGGTATTATTGGTGGTTAGGGATGAAAAAGGACATAGTAGAATTTGTATCTTGATGGCTCACTTGTCAGAGGGTGAAGGCTGAGCACTAGGTTCCTTCAGGGTTGCTACAACCATTGTCAATTCCCGAGTGAAAGTGGGAGTAAGTGACCATAGATTTTGTGGTTAGATTTCCTTTGACCTAGAGGAAGTATAATGCAATCTGGGTAATAGTGGATAGATTAACAAAGTTAGCCCATTTTCTTCTAGTTAGGATGGATTACTCACTAGACAGGATAGCTGAGTTGTACATTAATGAGGTGGTAAGATTGCATAAAATCCCAGTTTCTATTGTGTCTGATCAAGATCTAAGATTTACATCCAGATTTTGGAAGAGTTTGCAGGATGCCTTGGGTTCTCGATTATATTTTAGTATTGCTTTCCATCCACAGACAGATGAACAATCAGAGAGAGTAATACAGGTTTTGGAGGACATGTTGAGAAGCTGTGTTATCGAGTATACTGGAAGTTGGGATAGACACTTGTCATTGGTTGGTTTGCATAAAACAATAGCTTTCAGTTTAGTATTGGAATGGCTCCTTATGAGACTTTGTATAGTAGGAAGTGCAGGACACTATTATTTTGGGATGAAATTGGAGAAGGTAAACTGGTAGGTCCCGACTTAATCAAAGAAACAAAAGAGAAAGTGAAAGTAATTCAAGATCCGTTGAAAGAAGCTTCAGACTAACAGAAATCATACACATATTTGAAGAGAAATGATATAGAGTATAGTGTGGGGGATAAGGTATTCCTGAAAGTATCTCTTTGGAAGAAGATTTTGAGATTTGGACTGAAAGAAAAGTTAAGTCATCGTTTCATTGGTCCATATGAGGTACTAAAAAGAGTGGGACCATTAGCTTATAGACTGGCTTTGCCATCCAAGTTAGATAAGATACACAATGTCTTTTCATGTCTCGTTGCTTCGGAGGTATAGATCATATCCATCTCATATTTTATCAATTGAGTTGATTGAGGTGAGTCCAGATTTGACATACTAAGAAGAGCCAATGACTATTTTAGCAAGGGAGGCAAAAGAGTTAAGGAATAAGAAACTGCCACTGGTTAAAGTATTATGGAGGAATCATTCTGCCAAAGAAGTGACATGGGAGAGTGAGTTTGTTATGCAGAGTCAGTATCCTAAACTCTTTTAGAGTTGATATCAGGTAATTTTGAGGGAGAAATTAATTAAGGGGGAGAGAGTTGTAACATCCGCAAAATTTGCTAAAATAAAATAAAATTAAATTAAACTAAAATAAATAATCTGTGGGAGAAATGAAGATTTTAAAGTGAGAAAAATAGATTATATATATTAAATATATGTAGAATATAAATTACATATAAAAGTCAAAGGTAATAGTAAAGTCAACATGTGAATAGTGAAATATAAATAGTAAAACGTAAAAAGATTAAAAAAATTTAAAATTTAAATAATTTTGAATGAGAGATGAAAAATATGATTTTTAAAATAAATAAATAATTAATTAATTAAAAATAATTATTTAATAATTATTTAAGTTTTAAAAGAAGAAAAGGAAGAAAAAAATTAAAACGTAAACTTCATCTTCTTCCTCTCTTTTTAGTCTTGGCCAAAACTCCATGGAAGCAAGGGGAAGCTTTTCTTTTCTTTAAAACACCAAATTTTTAGTGAATTTTCAAGAATCAAAAGAAAATTTGGTGATTTTCCAACAAATTGGTAAGCTTTTCTCTTTATTTGGATGGTTTGCTCAAGTTTGATGGTAGTTTGGATGAAGTAATAGATGAGTTAGGGTTTTGGAATAGTAATCACAAAGAATTAATGTTTATTTGATTTTATGATTTAAATAATGTTATTAAATGATTTTAATGATAGAAATGAACTTAGAATATTAAATAGAATTTAGTTGAATGGATATTTAAAATTAAAGAAAGTTAAGGTTGAAATTTGTAAATTTGAAGGAAATGTATTAAATTGATTTTATTAGTTATAATGTGTAGAAATGTGATTCTAATACATAATATATACTTACATTTTGAATATGCATTTAGTAGATTGTATTTGCCCAACATTAGTGGTGAAGGGCATAGTAAAAAGTGGTGAGAAAGTGGTAATTTTGGTAGCTTGAAAGTTGCTTAAACAAGGTTAGAACATGCTTTGATAGAATTGTATTGTAATGAAATATGAATGGCATATTACCTTGTATTTTGGTATTGATGCTTTGTCATTTTGATGTATGAACTCACATGTAAAGTGCTTAGATACAAGTTTAAACACATGAATTGCATAATGTATGGACATTTAAGCTATTTTAGAGTGACTAATGGCATTAAGGAATGTGGTCAGATAAAAAAAATGTTATATACCAAAATGTAACCATATATTGGTTACATTATGAAATTGGACATGTGATAAATAAATGGGAAAATTGTAAAAAGAATGAAAATTGGGATAATTGCCAAAGCTTGAAAAAATGTGAAATTGAATATATTATGTGTGAAACCTTATATAATATTATTTTTTCAGAGTTTATATTTGGCGGCATGCCTATGATTGCCTTAGGACTAGACACTGGGCGTCACTGATATTTAATTTGCCTTCGGGCTAAATGCTGGGCATCGCCATTATATATTTTGCCGTAGGACTAGATGCTGGACATCATTATTATTTATCTTCGGGCTAGACATTGGGTGTCAAAAATAGTTTAAAACATTATCTCTGGAACTTTAATATTATAAATGGTCTTTTAAGTCCAATGCATGTGATTGTGTTAAGTATTAATTTAGTAAGGATAATGAAATTAAATTGAAAAGAAATTTCATGTTGCATCACTGGATTTATTGAAAAAGCAATTTACATTATTTTATTTTAACTTACATTTATTATCAAAGTATGTATCACTAGGCGAAATACTTAGCGCGATTTTGTTTATCGTGCAAGTAGCATGCTTAGTATTGAAAGCCCTGCTGAACCTAAGCAGGTTTAGGGATTCTAGATTTTGCTAAAAGGTTTGTATTGTTACTACGGGACCTTAACCAGTTGCAAGCATATAAACATCTACTTGTAAAATTTATCTTAATTATGTACATTATTTATGTATATTTGAAAATGTTGTAAATTATAAAATTTTTGGGATAAGTGTGAAGTTTGTGTATATATTTTAAATAGGTATTTATATATGTTTATGTGATTTTGAGAAAATATTGGAGGATGGTGAAGTAAGGGATATTTGAATGTATGAATTTGGGAGTGAAAATTTTTTTTGCGGGTTGAGTAATTGATTTTTTTTTTGGAATGTCCAAAATACAATCGAAACTCTGACGAATTTTTCCTAAACATTTTTCTTTAAAATTAGTATTTTATTAATTTAATTATTTACATATTTTCACTTATGAACTTGTTAAAGTACATTTATAAGTTTTAATTGTTTTGTTATAATTATGAGAAATTTTATAATTATCTAAGATGATAACATTCTTGTATTCTATATATGTATTATACTTATATGGCTCATAGATATTGTACATATATCGGGTATAAGGTTTTTATAATACCATTCTCGCATAATCCTTATGGATTCATCAAGTATATATACAAATATCAAATCTCATCACACACACATTGTAATATCCCAAACTATACCCTAAAAGTTTTAAAAATGTTAATTGTTGTAATTGGATTAAATGATTTAAGGTGTATATATGATTAAGATAAGAGAGGAAAGTGTGTATATGTTGTATATATGAAGATACATACAACATATACAAGTCAACTTTATTGATGGTCAAATGAGTTAATTAATCATTTTAAAATGGAATTAATATAAGTGGAAGATGATATTTTGGTTAATTATATTATTAAATAATGTATTTTGCTTGGTGGATATTAAAAGAGGATTTTATGGTTAAGAGGGTTGGTTTGTGTTGACTTGTGATAATCATTTTCTATCATCATCTTCTTCTTTCTTTTGGTTAGCCGACCATCACCATCTTCATCAAGGAAGAGAGGTTTTGTGATTTCTAACTCTAGATTGAAGGGTGTTTCAAGTGATCAAGTTGGAATTCTAAGGATTTTCTTCACTTTTGGTAAGTTTCCAACTTGTTCCTTTGTTTTCTTTTGAGTTTGTGTTGTTGAATTTGGTGGTTAGTTGATGTAGTTGTATATATAGTTGATTTTGATGTGTTTAAGGTTGTTGTGTTTAATTGACTTTGATTTTGAGATTGGTTTGAAGAGAAAGGGTTAAGTTCGGTGAAAGAGACAAGAGTTGTGGATTGTGTATGTGTTAAGTTGTTAAGTATGGTTATGATTTGTGTTTTGATGCATGAAGTGAGTTGTTTTGATGTTATGCAAATTTATTATGGTTTATTGTTAGTTTTGGGTAAGTTTGTTTGGAGTGAAAAGGGTGAAAGAAAGATGTTTGTTGGATGTGGTGTTGTTGGTATCGATTTTAGGTTTTTGGCCTGACACGCCCATTAACACGGCCATGTCTTTGGGCGTGTCAATGGTTTTGTTTTCTAGATGGGTGACACGAGCAGTGACACGCCCATGTCACTGAGCGTGTCACAGCTTCTGTGTTGGAGTAGTATTGACACATCCAGTGACACGCCTATGTCACTGAGCGTGTCATAGCTACTGTGTTGTTGGAAGATTGACACGTCCAGTGACACGCCCATGTCACTGAGCGTGTCAAAGCTTCTGTGTTGTGGGTTTAGGGCACGATCAGGGACACGCCCGTATTGTTGAGTGTGTCATGTGTAGGGTTTGCCCTAGTTAGCTATTGTTCTTATTTCTTATGTGTAATCACCTTTGAATTAGGTTTTGAAGAGATTTGAGTTGCCCTAATCTAAGGATTGAAAGAATCTTGGAAGAGGAGTTTGGTATTGGAGTGAGTTGCTCTTGAGGTAAGTACAAACCCTAGGGAGTATAAAGAGATTTGAGTTGCCCTAACCTTCTGTAGAGAGATGCTTATGATTGGTGGAAGACGGTTCTACATGCGATGGATGATCCACCGACCTTGTCTTATGGTGATTTTCTGCGGGAGTTTGAGCAGAAATATACTCCTAGGGAGTATAAAGATTCAAAGAAGATGGAATTTCTAAATCTGAGACAAGATAACCGGACAGTGACAAAGTATGAGATTGAGTATATCTGGTTGAGTCATTATGTCGGTGGGATTATTTCAGATTATATAGACCGGTGCAGGAGATTTGAGGAGGGGTTGAGACCCTCTATTATGTGTATTATTGCTGGTTCTCGATACCAAGATTTTTCTCAGTTGGTTGCAGCTGCCAGAAGTGTTGAGAGAGCACAGGGTATTGCAGCAGCAACTACTGAGGAAGAAACTAGAGTTAGGAGACCCCAGTTTGAGGTAGGGTCTTCATCTATGAAGAGAGGTAGAGGAAGTTATTTTTCAAGGGTCAGCAGGAATTAGAGGCAATCTGGTAGGTCAGTTCAGTATCAGAGGCAGAGATCGAGACCTACAGTTTCTGTAAGTGCTCCGACTCTAGTGGTTCATAGGTATATTCCACCTACATGTGTTCATTGTGGTAGGGCACATGGGGTGCTTACTGGAAGATGGGTGGACCAGGAGTATGTTTTAGATGTGGGTCACTAGATCATTTCATCAAAGATTGCCCTGAGCTACTGGAAGATAGACAGACTGATACTGCAGCTTCTCGACCCAGTGTCAGCAGAGGAGGTCAAGGGGGCAGAGGTTTTAGTAGAGGTGGTCGATCTGGATTTTGTCAGAGAGGCGGCTCTACATCTGGAGGCAGTAGGACAGATGAGGCTGGGTCATCTCAGCGAGTGTATGTGATGCAGAGGCAGCCAGACGCTTCAGCCATTATTGTAGGTACATTTTCTTTATTCGGCATTTCAGTTCTTGCTCTTATTGATCCAGGATCTACTCATTCATACATAAGTGCATCTATCTTGCCTGTATCTGAATTGCATTCTGAGTCCTTAGGATTTGATGTTTTGGTGACAAATTCTTTAGGGCATAGTGTGGTAGTTAGCAGGGTGTATCGTGATAGTTCAGTTGGGTGTAGCATGAGGAGTTTCTGGGTGATTTGATTGAAATGCCTTTTAAGGAGTATGATTTGATTTTAGGCATGGATTGGTTGTCTAAGCATGAAGCTGTAGTAGATTGTCAGAAGAAGTGTGTTACCCTTAGAACCGATGATGGTAGAAGTGTGATGGTATCTAGTGAGTAGAAACAACTTGCATCTATGTTTGTTTCAGCTGTTGCAGCTAGGAGGTTGATTTAGAAAGAATGTGAGGCTTATCTTACTCATGTGGTGGATACCAGAGTAGTGGGTTTTCAACTTGATAGTACACCCACAGTTGCTGAATTTCCAAATGTTTTTCCTAAAGAGTTGCCAGGGTTACCTCCTGAGAGAGAGGTTGAGTTTGGTATCGATTTTTTGTCTGGTACCACTCCCATCTCTATTACTCCTTATCAGATGGCACCTGCTGAGTTGAGAGAATTGAAAGTGCAATTGCAGGAGTTGTTGGATAAAGGGTTTGTTCGCCCTAGTGTGTCTTCGTGGGGAGCACCTATTTTATTTGTAAAGAAGAAGGATGGTACTTTGAGGTTGTGCATCGATTATAGGCAGTTGAACAAGGTGACTATAAAGAATAAGTATCTTTTGCCTAGGATAGATGATCTCTTTGATCAGTTGAATGGAGCAACAGTCTTCTCTAAAATTGATCTGAGATCAGGGTACCATCAATTGAGAGTCAGAGCTAAAGATGTATCTGAGACAGCTTTTCATATAAGGTATGGGCATTATGAGTTTTTGGTAATGCCTTTTGGGTTAAAGAATGCACCAGCAGCTTTTATGGATTTGATGAATAGGGTGTTTAGACCCTATCTAGATCAGTTTGTAGTGGTCTTTATCGATGATATTTTGGTGTATTCGAATAATAAGGAGGAACATGATGAGCATCTGTGGATTGTATTGCAGACTTTGAGAGAGAAGCAATTGTATGCTAAGCTATCTAAATGTGAATTTTGGCTTGATCAAGTGACTTTTCTCTGTCATGTGGTTTCAGCAGATGGTATAAGAGTTGATCCGAGTAAAGTTGAGGTCATTTTGAATTGGAGTCCACCGAAGACTGTGACTAAGGTTAGAAGTTTTCTGGGTTTGGCAGGCTATTATCGATGGTTCGTGAAGGGTTTTTCTTTGATAGCTACTCCACTCACTAGATTACTTCAGAAGGGAGTTAGATTCATGTGGACAGATCGGTGTTAAGTAAACTTTGAGCAGTTGAATGAGATGTTGACTCAAGCTCCTGTTCTTACCTTGCCTGTGGAAGATAAACCATATGTAATTTACAGTAATGCTTCACATAGTGGTTTAGGTTGTGTTTTGATGCAGGAGAGTAGAGTCATAGCTTATGCTTCTCAGCAGTTGAGGCCGCATGAGCTTAATTAGCCAACGCATGACTTGGAGTTAGCAACCATAGTTTTTACTTTGAAGATTTGGCGACATTATCTTTATGGGGAGAAGTGTTTCATCTATGCAGATCACAAGAGTTTGAAATATTTGGGTGTTCAGAGAGAGCTGAATCTTCGGCAGAGACGGTGGTTGGAGTTGATTAATGACTATGACTGTTTGATTGATTATCATCCTAGTAAGGCAAATGTAGTTGCTGATACCTTGAGTCGGAAGTCTTTGGCAGGTTTGACTGCTTATTCACTCTCGTTGCTTGTTGAGTTGAGAGCATTGCATGCTAATTTTGAATCATGTGATAATGGTGCTTTATTGGCTCAGTTACAATTGAGACCGGTATTGTTGGATCAGATTAGAGAGGCTCAGTTGGTAGATGAAAGAATTCAGAAAATTATTTTGGATTGTAAAAAGGGGGAGAGCCGAGATTTCCATGTGAGAAGTGATGGTAGTCTTTGGTTCAAAGATAGATTGTGTGTTCCTGATGATGCAAGATTGAAAAAGATTATTTTGGAGAAAGCACATTAGTCGACTTTTGCTATGAACCCTGGGAGTACCAAGATGTATCATGATTTGAAGAAACATTATTGGTGGTCAGGTATGAAGAGGGACATAGCGGAGTTTATATCTAAATGTTTTACTTGTCAGAGAGTGAAGGCCGAGCACCAAGTTCCAACAGGGTTGCTCCAACCTTTATCAGTGCCTGAATGGAAATGGGAGCGAGTAACAATGGATTTTGTGACTGGTTTGCCATTGACTCAGAAGAAGCATGATGCCATCTGGGTGATTATTGATCGATTGACAAAGACAACTCATTTCCTTCCAGTTCGGATGGATTATTCTCTTGAGAAGTTGGTTGAGTTGTATATTAGCGAGATTGTAAGATTACATGGAGTCCCAATTTCTTTAGTGTCTGATCAAGATCCTCGGTTTACTTTAAGATTTTGGAAGAGTTTGCATAATGCTTTGGGTTCTCGGTTGCATTTTAGCACTGCTTTTCAACCTCAGATAGATGGGCAGTCAGAGAGAGTGATACAGATTTTGGAGGACATGTTGAGAAACTACGTGATTGATTTCTTTGAAAGTTGGGACAGATTTTTGCCATTGATGGAATTTGCTTATAACAACAGTCATCAGTCCAGCATTGGAAAGGCACCTTATGAGGCATTGTATGGTAGAAGATGTAGGATGCCTCTGTGTTGGGATGAAGTTGGAGAAGGTAAGTTGGTTGGTCCCGATTTGATTAAGGAAACGGAAGAGAAAGTGAAAATAATTCGAGATCGGTTGAAAGCAGCTTCAGACCGACAGAAATCATATTCGGATTTGAAGAGGAGAGACATAGAGTTTAATGTAGGAGATAAAGTATTTTTGAAAGTGTCTCCTTAGAAGAGAATTTTGAGATTTGGCCGCAAAGAAAAGTTGAGTCCTCTTTTCATTGGAACTTATGAGGTACTGGAGAGAGTTGGACCAGTTGCTTATCGACTTGCTTTGCCACCTGAATTGGATAGAATTCATAATGTCTTCCATATCTCTGTGCTACAGAGATACAGATCAGACCCATCTCATATCTTGTCAGTTGAATCTATTGAGGTGAGTCCATATCTGACTTTTGAAGAAGAACCAGTGGCTATTTTGGCACATGAAGTAAAAGAATTGAGAAATAAGAAAGTGCCACTTGTGAAGGTTCTTTGGAAGAATCATGCTAAGCAAGAGGCGACTTGGGAGAGTGAGCAAGTGATGCGAGACCAGTATCCTCAATTATTCCAGACTTGAGATCAGGTAATTTCAAGGACGAAATTTATTTGTAGAGGGGGAGAATTGTAATATCCCAAACTATACCTTAAAAGTTTTGGAAATGTTAATTGTTGTAATTGGATTAAATAATTTAAGGTGTATATATGATTAAGATAAGAGAGGAAAGTGTGTATATGTTGTATATATGAAGATATATACAACATACACAAGTCAACTTTATTGATGGTCAAATGAGTTAATTAATCATTTTAAAATGGAATTAATATAAGTGGAAGATAATATTTTGATTAATTATATTATTAAAATAATGTATTTTGCTTGGTGGATATTAAAAGAGGATTTTGTGGTTAAGAGGGTTGGCTTGTGTTGACTTGTGATAATCATTTTCTATCATCTTCTTCTTCTTTCTTTTGGTTAGCCGGCCATCACCATCTTCATCAAGGAAGAGAGGTTTTGTGATTTCTAACTCTAGATTGAAGGGTGTTTCAAGTGATCAAGTTGGAATTCTAAGGATTTTCTTCACTTTTGGTAAGTTTCCAACTTGTTCCTTTGTTTTCTTTTGAGTTTGTGTTGTTGAATTTGGTGGTTGGTTAATGTAGTTGTATATATAGTTGATTTTGATGTGTTTGAGGTTGTTGTGTTTAATTGACTTTGATTTTGAGATTGGTTTGAAGAGAAAGGGTTAAGTTTGGTGAAAAAGACAAGAGTTGTGGATTGTGTATGTGTTGAGTTGTTAAGTATGGTTGTGATTTGTGTTTTGATGTATGAAGTGAGTTGTTTTGATGTTATGCAAATTTATTATGGTTTATTATTGGTTTTGGGTAAGTTTGTTTGGAGTGAAAAGGGTGAAAGAAAGATGTTTGTTGGATGTGGTGTTGTTGGTATCGATTTTAGGTTTTTGGCCTGACACGCCCATTAACACGGCCATGTCTTTGGGCGTGTCAATGGTTCTATTTTCTGGATGGGTGACACGAGCAGTGACTCACCCATGTCATTGAGCATGTCACAGCTTCTGTGTTGGAGTAGTATTGACACGTCCAGTGACGCCTATGTCACTGAGCGTGTCATAGTTATTGTGTTGTTGGAAGATTGACACGTCTAGTGACACGCCCATGTCACTGAGCGTGTCAAAGTTTCCGTGTTGTGGGTTTAGGGCACGATTAGGGACATGCCCGTGTTGTTGAGCGTGTCATGTGTAGGGTTTGCCCTAGTTAGCTATTGTTCTTATTTCTTATGTTTAATCACCTTTGGATTAGGTTTTGAAGAGATTTGAGTTGCCCTAATCTAAGGATTGAAAGAATCTTGGAAGAGGAGTTTGGTATTGGAGTGAGTTGCTCTTGAGGTAAGTACAAACCCTACATGATTGCATACATTTACATGATTTTGGGACTCAACACATTTGGTTGAAAAATATGTTAGGTTACCTATTATATTATTGATATATGAGAATGGTGCAAAGATTTGTATTATGTGCATTATGTGAATTATATGTTGATGATTCAAAATATATGAACAATGTAAGTTGTGATGTACACTCAAATGATGAAATGTGAAGCCATTGATGTTGGCTATAATGATGTAAATGAAATAATAAAAGAATTGTGTGCCTAGTATGTTATTTAATTTTCAGAGTTTTGTTATTGGTGGCATGCCTAAAAGTAACACTCCCTTGAAGCTGGGTTGGGCTTGGTCCTTGAAGCCAAGTTGGGTTGATGCCATACTCCCCTTGAAGCTTGGTTGAGCCTAGTCCTTGAAGCCTAGTTGGGAAGTTACATATGAGATGTTTCTCATTGTGATAATGATACGCCTACGGGCTTGATAAATGTGATTATAGAACCAAAACAGTAACTCTGAAATTTTAATGGCACATTAGTTTCTTTTGAGCTCATGTTTGTCTTTGCTTTAAATGTGGATCATGAATGATGAAACAATTGAATAATATAATGAAATGTAATGTTATGAAATATGATATCCTTGCATATTGTTTACAATTCTTGAAAGTTTGACATTGGCATTATATTTGAATCATATTGTTATCATGGTTTGTACCACTAAGCTGTTGGCTTAGCGCGATTGTGATTTATCGCGCAGGTGACAGGGTAGATCCGGTTGAACTGGAAAGTTCAGCTAGACCGAGTCGAGTCTAGGCTTGTGATCCCTTGTGAAGAGTTGATATTTGGACATCAAGATCAGAGATGAACTGCCAAGCATGTATAAACTCTATATTTTTGTAAATATTAATTTTGATGTATACATATGTATATTCCACTACATTTTTCAGCTGCTTATTAAACAAATATTTTAGATAAACTTTTGGGTACTATTGTGGTATATATGTATAAGTGTTTTAATAAGAAATGTTTTATCTATTACTACCTATTATGATTATTTGATTAAAGGTTGGTTTGCTTCAAATAGACTGTGACATTCTTGTATCCGATATACGTATATTACATATATGGGTGTAAATGATGTACGTATATTGGGTATAGGGGTGTTACACGCATATATTAAGACATTATATCACACACATCATCACATAATCTACAAACATATCACAACTACATATATTGGGTTCAAATAACCCTATGTCGTATTCTGGTTTCAGAGATATTCTTATAGCCTATTGCGACTCCGGAAATTTAAGTGTCACATCCGTCCCCCTGTTGACACATTTGTGTCTAGCCCGTAGGCAAAACAATCATAATTGACACCCAGTGTCTAGTTCGAAAGCACATTATATCAGATATGATGCCCAACGTCTATCCCGAAGGCAAATCATATCAATAGTATCAAATACAATTCTCTGGGACATGATACTATACAAGTCAAATACACATTCCGTATTCTTATTTACTTTCCATAATTTTTCATATTTCTCAAGTGATCAACCATTTACATGATCACTTCCATATTTTCTCATTCTCATTTATCATTTTCACATTTTTTTAGCTCATCACATTACATATCCATGAGTCACATTCACAATGTGACTTATTTTCATATTCTTATCACAATTCACAATCATATACATAATTCTCATCACATACACATTGTACATAATATTTGTTCACATTCATATTATAATACATTTTCACACTTTATATATCACATTGCACAAAATATTATTAAGTCCAACCAACACACACACATTTATGCACCTTATCACTTTAAAGGAATACTAACATCCTTTAAAGTGTGCCAACATACATTATGCTAAGCATAAAAATTCACTTATAATGCTAACAAAGTATGTACTAATCTTAATTTGTCAATTTCCAAGCTAATTCCACCTTCTAACTCAAACTTTCACCAATGCCCTTCAATTTTTTAATTTTGTAACTTCTCCTTACTCAATCCTAAACTATATTATAAATTCCAATATAGCATTAGCAACTCATTTTAACACACTTTAATCATTCAAACACCAATTACATCAATTATATCCAACATTTCACCAAAACCCTATTTTAATTATTATTACCTTATTCAAACTTTAACCAAACCTACTCATTTCTAACATTTAACCATAAAATCATTATCCACATGTCAAAATAATACTATAATAATTCATTTCAATAATTATACTCACTTTTATTCAAAACTCTAATTTCACATATTCAACTATAAAATTCCAGCCTTATTCAAACTTACTCATATTATTCAAACTTACTCATATCCAAATTATTATCATAAAATCACAACACTAATACTAAAATAATATTAAATCAATCCATTATAAGAATTATAATCAACTATATCAAAACTCTTATTCAAACATCACTGTCCCATAACCCTAAATTCATCATCCAAGTTCACCTTAACAAATTAATCAATAATTCACCATATATGCATTATATTAACTCAATTACAATCAAGTTTAACCATTTATATAAATTTCTCTCACTACCTTAATTATACATAATTATCAAAACAAGAAGAACAAACTTAAAAAAATAAGTACTTGATTCTTTGATAATCCTTCAAAATCACCTTAAATCTCTCGAATTTCTTTTGTAATTTGAATATATTAAGAAACAAAACACCCTCTCTCTCTCTCTCTCTAGTAATGAAGCTCGGCCATGGAAGAAGCAAGAAGAAGAAAACGACTTTTGTCTCTTCTTATTTCCTATCCATACATATATTTATTTATATATTAATTAATTATTAAATTTTCTTTTAATTTTAACCACACACTCCTCCTTTTTTGACTTTTCTTTCTCTTTAATTGTTATTATTAATTAATTAATTAATAAATATCTAAAGTTTCATTATATTCCATTATCAAAATTATTTTTATTTTTAATTTATTTTATTCATTATTATTATTATTATTATTATTATTGTTAGACAAATGATCTCAATTTTGATCATTGACAATTCAAATTGAATGACTTATTTAACATGTGTTTAAAGAACTTTGTTGCAGGATTAGATCTATTTGAACAGAGCACATTTAGTGGTCGCACAAGATATGAAGACGACCGCCCATACTCAATTGCATGATGAAACCATATCATAGAAGGGTTCGTGTTTTATTAGTTTTTGTCATAGAATTGTATCTTATTTATTATGATGATTATTGTTTTCTTTAGGTATTTTGGTAGTTTTAATCTGTTTATTTAGTGATTTCATCAATTTTGGTAGTTTTAATTTATTTCAGTGTTTATGTCATTTTTGTTCTAGTTTTTAGTATGGTGTTTATGTGTTGTTGGTTAATGTTTATTTGATTCTTGTTTAAAGTTTGTTTAAGTGTTTTTTTTAGGTTAATATGCAAAATTTTTCCTTGGAAAGAAAGAATAGCATGAAGCATGTCTCACCTTAAGGGCAAAACCAAGGAACTAAGAGAGGAAGGAAAATTTGGGCAGTAACTGACACATTCAGGTGACACGGCCAGGAGCTTGGCCATGTCCCACACTTAGCCAAGGAAGAAGACCAAAGAAAGAAGAGCAAAGAACGAAGAGAGCAGTAGGTGACACACTCAGGTAACACGGCCAAGCCACTGGCCGTGTCACATGACACGACCAGGAGCTTGGCCGTGTCACACTCCATTCCAAAGAAGAAAAGATGAAGAATTACACAGAAGCTGACACACTCAGGTGACACGGCCAAGCCACTGGCCGTGTCACATGACACGGCCACCAGCTTGGCCATGTCACTCCATGGACTAAAGGAAGAAAGAAAACACGGATTTTTGGAGCGAGGTTTCGTATAAATAAGAGGATTAGGGTTTTTGAAGAAAAAAATTTTCATCAGCCATCAAACATAAACTTTTGAGTTTCCATTTGTTTTCTTTGAGAATTTTGATTACAGTTTGATGCAAACAGTTTAGATTAAATTTGTTTTAGCCATTGTAATATTCTTCTAGCAAAGATCTAAACAAGAGATTCTTCAGAAGCTAAAGGGAGTTTGTAATTTGGTTTTGTTCTCAAACTTTATCTCTTAAGTTTCATTGGAATTGTATTCTTGAATTCTATTATGTCTAGATTGATTTCTTTGAATTTTAATGAGATGAATATGTTTGATAGCATTATTATGAACTAATTTGATCTAGTCTAGGGTTTGTATGGATCTACTATGATTGTATGAATTGGTTATTGCTCTTAACTGAATTATTTCTCTAGCCTTAATTGAATGGATTACTGTTAATATATAATTGATTGGCCACCAATTATGTGTTTTAGGTATTAGATGAAGGATTGAGAAATGAAGTCTAATGCTGGAACAATTCAATTAGGGACTTAGGTGAATTAGAAATATAACCTAAGAAAAGGATCATTTCAATTGTAACAAGATTATTTGAGAGAGGTTTGAATGCGAGAGCTTATTTCCTTGATTCAATTAATTAAGTTGCTTGAAATCTATCCTTGAAATTAAATTGGTTGAGAGGAATAACCATTCATACATATAAGTTAGTAGAGAAGTGTAAACCCTAGACCTTTCTATTAAGTGAATCAATATATCAGCTTAGTTTACTTTTATTGTTTTAAACTCCAATCGATCTGTCTTCATTAGTTGTTAGCAATTTAAATATATCGATAATTTGTTATTTACAATCTGATAATCAATTAGCTTATCTAGCTTCCTTGAGAGACGACCTTGAGGTGTTCACCAAGATACTACAGCAGCCTCGTATACTTGCGAGTGTAGTTCTAGTAGTGTTAATTAGGGCACAACAGTTCGCGGTCAGAAACCCGACCTCAGTCGCGACCGCACTTCCAGAAGAGCGACCGTCCTAAAATCATGGACGACCGCAACACAAGAAACCCAAATCATCCAAATTACAGTAAGGTTCGCGGTGACAAGAACGGTGAAGGATACGGTCTTGCCTATCACTTTAGCGACCGCCCTTTGATATCCGCGACCGCTCTGATGATTCAGGAGAAATCTGGTTAAACTGACAGTAATGTTCACGTCCTAAGGTGCATCCAGAAGTTCGATGCGAGTGTCCTAACTCGACAGCGAGATGGCACCTAGAGCGACTGCGACATTCATATTTAGGTGGACTTTCATTTTGCCCAGTCAAAGAATGCCACGTATGATGACCGTTATAAACCCACTTCAGCATTCAAAAAGGGTGACTGCACCTATCCTATGCGATACCGTCCCGACAACCACAGCATGGGCAAGATTCCTACTGCAGAGCACTTAAATTTGACCGTTGAAGCAAATTTGAATGCAGCGACAGCACCTTGTCCAAGGGCGACCGCGTGTGTCATGAGCGCGACCATCCTTGTATCAAGGACGACCACGAAATGCTTCAAACAGTCTATTGAAAATGGTCTAAACTGCCAAGCCTAATTCTCATTATCTATAACGGTTAGTCAGACCACTTTGGCTATACATACATTTCTATTCTGTTAAGAAAGAAGTAGCAAGAGAAGAAAAAAGAGGAGAATCAAAATTTTATAGCCAAGCAACATATTTTCTTTTACTCCAACTTACAATTAAATTGTAATGAATGTTAGGTGTAAGCATTGAAAACACCATTGTAAAAGTTTGAGTGTGAGCTTGAAAAACACTTAGGCTATGAGAGTGAGCCTGGTAAAACTCTTGTAAAGGTTGTGAGAGTAAGCCTAGTAAAATTCTTGTAAAGGTTTTGAGTGTAAGCCTTAATAAAACACTTATCAAGTTAGGTGTGAACTTGTGAAAACACCAAAGTTGGAAGTGAGCATGTGAAACTTCAAAGATAAGTGATACCTTAACAAGTTGTTAAGGAAGTGGATGTAGGATTGAAGTAAATCCGAACCACTATAAATCTTGTGTGTTCTTTCTTCTTCTCACTACTCAACCAATTCTCTATTCCGCAATTCTTGTTCGTTGAGTTTTTAAATTTGCCATAATTTCTTGAGGAAACCAATTCAACCCCCCTCTTGGTTGCCATCTTGGGATAACAATTGGTATCAGAGCTTTGAAATTTCTTAAACTTAATTGTGAAATTTGATCCACTATGGCAACTTCTTCTTCATCAAACTCTATCTCTCATGGAAATCTTAACACTATTCTTAGACCCTACTTTGATGGAACTGATTATTCCTACTGGAAACACAAAATGTATTTGTTTCTAGATAGTGAAGGGATTGAACTATGGGATTTTGTGGAAAGTGAGTGGAAACCTCCCACTTATGAAGTTGATGGTATTCAAGTTCCTCTTCCCAAAGCACAATGGTCAACTATCAATGTCAAAGATCGATTCAAGAACAATAGAGGCGCTTCCATCTTGATGAATTCCATTTCAAGAGAAGAAGGTGGAAGAGTTCAACATTTAACTTGTGCACATTGCATTTGGAAAACACTCAAAAACTACCATGAAGGTACGACTCAAGTAAGATTCACCAAGAAATAAATGCATATTCATGAGTATGAGTTATTCAAGATGAAAACAAATGAAAATGTCACCGACATGACAAATCGCTTGCTTGCTATTGTCAACGAACTAAAGAAGTATGGCAAGGTATATGATCAAGGTGATGTAAACAGTAAAATCTTGAGAGCCTTAACAGATAGAAAGAACTTTGAATCAAAAGTATCATCCATCAAAGAAGCTCATGATCTTAGCACATTAAGAACAGACGAACTTGTGGGAAAACTACTCACATTTGAGCTACACAGTGAAAAAGAAGAAGATCAAGGTGAAAAAGAAAAGAGAAAACCAACTCTCAAAGCAATCAAAGAAGTTGAGAGCTCAAGCAACGAAGGTACTGATGATGAAGATGAAATGCCAATGTTCTCAAAAAGAATCAATGAATGGAAAAGGAAGAAAAGATTACAAGCAAATAAAAGTACACTTCCTAAATCCTCCTTCAAAGATAAAGAAAAGAAAAATGAGGTAAAGTGCTATGAATGTGGAAAAATTGGTCACATCAAATCAGATTGCTTCAAAGTAAAGAATAAAAGGAAATGGGACAAAGAAAAGAAAAAGTCTCTCAAAGCCACATGGGATGACTCCTCTTCAAGTGAAGAAGAAGAAGAAGAAGAAGGAATTGCAAACCTATGTCTCATGGCTATTGAAGATGACTCCAATGAGGTAAGTACTCAATCCTTTGATCTAGTAGCACATGATAATATTGATGATCTAGATGATAGTGATTTGATTGAGAACATGAACTTTAAAATAGAAAAATATTTTTCTAAAATGATGCTCTATAAAGAAAAAAGCTCTAAGTTAGAAAAGGATTTTATATGCTTAAAGAACTCTGCTTTAGAATTGAAAACCTCAAATAAACACTTGATGGATTCAATAGAAGAGTTAAATAAAAACTCATATGATTTAGAAAAAATTATTAAAGAGAATGAAATTCTGAAGCATGAACTAAAAGAACTAAAAGAATCAATTTCAAAATTTCATAAAGGAAAGGAAGCCTTAGACACATTAATTGGTAACCAAAGATCACCCTCCTTAAAATATGGATTAGGATTCAATGGCTCAACCAACACTGCACCAAGCACACCAACATTCGTAAAAGCATCTACAACTAAAATTTATAATGTTGATATTGTAAGGAACAAAGATGCTCACACCAAGTCTAAAAGTTCCAAAAGAACTTTTCATGGCTCACTAGCAAATAGAGCTATGCTCTCAAAAAATAATCATGCATTTATGTACACTAAACTTGCACAAAAGCAATCACATATTTGTAGTTGTATGCATAATACTTGGAATACAAAAAGAAAAATGCAAAAATATAAAACACAATGGCAATGCACATATTGCATGAAATTTGGACATAAAAGTTTCTTTTATCATATTAGAAAGGCTCATCTCAAGCTAGAAGACACCTTTATTACTAACCATCAAGGACCCAACTTCGTGTGGGTACCTAAGAAAAGATAACCACTATTGCCTTATAGGTATGCCTAAAATCTACTATCAACGAAAGCACATGGCTTGTGGATAGTGGGTGCTTAAGGCATATGACCGGGAATGCAAAGCTCTTTATAAGTATTACCTACAAACATGGAGGTAATGTTACTTTTGAAAATGATGCTAAAGGTAAAATTATTGGTGTTGGCTCCATTGGTTCAGTTGGTAAAGATTTAATAGAAGATGTATGGCTTGTTGATGGATTGAAACATAATTTGCTAAGTGTTAGTCAATTATGTGATAGGGAATACATTGTTAATTTTGATTCCAAAGGATGCAAGATCACAAATTCAAATGGTGTTATCATATTTAAGGGTACTAGGACAAACAACACTTATAATATTAACATATATTCAAATCATGCATTTAAATGTCTAATGTCTACTAATAATGATGCATGGTTATGGCATAGAAGACTAGGACATGCTGGTATGGATCAATTAAAATATATTTGTAATGAAAATCTAGTTGATGGTCTCCCTAAGATAAAATATGACAAAGATAGAATTTGTGAACCTTGTCAATGCGGTAAGCAACATAAGAGCTCATTCGAATCAAAGAATGTTATAAGCACCTCTAGACCTTTAGAGCTTATTCATTTGGATTTGTTTGGACCAAATATAGTTACAAGCTTAGAAGGCAAATTATATGCATTTGTTATTGTTGATGATTACTCTATATTCACATGGGTTAATTTTTTAGCTCAAAAGAATGAAGCTTTTAATTACTTCAAAACGTTTACAAAAAGAGTTCAAAATGAAAAAGGATATGTGATCACATCTATTAGAAGTGATCATGGCAAAGAATTTGAGAATGAAAATTTTGAAAGTTTTTGTAATGAACTTGGCATTTCACATAATTTTTTTGCTCCTAGAACTCCACAACAAAATGGTGTGGTTGAGAGAAAAAATAGAACCTTGGTTGAAATGGTTAGAACAATGCTCAATGAATATGAATTATCATCTTATTTTTGGGCAGAAGCCGTTAATACAGCTTGTTACATTGCAAATCATGTTTACAAAATGCATTTAACTAATAAAACTTCTTATGAGCTATGGAATGGAAGAATTCCCAGAATTGGATATTTTAGAGTATTTGGATGCAAATGCTTTATATTGAACACCAAGGAAAATCTTAAAAATTTTCATCCAAATCAGATGAAGGCATATTCCTAGGATACTTATCATATAGCAAAGCATATAGAGCATTTAACATGAAAACTCTAGTTGTTGAAGAAACAATGCATGTTGTATTTGATGAATCATCAAAACTTGATCAAAAGAAAGGTAGTACTTTCAATAACCTTGCAGGTACTCTTGAACCTCATGAAACTATTGATGCTCCAAAGATCAATCAGTATGAACTTGAAGAAAAGACTCAAGATCTACCTAAGGATTGGCAATACAAGAAAGATCATCCTAAGGAACTCATCATTGGTGTAACATCTAAGGGAGAAATTACTAGATCTAAAATTAATCATATAGATGTTAATTTTGCTTTTGTTTCTCAAATTGAGCCAAAGACTATTGAGGAGGCTCTAAACGATGAAAATTGGATGACTGCAATGCAAGATGAACTTAATCAATTTGAAAGAAATAATGTTTGGCAACTCACTCCTAGACCTACAGATCATTCAATCACAGGATGCAAATGGGTCTATAGAAATAAGCTTGATGAAAATGGTCACATTGTTAGGAATAAAGCAAGGTTGGTAGCCAAAGGATATAATCAAGAATAAGGTATTGACTATGACGAAACATTTGCTCCAGTAGCTAGATTAGAAGCTATTAGAATATTACTTGCTTTTGCATGTCACATGAACTTTAAACTCTTTCAAATGGATGTTAAAAGTGCATTTCTAAATGGACTTTTAAGCGAAGAAGTTTATGTAGAACAACCTCCTGGTTTTGAAAACTATAAATTTCCTAATCATGTTTTCAAACTTACCAAGGCTTTATATGGATTGAAACAAGCACCAAGAGCTTGGTATGATAGACTAAGTGCATATTTACTTAAAAATGGTTTTTTCAAAAGGAAAAGTAGATACAACTCTCTTTGTTAAAAAGGACAAACATAACATCTTAATTGTACAAATTTATGTGGATGACATAATATTTAGAGCTACTAATGAAACCTTGTACAAAGAATTTACTTGTTGTATGACTAGGGAATTTGAAATGAGCATGATGGGTGAACTCAAGTTCTTCCTTGAACTGCAAATCAGCAATGTAAAGATGGGATCTTCATCAACCAATCCAAATATACAAAAGAACTCATCAAGAAATTTGGAATGGATGGCTGCAAAACTAGCAAGACTCCTATGAGCACATCCTTGAAATTGGGTAAAGATGAAAATGGTAAAGCAGTAGATGAAAAGAAATATCGAGGTATTATCAGATCACTACTTTACTTAACCGCTTCTAGACCTGATATAATATATGGTGTATGTCTTTGTGCTAGATTTCAAACTTGTCCTAAAGAATCACACTTGAATGCTACTAAGAGAATTTTGAAATATTTAAGTGGTACAATGCATTTAGGTCTTTGGTATCCTAAAAACACATCATTTCATATCTTAGGTTTTTCGGATGCGGATTATGCTGGTAACATCTTAGATAGAAAGAGCACAATAGGAGCATGTCACTTTCTTGGCAATTGTCTAGTTTCTTGGCATAGTAAGAAACAAGCATCGGTTGCTTTGTCTACAACGGAAGCCAAATATGTTGCAGCATACTTTTGTTGCACATAAGTATTATGGATGAAACAACAATTGCTAAACTATGGAAAAGTATTTAACAACATCTTCATTAAATGTGACAACACTAGTGCTATCAATTTGTCTAAAAATCCTATCCAACACTCTTAGATCTAAACATATAGATATTAGACATCATTTTTTGAGAGATAATGTACAAAACCAGAATATTGTCTTAGAGTTTATAGATACACATAATCAACTTGCTGATATATTTACAAAACCTTTGAATGAAGATAGGCTTAACTTCATTAAACTAAATTTAGGTATGCTTGATGGAACTTCCCTGAATGGTTAAAAGATTGGCTATCAATAAAAATTTCTTGAACATCTCATCACATAGATTTTTTCCATCTTCTATGTCTCTTTCATTTTTAAGCTACTCACGTTCGCTCTAATGCCTCTAGCGGTCGCTATCTTGAGAGAAAGATTCATCTAAGTTGATACCTCTGTGAGCGGTCAGGAAACTTTGTGCGCGGTCGCTAAGATTTAAACAGTTTTGACCGTTGTAGACATTCTCTGCATTCGCGAGCGCACCAATTTTCTTACTTGTCGCTAGAGTGTCTTTCGCGATCGCACCTATACAAATAGGAGACCGCACTCTATACACTCTACTCGAAGTTTTGTAACCGTTGGCTGTATGACAGGTCGCGATTTTCAACTCTCAACAGTCATAAACAGCTATTTTCTTAATTTCTTCTATTTAAGAGCATTATACATCAGTTACTTGGATCTTTTACTTCTTATAACATACAAGCTTCACTCCAAATCTCCAAAACCCTCTCAAGATCATCTCCTTCTCAAACACTCTCTGTTTTCCAGTTTTCTTCCTGTTCTTCAACTCCAATGGCCCCCAAAAAGAAAATTACCTCCAAAGGGAAAGGGAAAAGAAAGAAACCTTCAGGAATCATCATAAAAAAAGCAACAGATGTTCCTCCATCTCCTCCACAGTCTAGAAGAGGTGAGAAAATTCATAAACCTCACCACCAAACCCCTGAGGAAGATGTGAGATATGCCAAGCTAAAGAGAAAGAAATTTGAAGGAACCAAATCTCCTTTTGGTGGGATGCTCTCTGCCCTCAACATTAAAGATGAGATTGAAAGTTTACTTGATGTTCTTGGCTGGAGGAAATTTGTATTTCCTGAAGAGGTAGGCTACTCTAGTTTAAGTAAGGAATTTCTCATGTCTTTTCAGATTAAAAAGAGTGCAAATTCTACATTGGGGTGGTATGGGGTTAGATTTAAGTTATTTGACCAATATCTAGCCTTAACATTAGAAGACTTTGGCAAAATCTGGGACTTTCCTGTTGATGGAGTAACCTCCTACAATGATTTAACCTTCTCCAATCAAACACTCTCTACCTTTTGGCAAGAAATTTCTATGGAAACCTCATTTGAAAAAGAGTCAAAAGCTAGACACATCAAATCCCTCACACATTGGATGCTTCATAGGATCATTACCTACACTATACATCAAAGGGCTGATGGGAATGAAAAGGTAACAAAAAGAGATCTCATATTCTTATATGCTTTCACTCACAACATCTAAATGAACACAACAAAGTTCTTGATTGACACTCTATATCATCATGATGTTACAAGAACTGGAACTTTCTTCTTGTCCTCACAAATAACTCAAATAGCTAGGCACATGAACTTACTAAATGATCTCAACTTAGCTACCTTGAGAAACCCTTTCAATCTTGCCTCAAGTGCCATCACCATTGACTATCTAGAACATGCTGGCTGTGTAAGGAAGATTGAGGGTACATATGTGTCACACCCCATTTTTAGAAGTGTAACGGTCCTAGGGTCCAGGTAGGCTTAAGGCCACCGGGCACCACGTAGAACCCAATTAATTTATGAATTTATACAAATTAATTATTACACTAGTAAATTATAACTTTATTTTAAAACTTTATTATTTACTCATAATAACACATGTATTTTTTTTATATTATACATTATTTACAAATATTTTTATTTATTTATTACATTATGGTTTTTTTCCATAATTTATCAAGCTATTCACAATATTACTATGGAGCAACTAGAGTATAGCACAAACATTATTATTTAATTACATATGATAGTATTGACTAATTACATTATTCTCAAGCTTCTTGCTGGAAGAAGAAATCAAGAAGCTGATGGTCCTGGGTCACCTCTACCTGAAACCATAGACGATGGGGTGAGTCGTCAACTCAGTGAAATTACAGTGTCACAAGGGTAGAATATGCAATAACGATATTTCAAGGATCAAGGATAATAAATAAATAAGGCGGCTGCACAATAAAAGTATAACAATGAAATTTAATTCACAAGAAAGGCCCACAATAATTGGACCAAAATCACAAAAGCAAATTATATAATATGACAGATAACACATAGCAATAACACTGAAGACAATATATCATTATTCCAGTGCTATCACACATCACATTCACATAAGGGTAGCTTCTACCCTACAAATCACAAACTTCTATGTGCACATAGCCTGATGGTATAGCCCCCATCAAGTTGGGATTCTGTCATATTGGCTAATCAAATGGCTTGGTATGATCACATAGGCCAAGAGGCCACATTGGTTTTCACAATTCACAAATACAGAATCACAAACAATAAATGATATCATATGGCTTAAATATCAACAATGGTTAAATTTTCATCAAAGAATTCTAAAAGTGACAAAGCAAGGGTTGGACACTATAACTCACCTTGAATATGCAAATTTGATTCCTCTAAGTTATTGATAATAATTGATTGGTTTGATGGCAATACCCGACCTACATTCACATCCACATATAAATCACACATTTAGGTTTATTTTGTTTAATTTATCATTTTTTTGTCTTAATTATTTATTAGGAACCTATGCTCTGTTTTAATATTTTAATATGTCCTAAAATGTATTTTATAATTATGAATTCAAATTTTACAAATTATATTATAATAGGGCTATATAATAGAGTAAGTTCAAATATGTGTCATATGCCTATAACAATGTACATTGGTTTCTTTATGTTATTTAATTTACTTATTTATTAAATTAATATTTATACTTTTGAGAACATTAAATACACATACTAGAGATTATATTCATCTATAATATGCTTATATTTATGACCAAATCAAATATATTTTATTATGCTCAATTCAATCCTACATCAACAAAATACCTAAATTCCAGCATTTGAGTAGTTTGTATTCATTTAATTATATATTAATTTATTTAAATTAATTTGCCCTGAAATTTTACCAGCATATTCTCAACATTATATATGACCTCTCTGTAAATTTTCACAATTTATAGAGTTTATTTATATAGGTAAATAATTTAAACACAGCAGCAAAATCTCAATGGTATTCATTCAGACTATTAAAATGAGCAGCTTGTGTTTATTTATTTACTCACTCATCTTCCTTCATCATTTTGACTTGGACTTTTACCACCACCTTCCCAAAATCCAAATAAACCTTTCTGTAATTTTTGATTAATTTTAAAGTTCGTTTTCATGTTAAAATAAATAAAACACAGTAGCTAATTTATTGAGAATTCAAGCTGTAATATTTAGATAGATTTGAGTGTTAGGGTTTTTAGCTTCATTCCTTTCAATTTCTTTCAATACAAATCGATTTCTAACATCCTAAATACTTAATTAATATATACAAATAATAATTTTTAGCTCAGATTCAATAAATAATAGATTTAAAATTAGAAAAACAAAATAAAAGATTAAGATTCAGAATTTTCAGATTCTTACCTTTAGGAGTTCTTTTGCCTTCTTTGCCTTTATATCACTTTGTTGATTTAATTTTTCACTTTGGATCACTTCTAAACATAAGAAACTAGCCTAGGAATGGTTTTTAGCTGCTGGAAAATGAGAGAGGGTCGTGATAAAGAAGAGGTGTTCTTGATAGTAACAAGAAAAGAGAAAGAAGAAAAGATAAGACCAAACTATTCCTATCATCTTTTAGTCAACATTTTCCAGCACCCATTACTATTTAAAATAGATGAGTTACCCACTTATTTTGGCAGAAAATTGGCTGAGAATTAAATGAGTAAAATGTCCATTTTGCCCCTCGATCTTATACATTTCTTTTATTAACTCAAATACCCTTTTAGTCATTTTATACCATAACTTGTTATCTACAATTGTAATTAATTTCTTTAAAATTGTTTTCACTTCTAATTTTAATTTTTAATTTATCTTATATGGTTTTAATGTATATTATTATATTAAGATATTATTAATTAAGTTATAATATATTTCAATTATAATACCCTAAGATTTTTATACATACGGGTTCACATAGCTAAAGTATTTTAAAATTTACATTTCCATGACTTTAGTAACACATAAATTTTACTTCTTTGTATATGAATGATTTCTTTATCACTCTAATAGGTCATTTTGTTTCTCTAATAGTTTATATACAAATATAATTAATTATTTAATAACTTACAGTTAATTGATTTGATTCACAGTTGTAGAGTTTTCAATTCAGATACTTTAAAGTTTTTTGTTTATTACTTTGGCACATTATAATTTTATTTCAATCAAAGATTTTTTTCTCACTTTATTCATTCATTTGTACAACATTTAAGCTACTAGATTTTAGGGTATTACAATATGTGTATTACTTTGGCAAACAGGGTGTTGTGGATAGACAAAAGAAAAGACCAAGGTACACCATTGAGGAAGAAGGAGACTCCTTGGAAGTTGCTGTTGAACTACCTCCAAAAGCTTCCTCGTCTAAACCAACTCAAACCAGCTCTCCCACAAAACTCATTCTAAAAACTATCAAATCACTCTCAAGAAAACTCTCTAGGTTCAAAAAAAGTGTCTCCAAGAGATTCCATCACTTGAACAAAATGATTGACCTTATATCTCACATGCATCATGATCTATATGACATGCAAGGCAAACTGGACTTGCCTCAATGCAATCTTGAGGATTGGGATATAAGTGATCATACAAAAAGTCTCCCTGAAGAAGAAGAATCAATCAGCACTAGCTCTACCAGCAATGTCCCTCTTGATAAGGGAAAAGCTCCTTTAGAAGAAGAAGAGCTAGATGAGGATGAAGATTCTGATTAGTTTATTTTTCCTGTTTTTAGGCTATGTCTTGTTGTTTTGATTTTGTTTTTTTTTTTCTCTGCTTTCTTTTTTGCACTATCTTTGTACTGCCCTCTATCTAATAACATTGTTTTTATATACATACTCTTCTCATTGTCTCTTATATCATGCATTTTGCCTATGACAAAGGGGGGAGAGAAGACAGATATAAAATACAGAGATTGACAAAGAGGGAGAGATATAAAATAAGAATAATATTTTACTAATGAACCAAGTTATACATTTGAAAGGTATTATACTAATGCACCTAGTTGTACTCCAACCTAAACATGATTCATGCATATGTTTAGGGGGAGCATTGTAAAAATTTATTAACATTTAACACATGAGCATTTTAAATTAAGAGAGATTGTTAGTCAATCTGATTTACATTTTTTTCAAAATTATATCATCATTCCATTTGATTTTCAAAGTCAAAATGGGGGAGATTGTTAGACAAATGATCTCAATTTTGATCATTGACAACTCAAATTGAATGACTTATTTAACATGTGTTTAAAGAACTTTGTTGCAGGATTAGATCTATTTGAACAGAGCACATTTAGTGGTCGCACAAGATATGAAGATGACCGCCCACACTCAATTGCATGATGAAACCATATCACAGAAGGGTTCGCGGTCAGAAACCCGACCTCAGTCGCGACCGCACTTCCAGAAGAGCGACCGTCCTAAAATCATGGACGACCGCAACACAAGAAACCCAAATCATCCAAATTACAGTAAGGTTCGCGGTGACAAGAACGGTGAAGGATACGGTCTTTTTATCACTTTAGCAACCGCCCTTTGATATCTGCGACCGCTCTGATGATTTAGGAGAAATCTGCTTAAACTGACAGTGGTGTTCCTAAGGTGCGTCCAGAAGTTCGACGCGAGTGTCTCAACTCAACTGCGAGATGGCACCTAAAGCGACCTTGACATTCATATTTAGGCGGACTTTCATTTTGCCCAGTCAAAGAATGCCACGTGTGATGACCGTTATAAACCCACTTTAGCATTCAAAAAGGGTGACTGCACCTATCCTATGCGCGACCGTCCCGACAACTACAGCATGGGCAAGATTCCTGCTGCAGAGCACTTAAATTTGACCGTTGAAGAAATTTGAATGTAACGACTGCACCTTGTCCAAGGGCGATCGCTTGTGTCATGAGCACGACCATCCATGTATCAAGGACGACCGTGAAATGCTTCGAACAGTCTATTGAAAATGGTCTAAACTGCCAAGCCTAATTCTCATTATCTATAACTGCTAGGCAGACCACTTTGGCTATAAATACATTGCTATTCTGTTAAGAAAGAAGTAGTAAGAGAAGAAAAAAGAGGAGAATCAAAATTTTATAGCCAAGCAACATATTTTCTTTTACTCCAACTTACAATTAAATTGTAATGAATGTTAGGTGTAAGCATTAAAAACACCATTGTAAAAGTTTGAGTGTGAGCTTGAAAAACACTTAGGTTGTGAGAGTGAGCCTGGTAAAACTCTTGTAAAGGTTGTGAGAGTAAGCCTAGTAAAACTCTTGTAAAGGTTTTGAGTGTAAGCCTTAGTAAAACACTTGTCAAGTTAGGTGTGAACTTGTGAAAACACCAAATTTGGAAGTGAGCTTGTGAAACTTCAAAGATAAGTGATACCTTAACAAGTTGTTAAGGAAGTGGATGTAGGATTGAAGTAAATCAGAGCCACTATAAATCTTGTGCGTTCTTTCTTCTTCTCACTACTCAACCAATTCTCTATTCCACAATTCTTGTTCGTTGAGTTTTTAAATTTGCCATAATTTCTTGAGGAAACCAATTTACCCCCCCTCTTGGTTGCCATCTTGGGACAACAATTATTATTATCTTTTTCAACAACAATTAGATATATATACAAATATAACAAATATTTACTTTGCATTTGTGTTATATATATTATATATATGTATATATCTTGTATATTTCATGGATACTTCAAATATATCAAAAGTATATATCTCATATCTATTGCATATACGTCTTATAATTCTCACTTTCAATCATATTTGCTCAATCCTCCATATCAATTACTTCATTGTGCACTAAAAATGAGGAAGTTATAAATTGCAACTTACAAATACACTTGCACACTTACATTTTTTTTTTATTTTTTTTATTTTTCTTGAAGTCTAGCCTTTTCTAAATTTTTTGGCTACTTAGAAAATCATAAATTGAACTATTAGATATACTCAATTTGATCATCAAAATTAAAATAGAGATTGATTAACCCTTAGTTCAATATATATCATATTTATATATATTTTTATTTTTTATAATTTTTATAAGTTAAAATAAAATACTTAGTTTCAATTCATATTTAAAATTGATAAAAAATTTAATTGGATTCAACCTAAATCTTGACATACTTTTTTAATAAATTAAATTGATTGGAAATTGTTTATTTTATATTTTACTAACTTTATTTGATTTTAATTCAAAAAAATTATCAAATTGAAAATATTGATTTGATTTTATATTTCGAATCAACCTATGTGAATTCTTATTATAAAATGAGATTTCAAATACAAAATTTACACGGTCTTATTGAAACTATTTTTTTTGGGACTAAATGCAAAGAAAAAAAGGTGTATGTTTGCTGGTCTTGGAATGAAATGAAATTTCTCTCATACAACTGTCTATTTATTTCCAAAGAAATATATCATAAATTTTGTAAAAAAAAGGAAAATAAAAATCATTAGTTCAAAGAAAAGGAAGAGCAAGCGAGCCTTAACCAATAAAAAGACAAGTTAAAAAGGTGCCATGTGGCATGATGGAGCAAATAAGTGGGATTTCCCATGATTACGCATGAGGTCGCCCCTATGCTAGCCAATTTCAAAAATCGAAACAAAAATTAAAAATGGACCAATTAAACAATAATATGATTATTTATTTATTATGCATATAAAATATTTTTGAGCATTTTTAGTTTTTGGGAGTTGTCCTTCCTCTTTCTCTCTCATACGCACACAGACACTTAAAAATTCTTCCATTCATAAGCATATGCAGCTGATTTCTACCTGAATCATCGCCATCTGGAAAAAAAATCTCAAAATCCAAATTATCGATTCAGTATCTCAGATCACAGAAGTAAGAAATTAATTTCTTCTATCGTTTGAAAATTTTTAAATTTCACTTTCACTTTCATTTGATATGTTCATTTCTGTTATGGTCTAAAGAAAAGAGCCTTAAGCTTTCTGTTGAAATTTTTATCTATCAAATTTTAATCTTTAACATTCGTAATTTTGTCATTTCATGACATGCAAAGTTCCATTTTGATTCTTTAATCGTAGCTTTTCTGGAATTGATAATTTCTCTTGGGATTTGGTTCCCGGAGATTTTTGTTAATGGACTTTTGAATTTTCATTTGCTTTTTTGCATTTGCATGTGAAAGATTACAACTTCTTGGTCCTCTGTTCTTATTTCGTTCCTCATAGGAAAATGGTTCTTTGTACGAAGTTTGTTTATGCATGTGAATGGTGCAAATTTTTTTTCTTTTTTGCCATCATTTTAGAATATTCAGACTCCAGTGGGTTTGTGAGCGTGATTTATTTTTGGGGAATTATTGTTTTAATTATTTTTTTATTCCCTTCAAATATGGTTAATGGTTTATGTGTTGAGATGGATCTTCTTCTTGTTCTTCTGCTATCCAGGGTTTATAATTATTTAGGGATTTTAAGTGATGAAAAATTGATTTATATTTTGGTCTAATGTTAGTATTTTAGTTAATTCTGCTCGCTCAATCAAGGTTATTGATCTGGGGTTTCTGGAAAAGTCCTGATTCAGTTTTTCGAAGTGTAAGTATAGGCAAAGGTTTTCTTTTGGGTGTGTTGGGGGGATGAAGATGCAGTTAAATTAATTATCTGAACTGTGAGTGATTTTGGTTAATTATTTGTTTCTGCACCATTTGATATGTATTTCAGGTGCTCATTTTAGGTGCATGATGTTATAATTACAAACTTGGAGCTTGTAGGTGGGTTGTTGTTTCAAGAGTTTTTCAAGCTTGAGATTTGGAATGAGTATTTAACGTGAAGGTTGAATGGGGACACAGACAATGGGATCTCAAGGTGATGATAGTAATGGAAAGCAGTCTCAGTGTCAGCCATTGACACGTCAAAATTCTATGTATAGTTTAACTTTGGATGAGGTTCAAAATCAGTTGGGTGACCTTGGGAAACCTTTGAGTAGCATGAACCTTGATGAACTTCTCAAGAATGTATGGACAGTTGAGGGTAACCAGTCTGTGAGCATGGAAATTGAGGGGACTCAGTTGGCCAACCAAACTGCTCTGCAGCGTCAGGCTAGCTTGTCATTAACTAGTGCTCTGAGCAAGAAGACAGTTGATGAGGTTTGGAGAGATATTCAACAAAGTAAAATTAATGGGGAAAAGAAGCCTAGGGACCGACAACCTACTCTAGGAGAGATGACTTTGGAGGATTTCTTGGTTAAAGCAGGAGTTGTTGCTGAAGCATCCTTGGGAAAAAAGAACAGTACTATTGTTGGGGTTGACACAAATATAGGACCACAATTCCCACAACTAGACCCATGGATGCAATACCCACATCCACAGTATCAACATCCTCAACAAAGTATGATGGGGGTTTACATGCCAGCCCAGCCCATTCCACAACCACTTCATGTAGGGGCTGGTGCTGTAATGGACGTATCATATTCTGAGAACCAGGTGACCTTACCTTCACCTTTGATGGGAACATTATCAGAGGAGACACCTGCAAGGAAAAGAGGTACACCGGATGATATGATTGAGAAGACAGTTGAGAGGAGGCAGAAGAGAATGATAAAGAACCGGGAATCCGCTGCACGTTCACGGGCACGGAAGCAGGTTTGGCCTTCATTTATTATACTTAAAAATCCGTCCTAATTATAAATTGTTTATTACCATTTTTGGTTACTTTCATCCTCCACTGAAAAACCATTGTAAACAGGCCTACACAAATGAGCTTGAGAACAAAGTTTCTCGCTTGGAAGAGGAAAATGAAAGGCTGAGGAAACAAAAGGTGAGAGTTTTTCTTTATAGACATTATCTTGGCTCATCTTTATTTTGATGAATTTACTGGAAACATGTGCTGAATTGCTTTCTTTCTTTCTCGTCCTTTGGACTTTCATGAAGATTAAGCTTCTTCTCAAAAGTTGAGAAACTGCAAATGTGAAGAACTCATAATTTCCTTTGAGAAATGAAACTGTTAGATACATTTAATTAGTTCCCTTGGTGCTTTACTCTGAGCTTGATCGGAGTCTATGCATGATCTTGCAAGTCCCATGATGAATAGGGATGGTCTTGATAACATCTTTTCTTATGTCTGTTTGGGAGGAAAACTATGGAAATATTAAACAAATCCTTCTACTAAGATGTGAGAACCCATCACTCACTTTGTGGACTACTTTCTTTACCCATGCCAGTTACCTAAGATATGGGAACATGTGCATATTTAATCTTCGGGCGTTGAATTGGTGCCTTGCTTGCTTGAAATGCACTTTGTAACCTTACCTATATTTTCCTCAACTGCTTCAATCTCTGATACTTCAAGTTACCAGTAGGCATGCCCCAACATTATTTCTATTTGTGTTCATGAGATGCGAATTTTCATTGGTTGTCTCCTATTGCAACTTTCCTCCTCTGTATGGGTTTGAGACTTACTATATGTAAGCTAGGGTTATAATCATACATAGGCAGATTTTACATTTCTTATTTGCTATTACAGTAAAAAATTTAATCCAATATTCTTAACTTGTATTGCAGATTTTTTTGCTGCCTTATGTATCTTAATACTCCCCTGGAGCAAGAATACTCTGTAGTTTTTAGGTTGTCATTCTTTTAGCAGAAACTATTTATTCGAAGAAAAGAAATTATAGTTTAGAAACTAAGGGTTTTAACTTAAACCGAACAACAACAACAACAACAACAACTAAGCCTTAGTTCCAAACAAGTTGGGGTCGGCTGTATGGATCCTCAACAAAATAAGCTCAAAAGACACCAAAAAAGATACTCCAGCCTTAGGCCCCTTCCAAGACACGGATTTTACGTCTCCATTCAAGTCTGTCATTAATCAAATCCGCATCAAGATCTAAGGCACGTAAGTCTCTTGCTATCACCTCATTCCACACAGTTCTAGGTCTTCCACGACCTCTAGCCCCCTCAATCAACAAATTCTTACACTTACGGACCGCAGCATTAGGAGGTCTTCTTAAAACATGCCCATACCATCTAAGTCTTCCTTCCCTCACCTTATCTCCGACATCCGCCACTTGGACTTTTTGTCGAATATGAACATTCTTAATTTTGTCCAGTCTGGTATGTCCACACATTCATCTTAGCATCCTCATTTCTGCCACACTCATCTTGTGCAAATGTTGTCCCATTGGTGCCCAACACTCACTACCATAGAGCATCGCAGGTCTAACAACCATCCTATAGAATTTACCTTTCACTTTCAGAGGTATTTTCTTATCACATAGAACCCCAGTCGCACCCTTCCACTTCAACCACTTTACCTGTATTCTGTGAGCCACATCTTCATCTATACGGCCATCATTCTGGAACACCGAACCCAAATATTTGAACTGCTTGGTTTTATGAACCAAAACTCCATCCAACTTAACCTCATGTTCCTGCTTCTTCCTTAGACTGAACCCACAGTGCATATATTCCGTTTTACTCTTACTTAACTTAAAACCATTGTCCTCGAGAGTTTTTCTCCACACTTCCAACTTACGGTTTACACCAACACTAGTCTCATCAATTAAAATAATGTCATCAGCAAACACCATACACCAAGGAACATCGTCTTGTATGCTTCTGGTTAGCTCGTCCATAACCAGGGTAAATAAATATGGACTCATGACCGAACCTTGATGCAATCCGGTAGTAATGGGGAAAGCCTCAGTGTCTCCACCAGGTGTTTTCACACTAGTGGATGCATTCTCATACATGTCCTTGATGATGTTGATATATTTGCCGCTGACTCCTTTCCTCTTCAAAACCCACCATAACACTTCTCTTGGTACTCTATCATAGGCTTTCTCCAAGTCAATAAATACCATGTGGAGATCTTTCTTCTTCTCTTGATACAATTCCATTAGTCTTCTTAGAAGAGAAATAGCCTCCATGGTAGATCTCCCTGGCATAAACCCAAACTGATTCTCCGAAACTCTTGTAAGCTTCCTCAATCTGTATTCAATAATCCTTTCCCATAATTTCATAGTATGACTCATAAGTTTGATACCCCGATAATTTGTACAGCATTGAATGTCTCCCTTATTTTTATATATGGGTACCAGGATACTCTTCCTCCAGGCATTCGGCATCTTATGTCCATTCACAATAGCATTAAAGAGTTTAGTTAACCAAGCAACTCCTACCTCTCCAAGGTTCTTCCAAACCTCTATAGGAATACCATCCGGGCCACAAGCTTTACCAACTTTCATATACTTCAAGGCTTCTCTTACTTCACTATGCAAGATCCTCCTAGACCAGCTGATATAACCATTTGTTGCATGAAGACCTTGAAAATCTTGTTCATGTTTAGGGTTAAATAACTGCTCAAAATAAGCCTTCCACCTCTTCTTAATCTCAACATCTCCTGTCAACACCCGCTGATCTTCGTCCTTTATACATTTGACTTGGCTTAAATCTCTGCTTTTCCTTTCTCTCATCTTTGCAATCTTATAAATGCCCATTTCTCCCTCTTTAGTACCTAACTTTTGATAAATCCCTTCTAAGGCTCTGTCACGAGCTACACTAACAGCCTTCTTTGCCTCTTTCTTAGCCCTCTTATATTCCTCAAAGGCCTCGCTATTAACCGCATTCGGTAACTTTTTATACCATTCCCTCTTAGCCTTAATAGTCTTTTGAACCTCCTCATCCCACCACCATGCATCGTGCGGTCGAGGCCCTGCCCCTTTAGAGATCCCAAGCAATTTACTACCTGCTTTCTTAATGCCACTTTCCATTTTTGTCCACAAGTCCTCTGCACTAGCCTCAAGGTTCCAAATGTCTTCCTTTAGTAACTCCTCCTTAAAGGTACCTTGAGCTAGGTCTTTCAATTTCCACCATCTTATCCTAGGTTCCAATACTTTCTTATCATTCCTCTAGCTACTTTTATTCTTAACATCTAAAACCACAATACGATGTTGCGCCGTCAATACTTCACCCGGAATGACCTTGCAATCCTTACACTTACTTTTGTCCCGTCTTCGAGTAAGTATGAAGTCTATTTGACTTTGGGTTCGTCCACTCTTAAAGGTAATCAAGTGTGACCCCCTCTTTTCAAAGCAGGTATTTGCCAGCACTAGATCATAAGCCACCGCAAAATCCAAAATGCTCTTTCCCTCCTCATTCCTGTTGCCAAAACCATAACCCCCATGGACCCTGTCATAACCATTACTGTCCTTACCAACATGCCCGTTAAGGTCTCCACCAATGAAAATTTGCTGATTATCCGGAATACCTTGCATGATTTCATCCATATCTTCCCAGAACTGAACCTTGGATGCTCCGTCCAAACCTACTTGGGGAGCATAAGCACTAATAACATTAATAGTGTCATCTCCCAAAACAAGCCTCAAGGAGATAATCCTGTCTCCCTTTCTCTTCACTTCCACCACCTTGTCTTTAAGCGTAGGCTCAATAATAATGCCCACACCATTCCTATTGTTATCCAAGCCACAATACCACAGCTTATATCCTGAGTTACCAATCTCATTTGCTTTATTTCCCTTCCACCTGGTTTCCTGCAAACAAGCAATACTAACCTTCCTTCTTTTCAAAGTATCCACAAGCTCTATAGACTTCCCAGTCAGAGTGCTAATATTCCAACTACCTAATCTTAATCGGCTCCCTTGGACTTGCTTTTTTAGCCGCATTCGTCCATAATGCGGTAGCCCTTTCCTGTCTGACACCACATCCGAGCGCTGATATGGCGGGACTAACTTCTTTACCCATACCCATCCATAGCATGGGAACCTTTGCTCATACTCCACCACACCCAGGCGTCGATGTGATGGAACCCCTTGCTCATTTAACACTACACCCAGGTGCCGATGTAGCGCGTGCCTAGGTGAGCACGTCCCAACGGTATAATGATAGCTTTGAGGATCCATAAAAAGTTTGGCAAAATTTTTACACTGGCCGCCAACCTACCGCAACCCTCCTCCTTTATCCGGGCTTGGGACCGGCTACGATTCTCGCAGGCGGAGTTTTTAACTTAAACCGAACGACGAACAAATTGTAGAGGAGCCAAGTTGTGTTGATATATTGATATGAAATTGTTTATTTCAAGCTTGTGGGGACAAATGCAACTCTATCATGACACTTAATTCAATTGATTACATCCAACTATAGTCTAATTAAAGTCATTGGTATATATATATATATATATATATATTTCTTTTCCTGTTTTTCTTGGTTTAGATCAACATTTGTAATGAGAATAGAATGTTGCCAAATCCTTTTTCACTGGTTTTCCCTAGGTCATCTTAGGTTCAACTTATCTTCTTCTTTACTTTTATGATTTGTGTGTGCTGAAGCTTATATATTGATGCATTAGTTGGTCTTCATTAGACTTCCTCAAGAATAATATTAACCTGTTGTTGTGAAAGGTTTATTAGTATGTAAGGGTAGTTAGGTCTTTTAGTTGCTATTCTTTTAACCCTTTGTATATATAGTGTATTCTTCCTAAGAAATAAAGGAAGTGAGCATTTTCTCACACCAACATGGTATCAGAGCAGGAAGGGGGAGAGAATCTGGTGGTCTAATTTTTTTTTTCCGGCCAAGTTCTTCTATTTTCCGGCTGAATCTTTTTTTCAGCAGTTCCACCCAAGTGTAGGGGCTGCCGATTCAGTTTTGAGGTCTTGCAGGCTTGCATTATCGACACAGCCTCCCTCAGACGACAGCTTGACCGCCGGACTGATCTCGCCAGAAGCCGCCTCGCCGGAAACCTAGCGCGTGAAGCTCACGCGCCACTGGTAGGTCCAGCACCCTTTCTCACGCGCCGGCGCGTGCACGCGCGTGTGACTCCTCTGGTCACCTTCTCCGGCTGTTCTTGCTCCGACGTCATCTCCACTGCATTCCGACCCTGTCTATCCGGTTAGTTCCCCGGTTTGCTGAAATTTTTTTTTCTGCTCCTCTGTGTTTTCTGCTTCTGCTGCTGCTCCAACAGGCTGCTTCTAGTGTTTTTTTGGGGTTTGAACACCACTTAGCTCTTGCTTGGTCTTTTGGTAGTTGAAATTTCAGTCCTTGGTTGGGGGTTAGTATTGTCATTGTTTTTCCTTGAAGACATGGCTGATGATAAGTTGAAGGCTCCCAATAACGATAATCCATCGTTACAAATCAGTCAGTTCAAGTTGGAAGGGGCTGGAAATTTTCTTGCTTGGTCAAGATCATGCTATCTATTTATCAATGCAAGAAGTTATACGGACTATCTTACCGGCTCTAAATCTCGTCCATCTACAACTGACTCTAAGCATACTTTGTGGGAATCTGAAAATTCTCTTATTATGTCATGGCTCTTGAATTCTATGGAACCAAGGATTGCTGCCACCTTTATAATGCTTGACACGGCAAAGATGATATGGGATTCTGCTAGGAAGACTTACTCTGGCCAAGGAAATGCTGCTTTAGTGTATGAGTTGTGTCTTAAAGTTGAAGCCTTGAAACAAGGGGAATTGACTGTGGATGATTATTATGCTGCTTTAAATGAAGTGTGGAGACAATTAGACTATTATGATGATTTTCATGCTAAATGCGAAGAAGATGCAGTTCAATACCACAAGAAAATTGAGACTGGGCGTATATTTAGATTTCTAGCAGGGTTGAATCCTGAATATGATCCTGTTAGAGTTCAAGTATTGGGAAAGAATCCTATGCTATCCTTGGAAGAAACCCATGCTTACATTCAACAAGAGGAAAGTAGGAGGAGAACTATGATGAAAACTCCTATAATTGAAAAAGCTGGTCTCGTAGCATCACAAGCTACTCGTACTACCTATAAGGAGGATACTCGCTTTTGTGATCATTGTAACACTCCTGGGCATATCAAGGAAAGATGTTGGGAATTGATTGGAAAACCAACTTATGGCGGCCGTGGAAGGGGCCGTGGTCGTGGTAGAGGAAGATCAGGGTCATCTCGACATGTAGCAAATCAAGTTGAGGTGGCTAGTTCAAGCTCTACTCCTGTTTCTAATGCTCTTTCCACAGATGACCTATCAGCTGCAGAGTTGCAAGCTCTGAGAAACCTCATTCGACAGGGTACACCATCCTCATCTAGCGCTACCTCTCATTTTTCACAGTCAGGTATGGCACTTCTAGTCAATTCTGTTGATAATTCTTGGATTATAGACTCAGGAGCAAACAAACATATGACAGGCTCTTTAGAAAATTTCATAGACTACTCACCTTGTTCTACTCAGGAAACTGTTCGTATTGCAAATGGCTCTTTAGCTCCAATTTCTGGTACAGGTTCTGTAAAGTGTACACCCAACATTGATTTGAAATCTGTTCTTCATATTCCTAGCTTTCCAGTTAATCTCTTATCTGTGCTTGCTATCACCAATGACCTTCAATGCAAAGCTGTTTTTTATCCAACTCATTGTTATTTGCAGGATCTGGAGTCAGGGGAAGTGATTGGTGCTGGTAGAGTGCATGATGGCTTATATCTCCTTGAGAAGGGATCCCAAGCTTTGGTAGGACAGAGTAGTGATGTGCGTCAAGAAATTGTTATGTGGCATAGACGGTTAGGACATCCATCTTTTGTTGTTCTCAAACGGTTGTATCCTAACTTATTTAGTCAGTGTTCTTTTGAAACTTTAACTTGTGATGCTTGTGAACTAGCAAAACATACGAGGAATACTTATGTTTCTCATGATAATAAGAGTTCTATTCCCTTCATGACTATTCATTCTGATGTATGGGGACCTAGTTCTATTGTTTCATTATCTGGATACAAATGGTTTGTTACCTTTATTGATGATTGCACTAGATTAACCTGGGTGTATCTGTTGAAAACAAAGAATGAAGTGTTTTCATGTTTTCAATCTTTTTACAATATGATTTGCACACAGTTTGATGCTAAGGTGAAAATCTTAAGATCTGATAATGGGACTGAGTATATGGATAGTATGTTTCAATCATACCTAGATGATAGAGGTATCATCCATCAAACTAGTTGTGTAAATACTAGTGCTCAAAATGGGGTTGCTGAACGGAAAAATAGACATTTGCTAGAAGTTGCTAGATCTCTCATGTTCACTATGAATGTTCCTAAACAGTTCTGGGGAGATGCAGTCCTTTCTGCTGCATATCTAATCAATCGAATGCCCCTTCGAACCCTTAACTTTAGAAGTCCCATAGAAGTTTTACAAGGCCAAACCTCCTATACTGTTCCTCCTAAAGTGTTTGGGTGTGTGTGCTTTGTTCATCATAGGTATGGGAGTAAACTTGATCCTAGAGCCTTAAAATGCGTGTTTGTTGGTTATTCTGGCACTCAAAAGGGATATAAGTGTTATCACCCATCATCTAGAAAGTATTTTGTGAGTATGGATGTAACTTTTCGGGAGTTTGAACCTTACTTTCCTCCGATTCCTCTTCAAGGGGAGACTGAAATAGAAGAGGTAGTTGCAAAATCAATTCCCTTGTCTGTTTCTGTACCTGAGCAATTCAAGAACTTGGTTTTTATTGAGGGTGAAAAGGACAACATGAATGATCTTGATGAAAGGAGGAAAAGTAGATTAGATAGACCGGATCTGCAAAGATATACCAGAAAAGAGAAAGGTAAGGCTATCATGCATGATTCCTGTGACCAATCATTATCCCTGTCATCAGTTCCTGAACCAACAGAAACACTTTTCAATGTAAGTACTCCCAATTCAAATCCTGTTATTGATAATCCTAACCCGGTTATTGATTCTGATCCTGTGATTGAGGATTCAAATGTCCCTATTGCTCTAAGGAAAGGTGTGAGGTCTTGTACTCAACATCCTATCTCAAAATTTGTCTCATATGATAATTTATCTCCATCCTATAGAGCTTTTGTCTTGTCTGTTTCTTCTGTTTCTATTCCACAGAATTGGCAGGAAGCATATCGAGACTCAAAATGGAAGGAAGCAATGATTGAAGAGATGAAGGCTTTAAAGAAAAATGAAACATGGGAACTTGTTGACCATGTGAAAGACAAGAGAACGGTTGGATGCAAATGGGTATTTGTGGTGAAACATAAGGCCGATGGCACAGTGGACAGGTACAAGGCAAGATTGGTGGCAAAAGGGTATACTCAAACATATGGAGTGGATTATCAGGAAACATTTGCTCCTGTTGCAAAGATGAATACAATAAGAATTCTCTTATCTTGTGCAGCCAATCTCAACTGGGATTTGCATCAATTTGATGTAAAAAATGCATTTCTACATGGGGACTTAAAAGAAGAAGTGTATATGGATGTGCCTCCCGGATTTGATGATAAGGACACAAAGGGGAAGATTCTTAAATTGAAGAAGGCCCTATATGGTTTGAAGCAATCTCCGAGAGCGTGGTTTGACAGACTGAGTAAAGCCATGGTTTCATTTGGTTATGTGCAAAGTGATGCTGATCATACTTTATTTTTTAGGCATCAAAATGGCAAGATCACATTGCTGCTTGTTTATGTTGATGACATGGTTGTGACTGGAGATGATAATGAGGAAGTTCTTCGCTTAAAGAGATTGTTGGCAAAAGAATTTGAGATCAAAGATCTTGGAAATTTGCGATATTTCCTTGGAATAGAAGTGGCTAGATCTGAAAGAGGAATTTTTATTTCCCAAAGGAAGTATGTTTTAGATCTCTTGAGGGAAACTGGTATGTTGGGTTGTAAACCCGTTGTTTCTCCTGTTGAAGTTAATTGCAAAATCCAGGCAGGAGTAGGAAAACCGGTTGACATTGGTCAATATCAAAGATTGGTTGGTAGATTAATTTATTTATCACATACCAGGCCTGACATTGCATTCGCAGTCAGTCAAGTTAGCCAGTATATGCATGATCCCCGTGATTGCCATCTCGAAGCTGCTTTACGCATTTTGAGATATCTTAAATCTGCTCCGGGGAGAGGTTTGCTTTTCTCAAAACATGGACACCTCGGCATTGAAGCTTATACAGATGCAGATTGGGCAGGGTCACTAGATGATCGTAGATCAACTTCAGGCTACTGTACATTTGTTGGAGGTAATTTGGTTACATGGAGAAGTAAAAAGCAGACTGTTGTTGCCCGTTCGAGTGCTGAAGCCGAGTTTAGGGCTATGGCACAAGGAGTGTGTGAAGTCTTATGGTTAAGAAAGCTAATGGATGAGTTAAACCTCTCCAAGCGGGGAACCTCTACCTTGTTCTGTGACAACAAGGCTGCTATTAGTATTGCTCAAAATCCTGTTCAACATGACAGGACAAAACATATTGAGATCGACCGACACTTTATCAAAGAGAAAATCACTCAAGGTCTTTTAAAGCTCACTCATGTAACTTCGAGCAATCAAGTTGCTGATATTCTTACCAAAGGATTAAATTCCAAGCTCTTCCAAACCTTATTGTGCAAGTTAGACATGTGTAATATCTATGTACCAACTTGAGGGGGAGTGTTGTGAAAGGTTTATTAGTATGTAAGGGTAGTTAGGTCTTTTAGTTGCTATTCTTTTAACCCTTTGTATATATAGTGTATTCTTCCTAAGAAATAAAGGAAGTGAGCATTTTCTCACACCAACACCTGTTATATATCAACTTATCTTTATGCCATTCCACTTTAGGCTTCCGACTAATGCATTTTTCCATGTCTTGTTTCTTCTTGTACTCCCACACATTTATTTTAACATTATCATTTTTGTCACTATGGATTTATCATAATTTTATTTCTTCATTGTCCAACATTCTTTATTTTACATAATAGCAGGTGGAATTATTGTCAATTGAAACTTCCCCTTGTAATTTAGTTGATATTTTATTATTAATAGCCTATCACCATTCATTACTATCTCAATTATCTTATTTTATTTTTATGATTAACTTCCTTTTCACTCTCACCATCTATTTGGTAGTAGAAGCTAGACACTGAAAATGTGCACTCATGTGAAATCTTTACACAATCAAGACTAACCTCTATTCTCATTTTTCCTTATTGCTAAACTTGTAATTCATATATTCCACTTTAGCTTTACTTTGCTTGACATCTCTAGAGTTTTGGTTGTGTATCAAACTGCAGTCATCAACAAACAATGTGATCATCACTATTTGATCAAGCATGCTTTTTTATTTCATCTTTAATGTTAATGTCAATTGAAGCATAAACGATAAGAACTCATGGATGATCTTTGGCGTAAACCAACTATTAGAAAGTTATTCTGTGTCTCCACAATAATACGTAAGCTATTACATATATAATTTCCAACACATTTATGTTTTACTCTCTATTTCAATACCAGCCATAGAACTTTTTTTGTAACTTGCCATATGGTTCTTCTTCTAGTTCATAAATATCATGTAGAGATCTCTGTCTTATCCAGTTTCATTTTAACGTCCTCATTAGAAAGTTTGCTTTCATAGTTTGTTTTTTCGCTGTAAAGCCAAATTAAACTTCAACTTTGCAATATGCTGCTGCTTCAAAATGTTTAAATTCTCTTTAAGATGAGAAGGCTAGATCTCATTTATTTTTTTAGGATAATTTATTCTTACTGCAAAGTGTTCATGGATAATTTACTTCATGAGATGGTTCCTCAAAATTTTTATTGATGGGCCTATTGACATGTGCTTATATGAGTTGTGAGTGCACAACAATTTAGCGAAAGCATATGTGTCTGTGTGGATCTAGCTCCAGACAAAGGGCTAGCACCCTAAAATAGTGTGAAAGGTTACAGCCTTCTGGTGCAAGACAAATGAATGGAAGCTATTAGCTTGACTCTAGACATTGCACGTGATTTTATGTGTGTGTGTGTGTGTATTAAATTGAGTTGATTGAATCCTTCTAATTGTTTTAGATGATCAAATCTGTTCTATCAAAACATATATCGAATTCCAAACATAAATTGCCAAATACATGCACATGCATGTGGGTATAGAGAAAAATTATTCTTCTCTCAATTAAACACCCATCACTATCCCTTGAACTCTCATTTCATGTTAAACGTGGTTTTAGGACTATATGGAGGAAGTGGATTAATAGGGTTTTGTGTACTTGGTTTTTTGGTCGCCATTAATGGCAAACTTAAAGTTGGTAAGGCAAAGTGATTCTTCATTTCCTTTTCCTTTTCCTCTAGTGGTTGATGTTCTGATTACAATGATGGAAAGAGGTGCTGACAAGGATATGCTCTAGTGTCTAAAGGCAGGTTCAAATAATATCATTGTCTCATTTACAATTTATAGATGGCATAATGTCCCTCTCTTCAAAGTTAATGGAATATTTCAAAATATTTTGACATTGCTGAACATTTTGGATGACAATTCATGTCGAGAGTAGTACTTTTGGGGGCCTGCAAGGTATTGTTTTAACTAGGGTGGAGTTTTTAAGTTTAGCTTTATTAGCAAAAAAGTTGTAGTGGTCTTCATAGACTGGGTTTCCTTTAGGTGGAAACCATATGCGCATGGATTTTTTGGCATCCTAATCTTAAAAAAAAATTCACTAGGAATGTGAATCCCAAATGGGACAACATTTGGAGCAAAAAGTTAAATATAAGTGACCCAATTGTAATAAGTTGTGTTTTTATGACCACAGTAGAATCTAGGGTACAATTTAATGACCATTAGTGCAACTTTTTCCTCATCTTTTTCCATGTGGTATTTGCTTTGCCTTCTATAATAGTTGATACTTTATATTCTCCTACCAAATCAAGAATGTTTCCTGAGTTTTGATTGTTATCAACTTTATGATTTCAGGAATATCCGTCCATATACTAAATATGCTCAATCATTGAATCTTTAAAAGACTTTTCAGTTTAGAAATTAAAACATTTATATTCTAAGTAGCACAAAAATGAGGAACATACATGATTTGCAACAAACACAGGGTGGTGGCATTTCTCAAAAGCATAGGAAATAAAAAAACATGGGGACATGTATGAACATAAAAATATTGGTAAATTTTAATAATTATTAATTTTTCATATAAAAGTTTAGGGATATTTAAAAAAAAAATTCAAGCAATTAATATTCGCAATAAATGAGAAATTTAGCATATCAAAATATGCATAGATAAAGAAGAACCTTTATAGAACTTTCAGTTGTTACGGAGGACCCAAGTTAAAATATCGTAATATAACCTATAAGATTCAAGCTAAGGAATAGAGAAATAAAGAATAGAAAATAAAATCAAAAGCAAGTAACGTTGATATGCATGAAAATATGAATTAAATTAGAAAAAAAAATAAGAACAAACCAAAAAATCAAATTAAAAGAAATTCGTTTAGAAAGGTTTCCAAAACATTGGAACGTCACTGTGGTTTTTTTTATGCATTGAAGCTTGTATTTTTCAACGGGTAAAATTGAAACCTTAAACCCTTTTGGACAGTTAAAATTGAATTCTTAAACCCTTTTAGTGATTAATTTTCAATTACACCATTGTAGTGTCATTTTGTTTTTGCTTGTACTATTATGCCATTTTGTTTTTGCTTGTGCTAGCATGTCATTTTTCTTGAGTGTGGGGAGATAGTGGAAAAGTGCTGCTAACCTTGTTCTGCTATTTGAGGCCATATAACATCTATTACTATTATATTTAGGCTGTTACAAATTGTTACCATTGTAAAAGAAAATTTAATCTTATATCTAGGTCCTGGACTGCAATGGTACAAGCACCCGTAAATTCTGTTAGTCACCATTATTTTATAGCAACTACCATTTTTTTTTTCCTGAAAAAGTAAGAGATTGATGTAACTTTATTGGTGACCTGAACTCCTTCTACACAACAATGGTTACATTATATATTGTTATTTAAACTCATTTGAAATGACACATTTTTAGGTACTTTTGTTGAGAATTGAGAATTTATTTAGACACTAGTAAATTTGTGCTTTCCTGGGAAATTTTCATTTGAATTCCACAATGTCTAACCTACAAGCAGTGCTAATTTTTATTTGAAATCCTTTAGGCTTATTTACTTGCAGAAAATTGTTTTCATTTTCAATTGTAAAATGGTTCATTTGTCAACATAGAGTCCATTTTGAAATTAGAGAACACGTTCATTATAATTGTCTAGTTTTTTGTTTGTTATGACTTAGTTTACAATTAAACTATATATATATTTATATATATTAACACTTTCTAATTTGCATCTTAAATGTTATTTACGTGTTAAAAAGATAAGAGAATATTTTACCATGATGTTAAATATTATTTTTATCAGCAATGACCAAAATATTAGGTTGTTACCAAAAATGCTAATCTTAAAACAAGAAGGACTAATATGCTAATTATGTTAATTCTCAAGGGTGGTATGATAGTTCACCCTTTAATATTATGATCAGCTTGCTGGGTTTTGTTTCTTTGGAAAAGAAAAATTGTTTTTGAGAAAGCAGTTACCAAAAAACATAAAATAGTTCAGGTTTTTGGTGTTAAAAAAAAACTATGATGGTATCTATTATAATCTGCTTACCCCTTAGCTCCCGTTAGATCATGAAAGCAATCAATGATTCATTAGACAATTAGAGCCTCTATCATCGTCAGATTCAGAATCAAGGGTTGTAACCTTTTAGGAGGCTTTGAAGGAATGAAGTAAATTGATTGCTTCTTAGGTGTAGAAATCCTAAAGATAAGTTTATAAACTGAAGGGAAAATATTGTGGCATATTCCTGTAAATATTAGCTTTGTGCATGAATAATATCTATAGACAAATTATGAATTTTTTCCATGTTTATTCTTTGATGATCTAAGCAGCAACTTGTTAGTCAATTTTGTGGACTGCAGAACTGCGTTGGTACTAACAGATGTTTACTGTAGTATGATTCTTATGACTGGTCTTGTCCTTGTTATCTATTGAGAATGAGGATTTGGAAAAGCAATTGCTTGCTTATTTCTTAAGTCGTTTATCTGCTGTGATAATAAAAGACCTTTACTTTGGTTGTTATAGTAGGTTTTTCCTTCATAACTTGCGCATGTGGAGGATTAATAAAATCTCATTTGCAAAAATGAAGGAAATAGACATACTGCATGTGCCAACAAGAACTCAATATTGCAGTGAATATTAGCATCTTCAGAGTTCAGGCTAAGATGAGATCAATCTTAATAATTACTGAAAGAAATGAGCCTCAAAGAATAGACATGATGTTGCTTGCATATTTAACCTGAAATTGAACTGCAACTAAGTACATGTTGCATTTGATGACCGATATTTTCATGGACATGCATGGTGCAGTAACTCATTCTGTAATGTTCTTTTGTTCTCTCCAATTGGAAATTGAGTGTATTCTCGACTTTGAATTTTTTCGTAACGTTATTGCTTCAAATCTTAATGTGTGATTACTTTTAGTGATACGACTCCCTTTCTCTATTCTCACTTTAAGGAATTTCTTCAGCATAAATTATGGAATTTGGCCTTTCTGATGTATTTTATTTTCAGGATCAAGGTTTTCTTTGATTGGCATTTGCATTTATTTGATCCTTCAGATAGAAAAGGCACAAGTTGAAGGAGTAATAGTAACTGTTTGTTGGATTTTTGGAGGGCAGAAAACACAGCACAGCCGAACAGAAACTAAAATACAAGCACCAGGACACACACGCACACAAAGCAGACAGGTTCTGTAAAATGTACCTCACTTCCACCTTCATTCTTTTATTTTCTTAGAGTTTATATAGAGACAAAGGGTTAGGATTTTGAGTACAAAAATAATAATTGTCATCCTTAATCATGCTTCATTTTACAGTGTAAGCATACTTGGTTGACTAAACACAGAACCTTTACCTAATCCTGCTACCTAACCTCAGCAACAATTTTGCTAATGTAAAGAATTTAAAATTTTCCTTCCGAAGATGCTCCACAAAAATCTCAATGTCATCCTTGACTTTTTTTTTGTTGGAGACTTCAATTGCCAGCTGTGTAGTCCTGCTTAGAATTTTAATGCTCAAGCATGACCTTTTCAACTTGTCACCAAACCCTGCTGCCAAACTTTGACGCCTGAAACTTCTTGAAAATTCTTTGATTCAAATACAACGAAATTACTTTTTTCTTGTAGAAATTTAGCTTGGCAACCTTTGAGTCATCATAGAACTTATTTGCTGAGCCCTAACAGTTAAAGCTTGTTTTTCTGAATCTTTTCTTGAATTTTTTGGAACCATAAAATCTGAAGTTGTAACTTCAACCATTAATTCTGATTCCTTCTTCACTTGACTCTTTTTTTTCTTAAGCTAACACTTTGATTGGTGGAATCTGGGTTCAAAGAATGGCTAACAGGTTTTTAGCTCTAGCATCTGCTACCTAAGCCAATGGCTCACTTTTTCTATGTGAGCAGTGACATAACTTAATCAAAGGGTTGCAGGTAAATGGCCCTTTTCAGCAAGCTTAAACAAAGTTTTACCGGACATTATAGGTCTGTTAACAGAGTTTTGTATTTTTTTTTTTGGGACATGCTAAGGATCTCTTCAATATATTTTTTGCAGTTTATGGACATGTACAAATCCCTTCAACAAGTTTTGCAGTTTTTGGATATGCCTAGGTCCCTAATGACTTCACTTTCACATGCTAAACAACGTAATTCTCACCCTTGAAAGGGTAGAATTTTAACAAAGGCAAAAAAGGAATTGTTGAAATTATGCTTCATCTTGAATCAAAGATATGGAAATTTAACCATGTGTTGGTTTGGAATGAAAGGAAGAGAAACAATAAACCAAGAACTGAAAAATAGAAAGAAAGAGCTAAAAGACTGCAACAATTATTTTTTCTTCATTTTCAACACAATTTTCTCTCACAACATTTTTTTCCTTTCACTCATAAACCTAAAAGATCATCTAAAGCTTTGATACCATGTTGGATTTTTGGAGGGCTGAAAACTTGTCACAAACACAAGCCCCGACACAACACACGTACACACAATAGGCACAGGTTATGTAAAATAAACCTCACTAGGCAACCCTTATTCATTGATTTTCTTAGAGTTTATATAGAAAGGTTAGGATTTTGAGCACAAAAGTAAATAATGCCCATGGCCTTAATCCCATGCTTCATTTTACATTTTGTGTAGGCCATACTTAGTTGACTAAAGACTCAACCTTTATCCATTCCTGCTTGCTATCCGTAATTAAGAATTTTGCTAACATAAGCAATTTTCAAATTTTCTCTCCAAAGATGCGTAACAAATAGCTCACTTTCGAAAACTGTTATTGATAATAGCTTTTCTGGAGTTTGGACTTGTTTTCTTTTCGGGTGCATAAAGATGTAGGAACTACATGATTCTGCTTTATCACTTTCATCTTGCCTCTCTTTAACTTCTTCTACCCTCAAATTTGTCTACTTTTTAGTTGTTTAACCAGCACCATAATGCTACCCTTTTTTGTCCTCTTTTTGGTTTGTATGAACCAAACCTAGGACTAATACCAATATAATCTGACCCTTTTACCTGTTGAGCCAAAAACCAGAACTGTTTTTATGTTCTCATTTTACTAATATTTAGTTTTTCAGGTAGATGATCCAAGTGGAAAGTAAGTTGAATAAATGGGTTACTTGCAGTTTAATAATTCAAAATGTTCTTGTATTAATGACGATAATTGTTGTAATAATTCATGCAAGTAAAGTCACTACATAATTGTCTGTTGAATGATTAGACCATCTATTTGATGTTAATAATCTTTGAAATAATTATAAATGTGTTTGATCTTATTACTACCGAATGCCTTTTTATTTCTTCCCCCCTTGGATAGAATCAACTTTTAATGCAACTGTTTTACCATAATTTTCAATTTATTGTCCTGAACTGTGTAGGAGCTGGAAAAGATGTTGCCGTGTATCCCCCTTCCTGAACCAAAATATCAGCTTCGGAGAACAACATCCGCCCCATTCTAACATCTGCTTATGTGTGGAAGTTTTGTAGATGTAATGTCTTTCTGTGTGCTTAAATTTACTTTCAAGAGAGAGAGAGAGATTGAACAAAAAAAAGGGTAAGCAAGGACTATATTGGGCTCATTCGGTAGCAACAGTTGCTTGTGCTACTGGCTAAACACTTCTGGCTATCATGGGTCTTTCTTTTATCTACTCTGAAAATTTTGGTTAGTTTTCAGCGTACATCTTTTGTAATTTCCAGAATAGGATTGGCGGCAAATTGTGTAGTTCAGTTTTTCTATTTTATTTTACAAATGGTGTGTAATGCGAGTCCCTTGGTTGCCTTGCCATCAAGTCTTCTTTTTAGATCAGTTTATATTTTGCTACCAATAACTGATTAGTGCTCTTTATCCAAGGTTTGTCAGCTTAATTTCTTTCATTTATTGTAAACTGGATTTGGCAGTATTTACCTCAGTTGCCAGGTTCAAAATATATGACAAGGCATCAACCAAAATTTTGGCACAGATGCATCTTCCTTAAACATGTCGCTGTACGTTTCTGTTAATGAAAATTTGGACTCGGGGTTTGAGTTTCCCCAACCATCAATTAGTGGATTTAAAACCGAAACAAAAATTCACCACCACCAGGCTATCCTGAGGCAGTTGGTGATTGTCAGTTTATATTGAAGTTTACATTTTTCCTGTTGAATTTTAGCTGTACTGAACATTGTATGAAATCTATTTTTTAATTATCGAAGGAAGAAGGATATATTAATGGGCAGTGCTATTCGGAAATATGCACTTGGGTGAATTGAGAGCTGTAAGTAAAAGCTGCTTGCAATTTGTATTTTTTGAATTAGGAGAGTTGCTACTCGAGCAATTATGGAGGCAAAATTGCCATTTTTGAATTCCACGCGAAACTATATTGGTGGATTTAGTGACAAGATTGAGGAAAATTGTAACATGTGCTGACAGAGCCGAATCAGTGCATTCACCAATTGCTAGTTAGCTACTATAATCTCATATCTTAAGACTAAGAACACCTTACTAGACCAACAACAAAACTAGTACCCTTAGAACAGCGATTTAGCATCTTCACATATCTTGCGGTTTTCAATATACGATAAACCTCTCCATCTTAAAAGTCTCATCCTTTATTATTTTTATTTTCCTGTAAGGGATTTATTTCTTATATAATGACTTCTAATTAATTTGTTATTATCTTCATTTAATAATCGGAGACTCCACATCAGAGCAACTCCAGCCAGTGTTCTTTTTGGGCCAAACCATAAAAAATAATGGAAATATTATAAAACTATCCTTAAAAATAAAGTTGTTTTCAAAAATATGATACCAAACTTTGTTTTTCTATTTTTATAAAAAAAATGCATCAAACTTTTAAAAATATCTTTTTCTTTCAGTTATATGTGTATGTTGTGTAGATATTGATTGAAACAAATTAATATATATATATATATATATTTTGTTATCTAATAATTCTCTTATGATTTAAATTCATAATTTTACCGTTTAGAGTGAATTTTAAAAAAACTTTTTTTTTAAATGAATGGAAAAACTTTTATTGAGTTGTGAGAAAAGTCTTAAACCTTATGAAAATTCGGTATCATCTCGTTAAAATGCCAAGTTAGGGTTGAACTTATAAAAATTCAAAGATAGTGAAATACTTAACAACAGGATGTAGAATTTTAGAATTCAAACCACTATAAATTACTTGTGTCATTTTTCTTATTCCCTGACTCCTTTTTAATTTCAAGAAATTTTAATTTCACCCCAAATCACTAAAATCAACTAATTCACCCCCGCCCCCTTCTCTTGGGTGCTAACAAGGGACAAGTGATATCTGTAACACTCGAGAATTTTAAATATTATTAAATAAATATTTAAAGGGTAGTAGTATGTTGGATGAGAGAAATATAAGATATATACATAATATATACAAGATAAAAATATATTGTGTACTTGATGTATATATAAAAATATACCTTACATATACATGATATATGCATTTGGTACTAAAAGACAAAATGAGTTGAAAAGTCAAATAGAAAAAAGTAAAAAAAATAAATAATGATGAATAAATCAAAATTAAAAATAATTTTGGATAGTGGAAGATGATAGAAATTTAGATATTTATTAAATAATAATAAGTAAATAAAAAAATTCAATATTAAAATTAATTTTGGCGGTGAAGGATTAAATTATAATTATTAATAATTAATTAATTAATAATATATATATATGAATGGATGTGAAAAAGAAAGAAGTAAAATTAAAAAAAAACTATTATCTTCTTTTTCTTCCTTGAGAAAAATGAGCCACCTAGTCAAGAGAGGAAAAAATTAATCTTTCATTATCTAACCCGAATTTTCTAAAGAAATCAAAGGAATTAAAGAGTTTTTGAAGAAAAATGAAGAAAACAAGTAAGTAAATCTTCCTAAAGCTTGTAATTTGAATTTGCATGGCTATGTAAAATTAGTTAGAGAAAGAAAGTGGTGTTAAATTGCTAAAGTTGATAGAATTGAAGCTAAAATGATGAGTATATAATGACTTGTTGGTTGGTTGGTTGGATTGGGCATAGTTGATAAATTAAGGGTTATGGGATGATTATGTGAAAATTAGGGTTTTTTGAAGGATATTTCTATAATTGTGAAAATAACTTATTTTAATGTTATATTGATGTATATGTGATGAATTTATAGTTGAATGATGGAAATAGATAAATTAAGTGGTAGTCTGAAAGAGGAAGTAAAGGTGAATTAGGATTTTGGTGGATTTTTGAGGTAGAATGATTGTAATTGTTATTTAATTAATTAAAATGGCTTAAAATAAAATGCTAATGAGATATTTGTATTTATAATATGGTTTAGGATTGAGTAATGTGAGGTTATAATCAAAGAGAGAAAGGATATTGAAGAAGGCTTGGATGGTGAAATTAGTGGTGGAGATGACATATTAAAGGATAGTACATATTTGAAAATTTATGTTTTAATTATATTTGAGTAGTATTGTCATATCCGTGATTTTGAAGAAATTAAATAAGTACTTGGAGATATAAAAGTTGTATATACCCAATATATATACCATATGTATATATATCATATACATATGGTATATTAATTGTATATGTTGGATATATATATATATATTATATACTTAATATATTTAATACACATATAAGGTACATTTAATGTGTATATAAGATACACATTACTTGTGTATATGTTTAATATTCCAAATTTTTTTTAAAAATTTCTAATTTTTGGAAATTGGATAAAATATATTATAATTAAATTGAATAAATTAAATTAATGGTTTTAAATGAAAAATGAAGAGATTTTAAATGAAAAAGAGGAATATAAATGTGATATATATGTAAAATATACATTACATATAAAAGTCAATACTTTTTAAAAGAAAAATCAAAAGTCAAAGTAAAAAGGGTATTTTGGTAATTAAATCTTAAAAAATTCAAAATTATTAAATTAATTCAAAAATAAATAATTTTTGAATGGAAGAGGGATTTTGGACTTTTAATTTATTAAATAAATAATTAAATTATTAATTATTAAAATATTAAAAAATATATATATAATATATGGTTATGATTAAAAGATGAAAGGAAAGAGAAATTAAAATTAAAATTAGTCTTCTTCTTCCTTCTTCTTCTTCAAAAAATGTGACACCATTAGAGAGAAAGAGAGATCTTCTTTTCTTCCAAGCTACCTAAGATTGAAGATATTTTAAGGAACTAAGTGGAGTTTTGGTGATTTTCTAACAAGCAAGCTTTCTTCCTTAATTTTTGAATTTCTAGGAAAACTATGAATATGTGGATTTTGAAATTTTCTATTAGCATGATTTAATTGTTCAATTGCGTATGAATGAAGCTATTTTGATTAATTATTAATGATTTTCAAGTTACATGGAAGAAAAGATTAAGTTTGGGATGAGTTGGGTGAAGAGAGAGAATTTAGGATTATGAAAAATTTAGATTCTTGGAATTATGTGTTTTAATTGTGCAAATTGATTCCAAATGAGTTGTTTTGTTGCATAAACAAATATTTTAAAGTCAAAAATTGGATTTGGTTGTGTTTGGTTAGAGTTTGAGAATGGAAGTGTAATTTAGGGTTTTGAAAAATGATTTTTCCAAAGTTGTTGAATTGTATAATTTTATTGGTTTAATCTTGTTGTTTGGTGATATAAGTGATTAATATAAGCTTAAAATGATTAATGGATTGTGTTGGAATGAAAAACTTTCAATGGGGGAAGGTTATGTCATTTTAGAATTTTGTGTATAAGAGTGTATTTTTGTAATGTAAATGGTTTAAATGTATTAAAATATGTTTCTAATAATATAAATAAACTTAATATATTAAAATGAATAGCCTAGTATGAGAATCCAAAGTTAAAGTGAGGTTAGCCTTAAATTTTGGATTTTTACTTGGATGGGGTTTAATTATGGTTTAATATTAGAAATGCCATTAAATGTGATGCTAAATGATTATTTGCTATCACATTTGGTTTAGGCATTGAGGGAGGTTGATTTGCTTCATCCAAGTAGTGAAGGGCAAGTTGGAAGGATAGGATTGGAGGTTGTTTTAAGCTTGTTTTGGTTGCTATTTGTGGTAAGTACAAACTTTGAATACATTGGTTATGTTTGCATGACATTTGGGCTTAACACATTTTGGTTGAAAAATGTGTTAAGCTACTTGAAACATTGATTATATATGAATAAGATTCTATGATATTTGTAATGTCATATATGTGTTAAATGCATTGTGAAAAGCCATTGATAATGGCTAGATTGTGTAAATGTGATTAATATGTGAATTATGTAGAAATACCTAAAGTAATTGGATAATGTGTTGTGAATGCAAAAATGTGGTATAATGTAAGGAGATATGTGGAAACATAATGAAATGAATTGATATTGATATAAATGAGAAAAATGAGAAAAGTGAGAAAAAGATGAGAAAATAAGGCAATGTGCCTAGCTTGATTATGTGACAATGAGAAAGAGATTGATAATGAGAAATATAAATAAATTGTGTGCCTAGTATGTTATTCAATTTTCAGAGTTTTGTATTTGGCGGCATACCTATGATTTGGCTACGGGCTAAACGATGAGCGTCACTGTAAAAATATTTTTGAGGTGATATGACCGGGTCGTAATCCTCAAAAATAAGTCCTTCAAGCTAGGCTGGGTAAAATGACCGGATCGTAAGCTCAGACCTAGTTGGACTATTACATTGATATTTTGCCTACGGGGCTAGACACATGGTGTCATTATAGATTAAAACAGTAACTCTGAAATTTGAATAGCATATTAGTTATCTTTGGGCCCATGTTTGTGTTTGTTTTTAAGTGAATTGTGGATTGTGAAATATTTGAAAAGTATGAGAAAATAGAATGATGTGATATCCATAAGCATTTTGCATTGGCCTTACTTTACGGTTTTATTATTATCAAAATTTGTACCTTTAAGCTTTTAGCTTCGCACGATTGTAATTCATCGCATAGGTGATATGGGCGATTTGGTAGAGCCGGAGAGTCCTACTAGACCTAATCGTGTCCAGGCTTGCATTTATCGAGCTTGAAGTATTTTTGGATACATCAAGATCAAAGCCATTTGCCAGCATGTATATATTTGATATTATAGTAAATTTTGATATTATGTATATTATGTTTATTTTTGAAGTATTTATTGTAAATTGTAAAGAATATTTTGGATAATTTGTTTAAAATGGGATTATATGTGTTGCTGATATATATATATCTATGTATAAATAATTTGAGAAAATATGGAGAAATTGAGAATTATTGGTAAAATGGAGATTTAATTTTATTGGGAGTGTTTGTTTTATGCAGGTTGAGTTTATTAAATTTTGGGATGTCCAAATTACAAACAAAACTCTGGCGAATTTTTTTTCTAGAGATTTTCACATAAAATGTTTATTTTGGGTTCCTATAACAAGTAAAGAATATTTAAATACTATTTAATTTTATATATTCAGTTTTTAAAATTTTAAATCAGAAATGTAAAAATTTTTATTAAACCGGTTTGCGATATTTTTGTACCGTATATGCGTATTTTACATATGCTAAAAATATATATTGTACGTATATAGGGTATAATAGTGTTACATTTATTTTGGTATCAGAGCCTAGGTTTGAGATTCTCGACCTAGGCAGGTTGTTAGAGAGAGAAAATTGAAATTAAAAAAAAATGGTTTTCAATTATGATACATGAATTGGTACTGACAATTTATTTGGTCAATGATGTGGCAATGTCCATTTGATATACCGGATATGAGTTGAGATAACGTCTTGGTTATATAGATCAGAGTGGCACAATAGAAGCGTCATTCTGGAGCTTATGGATTAAGAATTTTTGAAACTTTTATTCAAAATTAAGATTCATAGTTGATTGAATTGATGAATAAGTGAAATTTATAAAAATAATCTAGGAAATGATTTAAGATATGAAATAAAAAGTTTGAGAAATGGGCATGATAGTTATAGAAAATTCTATGTGTACTGCAACGTGATATTATTCGAATTTTTGAATAAATCTAGGAATTTTGGATAAGTTTGAAAATTTAATGGAAAGTTATTCTATATGTTAGAATCCAATGAAAAAAAAATTCATAATTTTTAAAGATGGATTCCTAATTAAGAAAAATAGAAGAACACGGGTTGTTGGAACAGTTTCAGCAACTCAGAATATATAAAAATTGAGAAAAATATTTAAAAGCTATGGCAAACCAACCCAAAAAAAAAAATCTAAAAATTTGCATACAATATTATATGTATTCCTAGAAATATGGTTAAAAGTTTATGAATCTTTATTAAGGTTTAATACCTAAAAAAAATGGATAGCCAGATGCTTCTAGAGGAATTATTAAAGAGACAAATTCTGCGGGTATGGAAGATTTAATTTTTAAATATAGTAAATCAGCTTGGAAAAATCTAAAATTTTAAATATAAATCTATATATGTGTCAAGTGCACATGGATAAAATTTTACAAGCTTTTATAAAGAATTGGTAAGGAATATAAAAATTGAAAGTGAGATTGACATGAAACTAAGGAAGTCATACAACTTTATGTACATGAGTAATAAATTAATTTCATGAGACAAATGAATAAGAAAAATTATGAAAATTTATATACAGACGGGTAGAAGTATGAAGAAGGAATATGGAGTTATTAATAATTTAGAACAAATAGTTCATAATTTAAAAAAATTCAAAGAGGGAAATGATATGTGATAGTGAATTGTTTATTATGAAAAAAAAGATGCATGATTTAGGGTTTGAGTATGTAAAATTAGGATATCTAAATGGATGATGTTAATTAGTATAATAAAATGAATTAGTGTTGTTTAAAAATAAATGTTATGATCTTAAGATTGTGAATGTGACATGGATGAGATTTGGTGAGGTTCATGTTGTTAGTTGTATTATATGAAATTTGAATTTTTGAAATGGGTTTCCATAATTGTGAAAGTGATGTGTTTTGATGTTATATTAATATAAAAAATAATGTTTATAAAGTTAGCTATTGAAAATGAGATTAATAGAATGAAGTTTAAGTAAAGTAGTAAGTTGAAAATTTAGAGTTGCAAGGAAATTTCAATGAAGATTGTTTAGATATTGATAGTTTAATGTTTAATAAGCATGGGAGTAATTTTGAATGAGTAATATTATTTATGAAAATATCATGTAATATTTAAAGTGGTTGATAGTATAGATACTAGATATGAAATAAAGAGAAATAATTAAGAAAGTGAAAATATATATATGAAGAGTATAGTAAGTATATGGAAAATGTGAGAGAGAAGTCACATTGAAAATGTGACTAATATTTATGTAAAAAAAATGATGAATGATGATAATTTATTTATTATATGAGAATGAAAAATGATAATGTAGACCCTTAATTTTTGACCCAATCCGATCCAATATGCTTTATTTAGTCCAAAATAATTTTTGTTGTTTAATTGGTCCAAAATAATTTTAATTAAATAATTTTTACCTTAGTATCTAATTTTTATTAGTAAAAAATGAAAATAAACAAATAAAAAATAAAAATAAAAATAAAAATAAAAACCGGAGTCGAAAAAAAAATCGGCAGCAAAAAGTGGTCGCGCGGGCCCGTCGGGCCAACAGTGGCTTGCCAGCAGGCTTGCGGGCGTTTCGCCAGCAGGCTCCTGCGGGCTGGCACGCCGCCCGCAGAAATTTCCTGCGGGCTGGCACGCCCACGGGCCCGTCGCCAGAATTTTCTCCAGCGCAAATTTTTCAGCTGCAATTTTTAGAATTCTAATCCAATTAGGTTTTAATTTCTTTTTTTATTTATTATTACTTACCTTAATTAATTAGGAATAAACAACCTAAAAACCACTATAAATAAGGACCAATTAAACCAAATCAAGGGGGGAAAAAACTTTTCATGATAGCTTTAGGTTTTGAAACCAAATCAAGGAAGGAAAGGAAAAACTCAATTGAATTAATATTTATAGCAGCAGTAGCAGCAGTAGCACGAAAAAGAGAGAAGAAAAGAGGCAATCAAAGCTTGTCTTTGGAGCTAGTTCATCTAAGAAGAGTTATTTTTTGGTGAATCAACAAAAGAAGGTATGTTTTAATTCTTTCGATTTATGTTTTACAATAGCTAAATCTATAAAATTTTAATTTTTTTAAATAAAAAATCTTGGAACTTTAATTTAATTTTTCCAAGATTAGAACATTAAAATCGTGGCTCTCTTTTATAAAAAGATTTAAAATTGTTATTTTTTCTTCTTAAAAACCCTTAAAACTCTAATTTAGCATATTTTTCAATAAAATCAAAATCAAATTCTGCATCTTTTAAGATTTTAAAGTAGGTTTTATTTCATCAAAAAAACATTAAAAAACATCTTTTCTACTTATAAAAACTTCAATTCATGTGTTTAAGTTCATAAAATATCATAAAATATCAAATTGCTTTTTAAAAACCCTAAAAGTTATACATTACACGTGAACTAAATTCTAAGAGCCTAAATCCAAAAATCATCTTTTAAACCTAAAATAATGAATCCTAACCCTTTAAAACCTTAAACCCTAACTTTTTCTAAACTTTAAACCCTTTAAAATATAAAAAACATAAAAACATAAAAAAAACTCAAAAAAGCTACAGTAGCTCAATTTATTATTTAAAATCATGAATTAAAAATATTTCAAAAGTGTCTAAAACTCAAGTTTTATTATTTCATCATTCAAATCTTAATTTGTTTAATCAAAGTGTCTTGCTAACCTTTAAAAAACATAAAACCTAATCTATTTTAATTACCTAAAAAGTCATAGTAGCTTAAACTTTAGAATTTCCAAAGCCTTAACACATGAGGTAAATAACCCTAAATAGAAAAAGTAGCTATACTTGAACTTTTATTTGTTTTATTTAATTCCATATTTATTTATACCTTGATTTATTTCTTATGCTTTAATTTATTTAATTTTAATACTTGATTTATTTAATTTATCATGGATGGATGTTTGTTTTATATTTTGGTTAATACTCTTCATGAATGATTTATTTATTATGGATGATTATTTACTTTTATCAATCAATTTAGACTTCCAAAAGTTGTAAGAGGTATGTTTCCACTTGGTGGGTACCTCATTAGTTAAACATCATGTAATTTAATTTTCTTTTCTATTTTAGAACTTATGTAAAGGGCATGTTTCTACCTTTTGGTGGGTGTCCTACTTAGGCATGTGATGTAAGGACATATTTCCATCCTTGGATGGGTGTCCATTTATTTTGTTTTGTTTTGTTTGGACATTGCTTTGATTTTAATATAATGATGCTTTCTTTTTATTGTGTGTAGTATGGATAATGTTATTATACTTAAGAATTTTATAATATTAAGACCTGTAAAGGAGGCCGGTTCCAATGAACCGGGCGTTGTGGGGGTGCTGGGCCATTTCTCACCTTCCCCACACGTACCCAACTTTCCGAACCCATTAAGGGGTTGAGGATTCCTTAGGAATCGAGTCATCCACCCCTTTCTTTTTCCCGGCCCGTCCGGGTGGCGACTCCATTTTCTCCAAACTTAGGTCCGTGTTCTCTAAGGCCCCGAGCCTAAACAGTGCCGAAGTCGCAAGAACCATTCCACCGGGAGTGGGGGCGAAAATCTCCGCTCACAATGGCGACTCCACTGGGGATAAGAGAAGTTGATTCCGTTGGTCTTTATATTATTCTATTCTTTCTTATAATGATATTATCCTTTGCATCATATTAGATTGCATTGTGTGCGTGAGTTAGGACGCCCGTGTTACCGGTGTTATGTTGTGTAAGGGATACCATACTTTCACTCAAGGTATGGAGATCGAGCATGGCATAACCACTCATAGCATTGTACCGTTTGGTATATACTTGCTATGGGAACCTAAACCTTTTAACCCAAAGACTAAAGCTCATGTAATTGGCCTAGTTACTTTCCTTAGGTTTTACCCCAAATGCATGTTGTTTGACTATGGTTAATTTATCTTGGTTTAAATCATGGCTTATTTGGTTTGTTCTTTTTCTAATATGACCCAAGTACATTTGTAAGCTCAAAATAAATTTTTCTTTAAAATCCAAAAGACCAAAACTATTTTTAAAATTTTTCAAGATTGTCTTTGGGCATAAGACTTTTCTAAAAACAAATCAAAAATTCTTTGGCCCATGGCCCAAATACTAAACCCAAAATCCATTTTTCTAAAATCTTTTATAATGGGCTTAGAAATAAAACTATTTTCACCCAACATTTTCTTACAAAGAGCTTGCAAAAATATTTAGGTCAATTATGAAATACCAAAAAATCAATTGTGGGCCTCGTTTACACTAAGAATAAATTAACCATGGGCTTGTATTTGGCATGAACCACTAGTTACCTCTTTTCAAGTGAGAAATCTATTTATAATAAGCCTCTTAATTTCGTTTTAATCCAATATAACATAAAAGCTACTTTAGTTGGTTGAATGGATTAAAACCTAATTAATGGGAATTATCATGGATTGATTTCCATTTTCAAGGATATAACTATTGGTTGAAACGTCCGAGGGAATTATTCAAAAGCAAGGTACCCCATGTTGGTATTTTGGTTAACCATATACCTAGGAAAAGAGACTCGCCATTCGTGTGTGGATGTTATAAGGTTGGAAGGAACGTCCTAATTTGTTAATTGTTTACATGCATACATTTGCATCTCGTATCATTGGTCCTCTCTGGCTCACAGCCCTGGATTACGAAAGTTCAAAAGCTTACAACAATCCGACTTATGCCGGAGACGAAGTATCTAGCAACAACTCAATCACTTGCTCACCAAAGACAATGGAGCCCGAACAAATTCAAAGAATGGTGGATGAAGCCCTCAATGCCAAGATGGAAGAAATCAAAGAGGCCGTAGCTGAGACCATGAAGAACCAATTGACTACAATATTATTGAATCATGCCGAGGCATCTGCTAGCACTAAGAAACCAAAGGACAAAGGGAAGACTAAAGTTAATGAAGTGGCTTGTGATGATGATGATGATGATTGGGCTCAATACTACCAAGAGGTTTAAGAAAAGAAGAAAGAACCGAAGGCTGTCGAGAAAGTAACTATTGAAAAGACCGAGACATCTGATGTTGAAAAGATGATTGCTGATTTAGAAAAGAAATTTGAAAAGAAGCTGAAAATCGAAGAGATGTCCGAAGTTGACAAGTTATTTGAACAAGATGATGAGGTCCCTTATAAGTTCAAGATGCCTTCCTTTGCTAAGTACAATGGCACCGGAAATCCTCATCTCCACGTGAAGCAATATATCACTGCCATGCAATCTGCCCGAGCTACTAAGGTTCAAACCCTAAGGTACTTTATACTCTCATTGGACCCTGTTGTCCAAAATTGGTTCAATACCTTAGATGATGAAACACAAAAGAGCTGGGATCTACTTTACAAAGCCTTCATCCAACAATATGGATATAATGTTGAGTTGGAAGTTACCTTGATGGAAGTGGAGTTCATTAGGCAAAGACCGAATGAGAATTTTGTAGATTATGTCAAGAGATGGAGAAACAAGGCTGCTTTGCTCAAGAAGAGGCCCGATGAATCTGATCAAATAAGGATGATCGTGAGAGGTGTCCTGCCCAATCTCCGCGAAAGGATGTCTCACACCCTTATAAGGGACTTCAAAGATCTTCTCCAAGCTGGTCTACAAATTGAAGAATGGGAAAGGGAGAAGAATCGCTTTTCAATAAGAAGGAATGAGAAAGGGAACAACCAGCCTAACAATCAAAGAACACAAAAAGAAGTTGATGTTAATGTAACCGGTCAAGGGAATAAAAGACAATTCTCAGAATTGGGGAAACCTTTATCTTGGGTTTTTAGCAAGCTGCAAAAGAAAGGGTTATTACAACCATTAGCTCCTCGACCTCTACATAGTCCACTGCCACCAAACTTCAATGCCGAGGCCTTCTGTCAATTTCATCAAATGTGAGGGCATGAAACAGATAAATGTGCTCGTCTAAGGCATGAGATTCAAGACCTGATTGATAGTGGCAAGCTACCCGAGCCAGATAAGCCCAATACCAAAGATAACCCTTTGCCTAAATTTGGAAGAGTGCCACCACCAGCAACCTTTATGGTGGGAAAAGGATTGGAAGAAGAATTTGTTTTATCATCCTTTCAAGATGGGAATATTGAAGATGTGAAAGGAAAAGAAGCCTAAATCAATGAACTTTCCTTAGCTTGAATGTTGCTTTTCAATCTTACTTTCTTTAATATTTTGGGACTATTGAGTTTTTCAAATTTAAATTTGTTTGAATAAATTACTTTTATCATAAATTTTTATTGGTCTTTGTTCATTTTGATGCTCAACCAATGAGGAATTTAGCTTGATGTTTATAAATTAATGTGTCTAGGCATCATGACTCGAATGACTTTACTAAATGAGGGAATTACTCTATAGCATTGAGTTGTGTATGCTTACTTAGAGAGGGCTCCTGCATAATTATCTTTGTCTAGGTCTTATTCAGTCTTAGAACATGCTTTGACAAACTTTCGAGGCGAAATTGAACTCTGCTTATTTAAGGGAGAAATGATCTAGGCATTGTTTGATAAGCCAACAACTAGTATCCACCCTATTCCCTAGTTTTCCTTTTGAGCCTTCATAAAATTTTAGCTTTCTTTTCATTGGCATATAACCTCAACAACCTATCTTGAGCTGTTGTGATACTTTTGACAAGTCTTATGATCACTAAGATCAAGAAGATCAAAGAAAGCAATGATTAATCAAGATCATGTGGATAGTTGAAGTTCTCAAGACCATAAGGGTAGTTGAAGTTCTCCTAGTATCTCCAATATATCAAGACAATATCAGAGTAACAAATGATTTATCCCTATTAAAGAAGATTTATGTTACTCCACTCATCCATTATTGGAAGCCCAAGTTGGTACAAATAAGACAACTCTGTTTGAGCTAGAACCAAAAACAAAAAAAGGAGAGAAAGAAAGAAAAACAAGAAAAAAATCAATAGAAAAAGAAAGGAAAAAGAAAAAAAAAGTAAAAAAAAAACCCAAAATGGTTCAAAAAGCCAACTGAGTTCTCTTTTACCTAAAGCAGCAAAAGGCTTCTATTTGGTTCATAAAGACCTTTTTTGAGTTGGTCCAACCAAACCAAAGATTCAATTAAAATTGGAGAAAAGGAGGAAGACCACCCAGTTCTTGAAAGTTCTGTAGTCCAACAAGAAAGAAGGACAAAAAGAGAAAGAAAAGGGAAGAGTAAGAAAGAAAAGGGAGAAGAAGAAAAGAAATGAATTTGGGAACCAAACTTTTTGAAAGGGCAAAAATGTCCTAGTCAATATCTAGTTTAATGCTAAGAAGATAGAAGAAATTTGGAGTCTAGCAAGGTTGCCTCCAAACTGCCTAAAATTCCAACAAGAAATTTGTAGTGTGAAGGTTTGTCCATTGTGTCACACCAGCTCCAATCTCAAAATGGCCTTCACTTAAGCATGTTTCCCTCATAGACCCCGTTTCAAGCCTATCAAAGACCTGTTGATCTCTCTTGGTAGGTAGAGTCTATTAGCGGAGATAGTTTGGATAAGCATGCATATGAGATAGATAGTATTTAAACTCAATGAGACCTTTGGCCAAGTAATTTGTATGTGCCTATCTGAAGTGCAACAGTTCTTGCTTAAATAGAAATGATTCCTGAGTTTAAGTACGGTAACTAGGGTTGTCATGTTATAGATATGTTAGTTTGGAAAACCAAGTCCTGAGGTATATTGACATTGATTTGGCAAAGCCAACATTTGATTTCAAAATTAAAATTCAAAAATTCAAATAAAAAATGTTTTGTCATACAAAGCCTTCAAGTTAAGGGAAGTATGTTGAACCTCCAAAGGACACATTGGGCAAAGGAAATGATTATTGGCAAAGTTATGAAGAAACTACCAACCGACATGCTGAAATATAGTTTGATATGGATGTATCCCTAACTCTGTTGCTTGGGGTCTCCACCACTCATGTTTTCAACATCTTGAAGATAAAAGCCACAAATGCAAAGCTTTCAATCATTCCAATGCAAGACTTGAACAAGTATCAAAACGGAACCAATGAGAACACTTCTGCTGATCACCTCGGTCTGTGAGTCATGGAACCACTGTAAGTATTATTCATGCATATCATGCATACATGAGCATATCACATCACACTTTCTTGTCTTGTGTTGTCTATTCTTTGGCAAAATGAACAGCAAACACCTCGCGAAGTAAAGAATCAAAAGAAGATGTCAAATCAGGGGGGCATGGAAAGCCCATTGCTTGAGAAAGCTCCAGTCATTTTACGAAGAGAAGAAATAAGTGCTTGTACGAAGAACTAGACAACAACAACATCAATCAAAGCTTGCATGAAAAAAAAATCTTTGGTTTGAGCCTACACAGGGGGCAAAGTTTCTCCTTTTCAATTTTTTGGGTTTATATACCAAATATTTTTAAACTCACTTACAAATATTTTGCCACGTAGGGGGGCAAGGAGATGATATAAGGTCCAATTAAAATAACTAAATATTTGCAAAAAGAAAGAACAAAAGAATGGAATAATTAGAACTCTCAACAGAATAAAGATGCAAAAGACAAAAGACCAATCCAGCTAAAAGAGATGAAGACAGGGTGAAGACCCGTTCTCAAAGGATGAAGATCCACTTTCAAGGGTGAAGACCCGAACTCAAAGGATGAAGATCCATTTTCAAGGGTAAAGACCCGATGTCAAGAGATGAAGATTCATTTTCAAGGATGAAGATCCATTTGCAAGGGTGAAGACCTGATCTCAAAGGATGAAGATCCATTTTGATAATGAAGAATCACAATGCATAGAACAGCCGGAGCAGTCAGACTTCTCAAATGATAAAAGGTTAGTCAAATTCATTCTCGGGTCCAAGTACCCATTCTCGGGTCCAAGTACCCAAATCAAATCTAATCTCGGTTCCAAATGCCCAAATTAAATCAAAATCGATTCAAATCTCAAGTCAAAGTACCCAAGTTAGGATCGAGTATCCCAATCCATTTAGGATCGAGCATCCCAAATCCGATTTAGGATCGAGTATCCAAATCCAGTTTAGGGTCGAGTATCCAAATCCAGTTAGGATCGAGTGTCCCAATCCAGTTTAGGATCGAGTATCCAAAGCCAAGTTAGGATCGAGTATCCCAACCCAATTTAGGATCGAGTATTCGAACCCAATTTAGGATCGAGTATCCCAATCCATTTAGGATCGAGTATCCAAATCCAGTTTAAGGTCGAGTATCCAAATCCGATTTAGGATCGAGTACCCAAATCCGTATAGGATCGAGTATCCAAGTCTAGTTTAGGATCGAGTGTCCAAATCTCTCGGGTCCAGAACCCAAAATCTCAAAAATGAAGTCTTATTGCTTTTCACTCTCTTTCACTAAGGTTTCAGATCATTCAAGAAGGGGGCAAACTGTGGACCCTTAATTTTTGACCCAATCCGATCCAATATGCTTTATTTAGTCCAAAATGAATTTTGTTGTTTAATTGGTCCAAAATAATTTTAATTAAATAATTTTTACCTTAGTATCTAATTTTTATTAGTAAAAAATGCACATAAACAAATAAAAAATAAAAATAAAAATCGGAGTCGGAGTCGGAAAGAAATCGGCAGCAAAAAGTGGTCGCACGGGTCCGTCGGGCCAACAGTGGCTCCCCCGTAGGCTCCTGCGGGCTGGCACGCCCACGGGCCCGTCGCCAGAATTTTCGCCAGCGCAAATTTTTCGGCTGCAATTTTTAGAATTCTAATCCAATTAGGTTTTAATTTCTTTTTTTATTTATTATTTCTTACCTTAATTAATTAGGAATAAACAACCTAAAAACCACTATAAATAAGGACCAATTAAACCAAATCAAGGGGGGAAAAAACTTTTCATGATAGCTTTAGGTTTTGAAACCAAATCAAGGAAGGAAAGGAAAAACTCAATTGAATTAATATTTATAGCAGCAAGTAGCAGCAGTAGCACGAAAAAGAGAGAAGAAAAGAGGCAATCAAAGCTTGTCTTTGGAGCTAGTTCATCCAATAAGAGTTATTTTTTGGTGAATCAACAAAAGAAGGTATGTTTTAATTCTTTTGATTTATGTTTTACAATAGCCAAATCTATAAAATTTTAGTTTTTTTAAATAAAAAATATTAGAACTTTAATTTAATTTTTCCAAGATTAGAACATTAAAATCGTGGCTCTCTTTTATAAAAAGATTTAAAATTGTTATTTTTTCTTCTTAAAAACCCTTAAAACTCTAATTTAGCATATTTTTCAATAAAATCAAAATCAAATTCTGCATCTTTTAAGATTTTAAAGTAGGTTTTATTTCATCAAAAAAAACATTAAAAAACATCTTTTCTACTTATAAAAACTTCAATTCATGTGTTTAAGTTCATAAAATCTCATAAAATATCAAATTGCTTTTTAAAAACCCTAAAAGTTATACATTACACGTGAACTAAATTCTAAGAGCCTAAATCCAAAAATAATCTTTTAAACCTAAAATAATGAATCCTAACCCTTTAAAACCTTAAACCCTAACTTTTTATAAACTTTAAACCCTTTAAAACATAAAAAAACATAAAAACATAAAAAACTCAAAAAAGCTACAGTAGCTCAATTTATTATTTAAAATCATGAATTAAAAATATTTCAAAAGTGTCTAAAACTCAAGTTTTATTATTTCATCATTCAAATCTTAATTTGTTTAATCAAAGTGTCTTGCTAACCTTTAAAAAACATAAAACCTAATCTATTTTAATTACCTAAAAAGTCATAGTAGCTTAAACTTTAGAATTTCCAAAGCCTTAACACATGAGGTAAATAACCCTAAATAGAAAAAGTAGCTATACTTGAACTTTTATTTGTTTTATTCAATTCCATATTTATTTATACCTTGATTTATTTCTTATGCTTTAATTTATTTAATTTTAATACTTGATTTATTTAATTTATCATGGATGGATGTTTGTTTTATATTTTGGTTAATACTCTTCATGAATGATTTATTTATTATGGATGATTATTTACTTTTATCAATCAATTTAGACTTCCAAAAGTTGTAAGAGGTATGTTTCCACTTGGTGGGTACCTCATTAGTTAAACATCATGTAATTTAATTTTCTTTTCTATTTTAGAACTTATGTAAAGGGCATGTTTCTACCTTTTGGTGGGTGTCCTACTTAGGCATGTGATGTAAGGACATGTTTCCATCCTTGGATGGGTGTCCATTTATTTTGTTTTGTTTTGTTTGGACATTGCTTTGATTTTAATATAATGATGCTTTCTTTTATTGTGTGTAGTATGGATAATGTTATTATACTTAAGAATTTTATAATATTAAGACCTGTAAAGGAGGCCGGTTCCAATGAACCGGGCGTTGTGGGGGTGCTGGGCCATTTCTCACATTCCCCACACGTACCCAACTTTCCGAACCCATTAAGGGGTTGGGGATTCCTTAGGAATCGAGTCATCCACCCCTTTCTTTTTCCCAGCCCATCCGAGTGGCGACTCCATTTTCTCCAAACTTAGGTCCGTGTTCTCTAAGGCCCCGAGCCTAAACAGTGCCGAAGTCGCAAGAACCATTCCAACGGGAGTGGGGGCGAAAATCCCCGCTCACAGATAATATTCCATGAAATGTGATAAATGTTCAATTTTTATATATAAAAAGTTGAGTATAATTATGTGATTGTGTGTATACACGTATATGATATGTGTGGTGAATTATCCAATACGGACACTAATGTGATATGTAAGAAAATATGAAAAGTAAGTCACATTATGAATGTGACTTATGGATATGTATGTGGATGATTTAAAAATATGAAAAATATTTAAAATGTGAAATAATATGAATTTGTGAGATGAAGGTGATCATGATAAGGTTGATCACCTGGAAATTGTGACAATGTGATGTAATGTGAAAGTGATCAAGTATTGAGTTGATTACTCAAAGATGTGAAAAAGTATTATTGAAGTATTATGGTACGTTTGTAATCCTATATAATTATTTATTTGATTTAAGAAGGAGAAATTGGTAAAAAAAATTGTTGAATAAGTTGAGATATAATTGATAATTATCAGTAAATGGATTTTAAAATTGGAAAAGGGGTTTTTGTTAAATAATTGTATAAAATTAGTATATGAATATATGAGTTGTTGATGATAATGTTAATGGATCATGTGTTTAGGCTAATAAAAATAAGTGGATATGGGTAACTTGTCTTAAAACAGAATTGATACGCGCAAACTCTTCATGTAGTAAGAGTTTAAAGAACTAATATGTGATCTTGAAATGCCACGGGTGTGTGACCATTGAGACATGGGCGTAGTTTCGAGATAAGAGTTGTTTGAGAAAGAATTATAGTGAAGGCGGTGTTTATTTGTAACCCACAGACGTGGGCTTAAGATGATACAACTGTAAAATATATTTAGTGAAATTGATAGTTTTTATTTCATGAGATACAAGCAAGATTTGTGGGTGGTATAGTTGGACTTATAACCTTATGTAGAAATTTATTTATGACCATAGATAGTGTGGAAACAGAAGAGAATTGTGAAAATATGATGAGCTATAAATGATGTGTAAGGAAAGTAATTTTTGTAAATATGGTAACTATAAGAAATGTGAGAAAATGATAAATGAAAGAAATTATGAAATGTGAGTAAGAGTTATATTGAATGTGTTTGAAAGTGATATAAAATGAATAAGTTGATGAAAATGACGTTTAAAGTGAATGAGACTAGGAAAAATGAATATTATCTGTAATGATGAATTCAAAGAGAATTAAGATTTTAGGATAAATTTGACCTAATAGAATTAGGTCATGAATTGAAAATAGATTGATGAATTTAAAATAGACTAAAGATTGGTCAGGATAGAATAAGGCTATGATGGTCATATTGTGATAGTTAGATCAACTGATCTAAAATGTAATAAGTTTACAAGTATTTATTGAAATTCAATATATGTAGTTGTATTAAAAATATGCAAGCTATATGATAATGTGCATCATATAACGTTCTGATATGCATGTGAAATGAGCTAAGTTATATTAGTTTCAAATAATTATAAGAAAAAAATGTTAGTTATAGTATAATTGGAATGAATCTTAATAAGGAAATAAAATTTTGTTGTTGTATAATGGTGATATTAAATTAATATGTGGTAATTGTATAAAGAGTAGGATCAAAGTGAAGATGTATAAAATTATTGTGTTAAGACTTATTAGTTGGAATTGGGAGTTTTTATCATTTGTGGTTTTACAAATAACTATTTGTAAATATAAGCAAGGTGGTAATTAAACAGAGATACAATTTTGAAAATGACTATGATGAAAAAATAGTCAGTGTTAAAATATAAGTTATTAACATTTGAACTTAAGGTTATAAGAGTATATTATTTTTTTTAAGATAATGAAGTGATCAAATATCTTGAGTGCAATAGGTGTGTGGTGTATATATATTAAAGAGATGAACTAATTTTGTCTAATAACAATTCGATTGATGATATGATAATCTAATATGACTGTTTGAGTAAATAGACAGTATAATGATGAGTTATGGAATGGTGAAAAAGGTAATTGAGAATGAACCTAAGGGGGAGAGTAGAAATTATGTAATTTGATGAAATAATGATTTGATGAGATGATTATTTTAATATGAGATTTTAAGATTATATTTTGATTTGGATGATTTATTACCGTACTGGATAATTTCGAGGACGAAATTATTTAAGGGGGAGAAAATTATCATATCCGTAATTTTGGAGAAATTAAATAAGTACTTGGAGATCTAAAAGTTGTATATACCCAATTTATATACCTAGTGTATATATAACATATATATGGTATATTAATTGTATATGTTGGATATATATATTTTACATACTTAATATATTTAATACACATATAAGGTACATTTGATGTGTATATAAGATACGCATTACTTGTGCATATGTTTAATATTCCAATTTTTTTTTTTGAAAATTTTTAATTTTTGAAAATTTGATAAAATATATTATAATTAAATTGGATAAATTGAATTAATGATTTTAAGTGAAAAATGAAGAGATTTTAAATGAAAAAGGGGAATATAAATGTGATATATATGTAAAATATACATAACATATAAAAATCAATATTTTTTAAAAGAAAAGTCAAAAGTCAAAGTAAAAAGGGTATTTTGGTAATTAAATCTTAAAAATATAAAATTATTAAATTAATTCAAAAATAAATAATTTTTGAATGGAAGAGGGATTTTTAGACTTTCAATTTATTAAATAAATAACTAAATAATTAATTATTAAAATATTAAATAATATATATATATATATATATATATGGTTTATGATTAAAAGATGAATGGAAAGAGAAATTAAAATTAGTCTTCTTCTTCCTTCTTCTTCTTCAAAAAATGTGACACCATTAGAGAGAAAGAGAGATCTTCTATTCTTCCAAGCAACCTAAGATTGAAGAGATTTTAAGGAACTAAGTGGAGTTTTGGTGATTTTTTAACAAGTAAGTAAGCTTTCTTCCCTAATTTTTGAATTTCTAGGAAAACTATGAATATGTGGATTTTGAGATTTTCTATTAGCATGATTTAATTATTTAATTGCGTATGAATGAAGCTATTTTGATTAATTATTATTGATTTTCAAGTTACATGGAAGAAAGAATTAAGTTTGGGATGAGTTGGGTGAAGAGAGAGACTTTAGGGTTATGAAAAATTTGGATTCTTGGAATTATGTGTTTGGTTGGAGTTTGAGAATGGAAGTGTGATTTAGGGTTTTGGAAAATGATTTTTCCAAAGTTGTTGAATTGTATAATTTTATTGGTTTAATCTTGTTATTTGGTGACATAAGTGATGAATATAAGCTTAAAATAATTAATGGATTGTGTTGGAATGGAAAACCTTCAATGGAGGAAGTTTATGTCATTTTAGGATTTTATGTATAAGAGTGTGTTTTTGTAATGTAAATGGTTTAAATGTATTAAAATATGTTTCTCATAATATAAATAAACTTAATATATTAAAATGAATGGCTTAGTATGAGAATCCAAAGTTAAAGTGAGGTTAGCCTTAAATTTTGGATTTTTGTTTGGATGTGGTTTAATTATGGTTTAATATTGAAAATGCCATTAAATGTGATGCTAAATGATTATTTGCTATCACATTTGGTTTAGGCATTGAGGGAGGTTGGTTTGCTTCATCGAAGTAGTGAAGGGCAAGTTGGAAGGATAGGATTGGAGGTTGTTTTAAGCTTGTTTTGGTTACTATTTGAGGTAAGTACAAACGTTTAATACATTGGTTATGTTTGCATAACATTTGGGCTTAACACATTTTGTTTGAAAAATGTGTTAAGCTACTTGATACATTGGTTATGTATGAATAATGTGTTATGACATTTGTAATGTCATATATGTGTTAAATGCATTGTAAAAAACCATTGATAATGACTAAATTGTGTAAATGTGATTAATATGTGAATTATGTGGAAATACCCAAAGTAATGTCACATAATGTGTTGTGAATGCAAAAATGTGGTATAATGTAAGGAGATATGTGGAAACATAATGAAATGAATTGATATTGATATAAATGAGAAAAATAAAAAAAAATGAGAAAAGTGAGAAAAAGATGAGAAAATAAGGCAATGTGACAAGCTTGATTATGTGACAATGAGAAAGAGATTGATAATGAGAAATATGAATAAATTGTGTGCCTAGTATGTTATTCAATTTTCAGAGTTCTGTATTTGGCGGCATGCCTATGATTTGCCTACGGGCTAAACGCTGGGCGTCACTGTGAAAATATTTTTGAGGTGAAATGACCGGGTTGTAAGCCTCAAAAATAAGTCCTTGAAGTTGGGCTAGGTGAAATGACCGGTTCATAAGCTCAGACCTAGTTGGACTATTACATTGATATTTTGCCTACGGGGCTAGACACATGATGTCATATAGACCAAAACAGCAACTCTGGAATTTGAATAGCATATTAGTTGTCTTTAGGCCCATGTTTGTATTTATTTTTATGTGAATTGTGGATTGTGAAATATTTGAAAAGTTTGAGAAAATGGAATGATGTGATATCCATAAGCATTTTGCATTGGCCTTACTTTACAGTTTTATTATTATCAAAATTTGTACCGCTAAGCTTTTAGCTTAGCGCGATTGTAATTTGTCGCGTAGGTGACATGGGCGATTTGGTAGAGCCGGAGAGTCCTACTAGACCTAGTAGTGTCTAGGCTTGCATTTATCGAGCTTGAAGTATTTTTGGGTACATCAACATCAGAGCCATTTGTCAGCATGTACATATTTGATATTATAGTATATTTTGATATTATGTATATTATGTTTGTTTTTTAAGTATATATTGTAAATTGTAAAGAATATTTTGGATAATTTGTTTAAAACGGGATTCTATATGTGTTGTTGATATATATATATATATCTATGCATAAATAATTTGAGAAAATATGGAGAAATTGAGAAGTATTGGTGAAATGGAGATTTGATTTTATTGGGAGTGTTTGTTTTATGCAGGTTGAGTTTATTAAATTTTGGGATGTCCAAATTACAGACAAAACTTGGGCGAATTTTTCTAGAGATTTTCATATAAAATGTTTATTTTGGGTTCCTATAACAAGTAAAGAATATTTAAATACTATTTAATTTTATATATTTAGTTTTTGAAATTTTAAATCAGAAATGTAAAATTTTTTATTAAACCGGTCTGTGATATTTTTATACCGTATATGCATATTTTACATATGCTGAAAATATATATTGTACGTATATAGGGTATAAGAGTGTTACAAGCATAACATATTATACTTTGGTAAATGTGTTATGCCACTTAGATATTAGTTTTGGTATAATATGTGCAATGAATTGAACAAAAGTGTGTTTAATGCATAAGGCATGAAATATTAAGCCATTATAGAATGGCTACATAGTTGTTATGTATTTAAAATGACATGCTAACAATGGTTGGAAAAGATGAGAAAGGTATAATGTGATAAGTAATGTGAAGAATAATGTAGAAATAGATAAAATGTAATTAAAATTGTGAAAATGGACTATGTAATATGTAATGTGATTAATAATATAGAAATTAATTATGAGAGCATGGAAATGATATGTGGGATTGGATTACATTGTGAATGTGACCCATGATTATGTAATGTGACGTGTAATATGTGTATGTTTGTGTAAATGTGGAAATTTGGGAAATTAATGAAGTACAATAATAAGATGGAAAATGTGATATGTGATTTGAGAATATGAGAAAAGTTATGGAATAATTGAAAATGTGATGTGAAAGTAATCATAGCATGGTATGATCACTTATAAATGAAAATTGGGTATGAAATGTGAAAATTGAGAAAAGTGATGAAAAAGTGTTGAAAAATCAACAATAATGGAATCGATTATGTTAAAGTAATAAGGTATATGGATTGTGTGTTTCCTTGTATAGTATCTTATTCTAGAGAATTATTTTTGGTGCTATTGATATGGTTTGCCTTCGGACTAGATGTTGGACGTCACTTATGATATGATGTGCCCATGGGCTAGATATTGGGTGTCACTATTGATGATGTTATTTGCCTTCGGGGCTAGACATAGAGGTGTCAACAGGGGACAGATACAACACTTAGATCCCCAATGTTGCGATAGACTATAACAATATCTCTGAAACCAGAATACTATATTTAGATTTTTAGGCCTAATGTGTATGTGGTTGGATGTGATTTGTGTATGTGTGACTAAGTGTTTATTGTGTGAATACTGTGAGTTACAATATGAGGTATGAATTTTGTCAAATTTTTATATAAAGAATGAATTGTCAATAAAATGTGGCTACATTAATAGTGCAAAACACATTATGAAGTTAAAACATTTCAATGTATATATGTACGTTGTTGTTATATATGTGCCACTAAGATGTAGGCTTAGCGCGGTTGTATGAATCACGTAGATGAGAGAATTTTATACTTGTAATATCGTGATTTTGGAGAAATTAAATAGGTATTTGGAGGTTAATTAAAGTATTAGGACAAGTATAGGTGTTGCACATGTCTAGTGTACACATAGTATATACATATCATATATTTATTATACATGTTAGATACATATTATATTTAATATATATAATATATATACATGATATATACATGAAAGGCACATCACATATATGTTACATATATATTACATATACATATGCCTAAAATATAAACAACATATAAATGATATATAAATATTTATATATATAATTATGAATGGAAAGTTAGAAAATTAGTAATAAATTTAAAAAAAAAAAGAAAAGAAAGTCAAAGAAAGGAATATGTGGTGGATATTTAAAGTGAAATAAATAAAAAAATAAAAAAATAATTAATTTGTAAATATATGAAAAGAAGAAGGGTAAAATGGGAAAATTAGCTTAAAAAAAATCATCTTCTTCATTTTTCAACCATAGCCAAAAATTTAAAGAACTAGAGAGAGAGAGAGAGAGAGAGAGAGAGAGAGAGAATTCTTTCTAATGACACTAAATTTTATATGATTTGTTAAGGTTTTAAGAGAAAACAAGAATTCAAGTAAGTATCTTTCATTTTAAGCTTGTTATTTTGAGTTTCAAGATTATGTTTGAATTGGCTAGGAAAAAAAAATATGTTTAATTGCTAAACTTGATAGAAATGAAGTTAAAATGATGATTATATATTGATTTATTGATTAATTAGTTGAATTGTGTATAATTGGTGAATTTAGGGTTATGGGTGAATATGTGTGAAGTAAGATTTTGCTACAGATGGATTTAATTGATGTAATAGATGAATTTAATGTTGTTGTAGTACATATATAATTATTTTATGGTTGAAAATTTAATGTGTACAAGATTAGATAAAATTGAGATTTAGGGTTAAGTTATGTGCAATTAGGGTTTTGGAAGGAAAATGAGATAATTATAAAAATGAGTTGATTTGTTGTTATTTTAGTATGTAAGTAATGATTTTGAGGTTAAAGGTTGAAAATGATGTTGGTAGGGAGAAGTTTAAATAAAGTAAGAAATGGTGAATATAAGGTTTTAATGGAATTTGGAGGGAAATTGTATAAATAATGGTAGTTTAATATACATTTCTTATAAAAAGTAATGTTAAATGAATAATAATGTTTGTTGTTGGAACTATATGTGTGTATATCAAATTGGTGGAATTTAGGATGTTTACTTAAAAAGAATTTTAGAGGGAATTTGGGAAGCAAATAAGGTTAGTACAAGTTTGTATTAATTATTATTTAAGTAATGTGGAAGATGGCATAACACATTGTAAATTTGAGAATGTGCTATGCCACTTTTACTTTTGGATGAGATATAAGTATTAGTAATGTACAATTATAAGAGTGGTTATTGTATGTGATATGTAAAGTGAGTCATTGCATAATGGCTAAATAGGTGGTTATGTCCTTAAAATGAAGAATATGCTAAAAATGATTGGGAATAAGGAGAAAGGTAAAATGTGATAATATGTGCTTAAAGTGCGGAATATGCTAAAAATGATTGGGAACAAGGAGAAAGGTAAAATGTGATAAGTTATAAGAAGAATAATGTAGAGATAACTAAAATGTAAAAATTTTAAGGAGGAATTGATAATGTGAATGAGAAATTGATAAATGAAATGGAACTAGGAAAATGATATGTTGGAATGGGTCACATGGTGAATGTGACCCATAATTGGGTAATATGATGTGTAAAATGTGTATGTGATATAAGATGATATAAAAGGAGTTTTAATGTAAATATGAATATGATATGTAAATGAGATAAAAAGAAATTATATTGTAATGTGAATATGTATTATGTGATATAATGTCCATTGCGGACATATTTTTAACATGTGAGAAAATGTGGAAAATGAGTCACATTGTGAATGTGACTCATGGATATGCAGTTGAATGAGTTAAAATATGGAAATGTTAAATGAGAATGAGGAAATGCCATAGTGATCATGATAAGGTTGATCACTTGTAAAATGTGGAAAGTTGTTAAGAATTAATGAGTCTGTGATTGTGTATAGTGATACTATGTAATCATGCCTTGAATAATTAATTGTTCAGTGACATATGATTGATAATACATATGTTGATAGACCTGAGCAGAGCTAGATCTTGAACTGAGTAGAGCTAGGTCATTATATTGAGATTGGTTATGGACCCAAGCAGAGCTGGTTCATGATAATGATATTGATATTATGATAATCGAACCTGATAATTGTTTAAGAGTGGTTGGGCCCAACGTGTGAATAAATGTGAGTTGTTATGGTCGTGTGATATTAGTTATGGTTTGAGAAACCATAAGCATTGGTGTAGGTTTGTGCTAGTATTGTATATTGTATTATGAAATTGAATATCATTAAATTATATATTTGTGATTATTAAATATGTATCACTAAGTTGTATGGCTTAACGCAATATTGTGAATTATGCAGGTAAGAGAGTTGCTGAGCAAAGAGATCCAGATTGTGGTGATACTAGTGATCTAGGATGCTGCTAACCAACCGTGCCATTTGCATTCATGTAAAATTTTGGTATTAAGTATTTGGGTTATGTATATTAAATTATAATATTTGGGGATTGTTTTAAAGATTTGAGATAGTTGTAAATATACTCATATAAGTATTTAGTCATGTTAGATAATGTTTTATGATATGAACTTGAACATGCATTTATTAATTGGTGTTTTAGAGAATGGGTAAAAATTATATTTTAAGAGTGTTAAATTTTTATATGTAGATTGTGTAATTTGAATTGTGAGATTTATTGAAATTACATACAAAAATTTAGTGAAATTTTTCTTGAGATTTTCTTAATAAATTTGTGTTTTTGACAATTTACTACTTAAATGTATATTATTTATTAGTAATTATTCTATATTAATTAAAATGATAATTTTTATTATAGAGTTTATTGTGGTACTTTTATATTCTGTATGCGTATTATATATATATGAGATATATGTACTATATGTATATAGATAGGATTTGAGGGTGTTACAATCTTAATGATGCAGAAACCCCCAAGAATGAAATGGTCTTGAAAACCCCTAAATCAAGTAGTAACTAGTCCAAGCTTAATTCAACAATATTGGTTTGTTTCTTCACCTAATTGTACAAAATATATAATATTTTTATACTCTACACGTACAATATATACTCTTCGTATATGAAAAATATGTATACATAATATAAAAATGTCACCATTGCCCGCTATTTCAAAATCTCCATATATATATAAGAAAATATTTTAAATCTTATAATATACATTAATAAACAAATAAAAATATTCATTAGTAAATTAAAGCTAAAAAATATATGTTTTAATGAAAACTCTCTGAGAAAATTCGTCAGAGTTTTGTCTGTAATTTCAACATTTCCAAAATAGTCAAATTCAAAAACTGCATAAAATTCCAAAACACTCCCAAATTAAAGTTTTCACCCATTCTCCATGAAGCCACTTCATCAATGTACTATCAATTTTATAACTCAAAACAATATTTATCATGATTAAATACATATACATATGTGCCACCATCCCAAATCCTTGGAAAATAAACACAAGTTTTACAATAAAATATATATATATTTCAAAATGCATAAAAACTCTAACTATACATGTATGCAAATGGCACTGTTGGTCATGAGGCACCATGGAACTCCAACTCTCACCCACAATCCGAATCCCTTTGACTAGCAATCTTTCACCTACATGACTCAAACAACTACGCTGAGCCTGAAAGCTTAGTGGTACATACTAAAACTATACAACATTTTAAATAACATGCACAACTCATATTTTATCATCATACCACAACATGCATTAGGCCCAAATGAACATATATAATATTAAAGTTCCATAGATATTGCTTTAGACTAATATTTGATACCTAGGGTCTAGCCCGAAGGCAAATAAAAGTGATGCCTAGCATCTGACCCGAAGACAATAATAATGACGCCCAACGTCTAGCCAGAAGGCAAATAATCGGTATACCGTATAACACCAAACACAATACTCTGGAAATTGATATTACATAAGGTTTCACACATAACATAAATGATTCCATATTTTTCTCATACTTTGGCAATTATGCCAATTTTCATTCTTTTTGCACTTTTTCCATCTTTTTCCATTATTTTCATACGTTTTCATCAATTTCAATTACATACTCAATTATACATGAAGTCACTTTAAAGAATTTCTTCATTCTTTAAAGAATGCCAACATGTATAATTCCATGCATAAACAATTAAATTAAATGTGATTAAAGTATGTAATAACCTCAAATTTGGCCAATTCCAAATCAATCTCAATCTCAAACATTCATTTCTCAAATTGCCCTTTAATTCTTTAATTTTGAAAATTTACTCCATCTCATTCTAAACCATGTTTTAAGTTTAAATATAGCATTAGAATTCCATTTCAACACAATTCAAACAATTAAATTCTCATTCCTCTATTCTTGCCAAAATCCTACCAAAACAATAATTATCCTTACTAATTCATTCAAACTTCAACCAAACCCACTCATTTCTAACATCTAACCATTAAATCATTATCTACATATCAAAATAACACTAAAACAATTCCATTTAATAATTATAATTAATTTCATACAAAATCCTAATTTTTACACATTTCACTTATAACCATAACTTTATCGAAAATTATTCATATCAAAATTCTAACCATAAATTATCATATATATATATATTAAAATAACATTAAATCATCTCATTTCAATAATTAAATCCATCCATACCAAAATTCTAGTTTCGACATAATCTACCCTAAATCCACCAATTAAACTTATTTCAACCAACTAATCATTAAATCATCACATACACACTTAAATAACCTCAATACAATCCATTCCAATAATTATAAGCTTCATCACCAAAATCTCAAGATACACATAACATCAAAATTAAAGGAAACAACCTTGAAAATGATATTACTTACTTGATTTTCTTACTAATCCTTCAAAATCCAACTAAATCCTCTTGAAATTCCTTGTGAATTTGATGTATATATGAAAAAATCACTCTCTTCTCACCTCTCTTAAGTTGACGTTCAAAGAAGAAGAAGAATACTCTTCTTTTCCCATCCTTATCTCTATATATATTATTATATATATATAAATTAATTAATTACCTCTCCACCAATCATCTTCTTCCTTCTTTTGACTTTCCACTTATTATTATTATTATTATTATTATTATTATTATTATTATTATTATTATTATTATCTTCCAACACCAATTTATATCTTGCATATATGTGTTGTATATTCATGTTTATGTATATGTCTTATATATGTAGTTTATATTCCATATATACTTCAAGTATATATCTTATATCCATTTTATGCTCATCTTATATTTCTCTCTACCCATTATTCATACTTAAATCTCCATATCAATTACTCCAATATTTACTAAAAATGAGGATGTTAGAAAATAAGATTAAGAACTTGAATAATTTAGGATATCCAAACCCCAACTTGAATTGCACAAGAACAAAAAAAAAAAAGAAGGAATTCAATTGATTATGCCAAGAAAAACTCCTAAGCAAATCAACAAACACCTTAGAGCATAAAACACAAAAGATAGCTATAAAAACTCTCTTTATTGAAGATATTAATCTGAATACAAAAGTTGATCCTGAACACAAAGAAATCAACCTCTATATATAAGCTTTACATAAGACATAAAAACACACAATTAAATGAGATTACATAAATTTCCTTGAAACTCCCATGAGTAGTGGTTGATTGCATTGAATGAGTTGTAATTGCTAGATGTTTCATTTGGAAAGAATTGAATGCTATTTGAAGAGCATAAATGTGTTTCTAGAAAAAGAATGCAATATGATTTAAACTAACCTAAAAGCCTTAGAATAAATAATGGAAATTAACCCTTTTATAAGGCTCATTTAAGCCTTATAGTTAGGATCCAAATCAGCCCAAATCCATGTTATTTAACCCAATTAAAGTTAATGACTTGGGCTCCTCAAAGCTTTCACAATTTGTTTTTCCATAAATGGACAACCCATCTTCAATATGTTTCTGAGTGAAGTTGTAAAGTGACTCCTTAAGCTTCTTAGCTCGAGATCTTGTTATCGGTCCATTGAGATTTCCCATAATTAGAACTAAATTTTCATCAATTAGAAGGGCTAGAACTGTGGCTAAGATTTGGAGGCTAAGTGTGCCACGAGACCAACTATGCCAGGGGTGCATACATGTATATTTTATGTTGCGGTGTATTCTAATTTTTTTTGTATAACATAAACACATTCTATGTATATTGAACATGATTTTGGGAAATGATTTATGTACATATATGTAAATTATAAAATATTGAGTTATGGGTTTATTGATGAGATAAATGGAGGGTTGTTGATGGATGGAGAATTTGTAAAATTATTATTTTGGGAGTGTTTAATATTATTTACAGGTTGGGTTGTTTGTTGTATTGGATTTATTAAAATTATAGACAAAACTCTGGAGAATTTTTTTCAGAGATTTTCTTATAAAGGTTTTCTGAAATATTAAATATAAATATATTTATTTAATAAATTAGTCTTTTAAAAATGTAATTATTTTATTAATTGAGAATATGAGAATTCCATAATTAATTATGGTGGCACTCTTATATTCTATATATGTATTTTATATATATTGGGTATATGTATTCTACGTATACAAGGTATAAGGGTGTTACGATATCGGAGTTAAAGCTATCTCTTCAAAGCTTAATCATGAGATAAAATATCCATGGAAGCCATTCCACCACCATACCTCTACCTCAACCTCTTCTAGTATTCCATCTCATGTAAACCTAAATTCTCACCTAAGGCCTTGTTTTGATGAAACTAATTATTCCATGTGGAAGTGCAAGATACAAATGTTCCTAGATAGTGAAGGCATTGAGTTATGGGGATTTGCACTCAATGAATGGAAACCCCCAATTCAAAAATGTAGAAGGAGTAGAAGTTTTGATTCCAAGAGGGTAATGGAAAGATGCACAAATAAAGGCAAACTACAAGAACAACTGTACCATCTCCATCCTTGTAATTCCATATAAAGAGAAGAAATGGGAAAAATCTGACACAATACAAGTGCCTATATATAGTATTTTGAGGACTCTTGAGAACTACCATTAGGGAACAACTCAAGTGAAGTCTAAGAAGATTCAAATATTTGTACATGAGTATGAGCTCTTCAAGATGAAGCCTAGTGAGAATTTCACTGAAATGACTAATTGGTTACTTGCAATTGTATTTGATTTTAAGAAGTATGGAAAAGTCTACTCTTAAGAAGATGTCAACAATAAAATCTTGAAGAAGCACATGACCTAAGAAACCTAAGGATGGGTGAACTTATTGGAAAGCTTCTCACCCATGAAATGACATTTGAGAAGGATGAAGATAAAAGTGAGAAAGAAAAGAAGAAGGGAATTGTACTCAAAGCAAACAAAGAGACTAAGAATAGTGAGTGCTCAAATGGCAGTGATAGTGGGGATGACGATGATGAAGATGAAGTGGCCTTACTTTTAAGAAATGTGAAAGAGATCATAAGGAGGAGGAAGAAACCAACCAAGAAATGGTTCATTCTCCAACTCCAACACTTCTTCAAAAGACAAAGATAAGAAGATGATGTGAAGTATTATGAATGCAGAAAGCAAGGTCACATCAAAACTGATTATCCCAAGTTAAAAAATAAGAAGAAGTATGTGAGGCCCCACCTAAACATTGAGTCCGACCTGCTAAAGGATGGGATTTAGAATGCTAAAATTATGCTAAGTCCTACATGAAAGTGGCGAGATCACTCTGCCGTCTTAGGCTACGCTTGGTTCAAGTTTAAAATTGGTTTTGAAGAGTTGCTACTTAAATTTATTTTTTAAAAGAAAAGGAGAAAATTTAAGAAAAACTCATAAAGTTGACTTCAATTATATCCCAAGGATAAAATCACTAGCCTTGAATCAAATGATGAATTCGGGGGCTAGGTTTTGTCTTATTTTAAGTAAAAATAGTTTAGCCTTAAATTAAATAAAAACTTACAAAATATATTTCATAAGAATGATAATTATAAGTATGATATGACAAGTTTTATGTCCTTACATCCATTCATAAGCAAATAAAGGTAAGGGATAAAGCCCAGAGTTAAATTAAACTTTATATCTCAAAAGCCTAAAACAGGAGATCCTAAGTATAGCCTTATGGGTTCTAGGTAGAGCATAATTCCCCAGAATAGTTATGTAAATAAGCAAAGTATAGACAAAGTACAAATTTAAAGAAGGAAAATAACAACAGGAGAGGGTAAGATTTAAAATTAAGTGGACTTGGTACTTGGAGTGAAATTCCAGGTAGGCTTGCATATCTTGTTTGAATGAGAATAAAAGCACATGCAGTTTTAACCATTTTTCAATGGTTGGTTTTGTCTTAAAATTGTGAATTTTCTAGCCTAACCTAGTGAAGTCTAGTTTTAGGTTTAAGTTTATAACTTAAGTCTAAGTTAATTTTAGGTTCAATTTCATCAAACTAAGTCTAAGTTGATTTCAAGTTCAACTTGATAAACCTAAGTTTGAAGAAGGATTGATTAAGGCTCTTATGCCAACCTATTTTGAAAAAGGATTTTGATTTAGATTCATATTCCAACCTATTTTGAAAAAAAGAGTTGATTTAGGTTCACATTCCAACCTAATTTGAAAAAAGATTTTGATTTAAATTGATCTTTAGGCTAAAGAAACCTAATTTTTGAAAGAAATTTTTTGAAAGTAATTTGGTTCAAGCTTTGAAGTCCAATTTAATTTTTTAAATCCAATTTTAAAGCCCAATGATGGTCTTTGAAGTCCATTCATCCATGAACAATCAAAATTAAAAAGCAAAGGGATTAGGGTTTAACTTCCTTGACATCCTTGGTAGTGGTGGCCTAAGTGTATGTCCGGACCATAGTTCCATGATGGTTAGAAATTTTTCGTTGCTAAGAAAGCAACTGTCTTGGAGTTGTTTAAGGAAAATAAAGACCCAAGTTGACCAAGCACCCAAATTTGCATAAGAAGTAAATTTTAAGCGAATTGTAATAAGGAAGAATGAACCTCTTACTTTTAAAGAAGAAAAAAAAAGAGGAAAGCAAGACAACTAGCAACAAAGTTTGCTTGGTTTAATGGTGTGTATAAAAATGAGGTAAGGAGGGCCTATTTATAGACTTTTAGAGGGTTAAATCAGAAAAATAAAAAATTTGAATTTGGACACTATGGTAGCAAATCAGCGCATCACGACACAAAATTTGCCTATCGAGGCAGATTTTGGGTTGCTTGTGATAACTTGCGGCAGCTGGCCTAGTTGGGCTCGATTTTGGCCATAATCCTATAGTAATTTTTTGGAGGCTCATTTAGGACCGTCCAAAGTATGATTTGAGTAATTCAAGTTACGTTGGAACCATAATGGACTGAATTTTCAATATAATGGTGAAAAATTAAGAATTTATAGCTACAAAGTGCCCAATTTGTTCAAGGCTATCCAACATCTGATTCATATGATTTCAATTATGTTGGATTTGTGGTCACATGGGCTTTCATTTAGAATTAATAATTGAGTGTTTCCCTTTTGATGAAAAATTAGGGGTTCATGAAGTGGGACAAGGAGAAGAAGAAAGTGCTTGAAACTATATGGGATGATGACTTATCAAGTGAAGAAGAGGAAGAGCAAGGAAGTGTGAACCTTATGTCATGGCCACTTGAGATTATTAAAGCCCTAATGAGGTAAAATCTACATCCACAACTTCTTTAGATAATTTGGACAATGATGTTGATGATGCGGGTGATGATGAGCTCTTAGAGCATATGAACCAAAGAGTTTATAAATATTTTCCTAAAATAAAATTTTATAGATAAAAGTGTCATAAGCTAGAAAAAGATTTTATTGATTTAAAGAATTTGAATTTGGAACTAAAAACCACTAATAAGAACTTAAAAATCTCATTGTATGAGATTTTCAAAAACTAACCTAGTTTGGAAGAAATTTCAAAAGAAAATCAAGTTTTGAGAAAGGAAATAGATGAATTAAAAAACTCTATTTCCTAGTTTCATAAAGGAAAGGAGGCTCTAGACACCCTAATTGGGTCTCAAAGATATCCTTCATCAAAACTTGGTTTAAGCTTTAATAGCTCATCCCCATCCACATCCAATACACCCACATTTGTTAAAACTTCAATACCTCAAACTTCTAGTATTGAGGTAGAGAAGAACAAGAAAGCATACACTAAGCATAAAAGCCCCCAAAAGGCTACACAAGGCTCACAAAGCTCTATAACTAAGAATTTAAGAGCTAATCATGCATTCATGTAGACATCCAATGCTCAAAGTCACAAGCTTGCAAGAGCACACTCACACTCACAACAATCATATGCATGCAATCATAATCAACATCACTGTGAGCATGGATTTTTGCTCCTACTCTTAGTGGAATGGTTCTTGTGGCTTCAGTATTATTAGTGATGCAAAAGCCAAGAATCTTTTCCTCAAATTTTGGTCACCAAGGTATTGCCAACTCCTGCTAAACTCAAGTAATAAAAAAGGTTTGTCAAAACACCCTTGAAACATGTTTTAACTAAACTTAAGACTGAAACCCAAACCCAATTGACAAAGTTTTCAAAAAATTTTTGAATGGGAAGAATCAATTCTATTTATTAAGTTTAAAACTTAATTAACAAGTTGAAACATCTTAGCATATGATTAAGAAAGACAAAGCTCACTTAAATCAAAAGAGAATTTTTTTAATTAAAATTTGTCTAGATCTTCCATAAATAATCTGAACACTCATATATATAGGGCTAGGGTTCAGTCAAGCTATGATAATTCATAAAAAATAAATTCCTAATTGAAAAAGGGAAAAGAAATCCTAACTTAAATATGTTTAATGTTCAGTTAAAGAGACTACTTCCCTTTGAAACTAAATTCATTATTAAGATAGGAAAAATTAAAAGAAAAAAAAAGAAAAAAATCCCTTAAAAATAGGCATAAATTCAGCCAAGATAAGAGGGAAGCTTCTTGGTCAGTAAGAAACTTGAATGTATGCTAAAAAGAAGCTACTTAAGGTCCAAGCAAATATACATGGGCTAGTCATAATGAAAATAAGCTTCTTGAAGCCCAAGTAATCACAATGATGAAGCTAAACTCCTTGTATTGTTGGCCTAATGTATTGTGTAAGCCCATTATAATATTGAAGTTCAAAACACATAGAATGAGCTTGTAATTCTTCATCCAATTCGGCTTAAGCAAGGTCGTGGCTGAAAGACCCAATTAAATGCACCAAATTGAATTATTGGACATTGTCTCCATATCTCGGCCCAAGATAATTAGAAATCATATTCTCCACATAGCTCTGAATGTTGGTCTTTAATTGCTTGGAAATACTTCTAATAATTAGACCATGCCTCAATGTTGGGTAATCCTCTTGATTTGCCTTGATATCTACATCATTCCCCCTCTCCTCAAAAGCATTCGACCTCAAATTATAGTCTGCAATATCAAAGGGAGATAGACCAGAAACATTAAAAGTAGCACTAACTCCATACTCGCCTGGCAAATCAATCTTGTAGGCATTGTCATTGATCTTCTCCAGCACTTGGAATGGACCATCACCTCTTTCATCCAACTTAGATTTCCTTTGGGATGGAAACCACTCTTTACAAAGATGCACCCAAACCCAATCTCCAGGTTGAAATTGCATTGCATGCCTTCCTATATTCTTTTGGTTAGCACAGTGCTCGTTCTTCTTCTCAATTTGAGCTCTAGCTTTCTCATGAATGGACTTCACCAAATCTGCCTTCTTCTTGCCATCAGTACTAACAATTTCTTTCAAACATAAAGGCATTCAATCTAATGGAGTTAAAGGATTAAAACCATAGACTATTTCAAATGGTGAATAACTAGTAGAAGAATGAATGCATCTATTATAAGAAGATTCGATAAATGGCAAACAATCTTCCTAAGGTTTCATATTAGAACACATCATGGTTCTCAATAGTTGTCCAAGTATTTTATTAACGACTTAAATTTGACCATCAGTTTAAGGTTTAAGGATGACAAGTGGTAGAGAACAACAACTTGCTTCCAAGTTTAGCCCAAAGAACATTCCAAAAGTGTGACAAAAACTTGACATCCCTATCACTATTAATAGTTCTAGGAACACCATGCAATCGAACAACATTGGCAAAGAACAAATCAACAATATGACCTCTCAAGTATGAGAAGGTACATATAATGGTGTGTAAAGACCATGCGGTTTAACTATAGATTTAACCTGCCTACATGTAATACATCTGAACAAAACTTTTCAACATCCCTTTCCATGTTTGGCAAATAAAAGTATTCAATCAAGATATTTAATGTCTTTTCAAGGCCAAATTGTCCCATCAATCACCCACAATGTGATTCATGCAATAATACCTCATGGATTGAACTTCTAGGCACACACAACTTGTTTTTCTTAAATAAAAATACATCATACCTATAGAAGTCATTAAATGCAGAATCAACATATGCACTATATACATTACCGAAATCAACATCATCCACATAGAGTTCTTTAATTTGCTGAAAACCCAATAACCTAGAACTTAAAGTAGAAAGTAAATTGTACCTCCTTGACAATGCATCAGGAACAACATTTTCCTTACCCTTCTTGTATTGAATCATGTAGGGAAATGATTCAATAAACTCTTCCCTTTGAGATGTCTCAACGAATCATGATCAGAATGTATAAAAAACTCTTTAGGCAAGAGATAGTGTTGCCATGTAACACCCTTATTCCCTATATACGTATAATACATACACCCGGCATATGTAAAATATGCATATAAGGTATAATTTTCAACTTGCAAACTTAAAATCTTAAATACTTTAAACACTTCCAGTATTCCTCAATTTCTCCAAGTTTCTCAAAACATTTATATATATATTTATCAAAAACACATATAAAACTCACATTACAAAATTTATCCAAAACATTATCTTGAATTTACAATATATACACCAAAACATAATATAATATATTTAATAACAAAATGTATGATAATATAAAATATATACATGATGGTAGTATCTCTGATCTTGATGCTCAAAAATCAACTCTATAGCAAAATTTCAAATCTAGATCCGACCCGGTCTAAAAGAACTCTGCGGCTCTTAAGAATCTCCCCTGTTACCTGTACTATGAATTACAATCGTGCTAAACCAAAAGCTTAGCGGTACAAATTTTGATAACAATAAAACTTATATGCAATGACAATGCACAATGCTTATGTATATCATGCCACCATGTGACATACCATTTCATTTTAAACATATTTCTTTTTTTAATCATTTACAATTCACATAAAAACAAGCATAAGCATTGTAATATCCCAAACTATACCCTAAAATTTTGGAATGTTTATTGTTGAAATGGAATTATATTTATGATTAAGTGGTAAGAAAGGAAAAGAGAAGTGTGTAATAATGCTTAAGAGGAGTGTGTATATGTTGTATATATAGAGAAATATACAACATATACAAGTCAATTAATGAGATGGTCAAATGAGATTTATTGATTATTTTATAATGGAAATTAATTAAGTGGAAGATGATATTTTGGTTAATTATATTATTTGTAATATTTTATTATATTAAATTGCATGGTTGATATTGAAAGATGGAAATTTTGTGGTTAAGAGACAAGTGTGTAGTTTGACTTTCATTTTCTTCTTCTTCTTTTTCTTTGGCCGGCTATCACCATAGCTAGAAGGAAAGGGATTTTTGTTGCTTCTTAATTCAAGATTTGAAGGTGTTTCAAGAGATCAAGTTGGAGTTTGAAGGATTTTGTTCACTTTTGGTAAGTTTCCAACTTGTTTCCTTAGTTTTCTTTTGAGTTTGTATATTGAGCTTGGTGTATGGTTGTTGTTGATATATGTTTGTTTAATTGTGGTGTGTTTGAGAGTGTTTGGTCTAATTGGCTTTGATTTTGGGGTTGGTTTGAAGGAAAGGTTAAGTTTGGTGATGGAAAGCAAGAGTTGTGGGTTGTGTATGTGTTAGATTATGAAGCATGATTGTGATTTGTGTTTGATGCATGAAATTGAGTTGTTCTGATGTTATGCAAGTTTATTAGGGTATATTGATGGTTTTGGGTAAGATTTTTTGGAGTGGAAATGGTAAAAGCTAGAGGTTTGTTGGATGTGGCATTGTTGGTATCGATTTCAGGTTTTTGGCTTGACATGCCCATGAGCACGGCCATATCTTTGGGCGTGTCGATGATTCTATTTTCTGGATGGGACCAGTGACACGCCCATGTCACTGAGCGTGTCACAGCTTCTATGTTGGAGTAGTATTGACATGTCCAGTGACACGCCCATGTCACTGAGCGTGTCATAGCTATTGTGTTGGAGAAGAATTGACATGTGCAGTGACACGCCCATGTCACTGAGCATGTCAAAGCTTCTATGTTGTGGATTTAGGGGACGATCAGGGGCACGCCCGTGTTGTTGAGCGTGTCATGTGTAGAGTTTGCCCTAGTTGATTCTTGTTCTTATTTTCTTACGTGTATCACTAAGTGAGTGTGTATAATTACCTTTGGATTAGGTTTTGAAGAGTTTGAGTTGCCCTAATCCAAGTGTTGAAGGATTCTTGAAAGAGGAGTTTGGAATTGGTGTGAGTTGCTCATAGAGGTAAGTTCAAACCCTACATTATTGCATACATTTACATGACTTTGGGACTTAACACATTTGGTTGAAAAATGTGTTAGGTTCACTTATTATATTGTTGATATATGAGAATGGTGCAATGATTTGTATTATGTGAATTATATGTTGAGAATTCAAAATATATGAACAATGTAAGTTATGATGTGCACTCAATTGATGAAATGTGAACCATTGATGTTGGTTATAATGATGTAAATGAAATATGGAGGCATTTTGCCTAGATGATTATGAGAAAATGAGAATGGAATTGATAATGAAATAATGAAAGAATTGTGTGCCTAGTATGTTATTCAATTTTCAGAGTTTTGTTATTGGTGGCATGCCTAAAAGTAACAATCCCTTGAAGCTGGGTTGGGCTTGATCCTTGAAGCCAAGTTGGGTTGATGCTATGCTCCCCTTGAAGCTTGGTTGGGTCTAGTCCTTGAAGCCTAGTTGGGATGTTACATATGAGATGTTTCTCATTGTGATAATGATTCGCCTATGGGCTTGATAAATGTGATTATTGGACCAAAACATTAACTCTGGAATTTGAATGACATATTAGTTTCTTTTGGGCCCATGCTTGTCTTTGCTTTAATGTGAATTAAAAATAATGGAACACTTGAACAATGTAATGAGATTTAATGTTATGAAATATGGTATCTTTGTATATTGCTTCTAATTATTGAAAGTTTGACATTGGCATTACATTGAATCATATTGTTATCATGGTTGTACAACTAAGCCTATGGCTTAGAGCGATTGTGATTTATAGCGCAGGTGACAGGGTAGATCCAGTTGAGCAGGAAAGTTCAACTAGACCGAGTCGAGTCTAGGCTTGTGATCTCTTGTGAAGTGTTGATTTTGGACTTCAAGATCAGAGACAAACTGCCAAGCATGTATAAACTCTATATTTTTGTAAATAATGATTTTGATGTATATATATGTATATTCCGCTGCTTAATAAATAAATGCTTTGGATAAACTTTTAAGGAATATTTTATCTATTACTATTTATAACTAGGATTTGATGTTAAAGTTTAAAAAGATTTGTTTGATGTAAAATAGACTGTGACATTCTTGTATTCGGTATACGTATATTACATATTGAGAGTTTATGTGGTGTATGTATATTGGGTATAGGGGTGTTACAATTGTTTTGGTATCAGAGCCTAGGTTTGAGGTTCTCAACCTAGGCAAATTGTAAGAAAAAGAAAATTTAGATTTTTAAAATATGGTTTTTGAATAAGATACATGCTTTGGCATTGGCAGTTTCTGATCTTTGATGAGATATATTCTGCTGTGTTTGCAGATATAGGTAGTGATGGCGTCTCAGTGACGTCAGTCCATAGAAGGTAGTGCTAAGAGTGTAGCTCCTGAGGAGGGTAGAGATGGAGCTAGGGTTGAGAGAGCTGGAGAGGCACCTGTTCCTGTGCCAGAGAGACCAGCAGCTGATGAGATTCCGCCGGTTTGGTTATGGCATATGGTAGAATTATTGAGGCAGGCTCCAGTGCAACAGCCGCCACCGCAACCACAGCCGCAAGTATCGGTGAGGCAGTTTGATAAATTGAGGAAGTTTGGGGCTGAGGATTTCTTTGGCACTGCAGATCCTGTAGTAGCTGAATAGTGGTTGGATAGAGTTCAGAGGGTATTCATTCAACTACAGGCTACTTCTGAAGAGAAATTTGATTATGCTAGATCCCTTCTGCAGAAAGATGCTTATGATTGGTGGAAGACGGTTCCACATGCCATGGATGATCCACCGACCCTGACTTATGGTGATTTTCTGTGGGAGTTTGAGCAGAAGTATACTCCAAGGGAGTATAAGGATGCTACTCCAAGGGAGTATAAGGATGCTAAGAAGATGGAGTTTCTAAATCTGAGGCAGGATAACAGGACTGTGACAAAATATGAGATAAAGTTCATCAGGTTGAGTCATTATGCCGGTGGGATTATTTCAGATGAGATTGACCGGTGCAGGAGATTTGAGGAGGGGTTGAGACCCTCTATTATGTGTATTGTTGCTGGTTCTCGATATCAAGATTTTTCTCAGTTGGTTGAAGCTGCTAGAAGTGTTGAGAGAGCACAGGGTATTGCAGCAGCTGCTACTGAGGAGGAGACTAGAGTTAGGAGACCCAAATTTGAGGCAGGGTCTTCATCTATGAAGAGAGGCAGAGGAAGTTATTTTCCAAGGGTCAGCAAGAGAGGCAGAGGAAGTTATTTTCCAAGGGTCAGCAGGAGCCAGAGGCAGTCTGGTAGGTCAGTTCAGTATCAGAGGCAGAGACTGAGACCTACAGTTTTTGTAGCTAGTGCTCCGACTCCAGTGGTTCATAGGTCTATTCCACCTACATGTGTCCATTGTGGTAGGGCACATGGGGGTGCTTGCTGGAAGACGAGTGAACCAGAAGTGTGTTTTAGATGTGGGTCACCAGATCATTTCATCAATGATTGCCCTGAGCTACCGGAAGATAGACAGACTAATACTGCAGCTTCTCGACCTAGCGGAAGCATAGGAGGTCGAGGGGGCAGAGGATTTAATAGAGGTGGTCGACCTGGGATTAGTCAGAGAGGAGGCTCTACATCTAGAGGCAGTAGGCCAGATGAGGCTGGGCCATCTCAGCGAGTGTATATGATGCAGAGGTAGCCGGATGCTTCAGCAGTCATTGGGGGTACATTTTCTTTATTTGACATTTTAGTTCTTGCTCTTATTGATCCAGGATCTACTCATTCATACATAAGTGCATCCACCTTACTTGTGTTTGAATTGCATTCAGAATCCCTGAGATTTGATGTATTGGTGACAAATCCTTTAGGGCATAGTGTGGTAGTTAGCCAGGTGCATCAAAATAGTTTAGTTGTGGTGCAGGATAAGGAGTTTCTTGGTGATTTGATTGAAATGCCTTTTAAGGAGTATGATTTGATCTTAGGCATGGATTGGTTGTCTAAGCATGGAGCTGTGGTAGACTGTCAGAATAAGTGTGTAACCCTAAGAACCAGTGATGGTAGAAGCATTATTGTATCTAGTGAGCAAAGACAACTTGCATCCATATTTGTTTCAGCTGTTGCAGCTAGGAGGTTGATTTAGAAAGGATGTGAGGCTTATCTTGCTCATGTGGTGGATACCAGAGTAATGGGTTCTCAGCTTGATAGTATACCCACAGTTGCGAAATTCTCAGATGTGTTTCCCGGGAAATTGCCAGGGATACCCCCTGAGAGAGAGGTTGAGTTTGGTATCAATTTATTGCCTAGTACCACTCCCATCTCTATTACTCCTTATAGGATGACACCTGCTGAGTTGAGAGAATTGAAGGTGCAGTTGCAGGAGTTGTTGGATAAAGGGTTTGTTCGCCCTAGTGTTTCCCCGTGGAGAGCTCCTGTTTTGTTTGTGAAGAAGAAGGATGGTACTTTGAGGCTGTGCATTGATTATAGGCAGTTGAATAAGGTGACTATCAAGAATAAGTATCCTTTGCCTAGAATAGATGATCTCTTTGATCAGTTAAAGGGAGCAGCAGTTTTCTCTAAGATTGATCTGAGATCAGGGTACCACCAGTTGAGAGTCAGAGCTGAAGATGTATCTAAGATAGCTTTCTGCACAAGGTATGGGCATTATGAGTTTTTGGTGATGCCTTTTAGATCGACGAATGCACCAGCAACTTTCATAGATTTGATGAAAAAGGTGTTTAGATTCTATCTAGATCAGTTTATGGTGGTCTTTATTGATGATATTTTGGTGTATTCGCATAATAAGGAGGAGCATGACGAGCACTTGTGGATTATATTGCAGACTTTGAGAGAGAAGCAGTTGTATGCTAAGCTATCTAAGTGTGACTTTTGGCTTGATCAAGTAACTTTTCTCGGTCATGTGGTTTCAGCAGATGGTATAAGAGTTGATCCGAGTAAAGTGGAGGCCATTTTGAATTGGAGTCCACCGAAGTCAGTGACTGAAGTTAGAAGTTTTCTGGGTTTGGCAGGCTATTATCGACGGTTCGTGAAGAGTTTTTCTTTGATAGCTACTCCATTTTAAGAAGAGGTCTGTAACCTTCATTTCCTATATTGAAGAAGAGAAAATAGACATAACCAAAGGAAATTTCAGTTATACCTTCATTTTGAATGAGTAAGGCTATAATGTCTGTAAATATTAAGTACTGATTTTTTGCATTAAGTCCATATATAGGTATATGTATCGAACTGATTATGACATTATATGTGGTTTGAGAATTTAGAATTGGTAGAAATAAGGTTGATTAAGCCCCAAAAGGTAAAAAATTAAACTCGGCTATGGATTTAATTAGTATTTCTAGAAAAGATTTTTAAAGGGGCAAAAAATTATAAAAGTCCCCTTATGACCCTAAAATAAAATTATACCGTAATTTGGTTATAAAATATGGGTAATAGGAATTTAAAATTATTAAAAATGATTATTTTTATGATTTTACAAAATTAAAAACTGATTAAAGAAACAATTAAAGAAAGTAGGTTTACCAAAGTTTCGGTGTGAGCATCACATAATATTAAAACCCTAAATACCAAAAAAAAAGGAAGAAGCCAAATTGGATTTTACTTTATTCTTCTTTTCTTATCTAACCCATAACCCTCACCATCTCCATCATCTTCTTCTACTTTTTTTTTTCTTCGTCTTTCACTTCCTACGTGAAAGCCATGGAAATTTAGAGATAATCATGTTTTTGGTGAAAGTTATCTACTTTAAGCATGAATTTTCAAGAAAGACATCATCAAATCAAAGGATTGAGGGGAAGAATGATAAAAGTGCTACTTTAATGAGATTAGTGCTTGTATATCATATACTTTGTTATTATTTGAGTTTTTTTTTAATTTTAATTGCTTATATAAATATTTAATTGGATTAAATGAAATTATTGTGAAAGAAATTATATATTGAATGATTTGTAAAGAATATGAATATGGAACTTTACTCCTTTGATAATAAAGTTATTTTGTGGTGTATAAAGTATTAATTTATTGGTTATTAGATTGAAATAATGTTTAAAACAACCATTGCATCATTTATGTACTAATTTAGAATTATGGAATAAATTAGGGTTTTAGTAAGTTTAGGGTTTTGGAGGACTTTAGGATTATGCTATCTTTGAAGTATGATGATGTTTGTGGTATTTGATTGTGTAATTGTTAGGTTTTCAGTTTAAAATAACGTTTAAAGGAATTTTTGAATCAAAGATATTTTAAATTGTTGGATTATGGAAGATTTGATAAATAAGAAAGAAAACTCTATTCTTGATAAATATGATTTAAGGGATACTTGGAGTTATTGGAATGTTATATTAATTGATTTTGAAGTGAATTATGTTTATGGAACTAATAACTATTTCAAGTATATTAGTTGAAGTATTAAAATGTTGAATTACTTGTTTATGAAATTAGAAAATGTAAGTGGAGCTAAATGGTTATTTATATATACTAGATGACTTTGGTGTAAATGTGTTATGTCCAAAATTAAATGTAATAGAAATTATGGAAATCATATGGTTAAGTTATGCATATGTAAGAGAATGTGAGGAAAGGAAAAGAAAATGCTATTGAATGAGAATTGAAGTGGAAACAAATTAATTTGAGTAAGAAAGACTATTATTTTGCTTAATGGAATTTAATTGTGTTATTAGAGAACTATAAATTATTTATTTGGTTTACGTAAGTGAGGTTACTAGTGAATTGTTGCCTCAATCTTGAAAGTATTTATGATTAATGGTAGATTGTTTATAAGATTGAAGTGGAATTAATCCATTAAAGGGTGAAGCTTAGAAAGTGAGAAAAATATGTGGAAAGTATTGATATATATTTTTGGATAGTCAAAGTGGATGTAAACATTAAAGAATGAATAAATAGTGATTATATATGAAAAGTGGATTTTAGATTTTTTTTGGAGAAATAAGATAATTTGAGGACCAAGGTAAGAAGGTTGGTAGAAAGATAAATTATTAGTGACTTAATATAATTTGAAAAGAAGATAAAGAATCAAAAAAGGAGATGTGAAGGACTAATTAAGGGATGATGGCTAAATTTTAGAAATAGTGTTAAGATATATACATATTGTATACTTAATGTATACCTGACACCAATACTAATGAATAATTAAAAAATAATTATTAAATTATATATAGAGGAGTTTGATGAGTTAATTTTATTGATTGATAATAGTTAAAGAGAAATGAATGATGGCATGAAGGGAAAATCTAATGAGGACCAAAATTTGTATATTGCATTACAATTGGAGTTGAGTGAATTAGTATATGTAGGATTAAGTTAATTATATATAAATGGATAATATGTAAGAGAAAAATAATAAAGTTTAAAGTGGAAAAAATGTATCAATCACAAATTATAGTTTATATATATATATATATATTATATATGAAGTGTATACATAATATATATACTTTTGAAATAGGAATGATAAATTGAGAAACTTATATAATTTGAAAGATTAAATTTAAGTGAAAATGAAAGATCTACTTGGAATTTATTGTTACGATAAGAATGTGAGATGTGAATTGAAAAGATAAAAAAATTGATATGTAAATAACGTTAGTCAAAATAATTTGGAACAAATATGTTATATATATACATTATAATTGTAATTGAAGCAAATGTCTATAGACTATAAAATTTATAAAGACATGTATAGTTGTGAAATACTTAAAGGCAACTTCAGTAGAATTTTAAAAATAATTTATGTTATATAATTAAGTTAATTAAAATAAAAATTATTTCATTATTTTGTTAAAAAAACTAAAAGAAAGGAGGAAATGAATATTTTATTAAAGTTAATATGATAATTATTAAATTGATTAGAATAGTAAAATAAGTTAATTGCCCAACTATGCTGATAATAAGCCTAGTCTTCGGATTGAATGGTTGGCCAAAGGGTGTATGTCCTTATTATTAATGGACATTTTGTGTCATTATTGTTACTGGATACGTTGTCTAACTACTATTACTGGACACTCTATGTCATTATTGGTACTGATATTATTGCCATTAGTGGGCCAATGGTCATACTGACTAATATTACTGGGTATTTACTTGACATTACTGACCTATTATTTGATTATATGATCTTAAACTCAGTATATGAGGGCAAAAGTGTAAAGATAAGAAAAGCTTATTGGAACATATATATATATATATATATATAAATTATTGATTCTTTATAGTAAAGTGTTGAATTATAAGAAAATATACTTTTATATGCATTGAAATGTATATAATAATTATAATGAAATGTGAAATTTAATAAGGTTTTATTGAATTGAATATTATTGAATCGAATACAATGAAAGTTTTCAAAGTGTTAAATTGTATATTGAATGAAAATGTCCCAAAATGTTATTTTTAAATCATAGTGTTTAAAGTGTTAAATAAAACAATGGTATTCAGAATTGTTAATTGAATGAAAATACTCATTATATAAAATGATAAGTGAAAAATTTACTGATAATGCAAGATATGAATATTACAAGGGAAGTGTTTACAAATATGTTGAGTTTATATTTTATTTAATTTAATCGAATCTAAAACTTGTTAAAGTAAATTACGAGTGAAAAATATAAATTGTAAATATAAAATGTTAATGTTAAAAATGCAATGTTTAAAAGTACAATAAGTGATAAACAAATGCTATATAGTTATATGTTATTACTTATTAATTTTAATTAAAATTTAAATGCAAGAATATTTATTTTATTATAAACAGTAATAATTTGGAAGGTAATTGCAAAAATATTTTATTATTATAATTGAATTTGTATTTATTTTAGAATAAAATAAGTTTTACCGAAAATGTTTGTTTTCTTGATTTATTTTAAAGAATTGAGATTTATTATTTTTTCTTGTTACAATTATTTAATTTGAAATTAAGTAGCAAGAATATGTATACAAGCACCACTAAGCTATAATGCTTAGCGTGTTATAATTTTTCTAACATGCGGGTAAGATGGATCAGAGTAAAATATTACAGTGGTGAAAAAAGGTTTCAGAGATTAGCTGCAAAATAGATGAAGTTTTTTATAAACATTGTAAATGAGGATTGATGTAACATCCAAATTTTTTTTTATATAAATTAAATTAAATTAACTAAATAAATAATTTAAATAGAAAGTGAAAGAATTTTAAGTGAAAAAGTAGAGTGTATATGTGAAATATATATTAAATATATACAACATATATAAAAGTCAACATTTTTAAATAGAAAAGTCAAAAAGTCAAAGGTCAAATGACAAAATGGTAATTATATTTCAAAAAATTAAAAGTATTTAAATAAATTAAAAATAAATTATTTTTGGTTAGAAGAGAAAAATTATAATTTTTTAAATAAATAATTAATTAAAATATAATAAAATAATATATATATGGCCATTTTTGAAAGTGGAAAGAAAGAGAAAAATTAAAGTCTTTTTCATCATCTTCTTCTTCTTCTTAAGGTGGCCGAACCACCATTAGAGACCAAGCCAAGCTTTTTTTTTTCTTCCGTACATCATATATTGAAAGAATTTTAAGGATTTAAGTGGAGTTTTTAGAAATTCTTCATCAATTGGTAAGTTTCTTTACCAATTTTGCATGTTTTTTGGATTTCCATGAAATTATGAATATGTGGATTTTGGAATTTTGTATTAGCATGATTTAATGGCTTGAATGAGTTTGTATGAAGTTATTTTGATTAGTTATTAATGATTTTTAAGTTGGATTGAAGAAATGATTAAGTTTGAGTTAAGTTTGGTTGAAAGAGCTAATTTAGGGTTATGAAAAATTTGAACTTTTGGAATCATACGATTTAATTGTGAAAATTCATTCCAAATGTGCTATTTCGATGTATAAACAAGAATTTTAAAATCAAATAATGGATTTAACCAAGTTTGGTTAGAGTTTGGATAAGGTAGTTTTGAATTTATGGTTTTGGAAGGGAATTTTCAAAGATTGGATGTTTGTTTGATTTTAATGTTTAAATCATGTTTTTTAATGATATAAGTGATGAAAATAAGCTTGGATTAATAATTGAAATTAGCTGGAATGAAGAACCTTAAATGAGGAAGGTTATGGCATTTTATGATTTTGTATAAAGAGCATGTGTTTATGTAATGTTATTGATTAAAACATGTTATAATATATTTTTAATGATATAAATAAACTTAAAACCCAAATTAAAATGGATTATAATGGATTTTCAATGTTAAAGTAAGGTTAGGCTATATTTAGGAATATTTGTAGGAGTGATGTTTAATTAGGATTGTATGCTTGTAATGCCTTAAAATGTGATATTAAATGATTATATTTGATCACATTGTATATAGGAATTAAGAGGAAGTAAATTGCCCAACCCTAGTATTGAAGGGCAAGTTGGAAGAGAAAGTTGATGGGAGATTTTTAGCTTGCAATTGAGTGCTTTTTGAGGTATGTACAAGCTTTTGATAAATGAGATATGTTTGCATTACATTTGGCCTAACACATTTTGGATGAAAAATGTGTTAAGCTACTTGGTAGCATGAACATTCAAGAACATTGTGTGATAACATGTGAATTGTTGAATTTGCACTATGTGCATTATGAAAAGCCTTTATTAATGGCTAAAATGAATGAAATGTGATTTATTTGCATTATGTGAGAAATGACCTAAAAATATTTGGGTAATGTGATTTTGATGTGAAATGAGACACATTTGTGATAAAATGATAAGATATGATGAATTAAAATGAGTTGACATTGATATGAATGAGAACAATGAGAAAATGAGGCAATGTGATGAGAAAAAAATGAGAAATTGAGACAATGTGATAAGAAAAATTGATTATGGGAAACATGTATTATTTATGTGCCTAGTATGTTATTTAATTTTTAGAGTTGTGTATTTGGCGGCATGCCTATGGGGTTATCCTCATTATTTACCTATGAGGCTAGACGCTAGGCATCACTGATACATGATTTGCCTTTGGGACTAGACGTTATGCATCACTGATATATGATTTACCTTCGGGCCTAGGTGTTATGCGTCACTATTATATGATTTGCCTTTTGGGCTAGACATTTGGTATCAATATTGACCAAAACAATAACTCTGAGATTTGAATAATATATTAGTTTGTTTGGGCCCATACTTGTGTATGTGTTTATGTAAATTATAAAAAGATAAAAGATTATGTTTTAAAGTGGAATTGAGAACCACATTGTGACTTAACATACAAGAGCATTATGCATTGGCATTACATTAAAGTTTTATTATTATCGAGGTTTGTACCGCTAGGCTTTTAGCTTAGCGCGATTGTAATTCACTGGCAGGTGACAGGGGTGATCCGGCAGATCGGAAGGAGTCTTCTAGACATGGTAGGGTCTAGCTTTGTGGTTATTTTGCTACTTCGAGATCGAGTCAGTTACCATCATGTATATATTTTATATTATAATACATTTTGGTATTTTGTATATTAGGGTTATGTTTTAAATACTTTATAAATTATAAAGAATATTTTGGGCAAATTGTATAATATGGGTTATATATATGTGTTTGATATATATATATATATGTATATGTATATGTATAAATATTTTGAGGGATTATGGAGGAAATTGAGAAGTTGGGGTGAAGAGTGTGATTTGTTTTATTGGGAGTGTGTGTTTGTGCAGGTTGAATAATTGTTGAATTTTTGAGATGTCCTATTTACAGATAAAATTTTGACGAATTGTTTTTCAGAGATTTTTATGTAAAATGCTTATTTTGATAATCTATAATTAATACATAATATTTTTTATATTATTTCAATATATATTTTTAAATTATTTCAAATTTTAAATTAGAAATATAAATTTTTTTATTAAATCAGGTTGTGACATTTTTATATTTTATATGCGTATTTTACATATAATGGGTGTATGTATTTTACATATATAGAGTATAAGGTTGTTATAATTGTGTTTATGTTGTATAAATTATTTTGGTTTATCCGAAGATTGTACAAATAGTTAAGAGTAGATGGAATATTTGTATATATGGATTCAGAGTTGAAGTTATAAGCTTTAATGAATGATTATTAATTCCAGTAATGTATTTAATGTCTATATTTATGGGTTAAAAAGTTTCAGATGTTTAATTTGATTTATGGTTGATATTTAATTTATTGGAGTGATTGAAGTTTGATTTGACTAATGGAAGAAGTGTTTACTGCAGATTGTGTCATTTATTGTTGAAATTTTTGGGTAATTATTACATAGGAAATTCTGCTGAAATTTTGTCATATTATTATTTAAGTTGCATGAAATTGGATATTGAATTATCTTTAGAATTGTTTAGTGTATTGAGTAGCATCTTTTGGTAATTGTTCGAGAGGATTGTCAGGGAGAGGATTGTCAGGGAATGATGCAGAGGTAGTAGCAATTTAAGGAGCTGGCTTGGGATTTAGAATAGGAGACCAACTTGAGTTGTAGCTAAGAATCGAGAAAGAAGGAGAGAAGGAAGGAAGTGAAACTTGAGTCTACATCTACGTGAGTATTCCAAACTTAAACTTGATTAGGTTTAATTAAAAGTTAAGGCTAACAATTCTAAAGGATTCAACTGAAATAAATGAATAAATGTATGAAAGAAATTATGAAATGCAAATACATGAATTGCTGGAATTTTCTGAACTTCTAAAAAGCTTCTGTTTTTTGGAATTTAAAGACAACCCTAAAGAGGTTCAACTGTCATAAAATTTAACCTGGATGCACATCTGAATGTTTATAGCACATTTGTAAAATTTCATAATTTTTGGAGTTAATTTACTATTTAAGAAAAATAGAGATGTATTTAGACATGTCTTAAGATTACTTCTGGACTTTTACATAAGATTTGAAGAAGGTTTCATAGCCATGTTAGGTGTTGGGAATTAGACTACTCAGTGAAGGGGAATTCTTGGCAGAATTAGAAGAGCGAAAGAAATTTACAATTTGAATAGATAATAAATTGAGAAAATCTGAAATTTCATCTAGGGTTCCTAAGCTAGATCAACAATGAATTTGGAGTTTTTGATTAAACAAGGAAGGATTCCAAGAATAGAACAAGTGACAGAACTTAAATTGATGGACAGTGCATAAATGGTCTCATTTGAAGAGCCAATTAAACCATAAAAAAGAAAGAGAAAGCAAGGACTTAAAGACATCATGGGATTTTTCATTAATCAATTCGTTAAAATGGTGTAATGTTTTCTGGAAAATTTCTAAATTTTAGAAGACTTAATAAATTAATAACAGAAGTGAATTCATGTTGATCGGTAAGGATAAGCTCAATAGATTGTATAGTTTAAAAATAAAAACTTGGGGGTAAGATAATTTATACTAGCTATAATAACCACATGACAATACATGTTTATTTAAAAACAAAGTATAAATTAGAAGATAAATGTACATACACAACTGATTTTAACGTTACTTAATTTTGCAACAAATTTTTGAGCTGTATATGCTATGATTATTTTCTCAAGTAAGGTTTGTCAATTTAAAGTAAATAAATATAAAATTTTATAAAATGAGTTGGATTAATAACATGTTTTTAGAATGATTATAATTATGATTTATGATTAATTAAGATTTATGATAATTTTGAGTAAATTATAAAGATTTCAAGAGATCATGCTCTCTATCTCAAATATGTAAACTTATGGCAGTATTCAAGCAACTGACTTTCTTAATAACATTTTTAGTTTTTAATAATGAAATCTTAAGATATAAATGTAAAATTTTATGAAAGGATTCTTTGAATTAGGATGAAAAGATAATATGTCTTATGATCGAATTTTTAAACTTTCTCTATAGAGGAATAGTAAAGAAATACTTACACATTCCTTTAACTTTCAGAAATGTGGATACATATCATTCTTGTGTATAAACAAGATTGATTTAAGAAATAAAAGGAATATTAAATGAGTTTGCAAAAAACTAATATTTAAGAAGTATTTTTTGTGTGACTATTTTATAGATTTCCAACTTGAATATGACATATGATGGATAAACCAAAGTGATAAATATTTAAGCCATTAGAAGTTCAAATAAACTAAGTAATGTGGTTACTTAAGTTTTGAAATTTGAACTAGTAAGGAAAAGATAACAGAGCTACAATCTTTGTAAAAGATATGAACTACCTAAGAGTTACATGAAATGGTAAATGACATAGTAATGACAGCTGTTCCGGCTGAACAGAAGGAAGGGAATAAGAAATGTAAATAGGTTACACACAAAGGCCTTTAGAGAAAGGGTAGTATTTGAACATTTCTAGATAATGGAATATAGTAAAATAAACAGATGTAAAGAGTATTTCAAAAAATAGGATAAATTGAGATTTATCATATTAAGGAAAAAGTAATATAGATAAATTAAGGAGAAGAATAAGAAGTATCAGACTAATTTAACAAGGGATGCTGAATAGAACCTTATAATTGTTCAAGAAAAAGGGAAATATTAAAAGTAAATGATAACTACTAGCATATGTGCATCTCTACTTAACTTTGTCCCTAAAATAAAAGAAATTATAATATGTTGAAATAAACCTTCCAGGTAATGCCTTCTGAGACTAACTTGATGACCAAGCCGAATTCTGAAATATTAATAATGATAAAGCCCAACTCGAGTAGGGGTTAAATCACTAGGCTGTGTGTATACTGTTACTATTATTGCATAAAAGGGGGAAGTTACCGCCCTATTTACTGTGGTCTTTGGCCTTTCTCTTATAGTCTTTGATGGTCTTTGACCTTTATGTTCTAATATGTCATATGCCCCTTTTATGATATGAATTATAATTAGTTATGTTGCTTCTCCTAAATGGAGTTTTATTTAAATTTTTTGATCTCCGTTGAAATTAATTTTTTCCATTTTCTATTCTGTACTGAATTTTAATCTTTACATGCTTATTTTTACCTTGAGATTTGTCTGAATAACCCACACATGTTTTCATTTCTGTATCTGATTCTATTACATCCGAATTTTGACATTACATCCTGTGTTTACCTAAAATAAGTTTATAGGTATTTAAATCATCTGTAGATGTTAAATAAGAAGTTAAGAAGGAACAATTATCAAAGTAATTTAAAGAATAGTCAATTAATTCCATCTAGTGTAATTGAAATCCAAAGTTGAAAGAAGCTACTTAAATTTTAATAAGCTATGTAAGCTATAAAAAACTTAAAGTGGAAATTAGAACACACTTAAAAAGCCTGAATACTCTTTGTGTTTGCAGCTCACCTCTTGCCATTGTTATTTTTCAGTGTTGTCTTATAGGTAATGTAACTTTGGCTGAAGTAGCTCTATGGTATCCAAGAATAGCAAGAGGGGACAACTAAAAAGAATGATGAGTTAAATGTAATAAGAGATATTGTCTGTGTAAAAAAAAATAGTAAAATTCTGAACATATTTTATGAATAATTTTAAGTAGATATTTTTGTAACACTGTGTTCTACGTGGTTCCAGCGATCATTTTCGAGTCGAACCCTAGTTGGCCCAAAACTAATCATCAGTAAATGAAGGCTGCTTCCCTGCAGCCTTCACCTTGCTCAGCATATCACTGTAGTGAACAACTTCCTTCTTCATGAAAGCAATTCAGACCAAGTTATCTGTAACATCCTTATATATTATTTATATATAATACGTATATTCTGCATATATAAAATATGCATATAGAATATAAAAGTGTTACAATAACTTCTTTAATAAAAATTCTTATTTCAGTTAATATAAATAAATTATTGATTAAATAAAGAAATACTCAAGTAGTAAATTATTAAAAAATACAAACTTATAAAGAAAATCTCTGGAAAACATTTATTGCCAAAGTTTTGTCTGTAATTTTAATAAATTCCAAAACAACGAACACAACTTGCATGAAAATTTTACACTTCCAAAAATCTATATTTATTCACATACCATCAAATCTCCAATGATTTTTCAAATCACCACTTCATTTATTTACATATTAGGATTTTTAAATCCAAGCATTGCATATAAAATTCACATACTTAACATAATGTATATAATATATATACATTAATCTAAAATGCATTAATATAGAAAAATTTTACATGTATGCACTTCCGGCGCGGTTGCTTCTGGCTCTTAAAAATTCTAAAAAACATTACCCACATTATAGATCCTTCAGATCAATAGCTCTCTGACCTGCACGATCATAAAACCACACTAGGCCATACAGCTTAGTGGTACATATCTATAAATAATACACATAATACACACTCACTCTTAATTCTCATTTATTCCCTATATATTTACTTATGCATATCACTTTATTTTCTTCAATCTCAATTATCAAACCCATTACACACAATATATATATATATATACACATTTAAACATATCATAAACACACACATTGGGCTCAAAAATTCTTATATAATGGTCTAGTTCTAGAAATATTATCTTGGACTATCTCATTCATCTGTAACACAGCGTGTCTTACCCGAATGTGTAATAAATTTCTAACAACAATATTCTGAAGCTAAACTATATATAAGGTATACACACAATCATATTTCTCATATTTCACTTTTCTCTTATTTGTCCAAATTTCACATTCTTTTTCCATTTTTCAAAACATAATCAACATCATCATAAATAATACAAATGTGGCTCACTTCCACATTTTAGTGCATAACTTGCACTTTTCATATTTTGCACCAACATCACATTTAGCCACTCTTAAATGGCTTATAAAGCCATAAACAATACAAATCAAGTATTATTACTTCAAACAATACCGCACACAGATATATTCATTTTGCATTACCATTTAAATTTAGTTAATTTCCATATTTCCAATATTTCCAACATATGTCATCATCTTTTTAGCTACAACCACAGTGTGACTAGTAAGTCACATTTCTAGTACATTTATTACCTTTTTCACATCTCTCGGGATCAAGTCAAACAATGATCACCATCACATGTCTCTCAAAATATCACATTGCCTCTTTCCAACTGTTTTTAGCGTATTTCATTCTTTTTACCCAATTCCAATTTCTTTCCACATTTTATAATTCTCATATTTTTCAATCATTTTTAGCATATCTCATAAATACTACCTTATGTACATAACCATTGAGATGTTTATATTATGATCGTTCATCGTTGAAATCCAATACTTTCATATATAAACGTAAGTTTTGCATTGAGCAAATGCCCAATGTATCATAATCACATAACTGTGACACATTGCATAGTCTATGCGATGTTTCCACATTACAAATACTCTACATACATATTGCCAATTCACATTTAATAAAATTTCATGTAAATAAATATATATATACTAACCTCTTTTCTCTTTTCCAAGCCCAACTCTCAATTCCATTTTTATTATCACTTTAACCTACACATGCACATTTCAATAATAAACAACATTACTCATTTAAAGTCACTTACATGCTCATTAATTATTAAATTACCATTATTTATTCAATTCGCATGAAAACCTTATTAATACTTTAATTTCACCATTCACTGCTTTATTTAAACTTCATTCTACCAATCTCATTTTCAACATTTAACCTTAAAAGCATTACTTATACATTAATATAACACTAAAATAATTCACTTTCACAATTAAGAAAATCTCTTTCAAAAATTCAAATTTCATATAATGTAACCATCAACATGAACTTCACCAAAACTTATCCATAGTACATTTCCAGCCTTAAAATCACCATATTACAAGTTCCAACATAGCATTAGAAATTCATTTTAATACACTTTAATTATTCATACACCATTTACATCAATTCTACATAACATTTCACCAAAATACTATTTTCACCATTACTACCTTATGCAAAATTCAACATATCAATCTTATTTCCATCATTTAACTATATAATCATTCATAATACATCAATATAACATCAAAACAATGCATTGCCACAATTAAAAACACCTTCTCAAAAAACCATACTTTCATATAATATGACCGTAGCCATAACTTCATCCAAACTTAACCATATTCAATTTCTAACCATAAAATCATCACATACAAATAAAAATAACATTAAATTATTCTATAACAACAATTATATACATCCATACCAAAACCCTTATATTTACATAACCCTACTTTCTTCAATTATACCCAATTTAACTATTTAATCAATAAATCACCATATAATCATCACATATTCATCATTTAAACTTCATTAACATATATTCCAGCAATTAAATATGCATTCTCTCTCTAGCCAATTCAAACATAACATTAAAATCAAGAAAATTAAGCTTACAATGAAAGATGCTTACTTGATTCTTGCCAAATCTTCAAAATCACCCTAAAATTCTTGAGAATCTTGTATAATTTTGATTTATTTAGAAGAAATTCTCTCTCTCTCTCTCTCTCTCTCTCTCTCTCTCTCTCTCTCATTTTCTTCAATTTCGTTCATACATGGTGGAAGAAGAAGAAGAAGATTTTATATACTTTTATTTCCAATTTTACCCTTTACCTTTATATATAATTACAATAATTAATTTATAAAATATTTAAACAATTTCCATCTTATTCCTATCCAAAAATACTTTAATCTTAATGATTAATAATTTTTTTAATTACCATCCATATATATATATTAATATAAATAATTATTTAATTATTAACTTTTAATCTCCACCTTTCCTTTTTCTTTCATCTTTGACTTTCTTTTCCTTTTTTTTTAAATTTTTTTATTTATCATCTTCCATCACAAATTATATATATACCATTTATATGTTGCATATATTCCATGTATATGCATATGTAATGTATATCTAAAAGTAAATCAAATTTATACAAGATTCTCAAGAATTTTAAGAGTAACATATACACATACATATACAAGAATTTTATATGTAACATATACATATACATAAAAGTATAAAAAAATAGTAGAAATTTAAACAAAATACAACAAACCCCAACATACATCAATTTTTACCAAAATCATATAACCAAAATTTTAACCATTTAAATAAAATAAATACATTTAAAAATATTTATAAATAATGGTTTTTTTCTTCAACCTTCAAACCCCAAATGCTCAACAAATACACTACAATATACTAAAACAATTTTAAAAAAATTAAAAATGTAACTCCCGTAATTTTATTAAATCCAATTAAATAAATAATTTGGGGGATAGATAAAGGGTTGAAGGTAAGAAAGGACCAAATGAATATGTAAAATATATATAGAATATAAATAAAATATAAAGTCAATATGAATAGTAAAGTCAAAGAGTAAAATGATAAAAAAGGGTAAAGAGTAAAAAAGTTAATAAATAAATAAATAATTCAAAATTATTATGATTTTTGGATAGTGGAAGATGATGGAGAAATTTGAACATTTATTAAATATTAAAATAAAATAATTTTGAGTGGAAGATAGAAAATTGAAGTTTTAAAATAAATCAAAAATAAAAATAATTTTCTATTAGTGAAAAATGATGGAAAGTTAGATATTTATTAAATATTAATTAATTAATTAATTAAAAAAGAAATTATATTGAATGGAAGATGAACATTTGATTTTTATAAATAAATAAATAATTAATTAAAATAGTTAAATATATAAACATGTGGTTAGTAAAATAAGTTGAAAAAAAAATATTATTCACCATCTTCTTCTTCTTCCTTTTCTCTTCTTATTCGCCAAATTTCCTAGGTGGCCAAAGAGAGATTTATGTTTGCACCAAATTTTGCAAGTTTTTCAAAAGTCTTAGGGTGATTTTGAAGTTTAATCAACCAAAGGTAAGATTCCCAACCAATTTAGGAGTATTTCTTTCAATTTAAGAATAGGTGAAAATTTGAAATTTGATGAAGTATTTATTAATTATTTAAATGATATGGGATGGTGTTATTTTAATGTGTAAATAAAGATTTTAAGATTGGATGATTGAAATGGTTAGGTTTGATGGTAGTTTGGGACAAGAAGAGAGTGAATTAGGGTTTTGATGGGAAAATTATAAAGAATTGTTGTAAATGAAACTTAATTGAATAAAAGGTGTTAGAATGGATTTCTAATGTCATTTTTGAACTTATAATGTGGTTTAGGATTGAGTAAAGGGAAGTTTCAAAATTAAAGTAATGAAGAGTCTAGGTGAAAGTTGGTGTTGGAGAATGATAGTGCTTTGGATTTTGGCATATTTCTAGGTAAGTACATACTTCAATTTTATATGTTGCATTTGCATTTAATTGGCCTAGCACATTTTAATGTTATGAATGTACTACGCTTATATGACAGTGTCTTGTACGTAAGAGTATTGGGATTTGTAATCTTGTATGTAAGAGTATTGGGATTTGTAAGAAAATATGTAAAATGCATTAATTTCATTATGTTAAGCCATTGTAAATTGCTAAAAATATTAATAATGGTGATTTATGAAAAAGAATGGAAAATGCCCATAGAGTGTAGGTAATGAACTAGCCATGCAAATGTGACATATATTATAAAAATGTGATTAATTATGTTGAAAATAAAGGATATTAAGCATGTTTAAGGAAAAGAAAAAGGTTAGTCATACTTTAATTGAAATATGTTTATATGCAATTGAATGGCATGTTGTATTATATGTGAAAGTGATGACTATGATACTTTGATGTGTGAATACACATGAAGAGAGCATAGATATATGTTTGTGTTATGAAATATATGATGTGTGATTGAGTGAGCCACTTTAAGATGGCTAAAAGCATTTAATAATATGTTTGTGAAAAATGTGTACCAAATGTAGGAATAATTCGGCCACACAGAGGATATGGCAAGTAAGTTGATGAAATTGATGAACATGTGTGGAAATAATGAGAAAAAATGAAAAAGGTGAAAGAAGAATGGAATTGGCGTAATTGTTAAAGTATGAGGAAAATGTAAAATTTTATGTGTTATGTGTGAAACCTTATGTAATATCAATTTTTAGAGTATTGTATTTGATATTATATGGTATATCGGTTATTTATCTTCGGGCTAGAAATTGGGCATCATTATTATTGCCTTCGAGCTAGATGCTGGGCATCACTTTTATCTGCCTTCTGACCAGATGCTAGACATCAATATTATTTACCTTCGGGCCAGACACTAGGTGTCAAATATTGATCCAAAGCAATATCTCTGGAATTTGAATATTATATAGGGTTATTTGGGCCCTATGTATACGATTGTGGTGTTTTGACAATATTCTTGGAAACATGTACTGTCGTATTAAGACTATGAGAATTATTTAATGGAGAACATTTATGACGTGTTTATAAAGTCTACATATTGAATATTAACAAATGAGTAAAACTTAAATGAAAATTATTTGTAATATGTGTGTTGTACTAATGAGTGTGATATGTGAATGAATTTTATGAAAATAAATAATGATGGAGTGAATATGGCATTGATTAGAGTTGTTTAAGTTAATGGGTGATACTTGTAATGCTGGCATGATGGGATATATCATATGAGTATTTGAAATATATTGAGAATTTTAACAGAGGAAGGAGGCATTATGTGTCATGGTAGAACATATGTTGGCTATATTATTAGTATTTATTAACTAAGGTTTTGAGCTTAGAGCGGTATTATATATCGCGTAGGTATTGAATGTATAGACTGGCATGATCAGGACCATACTTGGAACTTGTGGATTGAGTGTGCCATAAGACCAACTCAGAGGGTGTTGCTTGCATGTATAAATTTTGAGATTATGAACTTTAGTTTTGTATATTTTAAACATATCATATGTATATTAAATAAGTTTTAAAAAAAGTTTTATGTGTCATACTATATGTATATGTTAGGGTTGCAAGCCAATCTATCTGCAAGTGCACAGATCATTAATAAGTAATATAATGATAAGTAGAGTTCTCACAAGGAGGATAATTCTAAGTACCAAACAATTAAACTGATTAATATTTGGATAATCAAATTTGATTTATAATTAAACTAACTAGAATGAGAATGAACCAAGAATAAATTTCTAATAATTTAAGACATAGGTTTTAGTCACCTTTATTGATTTATCATGGTCTTTCTAAAGTATTGATTTAATTCAGTTTTCCTTTCGATTAATGATTAGATTCTCCTAAATCAAGCTTTAGTCTCTTACAAGCACTAAAACTAATACCAATTTAACCCTTATGTCTACTTTCGTGATCACAAATAATTAAAAAAATTCATTAGGTTTTGTGAGAATCTTGAATCAACCTCTTAAGGGTTTAACCTTATCTCTAAGTGAAAAACTTACATAAGATTGTTATCTCTTTGGACTAATGTCATGCTTCCACTCTCGCTCTATCACATAACAACTCAATTTAATTATTTATTGGCCAGATAACCAAAACATTAAGGTTAAAGATAACAAAATAATTTAAGGAATAATTAAATGAAACCAAATAAACATTTATAATTCCATGATAAATTCAATGTAAGGGACCAGCCATAAAAAGGATTAGTTCTTCATTATTGAAATAAAAACATTGCAAATATTAAAGAAAGTAATTAAAAACATAATTTAAAGAACAAAAAATATCAAACTCTATTTCTTTAAAAAAGAATTTGGCTTGGATCTTGAATTTCTTCTTGAACCAGATTTTTACTCCTCTTTTCTAAGAAACTCTAAACTAAATTTATTTCTTGGATGAATCTAATCTAATTCTTGTATATCTTCTCATAAATGAAGCCTTGGAGGAAGTATATTTATATAGAGTGCTTGGAAACTTCTTTAGTGGAGAAAGACTGAAAAAGGTTAAACTAAAACTTGGTTGGTGAGTTCATCTTCAACATTTACAGATCAAAAATCATAAAATAAAGTCCACAGGCGTGGTATGTGTGAACTCTGATTTGTTTCGTCAAACTTTTTAGCTGGCAAGGTCGGTCTAAGGGGCCACGGTCGTGGTGTTGGTCGGCCACGAGCATGGCTTTTGAACTGCTAAGAAATTATGACTTTTCTTCCTTTTCTTTCATTTGGGTTGTAGGGTTTCGAATGCCACGGGCGTGGCATTGAATGACCATGGGCGTGGGATTCAATTTCATTCTTGAACTTCCCTCTGTCTTCTTCTTTTGATAAGGCAGACTCAAGTTGAACACCATGAGCATGCCATTTAATTAGCACGGGCATGGGATGTGAATTTGCTTCAATTTTTCATCATTTTCTTAAAAACCTTGTATCTTGTCATTCCAAGCTAAAATACAAGAATTCTAACTCAAGCAAGCCAAAATTTATTAAATTCAATTAGAAAACAATTAAAATCATGGTTAGAATCTCTCAAAATATTAATCAAAATATCACTCTATCAGTATGTGTGTTTAAATATTTGAGTATCTAATGGTGAAATGATGAAATTAGAGAAAATTTTATTTTGTTAGTATGTTTTCAATGCAGGTTATGCATAAAATGATTGTTGAATTTATTGAAAATACAGACAAAACTCTAGCAAATTTCTCCTAGAGAACTTTTTTATATAAAATAATTATTTAATTACTAAGTATATGTGGATTTATTTATTAAATTTATCATTTTTACAAATATGTTTGTCCCTAGGATTAAATATAAGAATTTTCTCTTGGCAATTATTGTAGCATTCTTCTATTTTATATGTGTACTTTACATATACAAGGTATATATACTGTACGTAATTAAGGCAAAAATAATAAAAAATAAAAATAAATAAAAAATAAAAGTTGGGTTAAAACAAATACCTTTTTGATGCCACGTTTATGACTTAACCACTCCTGGAATTAGAGAGAGCAAGAGAGAGAGAGAGAGAGATAACAAAGAAATAAAAGATAAAAGAAGAGGCGCAAAAAATAGAGAAACAGAAGTAGAAGAAGAAGGAGGGGTAGCAGGGAGAAGAGAAGAAGGATCTTATATTACTAGGGTTTCCATTTATCGAGAGAATTAAGTATCCCTTGAAAAATTTGCCGTCCTCACATTTTCTGTCAACAAGTGTTAAAAAATTCGGATCGACTTTTATAGTTACTGATAAAACATAAAATTTGCTTAGTACTACTGACAGAAAAGCCTTTTCTCTTAGTAAGTGAATTAATTATTATTTAAAAATATGCACCTTTTATAACTAATTATCCAAAGACAACTGAAATCTCTCGGTAACTAAAATTCATGGGTGGTATATCTAACCTAATTAGGTTTTTCCATTTATCGATAGAAACACCTTTTTTGTCGGTATTAAAAAGAGATAAGGGATCTCTATCAGTAAATGCTATTAATGAGGTAGTAGAATTGCCACATATTGCTTTCTTTTTATCGAGAGATATATCCTTTCTCTCGGTATTATCAAGAGAAGAAGCGCGTCACTCAGCAAAGTAGCTATAACAAAGATGAGAAATTTCCCGTCTCTGCCTCTTTGCCTACCAAGAGATATCCATAATGTAATATCCCAATGTGTGCCCTAGAAGTTGGATACAATTGTTGTTTTGATTTGAATTAAATGTATATATGTATTTGCAAAGGAAATGAGTGTGTTAAGAGAATGTATATGTTGTGTATATTGTAATATATATAACATATACATTAGTCAAAGGGATGGTCAATGCTAGAAGATATTTTAATTGTGATTTGTGAATTTACCTAAAGGGGCATATAAGAGACAAAGGTTAAGTTAAATGAATAAAGGGTAATTAAGTAATTTTTCCTTGTTGGATTGCATGGTGGAGATTTAAAGAAGAAAAAGTAGTTGACTTGTGATTAATTTTATTTTCTTCATCCTTTGTGTGCCGGCCATCTAAGAGAGGAGAGGGCAAGAGAGGTGTTCTTGATGCTAGAAGCAAATTGAAGGAAGAATCAAAGGTTTTGGTTGAAGATTTGTGGAATTTCATCAAATTAGGTAAGTACTCTCTTGTTTCCCCTTGTTAATTTTTGAAGTGTTGTTTGAGATGAGTTGTGATTGGTTGATATCATGATTTAGAGTGTTTGAGATGTGTTTATAAGTAGTGAAATTGATTGTGAGTTAAAAAGGTTAAATTGGTGGTGGTTTTGTTTGAAAATGGTAAATTAAGTGGAGGTTGTTTTTGAAAGAAGAAGATTGATGTTGGTTCTAGGGTTTGATGTGGTAAGTGATTGAATGTATGATTGTTATAGTGTTAATATGAATATTGTAATGAATAAGTGTTAATAATATTGATTATGTCCATTTGGATGAGATTATGTTGTGTATAATGTGTTTGAATGCAATTGAAAGAGTTTTGGTTATTTTAGGGTTTTTGTTCTTGTGAGACACGGCCAAAATATGAAAGGAACACGGCCAAAAATTAATGTTTTTGAGAGACACGGCCAAGTGGAGGAAAGTTTGGCCGTGTTGGATGGATTTTGGGGAGACACGGCCACAAGCTTGGCCGTGTCCCTTGCCCGTGTTTGCTACTGCCTGAGGTTGGTTGAGAGACACGGCCGTGTCCCTTGCCCGTGTCTGCCTCTGCTTGAATTGGTGTTGAGAGACACGGCCACAAGCTTGGCCGTGTCCCTTGGGTGTGTTGGCTACTGTGATGTTCTTTTGCTCCTCTTGTTTTGTGGAGAATGAATATACATTTGTTGATGCATATGATTATGTATGAACAATGTTATGTTATGCATTGTGAATCATGTGAATGGTAGTATGTTATATGAACAATGTGACTAATATTATGACTTGTATAGTGTGGAAGAAATGAGGATCATCCAAAGAGGTATGTGCAATACAATTTATTATGATAAATGCTTTAATAATGAATGGTGTCAATGTGTTTTGAGAAAGGATGAAATGTGATATTATCATGGTTGATAATAATGATTGAAATGTTATAAAGGAACATGTTGTTTATATGATGATGAATTTAAGATACATGTGAAATGAAATTGATTATGTATGCTCAAATAATGAAGTGTATAATGTTAATTGAGACATAAAGAGATGTAGAACTAATGTTTTGAGTTACAATGATGTGAATGATATGATTTGAATAATGGTATGTTGTTTAGTTAATGTAATTGATGTTGCATATTATAATGAGGATTCAAATGGATTATGAAGCCATTGTAATTGGCTATGATGAATTAAATGAGTGGTGAAGCCATTGTGATTGGCTATGATGCTTCAAATGTGATGTGAAGCCATTGTGATTGGCTATGATGATTCAATTCTAATAAATGAGGCATGTTTGCCTAAATGATGATTCAATTGTGAATGAAATGGATAATGAGATAATAAATGAATTGTGTGGCTAATGTGTTATTCCATTTTCAGAGTTTGTTGTTGGTGGCATGCCTAATAAGTGTAACAATCTCTTGAAGTTAGGTTGGATTAAATCCTTGAAGCCTAATTGAGATGTTACCACCCTTGAAGCTAGGTTGGGTTGGTTCTTGAAGCCAAGTTGGGTTGAAGCTTAGCATGCTTTGCTCCCCTTGAAGCTTGGTTGAATCTAATCCTTGAAGCCTAGTTGGGTCTATGATAATGATAAATGTGATGATTGAACCAAAGCATTACTCTGAAAATTGAATGGCATATTAGTATCGTTTGGGCCCGAGTCTGTCGTTGTTATCAATATGATATATAAATGTTGTAATAAACGAGTAATGAGATCTATGGTTGAATTGATTGGAAATGTGATTCATGATTTGTGAATTGTGAATAAAATAATGACATGAAATGATATGTAATATGTACATTGAAATATTGATTGTGAGACTTAATGTTGGATATGTGATTGGTGATAATGATATGATATGTAATATGGGTATTACTATGTTGATGGTGATTATCAGTGATGAATTGGGGTCGGTGAAAATGATATGTATATAGTATATGAAATTTGTTAAGATATATGAAAGATGCAATTTAAAAAGGAAAACATGATAAGAAACTAATGGTACATCAAATTATTATATCATTATATGTTAGTATTTTTATAATGTATGTTTATATGTTATATTTGTACTACTAAGCTCTCGAGCTTAGCGCGGATGTGTAATCGCGCAGGTATCTTGGTGGAAGTTATGAAGTCTTTTGTTATGCCACGAGAAGAGTAGAAGTTTGTCGAGACCAACTAGAGGGTAATGCATACATGTTTAATTTTTAATTATGATGTACCTCTGATGAGAGAATATTTATATGTATAAATGGAGTTTTAATTAAGACAACGATTTTGTAAATGATATTTAAATTAACGTAATATGGTTTGAACTCGGTTGCAGGTTTTTAAAAGGTAACATCAAGTGGCATCTTTATACTTTATATATTTACTGTATGTATACTAGGTATATGTACAGTACTTATATAGGGTATCGGGGTGTTACACATAATCTCTCGTATTACCAAGAGAAATTACGCTTCTCTCGATAATACCCAGAGAATACACTTGTCTCTCGGCAAAGTGAGGTGGGAAATCTCTCTATCTACCAAGAGATTTCCATGCTATCTCATTATTACCAAGAGAAGTTAAGTTTCTCTCAGTAATACCGATAGAAAAATCATGTCTCTCGGCAAAATAGCTATAAGTGAGGCGGGAATGTCTCTCTTTGCACCAAGAGATCTCCACACTCTTAGTATTACCAAGAGACTAAGTGCATCTCTCGGTAAACAAAATATATGGTTTATTATTTTACTTTTAACTATACCGACAAAAAGTTATTTTTTTGATATTACTAATGAAAAAAATTATCTATCAGTAATACTGACATACAAGTTTTTTTCTCTCAACAATCATAATATATGACTTTTAAATAGTTTTTAATATACTGAGAGAATGGATAAATATGTCAGCATTACTGATAGAAAGTTTTTTGTCAGTATTACCAATGAAAGATAGCTTTTTGTCGGCAATACTGGAAACTAGGTTATTCTCAAGACAAACTAAATATATGACTTTTTAAATAGTTTTTAATATACCAAGAGATTGCTTCCGTCTATTGGTATTAATGAAACCATGTTGGTCACTAAAGTTTGGCATGCTTAATTGGCTCAAAACTTATCAATAGATATAGTTTATGTCAGGGAATTTAAATGGTAAAGTATAGTGAAAACCATTGGCACCACATTTACCGCGTCAAAGTCCATTAGTAATTTCATCTCTCAGAAGTCGATCAGTAAATTGTTGGTATATTTTCTAATTTATTTTTATTGTGATTTCTATCAGTATTACCAACATATATTTTTTGGTCGATAAATTTTTCTCAGTAATTTTCTATATTTTTATAGTGCTAAAACACTTGACATATTGCATAAGAATTTCTATTGGCCTAACTTGAGGAGAGATGTAGATAGGATATGCTCTAGGTGTGTGGAGTGTAAGCAAGCTAAATCTAGAGTTCAACCCCATGGGTTATATACTCCCTTACCTGTTACTAGTCAACCTTGGGTGGATATTTCTATGGATTTTGTTTTTAGGATGCCTAGATCAAATAGGGGTAAAGATAACATATATTGTTGTAATTGATAGGTTTAGTAAAATGACACATTTTATTGCTTATCACAAACCCAATGATGCTACACATATTGCTAAGTTGTTCATCAAGGATATAGTTTATTTGCATGGAATCCCTAAGACAATTATGTCTGATAGAGATGTTAAGTTCTTAACCCATTTTTGGCGAGTTTTATGGGGAAATTGGGGACTATAAAATAGAACAAAGGTGGTTAATAGACAAGAGTTAAGAATTTTTATTTTTTACTTAATTAATTTATTTTTTACTACTTGTTAACCCCAAACAAATGGTCAAACAAAGGTGGTTAATAGAACATTAGGGTCATTATTGTGTGCTGTAATTGGGAGAAATTTGAAAACTTGGGAAGATTGCTTGCCACTAGTAGTGTAACATTCGTAATTTTAATAGACATAAGATTAACTTATATGGAGGGTTAATTAGTGTGATGTAAGAGGTATATGCAAAATATATACCTAATATATATACAAGATATAAATAAAATATACATTGGATACATAATATATACATGTTATATACCTAATGTATAAACTTTCATAAAAGACAAAGTTATGTTAAAAGGTAAATAAATTAATTAAATAAAAAATAAAAAGGATATTTATGGATAGTAATTTAGGAAAAAAAATAAATTGAATAATATTTATATAATAATTAATTAATTCTATATATACTTGTGGATGGGAAAGAAGAAAGAAATTTAAAAATATAATCATCTTCTTCTTACTCCACGATGGCAAAATTTTAGAGCTAAAGGGGAGGGTTTTCTTCTTCTTAAATACTCCAAATTTCACTAAAAACCTTAAGAAATCAAGTGGATTTTAAAGATTTATAAAGGATTCAAGTAAGATTTCTCTCTTTAAGTTTGATTTTCTTTAATTTTAGATTATGTAACTATTTGATTAGAAAGACAAATTGGTTTACATTGGAATGGAAGTTAGTTATGAAGCTAATGAGATATATTTATATAGATTTAATTGTTAATTGATAGAAGTGAGCATAAAACATAAATTTAGGGTTTATGCAAATATTGAACTTAGGGTTTTGATGGGGGGTTTTGTTGCAATTAGTATAATTATGGGTTATTATGAATAATTTAAGTAAGAATATGTTTTTAATTGAAGAGTTGAACTTGTTGTTGGATTATGAGAGGTTAGGCCAAGTTGAAGCAAGTGGTGAAGCTAAAGGATTTTTGAATTTAAAGCTTGGAAAGTGATTTTGGATTGATTTTGAAGTTAAATAAGGTATGTACATACCTTGATAGCATTTATTTAAAGTTTTCATGTTTTTCATAATCTATATTGGCATTTCTTTAAAGAATCTTGCTTTTCTTTTAAATGGAATTATTTATTAATCCTATGTATTGTATCAAAAATGTGAATTAAATGTAGTTTTGAACTATAAAACTAATTATAGACCCTTAATTTTGACACCAATTCAATATGGACCAAGCCCATGTCGAATTGGCTAGGCCAAATTTGACATGAGGCTGGTTTTCAACCAAAATTAAAGTCCTAATAACATTTAACTAGTGAAAATTTGGGATAATACTTGAGTGTTAAAACTTGATTAAGCCTAATTTGAACAATATAAATACGAATGAATGAAAGGATTTTAGTAGGAGCCACTTTTTATGACCAAAGAACCATGAGCAACTGTGAGCGAGAATTTTTGCCCCCACTCCCGATAGAATGGTTCTTGCGACTTTGGTACTATTTAGGCTCGAGGCCTTAGAGAATACGGACCTAAGTCCGGAGAAAATGGAGTCGCCACCCGGACGAGCCGGTAAAAAGAAAGGGGTGGATGACTCGATTCCTAAGGAATCCACAACCCCTTAATGGGTTCGAAAAGTTGGGTACGTGTGGGGAAGGTGAGAAATGGCCCAGCACCCCCACAACGCCCGGTTCATTGGAACCGGCCTCCTTTACAGATCTTAATATTATAAAATTCTTAAATATAACAATATTATCCATATTACACACAATAATTAAAAGAAAGCATCATTATATTAAAATCAAAGCAATGTCCAAACAAAGCAAATAAATGGACACCCATCTGAAGATGGAAACATGTCCTTACATCACATGCCTAAATAGGACACCCATCGAAAGGTAGAAACATGCCCTTTACATTGGTTTTAAATAGAAAAGCAAATTAAATTATATGATATTTAACTAATGAGGTACCCACCAAGTGGAAACATACCTCTTACAACATTTGGAAATCTAAATAAATTGATAAAAGTAAATAACCATTCATAATAAATAAATCATTCATCAAAGGTACCAAATATCAATAAAAAGTAAACATTCATCCATGATAAATAAAATAAACCAAGCATTGAATTTAAATAAATTAAAGTATAAGAAATAAAATAAAGCATGATCAAATATGGAATTGAATAAGGTAAATAAAAATCCAAATTATAGCTACTGTTTCCATTTAGGGTTCTTTATCTCATGTGTTAAGGTTTTGGAATTCATAAAATTAGGCTACTGCTGCGCTTAAATTAACACTACTACAAAGCGGCACTCGCAAGTATACGAGGCTATTGCAGTAACGGTGATCGCCCCAAGGTTGTCTCACAAGGAAGGAATTGCGTGTAATAGTTCAATTAACATGAAATAATAAACTTGAGTGTGATTGGATTGGTGAATTGTAATTAATCTTAGAAATGAAAATGAATGATTTTGTGCAAGATAAATTCAATTATAGAAATAATGCCTAGGGTTGTAGGTCCATTTAATCAAATGTTTAATTATCAAATTATCCATTAATATAACCTTGTACCTTAATTTTTTCCTTTAGGTTAATTAGTCAATTATCAATTCACTAGTTTTCACATTTATGAATTAACAACAACCAATTATTTTACATTAGCAAATTAATAAACCCTAGAACTTATATTTCTAATTCATTCTTAGGGTGGTCAATTGCATAGTTTCGATATTAAACTTCTCCTCTCGGTCCATCATTCAATATTAAGTAATCAATAGGTGGCCAATTTATCAATTTACCTTTAATTTCAATACAATCAACCAATAACAAGGTATATCAATGGGATCATCAAATCAAATCATTTAATCAAATATACTACAACCCAAAGCATGAGTAAATTAGCTCATCATATTCCTTTAACAAATGCTCATTTCAATATAAACTAAATCAAAGTTATTCATTGCAATATCAATATTCTTAATACAACAACAACACATAAGAAATGGATTAAAAGAAAGAGTTTGAAAAACCCCTTTTGGAGATGCTAAAAATCAGACTCCTTGTCTCTTTCGTAGCTCCCTCTTTGATGTGTGATGATGAACTTCCAAGCTCTCTTTGTAATATCCCTAAGTGTGCTTAGAAGTTATGATAATGTTGTTATTATTGAATTGAGTGTGTGATTGATAAGTGGTAATTATGTTGTTTGAAGAAAAGCATTGTGTAGAGTGAAGTGTATATGTTGTGTATATGGTCATATATATATAATATAAGTTGGTCAAAGGGCTTGGTTAAGGGAAGAGGATATTTTATTTGTGATTGTGAAATTACCAACATGGGCTTGTAAAAGACAAAGGTTTAGTTATATGGTTGAGGGTAGTTTAGTAATTTTCTTTTGGAAGGGTATTTAATGCCTATTGACTTTGTGTTTTCTTCATCATTTCTTCTTCTTCTTCTTGTTGATGGCCGGCTCACTCAAAGACAAAGGAAAGCAAGAGAGCAAGTGATGATTTTGGAATTTTAAGCTCAAAAGTGAAGGAAGATCTCAAGTATACAAGTTGGAATTTCAAGAATTTCATGATTTTAGTAAGTTTTCTCTTGTTTGCTTTTGTTATTTTTGAAGATGTGTGTGAGTTGAGTTAGGGTTATTGATAGTATGATTAAGTGTGTTGATGATTTGTTGATTAGAGTTGAAATTGATTTTAAAATAAGAAGTTAAATTGGTGTTGGTGATGGAAGAGTAAGAGTTGTGTTTAGTGAATATTTTTCTGTTTTACAATTAGTAAAGGCTGTGACTTGTATGATTTTTAATTAATTATAGAAAAATGTTCTTGAAGTGAATTTTTGATATGTTGTGCCTCTATGAGTCTAGAATGACTGAAAAATATGTTGATTCGATTTTGGAATGGTTATGAGTTTAGAAAGATTATTTTTATTAGACCTGTTCCAGCAGGTACCTTAACTGAGACAGCTATATTTCGGGATTTTTAATAAAATGTAGAAAAATCATATCCAATTTAATTTTGGATATGTTGTTTCTTAGTGAGTCTCGTATTTGAGAAAAATAATTTGGAACCACGTTGATTGAATTTGATTTATGGAATTCACAAAGTTCAGAACTGCTGCCAGGATGCAGGGCAATTGGGGCAGTCTGGTTAGGTGAACTATTTGACCAAGATTTTGTGTTCAGTTTGATCTGAAATTTTAAAGGAATGATTTTAAGATACAAAACTAAATTCTGTAAAAAGTTTAGAATTTTTAGTCAAGTAGATTATTTTATACAATTTTTCAAAATAAGGATAAAATGGAGTCTAAAACCAGAATGTACTATTCATATGGTCATTTTGCTTATATTCCTTTTGGATTAGGTTGTGAAGAGGTTGAATTGCCCTAATTTGTGAAGTGAAGAACTATTGAGTGGAGAAGAGTTTAGAGTGGTGTGAAATGTTATTAAGGTAAGTACCAATGTTGCATGATTGCATTGTTAATGCATATCACTAATGTATTTTGATGTGTTTATATCATTAATGATATGTATATATATAATTGTGTTATGGGAAAATGAAAGATGTGAATGATTTGATGAATATTAATGTATGAGAATACAATTGATTGAGTATAATTAAATAATGTTAGGTAAATTATTACATTGTTAATCTAATGTGACTTGTATAGTGTGAAAGAGAAGAGGATCATTCAACAAGGTATGAGCTATGCAAATTTATTATGATAAACACTTTTATGAAGAATTACTTTAATGTACTTTGTAATGTTATAGCAATGATGCTATATGTATAATGTGAATCATGTGATTGAATAATGATATGTTCATTTGGTTAATGTAATTGATGTTGAGTATTATAATGATGATGCACATGATACTATATGAACAATACTATGTTTTGTGTATTATGAATCTTGTGAATTGTATTGTGCTATATGAATAAGGTACTTTGTAATGTTATAGCAATGATGTTATATGTATCATATGGATTGAGATATGATATGTTGTGAAGCCATTGTAATTGGCCATGATGATTCAAATGTGAGATGAAGCCATTGTGATTGGCTATGATGATCTAATTGAAAGAAATAAGGCATGTTTGCCTAGATGATAATGAACATTGAGATTGAAATTGATAATGAAACAATAAGTGAAATATGTGTTTAATGTGTTATTCAGTCTTCAGAGTTCTGGGTTTGGAGGCATGCCTATAAAATGAAAAAGGTAACAGTCTTGCCGGGTTGAGGATCTCTTCAAATTGAGTTGAATTGAGGTCCAAGAGACTGGGTCTGTTACACTATGAGAATTGTGAATATGAAATATATGATTGGTAACAGTCTTGCCGGGTTGAGGATCTCCTCATGATGAGTTGATGGTCCAAGAGACTGGGTCTGTTACACTATCCATGGATAGAAATATTGATATATGATGCCTACGGGCTTGATGATTATGATTATAGACCAAAGCAGTAACTCTGAACTCTGAATAACATAGTGGTGTCTGTTGGGCCCGAGTCTGTCTTTGTTGTCAATGTGATATACAAATGTTGAAAGAAATGGATAATGAAATCTTTGGTATACTTCATTGGACATGTGATTGATGATATGTAATATGTGCGTTGAAATATTGATTATGAGCACTAGTGATGAATCATTAATGTTGAATTGTGAATAAAGAAATGTTATGATTGGTATGATGTATAATGTGTGTATTGAGATGTTGATTGTGAATATTAGTGATGGGTTAGACTTGGTAGAAATGTTATGTTTATATGTGTATAAGATAGGAGATTAGTTGAAAGATATGAAAGGTGCAAATGAATAGGGATAAACTTAATAAGAACTAAAAGTATATGGAATTGAGATATCTTTATATGTTAGTGTTTCCATGATATATGTTTGTATTTTATATTTGTACTACTAAGCTTTCGAGCTTAGCGCGGATGTATTATCGCGCAGGTAGCTTGGTGGAAGATATGAAGTCTTTTGGTATGCCACGAGAAGAGTAAGATTTTGTCGAGACCAACTAGAGGGTAATGCATACATGTATCCACTTTAAGTATGTTATATTATATGTATAAATGAAGTTTTGATAAAGACAATAATTTGTAAGTGTTCTTTAAATTGACCTATTATGGTTTGAATTTTGTTACAGGTATTGAAAGGTAAAAAGAAAAGTGGCATCCTTATACTTTATATACTTACTGTATGTATACTAGGTATATGTATAGTATTTATATGGAGTATTGGGGTGTTACAATTATTTTGGTATCAGAGCTTAGGTTCGAGATTCTCGGCCTAAGTAAAATTAAAAAGAAAAAGTTTTGAAACGCTTAAAATGAATTAAAAAGAAGAGTTTTGAAAATGAAATTTGTAATACATGCATATGCATTCACACCTAGGTTGGTCTCGGAGGTGGCATTATATGATTTATAGTATATCTGTGTTATATGAGATGGATGTTAATGTGTGAATGATATGATGTTATGAGAAAATTGTTTTGTTGTAATGTGAGATGTTGAGGCATGATTACTTAACTTGCTTGTGAAAAAAGAAAAAAAAATATTGATAAGTTTAATGAACGGACCTATCTGTCTCCTGCGGAACCATGCGGACCCATGGGAATGGGCAACCGAACTTGGACAACCGACCTGGATGGGAAAAGGTATGTTACTGATAATGTTATACGTGCATATCTGCCTCCTGCGGACCCTTGGGATTGAAGGGCAACCGACCTGGTTGGGGAAGGGTACGTATATAAAGTCATAGTTGTTGGCTATAATGATAAATTTAAATGAGTATAATGAATGATATGAATTTATATAAGTCTAATTGATAATTAAAAATGGAAATTTATGCAAGTAAAGTGAAGTGTTAAATGTGTTGAAGCATAAAGAAATGAAAAGGAAAATAATATTGAATGAGTTGATTAGTAAAGACAAGGTATGATTATTTAAAGTTTGGGGTATATATATAAAGTTAAGGTATTGTTTAAAGGAAAAAGAGATGATATTGGTTATGTAAGAATATAAATTGGTATGGTTATTTTAATGTAAACATTGTGAATTCAAGGTTAGAAATGTGAGATGCTTGGATATTGTGAAAGCTCATGGTAATGGTAATAATATGTGATATTTGAGATTTTTCGAAATGAGCTTAATAATTGGGGAAGAAATATGTGTTGATATTGCTTTATGATATATATATATATCCGAGATGTTTTTAAAGTTGATTTTAAGAAAAGATGAGTTTGGTAAATTGAAGGTTTAAGCGAAGTAGTAAGTTGAAAAGTTAAAGTTCTACTAGAAACTGATAAAGATTGATTGGATATTGATGGTTTAATGTATATTCAATACCTGAGCAAGGTGAAATGATTAATATTGCACATGAAAGTATTATGAATTAAGTAATGTGATTGATGGTATGAGAATTTGTTTTGAAGTAAAAAGAGAAATAGATAAGCAAATGAAAAGGAGCTATTTTAAGTCATTTTATTGCAAAAAAAAAAAAAGATATGGAAGTATATTAAATGTTTTTTTTAAGATGAAAGTAAAAGAGATGTCACATTGGGAATGTGACCAAGATGGATGTGAAGTGTTATTATAGTCAGAATATATATTTGTAGTGTGATTAAATACTTTTTATCATATTGGAAGAATGAGAATAATAGTATTTAAAAGAAAGTGATAAACACTAAATTTGTAGTGAATGTATGGAAAAGGAAAATAAAAATCAGAGCATATAATTAAGTGTATAGGAGCTATTAGGCTCAATGTGTATATTATTAGGTGTAATGTACATATGTATAAATATATGAGTAATATATATATATATACGTTGAATGGTAAACAAACGGATATAAAGATGATATATTAAATGCATTTCAAAATAAAGGTGAGAGAGATGTCACCTTAGTAAGGTGACTAAGAATTTGTGAAGTATTATTATGGTTAGGAAATATATATCTGTTGAGTTGATAAATAATTTAAGTTATGTCAAAAAGGGGTAAGAATGATGTTGATTAAGGAAAAGTAATAAATGTTAAATTGTGTTAAAGATATGTAAAAGAGGAATTATATATAATTGTATGACTATGTGTATACATGTATGGAAAATGTGGAATGAGCTTTTCGATATGAATGTAAATGAAAATGTAAGAAATGTGGAAAGCAAGTCATATTGTGAATGTGACCTAAGTATGTGAATGTGATATAATTATTTGTTTAGTGGTGTGGAGAATAATAGGGCATGTATCAGTGGATCTATGAGAGAATAGGTTTTAACCTATGTAGAGTTAGATTATGGGATGAAATGGAGAGTGAGAAAGGACTCAAGTAACACTAGAAGATGAAATTGTTATGATAATAACTGAGTTAAACTATCATATAATGTTTCCTAGATTAAGGATTTTGTTTGTAGAAATTCTATATGTATAAGTATATAATAAAAAGGAAAGTATACTGTATGAAAAGTGTTACAAGAGATAAATTAGAAGTGGAGTAATAAATGGAATTTGTATATGATTAAATGTTGTGTATAAAGATGTTATAGATAATATTGTTGATGTGAGTTAGACTAATGATAATCGTATGTTCAAGAGAAAATTTATGGAGATGGAGTTGAAATGTGTTAACTCTTGGTGTAGTAAAAGTGTGGAGAATGGATATATAATTCTTGTGATACAACTAAATAGTGTAATTAAAAAGTTTGGATACAGAATAATCGAGAAACAGTATTGATTTATGAGTTACAGGTGTGTGACCATTCATCTCCTATGGCTATATGATTTGGTTAGTATGTGTAGCCGATTAATTTTAGTATCCATAAATTTGGGACTGAGACAATATGACTGTAGTACAAATTGGTGAGATTGAAAATTTTGTTTAAGAAGCATAGTTAGAAAGTTATTATAAGATTTGGTGGGAACTATACTAATATGATTTGAATTGATTTGTTATCACAATAATTTGATTGAATATGGATTGGAAGAGATCAAGAAATTGTATATAAGTTTGCCCTAATTGAATTAGATCATATATACATATATGAATATGGTGCAATTTCATGATAAGTTAAATAAATTAATCATTGGATGGAATTGAACAAGATGGGAAAGTGGATATATTGTGTAAGATAAATCAATTGATCTGGATTGGATTAATATTATGAATTATTTTTGAGATTTAATATCTATAGTTGTATTAAGAATGTAATTATTTACATGGCAATGTATATGATGTAAAATATTAAAGTGTGAATGGACATGAATGAATGGAGTCATAGTAGTTATAAATCAGGATAAAAAGGGAAAAGATTGGTTATTTATAAAATAAGTTGAAAGGTAATGTATTAATATGTAAGTTAAGAGAAAAGCATGCTAAAGAGGTAACTCCATTTGTGGAAAATAAGGATCTTGTTATCCATTGAGGGATTGATAAATGTCTATTTAGACAGTGATTGTAATGATGGGATAATTAATGCTAAGACATAACCAATGATTTTTAAGGTTAAAGTTAAAAGAGTAATCATAAAGAGATGAAGGAACAATATATATTAAATATAAAGATTGGATGAAGTATAAGTGTACTATAAAATGATCTGATTCTGGTATAAGATAGTAATAGGAAGTGTAATAAGTTCTTTTGAATGTTTGATCAATGAAGTAACAAGATATATAAACCTATAGAATGATGAGTTATGGAAGTTAAGATAGTATGTTGTTAAGAATCAATTGTTACGATATTGATAATTTCGAGGACGAAATTTTCTTTTTAGAGGGGGAGAATTGTAATATCCCTAAGTGTGCTTAGAAGTTATGATAATGTTGTTATTATTGAATTGAGTGTGTGATTGATAAGTGGTAATTATGTTGTTTGAAGAAAAGCATTGTGTAGAGTGAAGTGTATATGTTGTGTATATGGTCATATATATATAATATAAGTTGGTCAAAGGGCTTGGTCAAGGGAAGAGGATATTTTATTTGTGATTGTGAAATTACCAACATGGGCTTGTAAAAGACAAAGGTTTAGTTATATGGTTGAGGGTAGTTTAGTAATTTTCTTTTGGAAGGGTATTTAATGCCTATTGACTTTGTGTTTTCTTCATCATTTCTTCTTCTTCTTCTTGTTGATGGCCAGCTCACTCAAAGACAAAGGAAAGCAAGAGAGCAAGTGATGATTTTGGAATTTTAAGCTCAAAAGTGAAGGAAGATCTCAAGTATACAAGTTGGAATTTCAAGAATTTCATGATTTTAGTAAGTTTTCTCTTGTTTGCCTTTGTTATTTTTGAAGATGTGTGTGAGTTGAGTTAGGGTTATTGATAGTATGATTAAGTGTGTTGATGATTTGTTGATTAGAGTTGAAATTGATTTTAAAATAAGAAGTTAAATTGGTGTTGGTGATGGAAGAGTAAGAGTTGTGTTTAGTGAATATTTTTCTGTTTTATAATTAGTAAAGGCTGTGACTTGTATGATTTTTAATTAATTATAGAAAAATGTTCTTGAAGTGAATTTTTGATATGTTGTGCCTCTATGAGTCTAGAATGACTGAAAAATATGTTGATTCGATTTTGGAATGGTTATGAGTTTAGAAAGATTATTTTTATTAGACCTGTTCCAGCAGGTACCTTAACTGAGACAACTATATTTCGGGATTTTTAATAAAATGTAGAAAAATCATATCCAATTGAATTTTGGATATGTTGTTGCTTAGTGAGTCTAGTATTTGAGAAAAATAATTTGGAACCACGTTGATTGAATTTGATTTATGGAATTCACAAAGTTCAGAACTGCTGTCAGGATGCAGGGCAATTGGGGCAGTCTGGTTAGGTGAACTATTTGACCAAGATTTTGTGTTCAGTTTGATCTGAAATTTTAAAGGAATGATTTTAAGATACAAAACTAAATTCTGTAAAAAGTTTAGAATTTTTAGTCAAGTAGATTATTTTATACAATTTTTCAAAATAAGGATAAAATGGAGTCTAAAACCAGAATGTACTATTCATATGGTCATTTTGCTTATATTCCTTTTGGATTAGGTTGTGAAGAGGTTGAATTGCCCTAATTTGTGAAGTGAAGAACTATTGAGTGGAGAAGAGTTTAGAGTGGTGTGAAATGTTATTAAGGTAAGTACCAATGTTGCATGATTGCATTGTTAATGCATATCACTAATGTATTTTGATGTGTTTATATCATTAATGATATGTATATATATAATTGTGTTATGGGAAAATGAAAGATGTGAATGATTTGATGAATATTAATGTATGAGAATACAATTGATTGAGTATAATTAAATAATGTTAGGTAAATTATTACATTGTTAATCTAATGTGACTTGTATAGTGTGAAAGAGAAGAGGATCATTCAACAAGGTATGAGCTATGCAAATTTATTATGATAAACACTTTTATGAAGAATTACTTTAATGTACTTTGTAATGTTATAGCAATGATGCTATATGTATAATGTGAATCATGTGATTGAATAATGATATGTTCATTTGGTTAATGTAATTGATGTTGAGTATTATAATGATGATGCACATGATACTATATGAACAATACTATGTTTTGTGTATTATGAATCTTGTGAATTGTATTGTGCTATATGAATAAGGTACTTTGTAATGTTATAGCAATGATGTTATATGTATCATATGGATTGAGATATGATATGTTGTGAAGCCATTGTAATTGGCCATGATGATTCAAATGTGAGATGAAGCCATTGTGATTGGCTATGATGATCTAATTGAAAGAAATAAGGCATGTTTGCCTAGATGATAATGAACATTGAGATTGAAATTGATAATGAAACAATAAGTGAAATATGTGTTTAATGTGTTATTCAGTCTTCAGAGTTCTGGGTTTGGAGGCATGCCTATAAAATGAAAAAGGTAACAGTCTTGCCGGGTTGAGGATCTCTTCAAATTGAGTTGAATTGAGGTCCAAGAGACTGGGTCTGTTACACTATGAGAATTGTGAATATGAAATATATGATTGGTAACAGTCTTGCCGGGTTGAGGATCTCCTCATGATGAGTTGATGGTCCAAGAGACTGGGTCTGTTACACTATCCATGGATAGAAATATTGATATATGATGCCTACGGGCTTGATGATTATGATTATAGACCAAAGCAGTAACTCTGAACTCTGAATAACATAGTGGTGTCTGTTGGGCCCGAGTCTGTCTTTGTTGTCAATGTGATATACAAATGTTGAAAGAAATGGATAATGAAATCTTTGGTATACTTCATTGGACATGTGATTGATGATATGTAATATGTGCGTTGAAATATTGATTATGAGCACTAGTGATGAATCATTAATGTTGAATTGTGAATAAAGAAATGTTATGATTGGTATGATGTATAATGTGTGTATTGAGATGTTGATTGTGAATATTAGTGATGGGTTGGACTTGGTAGAAATGTTATGTTTATATGTGTATAAGATAGGAGATTAGTTGAAAGATATGAAAGGTGCAAATGAATAGGGATAAACTTAATAAGAACTAAAAGTATACGGAATTGAGATATCTTTATATGTTAGTGTTTCCATGATATATGTTTGTATTTTATATTTGTACTACTAAGCTTTCGAGCTTAGCGCGGATGTATTATCGCGCAGGTAGCTTGGTGGAAGATATGAAGTCTTTTGGTATGCCACGAGAAGAGTAAGATTTTGTCGAGACCAACTAGAGGGTAATGCATACATGTATCCACTTTAAGTATGTTATATTATATGTATAAATGAAGTTTTGATAAAGACAATAATTTGTAAGTGTTCTTTAAATTGACCTATTATGGTTTGAATTTTGTTACAGGTATTGAAAGGTAAAAAGAAAAGTGGCATCCTTATACTTTATATACTTACTGTATGTATACTAGGTATATGTATAGTATTTATATGGAGTATTGGGGTGTTACACTCTTGAACAAATGGCTCTCTTCTTGAAGGATAAATGATAGCTCTCTCAAGTTCACAACTCTCCAATCAAGCCTCTTAAAACCCTAATCCTCAAGAACTAGCTACTCACTTCACTTCCAACGATTGTCTTTGCTCTTGGTGTGTGAAAGGAAAATGGTGAATGAATATGGTGAGAATGGTGTCTTGCTCTCTCAAGCAAGAACCAAGGAAGAAGATGATGTATGTGTGTAGAGAATGTCCACTCAATATATTCAATATATTTCCTATTCCCTCCATGCTCTTCCATTTTAATTTTTTAAGACACTCCATCACTCTTTGTCTCCCACTTTCCAATTTGTTTTATATTTCTTCCATAATTCCTTCCACCTTTCACTCCCTTTTATCCTTTTTATTCCCCACTAATCCACACTAATCCATACCTAGTACAAGCATACCGATTGATCCAGGGTGACACGACCAAGCTTGTTGGCCGTGTCTCTTGGTTTTTTCGTTTCCTGCTTGTCCTTTTCTTTATGTCCAAGGGGCTCCTGGCCGTGTCATGTGACACGGCCAGTGGCTTGGCCGTATCTCTTGATGGTGTCACTCTCTGCTTCTTTTTTTTCTTTCTTTGCCTTTTGTTCCTTTGGTGAGACACGGCCAGTGGCTTGGCCGTGTCTCTTAGCCGTGTCTGCTTCTGTCCATCTTTGCTTGAGGGACACGGCCAAGCTTGGTTAATCCTGGCCGTGTCCTGCCTTGTCTTTGATTTCTTCTTCTTTTGATGAGAGACACGGCCAAGCCATGTCTAGCTTGGCCGTGTCACATGTTTTTCTCCAACAAGTCCACCAAATTTTAATTAAAAAGCTCCATCCAATGTACTTCAACCTAAATCAACAACTTCAAACAAACTTAAGTAAAAATTAACATGAAAATTAACTTAAAATCAACAAAAACATCATAGAAAATATATACAAAATTGATCTAAATAATTACCCCACACTTAATCATTTGCTTGTCCCCAAGCAAAGTTAAAATGAAAACAAATAAAACGAGATAAATATTGTCAAGTTCAAGAGTTATAAGGATGCATTAAGACTCCCATCTTATTAAATCCACAATCATAATTGAATCAAGAATAATCAGTACTCAAGCAACTTAATGGTCAATCTATGCATACCAAAAATTGTCACTCCCTCTCAAAACCTCTTAAGTGTTTAATTGGGTAGTGTTTAAGCTCTCGACATTCAATGAAAGATTAGGACTATAGGGTTGCTTATCAATCAAATCTCCACCACCTAATCACAATCAAGCATCAATAATAAGGTCTTTTATTTGGTTGTAACGGGGCTAAGGGAAAGGCATGACATTTGGGAGAGTGAGTTTGTTCATTTAGGTCAAGAGTACTTCAAGAGTGAAGCAAGCAATGTAGCATGATCAACAATCCCACAATTCCTGTCAATCACTTAGCACTAAGCATTTAAGTGCTTTTTAGGAACTCCATTTGTTTAATTAGCAAAGATAATTTTCAAACTCATTACAACCCTTCCTACAAGAACAACAACTTCTATTATTTTGATTTTCACTATTCATTTCATTTTCATTTTTTTAATAGGGTATCCAACTAAAGAATAAAATAATTTGTAATTTAAAATCCATTAAATTCAACCCCACACTTTATTCAGCACAACACTCCATCATTAATGCTTTTGAAATGCTCTTGATCTAATGAACGGGTAATAGTTAAAATGAAATGGTTCAAGCTGATGGTGTTTTGAATAAGAAAGAAAGGGAAAAATGAAATAAGCTCAAAGTTGGCGAACTAAGGTCGTATGTAAGGTTGGTCTTTTTAAGCCAAAATGGGTTCCCCTAAATTGCCTTAATCATATTGATGCCTAATTGAAATCTTTATGTAGTCTCAAAATGCATGTCAAAGCAAGTTCTAGCAATTCATCAATCAAAGATGTTCACACACAAAAAGAATGATAAGTTGATGGCTCAATTCCTCACTAGTTTAATGGCAATACAAAGAATAACCATCAAAATTGACAATAAGTACTAATTCTAATCAATTCTCAAATTCATGCTTCAAAAATTCAAAAGTCATCTATCAACAATCTTATAACAATTGAACTTATCAATATCCATCAAAAACAAATATAAAACAAAACACAAAACTTAACAAAACAACTATAACAAAACATTTACGAAAAATAGACAATTTATATTTATGAATCAAAGGCTTAGCGCACATCCCACACTTTAAGTTTTACATTGTCCTCAATGGAAACAAGGATAATAAAGAAAAAAGTTAAGGTACAACCTGTTTTCCATCGTTCCCTTGTGACGCAAGTGCTACCTTTTCATCCACAAACAACAATTGTTCAAGAACAAGATACAATATATATAAATAACCACAATAATAAGTGTTAAAATTAAAAACAATAACAATAAAAATATGCAATAATTAAAAATAAGAAAGTAAAAAGTGTTCTCAAAAGGTTGGAGCTGATTGGATCTATGGTGGTGGAGGATGGGACGATGATGCAGCTGAAGGATGGAGGCTCAGAATCTTAGCAAGGTTGTTATTGATTTGGTCCAATTATTCCATGACTGCAGCATGGTTACAATCGACCTTGCTTTCCAGTGCTTCAATCCTATTAAGGATCTCCTGATTGTTCGGGATTGGAGCATCTTCATCCGAATCAAGAGAATCCAAGTCAGACTCCTCTTGGACTCATGTTCTCTTTTGACGGCCCTCCGATACCTCTGGCTCAGCTGAAGCCATAACATAGGCCCCTCATTTTCATATAACCATATGCATCTTCTCGAGTGTGGCAAGATCTAATGAATCATTACCTTAGATTTTAGTCATACGATAGTTGCTCGGGTCAAAATCATCAAGAAGGGTCATTGCTAAAGTTGTAACTAATCCTCCAATGCAAATTGCACCCCTCTTTTTATTTGCCACACTGTCAAACATATCGGCTAACCAATAGCCGGTACAAACGGGTATGGCATTGCTAGCACAGTCTAAGAAAAATAGTTCGCTAATTTCCACAACACATGTGCTTTCCTTTCGTGCAAAGAACCCACATGACATAAAACGATGTAAATATCTTAGGGCCGGATTTGCCAATTTCATTGCCTTGGCCGATTTGGCCACATAGGTTCTCGACCTCAGTGCTCCCCATGCAAATTGTTGTTTAAAACCCTTAGGTGTTCCCCTTGTTGATGGAAACCAAATATATCATTCAATTGCTCAATACTAATGGCAAATGGTTTTCCAAGCAGTTTAAAATGTAACCTAGTGCAAATCTTTTTGTCATCTCTTTCAACCTTGAGAGAGGTTAAAAATTCCAATGTAAGCTCTTGAAATTGCAAAGGTTTAAGGGAAACTAATCTCTCCCATCCAAGGTTTTGGACAAATCTATAAAAATTATCCCTAATATGAAGAGCATTAAGGGATTCTTCGCTTACATACCTCGTCGGAAAGAAACCCCTAGCTAGAAGAGTCGCCCTCCTTGAAGATGATGATAATGAAGATGGAGCTGAAGGTGGAGGTTGCCTCCTCTTGTGGTGAGACACCATCTTTGTTCTAGACATTTTGATAATTTGGTGAAAATGAAGCTTTAATGGTTTTAATTGCTTTTTAATGAGAAAATAAGAAGATTGAATGAGTTTAAATTAGTTTTGGTTAAGAAAAATAGAGGATTAATTAGGATTTTTGAGCTTTGAGAGAGTGATTATGGGGGTTTTGGAGAGAGGGAGTCGAGAGAGAGAGAAAAGAGAAAGGGGTGTTAGGGATTTAAAATGAAGGAAATGGGCTGAGATCGTGGTTTTAAACTTGAAAATTGGTGTGACACGCCCAAGCTTGGTGTAGCTTGGCCGTGTTTGATTGATTTAGAGGGACACGGCCAGTGGCTTGGCCATGTTCCTTGAACGTGTTTGATGGGATTGGAGAGACACGGCCAGTGGCTTGGCCGTGTCCCTTGAGCGTGTTTGATACTGGAACAAAAGAGCGCAAGACAAATGAAAGGGACATTGGGGGAAGCTTGGCCGTGTCTATGTGACACGGCCAAGCCATTTGGCCGTGTCTGCTTCTGTAAATTTTTGGTTTGCTTGACACGGCCAGTGGCTTGGCCGTGTCAAGTGGCAGTGTCCTTCACTGCCATTTTGGTTTTAAAATTTTTTTTAAATTGTTTATTTGTGTCACCAAATAAAAAAACATGCAATCTTATTCCTTGCTTAACCCTGAAACACATTCAAGTAAAATAAAAACCGATCAAAGTACCCATTCCATTTTATTTAACTCAACATGAAATTAAAATTGCAAAAGTGAAATTATAACTATGAAAAGAAATGCAAACTGATGGGTTGCCTCCCATTTAGCGCTTCTTTAATGTCGTATAGCTGGACATTGTTGCATTATTCGTCAACGAACACCATTCTTTCCACCATTTTTGCAACTTCGATTTCTTCAAAGTAGGGCTTCACCCTTTGTCCATTGACCTTGAACGTCTCGTTGGTTTTTAAATTAAGCAACTCAACAACCCCATATGGGAATATTTGGGCAAGCTTTGCCAAAGACCAACCTATAAGGACTCATTCCCAATGGGGTTTTAAAAGCAGTCCTATAAGCCCACAATGCTTCCGAGAGTCGGATTGACCAATCCTTCCGAGTTGTGCTCACTGTCTTTTCCAAAATCCCCTTGATTTGCTTGTTTGAGATCTCAGCTTGCCCGGACGTTTGGGGATGGTATGGAGTTGCCACTTTGTGTTGGATGCCCATCTTGGTCATCAACTTTTCAAACCATTTGTTGCAAAAATGGCTTCCTCCATCACTCACTATTGCTTTGGGGGTTCCAAACCTGCTCAAAATATTCTCCTTCAAGAATTTCAACACAATGTTAGCATCATTAGTCCTAGTGGGGATAGCCTCAACCCACTTGGACACATAATCCACTGCTAGTAGGATATATTCAAAACCAAAGGATTTGGGAAATGGCCCCATGAAATATATTCCCCATACATAAAAAATGTCAACCACAATAAAAATATTAAGGGGCATTTCATTCCGTTTGCTAATGTTTCCTACTTTTTGGCATTTATCACATCTTATACAAAAATGATAAGCATCCTTAAAAAGAGTAGGCCAATACAAACCACTTTGAAGAACTTTCTCGGTGATCTTTTTTCCTCCAAAATGTCCCCCGCAATACATATTGTGGCAAAATTGTAGCACTTGTTTTTGTTCCTCTTCCGACACACATCTTCTTATCACTTCATCCCTACAAATTCTAAACAAGTAAGGCTCATCCCAAAAATAATACTTACATGTATGCAGGAATCTCTTATTTGCCTGGAAACTCAAATCCTTTCTCACTACATCATAAGAAAGATAATTAGCAATATCCACATACCATGGTGCTTCAGTTAAAGAAAACAAGTGTTCATTCGAAAATTTTTCGAAAGCATTTTCACAAGCAATTTCAGCATTATTGTCATAAGAGTTAAGTCTAGAAAGATGGTCGGCCACTACATTCTCGCTTCCTTTCCTATCTTTGATTTCAATATCGAATTCTCGTAACATCAACACCCACCTAATGAGCCTAGGTTTAGCTTGTAGTTTGGTCAACAGGTATTTCAAGGTCGTATGATCAGAAAATACTATGACCTTAGAACCTATCAAGTAAGATCTAAATTTGTCTAGCATAAACATCACAACTAAAATTTCTCTCTCAGTGGTCATGTAATTTACTTGAGCATCGTTTAAAGATAAACTTGCATAAAAAATTACACAGATCAACTTGTTCACTCTTTGGCCCAACACAGCTCTAATGGCAAAATTCGATGCATCGCACATAATTTCAAATGGCAAATCCCAATTTGGGGCAACAATTATAGGGGCAGAAGTTAGTTTCTCTTTCAAAATTTTAAAAGCTTCAAAGCACTTTTCATAAAAAACAAATGGGACATCTTTTCCTAACAAATGACACAAAGGGCGTGAAATTTTGGAAAAATCTTTTATAAACCTCCTATAAAATCCTGTATGTCCCAAAAAACTTCTAATTCCCTTAACTGATGTGGGTGGAGGTAGGTTCACAATTAATTCAACCTTAGCCTTGTCTACCTCAATCCCTTCATGGGAAATAACATGCCCTAAAAAAATTCCATGATCAACCATAAAGTGACTCTTTTCTCAACTCAAGGTAAGATTACTTTCAATACTCCTTTCAAGTACTAGAGTCAACTTTTCCAAACAATCATCAAAGGAATTACCAAAAATAGAAAAGTCATCCATGAATACCTCAATGCACTTGTCTAACATATCAGAAAAGATGGAAAGCATACACCTTTGAAATGTTCCCGGTGCATTGCAAAGTCCGAATGGCATCCTTCAAAATGCAAATGTCCCAAAGGGCCAAGTAAATGTAGTCTTTGGTTGATCTTCCGGTGCTATCGGGAATTGGTAGTAACTTGAAAGACCATCAAGAAAATAGTAAAAAGCATGTCCAGATAACCTATCAAGCATTTGATCAATAAATGGCAAAGGAAAGTGATCTTTCTTGGTGACATTATTTAATTTCCTATAATCTATACACATCCGCCACCCAGTTTGTGTTCGTGTCGGTACCAACTCTCCCTTATCATTCTAGACCACTGTCAACCCTATTTTCTTAGGCACAACATGAACAGGACTAACCCATTCACTATCAGCAATAGGGTAAATTACCCCTTCATCCAGTAGTTTAAGGACCTCCTTTTTAACAACCTCGCTCATGTTAGGGTTTAGCCTCCTTTGAGAATCTCTCACCGGTTTAGCCCCTTCCTCTAAGATGATCTTATGCATGCACATAGAGGGACTAATACCCTTAATGTCACTCAATCCCCAACCTATAGCTTTCTTGAATTTTTTCAACATCGTTACAAGCTATTTTCTTCCTCACTGGTAAGGGTAGCAGAAATTATCACTGGTTGAGAGTTATTCTCCCCAAGAAAAATATATTTTAAATGCTTGGGGAGTTCTTTGAGTTCAACCACTTGTAGTTGAATTTGTTCTTCTTCAACTTCAAATTCCCCCTCAACACTCTCATCGTCCAAAACGGAATTGTCTTCTTTATTCTCCTCATTGGAAATCTCTGCTTCTTCTTGCAATTTTAGAGCCCTTTCTACCTTGTGTTCGCCATTATCCTGCAAGAAAACTTCCTTAACAGCATTATCAGTAAAATCAATGAAGGAGCAGTGTTCATATAAAGCACTAGTGGGAATAGGAGAAGTGTTAAAAATTGAAAATTCTACAGTTTGTCCCAAAACAGTCATAGTCAATTTTCCATTTTTAACATCAATTAAAGAGTTAGTTGTGGCCATAAAAGGCCTCCCTAACAAAATTGCATGCTCAGCATCCCGTGGGATTTCTCCCCCCATATCTAAGACAATAAAATCGACGGGTACAATCAAACCTCCTACCTTAACTAGAACATCTTCTACGATTCCCTTAGGGTATCAAGAGTTCTATCCGCTAGTTACAAAATCATTTAGTCGGTTTGAGTTCCCCAAGCTCTAGTTTCAAATAAATTGAGTATGGCATCAAATTAATACTAGCTCTGAGATCACACATGCCAATGGTCTCTTTCCCATTCCCCAGAGAGATTTTAACTATAAAGCTCCCACGATCTTTTAGCTTAGGAGGTAACTTATGTTGTAAAACAGCACTAGTTACTTTCGAAACTATCACCTTCTCATCCAACTCATACCTTATTTTCTTGGTGTTTAGCTCTTTTAAGAATTTGGCATAAGATGGCATATTCTTTATTACCTGTAATAAGGGTAGGTTGATACTTACCTTCGAAAGCATGTTATAAATTTTAGAAAATTGCTTATCATGCTTTTCATTTTTTAACCTGCTGGGAAACAGAATTGGTGGTCTGTATGGATTTGGAGATTTGTGCAGCTTTGGTGCAACGGATGCCTCCTCTCTATCCTCTTTAAGCTTATTTGGTTCAGCCTTTTTCTTCTTGCATTTCCTCACCATTATCTTGCATTGTACCTGCATCAAAGGAATTATCAATGTTATTATCACCAATTTTATTTTCAAGTACCTTAACACTTCTTAAAATGGTGATTGCTTTGGCCTGCTCCAGTTGGCTTAGAAATTTCCCTTTTTTGATTGGCTTGAAGTTGATTAGCCAATTGACCCACTTGAGTTTCAACCTTCTTAAGCAATGCTTCTAAAGAGTCAAACCGCTTATTGTTCATTTCTTGATTTTGAGTGCTTACTTGAATGAAAGCATTCAAATTGTCTTCAAATGAAGGTTTCTTGACCTATTCTTGATTTGAGGGTTGCCTTTGAAATTGGGGACCTCTTTGATATGGTTGGAAAGGTTGTTGAGGTGGAGCATGTTGTTGATTTTTCCATGAAAAATTTGGGTGATTCCTCCAACCGGAGTTATAAGAATTTGAATATGGGTCATTCCTACCCCATTGTTGGAACCCTTTAAAAAGCAAAAGCTTGTTCTTGCTCCTCTTAGAATGTATCAAAATTTGAGGGGCACACATTTGCTTGATGGCCTAAAAGACCGCACGATGCGTATGACTCTTGGCTTGGTCTCGACAAGTTCCCTTTGGCATTCAACAATTTTACTTGTTTTGCCAGTTCTGCAATTTTCCTAGCCATTTTTGAGTTTGCACTTATCTCGTGTGCTCCTCTTCTCCTTTCTCCAATACTCTTTTTTTGGGAATTCGCCCCCAACATTTCGAATAATGCAAGTGTTTCTGCAGCTGTTCTTTCACCCATTGCTCCTCCTGCTGCATTATCCACTGTGTTTTGACATTCTTGGGTTTGCCCATCATAGAAGAATTGATTGAGCAACTGTTGTGGATAGTAATGATGAGGGCACTGAAATAATAAGGATTTAAAGCGATCCCATGCCTTATGAAACAGTTCTCCGTCAAATTAGGTGAAAGTTGCAATATTCCCCCTGAGCTCCTTGGTCTTTTGGTGTGAATAAAACTTTCCCATGAATTTGTTGTAAACCTCTGTCCATGTGGTTAAAGAAATCTTCGGTAAGGTCATCAACCATGCTTTTACTTTGTCTTTCAAACTATATGGGAAACATCTCAACTTGAGTTCATCTTCTGTTAGTGTTTGCAAAGGGAATGTATGCAATGTTGAGTAAAAATCGAGAATGAAGTTGAGAGGATCTTCATTCGGCAGTCCATGGAAGGATAGCAGCATACTATAGTGAGTATTTCTGAGCTCATAATTTCTCGCTGCGTTGCTCAACCAGATACAAGATGTGGTCACTCCAATGATCGGTCGGGCAAACTCCTTCATAGGTGGTTCTTGTGCATCATCCATCTATACTTCTATGTTCTCCTCAAACTGCTCGTCAGTATTTTCCCTTTCTTGCTCAATACGATTCGGTCCCTCGGGTCTTGGAAGTCTATGGATGTTGTCTATAAATGGAACAAGTTCATTTCCTTGAGACCTTCATCTTTGCATAAAGTACCTAAGCAATTCAAAAAGAACACTTTAAATGATTTAACAAATAAATTAAAAGAATCAAACTATTAACAAAAATTGCCTTCCCCGGCAGTGGCGCCAAAAACTTGTTGCGCTTAAATTAACATTACAACAAAGCGGCACTCGCAAGTATATGAGGCTATTGCAGTAACGGTGATCACCCCAAGGTTATCTCACAAGGAAGGAATTGCGTGTAATAGTTCAATTAATATGAAATAATAAACTTGAGTGTGTGATTGGATTGGTGAATTGTAATTAATCTTAGAAATGAAAATGAATGATTTTGTGCAAGATAAATTCAATTATGGAAATAATGCCTAGGGTTGTAGGTCCATTTAATCAAATGTTTAATTATCAAATTATCCATTAATATAACCTTGTACCTTAATTTGTTCCTTTAGGTTAATTAGTCAATTATCAATTCACTAGTTTTCACATTTATGAATTAACAACAACCAATTATTTTACATTAGCAAATTAATAAACCCTAGAACTTATATTTCTAATTCATTCTTAGGGTGGTCAATTGCATAGTTCTGATATTAAACTTCTCCTCTCATTTCATCATTCAATATTAAGTAATCAATAGGTGGCCAATCTATCAATTTTCCTTTAATTTCAATACAATCAACCAATAACAAGGTATATCAATGGGATCATCAAATCAAATCATTTAATCAAATATACTACAACCCAAAGCATGAGTAAATTAGCTCATCATATTCCTTAAACAAATGCTCATTTCAATATAAACTAAATCAAAGTTATTCATTGCAATATCAATATTCTTAATACAACAACAACACATAAGAAATGGATTAAAAGAAAGAGTTTGAAAAACCCCTTTTGGAGATGCTAAAAATCGGACTCCTTGTCTCTTTTGTAGCTTCCTATTTGATGTGTGATGATGAACTTCCAAGCTCTCTTAAACAAATGGCTCTCTTCTTGAAGAATGAATGGTAGCTCTCTCAAGTTCACAACTCTCCAATCAAGCCTCTTAAAACCCTAATCCTCAAGAACTAGCTACTCACTTCACTTCCAACTATTGTCTTTGCTCTTGGTGTGTGAAAGGAAAATGGTGAATGAATATGGTGAGAATGGTGTCTTCCTCTCTCAAGCAAGAACCAAGGAAGAAGATGATGTATGTTTGTAGAGAATGTCCACTCAATATATTCAATATATTTCCTATTCTCTCCATGCTCTTCCATTTTAATTTTTTAAGACACCCCATCACTCTTTGTCTCCCACTTTCCAATTTGTTTTATATTTCTTCCATAATTCCTTCCACCTTTCACTCCCTTTTATCCTTTTTGTTCCCCACTAATCCATACCTCGTGCAAGCATACCAATTGATCCAGGGTGACATGGCCAAGCTTGTTGGCCGTGTCTCTTGGTTTTTTCTTTTCTTTCTTGGGACACGGCCAAGCTTCTGGCTGTGTCCCTTGCTGCTTGTTCTTTTCTTTATGTCCAAGGGGTGACACGGCCAAGCTCCTGGCCGTGTCATGTGGCACGGCCAGTGGCTTGGTCATGTCTCTTGATGGTGTCACTCTCTGCTTCTTTCTTTTCTTTCTTTGCCTTTTTTCCTTTGGTGAGACACGACCAGTGGCTTGGCCATGTCTCTTAGCCGTGTCTGCTTCTGTCCATCTTTGCTTGAGGGACACGGCCAAGCTTGGTTAATCCTGGTCGTGTCCTAACTTGTCTTTGATTTCTTCTTCTTTTGATGAGAGACACGGCCAAGCCATGTCTAGCTTGGCCGTGTCACATGTTTTTCTCCAACAAGTCCACCAAATTTTGATTAAAAAGCTCCATCAAATGTACTTCAACCAAAATCAACAACTTCAAACAAACTTAAGTACAAATTAACATGAAAATTAACTTAAAATCAACAAAAACATCATAGAAAATATATACAAAATTGATATAGGAATGTCTCTGGTGTTTGGCTTGTTGGGCTTGGGCAATTTCCCATTATTAATCAAAATTTGAATTTTATGCCTCAACCTCACACATTTATCCGTGTCATGTCCTTGCATTTGGTGAAATTGACAAAATGCTTTAGTGTCAAAGTTAGGTGGAAGAGGGATAGGAAAAAGACGAGGATTCAAGGGCTGTAACAATCCCTTCTTTTGTAGCTTATTAAGAACCTAAGACAGCGGCCTTCCCAATTCTAAAATCTACCTTCTTCCTCCTTGGCCAGTGGCATTAACATCAATCATCTTTTGCGTGCTTTGGTTACCAGACTGGTAGTTTCCTTTCTCATTCCTTCTTATAGAAAAGCGGTTCTTCTCCCTTTCCCACTCTTTAATTTGCAAACCAGCTTGCAAAAGGTCCTTGAAATCTTGGATAAGTGTATGAGACATCCTTTCATGAAGGCTAGGCAACACCCCTCTCACAATCATTCTAATTTGATTCGATTCATTGGGCCTTCTTTTGAGCAATGCGGCCTTATTCCTCCACCTCTTCACAAAGTCCACGAAGTTCTCGTTCGGCCTTTGTCTAATGGACTCTACCTCCATTAAAGTAACTTCCAATTCAGCATTATATCCATATTGTTGGATAAAGGCCTTGTATAGTAAATCCCAGCTCTTTTGAGTGTCATCATCTAAGGTATTAAATCAATTTTGGATAATAGGATCCAATGAGATCATGAAGTATCTTAGAGTGTGAACCTTAGTAGCTCAGGCAGGTTGCATAGCAGTGATATATTGCTTCACATGAAGGTGAGGATTTCCAATTCCATCAAACTTTGCAAAGGATGGCATTTTGAACTTGTACGAAACCTCTTTATCTAGCTCAAACAACTTGTCGACCTCAGACATTTCTTCAGTTTTCAGCTTTTTTCAAATTTCTTTTCCAGGTTAGTGATCAACTTCTCAACATCTGAAGTTTTAGACTTTTCCACGGTTGATCTTTCAATAACCTTTGGCTCCTACTTCTTGTCTTGAGGATCTTGAAAGTACTGAGCCCAATCTTCATCATCATCAATGACTACTTTGTCATCATCAAAAGCTACTTCACCAACTTTAGCCTTTCCCTTGTCTTTCTTAGTGCTTGCGGATGCTTCAACAGTGTTCCCAAATATTGTAGCATTTGACTCTTCATGATCTCAGCTAGGGCCCCCTTTAGTTCTCCCATCTTGATGAAATAACAACATGGGGCATCTTGTTTTCGAATAATTCCCTCGGATGTTTCAACCAATAATTATATTTTTAGAAATGGAATAAGTTGATGATAATTCTCATTAATTATGCTTTAATCCATCCAATAAACTAAAGCAGCTTTTATGATATATTGGATTAAAACTAAATTAAGAGGTTTATTATAAATAGATTTCTCACTTGAAAAAGTAACTAATGATTCATGCCAAAAACAAACCCATGATTAATAAGTCTTAGTATAAACTAGGCTCACAATTGATTTTTTTGGTATTCCATAGTTGAACTAAATAATTTGTAAGCTCTTTTAAACAAAAGTTATAAAGAAGTGAAAAAATAGTTTTTTTTTTCAAAGCCCATAAAAAGATTTTACAAAAAATGAATTTTGGGCTTTGTATTTGGGTCATGAGAAAAGAATTTTTTTACTTGTTTTGGAAAAGTTTTATGTCCAAAAACCATTTTGAAAATTTTGAAATTAGTTTTGGTCTTTTGGAAAAACTTATTTGAGCTCATAATGCAATTAGGTCATATTAGAAAAATAACAAACCAAATAAGCCATGATTTAAATCAAGATAAATTAACCATAGTCAAACAACAAGTGTTTTGGGGTAAAAACCTAAGGAAAGTAACTAGGCCAATTACATGAGCTTTGGTCTTTAGGTTGAAAGGCTTAGCCTCCCATAGCAAGTATATACCAAAAGGTGTAAGCCTATGAGTGGTTATGTCATGCTCGATCTCCATACCTTGAGTGAAAGTATGGTATCCCTTATATAACACAACACGGGTTACATGGGCATCCTAACTCACGCACACGATGCAATCTAAATGATGTATTGGATAATATCATGATAAGGAAGAATAGAATAATAGAAAGACCAACATAATCAACTTCTCTTATCCCCAGTGGAGTCGCCACTGTGAGCGGGGATTTTTGCCCCCACTCCCAGTAGAATGGTTCTTGCGACTTTGGCACTATTAGGCTTAGGGCCTTAGAGAACACAGTCCTAAACCCGGAGAAAATGGAGTCACCACCCGGATGGGCTGGGAAAAAGAAAGGAGTGGATGACTCAATTCCTAAGGAATCCCTAACACCCTATTGGGTTCAAAAAGTTAGGTACGTTTGGGGAAGGTGAGAATGATCACAATACTCGATTCATTGGAACTGGCCTTCTTTTCAGGTCTTAATATTATAAAATTCTTAAATATAATGACATTATCCATATTACATGCGATCATAAGAATAAATAAATACTTTATTAAAATCACAACAATGTCCAAACAAAAAAAATAAATGGACACCCATCCGAGGATAAAAACATGTCCTTACATTGTCCAATGTCTAAAACTAAATAGGACACCCACCAAAAGGTGGAAACGTATCCTTTTGTGACATGCAATGAAATGAGTAATTCTTGAGTAATTATTTTTTGCCATCCTTGTTTGGTTGCTTCTGGTTGCTTCAAAGATCAAGAGTCCGATAATAATTCTTGAGTAATTTTTTTCCCATCCTTGTTTCTGTGTTTAAAACTACTATTTATACGAATTTAAAATAAAACCTAATATGTTAAAGAAATTAAAAACTGTTTAGAAAATTAATTGAAGTTTCCGAGTAAAAAAAGGTTTTGGCAAAAATAGGCCAACGCGCTAAAACGGCCTGCTGGGACGCAAGCAACGGGCGAGCAAGGAGGTTGGGCTGCTGGGATGCAAGCAACGGGCGAGCACCTACAAGTTTGGGCAAGGCACTGCCCAATTCATCATAGGCTTGGCTTACGGCAAATTGGGATAGGCCAATTCACTGCAGGCTTGGTCTGCTGCGAATTGGGGCAGGCCAATTCGCCGCAGGTTATGTGATGCAGAACCTATGGATCAAATATTACATTTAGAACCCTACATATACATATAGCATAAAATCTTAGAACTCAAAAATAAATCCTCCCTACCAAACCCACAACTAACCTGTAATTGAGAACTTGGCTGATTGGGATGAAGTAAATGAAATGAATTAAAATTGCACAAGTCAGACTTGATAAGTTAGAACCAATTCTTCATGCAACAAGAATAAGAAGAAAACCTCTCAAACTTGAAAAAACATAGATTACAATCAACATAATCTGGAAATTCATATTAGACCCTTTAGTTCTTTCCACCCTTCTCTATATAGCCGAAAATGAAGAATTAATGGCTTAGAAATCTAGGCTTACATGTATCTAGTCACACTAGCATTAATTATCCACCCACATCAATATTATAATCTAAATTAGTGCCCATAATTCTGATAATATTGATGGGCATATTCTACATGCATTTTGGTGTTGGTTCACATGTGTCTACATCAATATTATATTGTAAATTCATGCTAATGCCCATCAACATATTTATGGGTAGATTCTTCATGCTTTTTGATGAGTTTCTAACTTTCTCTTCATTATTCTTCATATTCAGTACAATTTGGTCTCCCTCATCATTAATCCACCTTTGAATGAAGTGTTGGAATACATGCTGGAGTTTCTTTAATTGTGATCTTATGATTGGTCCACTTGGCATAATGATATTATCAACATATTTGTTGCCTTGTGTAGATTCATCAAGCTTGCTTATAATTTCCTCATCATTCCCTCCTTGGTCAAAAAGATATGTCCTTAAATATGAACCTACATCAAAAGGAGAAAGAACACTAACATTGAAAGTTGCAGAAACATTATACTCACCTCGTAGATCAATTTTGTAGGCATTGTCATTGATTTATTGTAAAACTTGAAATGGGTCATCTCCCCTTGCATCCTACTTGGATTTCCTTTGTTTAGGAAACCTTTCCTTTCTCATATGAACCCATACCCAATCACCAGGTTGGAAAAACACATGCTTCCTTCTTCAATTTGCATTATGGGCAAATGATTCATATTTCTTCTCAAGATGGGCTTGTGCCTTCTCATGTATCTTCTTAACCAACTCCCATTTCCTTTCACCATCTAAGTTACTTATTTAATTTAATGGTAGAGGAAATAGATCAAGTGGTGTAAGCGGATTAAAATTATAAATAATTTCAAAAGGTGAATAACCAGTAGAAGAATGTATGCTTCTATTATATGCAACTCAACTAATGGCAAACAATCTTCCCAAGTTTTCAAATTCTTACCCACAATAGCATGTAACAAAGATCCTAAAGTCCTATTTACCACTTATGTTTGTCTATCGGTTTGTGGATGACAAGTTGTAGAGAACAACAATTTAGTACCTAATTTATTTCACAAAACATGCCAAAAATGACTCAAGAACTTCACATCTCTATCACTTACAATTATTTTAGGAATGCCATGCAAACGAACTACTTCCCCAAAGAACAAATTAGCAATATTTGTTGCATCATCAGTTTTGTGACATGCAATGAAATGAGCCATTTTGCTGAATCTGTCAACAATAACAAATATACTATCTTTCCCTTTTTCTAGTCCTAGGCAGCCCCAAAACAAAGTCCATAGATATGTCAATCCAAGGTTCATTAGGGATAGGTAAAGGAGTATACAACCCATGAGGTAAAGACTTAGATTTTACTTGTTTCCATGCAATACACTTGGCACAAATTCTTTCAGCATCTTTTCTCATGTTTGGCCGATAGAAATGTTCCTGCAAAATGTTTAAACCTTAAATGCAAAATGTTCATGTTTTCCCTTAAATACCCCAAAATGTCCCATGAGTCATCCACTAAGTGCCTCACACACAAGTAATTCCCTTAATGAGCAACTAGGCATGCATAATCTTCCATGCTTAAACAAGTACCCATCATGCCTATAAAACTTCTGAAATGCAGAATGCTCACATGCTTTATAAACATTTGCAAAGTCAATATCATTGGCATAGATATCCTTAATTTGCTCAAAGCCTAATAACTTAGAACTAAGAGTTGAGATTAAGGAATACCTTCTTGAAAGTGCATCTGCTACTATATTGTCTTTTCCACGCTTATGCTTTATCACATACGAAAATGGCTTAATGAACTCTATCCACTTTTCATGTCTTCAGTTTAGCTTGGTTTGTCCCTTTAGATGCTTCAATGATTCATGATCTGTATGAATAACAAACTCTTTAGGTAATAAGTAATGTTTCCACACTTGTAAAGCTCTTACCAAAGCATAAAGCTCATTGTCATAAGTAGAATAATTTAATTGTGCGCATGAAGCTTCTCATTAAAAAAATGCAACTTTATAGACCCTTAATTTTTGACCCAATCCAGCCTGATATTTTTAAATAGTCCAAAATAATTATTGTGGTATTCATTTTATTTACTATTTATAATATTTACCTTTATAATATTTAATAGTTTTTTTAATAAAAAATAAAAAATAATAAATAAATAATAAAAAATCGGATGGATCGGCGAGCGACATGCGGCAGAGCTGTCGTGCTGCTGCAGCAGCCAACTGGGCTTACCCAGTTCACCCAACAAATATCTGCGGCAAATTGGGCACTGCCCAATTCGCCACAACAAGTACCTGCGGCAAATTGGGCAGTGCCCAATTCATCACAGATATCAACTTGGCTTGCACAGTTCACCCAGCCTGCAATTGCCCGCTGCCTCCTGCAGCGCAATTCGCGTGCCAGCCTATAGAAATCCTCGTAGGCCCAGCAGTCTGCGTGCTGCCGATTTTTGACCAAACCTTGCTTTACCCGATTTTGTAATTTTTCCTAGACAGTTGGTATTTCCTTATTAAAATAGGATTAGGTCTTTTTGTTTTTCTATAAATAATAGTATTAAACACACGGATTGGGAGTGGCAATTTTTAAAAAGAAACTTTGGACTTTTAATTTTTCCTAAGAATTGAGGCATAAACCATAGAAAAACAGGGAAGAAAAAGAAAAGAAAGCAAGGAGGACGAAAGTAACAAAGGAAACAAAATTATACAAAGGCAGTGAATGCATTATCTTGATTTTGCTCACTCATAATTTTCATCCAACAATTTTGGTAGAGCCAACAAATGATGGTACACAGCTAACTTAATTCAATATAATGTTTTATTGATTTTAAATACTGAATTCGATTGTTATTTGTTTGAATTAATTTCATAGGTTGCAGTCTTTTACTTTAATTCGTGTTAGTTCTGTGAAGTATAGTTCAATTGGTATTGTTTATTATTCCTACAAAATAAATCTATAATTTGATAAGCTTCAGTTCCAGTAGCCTTAATTTTATAAACCATATCATAGTGGTTTATTCCTCAAGCATCAAGAGCTTTAACCCTATTTTCATAAACCCTGATCCTTTTTTACAGTAACCTAATCTCTTCCAAACCTTAAACTTATTTTCCAAATAATGCAAACCCTAATTTCATTAATCAAAACCCTAGCCTTTATCGAATACCCTAATTGTATTTTTTAACACCTCAAAACCCTAGTTTAATTCCAAATACCCATAAAATCATATTTCATGTTTGAAACCCTAATTTTCTATCTAAAAACCCTAAAAAAACCTAGAATCCCTAATTCAGAGATGTAAACCTAAATATGTATCTTTATTTACTTTATTTAAGTTTTAGATTTGATTATGTAGTTTATTATTTTTTTTAATGATTGATTTATTTAATTTCGGTGTTTGATTTGTTTATCATGGATGGATGATTTATTTATTATTATTGTTATTTGTCAAAATTATAAGAGGTATGTTCCATTTTTGTGGGTACCTCATATTGTGAGCATCATGTAATTTAATTTATTTTAAAGTTATTAGAATTAATGTAAAGGATATATTTCCACCTTTCAGTGGGTGTCCTATTTAGTTTTAGACATAGACGATGTAAGGACATGTTTCCATCCTCAGATGGGTGTTCATTTATTTGTTTTGTTTGGACATTGTTGTGATTTTAATAAAGTATTTATTTATTCTTATGATCACATGTAGTATAGATAATATTGTTATATTTAAGAATTTTATAATATTAAGACCTGCAAAGGGTTGTGGGGGTGCTGGGCCATTTCTCACCTTCCCCACACGTATCCAACTTTTCCAACCCATTAGGGGGTTGGAGATTCCTTAAGAATCGAGTCATCCACATCTTTTTTTTTTCGGCTCGTTCAGGTGGCGACTTAATTTTCTATGCTCTTAGGCCCGTGTTCTCTAAGGCCCTGAGCCTAAACAGTGCCGAAGTCGCAAGAACCATTCCACCGGGAGTGGGGGTAAAATCCCTGCTCACAGTGGCGACTCCACTGGGGATAAGAGATGTTGATTCCATTGGTCTTTATATTATTCTATTATTTCATATCATGATATTATCCATTGCATCATATTAGATTGCATCATGTGCGTGAGTTAGGATGCCCGTGTTACTCGTGTTGTATTATGTAAGGGATACCATACTTTCATTCAAGGTATGGAGATCGAGCATAGCATAACAACTCATAGCCTTGTACCTTTTGGTATATACTTGCTATGGGAACCTAAGCCCTTTAACCCAAAGACTAAAGCTCATGTAATGGACCTAGTTACTTTCCTTAGGTTTTTACCCCAAATGCTTGTTGTTTGACTATGGTTAATTTATCTTGGTTTAAATTATAGCTTATTTGGTTTGTTCTTTTTCTAATATGACCTAATTACATTGTGAGCTCAAATATATTTTTTTCCTCTAAATCCAAAAGACCAAAGCTATTTTCAAAACTTTTCAAGATGGTCTTTGGATATAAAACTTTTCTAAAAAACAAGTCAAAATTTTTTTTCTCATGACCTAAATACAAAACCCAAAATCCATTTTTTTCTAAAATCTTTTTACAAATGGGCTTAGAAACAAAATTATTTTCATAATATTTTAAAAGTGCTTATGAATATTTAGGTCAATTATGGAAATACCAAAAATCAATTGTGAGCCTAGTTTATACTAAGAATTATTAACCATGGGCTTGTTTTTGGCATGAATCATCAGTTACTTTTTCAAGTGAGAAATCTATTTATAATAAAGCTCTTAATTTAGTTTTAATCCAATTTAACATAAAAGCTACTTTAGTTGGTTGAATGGATTAAAACCTAATTAATGGGAATTGTCATGAACTGATTTCCATTTTTAAAATATAACTATTGGTTGAAACATCCGAGAGAATTTTTTGAAAACAAGATACCCCATGTTGGTACTTTGTTAACCATATACCTAGGAAAAGAGACTCACCATCCGTGTGTGGAAGTTATAAGGTGGGAAGGACCATCCTATTTATCCTTATTTGTTTATTGTTTGCGCATACATGCATATATGCATACATACATTTGCCTCTCATATTATTGATCCTCTCTGGGTTACAACCCTGGATTACGATAGTTTAAAAGCTTATGACAATCAAACCTATGTCGGAGTTGAAGAATCTAGCAATGACTCAATCACTTTTTCACCAAAAGCAATGGAGCCCGAACAAATTCAAAGAATGGTGGACGATGCCCTTAATGCTAAAATTGATGAACTAAAGGGGGCCCTAGCTGAGAACATGAAGAATCAAGTGACTACAATGTTTGGGAATGTCGAAGAATCCGCAAGCACCAAGAAAGATAAGGGGAAGGCTAAAGTTGGTGAAGTGGCTTTTGATGATGATAAGGTGATCACTGATGATGATGATGATTGGGCTCAATACTTCCAAGATCGTCAAGACAAGAAGAAAGAGTCGAAGGTTGTTGAAAGATCAGCTATGGAGAAAGCTAAAACTTCAGATGTTGAAAAGATGATTGCTGACCTAGAAAAGAAGTTTGAGAAGAAGCTAAAAATCGAAGAGATGCCTAAGATTGACAAACTGTTTGAATAAGATGATGAGGTCCCTTATAAGTTCAAGATGCCTTCCATCGCTAGGTACAATGGTACTGGAAACCCTCATCTCCATGTGAAGTAGTACATCATTGCTATGTAGTCTACCCGAGCCACTAAAGCTCAAACTCTGAGGTATTTCATGCTCTCATTGGACCCTGTTGTCCAAAATTAGTTCAACACCTTAGAGGAAAGTACTCAAAAAGATTGGGACATGTTGTACAAGACTTTCATTCAGCAATATGGGTATAATGTCGAGCTGGACATAACCTTGATGGAGGTGGAAACCATTAGGCAAAGACCAAATGAGAATTTTGTAGACTATGTGAAAAGATGGAGAAATAAGGTTGCACTTCTCAAAAGGAGGCCTGATGAGTCAGACCAAATCAGGATGATAGTCAGAGGCATCCTGCCCAACCTCCATGAAAGGCTATCTCACACCTTTATAAGGGACTTCCAAGACCTTTTGCAAGCTAGCAACAAATCGAAGAGTGGAAAAGGGAGAAGAACCGGTTTTCGGCAAGAAGGAATGAGAAAGGGAATTATCAGACTAGCAATCAAAGTATACAAAAGGAAGTTGATGTTAATGCCACTAGTCAAGGAGGAATGAGATAGTTTTTGGAATTAGGGAAGCCGCTGTCTTGGGTTCTTAATAAGCTACAAAAGAAGGGATTGTTACAACCCTTGACTCCTCATCTTTTGCCTAATTCTCTTCCACCTAACTTTGATACTAAGGCATTTTTCCAATTCCATCAAAGGCTTGCACACGAAATGAACAACTGTATGAAGTTGAGGCATGAGATCCAAAATTTAATTAATAATGGAAAGTTGTTTGAGCCAGATAAACCCAATACCAAAAATAATCCTCTGCCTAGGTTCAATAGAGTGCCACCACCAACAGCTTTCATGGTAGGAGGAGGATTGGAGAAAGATCTTATATTATCCTCCTTTCAAGATGGGAATATTGAAGATGTGGAATAAGGAGAAATTTTATTCAACGAACCTCCCTTAACTTGGATTGTTGCTCCTTTTATTTTCCTTTCTTTAGAACTTATTTGGAACAATTATATTTTTAAAATTATGCTTGTTTGAATAAATTATTTTCATCAAAAATTTTCATGGTTTTTGTTCATTTTGGTGCTCAACCAATGAGGAATCTAGCTTGATGTTCATAAATTAATATATCTAGGCATCATGATTCGAATGACTTTACTAGGTGAGGGAATTTCTCTATAGCATTGAGTTGTGTATGCTTACTTAGAGAGGCGTCCTGCATAATGACTTTTGTCGAAGTCCTAGTTAGTCGTAGAACATGCTTTGACAAACTTTTGAGGCAAAATTGAACTCTACTTATTTAAGGGAGAGATGATCTAGGCATTGTTTGACTAGCCAAAAACTATTATCCAGCCAAATAAATATCAAACCCTAGTTGTCCCTTTGAGCCTTCATGAAATTTTAGCTTTCTTTTCATTGCCTTAGAAATCCCAACCACCTACCCTAAGCTGTTGTGATACTTTTGTACAAGTCTTATGATCACTAAGGGGAAGAGGCAAGAAGATCAAAAAGAAAGGAATGCATAGCTAAGACCGTAAGGATAGTTGATGTTCTCAAAACCATAAGGGTAGTTGAAATTTGTTGCCCTCAAATAAACACTACTAAAGCTACACTTGCAAGTATACGATGCTGCTGTAGTATTTCGGTGAACACCTCAAGGTCGTCTCACAATGAAGCTAGATAAGCTAATTATTTATCAAATCGTAAATAACAAATTATCAATTAATAGTCTTTGATTTATAAAATGAAATTACTGAACAACTAACGAAAACAGAAAGGAATTGAATTTATAACAATGAAAGAAAACTGAACAAATATATTGATTCACTTAATAGAAAAGCCTATGGTTTGCACTTCTCTACTAATTTATATGTATGAACGGCTATTCCTCTCAACTGATTTAATTTCAAAGATCAGACTTCAAGCAACTTAATTAATCAAATTAAGGAAATAAGCTCTCGCATTCAAACCTTTTTCAATTAATCTTACTATAATCAAAATGATCTTTTCCTTAGGTTTATATTTCTAATTCACCTAAGTCCCTAATTAAATTATTCCAGTATTAGATTTCATTTCTCAATCCTTCATCTAAATACCAAAAACACATAATTGGTGGCCAATCAATTATATATTAACATTAATCCATTCAATTAAGGATAAAAGAAATAAATCAATTAAGAGAAATAACCAGTTCATACAATCATAGTAGATTCATACAAACCCTAGACTAGATCAAAATTAGTTCATAGTAATGCTATCAAACAAATTCATCTCATTAAAATTCAAAGAAATTAATTTAGACATTAAATAATTCATAAATAAAATTTCAATAAAATTTAAGAAATAGAGTTGAAGAACAAAACCCAATTACAATTTTCCTTTGGCTTCTGAAGAATCTCTTGCTCAGATTTTTGCTAAAAGAATAACATAATGGCTAGAACTAATTTGATCTAGAGTGTTTGAATAAAAGTGAAATCAATCTTCGATAGTTTTCTTGTTTCAGAAAAAAAAATCTTCCAGAAAAAATAAAGAACGGCTGAAAAAAGTATAGAACGGCTGAAAAAGTATATATCCCTTGCTCTTGCCCTAATCTTATCTATTTATACAAATCCCTTTGCTAAAAATCTGTGCCTTCTTTCTTTCTTTCTTTGGTCTCATGGGGTGACATGGCCAGTAGCTTGGCCATGTCTCCTGGGTGTGTCAGCTTCTGTTTCTTTTCTTTGGTTCTTCCTTGTTCTTTGGCTTAGGATGGGACACGGCCAAGCTCCTGGCCGTGTCATGTGGCACAGCCAGTGGCTTGGCCATGTCACTTGAGTGTGTCAGCTTCTGTTTCTCCTTTCTCTTCTTTATACTTTGGAGATGAGAGTGACACGGCCAAGCTTGTTAGCCGTGTCACTTGCTGCCATTTCTTTACTTCTTTTCTTTTCTTTCTTTGGTTTCTTTGGTTTTGGTCTTTAGGTGAGACATGGCCAGTGGCTTGGCCGTGTCTCCTAGCCATGTCATGCTCTGCCAAAATTTCCTTTGAGGTGACACGACCAAGATTGATTTGGCTTAGCCATGTCTTGCTTGATTCAGGCTCTTCTTTCTTTGTTTTGATCTTCCAAGGGAGTTTTTGCACTTTAACCTAAAACAAACACTTAAAACAAACTTTAAACAAAAATCAAATGAAACATTAACTAAAAACACATAAACATCATACTAAAAACCAGTACAAAAATGATCTAAACACTGGGATAAATTAAAACTACCAAAATGCTGAAATCACTAAATAAACAGATTAAAACTACCAAAATGCATGAAGAAAACAATAATTATCGTAATAAATAAATAGCAATTTGAGGACAAAAACTAATAAAACAACTACCCCACACTTAAAACTTTACTTGTCCTCAAGCAAATTTACATGGCATAAATTAAAAACTCAAGTAACCTTAACTATAATTCAAGTATATAAGATGAAATCCTTTAATACTCAATAATAAATAATTGCAATTTACTTCAATCAAGATTTTCTTAACTCATTCATTAATTCAGACATAACAAATCTCATCTCTCATCTAAGTGTTTCTCTCAATTTCAAAGGTTAATTCACTCAAACCAATCATGATTGTATACTACCATAAACTTGCTTAATTATCCAATCTCTCTCACTGATTTTTCTCAAGAAATAATCCGAAAGTCTTTTCATTTGGATGTAATGGGGCTAAGGTGAAGGTGTAAGAAAAGACATTTAAGTTGGAACATTAAGAAATGGAGCATCTAAATTAGCGTAGAAACTCGTAATTCCCTCAAATGACATATTCACCAACCCCTTAATAGGCTCAAATATTTTCATACTTAAAGAAAAGTAAATGAGTCGAAATTCCTCTTTGATGACTAATGCTAGAAAATATATGAACTTTGTATATATATATATATCTTCTCTTTTTATTTATATATATATATATACAAACCATAAAAATACATTGAACATCTAGCTCAAATGTAGAAGAAAAGAATAATTGACTCTTAGTCAAATAAAATCTGTAAAGTATGCATTTCAGCCCCAAATCTTACTAAAACAGTACTATTTTATTTTATTTTATTTTTATTTTGTTTTGTTTACCGCATACTTATCAATTAAACCACTCCTGTTGTCATATCATAAGAAACTCCATTCCTTAATGAAGGTATGATAATAATAGAAAAATGTTGAGTTGTTAATTATATTGATCAATCAAGAAAAGGTCAAAGGCTCAACTTGGTTCACTAAGGAATTCACAATTAAGGGAGGTCTTTTTAAGCTAAAATGGGTAATCCTAATTTGCCTTCATCATTTTAAAACTTAAAATGAAATCATAATGTGAGTTCAATTAGTATGCAAAAGCAAGCTCTAGAGATACAAAATCATGAAGATGCACACTTTAAAAAAAAGAAAATCGATTGACAATAATATTCAATCTATGTGGCTCAAAACTTACAAAGGGTGGGTTCTCAGAGATTTATATGTGAAGAATTGCAGAACGTGAAAATGAATTCAAATGCTAATCTTTATGCTGATACTAAAGGCTCAAATGTAATGCTAGAATTACAGAAAAGTCAATAAGTTTCCAATAATTATGCCATGAAAAACGCACAATATAATTCACAAAGAAAACAAAACAAAAATTAAAGAAAAGCTTAAAAATTACCCCACACTTATGAGTTACATTGTCCTCAATGTAAACAAAAGAAAAGATAGAAAGAACCTCCTTTGTGTCACGCATAGTACAGAAATTCATTAAGCTTTTCGTTACGAACAGATAATCAACATGAAAGAAAACAACAGCGACTTCAGCATAAACATGCGATCAAGGAAAGTTGGAACTGGATGGCCCTCCTTTTCTCAATTAAACTCAATGCTCATGGCCTGTTCTCTGCAAGAATAAAAACACTTCCAATCTCTAAACCATCAAATCTTAAAGAAAAATAGAAGGGAAAATAAATAAATAAACTGAAGATACTAAACTAAAATGATAAAAATGATAACAATGGGGTGCCTCCCATCGAGCGCTTCTTTAACGTTATCTTAGATGGACGTTACTGCAAGAATTAAGGATCGTAGATCAAAGTACTATTGACAATCCTTACTTCTTGGAACTCCTCATTATATGGTTTAACTCTCTATCCATTTACTTTAAAAGTTTCATTCGTTCGAGAGTTAAGTAATTCTATAGCACCGGAAGGATATACCTGAGTTATCTCGAAAGGACCGCTCCATCGAGACTTGAGTTTTCCTGAAAATAGTCGAAGCCGAGAATTGAAAAGCAAGACCTTCATTCCTATGCTTAATGTCTTTCGTACTAAAATTTGGTCATGAAGTGCTTTAGTATGGTCCTTATAAATCCTCGAACTCTCATATGCCTCGTTCCTTAGTTCATCTAACGCCGAAATTTGCAAAAAATGTTCTCTCTTTGCCTTGTCCAAATCTAAATTCAGAGTCTTAATTGCCCAATACACCTTGTGCTCTAACTCCACTGGTAAATGACAAGCTTTACCGAAAACCAATCAGTATGGACTCATACCCAAGGGAGTCTTAAAAGCAGTTTGATATGCCCACAATGCATCATTCAATCTACTTGCCCAATCCTTCCTTGATGAGTTGACTATTTTTTCCAAAATTCCTTTGATTTGTTTGTTGGATGTCTCAACTTGTCCTGAAGTCTATGGATGATATGGGGTTGCCACTTTGTGTTTCACACCCGACTTGTGCATTAAATTCTAGAAAAGTTTGTTGCAGAAATGACTTCCCCTATCACTGACTATCACTCTTGGCGTGCCAAATCTGCTAAGAATGTATTCCTTCACAAATTTAACAACCACATTAGCATCATTAGTTCGGGTGGGGATTGCCTCCACACATTTTGAAACATAATCAATAGCAACCAATATGTATTCATAACCAAAAGATTTGGGAAAAGGACCCATGAAGTCTATTCCCCAAACATCAAACAGTTCAACTACAATATAAGATTAAAGGGGCATTTCATTCCTCCTTCCAATATTACCTACTCTTTGACAGTGGTCACAATGCTTACAATATTCTTAAGCATCTTTGAATAGAGTAGGCCAATAAAATCCACTTTGAAGCACTTTTTCGGCAGTCTTTCTCCCTCCAAAATGACCACCGCAGTGAAGGTCATGACAAAATTGAAGAACACTAAGTTGTTCTTCCTCAGGTACACACCTACGAACTATCTCATCTTTGCATATCCGAAATAGGTAAGGTTCATCCCAGAAATAGAATTTACTCATGTGCAAAAATCTTTTCTTTTCCTGAAATGACATGTCAGAACGCAAAAGACCACAAGCAAGATAGTTAGCAATATCTACAAACCATGGTGAATTCATTACCGCAAACAACTGCTCATCATGAAACGCTTCTAGATTTCTATGAACGCTATCAGATGCAAGATTTTCATCAAAGGAAGGTAACCTAGATAAATGATTAGCTACAACATTCTCACTTCCCTTAGTATCTTTGATTTGAAGATCAAATTCTTGTAATAATAGCACCCATCTAATTAAATGAGGTTTAGCATATTGTTTGGTCAAAAGATATTTTAAAGCTGCGTGATCTGAATGCACAATAATTTTAGACCCAATCAAATATGTTCTAAACTTATCAAAGGCAAAAACAACAGCTAGCATTTCTTTTTCAGTTGTTGTGTAATTAACTTGTGTGCTACTTAGGGTCAAGCTAGCATAATAAATCACTCTCAAAAATTTCTCAACCCTTTGCCCAAGGACCGCTCCTGCTACATGGTTGGATGCATCACACATAATTTCAAAAGGTAAGGACCAAACAGGAGCTACAATTACTGGTGCGCTGGTCAATTTTTCCTTAAGGGAATTGAAAGTTTGCATGCATTGTGCAGTAAATACAAATGGAACATCTTTTCCAAGCAAATGACATAATGGTTGGCTTATTTTAGAAAAATCTTTAATAAACCTCTGGTAAAAACCTGCATTCCCTAGAAAGCTTCTTATTCCCTTAACAGAGGTCAGTGCCAGCTCCAATTTATCCGAAGAACCTGTTTGTAAGAAAACATCTGAAACAACTGCATCAATACAATCAATTAAAGAGCAATCCTCATATAATGCAGTTGTAGGAATAGGAGAAGTGTTAAAAATAGAAAATACAACCGTTTGTCCCAAGACAGTCATTGACAATTTACCATTTTTAACATCAATCAAGGTGTTGGCCGTAGCCATAAAAGGCCTACCTAGTATAATAGTGTGCAGATGTTGTAGGGTTATCTCCTCCCATGTTAAGGACTATAAAATCCACAGGCACTATCAACCCACCAACCTTAACTAACACATCTTCTATAATTCCTTTCGGGAATCTATGAGATCTGTCAGTTAATTGCAAGACCATTTTAGTAGGTTTAAGTTCCCCAAGTTCTAATTCAAGATACACAGAATAAGGCATCAAATTAACACTGGCTCCTAAATCACACATGCCATCAGTCCCCTTTCCATTACCCATAGTAATTTTAATTACGAAGCTTCCAGGATCCTTTAGCTTCGAAGGTAGTTTATGTTGCAAAACAGCACTGGCTACCTCTGATACTATCACCTTTTCATTTGGCTCATACCTCTTTTTCTTGGTGTTCAATTCCTTAAAGAATTTGGCATAAGCCGACATATTTTTTATTGCTTCAAGTAGAGGTAAGTTAATATTTACCTTAGACAGCATGTTGAAGATGTCTAAAAATTGCTTATCTTGTTTATCATTCTTCAATCTACTAGGGAATGGTATAGGTGGCCGATAAGGATTACTTGCCTTGTGTAAATCTTCTAAAGGAGATTGCTCCATTGATTTTTCTCCATTACCCTTGTCCTCTGGTTCTCCTTCTTTTTCTTTTTCTTGATCACCTGCATTCACAGAATTATTTCCAACACCATTATTTATTACCTTGCCACTTCTAAGAACAGTCACTGCTTGTGCTTGCTCAGGTTGACTTGGAAATTTTCCTTTCTGTTGAATCTGCATCTGTTGTGCAAGTTGTCCTACTTGGGTCTCCACTTTCTTGAAAGACTCTTCCAATGAAACCAACCTTTTGTTATTCATCTCTTGATTCTTGGTACTGGCTTGGATAAAAGTATGTAAACTATCCTCCAAACTGTATCTCTTAGGCTGCCCTTGATTTGAAGATTGCCCTGGTGGTTGATTTTGTCTTTGGAGCAAATGGAAAGGTTGATGGGAATTATTTGTTGCCCACGAAAAGTTTGGATGACTCCACCAACCAGGATTGTAAGTGTTTGATAAAGGATCATTCCGGGCCCTTGGTTGATATCCCTCCATAGCGTTAACTTGCTCAGCCTCATTTTTATAAGACTCGTATGCAGAGGGGCATATATTTGCTCCATGCCCAAAAGTTTCACAAATTCCACACACTTCTTGAGTGGGTGAAGAAGCATTGTTCTTCATGTTCAGCATTTACACTTGTCTTGTCAATTCAGCTATCTGATTGACCATCTCACTGTTGGCTTCCACTTGATTTACCCCTTTACTTCTTCCTCTTACACTTTTTTTGTAGGGAATTAGCTCCCAACATTTCAAAGATATCATAAGTCTCTTTTGCTGTCTTTTCTCCCATAGCTCCCCCAGCTGCATTATCAATAGTATTCTGAAATTGCTGGGTTAGACCATCGTAGAAAAACTGATTCAGCAGTTGAAGTAGGTAGTGATGGTGTGGACACTGGATTAACAACATCTTGAACCTGTCCCAAGCCTCATGAAATGGCTCTTCATACAATTGAGCAAATGTAGCTATTTTTCCTCTTAATTCAGCTATCTTCTGATGTGAGTAAAATTTTCCCATAAACTTGTTATATACTTGCTCCCAAGTTGTCAAAGAATTTTCAGGCAACATCATAAGCCATCTTTTTTCCCTATCCTTTAATGTGTATGGAAAACACCTCATCCTCAACTGGTCTTCTGTTAGTCCTCCCAATGGAAATGTGTTGAGGGTGGAGTAGAAATCCCGGATAAAATTCAGAGGATCCTCATTCGGAACTCCATAGAAAGATGGCAACATGTTGTAATGGATATTCTTCAACTCATAATTTCTTACTGCATCTGTCAATCTTATACATGAGGTGGCAGTCCCAATGACAAGTCTGGCAAAATTCCTCATAGTTCTTTGCCTATCTTCTCCCATATTGGTAGATTGCATAGTATCCGGCTCAAAATCAGAAATTTCCTCCTCTGTATCAACTCGGTATACAATTCAAACTCTTCTCTGCTCCTTTTCACTCTTTGAATTTCTGAAATAAATGGGCAAAGCTCTCCTTCGAGTGATCTCCTACCTTGCATAAAAGAAATTTCTGAAAGAAGAAATTATTTAAAGTAAAAGAAAAATAAAATAAAATATAAATAATGTAAAATAATTTAAAATATATATGACTAATAAACAATTATGCCAATTAGCTTCCCCGGCAATGGCGCCAAAAACTTGTTGCGCTCAAATAAACACTACTAAAGCTACACTCGCAAGTATACGAGTTGCTGTAGTATTTTGGTGAACACCTCAAGGTCGTCTCACAAGGAAGCTAGATAAGCTAATTATTTATCAAATCATAAATAACAAATTATCAATTAATAGTCTTTGATTTATAAAATTAAATTTCTGAACAACTAACGAAAACAGAAAGGAATTGAATTTATAACAATGAAAGAAAACTGAACAAATATATTGATTCACTTAATAGAAAAGCCTAGGGTTTGCACTTCTCTACTAATTTATATGTATGAACGGCTATTCCTCTCAACTGATTTAATTTCAAATATTAGATTTCAAGCAACTTAATTAATCAAATTAAGGAAATAAGCTCTCGCATTCAAACCTTTTTCAATTAATCTTACTACAATCAAAATGATCTTTTCCTTAGGTTTATATTTCTAATTCACCTAAGTCCCTAATTAAATTATTCTAGTATTAGATTTCATTTCTCAATCCTTCATCTAAATACCTAAAACACATAATTGGTGGCCAATCAATTATATATTAACATTAATCCATTCAATTAAGGATAAAAGAAATAAATCAATTAAGAGAAATAACCAGTTCATACAATCATAGTAGATTCATACAAACCCTAGACTAGATCAAAATTAGTTCATAGTAATGCTATCAAACAAATTCATCTCATTAAAATTCAAAGAAATTAATTTAGACATTAAAGAATTCATAAATAAAATTTCAATAAAACTTAAGAAATAGAGTTGAAGAACAAAACCCAATTACAATTTTCCTTTGGCTTCTGCTGAATCATTTGCTCAGATTTTTGCTAAAAGAATAATGTAATGGCTAGAACTAATTTGATCTAGAGTGGTTGAATAAAAGTGAAATCAATCTTCGATAGTTTTCTTGTTTCAGAAAAAAATTCTTCAAGAAAAAATAAAGAACGGCTGAAAAAAGTATAGAACGGCTGAAAAAGTATATATCGCTTGCTCTTGCCCTAATCTTATCTATTTATACAAATCCCTTTGCTAAAAATCTGTTCCTTCTTTCTTTCTTTCTTTGGTCTCATGGGGTGACAAGGCCAAGCTTGTGGTCGTGTCATGTGACATGGCCAGTAGCTTGGCCGTGTCTCCTGGGTGTGTCAAGCTCTGCCAAGATTTCCTTTGAGGTGACACAGCCAAGCTTGATTTGGCTTGGCCATGTCTTTCTTGATTCATGCTCTTCTTTCTTTGTTTTGATCTTCCAAGGGAGTTTTTGCACTTTAACCTAAAACAAACACTTAAAACAAACTTTAAACAAAAATCAAATGAAACATTAACTAAAAGTACATAAATATCATACTAAAAACTAGTACAAAAATGATCTAAACACTGAGATAAATTAAAACTACCAAAATGCTGAAATCACTAAATAAACAGATTAAAACTACCAAAATGCATGAATAAAACAATAATTATCATAATAAATAAATAGCAATTTGAAGACAAAAACTAATAAAACAAAATTCACCTGAATTAGACCAAATATCACAGATAAAGTCAAGATTGAAGTAGATTAATACCACTCCACTCATCCATTACCAAAAATGCAAGTTGGTACAAACAAGACAACTCTTTTGGAGTTAGGGCCAAAAAAAAAGAAGAAGAAAAAAAATGAAAAAAAAAATGAGGAAGAAAAAAATAATAAAAAACAAAAAAAGGGAAAAAAGGAAGAAAGAAAAAGAAAGAAAAAAGAAAAAAGAAAAAAGAAAAAAGAAAAAAGAAAAAAGAAAAAAGAAAAAAGAAAAAAGAAAAAAGAAAAAAGAAAAAAGAAAAAAGAAAAAAGAAAAAAGAAAAAAGAAAAAAGAAAAAAGAAAAAAGAAAAAAGAAAAAAGAAAAAAGAAAAAAGAAAAAAGAAAAAAGAAAAAAGAAAAAAGAAAAAAGAAAAAAGAAAAAAGAAAAAAGAAAAAAGAAAAAAGAAAAAAGAAAAAAGAAAAAAGAAAACCCAAAATGGTTTAGAAAGCCAACCAAGTTCTCTTTTACCTAAAGTAGCAAAAGACTTCCATAAGGACAATTTGACTTGAATTGGTCCAATCTAACCAAAGATTCAATCAAAATTGGAGAAAAAGGAGAAAGGTCACCCAGTTCTTGAAAGTCATGTACTTGACAGTCCTGCAGGAAAGAAGGAAAAAATGATAAAATGCTCAAAGAAAAGAAGGAGTAAGAAAAAGAAAGAGAAAGAAAAGAAAAAAAAGAAAGGAATGTGGGTATCACCCTTTTATAAGGGAAAAGATTGTCCCAACCAAGATCTAAATTAATTTCAAAAAGAAAGAAGAATGTTCAAAGCTCTATCTTTTCATGTTTTCAACTGCCTATGGCTCCAACAGAAAATCATAGTGTGAAGGTTTGTCAATAGTGTCACATCAGCTCCGATCTCAAAATGGTTTTCATTTAACCCGTGTCCCTTATAAACCCCATTTCAAGCGTATTAAAAACATGTTGATCTCTCTTGGTAGATAGAGTCTATTAGTGGAGATAGTTTGGATAAGCATGCATATGAGATAGACAATATTCAAACTCAATGAGACCTTTGGCCAAGTAATGTGTATATGCCTATCTGAAGTGCAACAATTCATGCTTAAATTGAAATGATTCTCAAGTTTAGTACTGTAACTAGGGTTGTCATGTTATAGATATGTTAAAATTGAAAATTAAGTCCTGAGGTAAATTGACATTGATTTGACAAAGCCAACATTTGATTTCAAAATTGAAATTCAAAAAAAAAATATACAAAGCCTTCAAGTTAAGAGAAGTTTGTTTAACCATCAAAACTAAAAGAACACAATCGGCAAAGGAAATGATTATTGGCAAGGTCATGAAGAAGCTACCAACTGACATGCTAAAACATAGTTTGAAATGGATGTATCCCTGACTCTGCAGCTTGGGGTCTCCACCACTCATGTTCTCAACATCTTGAAGATAAAAGCCATAAATGCAAAGCTTTCTGTCATTCCAATGCAAGACTTGAACGAGCATCTGAAAGAAACCAATGAGAACACTTCTGCTAAGCACCTCGGTCTATGAGTCGATGGAACCACTCTAAGTATTACTCATGCATATCATGCATACCTAAGCATATCACATGACATTTTTGTCTTGTGATGTCTGTTCTTTGTCAAAGTAAACAACAGATGCCATATGAAGCAAACATGAAGCGAATATGGAATTAGGGGGGCATGGAAGGCCCATTGCTTAAGGAAGCTCTAGTAACTTTGCAAAAAGAAGAAATGCGTGCTTGTACGAAAAACTAGACAACAAAAACATCAATCAAAGCTTGCATAAAAAAAATCTTTGGTTTAAGCCTACATATGGGGAAAGGGTATATAGGTACCTCGGGTCAATAACCCAAATCATTTTTTAGTCCAGAACTCGCTCAGGTCTAAGTACCAGTCTCGGGTCCAAGTACCCAATACAGTCACTGGTTTAAGTACCCAATCATGAGTCCAAGTACCCAACCAGTCTCGGGTCCGAGTACCCAAATTCAATTCAATTTCGGGTCTAAGTACTCAATCTCGGGTCTAAATACCCAGTGTCAGGTCCAAGTACCCAAACCCAATTCAGTCATGGGTCCAAGTACCCAATCTTAGGTCTAATCACGGATCCAAGTACCTAATCTCAGGTCCAAGTACCCAATTCAGTCACGGGTCCAAGTACCCAATCACAGGTCCAAGTACCCAATCTAATCATGGGTCCAAGTACCCAAATCAGATTCAATCTCGGGTCCAAGTAACAAAATCTAACTCATTCTTAGGTCTAAGTATCCAATTCAGTCACGGGTCTAAGTACCCAATCACGGGTCCAAGTACCCAAATTCAATTCAATCTCGGGTTCAAGTATCCAATCTTGGGTCCAAGTACTCAGTCTCTGGTCTAAGTACCCAAATTCAATTTAATCTCGGGTCCAAGTACCCAGTCTCAAGTCCAAGCACCCAAATTCAATTCAATCTCGGGTCCAAGCACCCAATCTCGGGTCTAAGTACCCAGTCTTTGGTCTAAGTATCCAAATTCAATTCAATCTCGGGTCCATGTACCCAGTCTTGGGTCCATGTACCCAAATTAGATTCAATCACGGGTCTAAGTACCCAATCTTAGGTCTAAGTACCTAATCTCAGGTCCAAGTACCCAAACCCAATTCAGTTACGGGTTAAAGTACCCAATTTCGGGTCTAAGTACCCAAACTCAACCTAGTCTCGGGTCCAAGTACTAAAATCTAATTCAGTCTCTGGTTCAAGTACCTAAATCTCGGGTCAAGAACCCATACTCATCCAAAATCTGCTCAAAGTCATATTGCTTTTCACGCTCTTCTACTCAAAGTCTCGAATCGTTCAAGCAGGGGGCAAACTGTAGACCCTTAATTTTTGACCCAATCCAGCCTGATATTTTTAAACAGTCCAAAATAATTTTTATGATATTTATTTTATTTACTATTTATAATATTTATTTTTATAATATTTAATAGTTATTTTTAATAATAAAAATAATAAAAAATAAAAAATCGGACGGATAGGCTAGCGACGGGCGATAGCAGCCAACTGGGAGCAAGTATCTGCGAAGAATTGGGCACTTGCTGCTGCAAATTGGGCACTACCCAATTCGCCGCAGATATCAACTGGGCCTACCTAGTTCGCCGCAGGCAGCTGGCTTGCCTATTTCACCCAGCTAGCAATTGCCCGTTGCCTCGCCCAGCACAATCCGTGTGCTAGCCCGTAGCAATCCTCGCAGGCTCAGCAGCCCGTGCGCTACCAATTTTTGACCAAACTTTGTTTTACCCGATTTTGTAATTTTTCCTAAACAGTTGGTATTTCCTTATTAAATTAGGATTAGGTCTTTTTGTTTTTCCATAAATAATAGTATTAAACACACAGACTAGGGTGGAACTTTTTAAAAAGAAACTTTAGACTTTTAATTTTTCCTGAGACTTAAGGCATAAACCATAGAAAAATAGGGAAGAAAAAGAAAAGAGAGCAAGGAGGACGAAAGTAACAAAGGAAACAAAATTATACAAAGGTAGTGAACGCATTACCTTGATTTTGCTCACCCAGAATTTTCATCCAACAATTTTGGTGGAGCCAACAAACGACGGTGTGCACCTAAATAATTCAATATAATGTTTTGATGATTTTAAATACTGAATTCGATTATTATTTGTTTGAAATAATTTCATAGGTTGCAGTGTTTTGCTTTAATTCATGTTAGTTCTGTGAAGTATAGTTCGATTGGTATTGTTTATTATTCCTACAAAGTAAATCCATAATTGATAAGCTTGAGTTCCAGTAGCCTTAATTTTATAAACATTATCACAGTAGTTTATTCCTCAAGCATCAAGAGCTTTAACCCTATTTTCACAAACCCTGATCCTTTTTTATAGTAACCTAATCTCTTCAAACCCTAAACTTATTTTCCAAATAATCCAAACCCTAATTTAATTAATCAAAACCCTAGCCTTTATCTAAAGCCCTAATTATATTTTTTAATACCTCAAAACCATAATCTATTTTCTCAAACCCTAATCACTTTTTAAAACTTCTAACCCTAAATTTATTTTCTTAAAACCTAAAATCATAATTAATTCTATCTTCCATACCTTCACAGTAGTTTAATATTTTTAAAATAATAATAATAATATTTGTTTTAAAAGTCAAAACCCTAGTTTGATTTCAAATACCCATAAAATCATATTTCATATTTGAAACCCTAATTTCCTATCTAAAAACCCTAAAAACCCTAGAATCCCTAATTGAAGATGTAAACCTAAATCTGTATCTTTATTTAAATTTTAGATTTGATTATGTAGTTTATTATATTTTTTGATGATTGATTTATTTAATTTCCGTGTTTGATTTGTTTATCATGGATGGATGATTTTATTATTATTATTATTATTATTATTATTTGTTAAAATTGTAAGAGGTATGTTTCTATTTTTGTGGGTACCTCATATTGTGAGCATCATGCAATTTAATCTATTTTAAAGTTTTTAGAATTAATGTTAAGGACATGTTTTCACCTTTCAGTGGGTGTCCTATTTAGTTTTAGACATAGACAATGTAAGAACATGTTTCCATCCTCGGATGGGTTTCCATTTATTTGTTTTATTTGGACATTATTGTGATTTTAATAAAGTATTTATTTATTCTTATGATCACATGTAGTATGGATAATATCATTATATTTAAGAATTTTATAATATTAAGACCTGTAAACGAGGCTGGTTCCAATGAACCGGGCGTTGTGGGGGTGCTGGGCCATTTCTCACCTTCCTCATACGTACCCAACTTTCCAAACCCATTAGGGGGTTGGGGATTCCTTAGGAATCGAGTCATCCACCCCTTTCTTTTTTCTCGGCCCGTCCGGATGGCGACTCCATTTTCTCCAGGCTTAGGCCCGTGTTCTCTAAGGCCCTGAGTCTAAATAGTGCCGAAGTCTCAAGAACCATTCCACCTGGAGTGGGGGCAAAAATCCTCGCTCACAAATTGGTTTCCCTTCTTGCATCAAAACCACACTTATGCCCATGCCTAAAGCATCATACTGTAATGTGAAGGTCTTATTAAAATCTGGTAAAGCAAGAATTGGAGTAATAGTTAACCTTTCTTTCAACAAACTGAATGCCTTTTCATGAATTTCAGTCCAAATAAACTTTACATCTTTTTTTACCATTTCATTTAATGGTGCAGCAATGGCACTAAAATCTTTAACAAACCTCCTATAGAAACTAGCCAAACCATGAAAACTTCCTACCTCACTCATAGTTTTAGGTGCTGACCAATCTCTTATTGCCTTTACCTTTTCATCATCAACCTCAATACCTTGTGCACTAACCATAAAACCTAAGAATATGATTTTATCACTACAAAACATGCACCTTTTCAAGCTGGCATACAATTTTTTTCTTTCTCAAAACATCATGAATGGTCTTAATATGTTTTATATGCTCATCTACTGATTCGCTATAAATGAGTATGTCATCAAAATACACAACAACAAATTTACCAAGATATGCACGCAAAACATGGTTCATTAATCACATTAATGTACTAGGTGCATTAGATAAACTAAATGGCATAGCTAACCACTCATAAAGACCATATTTTATTTTGAATGTAGTTTTTGACTCATCTCCTTCTTTCATCCTTATTTGATGGTAACCACTTTTCAAATCAATCTTAGCAAAAAAACAATAAATACTTAACTCATCAAGCATATCATCAAGTCTAGGAATTGGATGTCTATACTTCACCATGATTTTATTGATTGCTTGGCAGTCACACACATTCTCCATGTCCATCCTTCTTTAGAACTAATAAAACTAGAACAGCACATGGACTAAGACTTTCACACACATGTCCCTTTGCTAGCAACTCCTCCACTTGCCTTTGAAGTTCCTTGGTCTCCTCTGGATTACTTCTATAAGTTGGTCAGTTAGGAATTGTTGAGCCTAGAATGAAGTCAATTTGATGCTCAAACCCTCTTAAAGGTGGTAATCCCTTAGGCACATCTTATAGAAATACATCTTCAAATTCCTATAAAAGAGAACTAACACAACTAGGCAAAGGATTGTCAAGGTCAGATGTAGAAATCAAGGTCTCTTTGTACCTAAGTACAATCAGACTTCTTTTCTTACAAAAAGCATTCCTTAACTCTTTTTCATTTGCATAAAAACACTATCTTTTATTTTCTCTCCCTTTCTCTTTTTCTCTCACCAATGGGCCATTTTTATCATTCTTTTTCTCACTCTTGGCCTCTTTTATCCCATTTATATTTGTTTTACCCTCACCACCAGAATTCCTTTCAAGTGATCTCAAAATCTTCACCTGATCTTCATATACTTGTTTAGGTGACAATGCAGTAAGAGTGAAATTTAATCCATTTAGGTTGAAAGAATAATGATTCTTAAAGCCATCATGCAAAGCCTTTCTATCAAACTGCCATGGATGACCAAGAAGAATATGGCTAGCATGCATAGGCACAACATCATGACAAACTTCATCTTTGTATCACCTAATTGCAAAAGAAAACAGAACCTGCTTTGTTACCTTCACCTCTCCATAATCATTCAACCATTGCAACTTGTAGGGACTTGGATGTTTTATGCATTTTAACCCTAATTTATCCACAAAATCAGTACTAGCGACGTTTGCACAACTACCCCTATCAATGATCATGCTGCACACTTTTCCATTCATAATGTAATGAGTATGGAAAATGTTCTCTCTTTGATTACTTTCTTCATCTTTAATTTGCATGTTTAAAGCTCTCCTAATAACCAAAGATTCACCATGTGCAGGATATTTAATGATATGTTCAATTTCCTCTAATGGTGGCATGCTATTATTATCATCATCATCACTTTCATGTTCACTAGCACTATCAATTTCACCATTATCTCTTATCAGCATGATTTTCTTATTTGGAAATTGAGATGCTATATGCCCTACTCCTAAACATCTAAAGCATTTAATGGTACTATGCTTTTAATTAGAGTTAGATGTTTTAGAGTTACCTTTAGAATCAGCTGGAACTTGTTTTTCCTTTCCTTTCCAAGCAGCCTCATTACCTATAGGTTTATCTTCTTTCTTTGGCCACTTTGAAGTGAAACTAGAGCTAGAATTAGAAAATCATTTTGCTGCTCCCTTGAGTTTTAGTTGCTTCTCCACTTTCATGGCCATGTGTACCATATCTTCAAGCTCCACATAATGATGTAATTCAATTATGTTGGCAATTTCCCTATTTAGCCCATTAAAAAATTGAGCCATAGTGATTTTTGAATCCTCCTCTATATTAGTTCTACTTATGATCATTTCCATTTCTTTATGGTAATCCTCCATTGACATGGATCCTTGAGTTAACCGCTACAATCTTTAGTGAAGCTCTATATAGTAGTAAGATGGTACAAATCTCTTTCTCATCATAATTTTCATTTCATCCCAAGTAGTGATGGTTCTTTCTCCATTCCTTCTCTTGGAAATCATTAATTGATCCCATCAAACTAGTGCATAATTTGTGAATTCAACTATTAAAAGTTTAACTTTGTTCATTTCACTATAATTATAACAATCAAACACCAACTCAACTTTTCTTTTCGATTCAATATGCTTCAGCATCATTTCTCCCTTTGAATGATGGTATATTCATTTTTATGGGAGATATGTCCCTTTGTTTAGGTCTTCTTTGGGCTGTTGATTCCTTACTTTCTTCATCATCTTCCCTTTCTACCTCCTTATCATTCATCATGTTTCCTCTCCCTCTATTCTGCCCCCTTCTATTAGTATTATTTTGTTGCCTTTACATTATGCTATCTACATCACTTCTCATGTTGTTTATGACCAAATCAAACCTTTCAAATTTCCTTTGCATTGCCTCTAACATGAAGGCTATGTCATTCATGGTCATATCATGTTTTTAACCTTCAGAATTTGACATGGTATAAGAACCCGTAAGAAAATGTTAGTAAAGAAAAAGTTTCCTCACCACACTCCCTTAGTGTTTCACTCAAGATCAGATTGTCACTCCTCTTGTATTTCACTCAAAACTTGGTTCCTTTTTCTTTTTGTTTTTTTATAAGCTCAAGTTATTAGCCTTTTAACCTCTCAATTCTTATATAATCAAGTTGAATTTCAAAACTAGTTCCACTTAAATTAAGCAAAAAAAAGTTTTATTTTAAAGACTCTACAAGGAACGTAATGAACAAAATGAATTCAGTAATTCTAGAAGCAATTCAATTTATATTAACAAGAACTAAAAGTTAACACAAGGAGTAAGAAGTATTTGTGTTAATCAAACCAAAGTAACTATGATTAAGAGTTAGCTACTTAATGCATATAAGAAACAAGAGGTATATGAAAAAAATGAAACTAAGAATACAAACAAAATAATTCTGGATATTGAAAAATAGAATTCAAATCACTCTAATGAATAATCTGAATATGGAAGTAAATCTATTCCCAATGTAAGCTATGCTCTAAAGATCAAATTTTAAATGCCAAATGGATGCATAATGAGGAACTGATGCAATTTGATCAAATAAAATAAGATAGAGAGATGTTAATGGCATAAATATGCAAGAACTCTTATACATCTGTGTAGAAAAATAATGGACAGAAATAGGTACGAATTTTTTTTATATATTGAGGAAGCTGAATCTTATTCTTTTTTTCTTTTGATTTTTTAAACTTTCAATAAACAAGAATAGAAAATGAAAATATAAGAATACATAATCGAAAGACAAGAACAAGGTGTAACAAGAACAGAAAATGAGGAGACTTAGATGTTAAACAAGAAGAAGAAGTAAACTGAGATAATTTAAATATAAAAGATACCTAGAGATTTATCTTCAAGCCAAAGCTATGATACTAATTGATGCAAACCCATGGATCAAATATTACATCTAGAACCCCACATATACATATAGCATAGAATCTTAGAACTCAAAAATAAATCCTCCCTACCAAACCCACAACTAACCTGTAATTGAGAACTTGGGTGATTGGGATGAAGTAAATGAATTGAATTAAAATGCCACAAGTCAGACTTGATAAGTTAGAACCAATTCTTCATGCAATAAGAATAAGAAGAAAACCTCTTCAACTTGAAAACACATAAATTACAATCAACATAATCTGGAAATTCATATCAGCCCCTTTAGTTCTTTCTACCCCTCTCAATATAGTTGGAAATGAAGAATTAATGGCCTAGAAATCTAGGCTCACATGTATCTAGTCACACTAGCATTAATTATCCACCCACATCAATATTATATTCTAAATTAGTGCCCACAATTCTGATAATATTGATGGACATATTCTACATGCATTTTGGTTTTGGTTCACATGTGTCTAGTCACACTAGCACTAAACCACATCAATATTATATTGTAAATTCGTGTTAATGCCCATCAATATATTTATGGGTAGATTCTTCATGCTTTTTGGTGAGTTTCTGACTTTCTCTTCATGATTCTTCATATTCAGTACAAGTTGGTCTCCCTCATCATTAATCTACCTTTGAATGAAGTGTTGGAAAACATGCTGGAGTTTCTTTGATTGTGATCTTGTGATTGGTCCACTTGGCATAATGATATCATCAACACATTTGCTTCCTTGTGTAGATTCATCAAGCTTGCTTATAGTTTCCTCATCATTACGCTTACGGCAAATTGGCCCAAGCCAATTAGCAGCAGGCCCTTTCAGCCTTCGGCGAACTAGCTTGCCTCGTGCCACTCACCGATTGGTCCATCAAATTTTTTATTATTATTTTTATTATATATATATATTTAAAAATAAATAAATTAAATAATAAATATTAAAATATGTATTAAAATAAATAATAAATACTAAAATAAATAATAAATACCGCAAAAATTATTTTAGTTTATGATTATAAGAACAATGACTTTGATTTTGATTTTAATTTTTTTGCTTTGTATGAGGATGATGATGTTTTCTTTTTCCAAGATGAATGCAATAAAGTTTGATTTTGCTTACTTGTGTGATATTTTTCCCGATGGTTGCATACATTCAAGTAGTGATTACACGAGCATTTTTAATATTGACTATGTTAAAACATAATCAATAAATTTTGGAACAACCGATAATCTTAAAAATATTAGCATTGTGTCCGACCTTACTCCTAAAGAAAGTGAGAGATTAGAAAAAATATTTAAAAAATATGAAGAAGTCATCACTTGGTCTTATAAGGATATGCCTTGGATTGATGAGACATAGCCAAGCACCTAATTCCCACTCACACTCACATGAAAGTTGAAAAAAAGCATAGATGATTAAGGCCAGAATGGGCAGAATTGATCAAAGAAGAAGTCACCAAGTAGATATAAGTCAAAATGCTTAAGGTGATAGGTTACCCTGGCTGGTTAGTTAGTATCATTCCCATACCAAAGAAAGATGTAAGAATTAGGGTTTGCATGGACTGCGGAGACATGAACAAGGCTTCCCCTAAAGATGACTTTCCTTTACCCCATATAGATGTTCTTGTTGATAGTGCAACCTCTAGCATGCTACACTCATTTGTAGATGGATTTTCCAAATACGACCAAGTGTTAATGACCCAAAATGATAAAGTTAAAACTACCTTTATTACTACATTGGGTGTATTTTGCCATAGGGTGATGCCTTTTGGGTTAAAGAATGCTGGAGCAACCTATCAAAGAATGGCTACTACCCTATTCCATGACATGATGTACAAGGAAATTGAGGTCTATGTTGATGATATGATGGTGAACTCGGATATAAGGGAGCAGCATTTTTAAAATTTAGAAATCTTCTTTGAAAGGGAAGTGAAATATAAATTAAGGCTAAACCCAAAGAAGTGTGTGTTTGGGGGTTACTTTAAGCAAGATGTTGGGACATGTAATTGTTCCAAATGGCATTGAGATTGACCCTAACAAAGTTAAAGAAATTAGGGATATGCTAGCCCCTAAGATGGAGAAGGAAGTTCGGGGGTTTATTGACAAGTTACAATACATTAGCAGGTTCATAGCAAAGCTTACCATAATTTGTGAACAAATCTTTAAACTACTTGAAAAGAACCAGCTAGTCAAGTGGAATGAAGACTGTCAAAAGGCCTTTGAGCATATAAAAGAGTGTTTGTTGAATCCACTGATTTTGAAGCCACCTAAACTTGGCATACCTTTATTACTATACTTAGCAGTAGAAAATGAATCGATAGGAGCAATTCTAGCCCAAGCAGACGAATCAGGAATTGAATATGCAATTTACTATTTGAGTCAAAAGCTCACACCTTACGAAATTAGACCTATATATTTGTCGTTTGGTCTTCTAAGAAGGTGCAGCATTACTTTCAATCTTATAGTGTGCAAATAATTTTCAGGATGGATCCAGTAAAGTATTTAAGGGAAACACCCTCGTTGATTAGGAAGTATGGCAGATGATTAATTATTTTAGAGGAATTTGAGATTGAATATACAACCAAGAAAACCATCAAAGGAAGAACAGTAGCAAAATTCTTGGCTCGACAACCATTGCCGAACAGTGAAGGAGTGGTTTTGGAATTTCCCAATGAACATTTAAAGGCCATAGAAGTACAAGGATGGTAGAAATACTTTGATTGAGCAGTGAATAGAAAAGGTGCTAGTCTGGGGTAATTTTGGAAACATCAACCCTCTAGAAAAGAAGTTGAAGTTCAGGACAACCAATAACATGGTGGAGTATGAAGCATGTATTTTTTGTCTGGAAACCCTGATGATCATGAAAGTGGATAAATTCCAAGTTTTTGGTGACTCGTTGTTAGTAGTATCCCAAGTGAATGGAGAGTGGGAGTTGAAAGAAGAAAATTTGAAACCATATCATAATTATTTGACCATGATGAAGAATACTTTTAAGGAATGTAGATTTATACACTTGCCAAGGGAAGAAAATCATATGGCAGATTATGAGCGAGAATTTTCGCCCCGACTCCCGGTGAAATGGTTCTTACAACTTCGGCACTGTTTAGGCTTGGGGCCTTAGAGAACACGGACCTAAGTTCGGAGAAAATGGAGTTGCCACTCGGATGGTCCGGAAAAAAGAAAGGGGTGGATGACTCAATTCCTAAGGAATCCCTAACCTCCTAATGGGTTTGAAAAGTTGGGTACATGTGGGGAAGGTGAGAAATGGCCCAGCACTCCCACAATGCCCGGTTCATTGGAACCAGCCTCCTTTATAGGTCTTAATATTATAAAATTCTTAAATATAACGATATTATCCTTATTACACACAATAATTAAAATAAAGCATCGATATATTAAAAATCAAAACAATGTCTAAACAAAACAAATAAATGGACACCCATTCGAAGATGGAAACATGCCTTACATAATCCATGCCTAAATAGGACACCCACCGAAAGGTAGAAACATGTCCTTTACATTGGTTCTAAAATAGAAGAGCAATTTAAAATACATGATATTTAACTAATGAGGTACCCACCAAGTGGAAACATACCTCTTACAACATTTGGAAATCTAAATAAATCGATAAAAGTAAATAACCGTTCATCATAAATAAATCATTCATCAAAGGTATTAAACATCAATAGAAAATAAACTTCCATCCATGATAAATTAAATAAACCAAGCATTGAACCTAAATAAATTAAAGCATATAAAATAAATCAAAGCCTAATCAAATATAAAATTGAATAAAGCAAATAAAGATTCAAATTAGGGCTATTGTTTCTATTTAAGGTTCTTTATTTAACATGTTTAGGATTTTGGAATTTGTGGGTTTAAGCTACTGTGAGTTTTTAAAGGAATTGAGATGGATTAAAGTTATATAATTTAAGAGGTTGATAAAGTTCTTTAATTAACCAAATTAGTGTTTGAGTGGTAAAATCATGAAACTAGGGTTTGGGCTCTTCAAAACATTAAGTTTATGACTATTAGCTACTGAATTATGATTTTCAAGCTTACTGTGTAAAATTATAACATTTATGTTTATAAGGTTTTAAAGTTTAAAGGATTAGGTTTTAGAAAAATTAGGGTTTAGGTTAGCTAGTTTAAGGTTTACTATTTTGTTTTAAAGTTGAATTAGGGTTTTAAAATTTTTGAATTAGGGTTTCGGAGAATGCATTAGGTTTTAGGATTTGAAAATCAATTGATAATTTTATGAAACTTTTTGAAAATAAACAAAACGATTTAAGGTTTATAGAAATAGAAAAGATATTTTTTAGGGTTTTCGGAAAGAAATAGAATTCAATTTAAGGTTTTGAAAAATTGGAAAGCAAATTAGGGTTTTGAGATTTTGAAGAAAAAATAGCTACTTTAAGACTTTTGGAAAACAAATAAACGAATTAAGGTTTTTAAGCTTTAAAAAAATGAATTGAGGTTCTAGGGTTTTTTTGAATAAAAAAAGATAATTGGATGATTTAAGCTACTGTGAAGAAATTAGACAATTGATGCATACCTCCGTTTGTTAGTAATTCCACCAAAAATTTCTTCTTGGCTGAACAAGAACAAATACAAGCTTTGCTGCCTTTGATGGATTGAATTGCTTGTTTGCTCTCTCAAAAAATCCAATCTATTTTACTGACAGAAGGAATTCTTAAAATTCAAAGTTTTCCTCCTAAATTTCTCCTCCAAATCCGATCTCCTTTTTTGTGTTGTTTTAGTCCTTATTTATAGAAGATTTTTATGGTTAATTCTAGTTATTCATGGAATCTAATATTAATTAAGAAAAGGAAATCGAAACCTATTTGTATTGGATTTCGAAAAAATTTGCGTCGAAAAAATTTTGCTGGCGAAAAAAAACTGTTGCGGAAAAATTGCGCTGGAAAAAAAAACTGCTGCGAAAAAATACGCTGGCAAAAAAAACTGCCGCAGCTGGCTGCGGGCGTGAATTGGCCGGCGGGCCATTTTGCTGCAGCTCTTTTCGGCGATGAAATTTTTTGTCGTCGATTTTTTTTATTAGTAAAAATTAGATACTAAAACAAAAGTTATTTAATTAAGATAACAAAAATTATTTTACACTAATTAAAATATATTGAACAACACAAAAATTATTTTGGACTAATTAAAATATATTGGACCGGACTAGGTAAAAAATTAAGGGTCTACAGTTTGCCACCTACTTGAATGATCTGAGACTTTAATGAAAGAAAGTGAAAAGCAGTAAGACTTAATTTTTGAGATGGTTGAGGTTTTGGGATCTGGACCCTGTTCGAGTTATGGACTCAAGGATAATTTTAGGTTCTGGACCTAAGTGTAATTTTGGGTTCTGGACCTAGAAAAATTTGGGTTCTAGACTTAAGGAAAATTTGGGTTCTGCACTTAGTCTAGATTCTAGGTTCTAGACCTTAGGATAATTTGGTTTCTGGACCCGAGCTAAGTTCTGGACTTAGAAAAGATTCTAGGTTCTGGACCTAACGATAATTTGGGTTCTGGACCTGAGCTAAGTTCTAGACTTAGAAGAGATTCTAGGTTCTGGACCTAAGAAAAATTTGTGTTCTGGACCCTAGCTAAGTTCTGGACTTAGAAGAGATTCCAGGTTCTAGACCTAATCAAAATTTGGGTTCTAGACCCGAGAGATTTGGATACTCGATCCTAAACTAGACTTCAATACTCGATCCTAACTGGATTAGAATACTCGATCCTAAACTAGATTTGGATACTCGATCCTAAATTGGAATGGGATACTCGATCCTAACTGGATTGGGATACTCGATCCTAAACTGGATTTGGATACTCGATCCTCAATTGGATATACTCGATCCTAACTGGACTTGGATACTCGATCCTAAACTTGATTTGGATACTCGATCCTAAACTTGATTTGCATAAACTTTATTTGGATACTCGATCCTAAATTGGATTAGGATACTCGATCCTAACTGGACTTGGATACTCGATCCTAAACTGGATTTGGATACTCGATCATAAATTGGATTTGGATACTCGATCCTAAATTGGATTGGGATACTCGATCCTAACTAGACTTGGATACTCGATCCTAAATTGGATTTGGATACTCAATCCTAAATTGGATTGGGATACTTGATCCTTACTTGACTTGGATACTCGATCCTAAACTGGATTTGATAATCGATCCTAAACTGGATTTGATACTTGATCCTAAACTGGATTTGGATACTCAATCCTAAATTGGATTGGGATACTCGATCCTAACTTGACATGGATACTCGATCCTAAACTGGATTTGGATACTCGATCCTAAATTTGATTGGGATACTCGATCTTAACATTGATTGGGATACTCGATCCTAAACTGGATTGGGATACTCGATCCTAAACTGGGTACTTTGACTCGATATTTGAATTTGATTTGGGTACTTGGACCCGAGATTGAATTTGATTTGGGTACTTGGACTCAAGATTGATTTGATTTGGGTACTTGGACACAAGAATGGGTACTTGGACCTAGGATTAAATTTGATTTGGGTACTTGGACCCTAGATTGGATTCTTGGACCGAAGATTGGGTACTTGGACCCGTGAATGAATTTGATTTGGGTACTTGGACCCGAGATTGATTTGATTTGGGTACTTGGACCTGAGATTGGGTACTTGGACCCGAGACTGATTTGATTTGGGTACTTGGATCCGAGAATGAATTTGACTAACCTTTTAGTTGAGAAGTCTGACTGCTCTGGCTGTCCTATGCATGGTGGTTCTTCACCCTTAGAATGGACCTTCATCCTTTGAGATCGGGTCTTCATTCTTGAAAATGGATCTTCATCCTTTGAGATCGGGTCTTCACCTTTGAAAATGGATCTTCATCCTTGTAAATCGGGTCTTCACCCTTGAAAATGGATCTTCATCCTTTGGACTTCGGGTCTTCACCCTTTGTAAATGGATCTTCATCCTTTGAGATCAGATCTTCACCCTTGAAAATATGGATCTTCATCCTTTAAATTGGATCTTCATCCTTTGAAAAATGGATCTTTATCCATTGGAGGTCGGGTCTTTACCCTGGCTTCAGCTCTTTTAGATGAACTGATCTTTTGCCTTTTGCATCTTCATTCTTTTGACAGTTCTAATGTTCCATTCTTTTATTCTTCCTTTTTGCAAAAATTCAGCTATTTTTAGTTGGCTCTCATATCTTCTCTGCCCCCTGTGTGGCGAAATATTGGCAAGTGAGTTTGAAAATGTTTTATATATAAACTCAAAAAATTGAAAAGGAGAAACTTTGCCCCCTATGCAGGTCCAAACCCATGATTTTTCTATGCGAGCTCTAATTGATGTTTCTGTTGTTTAGTTCTTTGCACAAGCATGCATTTCTTCTCTTTGCAAATTATTGGAACTTTCTCTGGTAATGGGCCTTCTATGCCTCCGTGATTTGATATCTTCTTTTGATCATTTACTTCACAAGGTGTTTGTCGTTTACCTTAATAAAGAATAGACAATAAAAGACAAGAAAGTGTGATGTGATATGCTCATGTATGCATGATAATACTCACAGCGGTTGCATTGACTCACAGACCGAGGTGATCAGCAGAAGTATTCTCATTGACTCCTTTTCGATGCTCGTTCAAGTCTTGCATTGGGAATGATAGAAAGCTTTGCATTTATGGCTTTTATCTTCAAGATGTTGAGAACATGAGTGGTGGAGACCCCAAGTAGCAGAGTCAGGGATACATCCATTTCAAACTATGTTTCAGCATGCCAGTTGGTAGTTTCTTCTTGACCTTGCCAATAATCATTTTCTTTGCCCAATGTGTCTTTCAAGATTCGACAGTTCAACATACTCCCCTTAACTTGAAGGCTTTGTATGACAAAAACATTTTATTTTTGATTTTGATTTTTGATTTTGAAATCAAATGTTGGCTTTTTCAAATCAATGTCAATGTACCTCAGGACTTGATTTTTTCAAATTAACATATCTATAACATGACAACCCTAGTTACCGTACTAAACTCGAGAATTATTTCTATTTAAGCAAGAACTATTGCACTTTAGATAGGCACATACACATTACTTGGATTAAGGTCTCATTTGAGTTTAAATATTGTCTATCTCATATGCATGCTCATCCAAACTATCTCCACTAATAGGCTCTACCTACCAAGAGAGATCAATAGGTCTTTGATAGGCTTGAAATGGGGGTCTATAAGGGACACAGGTTTAAGTGAAGGCCATTTTGAGAATGGAGATGGTGTGACACAATGGACAAATCCTCACACTGCAAATTTCTTGTTTGAACTTTAGGCTCTAGACACCAAATTCCTTCTATCTTATTGGCATTAATCTGGATCTTGATTAGGACAGTTTTTGCCCTTGCATAATGTTTGGTTCCAAAATTCGTTTCTTTTCTTCTTCTCCCTTTTCTTTCTTTTCTTACTCTTCCCTTTCTTTGAGCATTTTATCATTTTGTCCTTCTTCCTTATAGGACTGTCAAGTACGGAACTTTCAAGAATTGGATGGTCTTTCTCCTTTTTCTTTGATTTTGATCGAATCTTTGGTTGGGTTGGACCAATTCAAGTCAATCCGTCTTTATAAACCAAATGGAAGCCTTTTGTTATCTTAGGTAAAAGAGAACTCAGTTGGCTTTCTGAACCACCTTTTTGAGTTTTATTTCTTTTGTCTTCTTTTTCTTTTTCTCTTCTCTCTTTTTTTTGTCCTTTTTTCTTTTCTTTTTCTTTTCTTTCTTTCTTTTTTTTTTCTTTTCTTTCTTTTTTTTGTTCTAGCTCAAACAGAGTTGTCTTGTTTGTACCAACTTGGGTCTCCAATAATGGATGAGTGGAGTGACATAAATCTTCTTTAACAGGGATAAATCATTTGTTACTCTGATGTTGTCCTGATAAATTGGAGATATTGGGTGAACTTCAACTACCCTTATGGTTTTGAAAACTTAAACTACCCTTATGGTCTTGAGAACTTCAACTACCCTTATGGTCTTGAGAACTTCAACTATCTTCATGGTCTTGACTAATCATTTCTTTCTTTGATATTCTTGCCTCTTCACCTTAGTGATCATAAGACTTGTAAAAGTATCACAACAGCTCAGGGTAGGTTATTGGGATTTGTAAGCCAATGAAAAGAAAGCTAAAATTTTGTGAAGGCTCAAAGGGACAACTAGGGATTGATATCTAATTGGGTGGATACTAGTTGTTGGCTAACCAAACAATGCCTAGATCATCTCTCTCTTAAATAAGCAGAGTTCAATTTCGCCTCAAAAGTTTGTCAAAGCATGTTCTAAGACTGACTAGAACCTAGACAAAGGTAATTATGCAGGAGCCCTCTCTATGTAAGCATACATAACTCAATGCTATAGAGCAATTCCCTTACCTAGTAAAGTCGTTCAAGTCATGATGCATAAATATATTAATTTATGAATTATCAAGCTAGATTCCTCATCGGTTGAGCACCAAAATGAACAAAGACCAACAAAATTTTGATGAAAATAATTTATTTAAAGCAACTTTAAGTTTAAAAAACAAGATTGTTCCAAATTAAATATTAAAGAAAGTAAGATTGAAAAGCAACATTCAAGCTAAGGAAAGTTCATTAAGTTAAGCTTCTTTTCCTTTCACATCTTCAATATTTCCATCTTGAAAGGATGATAAAACAGAATATTCTTCCAATCATTTTCCCACCATAAAGGTTGCTGGTGGTGGCACTCTTCCAAATTTAGGCAAAGGGTTGTTCTTGGTATTGGGCTTATCCGGCTCGGGTAGCTTGCCACTATCGATTAGGTCTTGGATCTCATGCCTTAGATGAGCACATTTATCTATTTCATGCCCTCGCATTTGATGAAATTGACAGAAGGCCTCGGCATTGAAGTTTGGTGGCAATGGATTATGTAGTAGTCAAGGAGCTAACGGTTGCAACAACCCTTTCTTTTGCAGCTTGATAAAAATCCAAGATAGAGGTTCCACAATTCTGAGAATTGTCTTTTATTTCCTTGACCAGCCACATTAACATCAACTTCGTTTTGCATGCTTTGATTGCTAGGCAGATAATTCCCTTTCTCATTCCTTCTTATTGAAAAGCGATTTTTCTCCCTTTCCCACTCTTCAATTTGTAAACCAGCTTGGAGAAGGTCTTTGAAATCACGGATGAGTGTATGAGACATCCTCTCACAAAGACTAGGCAACACCCCTCTCACAATCATCCCTATTTGATCTGATTCATCGAGCCTCTTCTTGAGCAGGGCGGCCTTGTTTCTCCATCTCTTCACATACTCCATAAAATTCTCATTCGACCTTTGCCTAATGGACTCCACTTCCATTAAGGTAACTTCCATCTCGACATTATATCCATATTGTTGGATGAAGGCTTTGTAAAGCATATCCCAACTCTTTTGTGTTCCATCATCTAAGTTATTGAACAAATTTTGGACAACAGGGTCTAATGAGAGCATGAAGTACCTTAGAGTTTGAGCCTTAGTAGCTTGGGCAGACTGCATAGCAGTGATATACTGCTTCACATGGAGATGAGGATTTCTGATTCCATCAAACTTTGCAAAAGATGGCATCTTGAACTTGTACGAAACTTCTTCATCTAGCTCAAATAGTTTGTCAACTTCGGACATTTCTTCGGTTTTCAGTTTCTTCTCAAATTTCTTTTCTAAATCAGCAATCATCTTCTCAATATCAGATGTCTCAGTCTTTTCAATAGTTTCTTTCTCAACAACCTTCGGCTCCTTTTTGTCTTGAGGATCTTGGTAGTATTGAGCCCAACCATCATCATCAATGATCACCTTATCATCATCAAAAGCTACTTCACCAATTTTAGCCTTCCCATTGTCCTTTGGCTTCTTAGTGATAGTAGATGCTTCGGCATGTTTTTCTAAGATTGTAGTCAATTGGTTCTTCATGGTCTCAGCTAGGGCCTCTTTTATTTCTTTCATTTTGACATTGAGGGCATCATCCACCATTCTTTGAATTTGTTCGGGATCCATTATTTTTGGAGATCAAGTGATTAAGTCGTTGCTTTACACTTCGTCTCCAGCGTAGGTCGGATTGTCGTAAGCTTTTGAACTGTCATAATCCAGGGCTGTGAGCCAGAAAGGATCAATGATATGAGATGCAAATGTATGCATGTATGCACAAACAATCAACAAACAAGGACAGTTAGGATGTTCCTTCCAACCTTATATGTAACACCCCTATATCCCATATACGTACATAGCATGCTATTACGATCGTAATATACGTATACCGAATATAGAAATATCATGGATACTAAAGAAATGACTCATCTCTTTACTAAAACATGAAATCAAATTTAAAGTATATAAAAGAGATTATAAAGAACAAAAGACAACATGTTTATTTAAAAGCAGCGGAAATCGTAACAAATTTTTTTACCAATATATATACATCAAAATATTTACCAGTACATATACATCAAAACTCAAATTTTTTTATAAAAACACAAAATATATACATGTTTGGCAGTATCTCTTCGATCTTTAAGCTTCACTATCAACACCACAGATCTAGACTCTACTCGACCTAGAGGAACTTTCTGGTTCTTCCCTGTTACCCGCGCGATAAATCATAATCGCGCTAAGCCAACGGCTTAGTGATACAAACTATAATAGTATTATGCTTTGATGCAATGTCAATGTCACACAATCAATTCTATACACTATTCATAAGAAACATTTTAATTCAATATCTTACTTTGCTTAAGATCATAACAAACATTTATTCTTAACAACACATTTATGCAATCTCAACAAACTTATTATTCATTGAATTCACCATTCAAGAATCACATTAAAAGCAAAGACAAGCATGGGCCCAAAACACACTAATATGCCATTCAACTTTCAGAGTTAATGTTTTGGTTTAATTATCACATTTATCATTATCCCAACTAGGCTTCAAGGATTAAGATTCAACCAAGCTTCAAGGGGAACAAAGCATGCTAAGTATCAACCCAACTTGGCTTCAAGAACCAACCCAACCTAGCTTCAAGGGTTGTAACATCTCAATTAGGCTTCAAGGACTAGATCCAATCAAGCTTCAAGGGGAGTAAAACATGTTAAACTTCAACCCAACTTGACTTCAAGGATCAAGCCCAACCTAACTTCAAGAGATTGTTACTATTAGGCATGCCACCAACAACAAAACTCTGAAAATGAATAACATATTAGACACACAATTGATTTATTATCTCATTATCAATTCCATTCTTAATTCTCATCATCATTTAGGCATACATGCCTCATTTATTTCAATTGAAACATCTTAGCCAATCACAATGGCCTCATATTTCATTTGGAACCTGTAATATCCTCATATATGGTCTAAAAGTTTTGATTAAGTTGTTGATGTTGTTGTTATTGTTGTTGTAGTGATATATTGGATTGAATATATGTGTTAAATTGCAAGAGAAAAGATATTGGAAAGTGAATGCTTGTGTATATGTGTTTTGGGGAAAAGAATTAGGGTTTAGAGAGAATGGTATATGTTGTATATATGATGATATATATAACATATAAATTGGTCAAATGAAGAGTCAATGGAAGAGATATTTATTTGTGTTGAGTGTGTAATTACATATAAGGGCTTATATGAGACAAAAAGTTAGTTAAATGGTTGAGGGCATTTTGGTAATTACTTGGATAAGATCACTTGGTGGAGATTAAAAGCAAAATTTGACTTTGTGTCTTCATCATTTTCTTCTTTCTTTCAAGAAGTGGCCGGCTCTCCAAAAACCAAAAGGAAAGAGAGGTGTTCTTGATGCTTGAAGCAAATTGAAGAAGCAATCAAAGGACTTGGTTAAAGATTTATGAAATTTCTTCATTTGAGGTAAGATCTTTTCCTTGATTTCTTCTTTTCTTTTGAAGGGGTGTTTGAAGTGAATTAGGGTTGGAAGGATGTTGATTTTGGAAGATGGAGAAGGATGTTGATTTTGGAAGATGGAGAAGGATGTTGGTTTTTAGGGTTTTGAAGTGGTTGTGTTTAAATTGTGATGTTAATGTGTTATTAAAGTGATTATTGTGATGATTGTGTAAGATATGTGTTTATGTTGTTGAGTGTACCTATTTGAATGAATTTGTGTTGTGCATGATGTGTTAAAATGTATTTATAAGATTGTTGGACACATTTAGGGTTTGGTTTTCAAATGACACGGCCAAAAGCAAAGGAGAGACACGGCCAAGTCATGGAACTTTTGGGCGTGTTGGATTAATTTTGAGAGACACAGCCGTGTCCCCAAGCCGTGTTAGCTACTGTGATTTTTGGTTGAGAGACACGGCCACAAGCTTGGCCGTGTCCCTTGCCCGTGTTGCTTACTGTCCAATTGGTTTGAGTGACACGGCCACAAGCTTGGCCGTGTTCCTCAAGGGTGCTGCCCGTGTCCCTCAAATGTGTTGGTTAGGGTTTTATTTCTTTGTTCTAAATTGTATTGTTTTGGTTCTTCAAAGGTGGGTTGGTCCCTAAACCTAAACATAAACACTTTAAATATACTTAAAGCATGGAAAGCCCTAATCAAATGGATGTGGAAGATCATAAAGCTATAAATGATATAAATTGTTCTTTGCCCTAATTGCATTGTTGAGATTGAACAATATTATGTTATGCAATGTAAATGGTAATGTGTTTCATGAGTAATGTATATTGAAATGTTATATCAAAGATGTTATGATGATTCAAATAAGATGTGAAATGTGATGTAAAGCCATTGTGATTGGCTATGATGATATAATTGAATGATGTATGGCATGTTTGCCTAATTGATGAGAAAGATTGAGAAAGAGTTTGATAAAGAGAATAATGAAATAAGTGTATGCTTAATATGATATTCAGTTTCAGAGTTCTGGTTTTTGGAGGCATGCCTATTTAATGAAAGGTAACAGTCTTGCCGGGTTGAGGATATCCTCGAGTTAGATGAGTTGATGATCCAAGAGATCGAGTCTGTTACGCTATCCATGGATAGAGATATATATATGTATATGTTGCCTACGGGCTTGATAATGGTGTTTATGAACCAAAGCAGTAACTCTGAATTCTGAATATCGTATTAAGTACTTGATGGGCCCATAGGTGTCTAGGTTTTATGTATATCATAAATGATGTTCTAATGTAATGAAATGTTAATATTACTTAAATGATGAAACGAAATATTCACGGAATATTGTTTGTTGAATATGATCTTTATGGTTTGAGTGTGTATCATTGATGTGGATTTGTTAATACATATATGAAACATTGCATTGCACTAAAGCATAACATTAGCATGAATTGTCTTACTAAGCCCTTGGCTTAGCGCGATAGTGTTTAATCGCGCAGGTAATAGAGTTGAACCCGAGAGTTCTTCGAGACCCAGTGAGAGTAGACATTGAAGCGTGGATATTGGGACTTAAAGATCAGAGGAGATTTGCCAATCATGTACTACTCCTTTATATTTTGAAAAGTTTTTGTTTATAATGTAAATATATGTATAATTGTAAATATGTATTCAAATGTTTTCATATATGTACCTATTTTATATCTTCCGCTGTGTAATATTTAAATGTATGTATATATATCTAATATGTTTTGTTTATAAGTAAATGATTTACTTTTCTATAATATATAACGATAAGGGTATTGTATCAAGTTTAAAATGTTTTGAATGTTAAGAAAATCCGTAGCATTCCTATGTTCAGTGCACGTATACTACATTGGGGTGTTTGTAGTGTGTGTGTATTGGATGTGGGGGGGTTACAGAACCATTATAGCCAATCACAATAATTTTTGCATCTTATCTCATATCACATTAGAGCAATTCATCATATCTTTCACATGTCATATTACATTTCATTACCATATAAGCAAACATACTTTCACCATCCTAGTTACATCATTGTAAACAATCACATTGTTTTCACATTTCATCATATCTCAATTCATTATACAAGTGTACACACCCAATTGTCTTAACATACATTTTATATTATGCCAAAATAACATTATTACTATTCATCAACAATGCATTAGTTTTCTTAACACATTTACAAACAAGTGTGTTAAGCCTCAACATCTTAAAAATGTATGCAATAATGTAGTTTGTACTTACCTCAAGAACACTAACAAAATCCTATACTCTTCTTCTTTTTCTTCCAAAAGTTCTTCACTTTCTAAATTAGGGCAAATCACTTCCTTCCAAAACCTAATCCAAAAATTGATACAATACATGAGTTCCAATACAATTTATCACTTATAAACCTCATTTAAGACCCTTAGATCACAAAGTATAATTCAACATCACATTTTAAAGCCCACGGCCGTGGCCACCCCAACCCCCACGGGCGTGGGTTAGAGAATAGTTCTGTCTCCCTTGCTCCAAACCTCCACGACCATGGCTACAAATGGCCACGACCATGGCAACCAAGGGCCACGGGCGTGGCATCTAGAATGCTACTGCCTTCCATCAAAATCACATATTTTGAGGTTACAACTCCAACAAACACAAACAACATGAAAATCTATGAAATCAATTGATCAAACTCAAGTTAAACCTCACTCATCACTTCAAAACCCTAATACAACACAACTTACTCTTTCAACTCAAACACCAACTTAACTTCTCATCTTAAAATCAATTTCCACACTTATAAACACATCACAAACACACCTAATCATACAATCAACAAATCATAACTCAACTCAAACACAACTTCAAAAAGAACAAAGGAAAACAAGAGAGAACTTACCAAAATTGAGGCAATTTCACAAATCTCCAACTTAATCCCTTGATTCTTCCTTCAATTTGAGCTTAGAACTTCAAGATCCTCTCTTGCTCTCTTGCTTTCTTTTGTCTTTGGATGAGCCGGCCACACACATGGAAAAGAAGAAAAGATGATGAAGAAACAAAGTCAACTTCTCTTTAAATCTCCACAAGTGTTCCAAAAAGACAATTACCAACATACCCTCTTCTCACTTGTTCTAGCTTTCTTCTTAATCAAGTGCCCTTTATAGTAATTTCACATACAACAATTAAAATATCTTCTTCCCTTGACCCCTCATTTTGACCAACATATATGTTATATATATTACCATATACCCAACATATACACTTTCTCTCTACACATTACTTTACTTTTTAAACAATACATAGACATTCTCTTTTCAATTTCTTTTCTTATCAACGTAACATATACACATAATTCAAACAAACAACAATTATATCCAAACTTCTAGGGAACACTTTGGGATATTACAATTCTCCCCCTCTAAAAAGAAATTTCATCCTCGAAATTACCTGATATCAAGTCTGAAACAGTTGGGGATACTGATTTCGCATTACTTGTTCACTTTCCCAAGTTGCTTCTTCTTTTGCATGATTCTTCCACAAAACTTTCACAAGTGGCACTTTCTTATTTCTCAATTGTTTCACTTCACGTGCTAAAACAACAATTGGTTCTTCTTCAAATGTCAGATCCGAACTCACTTCAATAGATTCAACTGGCAAGATATGAGATGGATCCGATCTATACTTTCTCAACATAGAAACATGGAGGACATTATGAATCCTATCCAATTCAGGTGGCAAAGCAAGCCGATAAGCAACTGGTCCGATTCTTTCCAATACTTCATAAGGTCCAATGAAACGAGGACTTAGCTTCCCTCTTCGACCAAATCTCAAATTTTTTTTCCAAGGAGACACTTTCAAAAATACTTTATCTCCCACATTATACTCAATGTCTCTCCTCTTCAAATCTGAATAAGACTTATGTCGGTCTGAAGCTGCTTTCAATCTTTCTCGAATCACTTTTACTTTCCTTTCAGTTTCTATAACTAAATCAGGACCAATTAATTTGCCTTCTCCAATTTCATTCCAACATAAAGGTGTCCTACACCGTCGACCATACAATGCATCAAATGGCGCCATACCAATGCTGGATTGATGACTGTTATTATAAGCAAATTCCACAAGTGGCAAGAATCTGTCCCAACTTCCAGAGAAATCAATGACACAGCTTCTCAACATATCCTCGATAATCTGTATCACTCTCTCTGACTGCCCATCTGTCTGCGGATGAAAAGTAGTGCTAAAGTGCAATCGAGAACCCAATGCACCATGTAAACTCTTCCAAAATCTAGAAGTAAACCGGGGATCTCGATCAGACACTAAGGAAATTGGGACACCATGCAACTTTACAATCTCATGGATATACAGCTCGGCCAACCTTTCCAGAGAATAATCCATCCGAACCGGAAGAAAATGAGCTGTCTTAGTCAACCTGTCGATAATCACCCAAATAGCATCATGCTTCCTTTGTGTCAATGGCAAACCAGACACAAAATCCATTGTTACTCTTTTCCATTTCCATTCAGGCACTGATAAAGGTTGAAGTAACCCTGTTGGAACTTGATGCTCAGCTTTTACCCTCTGACATGTGAGACACTTGGATACAAACTCCGCTATGTCTCTCTTCATATCGGACCACCAGTAATACTGTTTCAAATCATGATACATTTTCATATTGCCCGGATGCATAACAAATACTGACTGATGTGCTTCTTCTAAAATAATCCTTCTCAAATTAGCAACATCAGGTACACACAATCTATTCTTAAACCAAAGACTCCCATCACTTCTCACAATAAAATCTCGACTCTTTCCATTCTGACAATCTGAAACAATCTTTTGAATCTTCTCATCAGCCAACTGAGCCTCTTTAATTTGATCTAACAATACTGGTTTCAATTGCAACTGTGCCAACAATGCACCATCATCACAAGATACAAAGCTAGCATGCAACGCTCTCAACTCAACAAGCAACGAGAGTGAATAAACAGTCAAGCCTGCTAAAGACTTCCTACTCAAGGCATCAGCAACAACATTTGCCTTACCAGGATGATAATCAATTAAACAATCGTAGTCTTTAATCAGTTCCAACCACCTCCTTTTCCGAAGATTTAGCTCCTTCTGAACACCCAAATATTTCAAACTTTAATGGTCTGTATAGATAAAACACTTCTCCCTATATAAATAGTGTCGCCAAATCTTCAATGCAAACACAATGGCTGCTAACTCCAAATCATGGGTCGGATAATTGAGCTCATGCGGCTTCAACTGCCAAGAAGCATAAGCTACAACTTTACCCTCTTGCATTAAGACACAACCTAAACCATTATATGAAGCATCACTATAAATCACATATGGTTTATCTTCCATAGGCAAAGTAAGAACGGGTGCTTGAGTCAACATCTCTTTCAACTGTTCAAAGCTAGCCTGACACTGATCTGTCCACACAAATCTAACTCCCTTTCGAAGTAATCTGGTAAGTGGAGTAGCTATCAAAGAGAACCCTTTCACAAACCGTCTGTAATAGCCTGCCAAACCCAGAAAACTTCTAATTTCAGTTACAGATTTCGGTGGACTCCAATTCAAAATAGCTTCAACTTTACTTGGATCAACCCTTATCCCATCTGCTGAAACTACATGGCCCAGAAAAGTAACTTGGTCAAGCCAAAACTCACATTTTGACAGTTTAGCATACAATTGCTTCTCTCTCAAGATTTGTAACACAATCCGCAAATGCTTATCATGCTCTTCCTCATTACGTGAATACACCAGAATATCATCAATGAAGACCACTACAAATTGATCTAGATAGGGCCTATACACCCTATTCATCAAATCCATGAAAGATGCAGGTGCATTCGTCAACCCAAAAGGCATTACTAAAAACTCATAATGCCCATACCTGGTGCGGAAAGCTGTCTTAGAAACATCTTCAGCTCCCCTCAACTGATGGTACCCTGATCTCAAATCAATCTTAGAAAACACTGCTGCACCCTTCAATTGATCAAAGAGATCATCAATTCTAGGAAAAGGATATTTATTTTTAATAGTCACCTTGTTTAATTGCCTATAATCAATGCATAGCCTCATGGTACCATCCTTCTTTTTCACAAACAAAATAGGAGCTCCCCACGGTGAAACACTAGGGCGAACAAACCCTTTATCCAACAACTCCTGCAACTGCACCTTTAACTCTCTCAACTTAGCAGGTGCCATTCTATAAGGAGTAATAGAATTAGGAGTGGTACCAGGCAATAATTCGATAACAAACTCCACCTCTCTCTCAGGAGGCAACCCTGGCAACTCTTCTGGAAACACATCTGGAAACTCTGCAACTGTGGGTATACTATCAAGTTGAGAACCTACTACTCTAGTATCCAAAATATGAGCAAGATAAGCATCACACCCTTTTCTAATCAACCTCCTAGCTGTTACAGCTGAAACAAACAAGGATGCAAGCTGTTTCTGCTCACTAGATACTATCACCATTCTACCATCACCGGTTCTCAAAGTAAAATGTTTCTTCTGACAGTCTACCTCAGCTTCATGTCTAGATAACCAGTCCATACCCAGGATCAAATCATATTCCTTAAAAGGCATTTCGATCAAATCACCCAAGAACTCCTCACCTTGTACCACTACTGCACTATCTCGGTGCACTTTGTTAACAATCACACTATGCCCTAAAGGATTTGTCACCAATACATCAAATCCTACGGACTCAGCATGCAATTCAGACGCAGGCAAAACAGATGCACTAATATATGAATAAGTGGATCCTGGATCAATCAAAGCAAATACAGAAATACCAAATAAAGAGAATGTACCAGCTATGACTGCTGAAGCATTTGGCTGCCTCTGCATCACATACATCCTCTGAGAAGATCCAGTCTCCTCGGGTCTACTCTCCCTAGACGTAGAACCTCCTCTAGGACTGAACCCAGATCTACCTCCTCTGCTGAAACTTCTACCTCCTCGACCTCCCCTCACACTAGGTCGAGAAGCTGCCGAATCTACCGACATCTGTTCCTGCCTCTCAGGACAGTCTCTAACAAAATGATCAGGTGATCCACATCTGAAACATACCCCTGCTACACCTGTCTTCCAACAAGTACCACCATGTGGCCTACCACAATGAAGACATACTGGTAGAGTGGAATTCTGTATCACTGGGGTTGGAGCACTCGCCACTGAAACTGTAGGTCTCGATCTCTGCCTATGAAACTGTACTGACCTACCAGCTGGCCTCTGACTCCTACTAACCCGAGGAACAAAACTTCCTTTACCTCTTTTCACAGATGAAGACCCTGCCTCAAACTGGGGTCTCCTCACCCTGATCTCCTCTTCAGAAGCAGCTGCAATGCCCTGAGCTCTTTCCACACTCCTAGCTACTGCAACAAGCTGGGAAAAATTATGATATCGAGATCCAGCCACAAGACACATAATAGAGGGCCTCAATCCCTCCTCAAATCTCCTACACCTATCAATCTCATCAGATATGATACCCCCAGCATAATGGCTCAACCGGATGAACTCAACCTCATATTCTGTTACAGTCTGGTTATCTTGCTTCAAACTCAAAAACTCCATCTTCTTCACATCTTTATACTCCCTCGGAGTATACTTCAATTCAAACTCTCTTAGAAAATCAGCATAGGACAAGGTAGGTGGATCATCCATAGCATGGGGCACTGTCTTCCACCAATCATATGCATCCTTCTATAGCAGTGATCTAGCATAGTCAAAATTTTCTTCTGGAGTGGCTTGCAACTGAATGAATATCCTCTGTACTTTATCTAGCCACTGCTCAGGTACAGCTGGATCAATAGTACCCAGAAAATCTTCTGCTCCATACTTTCTTAATTTGTCATAATGTCTCACCAGTACCAATGGCTGTGGTGGTGGTGGCGGTGGTTGCACTGGTGCTTGCCTAAACAATTCTACCACATGTCTAAGCCAACCCGGCGGAGCCTCCTCATCTACTGGTCTCCCTGACACAGAAGCAGGTACCTCTCCAACACTATCCACTCTAGCTCCATTTCTAACCTCATCAGGAGCTACACTCTCAGCACTACCCTCTACTGACTGACGTAAGTGAGAATCCATCACAACCTATATCTGCAAACACAGCAGAATACATCTCATTAAAGATCAGAGACTGCCAATACCAAACATGTATTTTATTCAAAAACCCACTTTTAAAATCAAAATATTCTTTTTCTTGCAATTCACCTAGGTTGAGAATCTCAAACCTAGGCTCTGATACCAAAACAATTGTAACACCCCTATATCCCATATATGTACATAGCATGCTATTACGATCATAATATACGTATACCGAATATAGAAATATCACGGATACTAAAGAAATGACTCATCTCTTTACTAAAACATGAAATCAAATTTAAAGTATATAAAAGAGATTATAAAGAACAAAAGACAACATGTTTATTTAAAAGCAGCGGAAATCGTAACAAATTTTTTTACCAATATATATACATCAAAATATTTACCAGTACATATACATCAAAACTCAAATTTTTTTATAAAAACACAAAATATATACATGTTTGGCAGTATCTCTTCGATCTTTAAGCTTCACTATCAACATCACAGATCTTTAAGCAATGTCCAAACAAAACAAAAAAAATAAATGGACACCCATCCAAGGATGGAAATATGTCCTTACATCACATGCCTAGATAGGACACCCACCAAAAGGTAGAAACATGCCCTTTACAAAGGTTCTAAAATAGAAAAGAAAATTAAATTACATGATGTTTAACTAATGAGGTACCCACCAAGTGGAAACATACCTCTTACAACTTTTGGAAGTCTAAATTGATTGATAAAAGTAAATAATCATCCATAATAAATAAATCATTCATGAAGAGTATTAACCAAAATATAAAACAAACATCCATCCATGATAAATTAAATAAATCAAGTATTAAAATTAAATAAATTAAAGCATAAGAAATAAATCAAGGTATAAATAAATATGGAATTGAATAAAACAAATAAAAGTTCAAGTATAGCTACTTTTTTCTATTTAGGGTTATTTACCTCATGTGTTAAGGCTTTGGAAATTCTAAAGTTTAAGCTACTATGACTTTTTAGGTAATTAAAATAGATTAGGTTTTATGTTTTTTAAAGGTTAGCAAGACACTTTGATTAAACAAATTAAGATTTGAATGATGAAATAATAAAACTTGAGTTTTAGACACTTTTGAAATATTTTTTAATTCATGTTTTTAAAATAGTGAATTAAGCTACTGTAGCTTTTTTTTTTTGAGTTTTTTATGTTTTAAATGGTTTAAAGTTCATAAAAATTAGGAATTAAGGTTTTAAAGGGTTAGGGTTCATTATTTTAGGTTTAAAATATGATTTTTGGATTTAGGCTCTTAGAATTTAGTTCACGTGTAATGTATAACTTTTAGGGTTTTTAAAAAGCAATTTGATATTTTATGAGATTTTATGAACTTAAACACATGAATTGAAGTTTTTATAAGTAGAAAAGATGTTTTTTAATGTTTTTTTGATGAAATAAAACCTACTTTAAAATATTAAAAGATGCAGAATTTGATTTTGATTTTATTGAAAAATATGCTAAATTAGAGTTTTAAGGGTTTTTAAGAAGAAAAAATAACAATTTTAAATCTTTTTATAAAAGAGAGCCACGATTTTAATGTTCTATACTTGGAAAAATTAAATTAAAACTCTAAGATTTTTGATTTAAAAAGAACCTAAAATTTTATAGATTTGGCTATTGTAAAACATAAATCAAAAGAATTAAAACATACCTTCTTTTGTTGATTCACCAAAAAATAACTCTTCTTGGATGAACTAGCTCCAAAGACAAGCTTTGATTGCCTCTTTTCTTCCCCCTTTTTCGTGCTACTGCTGCTATTGCTGCTATAAATATTAATCGAATTGAGTTTTTCCTTTCCTTCCTTGATTTGGTTTCAAAACCTAAAGCTATCATGAAAAGTTTTTTTCTCCTTTGATTTGGTTTAATTGGTCCTTATTTATAGTGGTTTTTAGGTTGTTTATTCCTAATTAATTAAGGTAAGTAATAATAATAAAAAAAAGAAATTAAAACCTAATTGGATTAGAATTCTAAAAATTGCAGCTGAAAAATTTGCGCTGGCAAAAATTCTGGCGACGGGCCCGTGGGCGTGCCAGCCCGTAGGCGCGCCAGCGTGCCAGCCCGCGGGATCCTGTGGGCGAAACGCCCGCAGGCCTGCGGGGGAGCCACTGTTGGCCCGACGGCCCGCGCGACCACTTTTTGCTGCCGATTTTTTTCCGACTCCGATTTTTATTTTTATTTTTATTTTTAATTTTTATTTGTTTATTTTCATTTTTTACTACTAAAAATTAGATACCAAGGTAAAAATTATTTAATTAAAATTATTTTGGACCAATTAAACAACAAAAATCATTTTGGACTAAATAAAGCACAATGGACCGGATTGGGTCAAAAATTAAGGGTCTACAGTTTGCCCCCTGCTTGAATGATCTGAAACCTTAGTGAAAGAGAGTGAAAAGCAACAAAACTTAATTTTTGATGTGGCGACTTGTTTTGGGTTCTGGACCCGATTTTGGATACTCAATCCTAAACGAGACTTGGATACTCGATATTAATTTTGATTGGGATACTTGATCTTAACTTGATTTGGATACTCGATCCCAAATTGGATTGGGATACTCGATCCTAAATTGGATTCGGATACTCGATCCTAAATTGGGTTGGGATACTCGATCCTAACTTGATTTGGATGCTCGATCCTAAACTGGATTCGGATACTCGATCCTAACTAGATTTAGATACTCGATCCTAAATTGGATTTGGATACTCGATCCTAAATTGGATTTGGATAATCGATCCTAAATTGGATTGGGATACTCGATCCTAAATGGACTTGGATACTCGATCCTAAACTGGATTTGGATACTCGATCCTAAACTGGATTGGGATACTCGATCCTAAATGGATTTGGATACTTGATCCTAAATCGAATTTGGATACTCGATCCGAAATTGGATTGGGATACTCGATCCTAACTTGATTTGGATACTCGATCCTAAATTAGATTTGGATACTCGATCCTAAATTGGATTGGGATACTCGATCCTAACTAGACTTGGATACTCGATCCTAAACTGGATTTGGATACTCGATCCTAAATTGGATCTGGATACTCGATCCTAAATTGGATTAGGATACTCGATCCTAACTGGACTTGGATACTCGATCCTAAACTAAATTTGGATACTCGATCCTAAACTGGATTGGGATACTCGATCCTAACTTGATTTGGATACTCGATCCTAAACTTGATTGGGATACTCGATCCTTAATGGATTTGGATACTTGATCCTAACTGGATTTGGATACTCGATCCTAAATTGGATCTGGATACTCGATCCTAAATTGGATTAGGATACTCGATCCTAACTGGACTTGGTTACTCGATCCTAAACTGGATTTGGATACTCGATCCTAAACTGGATTGGGATACTCGATCCTAACTTGATTTGGATACTCGATCCTAAACTTGATTGGGATACTCGATCCTAAATGGATTTGGATACTCGATCCTAAATCGAATTTGGATACTAGATCCGAAATTGGATTGGGATACTCGATCCTAACTTGATTTGGATACTCGATCCTAAATTGGATTTGGATACTCGATCCTAAATTGGATTGGGATACTCGATCCTAACTTGATTTGGATACTCGATCCTAAATTGGATTTGGATACTCGATCCTAAATTGGATTGGGATACTCGATCCTAACTGGATAGGGATACTCGATCCTAAACTGGATTGGGATACTCGATCCTAAATTGATTTGGGATACTCGATCCTAAACTAGATTTGGATACTCGATCCTATCTGGATTTGGGTACCCGATCCTAAATTGGATTGGGATACTCGATCCTAAATTGGGTTTGGATACTCGATCCTAAATTGATTTGGGATACTCGATCCTAAACTAGATTTGGATACTCGATCTTGATTGGATTTGGATACTCGATCCTAACTTGGGTACTTTGACTTGAGATTTGAATCTATTTTAATTTAATTTAGGCATTTGGACCCGAGATTAGATTTGATTTGGGTACTTGGACCCGAGAATGGGTACTTGGACCCGAGAATGAATTTGACTAACCTTTAATCATTTGAGAAGTCTGACTGCTCCGGCTGTTCTATGCTATGTGATTCTTCATAATCAAAATGGATCTTCATCCTTTGAGATCGGGTCTTTACCCTTGAAAGTGGATCTTCATCCTTTGAGATCGGGTCTTCACCCTTGAAAATGGATCTTCATCCTTTGAGATCGTGTCTTCACCCTTGAAAATGGATCTTCATCCTTTGAGATTGGGTCTTCACCCTGGCTTCAGCTCTTTTAGCTGGATTGGTCTTTTGTCTTTTGCATCTTTATTCTTTTGAGAGTTCTAATTGTTCCATTCTTTTGTTCTTTCTTTTTGCAGATATTTGGTTATTTTAATTGGACCTTATATCCTCTCCTTGCCCCCCTACGTGGCAAAATATTTGTAAGTGAGATTAAAAATATTTGGTATATAAACTCAAAAAATTGAAAAGGAGAAACTTTGCCCCCTGTGTAGGCTCAAACCAAAGATTTTTTCCATGCAAGCTTTGATTGATGTTGTTGTTGTCTAGTTCTTCGTACAAGAACTTATTTCTTCTCTTTGCAAAATTACTGGAGTTTTCTCAAGCAATGGGCCTTTTATGCCCCCTGATTCGATATCTTCTTTTGATTCTTTACTTCACAAGGTGTTTGCTGTTCATTTTGCCAAAGAATAGACAACACAAGACAAGAAAGTGCGATGTGATATGCTCATGTATGCATGATATGCATGAATAATACTTACAGTGGTTCCATGACTCACAGACCGAGGCGATCAGCAGAAGTATTCTCATTGGTTCTGTTTTGATGCTTGTTCAAGTCTTGCATTAGAATGATCGAAAGCTTTGCATTTGTGGCTTTTATCTTCAAGATGTTGAAAACATGAGTGGTGGAGATCCCAAGTTGCAGAGTCAGGGATACATCCTTTTTATATTTCATTATGACCTTGCCAATAATCATTTCCTTTGCCCAATATGTCCTTTGGAGGTTCAATATACTTCCCTTAACTTGAAGGCTTTGTTATGACAAAACACTTTTTTTTTTTGAAATTTTTAAAATTTTTCATTTTGAAATCAAATGTTGGCTTTGCCAAATTAATGTCTATGTACCTCAGAACTTGATTTTTCCAAATTAACATATCTATAACATGACAACCCTAGTTACCGTACTAAACTCGGGGATTATTTCTACTTAAGCAAGAATTGTTGCACTTCAGATAGGCACATACACATTACTTGGCCAAAGGTCTCATTGAGTTTAAATATTGTCTATCTCATATGCATGCTTATCCAAACTATCTCCACTAATAGACTCTACCTACCAAGAGAGATCAATAGGTCTTTGACAGGCTTGAAATGGGGTCTATAAGGGACATGGGTTAAATGAAGGCCATTTTGAGATAGGAGCTGGTGTGACACAATGGACAAACCCTCACACTATAAATTTCTTGTTTGAATTTTAGGCGGTTTGGAGGCAATCTTGCTAGACTCCAAATTCCTCTTGGAATTAATCTGGATCTTGATCAGGACAGTCTTTGCTCTTACAAAAAGTTTAAGACCCAAATTCATTTCTTTTCTTCTTTTCTCTTTTCTTTCATTTCATTTTTCTTACTCCTCCCTTTCTTTGATCATTTTGTCATTTTGTCCTTCTTCCTTGTATGATTGTCAAGTACAGAACTTTTAAGCACTGAATGGTCTTTCTCCTTTTTCTCTAATTTTAATTGAATCTTTGGTTGGGTTGGACCAGTTCAAGTCAAATCGTCCTTATAAACCAAATGGAAGCCTTTTGTTGTCTTAGGTAAAAGAGAACTCAGTCGGCTTTTTGAACCATTTTGGGTTTTCTTTTTCTTTTCTTTCTCTCTTTTTTTTCTTTTTCTTTTTCTTTTGTCTCACATTTTTTCCTTTTTCTTTTTTCTTTTTTTTCTTCTCTTCTTTCTCTTTTTTTTTTGCTTGGCTCTAGCTCTAAAAGAGTTGTCTCGTTTATACTAACTTGGCTTCAAATAATGGATGAGTGGAGTGACATAAATCTTCTTTAACAGGGATAAATCATTTGTTACTCTGATGTTGATGTTGTCTTGATATATTAAGGGAACTTCAACTACCCTTAAGGTTTTGAGAACATCAACTATCCTTATGGTCTTGAAAAATCAACTATCTTCATGGTCTTGAGAGCTTCAACTATCCTTAAGATCTTGACTAATCATTGCTTTCTTTGATCTTCTTGCCTATTCATCTTAGTGATCATAAGACTTGTCAAAAATATCACAACAGCTCAAGGTAGGTTGTTGAGGTTATATGCCAATGAAAAGAAAGCTAAAATTTTATGAAGGCTCAAAGGGTCAACTAGGGATTGATATTTAATTGGGTGGATACTAGTTGTTGGCTAACCAAACAATGCCTAGATCATTTCTCTCTTAAATAAGTAGAGTTCAATTTCGCCTCGAAAGTTTGTCAAAGCATGTTCTAAGACTGACTAAGACCTAGACAAAGATAATTATGCAGGAGCCCTCTCTAAGTAAGCATACACAACTCAATGCTATAGAGTAATTCCCTCATCTAGTAAAGTCATTCGAGTCATGATGCCTAGACACATTAATTTATAAACATCAAGCTAAATTCCTCGTTGGTTGAGCATCAAAATGAACAAAGACCAACAAAATTTTGATGAAAGTAATTTATTTAAAGCAACTTTAAGTTTGAAAAACACGATTGTTCCAATTTAAATATTAAAGAAAGTAAAATTGAAAAGCAACATTCAAGCTAAGGAAAGTTCATTGAGTTGGCGTCGTAGACACTTCATTTATCTAGACATATCATTAAAGATCATTACTTCATCATCATCCACAGTTAATCCAAACTTGTTTAGTTGTACATCCTCTTTAGCGGCTTCTCTATCCATATCATGATGAGATGACAAGATAAAACTCTACATGAAGGTTGCAAGAGGTGGTGCCCTTCCAATTTTAAGCAGAGGCTTATTCCTAGTGTTGGGCTTATTAGGCTCAAGCAGCTTTCCACTATCAATTAAATTCTGGATCTCATACCTTAATCGGGTACACTTATCAGTCTCATGTCCTTGAGTCTGATGAAATTGACAAAAAGCTTTAGTATTAAATTTTGGGGGTAATGGACTAGGTAAAGGTCAAGGAGCCAATGGTTGTAACAACCCTTTCTTTTGTAGCTTATCAAAGACCCAAGACAAAGGCTTCCCCAGATCTGAAAATTTACGCTTCTTTGTTGGCCTAGTTGTTGCATCTTTCTCAACATCTCCTCTTTCCCTTTGACTTTTCCCACTAGGGTGATAGCCGCTCTTATTGCTCCACTTAGATAGCACATGGTTCGGTTGGTCTTGTAGAATCAGGATTAATCTCTCATTTTTCATTCGATCTCTATCAGTAGACATGTTCCTTGTTAATTCTGCCTTTCCCTTCTTTCTTATGTCAATGGGAGATGCCTCATTAGCATTGTTAATGATCTCTAGAATTTCAATCAACTGGGCCTTCATAATTTCAACCAATTGGTCTTGTAGTTCGGCCATCCTTGCTTTGACAACTTCATCAATTATATCCCTTAGCTGGTTTGCATTCATCCTTCCAATGAGGCACTTGAATTAAAGTCAATGTTGTAGATGGTATTGTTGTATGCTCTTGAATTGTCGTACTTCAGGTCTATGAGCCAGAGAGGATCAATGATATGAGATACAAATGTATGCATGTATGCACAAACAATCAACAAAGAAAGATAATTAGGACGTTCCTTCCAACCTTATAACATCCACACACGAATGGCGAGTCTCTTTTCCTAGGTATATGGTTAACAAAATACCAATATGGGGTATCTTGCTTTTGAATAATTCCCTCGGACATTTCAACCAATAGTTATATCCTTGAAAATGGAAATCAATCCATGATAATTCCCATTAATTAAGTTTTAATCTATTCAACCAACTAAAGTAGCTTTTATGCTATGTTGGATTAAAATGAAATTAAGAGGTTTATTATAAATAGATTTCTCACTTGAACAAGTAACTAATGATTCATGCCAAAAATAAGCCCATGGTTAATTTATTCTTAGTGTAAACTAGGCCCACAATTGATTTTTGGTATTTCATAATTGACCTAAATATTTTTGCAAGCTCTTTGTAAAAATGGTCGGGTGAAAATAGTTTTGTTTCTAAACCCATTGTAAAAGATTTTAGAAAAATGGATTTTGGGCTTAGTATTTGGGCCATGGGCCAAAGAATTTTTGATTAGTTTTTAGAAGAGTCTTATGTCCAAAGACCATTTTGAAAAGTTTTGAAAAATAGTTTTGGTCTTTTGGATTTTAAGAAAAATTTATTTTGAGCTTGCAAATGTACTTAGGTCATATTAGAAGAAGAACAAACCAAATAAGCCATGATTTAAACTAAGATAAACTAACCATAGTCAAACAACATGCATTTGGGGTAAAACCTAAGGAAAGTAACTAGGCCAATTACATGAGCTTTAGTCTTTGGGTAGAAAGGCTTAGGTTCCCATAGCAAGTATATACCAAATGGTACGAGGCTATGAGTGGTTATGCCATGCTCGATCTCCATACCTTGAGTGAAAGTATGGTATCCCTTACATAACATAACACGGGTAACACGGGCATCCTAACTCACGCACACAATGCAATCTAATATGATGCAATGGATAACATCATTATAAGAAAGAATAGAATAATATAAAAACCAAAGGAATCAACTTCTCTTATCCCCAGTGGAGTCGCCACTGTGAGCGGGGATTTTCGCCCCCACTCCCGGTGGAATGGTTCTTGCAACTTCGGCACTGTTTAGGCTTGGGGCCTTAGAGAACACGGACCTAAGTCCGGAGAAAATGGAGTCGCCACCCAGACGGGCCGGGAAAAAGAAAGGGGTGGATGACTCGATTCCTAAGGAATCCCCAACCCCTTAATGGGTTCGGAAAGTTGGGTACATGTGGGGAAGGTGAGAAATGGCCCAGCACCCCCACAACGCCCGGTTCATTGGAACTGGCCTCCTTTACAGGTCTTAATATTATAAAATTCTTAAGTATAATAACATTATCCATACTACACACAATAAAAAGAAAGCATCATTATATTAAAATCAAAGCAATGTCCAAACAAAACAAAAAAAATAAATGGACACCCATCCAAGGATGGAAATATGTCCTTACATCACATGCCTAGATAGGACACCCACCAAAAGGTAGAAACATGCCCTGTACAAAGGTTCTAAAATAGAAAAGAAAATTAAATTACATGATGTTTAACTAATGAGGTACCCACCAAGTGGAAACATACCTCTTACAACTTTTGGAAGTCTAAATTGATTGATAAAAGTAAATAATCATCCATAATAAATAAATCATTCATGAAGAGTATTAACCAAAATATAAAACAAACATCCATCCATGATAAATTAAATAAATCAAGTATTAAAATTAAATAAATTAAAGCATAAGAAATAAATCAAGGTATAAATAAATATGGAATTGAATAAAACAAATAAAAGTTCAAGTATAGCTACTTTTTTCTATTTAGGGTTATTTACCTCATGTGTTAAGGCTTTGGAAATTCTAAAGTTTAAGCTACTATGACTTTTTAGGTAATTAAAATAGATTAGGTTTTATGTTTTTTAAAGGTTAGCAAGACACTTTGATTAAACAAATTAAGATTTGAATGATGAAATAATAAAACTTGAGTTTTAGACACTTTTGAAATATTTTTTAATTCATGTTTTTAAAATAGTGAATTAAGCTACTGTAGCTTTTTTTGAGTTTTTTTATGTTTTTATGTTTTTTATGTTTTAAATGGTTTAAAGTTCATAAAAATTAGGGTTTAAGGTTTTAAAGGGTTAGGGTTCATTATTTTAGGTTTAAAAGATGATTTTTGGATTTAGGCACTTAGAATTTAGTTCACGTGTAATGTATAACTTTTAGGGTTTTTAAAAAGCAATTTGATATTTTATGAGATTTTATGAACTTAATGAATTGAAGTTTTTATAAGTAGAAAAGATGTTTTTTAATGTTTTTTTGATGAAATAAAACCTACTTTAAAATCTTAAAAGATGCAGAATTTGATTTTGATTTTATTGAAAAATATGCTAAATTAGAGTTTTAAGGGTTTTTAAGAAGAAAAAATAACAATTTTAAATCTTTTTATAAAAGAGAGCCACAATTTTAATGTTCTAAACTTGAAAAAATTAAATTAAAACTCTAAGATTTTTGATTTGAAAAGAACCTAAAATTTTATAGATTTGGCTATTGTAAAACATAAATCAAAAGAATTAAAACATACCTTCTTTTGTTGATTCACCAAAAAATAACTCTTCTTGGATGAACTAGCTCCAAAGACAAGCTTTGATTGCCTCTTTTCTTCCCCCTTTTTCGTGCTACTGCTGCTATAAATATTAATTGAATTGAGTTTTTCCTTTCCTTCCTTGATTTGGTTTCAAAACCTAAAGCTATTATGAAAAGTTTTTTTCTCCTTTGATTTGGTTTAATTGATCCTTATTTATAGTGGTTTTTAGGTTGTTTATTCCTAATTAATTAAGGTAAGTAGTAATAATAATAATAAAATAAATTAAAACCTAATTGGATTAGAATTCTAAAAATTGCAGCTGAAAAATTTGCGCTGGCAAAAATTCTGGCGACGGGCCCGTGGGCGTGCCAGCCCGCAGGTGCGCCAGCGTGCCAGCCCGCGGGATCCTGCGGGTGAAACGCCCGCAGGCCTGCGGGGGAGCCACTGTTGGCTCGACGGGCCCGCGCGATCACTTTTTGCTGCCGATTTTTTCCGACTCCGATTTTTATTTTTATTTTTATTTTTAATTTTTATTTGTTTATTTTCATTTTTTACTACTAAAAATTAGATATTAAGGTAAAAATTATTTAATTAAAATTATTTTGGACCAATTAAACAACAAAAATCATTTTGGACTAAATAAAGCACAATGGACCAGATTGGGTCAAAAATTAAGGGTCTACAGCCTCAACATCTTAAAAATGTATGCAATAATGTAGTTTGTACTTACCTCAAGAACACTAACAAAATCCTATACTCTTCTTCTTTTTCTTCCAAAAGTTCTTCACTTTCTAAATTAGGGCAAATCACTTCCTTCCAAAACCTAATCCAAAAATTGATACAATACATGAGTTCCAATACAATTTATCACTTATATACCTCATTTAAGACCCTTAGATCACAAAGTATAATTCAACATCACATTTTAAAGCCCACGGCCGTGGCCACCCCAACCCCCACGGGCGTGGGTTAGAGAATGGTTCTGTCTCCCTTGCTCCAAACCTCCACGGCCATGGCTACAAATGGCCACGACCATGGCAACCAAGGGCCACGGGCGTGGCATCCAGAATGCTACTGCCTTCCATCAAAATCACATATTTTGAGGTTACAACTCCAACAAACACAAACAACATGAAAATCTATGAAAACAATTGATCAAACTCAAGTTAAACATCACTCATCACTTCAAAACCCTAATACAACACAACTTACTATTTCAACTCAAACACCAACTTAACTTCTCATCTTAAAATCAATTTCCACACTTATAAACACATCACAAACACACCTAATCATACAATCAACAAATCATAACTCAACTCAAACACAACTTCAAAAAGAACAAAGGAAAACAAGAGAGAACTTACCAAAATTGAGGCAATTTCACAAATCTCCAACTTAATCCCTTGATTCTTTCTTCAATTTGAGCTTAGAACTTCAAGATCCTCTCTTGATCTCTTGCTTTCTTTTGTCTTTGGATGAGCTGGCCACACACATGGAAAAGAAGAAAAGATGATGAAGAAACAAAGTCAACTTCTCTTTAAATCTCCACCAAGTGTTCTAAAAAGACAATTACCAACATACCCTCTTCTCACTTGTTCTAGCTTTCTTCTTAATCAAGTGCCCTTTATAGTAATTTCACATACAACAATTAAAATATCTTCTTCCCTTGACCCCTCATTTTGACCAACATATATGTTATATATATTACCATATACCCAACATATACACTTTCTCTCTACACATTACTTTCCTTTTTAAACAATACATAAACATTCTCTTTTCAATTTCTTTTCTTATCAATGTAACATATACACATAATTCAAACAAACAACAATTATATCCAAACTTCTAGGGCACACTTTGGGATATTACATTATAACATCCACACACGAATGACGAGTCTCTTTTCCTAGGTATATGGTTAACAAAATACCAACATAGGGTACCTTATTTTTGAATAATTCCCTCAGACGTTTCAACCAATAGTTATATTTTCGAAAATGGAAATCAGTTCACAATAATTCCCATTAATTAGGCTTTAATCCATTCAACCAACTAAAGTAGCTTTTATGCTATATTAGATTAAAACTAAATTAAGAGGTTTATTATAAATAGATTTCTCACTTAAAAAAAGTAACTAATGATTCATGCCAAAAACAAGCCCATGATTAATTATTCTTAGTGTAAACTAGGCTCACAATTGATTTTTGGTATTTCGTAATTGACCTAAATAATTTGCAAGCTCTTTGTAAGAAAAGGTTAGATGAAAATATATTTTATTTCTAAGCCCATTGTAAAAAGATTTTAGAAAAAACATATTTTGGGCTTAGTATTTGGGCCATGAGCAAAAGAATTTTTTTTATTTGTTTTTAGAAAAATTTTATGTACGAAGATCATTTTGAAAATGTTTTGAAAATAGCTTTGGTCTTTTGGATTTAGAGAAAATTTTATTTTGAGCTTAATATGTACTTAGGTCATATTAGAAAATGAGCAAACCAAATAAGCCATGATTTAAGCCAAGACAAATTAACCATAGTCAAACAACATACATTTGGGGTAAAATCCTAAGGAAAGTAACTAGGCCAATTACATGAGCTTTAGTCTTTGGGTAAAATTCTTAGGTTCCCATAGCAAGTATATACCAAATGGTACAAGGCTATAAGTGATTATGCCATGCTCGATCTCCATACCTTGAGTGAAAATATGATATCCCTTACATAACACAACACGGATAACACGGGCGTCCTAACTCACGCACACGATGCAATCTAAGATGATGCAATGGATAATATCATTATAAGAAAGAATAAAATAATATAAAGACCAACATAATCAACTTCTCTTATCCCTAGTGGAGTCGCCACTGTGAGCGGGGATTTTTGCCCCCACTCCCGGTGGAAAGGTTCTTGCGACTTCGACACTATTTAGGCTCGGGGCCTTAGAGAACACGGACCTAAGTCTAGAGAAAATAGAGTCGCCACCCAGACGGGCCGGGAAAAAAGAAAGGGGTGGATGACTCGATTCCTAAGGAATCACTAACCCCCTAATGGGTTTGGAAAGTTGGGTACGTGTGGGGAAGGTGAGAAATGGCCCAGCACCCACACAACGCCCGGTTCATTGGAACCGGTCTCCTTTACAGGTCTTAATATTATAAAATTCTTAAATATAATGATATTATCCATATTACACACAATAGTTAAAATAAAGCATCGATATATTGAAAATCAAAACAATGTCTAAACAAAACAAATAAATGGACACCCATCCGAAGATGGAAACATGCCCTTCATAATCCATGCCTAAATAGGACACCCACCGAAAGGTAGAAACATGTCCTTTACATCGGTTCTAAAAGAGAAGAGCAATTTAAAATACATGATATTTAACTAATGAGGTACCCACCAAGTGGAAACATACCTCTTACAACATTTGGAAATCTAAATAAATCGATAAAAGTAAATAACCGTTCATCATAAATAAATCATTCATCAAAGGTATTAAACATCAATAGAAAATAAACATCCATCCATGATAAATTAAATAAACCAAGCATTGAACCTAAATAAATTAAAGCATATAAAATAAATCAAAGCCTAATCAAATATAAATTTGAATAAAGCAAATAAAGATTCAAATTAGGGCTACTGTTTCTATTTAAAGTTCTTTATTTAACATGTTTAGGGTTTTGGAATTTGTGGGTTTAAGCTACTGTGAATTTTTAAAGGAATTGAGATGGATTAAAGTTTTATAATTTAAGAGGTTGATAAAGTTCTTTAATTAACCAAATTAGTGTTTGAGTGGTAAAATCATGAAACTAGGGTTTGGGCTCTTCAAAACATTAAGTTTATGACTATTAGCTACTGAATTATGTTTTTTAAGCTTACTGTGTAAAATTATAACATTTATGTTTATAAGTTTTTAAAGTTTAAAGGATAAGGTTTTAGAAAAATTAGGGTTTAGGTTAGCTAGTTTAAGGTTTATTATTTTGTTTTAAAGTTGAATTAGGGTTTTAGAATTTTTGAATTAGGGTTTCGGAGAATGCATTAGGTTTTAGGATTTGAAAATCAATTGATAATTTTATGAAACATTTTGAAAATAAACAAAATGATTTAAGGTTTATAGAAAAAGAAAAGATATTTTTTAGGGTTATTTTTTAGGGTTTTTAGAAAGAAACAGAATTCAATTTAAGGTTTTGAAAAATTGGAAAGCAAATTAGGGTTTTGAGGTTTTGAAGAAAAAATAGCAACTTTAAGACTTTTGGAAAATAATTAAACGAATTAAGGTTTTTAAGCTTTAGAAAAGGTGAATTGAGGTTCTAGGGTTTTTTGAATAAAAAAAGATAACTGGATGATTTAAGTCACTGTGAAGAAATTAGACAAATGATGCATACCTCCGTTTGTTGGTTCCACCAAAAATTTCTTCTTGGATGAACAAGAACAAAGACAAGCTTTGTTGCCTTTGATGGATTGAATTGCTTGTTTGCTCTCTCAAAAAATCCGATCTATTTTACTGCCAGAAGGAATTCTTAAAATTCAAAGTTTTCCTCTTCAATTTCGGTCTCAATTTCTCCTCCAAAATCCGATCCCCTTTTTTGTATTGTTTTACTCCTTATTTATAGAAGATTTTTATAGTTAATTCTAGTTATTCACGGAATCTAATATTAATTAAGAAAAGGAAAATGAAACCTAATTGTATTAGGTTTTGAAAAAATTTACGTCGGAAAAATTTAACTAGTGAAAAAACTGTTGCGGAAAAATTACGCTGGCGAAAAAAAACTGTTGCGGAAAAAATACGCTGGCAAAAAAAACTGCAGCAGCTGGCTGCGGGCGCGAATTGGCTTCCTGGGGGCAAAATGGCCCAAGGCCATTTCGCCGCAGCTCTTTTCGGCGATGAAATTTTTCGTCGCCGATTTTTCGTCGTCGATTTTTTTATTTGTTTATTTTTATTTTTTATTAAGAAAAATTAGATAATAAAGCAAAAATTATTTAATTAAGATAACAAAAATTATTTTTGACTAATTAAAATATATTTGACAACACAAAAATTATTTTGGACTAATTAAAATATATTAGACCGGACTAGGTCAAAAATTAAGGGTCTACACCGATGCCTTAGTGTTTAGATTAATTTTGTATATATTTTCTATGATGTTTTTGTTGATTTTAAGTTAATTTTCATGTTAATTTGTACTTAAGTTTGTTTAAAGTTGTTGATTTAGGTTGAGGTGCATTTAATGGAGCTTTTAACTAAAATTTGGTGGACTTGTTGGAGAAAAGCATGTGACACGGCCAAGCTAGACATGGCTTGGCCATGTCTCTCATCAAAAGAAGAAGAGATCAAGGACAAGGCAGGACATGGCCAGGATAAACCAAGCTTGGTCGTGTCCCTCAAGCAAAGTTGGACAGAAGCAGACACGGCCAAGCCACTAGCCGTGTCTCACCTAAGGAACAAAAGGCAAAGAAAGAAAAGAAAGAAGCAGAGAGTGACACCACCACATGACACGGCCAAGCCACTAGCCGTGTCACATGACACAGCCAGGAGCTTGGCCCTGTCACCCCTTGGAAACAAAGAAAAGAAGAAGGTAGCAAGGGACACGGCCAGAAGCTTGGCCGTGTCCCAAGAAAAAAAAAAGAAAAACCAAGAGACACGGCCAACAAGCTTGGCCGTGTCACCCTGGATCACTTGGTATGCTTGCACGAGGTATGGATTAGTGTGGATTAGTGGGGGACAAAAAGGATAAAAAGGAGTGAAAGGTGAAAGGATTTATGGAAGAAATATTAAACAAATTTGAAAGTGGGATACAAAGAGTGATGGGGCGTCTTAAAAATTTAAAAAAAAAGAGAGAGGGAAAATGGAAGAGCATGGAGGGAAAAGAAAACATATTGAATATATTGAGTGGACATTCTCTACACACCATATCATCTTCTTCCTTGGTTCTTTCTTGAGAGAGTAAGACACCATTCTCCCCATCTTCATTCACCATTTCCTTTCACACATCAAGAGCAAAGACAATCGTTGGAATTGAAGTGAGTAGCTAGTTCTTGAGGATTAGGGTTTTAAGAGGCTTGATTGGAGAGTTGTGAAATTGAGAGAGATATCATTCATCCTTCAAGAAGAGAGCCATTGGTTCAAGAGAGCTTGGAAGTTCATCATCACACATCAAAGAGGGAGCTACAAAAGAGACAAGGAGTCCGATTCTTAGCATCTCCAAAAGGCGTTTTTCAAACTCTTTCTTTTAATCCATTTCTTATTTGTTGTTGTTGTTTTAAGAACATGAATATTGCAATGAATAACTTTGATTTGGTTTATATTGAAATGAACATTTGCTTAAAGATGATGATGAGCTAATTTACTCATGCCTTGGGTTGTAGTATATTTGATTAAATGACTTGATTTGATGATTCCATTGATATACCTTGTTATTGGTTGATTGCATTGAAATTAAAGGTAAATTGATAGCTTGGTCACCTATTGATTACTTAATATTGAATGACGGACTGAGAGGTGAAGTTTAATATCGAAACTATGCAATTGACTACCCTAAGAATGAATTAGAAATATAAGTTCTAGGGTTTATTAATTTGCTAATGTAAAATAATTGGTTGTTGTTAATTCATGAATGTGAAAACTAGTGAATTGGTAATTGACTAATTAACCTTAAGGAACAAATTAATGTACAAGGTTATATTAATGGATAATTTGATAATTAAACATTTGATTAAATGGACCTACAACCCTATGCATCATTTCCATAATTCAATTTATCTTGCACAAAATCATTCATTTACATTTCTAAGGTTAATTACAATTCACCAATCCAATCACACACTCAAGTTCATTATTTCATGTTAATGAAACTATTACAAGCAATTCCTTCCTTGTGAGACAACCTTGGGTTGATCACCGTTACTGCAATAGCCTCGTATACTTGCGAGTGCCGCTTTGTAGTAGTGTTAATTAGAGCGCAACAAGTTTTTAGCGCCGCTGCCGAGAAAGGCAATTTTTGTTAATAGTTTGATTCTTTTAATTTATTTATTAAATCTTTTAAAGTGTTCTTTTTGAATTGCTTAGGTGATTTTATGCATGGATGAAGGTCTCAAGGAAATGAACTTGCTCCATTTATAGACAACATCCATAGACTTCCAAGACCCGAGGGACCGAATCCTATTGAGCAAGAAAGGGAAAATACTGACGAGCAGTTTGAGGAGAACATAGAAATAGAGATGGGTGATGCACAAGAACCACCTATGAATGAGTTTGCCTGACCGATCATCGGAGTGACCACATCGTGTATCTGGTTGAGCAACGCAGTGAGAAATTATGAACTTAGAAATACTCACTATAGTATGTTGCCATCCTTCCATGGACTGCCGAATGAAGATCCTCTCAACTTCATTAGGATTTTTACTCAACATTGCATACATTCCCTTTGCAAGCTCTAACAGAAGATGAACTCAAGTTGAGATGTTTCCCATATAGTTTGAAAGACAAAGCAAAAGCGTGGTTGATGACTTTATCAGAGAATTATTTAACCACATGGACAGAGGTTTACAACAAATTTATGGTAAAGTTTTATTCATACCAAAAGACCAAGGATCTTAGGGGGAGTATTGCAACTTTCACCCAATTTGATGGAGAACCGTTTCATGAGGTGTGGGATCGCTTCAAATCTTTATTATTTCAGTGCCCTTATCATTACTATCCATAACAGTTGCTCAATCAATTCTTCAATGATGGGCTAACTCAATAATGTCAAAACACAGTGGATAATGCAGCAGGGGGAGCAATGGGTGAAAGAACAGCTGCAAAAACGGTTGCATTATTCGAAATGTTGGCGGCAAATTCCCAACAAAAGAGTATTTGGGAAAGGAGAAGAGGAGCACATGAGATAAGTGCAAACTCAGAAATGGCTAGGCAAATTGCAGAACTGACAAAACAAGTGAAATTGTTGAATGCCAAAGGAAACTTGTCGGGACCAAGCCAAGAGTCATGCGCATCATGTGGTCTTGTAGGCCATCAAGCAAATGTGTGCCCCTCAAATTTTGATCCATACCAAGAAGAGCAAGAACAAGCTTTTGCTTTTGAAGGGTTCCAACAAAGGGGTAGGAATGACCCACACTCAAATTCTTATAACCCCGGTTGGAGGAATCACCCAAATTTTTCATGGAAAAATCAACATGCTCCACCTCAACAACCTTTCCAACCATATGAAAGAGGTCCCCAATTTCAAGGGAAAACCTCAAATCAAGAGCAGGTCAAGAAACCTTCATTTGAAGACAATTTGAATGCTTTCATTCAAGTAAGCACTCAAAATCAAGAAATGAACAACAAGCGATTTGACTCTTTAGAAGCATCACTTAAGAAGGTTGAAACTCAAGTGGGTCAATTAGCTAATCAACTTCAAGCCAATCAAAAAGGGAAATTTCCAAGCCAACCGGAGCAGGCCAAAGCAATCACCATTTTAAGAAGTGGTAAGGTACTTGATAATAAAATCGGTGATAATAACATTGATAATTCTTTGGATATAGATACAATGCAAGAGAATGGCAAGGAAATGCGAGAAGAAAAAGCTAAATCAAATGATCTTAAAGAGGATAGTGAGGAGGCATCCACTGCACTAAAGCTGCACAAATCTCCAAATCCATACAGACCACCAATTCCGTTTCCTAGCAAGTTAAAAAATGAAAAGCATGATAAGCAATTTTCTGAAATTTATAACATGCTTTTGAAGGTAAGTATCAACCTACCCTTACTAGAGGTAATAAAGAATATGCCATCTTATGCCAAATTCTTAAAAGAGCTAAATACTAAGAAGATAAGGTATGAGTTGGATGAGAAGGTGATAGTTTCGAAAGTAATAAGTGCTTTTTTACAACATAAGTTACCTCCTAAGCTAAAAGATCCTGGGAGCTTTATAGTTAAAATCTCTATGGGGAATGGGAAAGAGACCATTGGCATGTGTGATCTCGGAGCTAGTATTAATTTGATGCCATACTCAATTTATTTGAAACTAGAGCTTGGGGAACTCAAACCGACTAAAATGGTTTTGCAACTAGCAGATAGAACTCTTAGATATCCTAAGGGAATCATAGAAGATGTTCTAGTTAAAGTAGGAGGTTTGATTGTACCCGTTGATTTCATGATCTTAGACATGGGGGGAGAAATCCCACGGGATGCCGAGCATGCAATTTTGTTAGGGAGGCCTTTTATGGCCACAACTAACACATTAATTGATGTTAAAAATGGAAAATTGACTATGGCCGTTTTGGGACAAACTGTAGAATTTTCAATTTTTAACACTTCCCCTATTCCCACTAGTGCTTTATATGAAGACTGCTCTTTCATTGATTTTACTGATAATGTTGTTAGAGAAGTTTTCTAGCAGGATAATGGCAAACACAAGCTAGAAAGGGCTCTAAAATTGTAGGAAGAAGTAGAGATTTCCAATGAGGAGAGTAAAGAAGACAATTCCATGTTGGACGATGAGTGTGTTGAGGAGGAATTTGAAGTTGAAGAAGAGCAAATTCAACTACAAGGGGTTAAACTTAAGGAACTCCCCAAGCATTTATAATATATTTTTCTTGGGGAGAATAACTCTCAACCAGTGATAATTTCTTCTACCCTTACCAATGAGGAAGAAGATAAGCTTGTAATGATGTTGAAAAAATTCAAGAAAGCTATAGGTTGGGGGTTAAGTAACATTAAGGGTATTAGTCCCTCTATGTGCATGCATAAGATCGTCTTAGAAGAATTGGTCATTGTTAATTCATGAATGTGAGAACTAATGGATTGGTAATTGACTAATTAACCTTAAGGAACAAATTAATTACAAGGTTATGTTAATGGATAATTGAGAATTGAGCTTTGATTGAATGGACCTATACCCCTAGGCACCTTCCCAAGAATCGATTTGATCTTGTACAACTTTCATACATCAACCCTACACTCCTTAATCTTAGGTTTAAATTGTTCTTTTACATTCCAACACAACAAACTCTTGCGTTTAAATAATTTGTCAATCAAGCTATTACGAACCACACCTTCTTGGGGAAACGACCTTGGGACGATCACCTTTGCTACAGCTACCTCGTATACTTGTGAGTGACGCTTTGTAGTAGTACTTAATTCGAGCGCAACACTAAGGAGCAAAACCAAAGAAACCAAAGAAAGAAAGGAAAATTTGGCAGAAGCTGACACTGGCAGGTGACACGACCAAGCCAATGACACAGCCACAAGCTTGGCCGTGCCCCATCCTAAGCCAAGAAATAAAGGACCAAAAGAAATGAAGCAAAATGAAGAAGCAGTAGGTGACACACCCATATGACACAGCCACAAGCTTGGCCGTGTCACTCCTTGAGAACAAAGAAAAGAAAGATAGAAAGAAGAGGCAGTGATGGACATGACCAACTAGCTTGGCCTTGTCCTAAATAGAAATGAGAGACACGGCCAAGCAACTCATGGCTTGGCCATGTTACCTATAAAATATTGAATTCTTTTGCACGGATTGAGGAACAAGTGGGGACAAACAATTTACTTTTGCCAAAAGAAAGATTAAAGAAAGGAAAAGCTTGCCTAAATGATAAAAAGAAAGATTAAACAAAGGGAATGTGGGAGACAAGGGAGAGTGGTGTGAGTTGGAAGGTATGGGTTTGAGCTTTGAATGAAATAAAAAGAGAAAGAAATGCAAGAACCAGACAGACTTGGAGAGGATGAGGCTTTGGGCAGACACGGCTTGGGTGAGGGAGAGAGTGACACTCTCCTCAGCCCTTCATCTTCATCCTCCATTTCTATCCTCTCCACCTTCTCCATCTTCCATTGGCAAGCTCTTGAAGGTTGAAGAAGCTTCATTGAAAGGTTTGGTGACTTGAGAAAGCTCCATTCCATCTTCCAAAGGCATAATCAATTAAAGGGTTGGTGACTTGAGAAAGCTCCATCCCAAGGTTTGGTGACTTGAGAAAGCTCCATTCCATATTACAAAAGGGAATCAATAATTAAAGAGGGCTTGAGTTCTTCATCATACACCCAAGTGGAGCTAGGAGGAAGACTAGTAATCCTACTCTTGGCATCTTCACAAGGGGTTTTTCTATTTTCTCTTTTAATTCATTTCAATATTGTTGTTGTTGTATTAAGAGTATTGAACATGAACTAACTCATTCTCTATCTAGATATTGATGAACCCTAGCTTATTTGTATGATTGAACAATTTTAATTGATGGAGTTGTTTTATTCTTATGATGCTTAATGATTTATTTCCAATTGTTAATGCATGCTTATTGATTGGTTGCAATTTTCATATTATTGACTTGAGAAAGCTTGATATGAATTGAATACTCATAAGGGTTGAGGATTGATTGGAGTGCTAGAGATAGACCTACTAGATCCTTTGGTTTATAATTCCTTGTTCTTAATGCAAGATCTATTTAATTATGTTTGAGAAGAGATTCTGGCATTCTACTTAGTGATTAGGAATTAATTCACTCTAGAGAGATTTTAGTCTAAATTAGAGGAATGCCAATTCAACTCTATTATGTGATTTAATTGAAGTGATTTTCATAAATATAATTGTGGCTAGGGGGATTCAATATCTGGATAGTATTATTATCATCAATCCTTTTTGCACAACATTCAATTTCTCTTTACTTTCATTTAATTAAGTTAATTGTCTTTAATTATAAAACATCACAAAAACTATTGATTTGCTAAACAATAGTTATGATTTGCACTAGTACTTGACCTTGTCCCTAGTGGAACGATAACTCACTCACTACTTTTTTACTTGGGCGCACACACCAGGTGTTGATAAACTTGTCATAAAGTTTTGATGTTTTAAGAATTAGGGTTTAGCAAAACTAGGGTTTACAGGATTGGATTTTAAGAAAATCAGGTTTTAGGAAAATTAAGGAATTAAGACACTGGGGTTAGGGTTTTGAGAATTAATAAGATAGTTTAGTTTTTGATATTTTGGAAAACATATTCGATCTTAGGATTTAAGAAAACAGTTTAGAGTTTTATAGAAACAACTAAGATTAAAGTTTTTAGAAACTATAAAGAAGTTTAGGGTTTAGAGAATGAAGAAGATAGTTCGGGGCTTTTGGAATTCTCTAGATTTTTTAGCTATTGGATGAAATAATAATGAACAGAATATATAATTAGGGTTTATCAATTTATACTATTGAATCAAAGTGATAATAAAAATAAACAAACAAAAACCAGTAAGAACAAAAATGATATAACAATTGAATGTTTAAGCAAATTTAAGATTAAGACACAAAACCTGCGTTGAAGGTTCCACCGAATTGTTTATTGACTCCAAGCTACTGCCTGCATCAATATTTATTTCTGGCTGAGCAAAGATCAAAGATGGTGATCACTGCCTTTATTAGTTGATGAATGTTCGTTGTTTACTCCTGGATTATTGATAATTTCTTTTTGCTGTTTTCTGCCTTGATGTTTTTGCTCTTCTCAATCTAATTACTGCACTTAGGGTTTTCTTTCTTTCCGTTTCCTTTCTGTCTCTCGGGTTTCTTCTCTAGGGTTTTCTCTTTTTTTTCATCCTCTCCTTGTTCTTGTTTTAAAGTGGTATTTATAGGAAAAATAAAGTCCTAATCCTATTTTAATAAGGAAATACTATCTATTTAGGAAAAACTACAAAATCGGGTAAAATAAGGTTTGATCAAAAAATTGACAGCGCGCGGGTTGTCGACCCCGCGGGCTGTGCTGGCAAAAATGGACTCGACGGGCTAGCTGGGCAAGCCAGTTCATCGCAGAACTGGGCAAGTCCAGCTATGGCGAATTGGGCTGCCGTGCGACGCTTGCCGATCCGTCTGATTTTTTATTTTTTTTCATTTTTTATATTTTTATTTTTATTAAAAATAACTATTAAATATTATTAGTAATTAAAATATTATTAAAATAAATAAAATACCACAAAAATTATTTTGGACTATCGAATTTGAATGAGTCAAAAATTAAGGGTCTACAATTTGCCCCTTGCTTGAACGATTTGAGACTACGGCAAAAGAGAGTGAAAAGCAATAAGATCTTTAACTGATTTTTGATGAGGATGGGTACGTGGACCCAAGACTGAACTTGATTTGTGTACTTGGACCCGAGATTGGGTACTTGGGCCCAAGATTGAATTTGATTTGGGCATTTGGACCCGAGATTGGGTACTTGGACCTGAGACTGAATTTCATTTGAGTACTTGGACCCGAGATTGAATTTGATTTGGGTACTTGGACTCGAGATTGGGTACTTGGACCCAAGATTGAATTTGATTTCGGTACTTGGACCCGAGATTGAATTTGATTTAGGTACTTGGACCCGAAATTGGGTACTTAGACCCGAGATTGACTTTGATTTCGGTACTTGGACCCGAGATTGGGTACTTGAACCCGAGATTAAATTTGATTTTGATACATGGACCCGAGATTGAATTTGATTTGGGTACTTAGACCCGAGATTGGGTTTGATTTGGGTACTTGGATCCGAGATTGGGTACTTAGACCCGAAATTGAATTTGATTTGGGTACTTGGACCCGAGATTAGGTACTTGGACCTAAGAATGAATTTGATTTGGATACTTGGACCTGAGATTGAATTTGATTTGGGTACTGGCACCCGAGATTGGGTTTTATTTGGGTATATGGACCCGAGATTGGGTACTTGGACTCGAGATTGGGTACTTAGATCCGAGATTGAATTTGATTTGGGTACTTGGACTCGAGATTGGGTACTTGGACCCGAGATTAAATTTGATTTGGGTACTTGGACCTGAAATTGGGTACTTGGACCTAAGACTGAATTTGATTTGGGTGCTTGGACTCGAGATTGGATACTTGGACCCGAGATTAAATTTGATTTGGGTACTTAGACCTGAGATTGGATATTTGGACCCGTGACTGAATTGAATTTAGGTGCTTGAACCCGAGATTGGGTACTTGGACCCAAAACTGGATTGGATTTGGGTACTTGGACCCGTGATTGGGTACTTGGACTCGAGATTGAATTGGATTTGACTGACCTTTTATCAGTTGGGGATTCTAGAATAACTAGTTGTTCCATTCTTTTGTTCTTCCTTTTGCAAAAATTCAGCTATTTTTAGTTGGCTCTCATATCTTCTCCTTGCCCCCTACGTGGCAAAATATTTGCAAGTGAATTTGAAAATGTTTGGTATATAAACTCAAAAAATTGAAAAGGAGAAACTTTGCCCCCTGTGTAGGCTCAAACCAAAGATTTTTTCCATGTAAGCTTTGATTGGTGTTTTTGTTGTCTAGTTCTTCGCACAAGCACGCATTTCTTCTCTTTGCAAAATTACTGGAGCTTTCTCAAGCAATGAGCTTTCCATGCCCCCCTGATTTGATATCTTCTTTTGATTCTTTACTTCACAGAGTGTTTGTTGTTCACTTTGACAAAGAACAGATAATACAAGAAAAAAATGCCGTGTGATATGCTCATGTATGCATGATATGCATGAGTAATAATTATAGTGGTTCCATCGACTCACAGACCGTGGTGATCAGCAAAAGTGTTCTCATTGGTTCCTTTCAGATGCTCGTTCAGGTCTTGCATTGGAATGACATAATGCTTCACATTTATGGCTTTTATCTTCAAGATGTTGAAACTATGAATAATGGAGGCCCCAAACAGCAGAAATACATCCATTTTAAATTAACATTCAGCATGTCAGTTAGTAGCTTCTTCATGACCTTGCCAGTAATCATTTCCTTTGCCCAATGTGTCCTTTGGAGGTTCAATGATTCGACATACTTCCGTTAACTTGAAGGCTTTGTAATTTTTTTCTATATTTTTTTTTTGAATTTTCAATTTTGAATTTTGATTTTGAAATCAAATGTTGGCTTTGCCAAATTAATTTCAATGTACCTCAGGACTTTATTTTCCAAATTAACATATCTATAACATGAAAACCCTAGTTACCATACTAAACTCCGGAATCATTTCTATTTAAGCAAGAATTATTGCACTTCAGATAGGCACATACATATTACTTGGCCAAAGGTCTCATTGAGTTTGAATATTGTCTATCTCATATGCATGCTTATCCAAACTATCTCCACTAATAGACTCTACCTACCAAGAGAGATCAACAAGTCTTTGATAGGCTTGAAATGGGGTCTATAAGGGACATGGGTTTAAATGAAGGCCATTTGTATGTTGGAGCTATTGTGACACAATGGACAAACTCTCACACTATAAATTTCTTGTTTGAACTTTAGGTAGCTAGGAGCAATCTTGCTAGACTTGAAATTCCTTCAATCTTCTTGGCATTAATCTGAATCTTGATTAGGACAGTCTTTGCCCTTGCAAAAAGTTTGGTACCTAAATTCATTTCTTTTTTTCTTCTCCCTTTTCTTTCTTTTAATTTTTCTTACTCTTCCTTTTCTTTGAGCATTTTATCATTTTGTCCTTCTTCCTTGTAAGACTGTCAAGTACAGAACATTCAAAAATTGGGTGACCTTTCTGCTTTTTCTCTGATTTTGATCGAATCTTTGGTTAGGTTGGACCAATTCAAGTCAAATTGTCCTTATAAATCAAATGGAAGCCTTTTGATGATTTAGGTAAAAGAGAACTCAGTTGGCTTTCTGAATCACCTTTTTAGGTTTTATCTTTTTTTTTATCTTTTTTTTCTTTTTTTTTGTTTTGTCTTCTTTTTTTTCTTTTCTTTTTTTTCTTTTCTTTTTTTCTTCTTCTTTTCTTTTCATCTTTCTTTTTTTGGTTTTAGCACTAAAAGAGTTGTCTTGTTTGTACCAACTTGGGTTTCCAATAATGGATGAGTGGAGTGACATAAATCTTCTTTAATAGGGATAAATCATTTGTTACTCTAATGTCATCTTGATTTGGGGATATTAAGAGAACTTAAACTACCCTTATGGTCTTGATAACATCAACTATCCTTATGGCTTTGGCTATGCATTCCATTCTTTGATCTTCTTGCCTCTTCACCTTAGTGATCATAAAACTTGTCAAAAGTATCACAACAACTCAGGGTAGGTTGTTGGGGTTATATGCCAATCAAAAGAAAGCTAAAATTTAATGAAGGCTCAAAGGGACAACTAGGGATTGATATTTAATTGGGTGGATACTAGTTGTTGGCTAACCAAAGAATGCCTATATCATTTCTCCCTTAAATAAATAGAGTTCAATTTTTCCTCAAAAGTTTGTCTAAGCATGTTCTATGACTGACTAGGACCTAAACAAAGGTAATTATGCAGGAGCCCTCTCTAAGTAAGCATACACAACTCAATGCTATAGAGCAATTCCCTCACCTAGTAAAGTCATTCAAGTCATGATGTATAAATATATTAATTCATGAATTATCAAGCTAGATTCCTCATTGGTTGAGCACCAAAATGAACAAAGACCAACAAAAATTTTAATGAAAGTAATTTATTCAAACAACTTTAAATTTGAAAAAAACATAATTGTTCCAATTAAATATTAAAGAAAGCAAAATAAATAGAGCAACACTCCAAGCTAAGGGAAGTTCATTGAGTTGGAGTCGAAGATACTTCATTTATTTAGACATCTCAAGGGCAAGGATTTTTTTTTCCATCATCAAGGGTCATTGCTTCATCATCCATAGTTAGCCCAAGCTTGCTTAGTGGCACATCATCTTTAGCAGCTTCTCTTTCCATATCATGATAAGATGACAGGATAAAACTCTTCATGAAGGTTGTAAGCGATGGTGCCCTTCCAAATTTAGGCAAAGGATTATTCTTAGTGTTGGGCTTATAAGGCTCAGGCAGCTTTCCACTGTCAATCAAATCTTGGATTTCGTGCCTTAATCGAACACATTTATCTGTCTCATGCCCTTGCATTTGATGGAATTGACAGAAGACCTTGGCATCAAAATTTGGTGGTAAAGGCTTATGTAAAGGCCGAGGTGCCAATGGTTGTAGCAAATCCATTTTAATTAGATTTTCTAACATCTTTGACAAAGGCTCCCTTAAGTCTAAAAATTTACGCTTCTTTGTTGGCTCAGTTGTTGCATTTTTCTCAACACCTCCTCTTTCCCTTTGACTTTGCCCACTAGGGTAATAGCCGCCCTTATTGCTCCACTTAGATAGCACATGGTTCGGCTGGTCTTTTAGAATAGGGATTGATCCCTCATTTTTCATTCGATCTCTATTAGTGAACATGTTCCTCGTTGATGTTGCCTTTTCCTTCTTTCTTATGTCAATGGGAGATGCCTCATTAGCATTATTGATGATCTCCAGAATTTGAATCAACTGGGTCCTCATAATTTCAACCAATTGATTTTGTAGCTCAGCCATCCTAGCTTTGACAACTTCATCGACTATGTCCCTTAGCTGGTTTACGTCCATCCTTCCAATTAAGTACTTGAATCAAAATCAATGTAGGCGGTATCGTTGTATGCTCTTGAATTGCCGTATTTCTGGTCTGTGAGCCAGAGAGGATTAATGATATGAGATGCAAATGTATGCATGTATGCACAAACAATAGACAAAGATAAGTAGAACATCCCTTCCAACCTTATAACTTCCACACACTAATGTTGAGTCTCTTTTCCTAGGTAATATGGTTAACAAAATACCAACATGGGGTATCTTGTTTTTCGAATAATTCCGTCAGACGTTTCAACCAATAGTTATATTTTTGAAAATGAAAATTAGTTCATGACAATTCCCATTAATTAGGTTTTAATCCTTTGAATCTTAACTAAAATAGATTTTATGCTATATTGGATTAAAATTAAATTAAGAAGTTTATTACAAATAGATTTCTCACTTGAAAACATAACTAATGATTAATGCCAAAAACAAGCCCATGATTAATAATTCTTAGTATAAACTAGGCTTACAATTGATTTTTAGTATTTCATAATTAACTTAAATAATTTGCAAGCTCTTTGTAATTAAAGGTTAGATGAAAGTAATTTTGTTTCTAAGCCCATTGTAAAAAGATTTTAGAGAAAATGGATTTTGGGCTTAGTATTTGGGTCATGAGAAAAAGAATTTGTTTATGGAAAAGTTTTATATCCAAAGACCATTTTGAAAAGTTTTAAAAATAGCTTTGGTCTTTTGGATTTTAAAGAAAAATTTATTTGAGCTTACAAATGCACTTGGGTCATATTAGAAAAAGAACAAACCAAATAAGCCATGATTTAAGCCAAGATAAATTAACCATAGTCAAATAACAAGCATTTGGGGTAAAACCTAAGGAAAGTAACTAGGCCAATTACATGAGCTTTAGTCTTTGGGTTAAAAGGCTTAGGTTCCCATAATAAGTATAAACCAAATGGTACAAGGCTATGAGAAGTTATGCCATGCTCGATCTCCATACCTTGAGTGAAAGTATGGTATCCCTTACATAACACAACACAGGTAACACGGGCATCCTAACTCACGTACATGATGCAATCTAATGTGATACAATGGATAATATCATGATAAGAAAGAATAGAATAATATAAAGACTAACAGAATCAACCTCTCTTATCCCCAGTGGAGTCGCCACTATGAGCGGGGATTTTTGCCCCCGCTCCCGGTGGAATGGTTCTTATGACTTCGGCACTGTTTAGGCGCGGGGCCTTAGAGAACACGGGCCTAAGCCTGGAGAAAATGGAGTCACCACCCGGACAGTTTAGGAAAAAGAAAGGGGTGGATGACTCGAATCCTATGGAATTCCCAATCCCCTAATGGGTTCGAAATGTTAGATACGTGTGGGGAAGGTGAGAAATGGCCCAGCATCCCCACAACGCCCGGTTCATTGGAACTGGCCTCCTTTGCAGGTCTTAATATTATAAAATTCTTAAATATAACAATATTATCCATACTACATGCAACAATTAAAATAAAGCATCATTATATTAAAATCAAAACAATGTCCAAACAAAGCAAATAAATGACGCCCATCCAAGGATGGAAACATGTCCTTACATCGTCCTTGTCTAAAACTAAATAGGACACCCACAGAAAGGTGGAAATGTGTCCTTTACATTGGTCCCAAAATATTAGAATAATTTAAATTACATAAAAATTAATTAATGAGGTACCCAATAATAGAAACATACCTCTTACAATTTTAATACCAAAATAAATAAATAAATAATAAAGAAAATATCCATCCATGATAAATAAAATAAATCAAGCATTGAAATTAAATAAATCAACCATCAAAACATATAATAAACTATATAATCAAATCTAAAATTAAATAAAGCAATAAAGATATAAATTTAGGTTTATGTCTCAATTTAGGGTTCTTTAATTAACATTTAGGGTTTTGAGATTTTGGAATTATTATTATTATTATTATTATTATTATTATTATTATTATTATTATTATTATTATTATTATTATTATTTAGGCTACTGTGAAGGTTTTTGAAAAAATGGATTTGATTAGGGTTTTATAAATTTAAGAAAGTAGTAAGGTTTTTGGTTAATCAAATTAGGGTTTAGGGGTAACATCATGAAATTAGGGTTTTAGAATCTTAAGACATTAGGGTTTATAATTTTAAAAGATTGGGATTAGGGTTTATTGGATTATGGTTACTGAGTTAAGAATTAGGATTTTAGATTTACTAGATTGGGTTTTAGGTTCACTAGATTAGGGCTTTAGGGTGTTGATGAACTTGTCATAAAGTTTTGATGTTTTAAGAATTACGGTTTAGGAAAACTTGGGCTTACTAGATTGGGTTTTAAGAAAATCAGGGTTTAGGATAATTAAGGAATTAAGACACTTGGGTTAGGATTTTAAGAATTAATAAGATAGTTTAGGGTTTTTTGATATTTTGGAAAACATATTCGATCTTAGGATTTAAGAAAACAGTTTAGAGTTTTATAGAAACAACTAAGATTAAAGTTTTTAGAAACTGTAAAGAAGTTTAGGGTTTAGAGAATGAAGAAGATAGTTCGGGGCTTTTGGAATTCTCTAGATTTTTTATCTATTGGATGAAACAATAATGAACAGAATATATAAATAGGGTTTATCAATTTATACTATTGAATCAAAGTGATAACAAAAATAAACAAATGAAAACAAGTAAGAACAAAAATGATATAACAATTGATTGTTTAAGCAAATTTAAGATTAAGACACAAAACCTGCGTTAAAGGTTCCACCGAATTGTTTATTGACTCCAAGCTACTGCCTGCATCAATATTTATTTCTGGCTGAGCAAAGATCAAAGATGGTGATCACTGCCTTTGTTAGTTGATGAATGTTCGTTGTTTACTCCTCAATTATTGATAATTTCTTTTTGTTGTTTTCTACCTTGCTGTTTTTACTCTTCTCAATCTAATTGCCGCCTCTAGGGTTTTCTTTCTTTCTGTTTCCTTTCTGTCTCTCGGGTTTCTTCTCTAGGGTTTTCTCTTTTTTTACATCCTCACCTTGTTCTTGTAGAGGCCGCAGGCTGCGCTAGCAAAAATAAACGAGGCAGGCTAGCTGGGCAAGCCAGTTTGTCGCAGAACTGGGCAAGCCCAGCTGTGGCGAATTGGGCATTGCCCAATTTACCGCAGACAATTTCTGCAGCGAAATGGGCTGACGCGCGGTGCTCGCCAATCCGTCTGATTTTTTATTTTTTTTATACTTTTTATTTTTATTAAAAATAACTATTAAATATTATTAATAATTAAAATATTATTAAAATAAATAAAATACCACAAAAATTATTTTGGACTATCGGATTTGAATGGGTCAAAAATTAAGGGTCTACCCTAGTGGCTAAGTTGACACAACACGAATAGAGAAATAAAAAGGATACTTGAAAAAACTGTAGAATGATCTCGAAAGGATTGGTCTGAGAAATTAGACAATGCTCTATGTGCCTTTAGGACTAAATTCAAAACTCCATTGGGTACTAAGCCATTTAGGCTAGTATACGGAAAGGCTTGTCACTTACCTGTGGAGATTGAACATAATGCTTATTAGGCCATAAAATAGATTAACCTTGATCTAGCTAGTGCAGGTGACATGAGGAAATTGCAAATCAATAAGCTGGATGAGTGGAGATTATAAGCTTATGACAATGCAAGGATGTATAAGGAGCGAACTAAGAGATGGCATGATGCTCACATTAAGGAACGAAAAGAGTTTCAAGTTGGTGATCAGGTATTATTGTACAATTTGAGATTTTAACTTTTTCCAGGTAAGTTGAAATCAAGATGGTCTGGTCCATTTAAATTCAAAGAAGTTTTTCCCTATGGTACAATTGAAATTACTCACCAGAGAAAGGGAATTTTAAGGTTAATGGGCAAAGGCTTCAATTATATTTAGAGGGGGACTTGAGTGAGTTGAAGGAGGTTTTGTACCTCCAAGAATAAAGGCAAACCAATCCTGAATGTCCAACTAATACAACGTTAAAGAAGTGCTGGGTGGGAGAAAACCCACTATTTTTTTGTTTGATATTTGTTTCTTTAATTTTCATGTTTTTAGTTGTTTTGCTGGTTTTCGATCTTCTAATTTTCATGTTTTTAGTTGTTTTGCTGGTTTTCGATCTTCTATCATTGGTTGGTAGTGTGTTTGCCTTGAATTCATTTGAATTTGTAGAGGAAAATTTTATTTTAAGGGGTAACTTGAGCTTATTTAGGGACACGCCTGTGTGAGTGGGTGTGTCATTAATTTTAAGAGACAGTGGCTATGACAAGCCCAATTCCATGCCCATGTCACTAGATGTTTCATTTAGATGGCACCGCATTAGCTACAACACGCCCGTGTCATTGGCTATGTCATTTTGGTTAAAATTGTTATGACTATGGGATTTCACATTTTATTTGAGTTTTGTTGATATTTTTTTATTTAATCATTGTGTTTTTGAAGATTCTATGGTTAGAATCGAGTTGCATTTATCGACACTCTATTTGTTATTGTTTAATCTTAAAGAGATTCTATGTTTTGTTACGTTGGGCTATGGCGATATTGATTTGGGGCGATGCTATTGAATTGGGGCAATGCTTGGTATGGAGATTGATTATTGCATGTATTTAAAAAGTTTCCCTTATTGAGAATTGGTTCATTGCTCTCCCGTTGGTTTAGTGTCATTGCTTTTGTTATTTGATAATTCATTACTATTATTGGTTTCATTGGGTTGGCTTATTGTGTTGCTTTTCTTATCTTGTTTGGTGTATTTTGTTTTGAGGCTATTCTTGTTTGTTTTGCAGATCATGGGTTCGTGCAAACAAGTGCCATCTAAATTAGCAACTAAATGGGCTAGAGGTGAAGGTAGCTCAAGCCGACCTCCTACTAGTCCCATCTCAAAATTCATTACTCGCCACATGTGCCTTCATTTCTCAACTGCGGAGGAGTGAAGATGATTTGAATTGTTAGGGAACAAGGATTGGTCATCGCCTAGGGTTTTGGATTGGGGTGCCATGGACCGAGCCAATATACTGACTGAGGTCCGGTAATTGATCAACCAGCTGGGATGGGAATAACTTTTTTATATCAATGAACTTTCCTACAGAGAGTTAATCCTGGAGTTCTTTTGCACTTTTTAATTTGATAAAAATAAGATCTCCATCATCGAGACGACGATGAAGTTTGGTTGGGCGGTCAGTGATTCCACATGAGCATCAACGAACTTGGCGTGCATTTGGTGTTATTTACTGCAGAGGAGGTGCAGACCGTAGAGTATCTTAACTCTGAGGTAGACTTTGCGGAGTACGATGTCATTCCTCCCAGGGTTTGGAGCACATTGCACTGAATGCTACCAAGTATCAGCCAAAGGTATCAAAGGCATCAAATTTTAAGTCCTTCCCATGTCGAGTAGTGCATAATTTACTGGCTCACACCATAGTGGCTCGACTTAGTAGTACGGGAGTTATTGGCCTAAGGGTGCTATTCTTCTTGAACTACATGGTCCATAAGATCCGGTGCAATGTAGCTCATGCTATCACACACTTTTTCTATAAGCAGTCAAAAAAAGGGGCACTGGATAACCTGCATGGTGACATGTATGTCACGAGACTTGCTCACAATTTGGGGGTGCTGGATGGATGCCTCCCAATGACTTTGGATGGGCTCTCCAAACTTTTAGGCATGGATACTTTGAAATGGTTAGACCGAGAGAAGGTGGTGGAGCTGCAGGCAGCACCCACGGATTCTAAGCCAGTACCACCTATGGATTTTGAGCCAGTTCCTCCTGCTCCCACTTTCAACATACCTCCACCTCCACCGACAGACGTCTCCGGCCCGTCCACCACTGCCGAACCTTCTTCCTCAGCTGGCCCGTCTTTTACTCCAGCCCCTACCTTCAGAGATTGACGTCATTATGTGGATGTTGAGTGGGATGATGGCCGAAAACCAACTAAGTTTGAATGCCAGATATGCAGGATAGAAGGCAAAATTGGCAACATTGAGCTGAACCAGAATAAAATATTAACTCAGCATGATTAGATCTAGCATTCAATAGAGCAGCACTACTCATCCTTCCAAGTGCAACTAGATCACGAGATACTGAGGAGCAATGGCTCGAGCAGTCTATGCTCAAGTTTTGGAGACATTGGGGATTTAGCCCTTCCCAGCCACCACTGCCACCGTACCAGCCTTTAGCCCCTGATAAGTTCACAATTGATGATATTTTATTCCTATTTCTTAATATGATTATTATCCAATTGAGTTTAATTTGTTTGTTTAAGTGTTTTTTAGGGTTAATTTCAGGAATTCTCTGTATTTTGAGGCTTATGGTCATTTCGGAGGAATTATGAATGAAAGTAGAAGAAAAGAGCAAAATTCATCAATGGACACGCCCATGGACATGGGTGTGTCATTGGACGAGCCCTTGATGCTGCATACAGAAGCATTGACACGCCCGATGACATGGCCGTGTCACTGAGCATACCTTTTTCAATGATTCACAGTAGCTGTGACATGCCCCGTGACATGGGCGTGTCACTAGACGTGCCTTATATTCAAAATCCCAGTGGCAATGACACGCCCAGTGACATGGGCGTGTCAATGGGCGTGTCGGGCGAAATTATCTACACTATAAAAGCTGAGCTGAAGCACGAATTAGGGATCCAATTTTCATATTTTATAACCTAGAGCCGACTTCTAAAGCAAGGAGGAGAGTTTTAGAGCTGAGATTGAAGGTGAATACATATTCTAAACAAGATCTAAACCAAGATTCAAGGATTCAAGTGAAGATATACGAATTATTCGCAATGGATTGTTTGGATTCTTTTTCTTATTTCTCTTGTTCTGGTTTTCTAATTTTGAACATGAACTAACTTATTCTCTATCTAGATATTGATGAACCCTAGCTTTATTGTATGGATTGAATAATTTTATTTAATTAAATCATTTGATTGAGTTGTTTTATTCTTATGATGCTTAATAATCTATTTCCAATTAATAATAGCATGCTTATTGATTGGTTACAATTTTCGTATTATTGACTTGAGAAAGCTTGATATGAATTGAATACTCATAAGGATTGAGGATTGATTGGAGTACTAGAGATAGACTTAAAAGATCCTTTGGTTTATATTTCCTTATTCTAAACACAAGATCTATTTAATTATGTTTGAAAAGAGATTCCAACATTCTACTTAGTGATTAGGGATTAATTCACTTGAGAAAGGTTTTAGTCTAATTTAGAGGAATACCAATTCAACTCTATTATTTGGTTTAATTGAATTGATTTTCATAAATATAATTGTGGCTAGGGGGATTCAATATCTGGATAGTATTCTCATCATCAATCAATTTATTCAACACTCAATCTCTCTCTATTTTCATTTATTAAGTTAATTATATTTAATTACAAAACTTCACAAAACTATTGATTTGCTAAACAATGGTTAAAATTTGCACTAGTACTTGGCCTTGTCCTCAGTGGAATGATAACTCACTCACTACTTTATTACTTGAGCGACCCGTGCACTTGCGGTATTGCAATAGCATAGGTTCTTACTATAACCCCCCATGTTCATGTTTTAGACGACGATGATAGCGATGATGCTAGTGCCAGCGGTGATGATACTGGCGCTAGTAATGATTCCAGTGCAGAGCCCATGACCGACTAGCTTATTTTGTTTATTTATTTTTGTTTCTTTTAAGTTTCTTTTTATTTTTCTTATGAATGACTGTTCGTTTCATTTTTAATATTTTCATGTTTGTATTTATTATTATTATTACTATATATGTCTTTGAACCTTCACCATTCTCTATGTCCATTTTTTTATCCTGTAGCTCTTTTGATATCGCAACACTTTTTGATACCCATTCATATATGTCGATTCAGAACATGTCAGGGCAGTTCTCTCTCTTTTGTTCTTTTTATTATTTTACCCACATTGGGGACAATATGCGTCTTAAGTGTGGGGGAGAGGATATTTTATAGATTGAGCTTTTGTTTTCATTTTTTTGCCATTTGTTGCATTTGTCTCATTTAGTTTCTTTGATTTTATTTTTGGATTCAAGTAAACTAGATCGCTACTATAATATGAAGTGAAATGGTTCCTCTTTTCATTAAAATAATGATTGATTTGACGAATGATAATTTCTTGTTGAATTTGACTCAGTTTTCTTAATTGATTGCTAAAGACTAAATGTGATAGTCTGAATTAGGTAGTTAATTTATGAGAGTTGCACATCTGAAGTTTAAAAACTTAGTTACTTTTTTTAGCATATCCCAAATCTTTAGATACTTGAGTCAAACGTAGTATGACATATTTATTATCTTAAGTTCCTAACAACTTTATAAAAAAATTAATTAAATTAATTAAAATAATTTTTAAGAGCTTTGAAAATTTATCCCTATTCTACTGATTTTAACTCTTGAATTGAAATAAATGAGTTGGAATCATGAATAGTGCTAGTAGCCATTTGAATGGTGATTCTAACTGAGTAACTGAGGGTCAGCATCATAAATGTTTACCTTCGAATCAAAAAGTTAGTATTAATTCAAACAAGTCGGGCTCCTTTTGAAAAAAAAAATTAATGTTTCACGCAATGCATTTTACGAAGGGGTCAAAGAACTTAAAAGAAAACTTTCACTTTCTTACTTCATTCATGACTTTCGAGTTCTTGGAATTTTATGCTCAATCTTTTAACTTTGAATTTTTAGATTTTAGATCTATTAGATTTTTGTTTTGAAACTTCTTAATTCAGCTATCATGTTTGAGATTTAGTTTTTGGTTAAGAATGTTAGGTTTTCTAGTTCAAGTGTTGTAAAAACTTTTGTTTTCTTTGGATATAGAGGGGTCTTTCATTTCTTCCTATTATAGTGATTTGGTTTACTTGAGGACAAGCAAAAACTCAAGTGTGGGGGGATTTGATAAGTGTATAATTGATGATATTTTTGCCCCCATTGCTTAATATATTTATTGTCAAATTGAGTTTAATTTGTTTGTTCAAGTGTTTATTAGGGTTGATTCTAGGAACTTTTGATACGTTGGAAACTTAAGGTTATTTAGGTCGGAATTACAGATGAAAAGACAAGGGAAGAAGCTATTTTGGGAAAATTCTTCAAGTGACACGCCCAGTGACATGGGCAGCGTGTCGGTGGCCGTGTCATTCAACTACTTTACAGAAGCTTCGACACGCCCAAAGACATGGATATGTCATCGAACATGCCATTACTCCTAACTTACAGCAGCTGTGACACTCCTAATGACACGGGTGTGTCCTTGACCGTGTCCCTAACTCAACATTGTAGTAGTAACAACACACCCAAGGACATGGGCATGTCACTGCCCATGTCATTAAAGTTTGAAACAGCACCGTTGACACGCCCACAGACATGGTCGTGTCAGGAAAAAATATTTGGGCTATAAAATCGGAGCTAAAGAGCAAATTAGGGAGCGAGTTTTATTTTCAGAGCCGACTTCCTGAGAAAAAGAAAATTTTTGGCAACCAAGAGTGAAGGTAAAGATCCAATTCATGCGAGATTTAATCATCATTTAACTAATTTAGGAGAATGTCAATTCAGCTCTATTATTTGATTTAATTGAATTGATATTCATAAATGCTTTTTATGAGGGAAATTCAATATCTGGATAGTATTTTCATCATTTAACTTTTATTGCATAATATTCAGTTTTTCTTCACTTTAGTTTATTAAGTAATTCGTCTTTTGGTTAATCATCACACAAATTATTGATTAGCTAAACAACAGTTAAAATTTGCACTAATATTTGACCTTGTCCCCAGTGGAACGATAACTTACTCACTATTTTATTACTTGAGCGACCCGTGCACTTGTGGTATCACTGCGATAGAATAAATTCGCCATCAGTACCTAAACCAACTTGGGTCTAGAACCCAAATCATTTTTATTCCAGAACTCAATCCATGTCCAAAACCCAAATCAATTCAGGTCCAGAACCAAAATTATTTTTGAGTCCAGAACTCAGTCCAGGTCCAGAACCCAAATCAACTTGGGTCCAAAACCCATCTTTATTCAAAATTAGCTTGAAGTCATGTTGCTTTTCACTCTCTTATATTGAAGTCTCAGATAGCTCAAGCAGAGGGCAAACTGTAAACCTTTAATTTTGGACTTAAGTATGCCTGACCCTAGTTAAAATGGGATTAGGTCAAGTATAAGGGTTTAAACCAATTTGGGATAATTTTAAAATCTAAAATGGATCTGATACAATGATAAAATCCAAGATTAGGCAAGTTTTTTAATCGAATAATAATTAGCTGATTTTAGACGCCCCAATATTGGATATAAATACAAAACCATAATTAGCAGGAGGGAGAGGCCACCTTTTAATAATCAAGAAATACGCGGAATTGAAAAGGTAAGAACCGAGAGTTGAGATTACCAATAAAATAACCAACAATGCAAAAACAAAAAGGAGAGAAAGAAAACAAAAACAAAAGGAGACAGAAACCCCAAACCCAAAAGTAGACCATGAACATCGTTTGTTCAACCAAAAACCCTGATTGACCCAAACCAATTGCAATAATCCAAACAACAACAAGGCTTGATTCAACATAAATTACTTTGGTGGAACCTACAATGTAGGTACGGTTTTCATACACTGAATCTATTTAATTCGCTAAATCTTTTTAATTCAATTAAGTTTCATCTCCGCTTAAATCTTGTAAATTACTGTATTTTAATTCACTACTTCAATTTTGAAATCTAAAACTGTAATATCCATGGTCTTGGAGAAATTAAATAAGTATTTGGAGGTATAGGAGTTGTATATACCTAATGTATACCTAGTGTATACATGGTATATACATATTATATATAATGTATGTTAGTTATATGTATATATATATATATTATATACTTGATATATAAATAATATATGTATATGGTATGTTTGTAGTGTACATAGAGTACACATGATATATATATACATGTGGGTAAATATTTATATTAAATACATATTACATATACATAATATATATATACATTACATAAACATGTATATAAAAGTATATGTAACATATAAATAACATATATATGACATACATATACATAGAATATATGCAACACATAAATGGTATATATATGTATAATTTATTATGTAATATGATAAATAAATAAATAAGAAAGAAAAGAAAGTTAAAATAAGGAAGCAGTGCTTAGTGGAGATTAAAAGTAAATTAAATAAATAATTAAATGTATAATAGATGTAATATATATTATATATACTTGAAATATATGTGAAATATAAATTGAATATATAAGACATATAAATATATATAAGATATACAATACATATACTCAAAGTATAAATTGGTGCAGAAAAAGGTGGTGGTGGTGATGATGATGATGATGATAATGATGATAATAGAAGAAGAAGAGAAAAAGTCATAGAGAGGAGAAATATTATTGGAGGAAATTGTTATATTATTATATATATATATATATATATATTAAGGATAAGGATGAGAAATTAAAAAGAAAGACTACTACTTCTTCTTCTTCTTCTTCTTCTTCAACGTGAATTTTAAGAGAAGGGGGAAGTTATTTCCAAATACCTCAAATTACTTAAGAAAATCAAAGATTTCAAGTGAATTTTGAAGAGAAAGAAAGAATTCAAGTAAGTCCTCTTCCTTTAAGACTTTAATTTCATGGTTTTATGAGTATGTTAGTAAAATTTAGAGATAGAAAATTATGTTTAATAAGTAAAATTGATAGAAATGAAATTAAAATTATGATTAGATGGTGATTTGTTGATTAATTAGTTAAAATGAATTAAGTTGATAAATTTAAGGTTATGGGTAGATTATGCTTAAATTGGGGTTTTGTTATGGATGGATTTAGTTGTTGTAATATATGAATTTTATGTGGTTTTAATATATTTATGAAGGTTATATGGTTTGAATTTTGATATGGATGAAGTTAGGGTTTATAGGTGTGTTATGTGGAATTGGGATTTTTGAAAGAGGTTTTGATAATTGTGGAAATGAGTTGTTTTATTGTTATTTAGGTATGTAAATGATGATTTTAATGTTAAATGATGAAATTGAGTTAGGTTGGATGAAGTTTAAGTGAAGTAGTAAGTTAGAAATTTAGGGTTTTAATGTGATTTTGGTGAAAATTGTAGAAATAATGGTAATTTGATATACATTGTGTATGCAAGTGACTTTAAATGAATAATGTTGGTTATTGTTGGATTTATATGTGTGTAGATCAAATTGGTAGAAGTGGTGAAGTTGAGGGTTTAGCTTGGAAAAAGGAATAAGGTTAGTATATATCCTTAAAACTTGTGATTTTCATCAAATGTGAATTGACATTGTGTATGTAAAGTTACTTGGTATGTAAAATGCATAAGATTTGAAAGTTGAGCCATTGTAAATGGCTATGATAGTGGTCATGTGTATAATGTAGTAAATGTGGAACATGCTAAAAAAATAATAATTGAAAAATATGAGAAATAAACAATGTGTTAAGAAATGAGAAAGAAGATGTAAAAATTATGAACATAACTATTATGTTGTAAAATGTCTAAATTGAGAATATTGAAAGATCTAATAAATGTGTTTGGAAAGAGTCACATTGTGAATGTGACTCATGACTTTGTAATGTGATAGTGAAATGGTGATGAATATGTGGAAAATAACTAAAGCATGATTCAATGTAAAGTGATCATGGGAAGTGATTATCCCTTGAAAAGAATGTGGGAATGATCATTGAGAATGTGGAAATGTGAAAGTGATCATGAAAAGATTGATCACTTGGAAAATTGTGGAAAAATATTAAGATTAAATGAGTATTGCGTTATCAAAGTATGATTGAATATGTTGAAATGAGATAATATGACATAATGGAAATGAGAATTGATGAAAATGGTTATGTAAAATGAGAATGTAATGAAATGTGCGGTTACCTTATATAGTATCTTGTTCTAGAGAATTATTTTTGGTGCTATTGATATGATTTGCCTTCAGGCTAGACGCTGGGCATCACTACTATTTGCCTTAGAGCTAGATGCTAGATATTTATTATTTACCTTCAGACTAGACACTGGGTGTCATTGTTATTTGCCTTCAGGGCTAGACACAGATGTGCCAACAGGGGACAGATGTGACCCTTAGATCTCCGGTGTCGTGATGGACCATATCAATATATCTAGAACTGAAATACTGTACAAGGTTGTTTGGGCCCAATGTGTGTGTTTGTGATGTGTTTATGTGTATATATATATGTGTGTTGTGCTGTGAATAATAGTGTATGATGATTTGATTGTGATAAGATAAAGTATGTGAGATAAATTGATGAATAATGTATGGTAATATATTGGGACTAAGTTATGAGAATAATAATGCACATACTGACAGACCTGAGTAGAGCTAGGTCTAAAAACTAAGATGACTTGAGCAGAATTGGGTCATGAAATTGATAATATGTGCACTAGACTTGGTGATTGAATAGAAAAATTAAGCCATTGTATGTGAAAGTGTTGTATTTGAGAAATTGATGATATGATTTATATATTAGATATGGAATAAAAGTTAACAAAAGTTTTATAAAAATATCGTAATGCTATAATTTGAGAAAAAAAAAATAATAAATGTGGGTGTAATCTGTATTTGTTATTTTATAAAAGGAAATATATATAAATATATGTACCACTAAGCTTTCGAGTTTAGTGCAACAGTTGTATCGCGCATGTATTAGAGGTGCAGACCAGGGTGAGCCAGTGAGTAATTGAGACTTGAAGATGTGGGTGCCACGAGACCAACATTGATGGTGTTGCATTCATGTATTTATTTGTGAACTATAGAGTTTGGATTTTGTATAAAAAAAACCATGTTTGAAAATAATATTATATATGCAAATGTACACTGTAAGATGTTATAAGTATATTTTATAACTATGTTTTTGTAAAAGTATTGCTAAAGTATTTTGTAAATATGATTGTTAAATTTCTTGATAGTATTGGTTGGAAGAATAGATGTAATACCCCGATTTTTATGTACTTTGGAATAGTAAATATGGGAGAGTAAATAATTGTGATGGATAGAGAACATATAAGTTGAGTATGTGTGAGCGGGGATTTTCGCCCCTACTCCCGGTGGAATGGTTCTTGCGACTTCGGCACTGTTTAGGCTCGGGGCCTTAGAGAACACGGACCTAAGTCTAGAGAAAAATGGAGTTGCCACCCGGACGGGCCGGGAAAAATAAAGGGGTGGATGACTCGATTCCTAAGGAATCCCCAACCCCCTAATGGGTTCGGAAAGTTGGGTACGTGTGGGGAAGGTGAGAAATTGCCCAGCACCCCCACAACGCCCGGTTCATTGGAACTGGCCTCCTTTACATGTCTTAATATTATGAAATTCTTAAATATAACAATATTATCCATATTACACACAATAATTAAAAGAAAGCATCATTATATTAAAATCAAAGCAATGTCCAAACAAAGCAAATAATTGGACATCCATCCAAAGATGGAAACATGTCCTTACATCACATGCCTAAATAGGACACCCACCAAAAGATAGAAACATGCCCTTTACATTGGTTCTAAAATAGAAAAGCAAATTAAATTACAAGATATTTAACTAATGAGGTACCCACCAAGTGGAAACATACCTCTTACAACATTTGGAAATCTAAATTAATTGATAAAAGTAAATAATCATTCATCATAAACAAATCATTCATCAAAGTTATTAATCAAAATATAAAATAAGCATCCATCCATGATAAATTAAATAAATCAAGTATTGAAATTAAATAAATTAAAGCATAAGAGATAAATCAAAGCATAATCAAGTATAGAATTAAATAAAGCAAATAAAAGTCCAATTATAGCTACTGTGACTTTTTATGGAATTAAAATAAATTAGGGTTTTATGTTTTAAAAGGTTGGTAAGACTCTTTGATTAACTAAATTAATATTTGAATGGTGAAATCATGAAACTAGGGTTTTAGACACTTTTAAATACTTTGATTTATGATTTTTTGAATGATGATTTCAAGCTACTGTGTAAATTTAGAATATTTGTAAATTTATGGTTTATTAATGTTTTAAAGGATTAAAGCTTAGAAAAAGTTAGGTTTTAAGGTTTTAAAGGGTTAGGGTTTACTATTTTAGGTTTAAAAGTTGAATTAGGGTTTAGTGCTTTTAGAATTTATGGTTATGGGTGATTTGTTAATTTTAAAATTTGGAAAAAACAATTTTATAATTTTATAAAGTTATATGAATTTAAACACATGTATTGAAGTTTTTATAAGTAGAAAAGATGTTTTTTAAGGCCTTTTGAATGAAATAGAACCTAGTTTAAAGTTTTGAAAGAAACAGAATCAAATTTTGGTTTTGTTGAAGAATATGTTCAATTAGGGTTTTGAGACTTTGAAGAGGCAAAAAATAACAATTTTAAGTCTTTTTGGAAAATAAGTAACGTATTAGTGTTTTTGACTTGGGAAAACTAAATTAAAGTTCTACAATTTTAACTTTTGAAAAACACAAAAATCCTAGTTTTAGCTACTGTGTAAAAAAAACAATTAAAGAAAATCAATTAACACATACCTTCTTTTGATGATTCCTCCAAAAACAATTCTTCTTGGATAAACTAGCTCGAAAGACAAGCCTTTTTTTCCTTTTAATTCTTTAAATCGTGCTGCTGCTCCTTTAAAAATTAATTGAATTGAATTATTGCTTTTCGTTCCTTGATTTGGTTTCCAATTTTCCAAGCTACTGCCAATTTTTTGCCACCCCCAATTTGGTTGCCTTTGGTCCTTATTTATAAGGGTTTGATCTAGTTTAATCCTAATTAGCTAAGGCAAGTAATATTAACAAAAAAAAAAACCAAAACCTAATTGGATAAGGTTTCGAAAAATTTGCGTCAAAAAATTTACGCTGCTGAAAAAATTGCCACAGGAAAAAATGCACTGGCGAAAAAAAAACTGCCGTAGAAAACTGCGGCAGTGGGCGGGCTGGGGCGTCGCTCGCAGGAATTTCCTGCGGGCGAGCTATTTCGCCCACAGGCTTTTCCTACGGGAGAAATAGAATAGTGATTTCGCCCGCAGGATTTTCCTATGGGCGAAATAACCCACGGACCCGTGCGACTGTTTTTTCGCTGCCGATTTTTCCTACTCCGATTTTTATTTTTTTGATTTTTATTTGTTTATTTTTATTTTTTATTAATAAAAATTAGATACTAAAGTAAAAATTATTTAACAAAAATTATTTTGGACCAATTAGGCAACAAAAATTATTTTGGACTAAATAAAACATATGGGACCGGATTGGGTAAAAAATTAAGGGTCTACAGTTAGCCCCCTGCTTGAACAATCTGAAACTTTAGTGAAAGAGAGTGAAAAGCAATAAGACCTAATTTTTGAGATGTTTGAGATTTTGGGCACTCGATCCTAAACTAGACTTGGATACTCGATCCTATCTGGATTTGGGTACTCGATCCTAAACTGGATTCGGATACTCGATCCTAACTGGATTTGGATACTCAATCCTGAATTGGATTTGGATACTCAACCCTATATTGGATTGGGATACTTGATCCTAACTTGATTTGGATACTCGATTCTAAACTAGATTTGGATACTCGTTCCTAAATCAAATTTGGATACTCGATCCTAAACTTGATTGGGATACTCGATCCTAACTGGATTCGGACACTCGATCCTAAATTGGATTGGGATACTTGATCCTAACTGGATTCGGACACTCGATCCTAACTGGATTCGGATACTCGATCCTAAACTGGCTTTGGATACTCGATCCTAAACTGGATTGGGATACTTGATCCTAAACTAGATTTGGATACTCGATCCTAAATTAGATTGGGATACTCGATCCTAACTGGATTCGGACACTCGATCCTAACTGGATTTGGATACTCGATCCTAAACTGGATTTGGATACTCGATCCTAACTCGGATTGGGATACTCGATCCTAACTTGATTTTGATACTCGATCCTAACTTGGATTCGGATACTCGATCTAAACTGGGTACTTTGACTTGAGATTTAAATTGATTTTGATTTAATTTAGGTACTTGGACCCGAGATTAGATTTGAGTTGCGTACTTGGACACGAGAATGGGTACTTGGACCCGAGAATGAATTAGACTAACCTTTTATCAGTTGAGAAGTCTGACTACTCCGGCTGTTCTATTCATTGTGATTCTTCACCTTCAAAATGGATCTTCATCCTTGGAGATTGGGTCTTCACCCTTGTAAATGGATCTTCATCCTTGAAAATGAATCTTCATCTTTTGACTTCGGGTCTTTACCCTTGAAAAATGGATCTTCATCCTTTGAGATTGGGTCTTCACCTTTGCAAATGGATCTTCATCCTTTAAGATCGGGTCTTTACCCTTAAAAAATGGATCTTCATTCTTTGAGATCGGGTCTTTACCCTTAAAAAATGGATCTTTATTCTTTGAGATCGGGTCTTCACCCTTGCAAATGGATCTTTATCCATTGGAGGTCGGGTCTTTACCCTAGCTTTAGCTCTTTTAGCTGGATTGGTCTTTTGTCTTTTGCATCTTCATTCTTTTGAGAGTTCTAATGTTCCATTCTTTTGTTCTTCCTTTTTGCAAAGATTTAGCTATTTTTAATTGGACATTATATCCTCTCCTTGCCCCCCCTGTGTGGCAAAATATTTGTAAGTGAGTTTAAAAATATTTGGTATATAAACTCAAAAAAATGAAAAGGAGAAACTTTGCCCCCTGTGTAGGCTCAAACCAAATATTTTATCCATGCAAGCTTCGATTGATGTTTTTGTCATCTAGTTCTTTGCACAAGCACGTATTTCTTCTCTTTGCAAATTTACTGGAGCTTTCTCAAGCAATGGGCTTTCCATGCCCCCTTGATTCAATATCTTCTTTAGATTCTTTAATTCACAGGGTGTTTGCTTTTCATTAAGACAAGAAGGTGTGATAGAATATGCTCATGTATGCATGATATGCATGAATGATACTTACAGCGGTTTTATTGACTCATAGACTTAGGTGATCGACAGAAATGTTCTCATTGGTTCCATTTTGATGCTCATTCAAGTCTTGCATTGGAATGATCAAAAGCTTTCCATTTGTGGCTTTTATCTTCTAGATGTTGAGAACATGAGTGGTGAAGACCTTAAGCAGTAGAGTCAGGAATGCATCCATTTCAAACTATTTTTCAGCATGTCGGCTAATAGCTTCTTCATGACCTTGCCAATAATCATTTCAACAGACTTCCCTTAGCTCGAAGGCTTTGTATGACAAAACTCTTTTTTTCCTTTCCTTTTTTTTTGAATTTTGATTTTGAAATCAAATGTTGGCTTTGCCAAATTAATGTCAATATACCTCAGGACTTGATATTTCCAAATTAACATATATATAACATGACAAACCTAGTTACCATACTAAACTCGGGAATCATTTCTATTTAAGCAAGAATTATTGCACTTTAGATGGGCACATACACATTACTTGGCCAAAGGTCTCATTTGAGTTTAAATATTGTCTATCTCAAATGCATGCTTATTCAAACTATCTCCACTAATAGACTCTACCTACCAAGGGAGATCAACAGGTCTTTAATAGGCTTGAAATGGGGTCTATAAGGGACACGAGTTTAAAGTGGAGGCCATTTTGAGATTGGAGCTGGTGTGACACAATGGACAAACCCTCACACTACAAATTTCTTGTTTGAACTTTAGGCAGCTAGGAGCAACCTTGCTAGACTCCAAATTCTTTCTATATCTTCTTGGAACCTTGCAAAAAGTTTGTTACCCAAATTTGTTTCTTTTCTTCTTTTCCCTTTCCTTTCCTTTTCTTACTCTTCCCTTTCTTTGAGCATTTTATCATTTTGTCCTTCTTCCTTATAGGATTGTCAAGTACAGAACTTTCAAGAATTGGATGGTCTTTCTCCTTTTTCTTTAATTTTGATCGAATCTTTGGCTGAATTGGACCAATTCAAGTTAAAATGTCTTTATAAACCAAATGGAAGCCTTTTGTTGTCTTAGGTAAAAGAGAACTCAGTTGGCTTTCTGAACCATTTTGGGTTTTCTCTTTTTTCTTTTCTTTCTCTTTTTCTCTTTTCCTTTTTTCTTCTCTTTTTTCTTTCTTTTCTTTCTTTTTTCCTTTTTCTTCTTCTTTTTGTTTTGTTTTGATTTGTTTTTTTTATTCAAGCTCTAAAAGAGTTGTCTTGTTTGTACCAACTTGGGCTCCCAATAATGGATGAGTGGAGTAATATAAATGTTCTTTAATAGGGATAAATCATTTGTTACTCTGATGTTGTCTTGATATATTGGATATATTAAGGGAACTTCAACTATCCTTATGGTCTTGAGAAAAACATCAACTACCCTTATGGTCTTGAGAACTTTAACTATCTTCATAGTCTTGAGAACTTCAACTATCTTTATGATCTTGACTAATCATTGCTTTCTTTGATCTTCTTGCTTCTTCATCTTAGTTATCATAAACTCGTTAAGAGTATCACAACAGCTCAGGGTAGGTTTTTGAGGTTTGTAGGCCAATGAAAAGAAAGCTAGAATTTTATGAAGGCTCAAAGGGACAACTAGGGATTAATATTTAATAGGGTGGATACTAGTTGTTAGCTAACCAAACAATGCATAGATCATCTCTCTCTTAAATAAGTAGAGTTCAATTTCGCCTCAAAAGTTTGTCAAAGCATGTTCTAAGACTGACTAGGACCTAGACAAAGATAATTATGCAGGAGCCCTCTCTAAGTAAGCATACACAACTCAATGCTATAGAGCAATTCCCTCATCTAGTAAAGTCATTCAAGTCATGATGCTTAGACACATTAATTTATAAACATCAAGCTAGATTCCTCATCGGTTGAGCATTAAAATGAACAAAGACCAGCAAAAATTTTGATGAAAGTAATTTATTCAAGCAACTTTAAATTTGAAAACACGATAGTTCCAATTAAATATTAAAGAAAGTAAAATTAAAAAGCAATATTCAAGCTAAGGAAAGTTCGTTGTGTTTAAGCTTCTTTTCCCTTCACATCTTCAATATTTCCATCTTGAAAGGATGATAAAACAAAATCTTCTTCCAATCCTTTTCCCACCATGAAGGTTGCTGGTGGAGGCACTCTTCCAAATTTAGGCAAAGGGTTATTCTTGGTATTGGGCTTATCCGGCTCGGGTAGCTTGCCACTATCGATTAGGTCTTGGATCTCATGCCTTAGACAAGCACATTTATTTGTTTCATGCCCTCGCATTTGATGAAATTGACAGAAGGCCTTGGCATTGAAGTTTGGTGGCTATGGATTATGTAAAGGTCGAGGAGCTAACGGTTGTAACAACCCTTTCTTTTGCAGCTTGTCGAAGACCCAAGACAAAGGCTTCCCCAGATCTGAGAATTGTCTTTTATTCCCTTGACCGGTTACATTAACATCAACTTCTTTTTATGTGCTTTGATTGTTAGGCTGGTTGTTCCCTTTCCCATTCCTTCTTATTGAAAAGCGATTCTTCTCTCTTTCCCACTCTTCAATTTGTAGACCATCTTGGAGAAGATCTTTAAAATCACGGATGAGTGTATGAGACATCCTCTCACGAAGACTAGGCAATACCCCTCTTACAATCATCCTTATTTGATCGGATTCATCGGGTCTCTTCTTGAGTAAAGCGGCCTTGTTTCTCCATCTCTTCACATAGTCCACAAAATTCTCAATTCGCCTTTGTCTAATGGACTCCACTTCCATTAAGGTAACTTCCATCTCGATATTATATCCATATTGTTGGATGAAGGCCTTGTAAAGTAGATCCCAACTCTTTTGTGTTCCATCATCTAAGTATTGAACCAATTTTGGACAACAGGGTCTAATGAGAGCATGAAGTACCTTAGGGTTTGAGCCTTTTGTGTTCCTTCTTATTGAACTTACAATGTACTTAGGTTATATTATAAAAAGAACAAACCAAATAAGCCATGATTTAGACTAAGATAAACTAACCATATTCAAACAACATGCATTTGGGGTAAAACCTAAGGAAAGTAACTAGGCCAATTACATGAGCTTTAGTCTTTGGGTTAAAAGGCTTAGGTTTCCATAGCAAGTATATACCAAAAGGTATGAGGCTATGAGTGGTTATGCCATGCTCGATCTCCATACCTTGAGTGAAAGTATGGTATCCCTCACATAACACAACAAGGGTAACACGGGCGTCCTAACTCACGCACACGATGCAATCTAAGATGATGCAATGGATAGTATAATTATAAGAAAGAATAGAATAATAAAAAGACCAACGGAATCAACTTCTCTTTTCCCTGTGGAGTCGCCATTGGGAGCGGGGATTTTCGCCCCTACTCCTGGTGGAATGGTTCTTGCGACTTCGGCACTGTTTAGGCTCAGGGCCTTAGAGAACACGGACCTAAGTCCGGAGAAAAATGGAGTCGCCACCCGGACGAGCCAGGAAAAAGAAAGGAGTGGATGATTCAATTTCTAAGAAATCCCCAACCCCCTAATGGGTTCGGAAAGTTGGGTACGTGTCGAGAATGTGAGAAATGGCCCAGCACCCCCACAATGCCCGGTTCATTGGAACCGGCCTGCTTTACAGGTCTTAATATTATGAAATTCTTAAATATAACAATATTATCCATATTACACACAATAATTAAAAGAAAGCATCATTATATTAAAATCAAAGCAATGTTCAAACAAAGCAAATAAATGGACACCCATCCAAAGATGGAAACATGTCCTTACATCACATGCCTAAATAGGACACCCACCAAAAGGTAGAAACATGCCCTTTACATTGGTTCTAAAATAGAAAAGCAAATTAAATTGCAAGATATTTAACTAATGAGGTACCCACCAAGTGGAAACATACCTCTTACAACATTTGGAAATCTAAATTAATTGATAAAAGTAAATAATCATTCATCATAAATAAATCATTCATCAAAGCTATTAATCAAAATAGAAAATAAAGATCCATCCATGATAAATTAAATAAATCAAGTATTGAAATTAAATAAATTAAAGCATAAGAGATAAATCAAAGCATAATCAAGTATAGAATTAAATAAAGCAAATAAAAGTCCAATTATAGCTACTATGACTTTTTATGGAATTAAAATAAAATAGGGTTTTATGTTTTAAAAGGTTGGTAAGACTCTTTGATTAATTAAATTAATATTTGAATGGTGAAATCATGAAACTAGGGTTTTAAACACTTTTAAATACTTTGATTTATGATTTTTTGAATGATGATTTCAAGCTACTGTGTAAATTTAGAATATTTGTAAATTTATGGTTTATTAATGTTTTAAAGGATTAAAGCTTAGAAAAAGTTAGGGTTTAAGGTTTTAAAGGGCTAGGGTTTACTATTTTAGGTTTAGAAGTTGAATTAGGGTTTAGTGTTTTTAAAATTTATGGTTACAGGTGATTTGTTAATTTTAAAATTTGGAAAAAACAATTTGATAATTTTATGAAGTTTTATGAATTTAATCAAATGTATTGAAGTTTTTATAAGTAGAAAAGATGTTTTTTAAGGCTTTTTGAATGAAATAGAACCTAGTTTAAAGTTTTGAAAGAAACAGAATCAAATTTTGGTTTTGTTGAAGAATATGTTCAATTAGGGTTTTGAGACTTTGAAGAGGCAAAAAATAACAATTTTAAGTCTTTTTGGAAAATAAAGTAACGTTTTAGTGTTTTTGACTTGGGAAAACTAAATAAAAGTTCTAAGATTTTAACTTTTGAAAAACACAAAAATCTTAGTTTTAGCTACTGTGTAAAAAAAAGCAATTAAAGAAAATCAATTAACACATACCTTCTTTTGATGATTCCTCCAAAAACAATTCTTCTTGGATGAACTAGCTCCAAAGACAAGCCTTTTTTGCCTTTTAATTCGTTAAATCGTGCTGCTGCTCCTTTAAAAATCAATTTAATTGAATTATTGCTTTTCCTTCCTTGATTTGGTTTCCAATTTTCCAAGCTACTGCCAATTTTTTGCCACCCCCAATTTGGTTGCCTTTGGTCCTTATTTATAAGGCTTTGATCTAGTTTAATCCTAATTAGCTAAGGCAAGTAATATTAATAAAAAAAAACCAAAACCTAATTGGATTAAGTTTCGAAAAATTTGCGTCGAAAAATTTGCGCTGCCGAAAAAAATTGCAGCAGGAAAAAATGCGCTGGCGAAAAAAAAACTGCCGCAGAAAACTGTGGCAGTGGGCTGGCGAGCTATTTCGCCAGTAGGAAATTCCTGCGGACGAAATAACCCACAGGCCGGTGCGACTGTTTTTTCACTACCGATTTTTACGACTCCGATTTTTATTTTTATTTTTATTTTTTTATTTTTATTTGTTTATTTTTATTTTTTATTAATAAAAATTAGATACTAAAGCAAAAATTATTTAACAAAAATTATTTTGGACCAATTAGACAACAAAAATCATTTTGGACTAAATAAAACATATGGGACCGGATTGGGTCAAAAATTAAGGGTCTACAGTTTGCCCCCTGCTTGAAAAATCTGAAACTTTAGTGAAACAGAGTGAAAAGCAATAAGACCTAATTTTTGAGATGTTTGAGATTTTGGGCACTCGATCCTAAACTAGACTTGGATACTCGATCCTATCTGGATTTGAGTACTCGATCCTAAACTTGATTTGGATACTCGATCCTAACTGGATTTTGATACTCGATCCAAAATTGGATTTGGATACTCGATCCTAACTTGATTTGGATACTCGATCCTAAACTGGATTTGGATACTCGATCCTAAATCGAATTTGGATACTCGATCCTAAATTGGCTTTGGATACTCGATCCTAAACTGGATTGGGATACTCGATCCTAACTGGATTTGGATACTCGATCTTAAATTGGATTGGGATACTCGATCCTAACTGTATTTGGATACTCGATCCTAAACTGGATTGGGATACTCGATCCTAAACTGGATTGGGATACTCGATCCTAAATTGGATTCGGACACTCGATCCTAACTGTATTCGGACATTCGATCCTAACTGGATTTGGATACTCGTTCCTAAACTGGATTTGGATACTCGATCCTAAACTCGATTTGGATACTCGATCCTAACTCAGATTGGGACCTAAATTGGATTCAGACACTCGATCCTAACTGGATTCGGACACTCGATCCTAACTGGATTTAGATACTCGTTCCTAAACTGGATTTGGATACTCGATCCTAAACTCGATTTGGATACTCGATCCTAACTCAGATTGGGATACTCGATCCTGACTTGGATTCGGATACTCGATCCTAAACTGGGTACTTTGACTTGAGATTTGAATTGATTTTGATTTAATTTGGGTACTTGGAGCCGAGATTAAATTTTATTTGGGTACTTGGACCCGAGAATGAATTTGACTAGCCTTTATCAGTTGAGAAGTCTGACTGCTCCGGCTGTTCTATGCATTGTGATTCTTCACCTTCAGAATGGATCTTCATCCTTAAAATGGATCTTCATCCTTGAAAATGAATCTTCATCTTTTGACATCGAGTCTTTACCCTTGAAAAATGGATCTTCATCCTTTGAGATCGAGTCTTCACCTTTGCAAATGGATCTTCATCCTTTAAGATCGGGTCTTTACCCTTAAAAAATGGATCTTCATTCTTTGAGATCGGGTCTTTACCCTTAAAAAATGGATCTTCATTCTTTGAGATCGGGTCTTTACCCTTAAAAAATGGATCTTCATTCTTTGAGATCGGGTCTTCACCCTTGCAAATGGATCTTTATCCATTGGAGGTCGGGTTTTTACCCTGGCTTTAGCTCTTTTAGCTGGATTGGTCTTTTGTCTTTTGCATCTTCATTCTTTTGTGAGTTCTAATGTTCCATTCTTTTGTTCTTCCTTTTTGCAAAGATTTAGCTATTTTTAATTGGACCTTATATCCTCTCCTTGCCCCCCCCCCCTGTGTGGAAAAATATTTGTAAGTGAGTTTAAAAATATTTGATATATAAACTCAAAAAATGAAAAGGAGAAACTTTGCCCTCTGTGTAGGCTCAAACCAAATATTTTATCCATGCAAGCTTCGATTGATTTTTTGCCATCTAGTTCTTTACACAAGCACGTATTTCTTCTCTTTGCAAATTTACTGGAGCTTTCTCAAGCAATGGGCTTTCCATGCCCCCCCTTGATTCAATATCTTCTTTAGATTCTTTAATTCGCAGGGTGTTTGCTGTTCATTAAACACAAACACTCCTGTGGGGGACACAAAGTGCGATGTAATATGCTCATGTATGCATGATATGCATGAATGATACTTACAGCGGTTTTATTGACTCATAGACCGAGGTGATCGACAGAAATGTTCTCATAAGTTCCATTTTGATGCTCGTTCAAGTCTTGCATTGGAATGATCAAAAGCTTTGCATTTGTGGCTTTTATCTTCTAGATGTTGAGAACATGAGTGGTGAAGACCTTAAGTAGCAGAGTCAGGGATGCATCCATTTCAAACTATTTTTTAGCATGTCGGCTGGTAGCTTCTTCATGACCTTGCCAATGTGAACCTCGGTTTCCACCCGAAAAGGATTCGGATGAACGTTCACTTGTTGTTGGGAGTCGCCACTCAGTTTTTTCTGTTCAAAGGGAAAAACTAAGAAAACCCTTGTTTGACTCCAATAATGCATCCAATGTAAAGGTTTCTAATCTACGAACCCAAGGAGGATTCGGGGACTATGTCATGCATTTGATTAACTTTCCAAAGAAGAAATGAACCTAAAAGGAACATAGAAAGGAAACAAATAGATTGTTAGTAAATTGTGGACTTGCTATTTGGGGTGAATCCCAAATATGCCTACATACTCTAGTTTTTTATGAGAGATCAAAGCCCATGTAGTTCGGAAAAGCCTATTTAAAGGAAATTATGCATTATGCATGTATGTGTGTATGCTTCGTGCATTGTCGGGCTTTTTGCCAAAATTGTGAGATTTCGAGCACTTAGTGCTAATTTTGATGAAATTTGGGTACTTGGTACCAAAAGGAATGCAATTTAGGCTCCGTGCCAAAAGGTTGATTTTAATTGTGATGGGCTTCATGCCAAAAGATTGATTGATTACTTAATTAGGCCTTAGACCTAAAAGGATTAGGTCTTTGACCAAGAAGAAATTAAGAAGAAGATGGAATGCTTATGACATGCTTGAATTGACAAAGGATGAATTAAGATATTACCTTGCTTAGGATTTTCCCACTTCGAAGTTCCAGATCTCGTTTTCTTGGGCCTTGGATTATGATTCTTGATTACGGATTAATTCCTGCAGCACAATGTTAGATTTATGCAAAGAAAAGTCCAAGAGAAGTTCTTAAGTGTGAAAATAGAGAGTTCGTCAGCACGAGGTCCCGGAATCTGAAAAGCCAACCCCTTTTCTGAAAATTTGGAGACTTTTATAGACAAAATTCGGACTATACGGCGGTCGGACTGCCGTGGAAGTGACAGCCCGGGAACAGGGAAAAAAGCAAAATGGCGGCGGTCGACCGCCGGTCCCGGCGGGCGGGCCGCTGCCCTCGGTATTCGAGCCCCCAAAAAAGCACACACGATTTTTGTTCAAACTGATTTTTCGGGAGCTACGGACCTCCAAAAATTATTCCAGGACCATATCCGTGATCCTTGCGTCGCCCCGGACATTTCAAGTACCATATCGATATATTTCCGATGAACTTTACCGTGGACCTCCGGTCCGGCTCGGTTGTCTGCAATCTGAGAAAATCAGCTTTTCGAGCCTCAAAATTCGAGTATTCACAATTGCCCCCAACTGGGGTCCATAAAAATGATTTATAGGGCCCAATGGTCGTCAGAAACGAGAATTTTGAGCAAGGTGCAATATGGACCCTCAACAATGAACCCTCTTTTTAACCATGTGATGTATGAATGGACCAAGAGCCTCCATAATGTTAAAAGGATCAATATGGGAAGATATGGATTGAAAATTGTTACTACTCTTAGAGGCGTAGCTGTAGATTGGGATTTCTTGCATGCTTGTATCAGATTTTGGGATCCCCAAGCTCACGTTTTCATATTTGGTGCCCGGATGGAGGAGATGTGTCCTCTTTTTGAGGAATTCTGCTCAATTATTGGATGTGACCCAAATGCCCCTTTTGTAAGGCATGAGGTTCAAGTTGGCTATGTGGGGTCTTTTCAGAGGCTTTTCAACTTTACAAGGCCTCAAGCTCAAGCTATGATTGTGGATGGGAATAAGGCGATGTTGCTTCCTTTGATTGATGCATTCCTGACTGCTAATTTTGAAGATGAGATTCAACTGAAGCATAGGATGCAAGCTTTTATTTTCTGCCTGTTAGCTGGGTTTCTTTTCAACCGTGACCCTGGCTTTAGGGATTTAAAGCTTTGCCCCATGACTAGGTAGATGGGGATTGATCAGAGGGTTCCTCTTCCTGTTGGGCTTACTGTTGCTGCCCCTATTATGCCCGGAGTTACTCAAGCTGCTCTTCAAACTTGGGTTAGGAACCATCAGATGATCAGCCCTTTTGCAGAACCTTTCCTTGTCGAGCCTACTCCAAAGTATAGGACTTGATTTATAGCCAAAGTTTGGCCAATTGAAAAGCCAAGGAGGCATGCATTACTGCAGGAGCTGGAGGGAGAGGAGGTGGTTCCTCTTAACGAGGAGAAGATAGATGCTGCAGAGAGCTCCAGAGCTAAGGAAGATACCAAAGACTCTGCCCCACGTAGGAGGCGTAGGATTTAGGCCCTAGGGTTGACTCTATTGTCTACTTTTTTTTTGTTCATTTGACGTTTTGGACTTATGGTTTGACCCTATTTGATTGGTTTGATATTTAATGGAATGGATGACTCTTTTTGGAATGAATGACTCTTTTTTTTTTGGAATGAATGATTCTTTTTGGAATGAATGACTCTTTCATTTGCTTTCCAAGCATTATCTACTTTATTTACTTGCTCTAATTTTTGCCTAAGCCGTCCTTTCGGATTTTCAACTTAGCGAGCTCTTACCCATTCTTGCCTAAGCCGCCCTTTGCGGGTTTTTCAACTTAGCGGAGTTTTTTTTTTCTTCTTTATATATATATATATATATATTGGCAAAAGAAAAATGAATCAATGATTTTCATTAAAATTTAGACCATGCTCAAGGAGAGCTGCCTACATATCTCGAATTAGTTTGCGAGAATCAGGTCTAATGTAGTTCCTTACAATGCATGATTATACATAATATTTCTTTAATTGATCTAGATTGCATGGGTTTGTGAACTCCAGACCATCCAAATCAGACAAGATGACTGCTCCGCCGAAAAGTATTTTCTTTATAATGTAGGGTCCAGCCCAAGGAGGATGAAACTTCCCACGAGGATCTGTAACAGGCGTTCTGATCTCTTTCAGAACCAAACAACCTTCTTCCAACTTTCGATCTTTGACCTTTTTGTTGAAATGTCTGGCCATTCACCTCTGATACCCTTGAATCTAATGTAAAGCTTGAAGTCTTTTTTCATCCAAACCCAACAACTGATGATGATAATTGCTAATCCATTCAGCTTCATTTATCTAACTTTCTTGAATTATCCTCGCCGATTGAACTTCCAGTTCAATGGGGAGTACTGCTTTCATTTCGTACACCAGTGAATACGAGGTTGCCCCAGTATGAGTTCTAATTGATGTTCTATATACCCACAAGGCCAGTGGTAACTTCTCATGCCAACCCCTATGTTCCTTGATCATTTTTTGTATGATCACCTTTATAGACTTATTTGCTGCTTCTACAGCTCCATTTGTTTGAGGTCTATAAGGAGAGGACTTATGATGCTGGACCTTCTTATCCTTCAAGAGTTTAGCAAATTCTGCTTGGAAATGAGTTCCATTATCAGTGATAATCTCGAATGGTGTTCCGTACCGACAAAGGATTTTGGTTCGGACAAACTGTGCTGCCTTTTTGGCGTCTAATTCTGCATAGGAAGCTGCTTCAACCCACTTCGTGAAGTAATCCACCGCTACCAAGATAAACTGATGTCCATTCGAGTCTTTTGGATGTATTTTGCCAATTATATCTATTCCCCAAGTAGCGAAGGGCCATGGAGAGGTGATTGGATTCAGAGCAATAGGAGGTTGCTTCTGCAGCTTAGCAAATATCTGACACTGATGGCATCCTTGCACAAATGCCACACAGTCTGTATTCACGGTGGACCAATAATATCCTAGATTGGCTATTTTTCGCGCCAAGGCGATCCCATATATATGCGGTCCTGATTCACCACCATGCACCATTTCCATTATCCGCTTAGCCTCTGCTTCATTTACACACCTTAGGTGCATTCCATTCCAACTTCTTTTGTAGAGGATATCTCCATTAAGAATGTAACCTATGGTTGGCTTCCTTATTGCTCTCTGATCAACCCTTGATGATCCCTTCGGATAACTTCCATCCTTGAGATAACTCTTGATATCCCAGAACCATGGTTTACCATCGGCCAAATGCATTATGTGGGCAGGTTGCTCCTGAAGTTGAACTTTCAATGGGCGAATGGCTTTCCCCTCCTTGATATTGACCATGGAAGCTAAAGTAGCCAGAGCATCAGCAAACTGATTCTTTGCTCTTGGGAGATATTCGAAGGACAGATCATCGAATTGTTGTGCCAAATGATCAAGGCGTTGTAGGTAAGGAACCAAACGCTCTTCTCTTATCTTCCATTTCCTTAAAGCTTGTGATACTATTAAAATAGAATCACCGTAGACCTTTAGGTTCTTAATCCCCAATTCCAGAGCGGCTTCGAGCCCATTGATGCAAGCTTCATATTCTGCTTCATTGTTAGTGCAGCTAAAGTCAAGTTTAACTGCAAAGGGAATGTATTCTCCACAAGGAGTTTTGAACACAATCCCAATTCCATTTCCATGATAATTGGATGCCCCATCAAAATACATCTCCCAAACACTTCTTTCCACATTCAAGAGGTCTTCGTCAGGGAAATTCATTTCTCGCATCTCGTCTTTTACGGGTAATTCTGCTAACTGGTCAGCTATTGCCCCACCTTTCACAGCTCTCCTCTGAATGAATTTTAAGTCAAAAGTTGCCAATGTTGACACCCACTTTGCCATTTTGCTGTCCAAAACAGGCCTCTCCATAAGGAATTTCAAGGGACTCTGTTCTGCGATGACACAAGTAGTGTAAGAAGACAAGTAGTGTTGTAACTTTGTGCAGGTCCAATACAACGCTAAACACAACTTCTCAATCTTGTTATACTTTAACTCATAGTCCAACATCCTTTTACTGAGGTAGTAAATTGCATTTTCTACCTTTGTACCTTCGGCCTCTTGAGCTAGCATTGCACCCATGGCTTCATCTGTTACAGACAAATACAAGAGTAGAGGTTTTCCCATTCTGGGAGGTTGCAGAATTGGCAGACTTAACAAGTATTCTTTGATCTTGTCGAAGGCCTTCTGGCAGTCTTCATTCCATTCTTGTGAAGCACCTTTCCTTAGTAGCTTAAAGATAGGACCACAAGTCTCTGCCAACTGCGATATGAATCGACTGATATACTGTAATCTACCTAGCAGGCCTCAAATCTCCTTTTCTGTTCTTGGTGGAGGCATTTTTAGAATAGCTTTTGACTTTGCTGGATCAACTTCTATTCCTTTCTTGCTGACCAAATATCCCAAAAATAAGCCTGATGTTGCTCCAAATAGACACTTTGCAGGATTAAGCTTCAAATTGTACTTGCGAAGTCTAAGGAAGAACTTCTCAAGTGCTCCAACATGCTCTTCTGGAGATTTTGACTTGACAATCATATCGTCAACATACACTTCTACTTCTTTGTGAATCATGTCATGAAAGACTGTCATCGCCATCCTTTGGTAGGTAGCCCCTGCATTTATCAATCCAAAAGGCATAACCCTGTAGCAGAAAGTGCCCCATTCTGTAATGAAAGCTGTCTTTTCTTTGTCCGGTGGATGCACCATGATCTGATTGTACCCAACCGCAAGGTCAGTCATGGAAACCATCATATGCCCAGCCATCCTGTCTATTAGCAAATCGATGTGTGGTAGCGGGAAATCATCCTTGGGAAAAGCCTTATTCAAATCTCTATTGTCAACACACATCCTGACCTTTCCGTCTTTCTTCGGGACTGGCACAATGTTTGCTAACCAGGAAGGGTAGACAATCGGTTCTATGAACTTATTATCCAGTTGCTTGGTAATCTCATCTTTAATTTTCAAAGACCATTCTTGCTTCATTCTTCTCAACTTCTGCTTAACCGGCTTTGCATCGGGGTATAGCGGAATCTTATGAACTGCTATTGCTGGGTCTATTCTCGTGACATCACTTGTCTTCCACATGAAGCAGTCGACATATCTTCTGATGCACTCAACAACCTGTTCCTTATTCACACAATCATATGCAATGTATGTATGTTCATTTTCTTTGCCAATTATTATCTTTTCATTCATTTCTTTTATTTCGTTTATTTCATTTTTGCTAGATAACACTTGGAAAGCAAAAGACACAGGGTAACCAAGAACTTGAACAGTTTCATTAATAATGGCGGAGTCATCCTCCAGAGTTACATTATATTCGACATCAGGGTTTTCTATTCTTGAAGCTAAGGAAGACTCAGAACTGGACTCTGACTCGGTGTTTGACTCAAGATTTGACTCGGTACAAGACTCAGGTTCAGGGTGTGACACAGGACTAGGTTTGACTATAGCCACTTGTCCCTCCTCGGCATACCAGTTCATCAGTGGTCCATCTGCGGTCTTGATCAGCTTCGTGAAGTCCCTTTTGTCTTCAAAATTGGTTATCATAGCAACCTCATCAAAGAGACTAGGCCGCATGAAATCTTACACTTGTGGGTCAGTTATAGGTTCTGGCCCTTCTTCCTTTATGGCCAAAACATCAGTGAACATCTCAAAACCCGGTAACCTCTTCCCAGTCATAGGAGAATAGAATGGTTCCTGAAAACCACAGTAAGGAACTGCTTTTCCAGGTTTGCAAAAGTGACCATTCAGAGTTCTAAAGTAAGGGCATATTTTGAGGCTTTTTGCCCCCCAAGTCTTCTTTTTCTTCCCATGCTCAAACTCTTCTATCTCCTCGTCTGTGGGTTTGTACCCCAAGCCAAAAGTTCCCCTATTCTCAGGCTCTTCCCATGGCCGCACTATGGATGATTTCCTCCCAGACCTTATCATTTCCATCCCCGGTAGCAGACCTACCCTTAGCATCATTCCCACCAGGCAATTGACTTGGACCTCCCCAAAGTCATATAGGATAAATGGCCCTTTGGGTCTCTCTCCTTCAATGCATTGAACAGTGTCATAATGGAATCCAGTCAAGGCCATAGCAGTTTCACCAGGAACAACCTCAAAGAGAGACTGATCTGTGGTTTTCTTGTTGATTTCACATGTGTCTCCTTTAATAGTGATGATTTTTTCTTCAAAAGGGAACTTAAGTTTTTGATGTAATGAAGATGGTACAACATTATTTTGATGAATCCATGGCCTTCCAAGGAGGAGATTAAAGCTCGCGGGTACATCAATGACCTGGAACGGCACTCCCATTTTCACCGGTCCAATAGCAACTTCCAGAGTAGCAACACCAAAAATTTCTCTTCGAGTGTTATCATATGCTCTAACAATTTGATCAGAAGGTGTAAGATCTGTAGCCTCCAATCCCAGACAGCTTGCTACTTTCAAGGGACATACATTTAAGGCTGACCCATTATCAATGAGAACCATGGGCACAGTCTTTCCCCCAGTTTGTATGGTGATGTATAGAGCATCATTGTGTTTCATGCCATCTTCTGGTAAATCTTCATCAGAAAACCTGATACTCAATGCCTTAGTTGATTGGGTCAAAGTGGCCACCAAAGCTTCTGGGCTTGTGTCTACTGATGTATTAAGTTGACTCAAAGCTTTACTGAGAGCCTGACGGTGTGGGAATGAGGAAGCAAGGAGCTCCCAAATCGACACCTTAGCTTGAGTTTGTTTAAGCTGAGAGAGGACAGGGTCTTCTTTTGGTTCTGGCGTCTTCTTATAGGGGTGATTTGGGGTTTTAGGGGCTTTTCCCAAGTCGAGTGGCTGATATTGCCTTCCACTCCTTGTCAAAGCATCGACCTCTTCAGTGAGTCATTCAGATCCAGTACACATACTTCATTCATTTCCAAGAGAAGTTTGAAAGGATCAAACAACTCTTCTTCCACAGTGATGGCGTGAATGGAATGATTGGGCAAAGGGTTAGTATTAATGTTTGGTTGACTCCTGAGAGGAATGATGTCACCACTATCCACCAGATCTTGGATGCAGTTTTTCAGAGTCCAGCAAGCATCTGTTCTATGCCCATTTCCTTGGTGGTATTCACAGTACTCATTGGCCCTATAACTAGAGGGTAATGGGTTTGGAGGAGGCCTTGGGTCCAAAGGCTTCAAGTACTTCCCTTCCACAGCCTTTTTAAACACTAGATGAAGGGGCATCCCAAGGTCGGTATATTGCCTTCTTGGCTGATTTCTCTGCCCAAGATTGCCCACACGTAAAGGATTCGCAGGGGCAATATTGGCCACTTCATTGACCTTGCTTGAGGAAGCAGCTTGGCCCTGTTTCTTATACTTTGAAGTAGCTCCCTCATCCACTATCTTACCCAATTGTATCAAATCTTCTACCTTAGTTGCAGTCGCAATGAGCGATTTGAAAGTAGGCAGGTATTGGGTTTGCAGTTGAGCTTGATATGTAGGCCTTAGGTTCTTGATTATAATATCAATCTGCTCCTGTTCTGAAGGGCAATTAATCATTTGGGCAGCCTTCGCCCTCCATCTCGTAAGGAACGAGGTGAAGGGTTCATTGTTGTTTTGTTTGGTAGTCTCAAGCTCCTTTCTAGTGACATCTACCTCAATATTGTAGTGGTATTGAGTGTTAAATACATTGCAGATGTCTTCCCAGGTCTTAATCTTGGCACGATCCAGGCTTACAAACCATTTAAGGGCAGCACCAGTCAAGGATTGTTGGAAGAGTTGAGCAAAGAGCTCGTCATTTAAACCCCAAGGGCTTAAGGCCCCCACATACATCTTCAGGTGGGTTTTAGGGCAAGTAGTCCCATCAAATCTGTCCATCCCAGGCATCTTGAATTTTGGAGGTAACCTAGCTTGGGGAAACAAGGATAAGGAATCCATGTCTACCACCTCTTTATGAGTTTTCATGGCAGTGATTGACCTTTCAAGCAATTCAAGTTTCTTTTTTAGTTCATCAGTTTCAGTAGCATTCTTAGAGGGTGGATCCTCCATATTGATGACAGGGGTATTATTCTGAGCAGTCATGGGGGTACTAGTTTGTCCCACAATAGGTTCCTTCCCTAGATTTCCAGGAGTAGCGGCTGTCTTTGGTGCCCCTCCCAATTCAGCCAAGATGGCTACTCTTTGGGCGGTCAAGGCTTCATCAATTCTTTCTTGCATCCTAGCTTCAATCTCCTTAACCTATCCATCTAGTAAGGCCTTAATCTATTCAATAGTAGCCATTTCAGTAATTGGAGTAGTTGGTGAAGTTGGGGTAGTAGGACTTGTGGGTGATTGCACAGTTGGAATTGGTGTAGCTTGTGTAGGTGAAGGCACACGGATAGTGGGTACCTGCAAAGGTTAAGGGTAAAGGATCAGGGTAGTGTGTAGGGCAGGAAGACTCTTGGTCCACTTGCATTTATCAAAAAGTTTTCCCCAAAACAATGTTGTTATGTTGCATGAATGCACCTCATCACATCATAATTCATTTTAATGGAATGTGGCACTATTATTGGGTACATACAACCTAAGGGAGGGTTCTATTGTTACATGAAAAATAGAGAATAGGCTTATAATAAGGACCCTTGAGTCTTGAGTAAGATATACCTAACCACATGTGAAACAAAGAGTTTCGCGTGGGTCCAACAGTACGTTTACTCATGGGCCACTCCAAAAGGATTGGAATGGTTTGCGACAACAGGGAGGACGCTTTGGCTGTCCGCCGGCATAATCAAGGAGACCTGCCGGTCAGCGCTACTTGCTATCCAAACTCAAAATTTTGAACAGAAAGAGAAGAAATTCATTTGAAAACAATTTTTTTATGCAATGGAGGAAAATGATTCGCCCATATAATGCAAGAGAAAAAGATTCTCTAGATGACAAAACAAATGCACAATTAGTCAAACAAGGGTCCATGAAAGGAAAAAGATTCCTTTTGTCAATTTTATTCCAATATCCTTAAGGAAAGGATATATATTGCTAAGGTACCCTGCAAAATAAATAAAAGTACCCTAAAGAAGGGCAAGTTAGTCAAATAAACAATTGTAGTCCACTAAGATCCCATAAATCATTTTTATGGTCCCCAGTGGAGTCGCCAAATTGTGAACCTCGGTTTCCACCCGAAAAGGATTCGGATGAACGTTCACTTGTTGTTGGGAGTCGCCACTCAGTTTTTTCTGTTCAAAGGGAAAAACTAAGAAAACCCTTGTTTGACTCCAATAATGCAGCCAATGTAAAGGTTTCTAATCTACGAACCCAAGGAGGATTCGGGGACTATGTCATGCATTTGATTAACTTGCCAAAGAAGAAATGAACCTAAAAGGAACATAGAAAGGAAACAAACAGATTGTTAGTAAATTGTGGACTTGCTATTTGGGGTGAATCCCAAATATGCCTACATACTCTCATTTTTTATGAGAGATCAAAGCCCATGTAGTTCGGAAAAGCCTATTTAAAGGCAATTATGCATTATGCATGTATGTGTGTATGCTTCGTGCATTGTCGGGCTTTTTGCCAAAATTGTGAGATTTCGAGCACTTAGTGCTAATTTTGATGAAATTTGGGTATTTGGTACCAAAAGGAATGCAATTTAGGCTCCGTGCCAAAAGGTTGATTTTAATTGTGATGGGCTTCATGCCAAAAGATTGATTGATTACTTAATTAGGCCTTAGCCTAAAAGGATTAGGTCTTTGACCAAGAAGAAATTAAGAAGAAGATGGAATGCTTATGACATGCTTGAATTGACAAAAGATTAATTAAGATATTACCTTGCTTAGGATTTTCCCACTTCGAAGTTCCAGATCTCGTTTTCTTGGGCCTTGGATTATGATTCTTGATTACGGATTAATTCCTGCAGCACAATGTTAGATTTATGCAAAGAAAAGTCCAAGAGAAGTTCTTAAGCGTGAAAATAGAGAGTTCGTCAACACGAGGTCCCGGAATCTGAAAAGCCAACCCCTTTTCTGAAAATTTGGAGACTTTTATAGACAAAATTTGGACTATACGGCGGTCGGACCGCCGTGGAAGTGACAGCCCTGGAAAACGGAAAAAAGCAAAACGGCGGCCAAAAAAGCACGCACGATTTTTGTTCAAACTGATTTTTCGGGAGCTACGGATCTCCAAAAATTATTCCGGGACCATATCTGTGATCCTTGCGTCGCCCCGGACATTTCAAGTACCATATCGATATATTTCCGATGAACTTTACCGCGGACCTCCGGTCCAGCTCGGTTGTCTGCAGTCTGAGAAAATTGGCTTTCCGAGCCTCAAAATTTGAGTATTCATAACCAATAATCATTTCAACATACTTCCCTTAGCTCGAGGGCTTTGTATGACAAAACTCTTTTTTTCCTTTCCTTTTTTTTTTTTGAGTTTTGATTTTGAAATAAAATGTTGGCTTTGCCAAATTAATGTCAATATACCTCAGGACTTGATATTTTCAAATTAACATATCTGTAACATGACAACCCTAGTTACCGTACTAAACTCGGGAATCATTTCTATTTAAGCAAGAATTGTTGCACTTTAGATAGGCACATACACATTATTTGGCCAAAGGTCTCATTTGAGTTTAAATATTGTCTATCTCATATGCATGCTTTTCAAACTATCTCCACTAATAGACTCTACCTGCCAAGAGAGATTAATAGGTCTTTAATAGGCTTGAAATGGGGTCTATAAGGGACACGGGTTTAAAGTGGAGGCCATTTTGAGATTGGAGCTGGTGTGACACAATGGACAAATCCTCACACTACAAATTTCTTGTTTGAACTTTAGGCAGCTAGGAGCAATCTTGCTAGACCCTAAATTCTTTCTATATCTTCTTGGCATTAATCTGGATCTTGATTAGGACAGTCTCTGCCCCTTGCAAAAAGTTTGTTACCCAAATTTGTTTCTTTTCTTCTTTTCCCTTTTCCTTCCTTTTCTTACTCTTCCCTTTCTTTGAGCATTTTATCATTTTGTCCTTCTTCCTTATAGGACTATCAAGTACAGAACTTTCAAGAATTGGATGGTCTTTCTCCTTTTTCTTTGATTTTGATCGAATCTTTGGTTGAATTGGACCAATTCAAGTCAAAATGTCCTTATAAACCAAATCGAAGCCTTTTGTTGTCTTAGGTAAAAGAGAACTCAGTTGGCTTTTTGAACCATTTTGGGTTTTCTCTTTTTTCTTTTCTTTCTTTTTTTCTCTTTTCCTTTTTTCTTCTCTTTTTTCTTTCTTTTCTTTCTTTTTTCCTTTTTCTTCTTTTTGTTTTGTTTTGTTTTGTTTTGTTTTTATTCAAGCTCTAAAAGAGTTGTCTTATTTGTACCAACTTGGGCTCCCAATAATGGATGAGTGGAGTAACATAAATCTTCTTTAACAAGGATAAATTATTTGTTACTCTGATGTTGCCTTGATATATTGGATATATTAAGGGAACTTCAACTACCCTTATGGTCTTGAGAAAAACATCAACTACCCTTAAGGTCTTGAGAACTTCAACTATCTTCATAGTCTTGAGAACTTCAACTATCTTTATGATCTTGACTAATCATTGCTTTCTTTAATCTTCTTGCCTCTTCATCTTAGTGATCATAAGACTCGTTAAGAGTATCACAACAGCTCATGGTAGGTTTTTAAGGTTTGTAAGCCAATGAAAAGAAAGCTAGAATTTTATGAAGGCTCAAAGGGACAACTAGGGATTAATATTTAATAGGGTGGATACTAGTTGTTAGCTAACCAAACAATGCCTAGATCATCTCTCTCTTAAATAAGTAGAGTTCAATTTTTCCACGAAAGTTTGTCAAAGCATGTTCTAAGACTGACTAGGACCTAGACAAAGATAATTATGCAGGAGCCCTCTCTAAGTAAGCATACACAACTCAATGCTATAGAGCAATTCCCTCATCTAGTAAAGTCATTCAAGTCATGATGCTTAGACACATTAATTTATAAACATCAAGCTAGATTCCTCATTGGTTGAGCATCAAAATGAACAAACCAACAAAAATTTTGATGAAAGTAATTTATTCAAGCAACTTTAAATTTGAAAAACACGATAGTTCCAATTAAATATTAAAGAAAGTAAAATTAAAAAGCAATACTCAAACTAAGGAAAGTTCGTTGAGTTTAAGCTTCTTTTCTCTTCACATCTTCAATATTTCCATCTTAAAAGGATGATAAATCAAAATCTTCTTCCAATCCTTTTCCCACCATGAAGGTTGCTGGTGGAGGCACTCTTCCAAATTTAGGCAAAGGGTTGTTCTTGGTATTGGGCTTATCCAGCTCGGGTAGCTTGCCACTATCAATTAGGTCTTGGATCTCATGCCTTAGACGAGCACATTTATTTGTTTCATGCCCTCGCATTTGATGAAATTGACAGAAGGCCTCGGCATTGAAGTTTGGTGGCAATGGATTATGTAAAGGTCGAGGAGCTAACGGTTGTAACAACCCTTTCTTTTGCAGCTTGTCGAAGACCCAAGACAAAGGCTTCCCCAGATCTGAGAATTGTCTTTTATTCCCTTGACCGGTTACATTAACATCAACTTCTTTTTGTGTGCTTTGATTGTTAGGCTGGTTGTTCCCTTTCTCATTCCTTCTTATTGAAAAGTGATTCTTCTCTCTTTCCCAATCTTCAATTTGTAGACCATCTTGGAGAAGATCTTTGAAATCGCGGATGAGTGTATGAGACATCCTCTCACGAAGACTAGGCAACACCCCTCTTACAATCATCCTTATTTGATCGGATTCATTGGGTCTCTTCTTGAGTAAAGCGGCCTTGTTTCTCCATCTCTTCACATAGTCCACAAAATTCTCATTTGGCCTTTGTCTAATGGACTCCACTTCCATTAAGGTAACTTCCATCTCAATATTATATCCATATTATTGGATGAAGGCCTTGTAAAGCAGATCCTAACCCTTTTGTGTTCCATCATCTAAGGTATTGAACCAATTTTGGACAACAGGGTCTGAGCTTTAGTAGCTCGGGCAGATTGCATGGCAGTGATGTACTGCTTCACATGGAGATGAGGATTTCCGGTGCCATTGTACTTAGCAAAGGAAGGCATCTTGAATTTATAAGGGACCTCTTCATCTTGTTCAAATAGTTTGTCGATCTCAGACATCTCTTCGGTTTTCAGCTTCTTCTCAAATTTCTTTTCTAAATCAACAATCATCTTTTCAACATCGGATGTCTCAGTCTTTTCAATAGTTGCCCTCTCAACAGCCTTCGGTTCTTTCTTCTTTTCTTGAACCTCTTGGTAGTATTGAGCCCAATCATCATCATCATCAATGATCACCTTTTCATCATCAAAAACCACTTCACTAACTTTAGTCTTCCCTTTGTCCTTTGGTTTCTTAGTACTACCAGATGCCTCAGCATGGTTCTCTAAGATTGCAGTCAATTGGTTCTTCATGGTCTCAGCTAGGGCCTCTTTGATTTCTTCCATCTTGGCATTGAGGGCCTCATCCACCATCCTTTGAATTTGTTCGGGCTCCATTATTTTAGGTGAGCAAGTGATTGAGTCATTGCTAGATACTTCATCTCCGGCATAGGTCGGATTGTTGTAAGCTTTAGAACTATCGTAATCCAGGGCTGTGAGCCAGAGAGGATCAATGATATGAGATACAAATGTATGCATGTATGCACAAACGATCAACAAATAAGGATAAATAGGATGTTTCTTCCGACCTTATAACATCCACACACGAATGGCGAGTCCCTTTTCCTAGGTATATGGTTAACAAAATAACAACATGGGGTATCTTGCTTTCGAATAATTCCCTTGGACGTTTCAACCAATAGTTATATTTTCGAAAATGGAAATCAACCAATGATAATTCCCATTAATTAGGTTTTAATCCATCCAACCAACTAAAGTAGCTTTTATGCTATATTGGATTAAAACTAAATTAAGAGGTTTATCATAAATAGATTTCTCACTTGCAAAAGGTAACTAATGGTTCATGCTGAAAACAAGCACATGGTTAATTTATTCTTAGTGTAAACTAGGCCCATAATTGATTTTTGGTATTTCATAATTGACCTAAATATTTTTACAATATCTTTGTAAGAAAAAATTGGATGAAAATAATTTTGTTTCTAAGCCCATAAAAAGATTTTAGAAAAATAGATTTTTGGCTTAGTATTTGGGCCATGGGCCAAAGAATTTTTGATTTAATTTTAGAAAAGCCTTATGTCCAAAGACCATCTTGAAAAATTTTGAAAATAGCTTTGGTCTTTTGGATTTAAAGAAAAATTTATTTTGAGCTTACAATGTACTTAGGTCATATTACAAAAAAGAACAAACCAAATAAGCCATGATTTAGACTAAGATAAACTAACCATAGTCAAACAACATGCATTTGGAGTAAAATCTAAGGAAAGTAACTAGGCCAATTACATGAGCTTTAGTCTTTGGGTTAAAAGGCTTAGGTTCCCATAGCAAGTATATACCAAAAGGTATAAGGCTATGAGTGGTTATGCCATGCTCGATCTCCATACCTTGAGTGAAAGTATGGTATCCCTCACATAACAAAATACGGGTAACACGGGCGTTCTAACTCACGCACACGATGCAATCTAAGATGATGCAATGGATAATATCATTATAAGAAAGAATAGAATAATAAAAAGACCAACGAAATCAACTTCTCTTTTCCCCAGTGGAGTCGCCACTATGAGCGGGGATTTTCGCCCCCACTCCCGGTGGAATGGTTCTTGCGACTTCGGCACTATTTAGGCTCGGGGCCTTAGAGAATACGGACCTAAGTCCGGAGAAAAATTGAGTCGCCACCCGGACGGGCCAGAAAAAAGAAAGGGGTGGATGACTCGATTTCTAAGGAATCCCCAACCTCCTAATGGGTTCGAAAAGTTGGGTACGTGTGGGGAAGGTGAGAAATGGCCCAGCACTCCCACAATGCCCGGTTCATTGGAACCGGCCTCCTTTACAGGTCTTAATATTATGAAATTTTTAAATATAACAATATTATCCATATTACACACAATAATTAAAAGAAAGCATCATTATATTAAAATCAAAGCAATGTCCAAACAAAGCAAATAAATGGACACCCACCAAAAGGTAGAAACATGCCCTTTACATTGGTTCTAAAATAGAAAAGCAAATTAAATTACAAGATATTTAACTAATGAGGTACCCACCAAGTGGAAACATACCTCTTACAACATTTGGAAATCTAAATTAATTGATAAAAGTAAATAATCATTCATCATAAATAAATCATTCATCAAAGTTATTAATCAAAATAGGAAATAAACATCCATCCATGATAAATTAAATAAATCAAGTATTGAAATTAAATAAATTAAAGCATAAGAGATAAATCAAAGCATAATCAAGTATAAAATTAAATAAAGCAAATAAAAGTCCAATTATAGCTACTGTGACTTTTTATGGAATTAAAATAAATTAGTGTTTTATGTTTTAAAAAGTTGGTAAGACTCTTTGATTAACTAAATTAATATTTGAATGGTGAAATCATGAAACTAGGGTTTTAGACACTTTAAAATACTTTGATTTATGATTTTTTGAATGATGATTTCAAGCTACTGTGTAAATTTAGAATATTTGTAAATTTATGGTTTATAAATGTTTTAAAGGATTAAATCTTAGAAAAAGTTAAGGTTTTAAAGGGTTAGGGTTTACTATTTTATGTTTAAAAGTTGAATTAGGGTTTAGTGTTTTTAGAATTTATGGTTACGGGTGATTTGTTAATTTTAAAATTTGGAAAAAACAATTTGATAATTTTATGAAGCTTTATCAATTTAAACAAACGTATTGAAGTTTTTATAAGTAGAAAAGATATTTTTTAAGGCTTTTTGAATGAAATAGAACCTAGTTTAAAGTTTTGAAAGAAACAAAATCAAATTTTGGTTTTGTTGAAGAATATGTTCAATTAGGGTTTTGAGACTTTGAAGAGGCAAAAAATAACAATTTTAAGTCTTTTTGGAAAATAAAGTAACATATTAGTGTTTTTGACTTGAGAAAACTAAATTAAAGTTCTAAGATTTTAACTTTTGAAAAACACAAAAATCCTAGTTTTAGCTACTGTGTAAAAAATACAATTTAAGAAAATCAATTAACACATACCTTCTTTTGATGATTCCTCCAAAAACAATTCTTCTTGGATGAACTAGCTCCAAAGATAAGCCTTTTTTGCCTTTTAATTCTTTAAATCGTGTTGCTACTCCTTTAAAAATCAATTGAATTGAATTATTGCTTTTCCTTCCTTGATTTGGTTTCCAATTTTCCAAGCTACTGCCAATTTTTTGCCTCCCCCAATTTGGTTGCCTTTGGTCCTTATTTATAAGGGTTTGATCTAGTTTAATCCTAATTAGCTAAGGCAAGTAATATTAATAAAAAAAAACCAAAACCTAATTGGATTAGGTTTCAAAAAATTTATGTCGAAAAATTTGCGCTGCCGAAAAAATTTGCCACAGGAAAAAATGCGCTGATGAAAAACAAACTGCCGCAGAAAACTGCGGTAATGGGCGGGCTGGGGCGTCGCTCGTAGGATTTTTCTGCAGGTGAAATAGAAATTCTATTTTGCTCTCAAGAAAATCTTGCGAGCAAAATAGAACAGTGATTTCGCCCGTAGGAATTTCCTGCGGGCGAAATAACCCACGGGCCCGTGTGACTGTTTTTTCGCTGCCGATTTTTCCCACTCCGATTTTTATTTTTATTTTTTGATTTTTATTTATTTATTTTTATTTTTTATTAATAAAAATTAGATACTAAAGCAAAAATTATTTAACAAAAATTATTTTGGACCAATTAGACAACAAAAATCATTTTGGACTAAATAAAACATATGGGACCGGATTGGATCAAAAATTAAGGGTCTACAGTATGTAGGATAGATGTAATATATATGTATAAGTTATGTATACTTAAAGTATATTTGAAATAAACATGACATATATAAGACATATACATATATCCAACATATACACCACATATACATGAGGTATAATTGGTTGTAGAGAAAGTTGATTTTAATTAATTAATTAATTAATTAATTAATTAATAATAATAAAGGGAAAGAACAAAGTCAAAAGAAGGAAGAAGATGAGTGTTGGAGAATTTAAGTGGAAATTGCTTATAATATTTTATTGATATAAAGATAAGGATGAGAAAAGAAGAGATAAGTTCTTCTTTTTCTTCTTCTTCATCAACGTGAGATAGAGAGAGAGATTGGGAAGAGTGAACTTTTTATTCTACATATCAAATTTTACAAGAGATTCAAGAGGAATTAAAGAAAATAGTCAAGATTTGGCAAGTAATTCAAGTAAGTACCTTCTTCTTGAGCTTATTTTATGGATTATATATATGTATGATATAGTTAGTGACAGAAAGTGATGATTAATTGAATAAGATGATGGAAATGATATATTTAAGTATATATATATATGTTGAATTAATGCATAGATGAAGTAAATATGGTTAGATGTGGGGGATAATGATGAGTAGTTGAAATTGAGGAAAAGAGTAAGGGTTTTATATAATTGAGTTGGGGATTGAGTGCATTGATATATGGATGACTGTATGAATGAAATATATGATGATTGTTGTTATGATTTTATGTTTAGATTAACAAGAAGTAAGTAAAGAAGAGCAATCTTAGAATAACCAAAGGTTTGTACATATAATCTCTTTGGTTTGTACAAAGTGAAAATGATCCAAGTGTTTGGGTAATGTGGTTTGTTGTGTATGCATTAAAGACATTATGAAAAACTATTAGCAATGGCTAAATTGTATAAAATATGATTTATATATGAATTATGCGAAAATACAAAAAATATTTGGATAATGTGCTTTAATGTAAAATGTGATACATTGAAATGAATGAGAAAAATGAAATAAAATTTAGGTAATGTGCCTAATAAATAATGAGAAAATGAGGCAATGTGCCTAAATGATAATGAGTAAAGAGGCAATGTGCCTAATGGATTAAGGGAAAATGAGAAAGAGGTTGATAATGAGAAATATGAAATAATTGTGTGCCTAGTATGTTATACAATTTTCATAGTTCTATGTTTGGCAGCATACCAATAAGGTTATCCTCATTATTTGCCTTCAAGGGTAGCTTTGAGTAATTATTTGATTTTTCTTTGGGCTAGAGGCTGGGCGTCACTAATATATGCTTTGTCTTCGGGCTAGATGATGGACATCACTATGAATTACCTTCGATCTAGACATTGGGCGTCATTTGCCTTCCAGCTAGACACTGAGTGTCAATATGGATCAAAACAGTAACTCTGAGATTTGAATAAAGTATTAGTTTATTTAGGTCCATGCTTGTATAGACCCCTAATTTTTAACCAAGTCCAGTCCAAAGATTTTAAAACAATCCAAAATAATTTTTGTAGTATTTATCATTTATTTTAATATTTTTTGTCTATTTATTTTAATATTTATTCTTTAATATAGAAAAAGAAAAAAAGAAAAATTATAAATATTTATTTATAATTATAAAAAGAAAAATAAAATAAAAAAATAAAAATAAAAAATAGGACAGAACGGCGAGCTGCCGTGCTGCCGCGCGGCAAGCAGCAATTGGTTGCTGGCAGCCAATTCGCCAGCGGCAAATTGCCCCAAGTGCAATTGGCCCAATCCTGCGGCAAATTGCTACCCCGCAGCAATTCTCGCCAGCGTAATTTCGCCCAGCAGCCCGCGCTTGCTGCCAATTTTGACAAATTCTTATTTAGCTTGGTTTTTAATATTTTTCTAAACAGATTTTGATTTTTCTTAACATACTAGATTTTTCTTTTAATTTCCTATAAATATCACATTAAAACACAAAAAGAGGGGAGTTGGCTTTTTTCTTTTTTCGGGCAGAAACACAAAAACAAAAAAAAAGAGGCAGAGACTGACTTTTAGAATTTTGGAATGGACAGGAGGGAAAATTATTCGGCCAAGGACTCTTGCAATTTGATACAGAGGGGACTTTTGAACTTTTATTTCTTTGGACTTTTTAGGAATTAATTCAGAGATTGAATGAACAGAAGCATCAAACAAATAAGGAGCAGGCCATGAACCATCAAACACCATCAAACAAGGCAGTAGAAAACTCTCACTGTCTTGATTTTTCTCCAACCAAGAAGAATAAATTTGGTGCAAGCAAATACTTTGCATCAAGGTTTAATTATTGGTGGAGCCAACAAACGGCGGTAAATTCTAAACATATTTAATATAACCTATTCTTTGTATATTTAAATTATAGTAGATTATATCCTTTAATTTTATCTCATAGCAATTTACATAGAGCATAGTTTAATGGTGTTGTTTTATTAATCATACAAAATAAATCTATAACCTATTAAGTTTAAGTTACAGTTACTTATATGTGTTAAATTAATATTTTTAATACATGATTATTTAATTATAAAAATATTCTAGGAGCCTTATTTTTTCAAGTATCAAAAGCTTTAACCCTAATTAATTCTTCTTTCCAAAATCACAAAGTAGCATTATTCTTTTAAAAATAATAAAAATAATATTAGTTCCTCAAAATCCCAAAATCCTATTTTCTAAATCTTAAACCCTAAAATCTTAATTTTCAACACCAAAACTTACAACTCTAAAGGGATTAATATTTATTTGTGTATTATATGTCGTTGTATTTAATTTCCTTTATTTTAAATCCTAATTTAGTTATTAAAGTTCTAAAAACTTTAATTAAAGATGTGAACCCTAAATTTATATATTTACTACTTTATTTAATTTTTAGATTTGATTATATAGTTTATTATATGTCTTGATAATTGATTTATTTAATTTTGATGTTTGGTTTATTTAATTTATCATGGATAAATATTTTTTCAATTATTATTTATTTATTAAAATTGTAAGAGGTATGTTTTCATGATTGGGTACCTCATTAATTAATTTTTATATAATTTAAATTATTTTTATATTTTGGGATTAATGTAAAGGACACATTTCCACTTTTTGGCAGGTGTCCTATTTAGTTTTAGATATTGGACGATGTAAGGACACGTTTCTATCCTCGGATGGGTGTCCATTTATTTATTTTATGTGAACATTATTTTGATTTTAATATAATGATATTTTATTTTAATTATTGCATATAGTATGGATAATATCATTATATTTAAGAATTTTATAATATTAAGACCTGAAAAGGAGGTCGGTTCCAATGAACCGGGCGTTGTGGGGGTGCTAGGCTATTTCTCACCTTCTCCACACTTACCCAACTTTTCGAACCCATTAGGGGGTTGGGGATTCCTTAGGAATCGAGTTATCTATCCCTTTCTTTTTTTTCGGCCTGTCCAGGTGGCGACTCCATTTTCTCTGGGCTTAGGCCCGTGTTCTCTAAGGCCCTGAGCCTAACAGTGCTGAAGTCGCAAAAACTATTCTACACGAGAGTGGGGGCAAAAATCCGCGCTCATAGTGGCAACTCCACTGGAGATAAGAGAAGTTGATTCCGTTGGTTTTTATATTATTCTATTCTTTCTTGTCATGATATTACCCATTGCATCATATTAGATTGCATCGTGCACGTGAATTAGGTTACCCGTGTTACCCATGTTGTGTTATGTAAGGGATACCATACTTTCACTCATGGTATGGAGATCGAGCATGACATAACTGCTCATAGCCTTGTACCTCTTGGTATATACTTGCTATGAGAACCTAAGCCCATGTAATTGACCTAGTTACTTTCCTTAGGTTTCTACCCCAAATGCTTGTTGTTTGACTATGATTGATTTATCTTGGTTTAAACCATGACTTATTTGGTTTGTTCTTTTTCTAATATGACCTACCTATATTGTAAGCTCAAAAGTAATTCTTTAAAATCCAAAAGACCAAAACTATTTTTAGATATTTCCAAGAAGGTCTTTGGACATTAAAATTTTTTAAAGATGGGTCAAAAATCTTTTTTCACCTCATGGCCCAAAATTGTTTCTCTTGATTACAAAAGAGCTTACAAATATTTAGGTCAATTATGAAATACCAAAAATCAATTGCGAGCCTAGCTTATACCAAGAATTATCAATCATGGGCTTGTTTTTGGCATGAATCACTAGTTACTTTTTCAAATAAGAAATTTATTTATGATGAACCTTTTAATTTTGTTTTAATCCAATATAGCATAAAAGGTATTTTAGTTTAGATTCAATGGATTAAAGCTTAATTAATGAAAATTATCATGGACCGACTTCTATGTTAGAAAATACAATTATTGGTTAAATCGCCCGAGGGAATTTTTCGAAAATAAAATATCCCATGTTGGTATTTTGTTAACCAGATACCTAGAAAAATAGACTCGCCATTCATGTGTAGAAGTTATAAGGTTGGAAGGGAAGTCCTAATTATCTTTGTTTTTTGTTTGTGCATACATGCATACACACATTGCATAATTTTATCATTAATCCTTTTTGGCTCACAGACCTTGAGTACAGTAGTTCAAGAGTGTACGATAACCCTACCTACGCCAGTGACATAGAATCCAGCAGCAACTCAATTACCTTCTCACCAAGAGCAATTTAGCCCGAACAAATTCAAAGAATGGTGGATGATGCCATCAATGCCAAAATGGAAGAATTAAAGGAGGCCCTAGCTGAGACTATAAAGACCCAATTGTCTAATTTTTTAGGTAACAATGCTGAGGCATCCGCTAGCACCAAGAAGCCGAAGGACAAAGGGAAGGCTAAGGTTGGTGAAGTGGCTTTTGATGATGATAAGGTAATGATTGATGATGACGACTAGAAATAATACTTTCAAGATCCTCAAGACAAGAAGGAGCCAAAGGTTGTTGAAAGATCAGCTATGAAGAAAACTAAAATTTCAGATATTGAGAAGTTGATTGCTGACCTGGAAAAGAAGTTTGAAAAGAAGCTAAAAACTAAGGAAATGTCTGAGGTTGACAAGTTGTTTGAGCTAGATGAAGAGGTTCCGTACAAGTTCAAGATGCCATCCTTTGCAAAGTTTGATGGAACTGGAAATCCTCACCGCCATGTGAAGCAGTATATCACTACCATGCTGTCTGCCTGAGCTACTAAGGCTCAAATCTTAAGGTATTTCATGCTTTCATTAGATCCTGTTATCCAAAATTGGTTCAACACCTTAGATGATGGCACTCAAAAAAGTTGGGATCTGCTATACAAAGCCTTCATTCAACAGTATGGGTACAATGTAGAGCTAAAAGTTACCTTAATAGAGGTGGAGTCCATTAGACAAAGGCCAAATGAGAATTTTGAGAACTATGTGAATAGATGGAGGAATAAGGCTGCATTGCTTAAGAAAAGGCCCGATGAATCTGATCAAATAAGAATGATTATGAGAGGGGTATTACCTAGTCTTCATGAAAGGATGTCTCATACACTCATCCGGATTTCAAAGATCTTCTCTAAGCTAGTCTGCAAATTGAAGAATGGGAAAGGAAGAAGAACTGCTTTTCGACGAGAATGAATGAGAAAGGGAACTATCAGTCGGGTAATCAAAGCACTCAAAAGGAAGTTGATGTTAATGTGACTGGTCAAGAAAATAAAAGACAATTCTCAGAGTTGGGGAAACCTCTATCTTGGGTTTTCAACAAGCTATAAAAGAAAGGTTTGTTACAACCATTGGCTCCTCGACCATTACATAATATTTTACCACCAAACTTCAATGCCGCGGCCTTCTGTCCATTTCATTAAAATTCAAGGGCATGAGACGGATAAATGTGCTCATTTAAGGTATGAGATCCAAGATTTGATTGACAGTGGTAAGCTACCAGAGCTGGATAAGCCCAATACCAAAAGCAATCATCTGCCTAGATTCAACAGAGTGCCACCACCAGCAACTTTCATGGTAAGAGGACGATTGGAGGAAGATCTCATATTATTCTCTTTTCAAGATGGGAATTTTGAAGATGTGAAGGGAGAAGAAGCTTAACTCAACAAACTTCCCTTGGCTTATTTGTTTTTTTGTTTTATTTTCTTTATTTGGTGTTTTATGGAACAATCGTGTTTTTTAAATTTAAAGTTGCTTGAAATAAATTAATTTCTTTAAAATTTTTATTGGTCTTTGTTCATTTTAGTACTCAACCGATGACGAATTTAAGTTGATATTTATAAATTAGCGTATCTATGCATCATGATTCGAATGACTTTACTAGGTGAGGGAATTGCTCTATAGCATTGAGTTGTGTATGCTTATTTAGAGAGGGCTCCTGCATAATGACCTTTCTCTAGGTCCTAGTCAATCTTAGAACATGTTTTGACAAGCTTTCGAGGTGAAATTGAACTCTGCTTATTTAAGAGAGAAACGATCTAGGCATTATTTGATTAGCCAATAACTAGTATCCACCCAATTAAATATCAATCTCTAGTTGTCCCTTTGAGACTTCATAAAATTTTAGCTTTCTTTTCTTTCGCTTATAAACCCCAATTACCTGCCCAGAGCTATTGTTACACTTTTGACAAGTCTAATGATCACTAAGGTGAAGAGGCAAGAAGATTAAAGAAAGGAATGCCTAGTCGAGACCTTAAGGATAGAAAAAAAAAAGGAAAAAAAGAAGAAAGAAGAAAGAAAAATAAAAAAAGAAAAAGAAAATAAAATCCAAAATAGTTCAGAAAGCCAACTGAGTTCTCTTTTACCTAAAGCAGCAAAAGGCTTCCATTTGGTTTATAAGGACAATTTGACTGGAATTGGTCTAACCCAACCAAAAATTCGATCAAAATCAGAGAAAAAGGGGAAAGACCATCTATTTTTTGAAAGTCCTATACTTAATAATCCTACAGAGAAGACAAATAAAATGATAAAATGCTCAAAGAAAAGGAAGAGTAAGAAAAATAAAGAGAATGAAAAGGGAAAAGAAGAAAAGAAATGAATTTGGGTAGGTTACCAAAATTTTTGCAAAGGCAAAGACTGCTCCAATCGAGATCCAGATTAACGTCAAAAAGAAAGAAGAATGTTTAAAGCTCTATCTTTTCATATTTTCAACTACCTATGGCTCCAACAAAAAATCATAGTGTGAATATTTATCAACAGTGTCACTTCAGCTCTGATCTCAAAATGGCTTTCATTTAACCCATGTCCCTTATAGACCCCATTTCAAGCCTATCAAAGACTTGTTGATCTCTCTTAGTAGGTAGAGTCTATTAGTGGAGATAGTTTGAATAAGCATGCATATGAGATAGACAATATTCAAACTCAATGAGACCTTTGACCAAGTAATGTGTATGTGCCTATCTGAAGTGCAACAGTTCTTGCTCAAATAGAAATGATTCCTGAGTTTAGTAGAGTTGTCATGTTATAGATATATTAATTCTAAAAATCGAGTCCTAAGGTACAATGACATTGATTTGACAAAGTCAATATTTGATTTTTTAAAAAAAGAACTATTTTCTTTTTATAAAAATATTTAAGTTAAGGGAAATATGTTGAACAGTCGAACCTCGAAGGACACATTGGGCAAAGCAAAGAAATATTTGCAAGGTTGTGAAGAAGCTACCAATTGACATGCTGAATCATAGTTTCAAATGGATGTATCCCTGACTATGCTTCTTGGTCCTCACCATTCATGTTTTCAATATCTCAAAAATAAAAGCCATAAATGCAAAACCTTCTGTCATTCCAATTCAAGACCTGAGTGAGCATCTGGAAGGAGTCAATGAGAACACTTCATATGATCACCTTAGTATATGAGTCGATGGAACTACTGTAAGTATTATTCATGTATGTCATGCATACATGAGCATATCACATTCATTTTATTATCATGTGTTACCTATCATTTGTCAAAGTGAATAGCAAACACCCTATGAAGTAAAGAATCAAAAGAAGATATTAAATCAGGGGGCATAGAAAGTCCATTGCTTGAAGAAGCTCCAGTCATTTTACAAAAGAAGAAATGCATGCTTATGGGAATAACTAGATAACACAAACATCAATCAAAGTCCGTATAGAAAAATCATGGGTTTGAGCCTACACAGGAGGCAAAGTCTCTCTCTTTGATTTTTGAGTCTAGGTGTGTATAAAAAATTTACAAACTCACTTTCAATATTTTTTCTACCCAGGGGGCAAGGAGAAGATATGGAGGCCAGCTAAAAAATAGCTGAATTTTTTGCAAAAAGTGCAAAAGAATGGAACATTAGAACTATCAAAACAATGAAGATGCAAAAGACAAAAGATTAGTCCAACTAGAAGAACTGAATCCAATATAGGATAAAAGTTCAAAAGGATGAAGATTCAAGTTCAAAGGATGAAGATCCAATTTCAAGGGTGAAGACCTGATCTTCAAGAATGAAGATCCATTTTTGAAGGGTGAAGACCCAAAGTCCAAAGGATGAAGATCTGTTTTAAAAGGGTGAAGACCCGACCTCCAAGGATGAAGATCTGTTTCAAAGGGTGAAGACCTGACTTCCAAAGATGAAGATCCAATTTAAAGGGTAAAGACCCGATGCCAAGGATAAGGATCCAATTTCAAGGGTGAAGACTTGATCTCCAAGGATGAAGATCTATTTTCGAAGGGTGAAGACCCGAAGTTCAAAGGGTGAAGGCCCAATGACCAAGGATAAAGATCTAAGGTCCAAGGATGAAGATCCAATTTCAAGGGTGAAGACCCGATCGCCAAGGATGAAGATTCATTTTCGAAGGGTGAAGACCCAAAGTCCAAAGGATGAATATCCATTCCAAAGGATGAAGGATAAAGATCCAAAGTCCAAGTATGAAGATCCATTTTTGGTTTATAAAGACCCATAATCCATTAAAGAATAGAACAGCCAGAACAGCAAGAATTCTCAATTGATAAAAGGTTAGTCAAATCCAGTTTCAGGTCGAGCACCCAAATAACAATCCTGGGTCTAACTACCCAGTCTCAGGTCCAAGTACCCAAATCCAATTCAATCTCGGGTCCAAGTACCCAGTCTCAGTTCCAAGTACCTAAATCAAATTCAGTCTCAGGTCCAAGTACCCAATCTCAGGTCCAAGTAACCAAATCCAATTCAGTCTAGGGTCCAAGTACCCAAATCCAATTCAGTCTTGAGTCCAAGTACCCAAATCCAATTCAGTCTCGGTTCAAGTACCCAGTCTCGGGTCCAAGCACCCAAAGTTCAGTCTCAGATCCAAGTACCCAGTCTCGGGTCCAAGTACCTAAATTCAATTCAATCTAAGTACCCAATCTCGGGTCTAAGTACCCAAATCCAATTCACTCTCAGGTCCAAGTACCCAGTCTCAGGTCCAAGCACCCAAAATTTAGTCTCGGGTCCAAGTACCCAATCTCGAATCTAAGTACCCAAATTCAATTCAATCTAGGGTCCAAGTACTCAGTCTCTGGTCCAAGTACCCAATTTAATCTCGGGTCGAAGTAACCAATTCAGTCTTGGGTCCAAGTACCCAAATCAAATTCAGTCTCAGGTCCAAATACCCAAATCTTTTTCGAATCCAAGTGCCCAATTCAAAACCCAGTCTCAGTTTCAAGTGCCCACATCTTTTTTGAAAACCCATCCTAGCCCAAAATCTGCTCAAAGTCATGTTGTTTTTCACTCTCTTCAACTGAAAGTCTCAAATCATTCAAGTAGCTTGTTTATGTGTTTATATGAATTGGTAAATGACTAAAGAATATAATGGTAAATGATGAAAGAACATGATGATAAATGATATTAGTGTTGTGAGTGTAATTTTCTGTAATGTATGTATATGTTGTTTATATGTACCACTAAGCTTTCCAGATTAGCGTGGTTGTATGAATCACGCAGGTGAGTAGATTGTTGATTCGAGAGTTGGAGAGTTGTGCCACAAGAGAACTAAGGGTATTACGAGACCAACTAGAAGGTGGTGCATGCTTGTCCAATATGTTATGTTGTATTTTGATCATATGTATATGTATATAAGTGAATTTTGGTAAGACAATGTATAAATGTATATATGTAATTAAATGAAGAGTTTAATGATTTTGGAAATGTTAATTTTATAAGAATCAAATTTGATAATTTAAAATGTTATTTTATTAAATATTTAATTGATGTGGAACTAAGGTAAAGGTTTAAATAACACTGTAACATGACATCCCTATATTTTATATGCGTATTATATGTATACGGGGTATATGTATGGTACGTATATAAGACATAGGGTGTTACAGTGGAAGCGGATGAATAATATTTTTGGGAGTGTTTTTCAAATTGCTGGTTTAGTATTTGATATTTTTGGGAGTATTTCTTAAACTGCACGTTTAGTATTTGATATTTGGAAAATACTAAAATTATAGACAAAACTCTAGGGAAATATTTTCCAAAGTTTCATTAATAACTATTATTTTAAATATTTAATTATTAATGTGTACATTGGTTTACTCAATAAAATTATGATTTAAGAAATAAATTATTTTTCTGGTAATTTTGGTAAAATTTTTAATGACTATATTTGTAATATTCTTGTATTCTATATGCGTAATTTACATATATGGAGTGTATGTATTATATATATAGGGTATAAAAGTGTTAAAAGAACTTATTACAAGATAAAACCTTAATATTACATGTTTTAACCCTAGTTTTTAGAATCAAACTCTAATTCCATAATAAAACCATAATTCTATAACAAAACTTATTTTGTAAATCATTTACCTTTCGGGGGCCTACCTCCAATTCCCCGCAAGGAGCGCTACCCCATATTTCATTAAGGGTGATTAATTGTGATTTTATTTTAATTAAGCCCTAAGTTTATGATTATATATACGAGGATTGTTTATATGTTTATTTTATTATGTGGATTGCAATTTCTTATTATTTGGATTTTAAGATGTAAAAGGCATATTTTCACTTTTTGGATACCTTATTTATTTTAATTATTCTTTTTAATTATGGGACTATTGTAAGGGATATGTTTTCACCATTTGGAGGGTGTCCTATTTTATTTATTTGTATAGACATTGAGATATTGTAAAGGCATGTTCCCATCTTTGTATGGATGCCCATCTTATTTGTTTGTTTGTTTGTTTTGATTTATAATATCATGAATACTTATTTATTTTAATTACATGTAATATAAATGGTATTACAATAATGCAAGAATTCAATAATATTTAGACCTGAAAAGGAGGCCGATTTCAATGAACCAGACATTATGAGGGTGTTGGGTCATTCTCATCTTTCCCATAGGAACCCAACTTTCTAAACGCAGTAGGGGATTGAGAATTCTTTAGAAATTAATTCATCCACCCCTTTCTTTCTTTCCCAGCCCATTCGAGTGGTGATTCCATTTCTTCGGGTTTAGGCCCATGTTCTCTAAGGCCCCGAGCCTAACAGTGCCGAAGTCGTAAAAACCATTCCACTAGGGGTGGGTGCAAAAATCATTGCTCACACACATTTTAATTATTCAAACACCAATTACAACCATTCTAATAAAAAATCACAAAAACAATTCTAATTTACATACTACCTCTTCCAAATTCCAATCAAACCTAACCATTTCTACTACTAACCTTAAAATCATTCCTTCTACACCCACACAACTTCAAAAAAATCCATCTTATGAATTATAACATCTCCCTTTGAAAGTTGAAATTTTACATATTTAAAAATTTAAAGAGAATTTCTTTAAATTCAAGAAAACTTGCTTATCTCTTGTAAAATCTCCAAAACTATCTTTGTATTCTTGAAATCTTTAGAAAATTTGAGTATTTGGAAGCATCAAACCTCCCACCTATCAACCATGGAATTCAGCCCTTAAAAGAAGAAGAAGAAGATGA